>JAPDVU010000005.1:145773704-147081829 GCA_026230045.1 Corynorhinus townsendii | reverse complement strand
GAGAAGGAAATAAAAATTCTGCAGATCTAATGATGCTTTCCTTCTTCCTCAGTATACTTAGTTACCTACTTGCACAAAAAAACCAACATCAGAATAAATGTAATTTTAAAAAATCATAGCAAATCTTAAATTCATACATTTAGTAAAAAATAAAATAGAATGTTTCTAACAAAACATTAGAAATAATACTCATAAAAATTGTATTAAAACAAATTTATCTTTTTCCAGCCAGAATGGCTCATTGGATGAATGTCCACCTATGAACCAGGAGGTCACGGTTGGATTCCTGATCAGGGCACATGTCTGGGTTGCAGGCTCAATCCCCAGTGGGGGATCTGCAGGAGGCAACCAATCAATGATTCTCATCATTGATAAACTCTCTCTCTCTCATCCTTCCTCTCTGAAATGAATAAAAAATATATAAATAAAATCAAATCTATTTCCAGCCCTGGCCAAGTAGCTCAGTTGGTTAGAACATTGTTCCGATATGCCAAGGTTGCAGGTTCCATCCCTAGTCAAGGCGCATATAAGCATCAACCAATTAATGCATAAATAAGTGGAACAACAAATTGATGTTTCTCTCTCCCCCTTCCTCTTCCTCTCCCTAAAAAAATAATAAAATTTATTGTACAAATTCTGTAAGACAATGACCTATACTGATTTTATGAAACGAAAATAATGAAACTGGTTTGGCTCAGTGGATAGAGCGTTGGTCTGCGGACTGAAAGGTCCCAGGTTTGATTCCGGTCAAGGGCATGTACCTTGGTTGCGGGCACATCCCCAGTAGGGGGTGTGCAGGAGGCAGCTGATCGATGTTTCTCTCTCATTGATGTTTCTGACTCTCTATCCCTCTCCCTTCCTCTCTGTAAAAAATCAATAAAATATATTTAAAAAAAATAAAGTAATGGTATGTTAATAAGCATATTACACAAAAATATTTTTTAAAAAAATAATGAAAACTATCTAAGCATTGCCCGAACTGGTTTGGCTCGATGGATAGAGCGTCGGCCTGCGGACTGAAAGGTCCCAGGTTCGATTCCGGTCAAGGGCATGTACCTTGGTTGCGGGCACATTCCCAATAGGGGGTGTGCAGGAGGCAGCTGATCGATGTTTCTCTCTCATCGATGTTTCTAACTCTCTATCCCTCTCCCTTCATCTCTGTAAAAAATCAATAAAATATATATTTTTAAAAACTATCTAAGCATTAATACATATCTCTAGTTCTCTATCCAAGGCACAACAGCTAACAGTCTTTGTGACTACAGGTTTGAGACAAATCCATGTCATCAAGAAAACCATAAATAAGGCTCCAGAAAAGTACACAAGTATCGTTGGATGGTGTGTTCACCACTTACCTTGGTTCAATATGATGCGGCAAGGCTGGCACGGACCCCCATGGCACAGCTCAGCGCAGTGGTGCTGACCACAATTCAAAACATTCTCACATGGGTTAGAACAGTGGACTGAGACAGCCTGACCACAGCGAACCGTGTGCCTGTAAAGATAGTAGGTGTAAAGACAGCATTGGTCTAATGTTGGACATTAAGTTCCTGTTTGACAGCTAAACTAGTACCGAAACCCAAGCCCTCCCCCAAAAGCTACTAAACCTTTCTCTTGGTCCCGTTTCCCCACTTTTTCTTTGTTTCCCTCCTCCAACCCTTATTTCCTTAATTGCTCTGTCCTTCTCCACTTCTTTTTCCTCCTTTGCTTTCCTTATTGCCCATTCTGCCTCTCTGTCCCCTATTTTCTGACCAATGAGGAACTGAAAGCTACTACTAAGTTTTTGTTATATGCGACTTCTGAGTTCCCATGAAGCAGCATGCAGGAGGGGAAAGGGCCCGGAGCTCCCACAGTAACTTATAGATGGCAGGAGGCAAGTTGGAAAGGTGTCGCTAAATATACATTCTCAGAATGAGAATGGCATCTCCTGGGGCTTGGCACTCTGGCATTTTATGTAGCTATAAAATTTAAGAACATACTATATGTGACTTTGATTCAGGATGGGAAAATCATTCTGGCTTTGTTCTAATAAACATCCTGAGTTATCAGCTAGCGAAGGACTTGAAGCCAGGGCTTTCAGACAATTGTCTTCAGGTCTCCCTCTCTCTCTCTATTTTTTATTAGCAAAATACTATGCTCATTTATTTGAAGAATATGAAGATCAAATTTAGCTCCTGCCCAGTTCATATGCATACAAAGTAACATTACAGAAAATCTAATCAAGGACTTGATCTAATTCTCCTTTGCTTTTACTAAAATGGTTTACTATTTCTCATTAGCTGCTCCAAAATAATACCAGAAAAACATCCTATTGCAGTTTTATTTACCTTAACATGTGCTCTAGACTTAGCACAAGTATTTGACAATGGGACAATGGGCAAATAAATGAAGTATTATGTATAAAACTTTACTGTACAAAATTAAGGCCTTCACGTTTCATAGTTCACTGGTAGGTAATTTTTAAAAACCTACACAAAAATTTTACTTGCATTTCCTCCAGCCCCAACTGTTAAAATGGCCTGACCAATTGTTATGAAAACAAACACTATAAACAACACCAAGTCCTTTTAAGACAAGTCTCACAAATGTTATTTCTTGGCATAGGTGATCTTCATGGCATGAGGTGGTGTGATCTTAAATCCTTGTAAAGCATCCCTGGCAGCTCCAGCCTGTCCATCATTTTCAAATTCAACAAATGCAATGTCATGCCTCCCAGGTACCAAACGTACTTCCTTGAAACCAGGGAACTGATTAAACAGCATGGATAACATCATCTCATTAGTCTTTTCTGGTAAATTATTAAGGAATAAAATATAGTTTGGAGGGTAATCAGGGACCTGCGGATTTGGCGTTGCATTTCCTTGGGTGTTAACTGAATTTGGTGCTCCCAGACCAGGCTTCTTATTAGCAGTCAGTGCTGTCTGTTCCACAGTTTTGGCTTTCTTCTTTTCTTTTTTCTTTTCTTTGTCAGCAAAGGTGCCACGCATTTTAAATATTATATCTGAATCTGTTTTTGCATACTGGATTCGCATTTGTTTACCATAAAATGGAAATCCTTGTAACTGTCTCAAGGCATTTGTGGATGAACCCAATTCTTTAAATATAACAAAAGCTTGCCCCCTCATTTTCATGGTCTTTAAAGCTACAGTATCTACAACATGGCCAAACTGAGAAAACAGGGCATACAGGGATCTCTTCAATTCTTCTTTTTTAATTTTGTCATTCATATTGTTTATATAAATTGTATGGTTTGGTCTGATATCCATCTTTTGGGTTAAACCGTCCAAACAGCCTGAGAACCTCCAGGTCTCTTTCCAGTTTAATGGTTTAGAAGGTGGAGTCTATTTTCCTACATGAAAAGTTTTATTCTAACCCCTACTCCTATTTCAAGTACACATTTTGTTTTAAAAAGTCACTGTTATGGATTTAAGATAATCAGTTGCCAGTGCTCAGCATCATAGCTAACATCAACCCCTTGAGGAAAACACTATCATCTCTATGGTAAGAGAACAAGGCTTAATGAGACGAAGCAACTTGCCCAGGTCAACAACTAGTTAGTGGCAGAGCCCAGATATGACCTAGTCTTTCTGACCCAGATCCCTTGTATGTGACTCTCAGGCAACACTGTTACCCTCCTAAGTTTAGTAAACATTAAACAAATGCTTATTATTGAAAATCTGAACCCATTTCGTCAAGTGGTTCAGAAATGATTTTATGGTCTTTCTGGGCCTCAGAGACATTCCACAGGTATCTGTGATCCTTGCAGGAGAAATTATACTGTAATGAAAAAGGAGAGACTCTGGGGTCACTTATCATTTCATTCAACAATATTCACTGAAAACCTCCTAGATGCCAGGTACTGTGCTAGCCACAGGTAAATGGCTCCTGCCTCCTAAACCTAAAAAGGCCTGGGTTCAATTCTGGTTCTTTCACCCAGCAGGGAAGTTAAGAAAAATAAGTCCCTGTCACATTGGCTTTTCTTTAAAAAAAAAAAAAAAAGTATTTTTATTGATTTCAGAAGGGAACGGAGAGGGAGAGATAGAAACATCAATGATGAAAGAGAATCATTAATCAGCCACTTCATGCACAACCCCTACTGGGGATCGAGCCTGAAACCTGGGCATGTGCCCTGACCAGGAATTGAACCATGATCTCCCAGTTCATAGGTCAATGCTCAATCACTGAGTCAAGCCAGCTGGGCTGTCACCTTGGCTTTTTAATAAGTAATCTCACTGTGCATAGAACTTCTTAATCATTTGTAAGATTGCAAAACAGGATCGAGGTAGCAAAAAAAGCTACTATTTAGAGAAAAATACCATTTATGCCTACTTTATTTACTAATAGTAGTAGAAAAGTACTATTTACATCTACCTACTAATTTTTTTATTTTAGAGATTCACACTGAAATCATCAATGAGGAAAAATAAGTCTTCTTTAGAGTACAATTCTAACTTTACCTGGTTCGTCCACATTCACATGTTTTAGTCATAAAGGCGGGACAGGGTGGGCAAGGTCCAGGATGGCAGAGACTAGAAAAGAAAAACATGGATAAATAAATCATACATATAAACCAAATCTGAACAAAGCTGCCCCAGCTGGCTCCCATTGTAATATGGCAACAAATGCATCTACTATGAAATGTTTTAGTATTTGTCTAAAGTTGATTAAATTTAAACAAAGACAACAATGTTTTTACATAAAAAGAATTGACAACATTATCATCTTAGAATATCTGGCCAGAAAAGTAAAACCCAAGTCAAAATACTTGTTTTATTTGGGTCTGATAGTCAGAGATGACATTTCCAAATATGGTCTTGGCCCACTTAGTGCAGTGTGCAGGGATAAAAATTGCTTGCCATTCAGTGGAATGGTACGATGGCCAATGGAGTCTTTTAGAACCTGAGCAACATAATAGAGCTCAAATTTATTAAGTCCATGAGAAGTACAGACATTTTCTCATCAGCTAGTGAAATAATAACCAGACAATGGGCTAATGATGGGAACAGTTGACATGAAGGGGAGGGCATGCTGTTAACACAGGGAGAAAACAAAGGGGAAAAGGACTCATGGAAAGAACTGGGCTTAGCAATATGTTATTGGTCAGAACTGGACCTCTGAATAGAATGCTTTTTATAGGAGCTGAGCCCAAAGCCCCGTCGGTGTGGCCCAGTGGTAGAGCATCGACCCATACACTAGGTGGCTGGTTCAATTCCCAGACAGGGCACATGGCTGGATTTTGGGCTCGAGTCCCAGCAGGGGGTGTGCAAGGGGCAGCCAATTGATGTTGATGTTTCTATGTCATTGATGTTTCTTTTTGTCTTTTTTTTTTTGTTAATCCTCACCTGAGGATATTTTTCCATTGATTTTTAGAGAGTGGAAAGGAAAGGGAGAGAGAGAAACATTAATGTGAGAGAGACACATTGATTGGTTGCCTCTTGCACGCACCCCGACCAGGGCCAGTGAACCTGCAACCGAGGTATATACCCTTGACCGGAATCAAACCCAGAACCCTTCAGTCGGCAGGCCAACACTCTAGCTACTGAGCCAAACCTGCTAGGGCTGTTATGGATGTTTCTATCTCTCTCTATCTCTCTCCCTTTCACTCTCTCTAAAGAATCGATAAAAACATTTATGTAAAATAAAACAAAGAGGCCAAAGAAAAAAATTACAAAATGGAATTATATATTCAAATAAATACTGCCATCTTCAAAGCAGATAATCTGGTAAATTACATACCTGTTCAGAAATACAACTACTTAAAAGTACTGTGGGAATTGCTATAATTTTTGTGCCTGGTGTTCCAAGGTGACCCATTTTGACAGACAGAACCCACAGAAGACATAAGTTTAAGCATCTGTGTATGTTTAAAGATGAGTATCTGTATTCAATAGTTATATTTCACATGATATGACTCAACCCTTTCAGGTGAAACTATTTTCATGCAAGGAGTAATTTCTTATTACTGAATTTAGTTAAAATGCCAATAGTTTAAACAGATGAGTCCCTTGGGTTCTGAAGAAGGACCTATAGAAGCAGTCAAAGGAAGGGGAGGGCTAACTGCCCAGAAGAGAGCAGGTAATGCTGTTTAGTCCAGTATGAATAGCTTTCTCCCCACTGACAATTCCCCAGCACCACCACCACATCTTGATTACAAGACCGCTGGTTCAACATTTACTCCTGCTCCATGCAGAAGTACCGAGATAACACTGATGTCTGTTTCACTCTTAAAATCTAAGACCACTTACCACATGCCAGGCTCTGTACCAAGCCTCTTACGTGCATCAATTCATTTAATAATCATAACTCTTTAAGTTCTACAAGTTCATATCATTATTATACTATAGGCTCAGAGAAATTAAGTAACTTGTCCAACATCACATAACTGTTGAGTGACTCAAACCCAGCAACTAAGCCTTGGTCTGAGGTCAAAACTTGTAGAAAATACATTTGTAACTGATTAACTGTTTATTATGTGCATTTATCTTATTTTTTAGACTGAATATGTTCTAAAGCTCTCTACTGATTGTAGGGAAGAGATTTACATCCTAAACATACTGCCCAACAGGACCCTTCACAATTACTTTTCCCCAAACAGAACTCTGTCCTATATACTCTTTTTGACCTGGATATCAGCGGGGGATATTTCGTCTTAGAAGACAGCAGAATAATATAGTGAGAGGAGCACTGGCTTTGGAAATACCAGCTCCATCATGTCCTAGCATTGTGACCTCTGGCAAGACATGTGGCCTTTCTGAGCCTCATCGGTAAAATGGAGATGACAAATATCTATATACATCACTGGGCTGTTTGAAGGATTCAATGAGTTAACTTTTACAGGATAAGTGCTTAGTAAATTATACTATATTGCCCTTTACCCCATCCTGTTACATGCTGTTACCAGATATGTATACTCAAAGCCATGAGCAAAATGTGTCCATCAAGAATCCCCAGGGGTTTAGTATTCCAACTTACAGATTACAGGAATGTGGGCAGTCCTGTCCAGGCTGTTTCTTTCTACAAACTTCACCGCAACTATGTGGAATTTCATTTCTGCTCCATTCAGGATTCTTTACCTTGCCTAAAACATATCAGATCAGATAGTCAAATGGTAAAAACTTCAAATGCATCCCAGATTTTAATGAAATAACACAACATAGCTAGACAGCATGGAACATCAATGTGGTTTTCATTACTTCAGTAAACACATTATCCCACATCCTAAAATAAAATGTTGAATATAATGCTATTAATCAAAAGCTTCACTGAATATGATAAATCTTAAATGGTGGATTACCTGGAAAAGATAAATATAAGGTTATTTTTACTTATAAAAATGCCCCTTTGACTAATGGACACATTTAATCCAAGAAAAACACCTACAAAAAAGCCTTCTATAAATGGGCCCTTGAATTGATATGGGAATATCTGCTATAAGGGTAAAAAAAAAAAAGGGAATAAGGGAAGAGAGCAATAGGGGGGCGGGGGGCAGAGAGGGATAGAGAGAAGCAGTAAGAGATGGAAAGAACAGAAGTCCTCTATTCTAAAGCTATAAAGTAGGCGTGAAGGGGCTGTATTTTTATAATTAATGTCACTCTGCAAATGTTTAGTAAGCATCCTCCGTCAACTGAGCACAGAGACAAGAAGAGTAAAACTGAGGCACAGGACTCCTCCTTGCCCTAGAGCAGGGATGGGGAATGTCTGGCCCTCGGGCCACATAAGGCCCGAGAAATCATTTGGTCTGGCCCTGCCAAGGCATTAGGGGTGAATTAATAAAATGTTTGACCAACTATAACAGGCTGTTTTTTAAATTGATCATTTTGTATGGTCCACGAATGATGTTATAAATATCCAAATGGCCCTCGGCAAAAAAAAGGTTACCTGCACCTACCCTAGAGTCACACATTGATTTTTAGAGAAAAAGGCAGGGAGGGAGGGAGGAAGGGAGGGAGACACATCGACTGGTTGCCTCCTTCATGTGCCCCATCTGAGTGACTGGGCCAGGATTAAACCTGCAATCCAGGTACATGAAATCGAACCTGAGACTCTTGGGTGCAAAGGCCAACACTCTAACCACTGAACACCACTGGCCAGGGCAAATTGAGCTATTTAAAAACAGGAAGAGTATTCCATAAAGAGGGAGGGCACAAGGATAGTTAGTAATGCTGATCTATAGAAAATCTCTCTATTATAAACATCAATGATTGATTCCTTGAATTAAAATAAAGTATACTTAAATACTACTTTCCTTATGCTGCTCAAATCTGGAATATCAAAGCTGTTACAGCTAGAAGTGAGAAGAAGCCCATGTCTATACCTGCCTTTGCCATTTGATCAGCTCTGGTCTAAAGTGAAGACCAAGGAGAACTGCACCACAGCTTGGAAATAGCATGAGCCTGGAGGACATGACGGAAAGACCCTTCTCCAGAATACTCTGCCAAGGGCATAAAGGTCTGTGACCCCATCTGTTTGACAGACAACATGTATATGATGTCTACTAGACCCCTGTAGCTTTGAATTCTTATAAGTAACTTCTAAAACATGCCTAACAGACCACCTCTCCTGGGCTGGGAACTGAAGTACAATGCATGAAGTGGAAAAGACTTCAATGTATGCAAAAATAACTTACCACAGAAACAAGTGTAGGTATTGGGAACATGTGCAGAAACATTCTGACAGGCAGGGCACCTCCAACCACTCTGGCCATCTGCCAAAAAAAGGGGGAGAAAACAAAAATAATTTCCTTTAAAAAGCACACATAATTTAAAAAAAAAATTAAAACCTATAATAAGCCATAACATTGAAGCAGTGATGGTAATTTCCATGTTAAGGATTTAGACATTAAAGAAACAAAATCACAATTCTGAATGCTTTGCTTAAATACTGTATTTAGGCTTATATTTATAAGGACTTTAGATACAATGAATCAAGTGCATATCCATTTTCTTCTTTATTTAACTGAGATATAAATGACATATAACATTATGTGAGTTTAAGGTGTACATGTTGCTTTAATATATTTACATACTGCAATTTGATTACCACAATAGTGTTAGTTAATACCTCCATCTAATCACGTAATTTTCATTTCTTTTTGTAGTGGTAATGTTCTATTTCTCATTTTGTTAAAAGTTATTTTAGAGAAAGAGAGAAGGGGGAGAGGGAAGAGGGAGAGAGAGAGAAAGAGAGAGAGAGAAACATAGATTTGTTGTTCTACTTATTCATGCATTCATTGGTTGCTTCTAATATGTGCCCTGACTGGAGTTCGAACCCACAACCTTGACATATTGGGATGAAGCTCCAATTAACTGAGTAAGCTGGCCAAGGCCTATTACAGTATTTCTAATGTCAAGATAACCATTATCTGAATGTTGGCTTGAAAAAAAATAAAGGATAAAAGTACATGCATGCAAGCCCAGATATCTTAAATTGGAAGAAGAGCCACAGTTCAGAAAGCATGTTATTAACATTTGCATTACCCATAAGTACTAGTATCCCTTGAGAAAAGCCCACAAAATACTATGGAGAAGATGTGTTAAAGGCAAAACAACTTTCAATATTCCAAGTATGAATTAAACAGTGGGTTTCTATAAATTTTCTAAAGCAAACTACATAAGGAATGTTTTCTATAGTTGCTACCAGGATAAAAACCACCATTTCAGTAGACGTGACTGATTTTATTTTACCTTAAATATATTTTAACACTGTTTTGTTTAGCTGGTTTGAGATCTACAGCTTAATACTGGCCATCTGAAATATGTGACTGAGACAACATATTCTCCCTGCAGATAAAATATTCAAGAAGAATTAAATAGTGTTTTAAAAACTGAATATATCAAATGGGTGAGAATAACTACTCAGAAGAGAGAAATGACTGACCTGCTTGAGATGCTGGAGACCTTGCCCATTTTTTTATGCAGTTCAAATGAAACACGTGGTAACAGCTTTGACAACTCCACACTGGGGCCGTGACGCGAACCAACTCACAGCACACCATGCACTCATATTTTTCTGTAGTTAGTTGTTCAACTAGAGAACCTGTTTAAAAAACAAAACAGATAAACTCAAACATAGAAAACCAATCCTTACTTTAGTCAACCAAGGATCAGCAAAGCATCTGAAAGAACCCAAACACAGATGTTTTAAGGGAGGTCTGAATCTGTTCAGAGACAGGCCAAGAAGAAGCAGGAATATGCTGATGTAGAAGATTTAGGAAGGAGACATTCAGATGGGAATTCCCACAATTGAGAAAACATTCCTAAGAAACCGCCCAGCAATACCCCTCATCACACAACTTCAGCATCCACAGGAGCAGCATACTGTAGAGTCCTGCCTTGCCCTACTTAAACTGGGATGCTCTGAATCTACCAGATCCACGGATTCAGGCTACGGTGGGGCTTGTGAATGGCCAACTGCAAGAAATTGAAGCCTGGATAGCTTCCAAACAATCCATGGTGGTGAGATGGTTCTTGCCCTGAAAGTCTTTTTTTTATTTTTTTTATTCTCTCAATAAGGCTATGCTTAGTGCCTATCACAAGTGCACAGTAGGGCTATAGACAGAAAGAGAAACAGTCCCTGGCTCCAAAAGCTCGCCATCTGGTGAGAAAGACCAGTGTATGGCATTATAAGACTCCTTCCAGATTTATTCCTCAATATCTTCACCCACTTCCAGACTTTTTCCTCAAATACCATCTCAGCAAAGTCTTTCTATCCCAAGTATAGTCAGGTGCTCTCAGAGATGAGTGTATAAATAAATAAATAAATAAATTTTTTAGTTCATACTTTAGGCATTACTAATATTTCACGTTATTTTGTTTTTAAGTCTAAATAGGTTATAAGAATAAAATAACCTTAAATCACCTAACCCAGTGGTTGGCAAACTGCGCTCGCGAGCCACATATGGCTCTTTGGCCCCTTCAGTGTGGCTCTTCCACAAAATACCATGGCCTGGGCGAGTCTATTTTGAAGAAGTGGCGTTAGAAGAAGTTTAAGTTTAAAAAATTTGGCTCTCAAAAGAAATTTCAATCATTGTACTGTTGATATTTGGCTCTGTTGACTAATGAGTTTGCCGACCACTGACCTAACCCAATGCTGTGCTAAAGCACTTTACACATATTATTTCTCTTAACAAAGTTAAAATATGAGTATTATTTTATAGATGAAGAAACTGAGGCTCAAAGTGGTTAAATCACTTACATAAGGTACAAAACTAGAAATTAAAAAGCCAAAATTCAAATTCATTGCTGTATGACCCAGAAGCTCACATTTTAATCCTTTGATAGTATTAGCTCTCCTAAGATTACTTTGTCCAATTTAATAACAAAAAAAATACAAACACCCCAGGATTGTGTGCTCTGTGAGGCAGGGATAGTGCCTTGTCTGCCTTGCTCACTGTAGTATTTCCAGTTTTTGACATATACTAGGTGCTCAATAAATATTTGTCAGATGACTGAAGGAACAAATGAGTCAAGGAAGTTACATTTTTTTAAAAATACTCCATTGCCCTAACCGGTTTGGCTCAGTGGATAGAGCATCGGCCTGCGGACTCAAGGGTTCCAGGTTCAATTCCGGTCAAGGGCATGTACCTTGGTTGCAGGCACATCCCCAGTGGGGAGTGTGCAGGATGCAGCTGATCGATGTTTCTCTCTCATCAATGTTTCTAACTCTCTATCCCTCTCCCTTCCTCTCTGTAAAAAATCAATAAAAATATATTTTAAAATATAAATAAATAAAATAAAAATACTCCATCTTTGCATCAAATTCAAAGGGAAGTTCAGCATAATAAGGACTGAACTACATCTTTCCACTGGATGTGGCAAATAGAAGCCATTCATGACCTTACCAGCAGCTCTGAGTCACATGGTGATGATGGCAGAAGAATGAGAAGTTAATCAAAAAAGGGAAAAGGGGGGAAAGGCAAACAACTCTTGATTTGACTATATGGAAGGATAAGAAACACTACTGGGAGGTCATATAACAGAGTAAGTTTTTCTTGTGGCGGGTAGAACAGACTTGGGAAGATCTTGAGCTTGAGAATGTGGAATAATAAATGTGAAAAAAATTGATGAAAGGAAATACAGGAGGAAAAAGTCTGGAGTAGTCTTAGATGAAAAGGAAGGAAAGCTGACCAAAGTCATACAAGAGAATATAGGCAGTGCTGAAAGCCAAATTAGGTTGGAGACCACTATTCAAAAATATTTATTAAGCCCTGGCCAGTGTGGCCCAGCTGGCTGAACATCCTCCCATGCATGAAAAGTCTGCCAGTTCAATTCCCTGTCAGGGCTCATGCCCGAAGGGTTCGGTTCCTGTTCAGGGTGTTTATGTGAGGCAACTGATCGATGTTTCTCACATTGATGTTTCTCTCTCTCTCCTTTCCTTTCAATCTAAAATCAATAAAAGCATATTTTAAAAAAAAATTTACTAAAAACTACTGTGTCAGGCACTCTAGACACTTAGGATATCCAGTGAACAAGAGAGACAAAAACCTTCTGCCCTATGAAGCTTATTATCTAGTGGGGGAAAGTAGACAATAAATGAATAAATTATGAAAATATGTAGCATCATCAAATAGTGATATGTTACTATGGAGAAAAATAAACCAGGATAGGGAATGCTAACAGTGGGGAAGTATGGTTTTAAACAAAGTGATCACAGAGGCTTCCCTGAGAAGGCAAATTAATTGCAGCAGTGCCAAATCTGTACTATTATGTAATCTCCTGGAACAGCACTCTGTTACCCAGGAGGAGGAAAGATAGATTGCACCATCAATCCAGGGATGTGATTCTACCGAACGACTTGGCAGAAGGATAATACTTCAAATGACCTACGGTAAGTCCCGCCTAGAGAGGGAATGCAGATGGGTAGGAGGCTGGCAAAACTGGTAACGGGTGGAAGAAACTGAGGGAGCCAAAAGGACAGGAATCTATGGTCAGAGTGGAACACAGACTTTAATATTTCAGAGATGGGGCATTTCCAAGATTATTTCCACTACTATTTCCCTGGTAGTGGGTATGGAGATGGAAGGAAGGTCAAAGTCCCTGTGGTTAACAATATCAAAGAACTTGAAGATGGCACAATGCATATGATCACTAAAGTTACTCAGAATAACAGCAAGATATATGGTAAATTAGTTCCCAAATTTGAACATACCTTAGAATCACCTGGAGGCTTGTTAAACGGTAAGACTGCTGGGCCCCAGAATTTGTTTAGTAAATCTGAGAAAAGGCCCAAGAATATGCTTTTCTAACAAGTTCCCAGGTGTTGCTAATGGCTGCTAGCCTGGAATTACACTTTGAGAACCACTGTGGTAAAGAAAATATGTAGCTAGAGCATTAACAAATGAGGGCTGGGAGATTTGGAGGCTAATAAATGATACGATATGGCAGGTGATGTAGTTACAAGGTAATGTGGCATTAGGTTCAATGAAAGAAGGATTTTAAAACAAAGGTAGAAGAATGATTTAGTCTGTCTCCATCAACTAACTAACTACCTGCATTCCTTCAACAGCCTAACTTGTCCCTTTGCTTCCTTAAAGCCTAATCTCCACACAGCAGGCTGAATGCTCATTTTAGAATGTTAGTAAGATCATCCCTTTTCCCAAAACCTTCCAGCTGCTTCTCATCTTCTTACTCAGAACCAGATCTAAGAGCCTCACATAATCCAGCTCATGTGATTTCTCTGATCTCCTCTCCTGCTTCCCCACTACCCACGATCCTGCCCTCCAACCCTAGCCAAAACCTGTTTCTGCCTCTGCCTAGAATGCTCTTCTCCAAAGAGCCACAGGGTGCACTCCTTCACTTCCCTCTGGTCTCTCTTCAAATGTCTCATCAAAGAGACTAACCTTTTCTAAACTAGTGCCCTGTTACCCTGTCCTCTTAACCTGTTTTATATTTTTTAGCTTATCACCTACCTGACAAATTAAAAATTTTAATGCTTTCTGTTTGTTTTCCCTACCAGAATGTAAATCGCATTAGCTCTGTATTTCCAGTATCTAGAAATGCCTGGCACATAGTATTTACTCAATAAATATGAATAGTGTGCTCAAGAATATATAGGGATGTGAGGCCAAGAAAGATTTGTTAGGCAGAACTCTAAGATGGCCTCCAAGACTCCCACCCTGGGGTATGCATTTCCTGTATAATCTCCACCCCTTCAGTATGGTGGGCTGATCTAATCAGGAGAGTCCTTTTAAAATAGTCTAGAGATCAAAGACAGACATCAGAGAGGTTTGAAGAATCTATAGCAGATGCTTTCCTATAGGCCTTAAAGAAGTAAACTACCAAGTTGTGGAGAGGGTCCATGTGGTACAGAGTTGCAGGTGGCCTCTAGGAGCTGAGAGTGACCCCCCAGGCAACAGCCAGCAAGAAAATGGGGACCTCAGTCCTACACACATAAGGAACTAAATCCTACCAATAACAAGTGAGCATGAATGAGGACCCTACACCTCAGATGAGACCGCATCCCCAGCCAAGTTTCAGTCCTGTGAGACTGAGTGAAGAACTCAGCTACCTGGACCCTGACTCCTGATCCACAGAAACTGTGACATAATAAATTTGTGGTATCTTAAGCCACTACATTTGTGATAATTCATTTTTAAACAACTAGAAGCCCGGTGCACAAAATTCATGCATAGGTAGGGTCCCTAGGCCTGGCCAGAGATCAGGGCTGATTGGGCCAGGGCTTCCCTTCCCTGGCTGCCGGACAGGGCCTTCCTTCATTCCGCACTGCCCCCTGGTAATCGGCACATGTCATAGCAAGCAATTGAACTCCCAGTCGAACTCCCGCAGGGACACTTTGTATATTAGCCTTTTATATATATATAGATAGGAGACCATTAACCAGCCTTACAAATTCAGAAGCAACTCTGGTATAACATTGCCTGGCTTCACAAACAAGTCAAGGTCCCAAGAATGACTGCCTGGTGAAGCAAATTAGAACTAAAAGAACTATAGGCCAGTGTGAAAACAGACTCAGGCAGGTGGTGGCTTCACACATTAGGCTGTATGTCACATTAAATTGGAGGGAGACCAGAACTGTGAAGGTCCATGAAGCTATTTGGTCTAGGTCAGTGGTCAGCAAACTCATTAGTCAACAGAGCCAAATATCAATGGCACGATTGAAATTTCTTTTGAGAGTCAAATTTTTTAAACCTAAACTTCTTCTAATGCCACTTCTTCAAAATAGACTTGCCCAGGCCGTGGTATTTTGTGGAAAAACCACACTCAAGGGGCCAAAGAGCCACATGTGGCTCGCGAGCCTCAGTTTGCCGACCATGGGTTTAGGCGAAATATATCCTCAGGGCAAAATGAGAAGTGTCTTCAAATATTACAAGAAGCTGATTTGCAATGAGGGGGAGGGTAATTCTAAGGAAAAAGACTAGTTGCTGTGTAGCTCAGAGGCTAGAACTTGAACCAGAGGATGGAAAGTATTTATAGTAAGGAAGTTTTCAGTTCAATGTAAGGAAGAACTTTCGAACAGTCAAGAAAGATACAGTCTCGCCAGGCCAGCATGTCAGTGGTTGAGCATTGACCTATGAACCAGGAGGTCATGGATTTGATTTCCAGTCAGGGCACATGCCCGGGTTGCGGGCTTGATCCCCAATAGGGACGTGCAGGAGGCAGCCAATCAATGATTCTCTCTCATCATTGATGTTTCTCTCTCTCTCTCCCCCTCTCCCTTCTTCTCTGAAATCAATTTAAAAAAAAGAGAGAAAGATACAGTCTGCTTCTAAGAAGCTTATGAATAAGAGCACTGACAAATAAACAAATGATGGTTTTCAATGTAACTGCTATAATAGAAGCATGTATATGTAAGGGAAAGACATATCACATGGCTGGAAAAGATTTATTTTATCTGTAGAGGTGAGAAAAGGTTTCCTGGACATGTGACTAAACTAGCTTTTGAAAAATGAGTTAAGAATTCACCAATGAGCTGAGGGGTAGACATTCTAGAGAGAGAGCCAAAACATGCAACATCATGGAAAGATACAAAGATATAGAGTCCAGGGAATAAAGTGTGATGGGCAGCAGAAAATAGGGTTGTTGGGTAAGGCAGAAGCCAAAATCTATAGGTGATGAAAAAAAGTGAACAAAAGGGGGCGGGGTGGTAGTAGTGACACAATTCATTCTGTGTTTTAGAAAGATCACTCTCTGATCCTGGTATAAGAGAGAAACTGGAGATGGCAAGGTTAGTCAGGAATGCTTGCAGATGAGCAGACAAAAGATGATGCAGGCTGGAACCAGGAGAGGTAGTGGAGATACTACCACCCTCTACTTGTGCTTTCATGATCCAAAAAAAATCTTGCACTGATGAACAAAATAGGTACAGAGGCATGAAGGCATGAAACAGACTGACATATCACAAATGGGGGTAGGGAGGACAGAAAGGAAGAGATTAACCAAAGAACTTATATACATATATGCAAAACCAATGGATACAGACAATAGTGTGGTCAAGGCTGGTAGGGTGGGACAGGGGCTGAAAAGAGGGGGAAAAGGAGAGGAAAATTGGGGACATCTATAATACTGTCAACAATAAAATTAAAAAATTTAAAGAATAAAGAAATATTCACCCATGCAGAAGAAAAGAGAACACAGAAGAATCAGTTGCTACATTTTATAATATTATGGTACATTGTGTAGTCTTCTGTCAGTATTCATTATCAGTTAGTTCATGATAAGAAATTAACTTTTGATTACTCATTCTGTCTTGGACTGTATGAAGATGATCTGTATTTTTATTACAAAATTTAATAAAGTAAAAAAAATTCTTGCTACTAAATATCTATACCATCCATATATGCATTTTTCAAAACCCTTACAAAATTCCTTATTTAAGAAAAAATTCCTTCTTTGTATTTGCTTATGACATAAAAACTAAGTAAATAGCTACCTACTGGGGAGAGGAGGTGGTGGCAGATGATGAACAAGGACAGAAAGACTTTTCACTGTGTACTTTTTTTTTAATCCTCACCTGAGGATATGGGGTTGTTTTATGTGTGTTTTTTAAATATTTATTTATTTAATATATTTTTATTGATTTCAGAGAGGAAGGGAGAGGAAGACAGAGACAGGAACAACAATGATGAGAATCATTGATTGGCTGCCTCCTGCACGCCCCCCACTGGGGATTGAGCCCACAACTGGGGCATGTGCCCTGAACAGAGTCGAACCGTGACCTCCTGGTTCATAGGTAGGTGCTCAACCACTGAGCCACACAGGTCAGGCTGTTTTTTTTTTAACATTGATTTTAGAGAGAGGGAGACAGAGAGAGAAACATAAATCAGTTGCCTCTCATACACACCCCGACTGGGAATCAAACCTACAACCTAGGTATGTGCCCTGACTGGGAATTGAACCCCCCACCTCTTGGTGTATGGGATGATGCTCCAACTAACTGAGCCACCTGTGTACCTTTTTATACTTTTTGACTTCTAAACTGTGTGAATATATTACCTATTCAAAAACGTAAAATCAGAAAAACAAAACATTTCCTACCCATCCAGGTAGATTTACCTGTGTGTGTCTCCACATTCTTTAGCACGGGGTTCTGTTTGCCTCGGGGTAAAGATGCGACTTGAGGATCCTGCCTCCTTATAGCACATTTCTCTGGGTCAATCCTTCTGGAAGACTTGTTTACGACTGCCAAGTTCCCATTGTTGCAGGCAGATTTTGCTAGTCGTTCATTAAGGTTGTCCTTTAGAATGGGGGCCATGCTGTTTCTGGGTCCCGCACTTGTATGTCGTTGACCCTCCTGTTTTGGTGGATTCCTGCCTGGACGTGGCCTCGCCCCCTCCACTTCCCAGGGAGGCCTTTTCTGTGAGTGTCTTCTCTGTTCATTGCGTCTGGCGCCAGACCCATCCAGTACTCCTTTTCTAAAGGAGGCATCTGAAGAGTCAGGGTGGATAACCCCGACAGGTTTGACATTTTCAGATCCGGCATCCTCGGGTTTGGGTGTCATTCTGTTACCCCACTCACATTTGAGTTTCCCCTTGACTTTCGGTCCTCTACCATAGCTATATACAAATTGGGCTGCTTTTTTGGGTTTTGCTCCCCTGGGATCTGCACCAACAATTTCCTTCTCACTTTCAGCAGGGCTGTGCTCTCTGAGCTTTGTCCCACTCTCTGATCTGGCCACACTTTCTAAGCCAGATACATCTGAGGTCTGGTCAGTTACACTTTGTACTCTCTTGACTCTGATATGCTGCTTTTCACTCCTCAATTTCTGTACAGGTTGATTCTGAAGGTTCTTGAGTGATTTATTAGAAGCAGAAGATTGGAAAGAAAGCTGTTGACTCTTAGGTTTGCTTCCTGAAGGATGGTAACTGTACTGATGAACAGCAGCGATGTCATCATAAGGGACTTGCCTGGAAAGGTGACACGGAGGTGGTGAACTGTAATTTCTTCTACCAATCCTATTAGAATCTAGTCTTCTTTGACTCCCACAGTGTAGACCAGATTTTTTCCTCTCCTGAGGAATGAACTCAGAAGCATCCGTATTGAATTTAAAAGTACCTAGGACACAAGAAACAGACATGCCAGGAAATTAATCAGTTAACCATGAAGCCCATCAGACTGTAAGCCATATCTAAAAGTTATTTTCCTAAGGACTTGATATAAAACGGGCTCTTAGTAAAATGTGTTTCCTGTGAAGGCATTGTGTTCAAGGTGTTGTGAAAGACAGATTGTTGCATGTCCAATAGCTTCACCAATAGCCAGCACTGAGAGTTGCTAAGTAAAACTGCTCACCTGGGCCATCAGGCATTATTTATACATGCATTTACTTTATCAAAAAATTTAAAGTCAGCAAATAGTTCAGAGATGAGACATCAGTTGCAGGTTCCATGT
Source organism: Corynorhinus townsendii (assembly GCA_026230045.1). Lineage (NCBI taxonomy): Eukaryota > Metazoa > Chordata > Mammalia > Chiroptera > Vespertilionidae > Corynorhinus > Corynorhinus townsendii. The sequence continues at coordinate 147,062,987 of JAPDVU010000005.1, read as the reverse complement.
GATCTTTTGAAACTTCAGTGTAGCATTGTGCAATATCAAGTAAACAGGCTTAGGAATCAGCCAAAATCAGTTTGAAGTCTGGCCCTCCAACTTATGCTACGAGCTTAGGTATATCACTTGATTGCTTTTTGCCTATTGTCCTCATCCATGACAAAAGGTGATAATACTATTTTAAAGGGTTATTGTGAAATTTAAATATGATTTCATATAGATGGTACTCAGCATAGTTAAGTACATTAGTTTTCATCTCTTCTCCCCAGGAGTATGTATTAGCTGTTCCATACATATAAGCTTTATAATATAGTCCAGAATCCCAGAGTCTCAAAAATTAAACATATGCCCTATTCATTTATTCCCCCCAAATGCTTCTTTGTATAGTCAACTTAGTCTCATTTTGTCTGAAGCACAAAGACAAAATGATTTGCCTCAGGATACAAAACTAGTTAGTAGCCAAGTGAGAACTATATGTAGCATATAGAATATACTATGAATTTATAGCGCCTAAGAGACCTGGGTTTACTTATTGTCTTTATGGAAGTTATGTAACCCCAGTTTTCTTATATGTAATGGAGATAATAATAATTCCTACATCAAAGAGTTGCTATGAAGAGTAAAGCAAATTAGTAACATGTATAATGTGGTTAAAATGGTGCTTTATTATTGCTGTTCGGATTACAGACTATCTGAGACATACAGATCCAACCACAGATGGGCGCAGTTCACAGCCTGGGGTCTTTGGGTTTAATAATAATCAGGTTAGGTACTCTGTTAGATACTTAACAGGTGCCAGGCACTTTGCATGTGTTAGCTCATTTAATCTTCCTTCACATTCCTGATGATAAAACTGCTACACAGAAAGAGTAAGTAACTTGCCCAAGGCTATAAGGGTTTTCTAAAGCAGATTTAGAATTCCACCCCAGGCTATATGGTTCTGGAGTCCATGCTCTTTCACTATCACCATACTACACTGTCAGAGGTTGGGCAGCGGGTGCCATAGAAATATACACAAAAGTAGTGAACAATATCAAAAAGGTCATAGTGTAACCTCTCACTCAATCCAGAATTTGTTCTGAAAGCTTTCATATACGCAGAATTCTTGGGATGGGGTAGAGGGCCTTACAAAATGGCAAAAGGATTAGACAAATTCAGAAACTGGCAGAGAAGGTGGGAATGGCTAGATTAGACCAAGTGGGTATTGTGTGGTCCTTTCCTGCTTAAAGAAGGTAGGTGAGAGAGGCAAAAAATGGGTCAGTAAATAACCTGGTAAAGGATGGGAAAAGGGTGTTTCATGTTAAGCAGTAGGGAGTTGATGCAACTAGAGATTCTAGACAGGGCAGTACCTATTCATATACAGAATGTGCTCCACTAGACATGATGTAGTAGGCAAAGCTCTCAGAAAGAACCTTAAAGAGACACAAGGAAGGGGAAAAGGGCACATGTGTCAGGAAACTGGACCTGAGACACATAGATCTGAAACACCCTTTCCCCCACACTATTTTAAGTAGCTGGAAGTTACTCAGTAAATGGTAAGTCTCATACCAAGGCATTGCTATAGTGCAAGTGGTACCCTAGATCCAAGATTACATGGCAGCGCTGTGGGTGTCCACGGGTGGGTGGAGCAGAGTAAACTGTAGATTATAAAGTCCAGAGACAAAGCTGGCATAGGAGTCCGCACATAGGCAGAAAGATAGCCCCCAGGACTGGGCTTCTGTCTGGGGACAGAGGCAGGCAAGAGAACGAAACCTTGAGTGGGGATGGAGGTGTGGGTTAGAGATCATGCTGAAATAAGAACATGGAATAGAAACGAAGGCAAAAGCAAGCTCAGGCAAATAAGAAGGAGCAGGGAGATCTTTGGAGTATGGACTTTGTCTCTCAGTAGATGGGGAGGAGGAAGGAGGTTGTAACCTGGGGCACAACACTGTTGGCTAAAACTATGAATCACAACTAGACCCATCCAATTCTTCTTCAAACACTGAAATGTACACCAGAAGTGAGCCTGAGATCATTGGATCCACTTTAGAGGAGATGGGAAAAGAATGGGTGGCAGAATAACAAACACCAGCATGAAAGGTTCCCACCCATCAAGATGACTTAATACCCAAATCAGGAATGGGGTACACCAATGCAGTGTGTTCTCCAACTTTCTGACCAAGATCCACAGTAATAAATACATTTTATCTGCCATCCAGTACACAAATACATATATACTCTTCTTGGTTATAGATAGCAGAACTAAGATTCAAATCAATGACTGTTTACAAATTTCATGTTGCAAACTGCTGCCCTGTTTTTCAGAAAGAGTGGAGGCCTGAAACCAAATCAATGTAGTGGGTTGTGACAAGTAATTCTTCAAAAGAAATAGAAAATGGTGTATTGAGAAAGTAAGGAAAGCCACTGCTTCCCGAAATTTTTGGTTCACTTTTATATTTATTTATGTGTGCACTGAGGTCTCTAAGTTTAATGTTTCTTTCCGGTTACTGTCCAAAAGTTTGCAAAACAAAGATCTAAGGTAAACTCTGAAGAAAATGGAAATGGATGTTACATTAATAGCCAAATGAGGCTGTCTGTATACACAGAGGGAACTCCGGGAGAGGAAGTGAACTAACAATTATGGAGCAGGTACAGTACAGGGTGGGAGCCTTCACAGGATTAACTTAATTACTCCCAACTGACGGGTAAAAAAAAAAAGACTCAGTCACACTGCGAGTTCGTAGAAGACTGAGATTGGAAACCACAGGTGTTCAGCGCGCGCCCCCGCCGCTGCACCAGGCGCGCGAATACACCTTAAGCACAGCGTGCAAAACCACTATACGTCGAGAGCCCGCCAGTCACCGACGCCCGCTAGTCGGAGATCAGTGCAGCTGCTGCCCCGGGAGGTACGGGACACCCACATCGACTCGTTGGGCTCTGGGACAAACCCGCTCTCCTTGGATAACCAGATGCCGAATTTCACGACCTAGTCGAGGATGGTCGAGGTCTCCGTAAGCACGACGCGCGCGCGGCTTGGCCCTTCCGAGCCACTATCCCCAACCCTAGTAGGCGCCACTCTCGCGATATGAATGGCCGAAGCCCTAGGACTCGTCACTGACCAAACCTCCGCAACTAGAAAAGGGCCCACTCCTACACGGACCAGAGCAGTACCTGAGACAGGAGGAGCCTCCGCCATCCCGTGCGTGCCGCAAGACCTAAAGCGAGCCCTGCAGTCCAGCGAGCGCTGTCACCCGGTCACGTGCCCTAGACTTCCGGCGCCGAGAGAACGTTCGCCTCTGCGCGCCGGGTAGACGGGCCACAGAGTTTGCGCGGCCAGAGTAAACTGTGTGGTGCAATCCTGACGTCAGACAGTTGCGCCACGCTCGGAGCGGAAGGAGGAGAGAAGTGACTATAGCTTGCAAGGAACACGCATCTGGGGCGGGGGCAGTTGCGTAATCACCGTTTTCGTTAAGATTCACTGTGCTCACCTGCTACTATGCCCTCTTGCTCTCCCACCGAACCAATTTCCTTTGGTCTTCCGAAGTCAGCTCGGACATCACCTACAGTAGTTGAAGTTAAAAAACACAAAACTGCCCAGCTGGCCTGGCTCAGTGGTTGAGCGTGGACCCACGGCTCCATGCTCGTTTGGGTTGCCCGGATTATGGACTGAATTCCCTGTGTGGGGTGTGCAGGAGACAGCTGATCAATGATTCTCTCTCATTGATGTTTCTATTTCTCTCGCCCTCTCCTTTCCTCTCTGAAGTCAATACAAAATAAATATATGTAAAAAAGTAAAACACAAAATTAAGTGGTCAAAAGGCAATCTTGGGACAAACGGTCTGCAAAACAATGGGTAATAAAAAGCTCTTACAAATCAGAAAACGATAAACCACATGTTGGAAATGGTGAACTTGAAAGGGCAGATGACAACAAATACGAGAGATACACATGAGGGGGAAAGTTTGGAGGCACTAATAGTTTTTAAAGTATAAAATATAAAAACAAGTGAATGTGTGGAGTGTTTGCTGTGTTGTTGCATTACAAAATAGAACACATTTAAGTGTGAAGCATCTACATTTGTAAAGTAATTCACTGGCCCAGGCTTCCATAAGAATGGGAAATAGATTCATTCATTCACACATTTTAATGCATACTCTGTCTCAGTCAGGCATCGCTTAAAGTGCTGAAGGTAAAATGGTGAAAAAATATAAACATGGTTCCTGCCCTCATGAAATGCATTGTCTAGTAGAGGAGATAAAAAGTAAATTTTTTTTGGCTTTACAGTTGTAAGCACACAAAACAGTTTATTCTTGTATTATTATTTATTAATAATTATTTGCCCACCCCTGTTATTTAATCATCCAAATATCTGGAAGATAATGAAAATAACATTATTAATGTTGTTACCCAAACAAACCTAGTATACAGCTTATGAATGCGATACTAAAAACCCTATATTCTTTCTACCCATCTTCTAATTCACTGATTGGATCCTCAGTTTCCCCTAATCTGCTGTGTATTCCTTCCAGTGTATTCTTTATTTGTGCTATGTCATTTTTTGTTTTCATAGTTACTATACCTTTTTTTCATGTTGTTGAGCATCTTTACCATCATTACTCTGAACTGTGTTTCAGATAAATTTCTTATCTCTTTCATATCTCTTCTGGAGAATTCTCTTGTTCTTTCATTTGTAGGTTGTTTCTTTGTCTCCTCATTTTGGCTGCCTCCTTGGGTTTGTGACTATGTATTAGGTAGATCTGCTACGCCTCTCAGTCTCTAGTGTGGGACAGTGTCAAACGCTGTTTCTCTAAAAAGTAAATTTTAATGTGAATCAGCGATTTCTTATTCTTGGGTCAACCACTGAACCACACTGGCTGGGCAAAAACTAAGTAATTTATATTTACAAATTAAACATTTGTAAAATAATTACAAATTATGTTGTTGTTATGAAAGAAACTAGCAGAGTAACAGTAATAAAGACTTACTAGGATCTGTTTCAGAAAAATGTGGCCGGCGGTGGTCGGGTAGCTCAGTTGTTAAAGTGTTATCCTGATATGCCAAGGTTATGGATTCCATCTCCAGTCAGGGCACATACAAGAATCAACTAATGAATGCATAAATAAGTGGAACAACAAAAACTGATGTTTCCCTTTCCCTCTTAAAATCAATAAATCAAAAAAAAGGAAGAAAAAAAAAGAGAAAATGTGGCCAGGATTCTTTCAGTAGAACAGAGGATGAGAAAAAGAAAGCTATGTGAAGATTCAGAGGGAATAGCATATGCAAAATCTATGAAGGAAGGAAAGAGCTTGAAGTCTTCAAGGTAATAAAATATTTGCTGGAGAATAGTGAGCAGAGAGGGACACAGTATGAAATTGCAGAGCACTTCAATGGTTAAGGAGATCATGCAGATCACCCACAGGCCATGCTGATGGATTTTATTCCAAGAGCAATAGGAAGTTATTGAAAGGCTCTAAGCAAAGATACACTTAAGGATTTCTCTTGCTCCTACGGGAAGAGTGAATTGTGGGGGAGCAAGAATAGAAGTGGGCAGACCAGTTACATTTTTGTATTATGCAAATGCAAAATATGATGGTAGCCTTGACTAGAGTGACAGTAAATGTGGAGAAAAAAAGGAAAGATCTGAAGTATATTTCAGATATAACCTTTATACAATTTCCAAATTTTTTCCACACAATAGGTGTGATGTGCTCTCATTATTTTGTTTCTGATTACTGAGCCTCACATTTCTTAATGACATTTGTTTCCTCTTTTTAAATTGCTTATTCATATTCATTGCCCATTGCTCTATTTTTCTTGCTGATGGTTTCTTGTATATTATAGATATCAATTCCTTGTCAGTTTTAGACATTTCAATTTTAACCTTCCATTAAGTCTATTAATTTTGTCTTTAATTTTGACAGATCAGTTCATCAAACAAACCTGTTGTCATCTTTAGAAATTACCAGTTTTATCAGTCTAGGTCCATTCAGGAGAGAAAAAACACACAGTAATTTGAACAGGAGAGGAATTATTTATTTAAGGACATTAACTATACAGGGGATTGGAGTAATAAGGATTGGCTAATAATCAAAAGAGCAGATGTGGCTCAGTGGTCCACTCACCAAAGGGTTGCAAATTCAATTCCCAGTCAAGGGCACGAATCCTGAGTTGCAAGTTCGATCCCAAGTCCAGTTGGGGTGCGTGCGTGTGGAAGGCAACCAATCAATATGCCTCTCTCACATGATGTTTCTCACTCTTTCTCTCTCCTCCCTCCCTTCCATTCTCTCTAAAAATCAATGGAAAAATATCCCTGGGTGAGAATTAACTAAATAAAAGAATCAAAAGAGAACTCTAAAAGAATACAGGATTAGCAATATAAGGAATAGCCACTACCTCTAAGGTTGATTGAGATAGTATCCAGTAAAGATCTCCCCAGAACTGAAGTGCAGACCTATTTAGAGAAGATGTTCCTGTGGCTCACCAGGTGGCAGGAAGCCACTGAGGTGCTGCCCCGGCAGAAGTTGCCAGAAATCCGCCTGGCCAGTGTGCCTCAGTGGTTGAGCATTGACCTATGAACCAGGAGGACAAAGTTTGATTCCAGATTAGGGCACATGCCTGGGTTGTGGGCTTGATCCACAGTAGGGGATGTGCAGGAGGCAGCTGATTAATGATTCCTTTTCATCATTGATGTTTCTATCTCTCTCTCTCCCTCTCTAAAATATATATATATATATTTATATATACTATATAATAAAAAGCTAATATGCAAATTGACCAAACAGCAGAAAGATCGGTTGCTATAATGCACACTGACCACAAAGGGGGGAGATGGGCAACGCAGGAGGTGCCCCTGGTGGTCAGTGTGCTCCCACAGTGGGAGTGCCGCTCAGCCAGAAGTTGGGTTCATGGCTGGTGAGCACAGCAGTGGTGGTGGGAGTCTCTCCCACCTCCACAGCAGCACTAAGGATGTCCAACTGACAGCTCAGGCCTGCTCCCCTGGGCCCTAAACTGTCAGTCGGATACCCCCCGAGGGCTCCCAGACTGTGAGAGGGTGCAGGCTGAGCTGAAGGCCCCCCCCCCCCCAGTGCATGAATTTCGTGCACCAGGCCTCCAGTGTGTGTGTGTGCGTGCGTGCGTGTGTATACACACACACACACATACACACACACACACACAGAATGGCCAGATTATTATGACCACCCCATCAGTACCTCATTGGGCCACCTTTTGCCTTTAATACTATGGCGATTATTCTTGGCATTAACTCCACGAGATGTTGAAAGGTGATTGGAGGAATCTGACACCATGATTGATGAATAGCACTGTCCAGTTCTGTGAGATTTGAGGTTGTGGAACCAGCTTCCTGATGGTTCTTTTAACTTCGTCCCACAAATGCTAAATTAAATTGAGATCTGGTGATTGTGAGGGCCACCTAAGCAAGGTAAAGTCTCCCTCATGTTCTTGAAACCACTCCTGCACAATACAAGTACCGTGGCATGGCGCATTGTCTTGTTGGAAGAAGCCATCTCCATTGGGATACGCCATCAACATGATAGGATGAACTTGATCAGCAATGATACTTAGGTATGTTGTGCTATTCAGACGTTGTTCCACACGAATTAAAGGGCCAAAATCATGCCAGGAAAACATGCCCAAACCATAACACTGCCCACACCAGCTTGAAGGGTTGTACTCATGCATGTGCGGTGCATGCTTTCATGCCGTTTCCGCAAAATTCTCACTCTTCTATACGCATAATGCAAGTGGAAACGTGATTCATTGGACCACATGACTTTTTTCCAATGCTTAACTGTCCAATCCTTGTGTTCCTGTGAGAATTGGAGACATTTTATCTTTGTAACTGCAGACAGCAAAGGTGTTCGAACAGGCCTTTGGCTTCCATATCCCATACGATGCAGTGTATGGATAATTTGCCTACAAACGTCAGGTGGTCATAATAATCTGGCCACTCAATGTGAGTGTGTGTGTGTGTGTGTGTGTGTGTGTGTGTATTTTTAAAGAGGTTGCCATCACTTCTCGGCCTTTTGGCTAAGATCAAGTGTAGTATCTGTTCTTATCAGTTTCATATTTGATATGTCCTCTATCCGAGGACATTATATTAAATGTATTTTTGGAGCAGGGAGATGGAATAGGAGCTTGTTCTGTCCACTCCACACATCAACCTGGTATTGCAGTACCTCCGGTGCACCAAGAAAAAAAAGAGGTTGCCATAAATCTACCTTGTAGGGTGTTGGGAAGAGCCATTTACAGAGAGGTGTATTACAAGAGGCACTCCACTACAAACCACCTGAGGGGGATGCCAGAAGAAGTTTCTGGCTGCTAGCCACCATACATGAAAAAGCCAGCTGCTGAAAAAGCCATATGCCTTACAAGAGCCAGACACTGGAGAAATTGCCCAGAGCACAGAAGCCTAACCAGAAACAGGAAACAAAACCCTTTTTTCCTGCAATATCTCTCTGGTGCCCTCTACTGACAAAGCTTAAAACTGCAATCAGGCAAGGGATAAATACTTAGAAGGCTCAAATCCATTTCACAGAGCAGGCAAAAAGGTAAATTTGGAACTGAAAGGCAATAATTTATTACTGGTACACTAGGAAACATATTCATTATTTTCAAAACTTGTAAATAAATGGAAGTAAACAAACATTCTGCCTTTCCTATTTTATGCAAAGAACTGAGGTCCGAAAAAACCTTAGCATATTGTTTGTGGATTCCAAATAAACTGGAGGACTGGCTGTGAAAGAGATGGGTTTATTAGGACTTACATGTGTACTGGTGGTGGCTGACCAGTGAAATTTTCCACCAAGTCCCATCTGGCCTGCGGCCAGCAAGTGCGGGGGTAGGGAGGTGTTGGGGGTTGAACGTGCCAGAGAACAAGCTGTATTAGATCAAAACACTAGCTGTTAGCAATCTGGGCTCATATCTAGAAGCAGTTTTTCTTTGGCCTTTCTTAGGCCAAGGAGCTGGCCAGGCTCCCAAGGTCTCACAGTCCACTTACAGATGGTTTTCACTGTATTCCCGCAGGGTGGGAGAGGGAGTTGGAGCATGGAAAGGAGCCCATGTACCCATTTACCATACACCATAAACAGTACTTGCACAACCTACCCGAACTTATGACAAGCAATGAAAGCAGTGGTCAGATAGAAATTGATAGCTGTAAATAGTTACACTAAGAAGTCCTAACAATGGAGCATTATTCAATGCTAAAAAGAAATGACCTATCAAGCCAAGAAAAACACATGGAGGAAACTTAGATGCCTATTACTTAGTGAAAGAAGCCAATCCAAAAAGGCTACACACTATATGATTTCCACTAGATGACATTCTGGAAAAGGCAAAACTATGGAGGCAGTAAAAAGATCAGTGGTTCCCAGGGCTTAGAGGGGAGGTAGGGAGGTACAGGACAGTGAAACTATTTTGTATGGTACTTCAATGGTAGGTATATTGTCAAAACCCATAGAATGTATACCACCAAAACTATGGACTTTTGAGATAAAATCTATCAATATAGGTTCATGGGTTTTAACAAATGTGCCACTCTGGTACAGAATGTCTATAGTTGTGGGGTTGGAGTGGGGGACGTGGTTGTGCATGTGTGGGGATAGGAAGTATATGGGAACACTATATTTTATGCTTGATTCTATTGTGAACTGTTGATACATGAACGGCGGGTGCATGTGGCATTGTGGAGGAGAGAATAGTGTTGGTGAAAAGTTGACTGTGGAAAGGAGGATGGATCATGAAAGACCCTGAAATCAGGCAGGAATTTGGGACTTGCCATAGCACTCCAAAGAAAAGAAAGAAGCCCCTGCTTTTTTATTGTTAATAAACCTTCATATGAAAATAGCATGTTGCAGTTAACAAAGTACTCATGACAATTATCTCCATTATTTTAAGTGCAATTTTACTAACAAGGAAATAGAAATGAGGAGGCTACTTAGTAGTTATTACATAGCAGACCCAGGGCCCAAGCCTGGATTGTTCCTCAATCTTTCCTTTATACCACAATGCCACCGGGTAAATTTGATTTCTGTAGTGGAGTTTTTAGGCTGAATTGACGTTAAAATTATATTAAATTTTTGAAATTGATTTTTAAAGAAAGGAAGGGAAAGAGAGATAGAAACATGGATGAGAGAGAATTATCAATATTGATCGGCTGCTCCATGCATGTCCCCTGTCAAAGATTGAGCCCGTAACCTGGGCATGTGCCTTGACCAGGAATTGAACCAATGACCTCTTGGTGCATGGGTCCATGCTCAACCACTGAGCGACACTGGCCAGGCAACATTAAAATTATATTAAACTAGAGGCCCAGTGCACGAAATTATATTAAACTAGAGGCCCAGTGCACGAAATTCATGCATGGGTGGGTGGGGGTGTGTGTGTCCCTCAGCCCAGCCTGCACCCTCTCCAATCTGGAACCCCTTGAGGGATGTCCGATTGCCCGTTTAGGCCCGATCCCAGCCAGGATCGGGCCTAAACGGGCAATCGGACATCCCTCTCACAATCCAGGACTGCTGGCTCCCAACTGCTCGCCTGCCTGCCTTCCTGATTGCCCCTAAGCTTCTGCCTGCCAGCCTGATCACCCTTTAACCACTCCCCTGCCAGCCTGATTGATGCCTAACTGCTTCCCTGCCAGCCTGATTGCCCCTAACTGCCCTCTCCTGCAGGCCTGGTCACCCCCAACTGCCCTCCCTTGCAGGCTTGTTCCCTACCAGCTGCCCTCCTTTGCTGGCCATCTTGTGACCACGTGGGGGCAGCCATATTGTGTGTGGGAGTGACAGTCAATTTGCATATTACTCTTTTATTAGATAGGATTCAGTTTCTACAGTGGAGGTTTCACGCAGAAGTGATATTATTAAAGTTATATCCTTTTGAAAAATATTTATTGAGTATAAATAAATGTCCTATACATTAAATATCAAGAAATATTCATTACTGATTATAAGTCAGGCTGTAATACTGAGGGAACCATAGAATAAAACCATCCACTCATGACATATTAATAATTCCATTCCAATATTGGACACAGTAATGCTTTACTCACAAGACACAACAATACTCATCAAAAAAGGCCATCACTTTAACCAACCTATAATACCACAATAGAAAATGATTTCGAATCATAATATGAACAGTCCCAGAAATCCCATCTGCCTTTTCAATTTTATCAGGTCAATTTGAGATTGTGGAGTTAAACTATCATAAAATCTAAAGAATCCCATTTCCTTGATTTTATTTCAAATTATTAAGGAATGAAATCATACATGCCCATTGATACTTTTAAGTAAGTTAGTCTTTCCTAAGAGAAAAGGAATAAAAATTTAGTACAAAGAAAGCATCCCCCAAATGTTGAGTCTCTTAACGGAAAAAAAAAAGAGCAATTTTTTTTCTTCCTTCAAAGAAAGAAAAGAAACCATAATCTGTCATGGTAAATTTGGAAAGATAAATATTTCCTAGTCCCAGAATATGTATTTATTTTACAAGATGTACTTGAGCGATTCAAGTCTATGAAGCAGGGATCTGTGGCAATCCGAATTCATCCACAAGGACTCCATCCTGTAAAAAGGGAGCAATGTTTTAGTGCCACTATTTATCTTTTTAAAAATTTTTATTAAATGTATTGGGATGATATTGGCTAATAGGATGATACAGGGTTCAAGTGTACATTTCTAAGATACAAGATCTATATAGTATACTGTGTACCCACCACCCAAAGTCAAACTATATATTAGGCCCCTTCCACCCCCATCACTTCCCCACTCTCTTCCCTCTGATAATCACCACACGGTTGTCTGTGTCCATGAGTTTCAGTTTTATATCCCACATATGAGTGAAATCATGTGGTTCTTTAGCTTTTCCTGTTTTATTTCACATAACATATTCTCATAGTGCCATTATTTTTCAACTGATTAAAAAAATGATTACAAATATTTAATAGTTAAAACTCATCTCCAAATGTTTAATCAATGAAAATCAAAATCAGAAGATGAGAATGAGATTTTTTTTATGAAAGGTAAGGAAGGAAGTGATGAACCTGGACAAGAACTAGAAGAGATCAAAGAGGTGATCTTTACAAGGTAAAGGAAGAGTAAGAGAGAAACAGGAACAGAAAGAAACTGCAGTGTAAATCTAGAAAGGGGAAAACAGGGCTGGGAGGGTCAAGGAGGAAAGGCTGAGGAGTTAGTCCTTGCCTCCAGATTCCCATTTTCACTCTGATCCCTAAAGTGAACAATTAACCTTTATAACCTCCCAAATCCTTGAAGGAGCAGTGCTCCTGAACAGGCAGTTACTGACATAACACATGTCCTACAAACTTATAGACAAGTGATACCACTATCAACTTAGAAACCATATCCCAACAGCACTTTAACTTAGGAACCTGTGGCCTCCTAGAAGTAGACCTAACATACACGCTTCAGTGAATTAAAAAGGTGGGCTATAGTGGTATTCATAAAATTCTTTCACGAGTGCTGAGAAAAAACAACCTATGCACCTGGAACCTTGAAGTGGCCAGAGGTGTGGGTGTGGTGTGAGGGAAAGGTAAGATGACCTCAGGCTCAAGGGAGATGGGAGGAATATAGCAAAGGAAGACAAACATTTACAGAAATCAGCTAGAAGGGATCTGAGAAATTACCTGGCCACTTTTTGTTGCCCACATTTTACAGGTGGAAAAACACTGATGAAATTCAGAGAGAAGACATGAATTGCTAATTTGCTCAAAGTTACACAGTGAATAAAGGCAGAGCTGAGACTGGTTTCCACCCAAGTATTCTGTCAACTACATTGTGCATGTTGGGAGATAAGGCAAACACCAGGACTGTAAATGTCCAGTGGCAACAACAACAAAATGACACACTACACCAGGAACTAAGATGGAATGAGCAGTATTTCATATGCTGCAAAATTTTATCCTATACTAGAGGCCCAATGCACAAAATTCATGTAAGGGGCTCAGCCCTTGCAGCTGAGGTAGCTTGCCTCGGCCCTCATTTGGCTGTAAAAGCATAATATGCTAATTAGACCAAACTGCAGAACGACTGTCAGGACATAGCCAGGGCTGCAAGGGCCGGCCGAGGCTGTGAGGGCCAAGACCCTTGCATGAATTTTGTGCATTGGGCCTCTAGTTTATTTGTAATAATAATAACCATGTCACTTTGGACAGGGGTTTAAGTTCACAAAGCCCTTACCTACAAGATCTAATTTGATCTACACAACAATTGTGTGAGATCATACCTGTATTTTATAGATGCAAGGACTAGAGAAGTTCGAAACAGCTAAGTGATTTGCCAAGGTCTCAGTGGCAGAGACTTCAATCCAATGTCCTGCTTCTTTTACCGTATTGAATTAGAATCCTTCTACATTAGGTTTTATACTTAAATTGTTAATCCCTAGTTTAAAAACATCCACCCTCTAATTAACCAGTGTTCCTGGAGAGTAGAATTTTCTTTTACTCTGCAGCCTAGCACAGTTCATGCATGTGTTGCTGATGTTTTCCCAGGAAGTGTCTAAAACCTAAAAAAGGCACTCAGTGCAAGTTCACAACAAGGGTAATTTGTAATATTACATACATTGTCATTGTATAAAGACATTCCTGGGTCTCTGTTACACCATCTACACATCCTGTTCATAATCCAATGCAAGAGAACTGGGCTTTCAAGGGTACCCAAAATAATGACCAAGACAGTCTTTCCTTGTTTTAACTTACTAGTACTTCTTAGAATCCCAGACTGGTGATCAAGCATAAACCTTTATGATTTGCATAGAAATTATAAACAGAAAAAGCTCTCACCTTATTCTTTGTGTCAGTGGGAACACCTTCTGGAATTGCAGGTGCTGATGCTGCTTCATCCAAGTAAGAACTGTCTTCATCAGCCAGAAGTTCATCACCCAGTGCATCCAACTCTGAAATTGAAATAGTCAACATAAAAAAAATGTGGAACCAAGAAAACTGGCAGCTTGTGTTAAGAAAGCCCAATTATTTATTAGATGAACATATAGAAACAAAGAAAAAGGGATTAATTTCTATTTTCAAAAGAAAAGATTAGCATTATAAGAAATTTTCAATGGAACTGATATGATAAAAATCTATGAAAAACCAAAATCAAAATAAAACAACCATTCTTCATGGGTTTATAAGGCCCCCAGTCTTCACGAGAAGAATCTATAGTTATCAGTTGACCAATTCAAATTAGAAAATCCTGATAATATTAAATGTAAAAAATTCTCTCTCATTTATTGATGAACTTGAAAGCAGACAATGAAAATAGGCAGAAATTGTTGTATACTAAGTAATCATTACATGAATCGGGCTTTTCAAAAAAGTGTATGGTAAAGTGAGTAGAAAGTGACCAGGAGGAAGGATAATAGCAGGCAAAAACTCATTAGGGGAGATTTTAGATGGGAAATAAGAAAATTAAGAAATGAGTGGGGTTGGGGAGGATCTAGGCAAAAGCATATGGAGATGGAGCCTGCAACCCAGGCATGTGCCCTGACTGTAAATCGAACTGTGACCTCCAGGTTCATAGGTCAATGCTCAACCACTGAGCCACGGCAGCCGGCAGGGCCCTACTCATCCTTTAGGTCCCCCATCCCAAATATGTTAGATTCCCCAGTTATGTGCTTCAAGGTATCCCATGCTTCTCCAACCACTTGTGCTCTTGTAATTAACTGCTTGAAAGAAGCAGTTTCTTACCCCTGCTTAAGAAGCTTCATGAACTCAGGGGTCATATTTGTTTTCTCCAATGCTGAATCCCCAAACCTAACAGTGTCTGGTATATAGTAGATGCACAATAAGTATTTGTCAACTACTGTTTCTTGATCTGCTTTGCTAGTCTGAGGGACAGGAATTCAAGTAGCAAAATAGGGAGACCAAAATCAAAAGGAAAACAGCAGGGAAACGCAGTGTTTAGATACCAAGCACCGGTCAGCAGAGGCCTTTGTGTGGACCTTCCTTCAGAGCTTGTCCATCCCAGAGTTGTAGGTGGAGTATGCAAGTCCAATGTGGCTGCCTCACAAGCTGTCTTCCCGAAGACTGGACCATAAACTACCTCTCAAGTAACTCTCATAGGAATTTTCTCTAGCATTTAAGAAAAGGTCCCAGGCAGTTGCTCCCTTCAGACTCTAAGCTACATATGCATTGCTTTTCCCATAACTTTACCTGCTTCTAGGTCATCTTCATCTAACTCTGGAGTGCCATAGCTACGACTCAGTGCTTCTTGGATTTCGTTTGCATCTTCCATCATATCCTCTAGCTGGTCTTGTAAGTCCTATAGGAATATATGACACGATTTTTATTCATTTCTTACCACTTTACTCTACCTCTTGCCCCTATTCTCTCCTCTGAACTTAGAAAGAAGTAACTTTTAAAAAGATGATGTACAAAAAAATGCAGAGCACATAACAAGTTCTCAACAACTGTTAGCTCCCCTCTTTTACCTCAGTCCTTGGCTAGTGACTATTTTTAGTCAACAGCTGAGCAGATGCTCCACTAAAGGACAGGTTCAAGTAACTCCTGCATGTTCCTTCTCATTAAAACTAAAAGGAAGTGAGCTTAAGGAAGTATTTTTTAAAGATAAAAAATATGAACAATAAAGTGGTAATCAATACTTATTTATCAACAACTGAATCTAATAATAATAATAAATGAACAAAGAATCTAATGAACAAAATAAGCTGATGAATAAAATAGAACCAGAGGCATGGAAACGTGGAACAGACTGACAAATCTCAGAGGGAAGTGGGGAGGGGAGGCAAGAAGAGATTAACCAAAGAACTTCTATGCATACATTCATTACCCAAGGACACAAACAATAGGGTGGTGAAGGCCTGGGGAGGGGAAGGATCCGGGTGGAGGGAGGCAATGGGGGAAGATAGGAGGGGAGAAACTATAATACTCTCAACAATAAAGATTTTTTAAAAATAATAATTATTTAAAAATCACAAGTTTGAAGATTTTCCCTAACAATAACTATAAATATAATTGACCTATATAATCCTCCTCCTGTTTTTGGTGGTAAAAATGTAAACTTAAAAATAAAGAGGGCCGAAGATGGCGGCGTAGGTAAACACCTAAACTGCTGCCTCGCGCAACGATTTCAAAAATTCAACTAAAAGACAAAACGTCTATCACCCAGAACCACGGGAAAGCTGGCTGAGTGGAAGTTATACAACTAGAAGGAAAAAGAAAAGAGCATTGAGACGTGCACGAGCGCTGAAAAGCTGAGGTACGGAGGTGCGTGATCTGGGCTGGCGGCGGGCATTGCTTTTTTCAACCCAAAGGGAGACAAGCCCCCGACTACTCTGAAATCCAGTTTCTGGGGAGACGCGGGGGACCCAAACTCCTACAGGGAGAAGCTGGACTATCTGCCAGTGAGGGTGGCTTGCTTGCAGAGCTGCATGCAGGAATAATTGTTTACGGCACTGGGGCACGGGACTCCGGGACACAGTCGGGGACACAGAGCCGGCTAACTAGCAGCCATTGCTGTTTGCCACGCCCTAGCTTAGTGACACCCTGAGACCCCGCCCTGCACAACCTACAAACCCACCCAAGCTCCAAGCAGTGTATTTAGCATAAGAAAGCCCTGCGCTATCACAGCTTAACCTAGCAAACTTGCAGCCTGGGTCAGACAGCTCCAAAACCTCCAAACCACAAGCAAAGAGGAGAAAACTGTAGCTCTCACTGTAGCTCCTGCTGGGTGAACTCAGACAGTAGCTGACCTGCACCCCATTGGAGATCCAGAAGCCAGTGTACCTAGTGGTCAGAGTGAGACACCAGATTTCAACTCCTCACATCCATAAGTGACACATTCAAGAGGTAGACTCAGTGAGCACCAAAGCCCCACTGAAACAAGTCCTGCCCCATAAGTGTGTCTTCAGCGCAGCAGTTCTTCCATTATAGACACAGTGAGTGCTCACAGCTAATTGGCCTGGAGGTCAATTCCTCCCAGTATACCAACAGCAATTAAGGCTTAACTGCACCAAGTCTTTGCACTCAGCCCACAAAGGGGTGTACCAAGAGTGTCCACATCAGGTGATTGGGGAGGCTGAGCTACTGCCCCCTACAGGTCACCTACCACACAAAGCTACTCCATCAACACAGGGAAGCAGCCAAAATGTGGAGACAAAGAAACATGTCATGAATGAAAGAAACGGAGGAAAGCAAACTACTGGATGACATAGAGTTCAGAACCACATTTATAAGGTTACTCAAGAATCTTCTTAAAACCGCTGAGAAACTTGATGAGACCTTCAAGGAGCTTAATGAGAATGCCAAAAAAATGGAAAAGGATCAGTCAGAAATGAAGCATACACTGTCTGAAATAAAGAATATGCAGAAACTCAACTGTAGATCAACGTACCCCAAGAATCAAACCAAAGATCTGAAATATGTGGAAACAAAAAACATCCAACCAGAAAAACAAAAAGAAAAAAGAATCCAAAAATATGAAGATAGTGTAAGGAGCCTCTGGGACAACTTCAAGCGAACCAACATCCGAATTTTTGGGGTGCCAGAAGAAGGGAGAGAGCAAAATATTGAAAACCTATTAGAAGAAATAATGACAGAAAACTTTCCCTACCTGGTGAAAGAAATAGACTTAAAAGTTCAGGAAGCGCACAGAACCCCATACAAGAGGAATCCAAAGAGGACCACACCAAGACACATCATAATTAAAATGCCAAGGGCAAAAGACAAAGAGAGAATATTAAAAGCAGCAAGAGAAAAACAGTTAATTACCTACAAGGGAGTACCCATACGACTGTCAGCTGATTTCTCAACAGAAACTATGCAGGCCAGAAGGGAGTGGCAAGAAATAGTCAAAGTGATGAACAGCAAGAACCTACAACCAAGATTACTCTACCCAGCAAAGCTATCATTCAGAGTTGAAGGTCAGATAAAGAGCTTCACAGACAAGAAAAAGCTAAAGGAGTTCATCACCACCAAACCAGGATTACACGAAATGCTGAAGGATATCCTTTAAGAAGAGGAAGAAGAAGAAAAAGGTAAAGATAAAAATTATGAACAACAAAATGACATCAAATACATACCTACCAACAAGTGAATCTAAAAATCAAGTGAATGAAAAATCTGAAGAACAGAATGGACTGGTGAATATAATAGAATCAGGGACATAGAAAGGGAGTGGACTGACGATTCTCAGGGGAAGCAGGTGGGAGGGGTGCGGGAAGAGATTGGACAAAAATCTTACTCCTATGGATGAAGACAGTGGCGGGGGGGTAAAGGCATGGGGTGGGGTGGGGAATCAGGTGGAGGGGAGCTATGGGGAAAAATAAAAGAGGAACACCTGTAATAATCTGAACAATAAAGATTTATTTAAAAAATAAATAAATAAATAAAGAGGGCCCTGGACAGTGGTGCCCAGCGGTTAGAGCGCTGGCCCATGCACCAAAGGGTCATGGGTTTGATTCCCAGTTAAAGGCATGTACCTGGGTTGCAGATTAGATCCCAGGCCCCAGTCAGGGAAAGTGTGGGAAGCAACCAATCCGAGTATCTCTCTTACATCGTTGTTCTCTCTCCCTGTCTCTCTTTCTTTCTTCCCCTCCCTCCTTTCCATGCTCTCTAAAAATCAATGGAAAAAATATCTTCTGGTGAGGTTTAACAACAAAAAAAATAAATAAATGGAAATAAAACTGGCCTTCCTAGCCCCCAAATAAGAAGTTTGTTTTTCAAATAAAGGGTAGAAAGTAAAATGGAAAAAACACTTAAAAAAATTTTAAAAGCCCTGACCATCGTGGTTCAGTGGTTAGAATGTCAGCCTGGGCATGGAAGGATCATAGTTCGATTCCCTGTCAAGAGCATGTACCTGGGTTCCAGGTTTACTCCCTGCCCCAGGTTGGGGCTCACCTCCCAGCCAAAACATAATCTCAAGAGAAATGCTAATTTTAAAGACCTAATGACATAATTAAAAATATAAAGAGCGTTACTAGCAAAGAGAACCAACTCCACACTAGGACTGTTTTAAGTACTCTACATATATAACCTCATTTGACACTCATGACAATCCTAGGAGATGGACAGCAACATAACTACTTTAGAATTGAGAAAACAGACTAAAGAATCATTGAGTTAGAAGTAACAGGAAACTGGGTGTTTATTTATCGATGCTTATTACGTGCCAGGCATTGTGCATGTAGATACACCAGCTCATTTATTTCGTCTTCATATTAGCCATATGTGGTATTAGGAGCCTTGCGTTAACAAGGAAAGCGAGACCTTTGGTGCCCTTTCTCAAAGTTACATATTTGTAAATGGCAAGCCCAAAGTTCAATCCCTCTTTTGTGCCCTTCCCATCACATACACATTCATTTGGATTCTTTCAGAAACTAGTGCATTCTTGCAGAAGCCAGGATACATCTCACCTCGATCTGGTCAATTTTCACTTGCTTGTATGCTTTCTTCATTTCCTTTACTCCCAGCTTCATAGCATCAACCTAAAAAAAAGATTAAGAAAAAAAACACAGTGCCTTAAGAAGCCATGCTGGTTAAACTGTCTTTTAAAAACCATGGGAAAGAGTACAAAAATAAAATAAAATCACGGGAAAAGGTGCTATGGAAGTACCGTGGTCTTAGTGTCTTTCAATGACTGGATGGTGTAATTGGCTTGTTCCATGTTAAATGACTGCTGGGCAAGATTGTCCCGCTGCTGCTCATACCTTTTTAGAGTAAATTGAGAATGGCAAATGTGAGACAGATATAAATTCTCAAGAAGAAAGTATGTCTAATACTAAATAAGAATTTTCTTTTTTTTTTTTAAGTTTTAAAATTAAATATACAACAAAATTGGCCAAAACAATCACTCTAACCCAGGGATTTTCAACCTTGTTCATTTCATGGCACACATAAACTACTAAAATTCTGCGGTAGACCAAAATATATATTTGACAAGAAAATAGATACAATTTTGATTCATTCACACCAGATGACTATTGTTATGTTGGCTGTTGTCATTTTTTAAATTGGCAATCTAAAGGAAAAGAGGTCAGTGCTCCTGACTTGGCACGTATTGCATGTTATAAAAATTCTTGCAGCACGTCTACTGAAAATCACTGCTTTAACCAAATATCATTTGATGCAACCCTCCAGTCTTTTTCTTTTGTATGTATTTTAGTTATAACACTATTTTCCATTTACTATTATAACATTTGTTGCTACAAGGTCTTAATATATATGTTTTTATAATGTTTTACATTATTTCCTATGCTAAATTCCCAGAAGTGGAATTCTGGGGCAAAGGGTAAGACTATTTAAGGACCCTTAAATCTCCTGGTGGGAGGAAACAAATATCCAAGATTCCCAATTTCACATACAAAAATTAAAAAGGCACACTCTAGCCCTAACTGGTTTGGCTCAGTGGATAGAGCATCAGCCTGCGGACTCAAGGGTCCCAGGTTTGATTCCGGTCAAGGGCATGTATCTTGGTTGTGGGCACATCCCCAGTGGGGGGTGTGCAGGAGGCAGCTGATTGATGTTTTTCTCTCATCAATGTTTCTAACTCTCTCTTCCTTCCTCTCTGTAAAAAAAGTCAATAAAATATATTAAAAAAAAAAAAAAAAAAGGCACACTCTAACCTGGTGGTGGGGATGGGCTCAATGGTTGTGTCAACCTATGAACCAGGAGGTCATGGTTTTATCCCAGTCAGGGCACGTGCCCAGGTTGCAGGCTCAATCCCCAATGTGTGGCGTGCAAGAGGCAGCCAATCAATGATTCTTTCTCATCAGTGATGTTTATCTCTCTCTCTCTCTCCCTTCCTCTTTGAAATCAATAAAAAATATATATATTTTTTAAAAAGGCACACTCTAATTAAATAAATAATGGGAGAATCAAACCCGATAGATCTGGGCCGTCCAATACAGAAGACATAAGCCACATATGGTTACTTAAACTTAAATTGTTAAAATTAAATAAAATTAGAGCTTCAATTTCTAGTCATACTAGCCACATTTCAAGCACTCAATAGCCACCCATGGCTAAAACCTTTTGAACTGGACAGCATAAATACAGAACATCCATATCAGCAAAAAGTTCTGTTTAAATAGATCGTGCGCCCTGGCCGGTTTGGCGTAATGGTTGGACCCAAGGGTTGTGGGTTCAATTCCCGGTCAAGGGCACCTACCTGGGTTTCGGGTTAGCTCCCTGCCCCTGGTTAGGGAGCGTGCGGGAGGTAACCTGTCGATTGATCTCTCTCTCTCTCACTCTCTTCCTCCTCCCTTCCTTTCACTCTCTCTGAAAATCAACAGAAAAAAATATCCTAGGGTGAGGAGTAAAAAATATTTTTTTAATGGATGGTGCTACAACAGATGTTGCTGAATATATAGGGGAAGAAAAAGCCAGCTAACTATATATGTACATGAAATTTGTAATTACATGAAGAATGCTTAGAAAATGGTATAAAAACCTGAAGGAATGGAAGATCATTTCTTTTGGTCAAACCTGTGGAAGAAAGGAGATTATGCATATAACTTACATCCGCTTTTGCTTTAAAACCCGCAAAGCTTTCTGCTTGACCATATTCTGAGGAGAAAAATAGATTTTAATGAAAAGAAGTAAGAAGTATATATATGGTAAAAGAAATCTTCCATATCCCCAAATGTACATATCTACTTATACTCTTCTTCAAATTAACCAATATGGTGTCTCCTGTATTATTCTTCAACTCCCAAGGACAGTCATTAAGACTCAATTCTTCTTTGCCTTTGCATCCCATATCTCAGTATATGAACTGCATGTCTTTTTACTAGTGCATATTATATTAATTCCACCCCCAGCCCCAACAGTGCTGATTTTGTATATCCAATTACCTTAGGAGATCCACAACTTGGACATCCTACTATCCACTCAAACTCAAACACACACACAAACTCCTCAACCTGCTCTCTCCTTGGAAATTACTAACAGCCCCATCAATCTCTCACTTCTTATATGAGAACGTTTATATCAACCTTACCTTTCCTCTCTCTGTTGTCTCTTCATAAACAGTTATTACTGATTGTAAGAACTCACTTTCAAATTGAATCATATCATTCTCCCGACTACCACCATGGTTTAAGCTTTCATCTCATCAAATCTAAATGAGCTTTCCTGCCTCTGGTCACTAAAATGGCTGAGAAAAGCTTCTCGTCTCTTCCCTTGTCACTTTCTATACGGTTCCATAAATCATTTTATTTGTCCCCTCCAATGAAGGGAAAGCAGATGTTATTACTTCACAAACATTAATAATACCTAACATTTACTGAATGTTTCTATGTACTAGACACAGTGCTTGGTAGGTCACATGAATTACCTCATTTAATCCTCACACTATTAAGTAGATATTATCCCCATTTTACAGATGGAAAAACTGAGGTTCAGTGATGCTAAGTAACTTGTGCTCACTCAAATGGTTAATGTTATAAAGATGAAAGCCAAGAAGGTAGTTCTATATCCACAATCCATGCACTTTAGTACAGTACTCTATGTTTCTACCTAGCAGAAGAGGAAAATAAGAAATTAGGTGACTTTATCAAGGCCATTTTCCCCCCAGCATGCTACTCCTTAATCAGTCTATTACACCTATCTAATAGGACCAGCTTGGCAACTCATTATGCCTGAACATGGCTTAGTCCTTCTCTCCAGATTGCCACTTTCTCAGCAGAATATGCTAATTCCCATATACATGCTTTTGGACATGTGATCAGTATCTTTTCTCCATCAGGTCAAACCCCAGACTCCATCTCATATCTGGTTATAAATTCTCTTCCCTGAATGATACACCATCATATAGGTTTTCTACTCACCAGACTGTGAGCATACCTTCTGTTATCTCTCACCAGCCCCTCAACATGTGCTATTTCCACAGGTGCTTAAATTAGGCTGTCACAGCAGCTCCTGCCTATCTTACCTTTGCAGGACTCTCCCTCATCTTCTTGATCTGATCCTTATACTTTACTAGCTCAGCATCCAGTCGAGAAATTTTCTTGTCAATGGATTCTGCCCTGCTGTCCACCTTAAGGGGAAAAAATAAAAGGCAGTGGTAGTTATTATAATACTAGAGGCCCAGTGCATGAATTTGTGCATGGGTGAGGGGGTCCCTCTGCCTGGTTGGAGATCACCCCGCGGGAGGTTGGCTATGGGAGTGCATTGACCACCAGGGGACAGCTCCTGCATTGAGCATCTGCCCGCTGGTGGTCAGTGTGCAACGTAGCAACCGGTCCACCCGTTTTTCAGTGCGACAGTGGTAACTGTCCATTAGGCTTTTACATATATATATATAGATACTGACATGAGAAGAAGCAAGAGAAAAAGGAATATGGAGGAAGAAAATAAAAATAAAGAGGATCATATGGTGAAGGGTGGAAAACACCTTGGAGGTCCAGGCTTCCAGCCTGGGCTGGGCTCTTTACCAGCATGTGCCCAAAGGGGGGGCGGTGTGGAATCCCCAGACAGAAACTTAGGGGGGGCTTTTATACACTATACTCCATCACCCAGACTCTGATTTTCCAGGGTCTCCCTCAAGTGCATCTGGGCAGAAAAATAATTTGAGAGTCACTCGACTAAGTGCAATTTCCCTAGAATCAGAAACTAATCAGGCTAGGGACTCAAACAGGTGTGTGAAATGAGATCGTGCGCTGTAGATTGGCTGGAGCTGCAGATCGAATGCTGTTCCCTAGGTAGAGGGTGGTGGCTTAATGTCCAGGATCAGGGTTCTGAATTTTGTTACTGAGACCCAGGATCAGGTACAGATATGTTGACCTAGGATGTCAAACTTAAGGTCCAGACCTGGGAGAGGGATGTGGGATGAAAGAGGGGTAATGACAAAGTGGGAAGTGTGTACGAGATAAGGAAAGAGCGAGTGGACGCGGCAGTGGGCATCAAGGGTCAGGTGCCAGTTGGGGGAAGACAGTGATAGGCCAGGGGTCTTTGGTTTGTGGCGTCAGGAATGACCTGGGTTAACAGGAACAAAGGTGGAGTGGAAAGGGCCGAGGTGTAATGGGCCCGGGACCGGGAATGGGGTGGAGGAGTAGGAGCCGGGAGCCGGGAGGTGGGTGGGGTAAGGGGGTTCAGAGGCCGCGAGTCTAGCTATGTGTGGTCAAGCGCCCACCGTGCCAATGCAGTCAGTCAGGTTGGGCGGCGGAGCCTTCGGTTTCGCTTTCCCGAAGAATCGGTTCATCTTGTTCGCGAAGAAAACCCAAACACTGGAGCTAAACCAGAAACGGAAGCAGAGACACCACCACCTCGGTCTTGACTTCCGGCTCCCCGTGCGCAAGCGCACTGCGCCTCTCGGAGTTTCCAGATCCCTTTGTCGGGTTTTCAGCTCGGCCTTTTCCGGGGAAGAAGAGCTCCGGGAGATTGGAGGTGCTGGATAGAAAGTCAGCAGGGGGCGTGACCACACTGGACGATGTGAGGGCGTGGCTCCAGGTCAGCAAGGCGGGGCCTCATCTGAGTGGGTGGGACCCCGGGCGGCTTCCCCAGTATAGGGTAGGGGCGGGGTTCGCCGCAAGGGGCGTGACCGGAAGGCCGGGGCGGGGTGGGACGGGGAAGTAGCCCTTCGGGATTGCACCGAGCGGTGCTCAGTTCCCACCGCTGGGCAGGCAGCAAGTGCGGGTCTGGCGGAGCGCGGTGGCGCGCGGAGACCGAGAGGCGACCGCGGGCGGCAGGGTCCCCGGCGGCGCGCCACTCGGCCGGGCCGGGAGTCGCGTCAGTCGGTGTTCCCGGCCGAGCGCGGTCCGCCTCCCTCTCAGCAATCATCCGGCCTGAGGGTGGTCAGAGGGCATGTCGGACCCCACAGGGGCGCCGCCGCCGGTGCGCGCGGGCCGCGGGTGAAGAAGAGAGTACGGCCTCACTCAGCCCGGAGCAAAGAGGTGGTCCGGAGCGAAGAAGAGGTGCTGAGCGAAGAGGAGGTGCTGAGCAAACTGGTGGCCCGTAACGAACAGGTAGTCGGGAGCAAAGAAGTGGTTCGGAGCGAAGAGGTGACCGAGATCGTAGAGGTGACCGAGAGCGAAGAGGCGGCCCCAAGCGAAGAGGAGGCTCCGAGTGAAGAAGTGGCCCAGAATGAAGAAATGGCGGCAGCCGGACTCAGCGTGACCGTCACCCACAGTGAGCACGGGTGGCCGGGTGGGCTCCGTGCCGGGCCAGGAAAATCCAGCAGGATCTTTGTGTGTGTGGCTACGTGTCCTCCGGAAGCGCATATCCTGGCGTCCGGAAGTGTGGGTTCTTGTTTGTGTCCGTGAGGCCGGTTTTTGTGCGGGTCTTGTGTCAGCACACCTTTCTCTGTGACGCAGTGTTTTGTTTCAGGTCATTTGTTTGATCTCCGAACGCGTGCTTCACGTCGTGGTCCTGGTTGTACGAGTTCACGTGTGCCTGCACAGTTATTGTGGGTCTTTGTGTCTGGCCTGTATTTGGCCGTGTGTATGACTGCTGTGTGTCTGGACACCTGTGTGTGTCGAGTCTGAACTCATGTACACTGTTTGAATGGGCCATGGGTCCAAGCATACACTCTGGGCACCTTTTGGGTCTGTCTGCTGCTGGAGTTGACACTGAACTAAACAGTGAATTTACAGGCAAGCCAAGTCCCTGAGATTTTCCTCAGGACCAACCGTGGGAGATTCTAGGGCCTCAGATCTGAAGACCAGGATTCTGGATCCTGCAGTTTTGAGTGATCCTGGCATGTCTCCTATCCAGGCATCTAGTTGTTCTCTATGAAGTAGAGTTGCTAACACCTGTTCCAGCCCTAGCTGGTTTGCCTCAGTGGATAGAGCGTTGGTCTGTGGACTGAAGAGTCCTGGTCTGAGTTGCGGCCTCCATCCCCCGTAGAGGGCGTGCAGGAGGCAGCCAATCAATGGTTCTCTCTCATCGTTGATGTTTCTCTCTCCTTCTCCCTTCATCTCTGAAATCAATAAAAGTATATTAAAAAACAACAACACACCTGTCCCATTGACTTCCAGTCTGTTGAGCAGGCTCAAAGCTTAGCCTGGTGCATGGTAAACAGACTACCTCCTACTGCTCACATACCTGAAAGAGAATTGGCATCTCTGCTCCAAAAAGAAAATTTCTGCTGTTTTGAGTTTATTCACTCATTTGTCTATTTTTTTGTTTGTTTTTTGTTAATCTTCACCTGAGGATATTTTTTCCATTGCTTTTATGAGAGTGGAAGGGAGAGAGGGAGGGAAGGAGAAAGAGAAGAGCCAGAGAGAGAGAGAGAAACATTGATGTGAGAGACACACCGTCGGACGGCACACAGGAAGCTAAGAGTGAACCTGCAACCCAGGTACATGCCCTTGACCAGCACTTGACCCCACTGAGCCACATCGGCCAGGGCTCATTTGTCTGTTTACTGAACACCAGCCATGTATGTGTCCAGGTGTGCCCCGTGGGAGAGACTTGGAGGAAAAACAGTCCCTTGCCCATTATAGCAAAGGAGACAAAGGCCAGTACAATACACACTACAGAGCAGTCAGGCCACAGGAGGCAGGTGGCTTGTGATAAAAAGCATGGACCCTGGTATCAGATCAGAGGTCAAGTGCTGACTCCACAGTTGGGTCTCCATAGACAGGTCTTGACTGACTCACAGTTTACTTATCTGTGAAATGGGGAATAATAGGTAGTACCTACATCATAGAGGTGTTCTGAGGATTAAATAAGATAATGCATGAAATGAGACTGGTCAACCCCTTGTGCATGTTAAGTACTCAGATATTAGCTGATATCACTAATATTGTTAGTTATAATAGTGGAAACAAAAGTCCTTGAGCAGGTCACCAGAAGAAAGCTGGACAGATGGGGGGAGGCTGATTGGAGTAGGGGGCATATGAATTGGGCCTTGAAGGCTGTAGGCTGGGTACTTAAATATAATGAGGTGTCAGCCTATATTGGTTCATGTGGAAAATCTTCTTAATTGAACTCTTTTCTCTCCCCTCAGGCAATGAGAAGCACGACCTTCATGTTACCCCACAACAGGGCAGTAGTGAACCAATTGTCCAAGATCTGGCCCAGGTTGTTGAAGAGGCCACAGGGGTCCCGCTACCTTTTCAGAAACTCATATTTAAGGGTAGGCATTTCTCTTCCAGCTTTGAGCCCTTATGGCTAAATGACCTATTTAAAATTGCTTAACCTTACCTAATGGTAACTCTTAGCTTTCAAAATTGGACAATTCTTATTTGCTGTTTCTTCATTTATTTTCTTCAGCAAATATTTATTGAGGACCTACTATGTAATGGACACTTCCAAACATTTGGACAGGTATTAGAGTTGAAGTCACATGAGGGTGGCAGAAATCTTACCATTTTTGATGAAGCCCATGGGCAGTCTTTCCTGGCTAAGTTATATCCTCTTCCCATTGTATGTTCACATGGCACTCCCTACCACTTTGGCATAACTTATATTAAAATTACTATTAAATAATTGTTTTTGTAATTGCTGAATATCTGATTTCTCTGTTAGAATAACAAACTCTGTGAGGGCAGAGAAACTGCTATGTGTCCAATGCTCAGCATAGTGCTGACACAGAGGGTGTTGAATGAACACACTTACCAGGAGCCTGGCTGTGGCAGGCCCAGTGGATGATGCTGATTTCTGCCGGACCTACCCCCTCCACACCTCCACCCTCTATCTTCCCATTCTCATGGTAACCCATTATTTTGGTATCTGATGGGGCCAGATTTATCTCATTTGGTGCCAGTCACAAAGAATTTAGTGATGGGAAGTACTTCTATATATACTTCACAATGTAACTACTTGTTTTTTATTTTAAAAACATTTTACTTTAGAATTATAAAGGGAATAGAAATTCACATTTCAAAATACAGAAAGCACAAAGAAGAAATGCCCTCCTGGCTAAAATCTCTCATAACATTTTAGCATATTTCTGTTCAACCTTTTATTTTGTTTGTTCTGGCTTCCGGAAGTGTGGGTTCTTGTTTGTGGACTTTTTTTTTTTTTTTAGTTGAAAAAACTAGGCTTATATTAATTATACAGTTTTTGTAACATTTTTCTCTTATAACACTGGGTTATCAACATTCATTGTGGCCTTGAAGTTTCTTTTAAAAAATGAGCTTTAATGCCTACAAAGTCTTCTATTGTACTGATGTATGGTTCATCAGCCCCCTATTCCTGAATTTTTGGCTCTTTCCTGTTTCTCTCTATATGAATAAGGTTGCACTAAAAATTATTGTAAAGTGTTATTGTGCAGGCACACATCCAGTTATTTGTTTATATTAATAGCTGAAAAATTACTGAGTCAAGACACCTACTTCTAGAAAGATTATACCAACTTATCCTCTTCTCATTAGTGAACTCACTTGTCTCTCTCCTGTACCCTTGCTGAAATCTGTTTTCAATGATGTGCAATTGTTACAACTTGGCAGTCTTTTCTTCTCCTCAGGACAGTCTCTGAAGGAAATGGAGAAGCCATTGTCTGCAGTTGGAATACAAAATGGTTGCCGGGTCATGTTAATTGGGAAAAAGGTAAATTGTTTTTTCCACCAGAATACAACCAAATCAAATGCTAAGGCCTTTTATGTGTATTTCTGTGTAGAAGGCAAAATTGGGGACCTAGGTGCTGAAGCACTCTCTAAACAAATGTAGTCTCCATTTGTGTGATGGGGTTACCAGTTTTGTTGTTCTCATGCCCTCTGGCTTCTGTTGGTTAGGGTTCTTGCTCTGAAAGTCAGGAGCAGCTGTGCTGCCTCAATAACACAACTTTTGGTTTGGTGGTGGAATCTCAGTCTGGTTATAAGGTGCCTAAGACAGGCCTTACTTAGAGGGGATTTGCAAAAGAACAATTTGTTAAGCCTGGAGATTTAAAAAATAAATACAAGTTTTAGGCTCTCTCCCTTTAACCACCCTTTTTACTAAAATCTCCCAGAAGGTAAAAAACTG
Source organism: Corynorhinus townsendii (assembly GCA_026230045.1). Lineage (NCBI taxonomy): Eukaryota > Metazoa > Chordata > Mammalia > Chiroptera > Vespertilionidae > Corynorhinus > Corynorhinus townsendii. The sequence goes on along the minus strand of JAPDVU010000005.1, from coordinate 147,034,123 downwards.
GCCAGAAAGAAAGAACTGAGAGAGAAAAAGAGCCAATTAGTGACAGGTGAGGACAATAGCCTATTGGTGATGAGAGAGGGCCATGGCCAGCCCTGCATTGTGACACAGTGGAATTGTTGGTCATATGAAGTTCCCTTACTTTGAGTGAGGTGGCTGACTCAGAGTGGAGAGAGGGTGAGATTAGCAAAGTAGAGGCAAAGAAAATCCCATCCAGGCTTGGAACTGCTAGGAGACTAGCACTCGGGATTTCGCCACAAAGTAGAATGTGAATAATTTGGAATAGTATAGAAGCAGGAAGATATTGGCTCTGACTGCCAATTGTTTAGGTGAGAGAAGGGGAAATATTCTAGATTTCTTGCTCAAGGTTCCGGGAGAATGGTGATGGGCAGTGGGCAGAACCCTAAGGTTGAGTTTGAAGAAGCTATAGGACCCCTGATTGGAGCTATCCTGGGGTGTGTAGAACCAAATCTGACTCAAATCTCAGCTCTACTTCTTTTGGGCTATGTGACCTTAGGTTACAATAACCTCAATTTCATCATTTAAAATAGTACCTACCTCACTGTTGTTGTTTTGTTTTGTTTTCTCATTGGGTTTTGATAAGGCTTAAAATCATTCAGGTAATGTGCTTGGGATAGTATCTGGCATAGAGGGAATCCTATATAATAAAGATGTAATATGCAAATGGTCATTATGCCTTGAAGTGTAACAGCCGGATCATGGATCAGCAGAAGGGTGGGGCAGTGAGCTACAAGCGGGTGGTGGAGAGCTACAGGAGGGTGCAGGGCAGCAAGCTATGAGGGGGGGTGGGGGAGGGAGCTACAGGAGGGCGGGGCAGTGGGGGGAGAACTACTGGAGGGCAGCAGAGCTACTGGTGAGCTACTAGCACACGGATTTGTATGCAGGGCTACTAGTGATAAAAGTATTCATCATTATCATGTTGGTGGATGACATTTTGGAATTCTACTTAAAGGAATAGAAGAATTCCACCTATCTAGAAATTCTGAATACTTCACAGGTGTTCAAAACTAGTTTATTCTCCAGGGATCAGTCTGGCTATTAATGATCAGCCCCAGGCTGAGGTTGAGTCTGGCTCTATTCTCTGAGTCCAAATTGTCAGGACCTTGCCAGAATGTTTACCTAATACCTTCTCTCTAGTCTAGAGTCTTTGTAGATGGAAAACAATGTATATCCTCCAATTTGCTTTCCAAGAAGCAACAGAGTTAAGACTTTCTTTTTGGTGAGTGGTTTAGTTCGATTATGGGAAAAAAAATTTTTTTTTCTGACGGGACAGTGTTCTTGGTAATTATTGGTTTTATTTTATTCTTAAACATCTTAGAACAGTCCAGAGGAAGAAGTTGAATTAACAAAGTTGAAAAGTTTAGAGAATTCTGTGGAGAAGATAGCTGGCCAACTGGAAGAGTTGAATAAAGAGCTTATTGGAATCCAGCAGGTAACTCTTTGTGGGCTTTGACTTTGTACCTGCCCTAAGAACTTTCTTTTTTGGTATGCCACAGAATTTTAATAATTAGTTTGTGTGTACCATGGGATGAAAAAGGTTGAAAATCTCTGGTCTAGTTTGTTATAAAGTGTTTAGCAAAGCAAAGGATATTTCGTTGATTTATAGAAAGTACAAGTTGAGCGGATCTTAGTGGGGTGGTCATCCAACTCAATTTCTTATATTAAGAGATGGTTTCTTATATTAGAAACCAAGTAAGGATTAGAAACAGTCCCAAACCACATATTTATCTTTGACCTCCACATTTTATAACTTTAATGGATGTATGGTTATGTTTTAATTACAAAGTAATACATGCTGATTGTATATAACTTTTAAATAAACATATGAACACTAACATGGAAAATAAAAATTACCTAAAGGCCCCAACTCAAAGATAACCATTACTAAAGACTGGAATCTACTTTCCCATCTTAAGAAAATATTTGATATGGTGTTATGTACACTTTATAAATTGTCCTTTTATTGGATAAAAATGTTGAAACTTTTTCTGTCATTAAAAATGACCATACTTTTAAAAACTTACATAGCATGATTTACTTATCCAATTCTCTATTGTTTATCACCTAATGTTCTTTTTTTTTTGATCCTTCGAACTTTTTAATATATACATTTTCAAACATACAGAAAAGTTGAAAAAATGAGCAGAATGAATGAACATCTGTACATTCCTCACTTAGATTTAACCATTCAAAGCATTTTGCCATGTGTATTAGTTTGCTTAGAGTGGCTTAAACAGTAGAAATTTATTTTCTCACAGTTCTGGAGGCTGAAAGTTCAAGATCAAGGTGTGTGCAGGGTTGGTTTCTTCTGAGGCCTCCCTCCAACAAGAAATAATCCAAGTTCAGTACCACTCATGTAAGCATACTAGAAAGCAGCTTTCCGAGGACCAGGAGTCTGCCCTTCAATTCTAACAAACCAATGCTCTCCTTATGCACTATGGCAACTTCTTTGTTGTATCATCTCCCGTTTCTGTGAATTTTATTATCATTGGCTCAACTGACAGTTCCCATGGGACAGGAGTCGGCATGGCTGAGCTAAGTTCTCTGCTTAGGGTTTCACAAGGTTGAAATCAAGATGTCAACTGAGCTGCATTTCTTTCTGGACCTCAGGATCCTCTTTTAAGTGCTTGTGGTTGTAACAGAATTCAGTTCCTTGTAGTTATAGGGCTGAGAAGCCCATTTCTGGGTTGATCATAAGCCAGGGGCTGCTTTCAGCTCCCAGAGGCCACCCATATTCCTTCCCCCTTTACCGTCAAGTCAGCTTTGGAGAACTCACACATCAGGTACCTCTCCTGTTTCAAATACCTGATTTCCTCCTATCACCTAATATTCTTTTGCCATTTTTCATAATATTTCTTTGAGATCTTTAGACATAAATCTTTTTTGACTATTTCTGATAGAATAAATTCTTTAGTTGAAATTGCTGGCTAATGTTTACCACATGTCAAATCTGCATCTGTAACTCTCGGCTTTGGTAAACATCTTCAGAGATCTCTGTTGTCACCAGCTAACTGATCATTTGGCCAAGCAATGTGAATATGAATGAACAGCAAGATATTTAATAAAAATAATGTAAATGCTGCCATTTGTTAGCATGTCTGTGTCAGGAATGATATTAAGGGTCTACATATATACCCCTTTATCCTCACAGTAACCCTATGGGATATGGGTATCATAATCCCCATTTTAAAAATGAGGACACTGAGGCACAGGTAGGTTAAGTAACTTGCTCGAGATCACAAGCAAGTAAATGGCCGTCAGAATTCAAGTCCAATCCTATCAAATCTAAACCCTGTGCTCTTAATGTCTGCCTCTTGTGTGTAGGTATACTCTTCTGGCTTCGCTAAAGCCAGGCCTCAGGAGGCATTTGCAGCCCCAGTGGTTTTTTTAGAGTGGCCTGTTATAGTGTTTAGGGTGGCCCAGGGCCAGTTTTTCTTTTTTCCCCAAGAGATGAAGTTGTGGGTCTGAAGTCTGGCCCAGCCTATTGTGAGGAATATGGATTCAGAGTGTGGCTCCTTCATCAGTACCTCAGCTTGGCATTTTTCATCAGCCTCAAGGAATCCTTGCAAGAATGCATTGTTTCTCCACAGGGTTTTCTGGCCAGGGATTTGCAAGCTGAAGCTCTCTGCAAACTCGATCGGAAAGTAAAAGCCACAATCGAGCAGTTTATGAAGATCTTGGAGGAGATTGATACACTAGTAAGTAAATATTCACTTGAGAAGAACTAGTTTCCTTTGACTATATTTCAGCCAGTCTCACTCTTTCAGTAACGAGTCCTTATTGTCTGAGGATGTTGAGCACCTGATGTATGTGAGATACTGCTAGGTCTTAGGTGAATACACAGGAAGATATGACAATTCCTGATTTCTAGCCACCCACATCCCACCAGCATAGGGCCTTTAGCATTTTTATTAACGTGTGCTAGTAGCACCTAATCCTCATGAAACTTGGATCCAAATGGTCTATGGTCTCATGGTCAGAGAAACACAGAGCTTCACTTTCCTGTTACTCATGTGATGATATTCCACCGAGCTCATTATCTGTACAGAATTCAGTCAGACCCAGTTCTTGTGAGGCTGTTGGGAATCATTGACACCACTTTTCCTTTTATAGATGATGATAAATGATATTTCTAGCCTGATACCTCATTCTTGAGGGTGAACTACTCTGCTTGGGATTTGAGGATGGGGAGGGGGCTTATAAAAAAGAAGCAAAAGGTGCTTTTCTTGCCACAATAAGCTCATGGTATGGCCACAACATAGTATCCATACATAGGAAACAGTGAAAGAACAAAGTTCACATTACAGATTAGTTTCTATGGCCCAGACACTGAGAACAAAGGGAGTTTTTATAGGGGCAAGAGCCATGGAAGGGTCGTGCAGGATACCGGCCCAGAAAAATTATTCCTGAAATTCATGTCTCATTCCCATTGGTGACCCATGACCTACTTGGTGTACTATGGATATTTCTGATGTGTTCTTATGTCATTTTCACCAAATTATTTATGTGTCAACTTATTCTTCCATAGGTTCTGCCAGAAAATTTCAAAGACAGTAGACTGAAAAGAAAGGGTTTGGTGAAAAGGGTTCAGGTGAGTTGTGTGGTAGAGCATTACACAGTGTAAAGCAAGCATGTCAAACTCGCGGCCTGTAGGCCACACGCCTCGTTTATTTGGCCCATGTTAGCCTTTGAGTTTGACATGCGTGGTGTAAAGGGTTGGTGTATGCATTTATCTGTTCAAAGAAAGATATAGTTGAAGTTGTGTGGCTTTTTTTTTTTTTTTTGGTTGTTATTGAGCACGAACCCAGAATATAAGAGAATACATGCTTCTTTCATGTCCCTGTAATTATGTTTGAATTTAAACTGATTGGGAAGGAAGATCACTGGAGAGCAGATGGGCTGACACATTATACAGTTCTAGGAGGCACCATTCATATGTACCGTGTCCCCTGAAATTGTGCAGTGTCAAGGCTTCCTGTCCTCACCACCCTTTTGGTGGTTATGGGCCTAGAGCATTGTCAGAAACCCTGGTCCTGCACTTCCCTCTACCTCCCTATCCTTTTACTTTGGAGGCCAGGCCCTCCCTGCACAGCCTCTTTCAGCATGAGTCAGTCACCCATGGGTTCTCCAGAATGGCTGAGCACAGAGCCTTGGGGTTGGCTAGCTCTGGGTGGACCCTCACTGCCCTGCATTGATCTTTCAGGAATTCCTAGCTGAGTGCGACATAGTGGAGCAGAACATCTGCCAGGAGACAGAGCAGCTGCAGTCCACAAACCTGGCCCTGGCCAAATGAGGAGAGGCGGGGAGAGGCTGTGCTGCCCTTAAGAACAGTGCCACTAGCTCTGCCCTCTCTGCAACAGGAGTTACCGGACTTCTCCAAGGCTGCTGGGTCACTTGGCCAATTGCCAGTTTTCTTTCTCCTACACCTCAGCATATTTCCCTGCTTAAAAACCTCCATTGGTACACCTGCTCTCAGTGAACAAGTATTGTGTTTATAATCTTAAGCAGAGCTCTTGTTTGTTTCCTCATTCTGCCTGTGTGTGGCTGAGAGCCCAAATCTTCCCATGTCTTTTGACCTTTGGGTGCTTTCGTTTGTCCTGGAGTAGTTCAGATTTATAGGCCACCCTGGTCTTCAGATACATGAGGCCTTTTTGCCCTTGTCGTCCCATAGTCCCGTAGATGTAAATCAGAATCATTTGGAGGTTGTATCTAGTCAGGAATGTTGGAAATAGCTTGGAGCAGGTGTTTGGTACACAGTAGTCCAAATATCCCTCATTGTGACCTAATTCCGGAATAGCTGGTTGGGTTGTTAGTTCACAGACTCTGTACTTACCTGCACAGCCACAGGCCAGGAGATCTCAGGGGGCCATTCCTGGGGTGGGGCCTGTGGTTGATGTATGGGCTTCCTTGTCCCCAAGCAAATCTGTAGGAAGTTTGAACCCAGTGTTGACAGAGTCTCTGCTTGAAACCAGGTCAAAATCATGTCTCGGGAAGGGCATACAGGGAAACAGAGTGAGTAAAGCAGACAGATGATGAAGATATCCATAAACTTTTCAGGAGTTTCTTCAGCGGCATTTCTGTCCACTGTACTGTCCTGAGATCTATATTTCCTTCAACGCTGTTCCTGTCCACTTTGTGGCCTTCCCCACCCCACCACCTATTGTTATTTTTTAAAAAACTATATACACATCAGCCAATCAGAGAGTGTTTAAACTATTTTTTTTTAGGGGAGAGAGAAAGAGAAATATCAGTGTGAGAGAGAAACATCGATCGGTTGCCTCTCGTAAGCACTCTTGACTGGAGATCAACAGTGGCTCTGCATGCTAGAACTCTTAAACTGGTCAGCTTCTGTCACCCCATTTTTTCACACAGTGCTCAGGAGACAGGGTCCCGATAGGCCACTCCGAGGCCAACCTTATTTGGCAGACAGGGCATCACTGAAGTCCCAGGAACTTAGGACTGTGTGGGTGGGACTAGGACAAGGTGGTATGGAGTGGACAAGTGGATGAAACTCAGGGCCCAGCCCAGCCCAGCACCAACTGTAATCAGAGCAATTCAGTATGTAACTGTTTTATGGAGTAGCTGTGTCACCTTGGGCCACAATATTCAATGAAAAGTTACTGTGTGCCAGATAGTATTTTAAGTACACTTGATGTACTAGTCATTTAATCCTCATACAACCTAGGAGATAGATACTAATCCATGTTAGAGATGAGGAAACTGAGAGCTTAGGTAATTTGCTAAAGTCATAGAGTAAGTAACTAAGCCAGGACACCAAGCTGGGCAGTTTGATTCAGAGTCCGTGCTCTTATCTCTACTGTACTGCCTCCCAATTGACACAGGGTTGTGTGTTTGCTCTTATTTTCGCTTCCTCTCCCTCCTTCCATGTTGTTCTTTCCACTTGCTCTCTGGTCCTCTCTGATTTCATTCTCCACAGAGCATCATGAGTGATGTAAAGTACAAATCTTATCATGTCAGTCCTCTGCTTAAAAACATCCAGTGGCTTCCCTTCCCATCTCATGTTGGGCCACTCTCCTGTTTGCTCAGTGTGGTCAGCCAGTCTGGTGTTCGTTCAGGTCCTCAGATGCTCTGTACCCTTTCCTGCCCCAGGGCTTTGCACTCACCATTCTTCTGTTTGGACAGCTCCTTGCCAACCTTCCACCATTGCCATCCCTTTCCTAGGTAACTTCTGTTTGTCCTTCAGAACTTAATGTCTCTTCCATAACTGTCTGAGAACATATCAAGCCCCCTCTCACAGCTTGTCATAACTTTTATTTCACAGCAAGTGTCATAGTCTCTGATGATTTATTTATGGTATTATCTAATTTAATATTTGCCATTTATACTTGACTACAAGTTCCCTAGGTTAAGAAGCTTCTTTGTCTTGTTGATAGCGTATTTCAAACACATTGTCTGGTTTGTAGTAGATGCTCAATAAATATTTGTAAAACAAAATGTCAAATGCATTGGAATTAACAGTCATCATTTGAAGGTTGAGCAAAGAGGCCCTAAGTCACGGGCTCTTTAGCAGATGTGCAGGGTGGTTACTGGGACCTGGCCACACAGCCTTCCCTGCACAGACCTGCCCATCCAGAAGGTATCTGCTTGTGAACAGGGAGAGAACATCCCTTCTCAGTTGCCCACTTTCCTAGAACATGATCCGCCCTACTTCAGGGGAAAAAAATGGGGCTCTATGATCTCCAAAACTTCCTTCAGCCTCACAGAACTATAAGATTCCTCCACATGTGGTCTATTTAGTCAACAATTCCTAATTACCCTCCATAATGTAAAAGATTACCTCCTCTAAGAATCCCTTTTTTATCTGGTGGTTAGGCTCCTTTCAGATGAAAGAACCAGAAACATAATTTCAAAGACATTGTTGAAATAGAAATTTATTGACAGGATTTCAAGTTATCCCATGCAATGGGAAGTTCAAGGACAGCTGTGCTTCAGGAACTCAAACACTGCCTGGAATTGCTCTCTAGATCTTCAGCATCATGTCAGCATCATTCTCTCAACCCTGCTTCTTCCATGAAGTAGGAAACACATCTTACAGCTTCACTGCCAGAGAGGAACTGAGTGTTTTCCTTGTTTCCAATTTGAAAAATCCTAAAGAAACTTTTGGCCAAATCAGCGTGGCCAGAGCAGCCGGGTCACATGACATAGATAGGGCCTTTAGGGGCCCACACTTATATTTCAGGGTGGTTCCCAGAGACAAGGCCACAGTTTCCACATCTGTAAAGTGGGGAACTAGATAGTTTTTCCGTTGTGGTGCTTGGCACATTGCTCAAGCAGATTCTTAGTGATTCCTCATTGTATGAGTGGCAGCCTGGGAGAAAAGGGTCACTGAAAAGCCTGGCTGAGCTATGCCACTTGAGTATAAGACAGGTGTCCCACTTAGAGCAGAGACTTTTAAATGTCACAGATATCCACTCTGCTACAATAAGTAAACCTCTAATTTTCAGCTTAGCACATGGCCAACCAGCGAAAAACTGTATTTCCCAGTCTCCTTGTGCTAGCATGGACAAAAGACTACGTTTTAGCCAATGAGATGTAAATATTATGTACACCTTATGGGAAGCATCTTCGGAGGCGGTGTGCCATTTTTTCTTTTCTGAGGGCTGGAATATAGACAAAGTAGCTGGATTTGGAGCAGCTGTCTCTGACCTTGAGGTGGAAACGGATGAGAGGATGGCAGACTAATAATATAGAGGGAGCATGGAGTTGCATTACTGCATAGGTCTGTGTGAAAGAAATGAATTTCTGTTTAAGCCACGGTTATTTCAGCTTTTCTGTCTCTCACTGCCAAGATTCATTTTATGTTATTCATATGCAGGGGGAAACAGGAGTTTCTATTGTCAGTAGCAGTGGAAGGGCCTACAGATGACCTCCCTGTCCCTATAATAGTTTCAAATCTTAATCAGCAGCAATTCCTGCTTAAGTTCCCATTTATGTGTTTCAGGGAATGTTAGTTCCTGCCTTCCCTGTCCCCACTTTCCTCTGAAATATGTGTGCTTTCCCACAGAATTTTCTGCCTTTTCTGCCCTCGCTAGAGCAGGAATCACTGTCCATGTGAAATGCTCCCATCTGGCCAGGCCCCTCTACACTCTTTTCCTTACCACCATTATCAAGAGGTTCTTCCTGTAGGCTTTGGCCTAAACAGGGGATGCTTGAAACATACTATAGGCGCAGGGGTCCTCAAACTTTTTAAACGGGGGGCCAGTTCACTGTCCCTCAGACCGTTGGAGGGCCGGACTATAGTTAAAAAAAACAACTATGAACAAATAAATACCTATGCGCACTGCGGGCCCGGGATGAGTTTGCTGCTAAGCAGGACAGGCAGCAGCACCTAGCGGGCCGGATAAATGTCCTCGGCGGGCCGCAGTTTGAGGACCCCTGGTGCTAGGGCCTTTGTGGTCGGATTTCTGAACGCTCTGTATTCCTGAGGGCCATTGTGTGAGTGCACGTGTGCTGTGTGTGCTGGGGTTGTGTCGAATGTCAGTGTGTTTAACAGTCAGTCGGAGTGGACATTGGCCAAAAAGACAGCAGGTTCTGGAGTCATCCTGCTGTGGGTGGCCAGGGTGCAGGGGGACATCAAGGGCTTGAGGCAGCACCTGTTTCAACTGTTAGCAGACCTAGTTCAAATTTTTTATATTTTTGTCTTGTTAATCCTCACCTGAGGATATGTTTTCCATGGACTTTTAGAGAGAGTGGAAGGGAGGGGGAGAGACAGAGAGGGAAACATCGATGTGAGACTGGTTACCTCCCACATGCGCCTGGACCAAGCTGAGGATTGAGCCAGCAACCAAGGTGTGTGCCCTTGACCAGATTCAAACCTGCAACCCTTCAGTCCAAAGGCCGACGCTCTAATCGCTGAGAAAGACCAGCCAGAGCTAGTTCAGTATTTTAACAAACAGTTCAGTTGTACTGTGTACACTACCTGAACATCAGCTGTGGTGGTGTGCATATGTGTGGTGTGTGTGAGGGGGTTGGCGGGGAGAGGCTTGGGGTGCTGCGTCAGCCAGGGAAAAAGCCATGAAGGGTTGTGGGACCCTCACAAAGGCTTCTGAAGCTGGGGCATGCACCCTGGCAGTGGCAGAGGGCATAGATCTCACCTAGGTTCTTGGCCTTATTCAGACAGGAGCACTGAACAGAGAGAGTGCTAAGGCCGGGGGCTGGCCTCTCAGAACCCTGACCTCAGAAAGGGATCTCTTGGGGGGTGTGGGGGGGACATGTGACGTGGTTGAGGAGCACTGGAGCAATGGCAAGGACATCAGTTTCAGTATGGAGGATGGGACCAGATCCACAACCTCCTCCCCAGAGTCCCCCAAAATACTGGCCCACTTGGCTGGGTTGGGCTGGATCTTTTATTTCATGTCACATCCTCTCCACTCCCACCACTGTTCTCCAGCCTGAAGCTTCATGGCTTACAAGGTTCCTGTGGGATCAGCATTTGCCATCCTTCACGATCTGGATGTCTTGTTTGGTTTTCCTAGGATCACAGGAGACAGGGATGAGGCTACCTCCTCAGGAACTGTAATGTACCCTTCAGGGGCCTTGGCAAAGCCCATTCAGACACCCTGCTGAGCCCTACCACCCACTTAGTGTACAGTGGAGGGCAGACCCCAAGGGTGCCTGGGCATCTTTCTACAGCTTTTCCTTCTTGCATACACTCCCCTGGGAGATTTCAGCTTCCTAGGGTTTCAACCACCACAGCATACTGATGGTTGCAAATCTATCTCCAACCCAGACTTTTGTCCTAAACTCTAGCTATATCTCCACTGGGATGTCCCAGAGGTTCAACTGTCCAGAGACATCATCGCCCCACTAACCTGCTACATCTCTCTGTTCCTTACCTTGGCACATGGCACCACCAACCGCCTAAGCCCACAAGTTAGAAATCAGCATGATGGTGCCTCCTCCATCATCCCTCGGATCCAATCTCACAGCTGTCACTTCTCCCCTGATATAATCCTGAGTGTTTAGTCATGACTGTCCTGCTGCTCTCTTGCACATCTGTCTAAAGCATTGTAGCTTCCAAAGACTTTCTTCTCTTCCATGATCTCACTTAGCTCTGGCCAGCTCAAGTGTCTTATTAGTGAAGACACGAGACTAAGTGAGTGTTCAGACGTACCAAGGTCATATTTTGGTCCTGCCTCTCTCGACTCATTTCTTGCCTCTCTCCTGTTCTCCTTTAAATTTTCTACTCCAGCATATCCAACTTCTTATATTTCCTCAAATGTAAACTTTCCCTTCTAGATATTTCTAAACTCATTTCTCTATTTACTAGTAGAATTACCTTCCCTTGTTTCTTCATTTTCCTAGCTAATTTCTGCTTACCCCCTCAAAGCTGGGAAGTCTTCCCTACCCTTGCCCTGTACCCATAGAACCCTGTGTACTCCCATCCAAGCCGTTAGCATTCTATTCTGTAGTTAGCTAACCATCAACGGGGCTTCCCCCTTAGACTGACAGTATGCTCCAGAAGGCTAGATGCTCTCTAGCCTATTATGCCCTGTTGTTTCCCCAGTGCCTTGTACATAATAGGTTCTCAATAAATAATTGTTGACTGGATGAATAAATAAAATGAGATCACCTAGTCAGGATCAGTGTCTTCACTCCCTACCTCCCACCAGCTGTGGTTTTCTGCTTAGAACCATGTGCATGAATTACACTTGTGCCCATTCTGTTAGGGGGGATTCTTCCTAGGTCAGGTGTGTGTGAAGGAGGAGGTCAGGTCTTGCTTCTTCCAGACTTGTATGCAGTGGAAATGGAGTCCCACGCAAGCAAACACAGAGGAAGGTGGGGAGTGGACTTACATCCGGGCTATGCAAAGATGGCATTCACTTTTATATGTGATCCCGTCAGTGCCACAGACTGGGTTGGATGTCTGGGAACAGTCTGGCGACTCTGCCATATGCTCACAGATGGGCTGTGAAAGAGAAGACGGGAGGGAGGGCACTTAGGGATTCAGAGGCAGTGGGGAGGAGCCCAGGGCTCTGCTTGGAGCCAGAGTGCATTGATCCTGCTGAGCCTGGGTAGGGGGGTCTCACTGCTGGCAGGGGCTTTGATGCCAGTTTGGGGACTTCGGTAAAGGGGCTGGGCCTGCTCAGCCTGGAAGGGCTAATCCATGGAACAGGGCTCAGGAGACCACCCTGGCCACCGTGGAGCCATGGGAGTTATCTGAGCAGGGGTGTAAAGGAAAACGAACGCTGGTTTTCCAGCACGGATGGGAGGGCTCCCTCCGCAGAGGGAAGGCCAGAACTGCCAGCGGCTGCCTTACCATTCTTGAGAAAACGAGCTTTTCTCCTGACACTGGCACTCCTGAAAGGCAAAACAGCAAGTATTAGGTGATGTCTGCTCTAGGCCCCAGTCCAGGGATCTGAAGACTGCTACAGACGACCTGCTCTAGCCGCTGGCCAATCTCAAATTCCTCACGGAAAGGCAGTGAGTCACCAGACTCCCAGAAAGCTGATGTGACCTTGGGTTACATGAACAGAGACAGAAAATCTAGAATTAAGAGCAGTCCAGCCTGTTGCTTATTAGTCAGATTCCACTGGAATTATGTCCCGTGTAATAATAAAAATAACAGTCTGTGCCAAGCAAGAATACATGGTCTTACTACTCTTCATACCTCTCTCATGCTGTGTAATGGAGGAAAGGAGCCAGCAGTGGGTGCTGGGGTCTGCTACCTAGAGCCCACCCGAGGGACTGATACGTTTCCTTAGCTGCCAAGAGTATTGGCCATTCACAGTGAGGCCCTTCCTAGGAATTACTCTCAGAGAATGGAGCTACCTCACTCAAGGTCACATCCCCTACGCAGGAACAGCCCACTTCCAATGACAGATGGATGCGGGTACAACAGCCCGAACCCCTCGTCTCTGTTCAGAACAATGCTGAAGGGCCTCCCCAGCTCCAAGGCTCCCCATAGGCTCATCAGAGTCAACTTCCCTCTTCCCTCATGGGTGTTAGCCCTATAAACCACATGCAGATCTGAATCTTTCCTGGGGAACTGGACCATCCTATAAAGGAGGCTCAGAGGTCAAGCAACACAGCTTGTTAGGGCAGAGCTGGGATTTGCACACAGGTCTGTCACTCCCTAACCTGGCTCTTCCCACACACACAGGTGTGTTCCATGGCCCCTCAAGGTCTGGATGAACTGCTTACAGGACCTGAGCAAATTGTGATGTGACCAGTGAGTGTGATGGGCCACAGGTGGAAGGAAAGCGGTTTATGTAGATTGGAAAAGGCCAGGATGCTTCCTAAAATCTCTGCATGATTGTCTTGAGGCCAAGGGAGACCTCAACGTCCTAGGGCAGAGCCTGTCTGAGCAAGGAGGCTTCAGGTTTGGGTTCCGGAATGTTCTCTCAGTGGGAGTTATGCCTCAATGACAGGGCTGTTTCCAGAAGTGGAAAGTTCTCCATCAATAGAGGTTTACAAGGCACTGGTTTTAGCTTCACCTGGGAATGCTATTACAAGAGAGTTCCAAGGTAGAGAGGGAAACAGGAACTGAGACAGTGACCTCTGGTGTGCTGTTCACACCTGATGCTGGGCATCAAAATGCAAATCTAGCCTTGTCACCACACTGCCCCAAACATGCCCATGTCATAATTTCCAAAACTGGAAATTGCCAAATGTCCTGCAACAGAAGAGCGGATAGACTGGCACACACATACAGTGAGATACAGCTCAGCCGTAAAAATGAGCAAACAATTGATAATGTAACAACATGGCTGAATCTCAACAACATGCTGAGCCAAAGAAACCAGGTACAAAAGACTACATACTGTGTGGAGGGGGCACCTTGGGCCAAGGTCAAGGGCAGACTGGAGGGATAAAGGCAACTTAAGTGACATGCTAGAACAGGCCAAACGAATCTATGGTGGAATAAAGAGCAATGGTTGCCTCTGGGGAAGGGTGGGAGTGGGGATGACTGACATGGAAATTTCTGGGTTGACAGAAATATTCTGTATTTTTTTAGGGGTCTGGGTTACACATTTATATGCACTGTCAACATTCATTGAATTTTGTGCATTCCTTGGTAACTGTTAGGGGACCAAAAAAGCATTAAAAAAAATAAAGCCCTTCCATGGCTGCCTGTCATGATCACTAAGCTCTTTCACTTTATGTTTAGGGCACTGCATGAGCTGCTCCCAAACTTCACCCTACACACACCTCCATGTTCCTACACTCTCAGCCTACTCTTCCTAGCACAGGCTCTACTTTGGCTCATACTGTGGCCTCTGCCTGAAATGTCCTTATTCCCCTTCTCCTATTGTCTCACACCCTTTTCTCAAGGCTCACATGTACCTTCCAGAGAAGCCTTTCCTGATGTCCCCCAGGTTTTCCTGAGCAGGCCTGGATTTAGGCTTCATTTTTAGTTTTCTGGTGCTGCTATAACAAAAATCCCACAAACTAGGTGGCTTAGAAAACAAAATTTGGGGGAGCATTTGAGATCTTGCTCCCAGTATATACCATCAGTTTGGCTCAAATAAATTCTTATTAAAAATAAAAAAACAGCCTGGCTGTTGTAGCTCAGCGGTGGAGCATTGATCCAGGAACCAAGAGACCACCAGTTTGATTCCCAGTCAGGGCACATGCCCAGGGTTGCAGGCTCGATCCCTTTGGGGGTGCGGGGGGTGTGCAGGAGGCAGCTGATCGATGACGTTTTTCTCTCAATGATGTTTCTGTCTCTATCCCTCTCTCCTCCTCTCTCTTGAAAAAAATCAATTAAAAAATATTTTAAAAAATAATTTAAAAAAACAACACATTTATTTCTCCCAGTTCTGAATATGGGAAATTCAAAGTCATGGTGTCAGCAGATTTGGTGTCTGGTAAGAGCCCTCTTCCTGGTTCATAGCCGGTACCTTTTTGCTATGTCCTTAGTGGTGAAATGGTCTAGGCCAGTGGTTGGCAAACTCATTAGTCAATAGAGCCAAATATCAACAGTACAACGATTGAAATTTCTTTTGAGAGCCAAATTTTTTAAACTTAAACTTCTTCTAATGCCACTTCTTCAAAATAGACTCGCCCAGGCCATGGTATTTTGTGGAAGAGCCACACTCAAGGGGCCAAAGAGCCGCATGTGGCTCGCGAGCCCCAGTTTGCTGACCACTGGTCTAGGCAGCTCTCTGGGGCCTCTTTTATAAGGGGACTAATCCCATTCATGAGGGCTCCGACCTCATGACCTAATTTCTGGTCACCTTGGGGATTAGGATTTCAGCATATGAATTTGGGGGTCACCATCATTCAGACCGTAGCAGCAGCTTTCATGCCACTGTGTGCTGTCCCACTGGGTCATTCCCATCTTCCTATGGGCCTGAGTTCCTTAGGACTTCCCTTGCCTCTGCCTCTGCGTGTCAATGTCCCCACACAGGGAGTGTTCAGGAATTGACCCCTAAAGTGCATTGTGGGGAAGAGTTCAAAACCCTGTGGTGTCAGAGTTTCTTCCTGGAAGATGTGAGAAGAAGTTGTATTTACCCCAGGCTTCCCTTGCCTTGGGCCAAAGGTATTCCCTTCTCATTCAGCCAAGGCAGGAATCTGAAATGGGCATAAGGACTCCCTTCAGGGCAGGCCTCCTCAGGGTTCCCACTAGGAGAAGTACCTGGGGAAAGGAAGCCAGGCTGTGAGTGAGCAGGCTGTGCTGGGACAGAAGTCCCAGACCCAGTCGCTGAGTCCCCAGCTGGGGAAATGTCTGTGGGACTGGCCATGAGGTCAATGGCCTTGATGTCCTGCTGGGCCTTGCCCTGTAACATCATGGCTTTATCTCCCTGCTTTCCCCTTTAGTCTTCTCAACAGCAACCAGAGTGATCCACATATCTGCTGCAAACTTCAGTACCTCCCATTTCACTCAGAGGAAGAGCCAAGTTCACACTGGCCTTCAAGGCCTCGCCCACTAGAGTTCCTGGTTGCCTCTATTATCTCCCCTGCCATCACTCTGAACCCTGCCTCTCTCTACCCTCCAACTGCATGGCCTCCTTGCAGTATCTCAAAGACTCCAACCTCAGGGCCTCTGCACTGCCTGTTTCCTCTGCCTGGAACGTTCTTCTTTCAGATATTCACATGGCTTCTCCCTCTCCTCCTTCAAGCTTTGGTCAAACATCAGCCTCTGAGGAAAAGCTCCCCTGATTTATCCTTACAATCCCATCCCAAACCCATCTCTCTGCCTCATATTCTAACAAACTGTTTAACATACATTGCACCTATCTTATCTACTGTTCATTCCCTCCCATTGGATTTAAGCTCACTTATATGTCTGAAGGGTCAAGGACAATGAGAACAAAGCATTATACACAACAGGTATGAGACTGCAGAGGTGCCCCAGGCTCTGAGAAGGCCCCATTCCAGCTGCACGCATCCAATCCAGGGCAAATGCTCCCAGGAAGAGGGCTTCCTTGTGCTCATACGGCTGCTCTCAGTCCCACAGCGATAGCCTGTCAGAATGGATGGAAGCCAAGAGGACCCAGGCCAGGCTTCCTTCTAGACCCACCACCTTGCAGCCAGCAGATGAGATAGGCCTGCTCCTTTCTGCCTCCCCGATCTCTAGCCCAGTGGTTGCTCAGTGCAACTTTGAACTAGGACAACCTCCTACGTTACAGCTGGAGAAATGCAGGCCCAAGAGGGAGAAGGATTTTTGCAATTCTAGGCCAGAATCAGAAATTTAACCCAGATTTCCTTTCTCCTAGCCCAGGGCTTTCCCCACGATGGTGGGAGGGGTGCAGAAAAAGTTTTATGCAGCCTGGCCAGTGTTGTTCAGTGGTTGAGCATTGACCTATGAACCACGAGGTCATGGTTCAACTCCCAGTCAGGGCACATGCCTGGGTTGCGGGCTGGATCACCAGTGTGGGTCATGCAGGAGGCAGCCGATCAATGATTCTCTGTTATCACTGATGTTTCTATCTCTCTCTCCTTCTCTAGTCCTCTTTGGAATCAATAAAAATATATATTGTTTAAAAAAATTTTTAAGTTATATGCAGAAAATTGAAGCCTCATAGAAGTGCTCCAGGCCCAGCCTCCACCCCAAGCTCACCTACCAATGCCAAGCCATAGAGAATCCAAGCTCTGCTCACTCACCCCTGTCCACAACGAGGAGGGCAGCCAAGGCCAGGGCGACCACCCACAGACGGACGGCCATGCTGATCCTGGGCTGGTGTGGGCTTGGCTAGTGAAGCCTGGGCCAGGGGAAGGATGGGGGCCTGTTTATAGTGCTGAGCCCTCCCCTTATCTTATCTGGGGCCAGATGGAGAGGCCAGGAGTGGCACCCTCAGTTAATCTCTGCACCCTGGCATCCGGAAAGGGCTTCTTCTACGCAGAGATGCTGAGCTGAGATGGGGTGGGACTGTTGGCTATTGGGCTGGCAGATTTTAAAATTGAGGAAAAGTTTGGACAACTCACAAAGTTGATGCCAGTCTGAGGGCTGGAGCAAGAGGGAAAGGAAAATTGAAAGTAGAAAGAGAAAAACAGAGAAACCAAGTCAGAAGAGAGAGAGAGAGAGAGAGAGAGAGAGAGAGAGAGAGAGAGAGAGAGAAGAAGAAGAAGAAGAAGAAGAAGAAGAAGAAGAAGAAGAAGAAGAAGAAGAAGAAGAAGAGAAAAGGGGCTGGAGTGCCTCTACCAACCAACTTTGTGACCTCAGAAAAGCTACTTTTAAAAACTGGGCCTCAGTTTACCCATGCACAAAATGGGGGTGATGATTCTAGCTCTGTCTCCCTCATAGGGCTGCTGTGAAGATGAGAGTGTTGATAGCAGATGGGAAAATATTTTGCAGTGCATGAAATGAGGTATAAAGGTAAACAGAAGTTTACCTTTTTTTCCTTTCTGTTTGCATCATATGAAGGCACAGCTGATGGCGGGAGGCGGGGGAGGACAAAATAAAACACTATAAGGGTTTAATGCAGACAAGATTCTTTTCAAGAAAAGTCAGTATCTGAAACTACCCCATATTTATGCAATATTTATGAATGAGATATTTGGTTACCTGCTTTCAAAGAATTTCTGATTTATTAAAAGAATAACAAGCCCTGGCTGGCTTGGTTAGTGTCAGCCTGCATCCCAAAGGGGCGCAGAGGCAATTCCTGGTCAAGAGCATGCACCTGGGTTTCAGGTTTGTTCCCTGCCCCTGGTTGAGCAGCAGAAAGGCAACCAGTTAACGTGTCTCTCTCACATCCATGTCTCCCTCTTTCTCTTTCTCTCTCTCCCACCCTTCTTCCCTTCTACTCTCTGAAAAGCAATGGAAAAAACATCCTCAGGTGAGGCTTAACAACAACAAAAAATGCCCAGCAGGTGTGGCTCAGTGGTCGAGCATCAGCCCAGGCACCAAGAGGTCACAATTCAAATCGCAGTCAGGGCACAGGGCACATGCCCAGGTTCGGGGCTCGATCCCCAGTGGGGCACGTTCAGGAGGCAGCTGATTGATTGATGTTTTTCTCTCATCCATGTTTCTATCTATCTTTCTCTCTAAAAATCAATAAAAACATATTAAAAATTTTTTTAAACTCACAACATTTATTTACATATTTGGATCAGTGATTTTCAGCTCCATCTGCAGATTAGATTTCCAATGGGAGAATTTAAAACTACAGAAGCTGGACCCCACTCAAAAATATTTGAATCAAAATTTCTGCATTTAGCCCGAGCCGGTTTGGCTCAGTGGATAGAGCGTTGGCCTGCGGACTCAAGGGTCCCAGGTTTGATTCTGGTCAAGGGCATGTACTTTGGTTGCGGGCATATCCCCAGTGGGGAGTGTGCAGGAGGCAGCTGATCGATGTTTCTCTCTCATCGATGTTTCTAACTCTATCCTTCTCTCTTCCTCTCTGTAAAAAAAATCAATAAAATATATTTTTAAAAAAACTTCAGCATTTAAAAAAACAACTTTTTATTTAGGAAGATTTCAAGCTTATAGATAAAGTGTGAGAATAGTTAGATTTGTTACTGGGAAGGATTCTTGTCCAAGAAGAACCATTGGCCCTGGCCGCTATGACTCAGTGCTTAGAGTGCCAGCCAGCACACCAAAGGGTCTCGGGTTTGATTCTGGGTCAAGGGCACATACCTGGATTGCAGGTTCAATCCCTGGCCCCGGTCAGGGCACATGCAGGAGGCAACCGATCAATGTGTCTCTCTCACATCAATGTTTCTCTCTCTCTAAAAACAATGCAAAGAAGAAACCCTTTGGGGGTCCCAGGCTGCCTGACAGTCACCCCCACAGACCAACAGAAGCCCCAGATCTGCAGCCCAGCCCAGCCCAGCCTGAGATCCGTGATTCAGTTTCAGGATCCTCCTGCCCCTCCTAAGGAAGCTTCATGACCCTCAGATGCCTGAGGCAGGTGGCAGCTATCCTTTTACTGTTTAGCTAGGCAGAGCAAATATTTAATGATAATTTCCTGTCCCAGAACAAGAATATCATCTCATAAAGAGAGGGGAACTTTAAAGGTCATCTGTCTCCCATCTCTTACTCAGGCCTTCTTATAGCAGCCCACCAGCAAGTCATTCATCCTCTAGCGACGAGGAGCTCACTATCTACTAGTTTCAGTGTTGAATGGCTTTGAACACACAAGAGGCTGGCTTCCCTGATGCATTGTGTAGAAGAGAAATTATGTGGTATAAGGGGAGGAAGTGACAAAAGGGAACGAGGCTGCTCTTTTAGATATTGATGCATGAGCAGAAGGAGCAAGTCCTGCAGAAACCTGTGGGAAGAGCCTGCTAAGTGGAGGAGCTGCAAACACAAAGGTCCTGGATGGGAACAAGCTTGGCGTGGTCCAGAGGTATATATCAAGGAGCCCATTGTGGTTAGAGTCGAGTAAACAAGGAATTGAGTAGCAGGAGATGAGGGCCAGCTCATACTCGGATCCCAGCCCAGCCACCAACGTGGGTGAACTTGGGTGCATCCCTTCACCTCTGGGCCTGCACATATGCTCCCATCTGAGAAGTGAGCACAATGATATGTACCAACACCAGCCTTAGTCCCAGGGCCGCTGTGAGGGCCTGGGGGAGGAGAGTGTGAGGTGAGATGTGTGTGGCTATTGTGATGCCAGGATCCTGGAAGTAGGCAGAGGCCAAGCCTTAAAAGTCATGGGCACCTACCCAAGTGCTAGGATCAATACAGTAAAGACAGAGGTGCTTGGAAACTGGGCTTGAGCAGGGGAGCAGGTGATTCCTCCATATCCTGCCCCACATCAGAGTGAAGGCTGGGACATGTGAGCTGGCTGAGCCAATACTTCCTAGCCTACCAGTAGCCTTCATGCTGCCTGCTAAGACCTGGACTGGTGCCCAGCTCCTCAGAGAATACAGCCCCTCCTTGATGACGACAATGCAGGATCCATTAGGTCTGAGTCACAAGCCTTGCTGATAAGTGAAGGGAACAATGGCCTTGTTGGTTTTTTTTGTGTTTTTTTTTTAAGGTGGGTGAGTTGAGTCTGCCAGATGGCACAGACAGTGTGGTCAGCTGGCCCCTGGACTACCCCTGGCCCCTCAGCCTACATCCTGTTCCACCCTTCCTTCAGCCTCAAGTGCCCCCACCTGCCCATCCACCTGCTATGAGCAGCCCAGGTGTGGGCACCAACTCCAGGGAGGCCTGATCTAGGCACAGCCAATTCCACAGCCTGTCCTGTCTTGGACTACTCAGCCACCTGAGTCCAGGTCCCAGCTCTGGCCACTTCCCGTTCTGCCTGGTCCAAGGCTACAGGGCCCCACGATGTCAGTGGGAGGAAGGGGCACCCCTCTACTCCTTCAAAGGGAGATATCATGTCCTTGTTTGGGGTATGACTTCAAGAAGGACTCAACGAAGGGAACAACTGAAGTCATTCCTCCTTGGGGATACCCACCCTGCCATTCAGTGGACACTTATTAAGTATCTACTGTTGGGTACTGGTCACAGTGCCAGGTCCTGGGGCCACAGAGATGAGTGAGGAACATCCCTGTGCTTAAGGAGCTTGCAGTTTACAGTGGTGGGGAAGAGAAATGGACACGTGGACACTTGAACTGGTATTTATAAAATGCTGTGGTTAGAGCAGTGATAGAAATAGTGATAGAGATATTCATGGACTTTCACTCAATATAGTCAACTTAACATCAACTTACCTATCCAAAGATTATCCTACCTCTCAGTTCCCCCATCTAGATGCACAGTGCTACCATCATCCAAGTGCCCACAGTTACTTTTACAATCAAGTCTTACTGATTTCACCTCCTCTCCAGCTCTCATTGCCATCACCTTTTTTACATTTCCTCAGTCGTTGCTCTAATTTGGCCTCCATGATCTCTCACCTTCCTTACTCATATTGTCTCCCTGCCTAAGGCCTCCCCAACTCAAATTCATCCTCCATTCCACTTCCAGAGCAATCTTTCTGCAATGCAAAAATAACCACATGATCCCTCTGCTTAATATCATTAAATTATTATTAGTCAATTCAATTACAATTATTCAATCTCTATTGACTCAAGGATGAAAAGCAAACTCCTTAGCAAACAATACACATCCTCCATGACTGTGCCTTTGCTGGCCTCTTGAACTTTATCTCTTGCCACTTAACCCTTCACTCCATTAGATAGAACCACCTGCCAGGCTTCTATGCCTCCAAGCCTTTGCTCATGCTGCACCCTCTGCCTGGTATGCCCCTCTGTCACTTCCTTTTCGTTCTTTTCCCAGGCCCTCAGCTCTCACCATTTTGGGCCCCTCATCTGTACAGACACCTATCCTAGCTGCACCTGTAATGCTCTGTGGCTTTTTCTTGCTAATGTGAACATCTTCACTTTCTTAGAAAAAGAGACTGAGAGGACATCTGATTCACCTTATATCCCCAATGCTCTGCAAAGGACCTGGCACCCATGTATTGACTATATGGATACATCCAGGACAGTAAGGAGCCCAACTCCAGATTCTCAACTGGACTCGAGGGCTTCAGAGAGCTCTGAGGACCAGGCTTGTCTCCAGTTGGCCAAGTAGGTCCAGTTAGCGATCACTCTATGCTGTGTCCATATGGGAATAGAGGTGGCACTCTATTCCAAGGATCACATTTTTCTAGTTTTTGTCCCAAGTATCCAGCATCTCCTCCAATACCTAGATGTAGTGCTTCACTCCAAAAGTCATCCCAAGCTCATCTGCAGGGCTCAAAGATATCAGCTTTAGTACCCAACTTCTCTCTTGGTGCATGGAATTCTGGCATGATCATTATCAACTAGGAGGGAATTTTAGGCCATTCCTCATCCTAGAAGTGACATGGGATTACGAGAGACCTGGTATTCTGGGCCATGTATCATCCAAGCAATTCCATTCATAGGCATAGCTCAGAGCTCATATGAAAAATACTTATAACAAAGGCTCATGAGACACGGTTTCTCCCCTTCCAGAGCTCTGAGGGTCTTTAAAAAGACAACCAAAGGTTATTATGGCCAGGTATGATGTGACACCACCCCAGACTTTTAATTCTGATAGGGTCCATGGATTGCAAGCAGCAGAAACACAGTCTTGCCAATTTAAGCAGAATAGGAGTTTTCCAGAAGAGTATGTGGTTGTTGCCCTGACCGGTTTGGTTCAGTGGATAGAGTGTCGGCCTGTGGACTGAAAGGTCCCGGGTTCGATTCCGGTCAAGGGCATGTACCTTGGTTGCCGGCACATCCTCAGTTGGAGGTGTGCAGGAGGCAGCTGATCAATATTTCTAACTCTCTATCCCTCTCTCTTCCTCTCTGTAAAAAATCAATAAAATATATATATTTTTAAAAAGAGTATGTGGTTGTTTTAGGTTAGACTCAGGAGGGATATTAGATTCCAAGTAATTTTCTGGGAGGTGATTCCAGTAAGTTGTGGTAGGGGAGTGAGGTAAGCAAGTCAGGGAAGGGAAGGAAACCAATAGTATGCATTACTGAAGTTACCATTGTGGGAAACGGGCCTCAGTCCTACCAAGGATGGCCAGAAAACTGTTTGGAACACATCTCAGTTATCCCACAAGGGGTGCGGGAGCTAGGGTATATATCCACCAATTTCCATCAGTCACTGGTAGAGCTGCTGGAGGGAGGTCCTTAACTCCCTGCACTACTGGCCTGCTTCTCTGCTATTCCTGGGCATCCAAACGACTGACGGGGTTGTGGGTGGAAAAGCAGGTATGCATAGGAATGGTGAGTGCCAAGGAGATATTGGGGGGCGGGGGGCGGACACTAACAGTACCTGCTACCAGAGCTGCACAAAAAATTAGATGAAAATCCAAAGAACTAGGCCCAAGAAAGAATTGAGCCCCCAAAGCATAGCAAGAGTCATGTGTCTACTTTCTGAGCATCACAAATATTTAGCAAGTGCAGGGAAGGTAATACATTTTGATGGACAGTCCCACAAAGATTGTATTCCATGGGGAGGATAGGTCTCCACAGCACACTCTGGGATCCTGTTACCAGAAGAAGAGAAAATGTTGCTGGTCATACACTAGCCACAGATTTCACAAAATCTTCCCCATATGGGAATCCTTCATCTATAGGATGAATGTACACATGGGAGCCCAGGGCTTCCTACGCTGGGTCAATTAGGGACCCACGAAGTTGCCTAGATACACAGGAGTGCTACACAGAAGAACAGTGCCCAGGCTCATGTGGGTTAGTTGGAATGCTGAGTGCTCCTCAGCCTGTGCAGTGCCTTAGGAGTCAGTGAGGAAGCAGTGGGGCCATCAGAGTCTGGGCTGTGGAGTCTGGAGACTGCCTGTGGGGTCTCTTTTTATTTTTTTTAATATGTTTTATTGATTTTTTTTTACAGAGAGAAAGGGAGTGGGATAGACAGTCAGAAACATCGATGAGAGAGAAACATCGATCAGCTGCCTCCTGCACACCCCTCACTGGGGATGTGTCCGCAACCAAGGTACATGCCCTTGACCAGAACCGAAACTGGGACCCTTCAGTCTGCAGGCCAACACTCTATCCACTGAGCCAAACCGGTTAGGGTGGGATCTTTTTTAAAATATATATTTTTATTGATTTCACAGAGGAAGGGAGAGGGAGAGATAGAAATATCAATGATGAGAATCATTGATCGGCTGCCTCCTGCACACCCCCCACTGGGGACGGAGCCCGCAACCCGGGCATGTGCCCTTGACCAAAATCGAACCCGGGATTCAGTCCACAAGCTGATGCTCTAGAGTCTAGCCCTTGACAGCCACTGAGCAAAACAAGCTAGGGCTGCCTGTGGTTTTTTTTTTTTTTTTTGCTATTTTTATTTTTAATTATTTTAAATAAATCTTTATTGTTCAGATTATTACAGGTGTTCCTCTTTTTTTCCCCCCCATAGCTCCCCTCCACCTGATTCCCCACCCCACCCCATGCCCTTACCCCCCCACCACTGTCTTCATTCATAGGTGTAAGCTTTTTGTCCAATCTCTTCCCACACCCCTCACACCTCCTTCCCCCTGAGAATTGTCAGTCCACTCCCTTTCTATGTCCCTGATTCTATTATATTCACCAGTCCATTCTGTTCTTCAGATTTTTTATTCACTTGATTTTTAGATTCACTTGTTGGTAGGTATGTATTTGATGTCATTTTGTTGTTCATAATTTTTATCTTTACCTTTTTCTTCTTCTTCCTCTTCTTAAAGAATACCCTTCAGCATTTCATGTAATGGTAATGAACTCCTTTAGCTTTTTCTTGTCCATGAAGCTCTTTATCTGACCTTCAATTCTGAATGATAGCTTTGCTGGGTAGAGTAATCTTGGTTGTAGGTTCTTGCTGTTCATCACTTTGACTATTTCTTGCCACTCCCTTCTGGCCTGCATAGTTTCTGCCGAGAAATCACATGACAGTCGTATGGGTACTCCCTTGTAGGTAACTAACCGTTTTTCTCTTGCTGCTTTCAAGATTCTCTCTTTGTCTTTTGCCCTTGGCATTTTAATTATGATGTGTCTTGGTGTGGTCCTCTTGGGATTCCTCTTGTATGGGGTTCTGTGTACTTCCTGAACTTGTAAGTCTATTTCTTTCACCAGGTAGGGCAAGTTTTCTGTCATTATTTCTTCTAATAGGTTTTCAGTATCTTGCCCTCTCTCTTCTTCTGGCACCCCAAAAATTCTGATGTTGGTACACTTGAAGTTGTCCCAGAGGCTCCTTACACTATCTTCATATTTTTGGATTCTTTTTTCTTTTTGTTTTTCTGGTTGGGTGTTTTTTGTTTCCTCATATTTCAGATCTTTGGTTTGATTCTTGGGGTACGTTGATCTACAGTTGACTTTCTGTATATTCTTTAGACAGTGTATGCTTCATTTCTGACTGGTCCTTTTCCATTTTTTTTTTTTTTTTTGGCATTCTCATTAAGATCCTTAAAGGTCTCACTAAGTTCCTCAGAGGTTTTTAGAAGATTCTTGAGTAACCTTATAAATGTGGTTCTGAACTCTATGTTGTCCAGTAGTTTGCTTTCCTCCATTTCTTTCATTCATGACATGTTTCTTTGTCTCCACATTTTGGCTGCTTCCCTGTGTTGATGGAGTGGCTTTGTGTGGTAGGTGACCAATAGGGGCCAGTAGCTCAGCCTCCCCAATCACCTGATGTGGATGCTCTTGGTACACCCCTTTGTGGGCTGAGTGCAAAGTCTTGGTGTAGTTAAGCCTTAAGTGCTGTTGGCACACTGGGAGGCCAATTGGCTGTGAGGACCCGCTGTGTCTATAATGGAAGAACTGCTGTGCTGGAGACACGCTTCGGGGGCAGGACTTGTTTCAGTGGGGCTTTGGTGCTCACTGAGTCTGCCTTTGAATGTGTCACTTATGGATGTGAGGAGTTGAAATCTGGTGTCTCACACTGACCACTAGGTACACTGGCTTCTGGATCTCCAATGGGGTGCAGGTCAGCTACTGTCTGAGGCCACCCAGCAGGAGCTACAGTGAGAGCTACAGTTTTCTCCTCTTTGCTTGGGGTTTGGAGGTTTTGGAGCTGTCTGACCCAGGCTGCAAGTTTGCTAGGTTAAGCTGCAATAGGGCAGTACATTCATATGCTAAAGACGCTGCTTGGAGCCTGGGTGGGTTTGTAAGTTGGGCGGGGTGGGGTCTCAAGGTGTCACTAGGCTAGGGTGTGGCAAACAGCGATGGCTGCCAGTTAGCTGGCTCTGCATCTCCGACTGCATCCCATGCCCCAGCGCAGTAAACAATTATTCCTGTGCGCAGCTCTGCAAGCAAGCCACCCTCACTGGCAGACAGTCCAGTTTCTCCCCGTATGAGTTTGGGTCCCCAGTGTCTCCCCAGAAACTGGATTTCAGAGTAATTGGGTGCTTGTCTCCCTTTGGGTTGAAAAAAGCAACGCCCAGATCACGTGCCTCCATACCTCAGCTTTTCAGCGCTCGTGCACGTCTCAATGCTCTTTTCTCTTTCCTTCTAGTTGTAGAACTTCCACTCAGCCAGCTTTCCCGTGGATCTGGGTGATAGACATTTTGTCTTTTAGTTGTAGTTTTGAAATTGTTGTGCAAGGAGCAGTTTAGGTGTTTACCTACGCTGCCATCTTTGATCCTCTCTGCCTGTGGGTTCTTATCAAGTCATTTCACCTCTGAGCTTCAGGTGCTCGCCTATGATCAGGGCTACCACATGTGGTTGTGTGGAATGTGTTCATCTCCGGGGATGCAGTTCATGGCCGTCATATATAATTGGCACGGTAGTGTTCAGTTAGTTGGAGTGGTGGCAGGTAGGGAATCCAGCATCCTTAGTGGCAACCTCCACAGGCCATGCAACATGCTCACAGGATCCTGGAGTGTGCTGAGAGCCCCAGAGCCTTATTTCCAATCTCCCACTCCCACGTGTCTCTTTGGAGGCCGCTATCACACTCTCCTGAGGTTGTGTTCAGTCCCAGATGCATTTACACAGTCTCCAGCTACAGACAGGCTTACTACACTCAGTCCCATTGCAGCAAGCTTACATCATCCTAACTTTGTGGACTTAAACACTTGAGGGAGCTTCTCCACAGCCTCCTTCAGTGTACAAAAAACCCAAGGGGAGACTCTGACTGAATAGGGTAAGCCATGTGCTCATCTCTTGGAACCATCAATGTGGCCAGAGGATCGGCCTTTTATGATTGGCCAGGCTGGGGTACATGTACCTTGTTGCCAAAGCAGCGGGGTAAAGCAGTTAGTGACTGTGGCCTGACAAAAAGGTAGGACCTAAGAGCCCCAAACCTAAGGTCTTCAGTGCAGGTCCTCAGAGTCCTGGAACACCTTTCCTCCCCTCTGTGTCCAGTGTGCCCCTGGTAGTGGTGCCCACCTTCTGGAGGCGGTGTGTTCACTCCCAGCCAGGAGCTGTCAGCAGCCCATGGTGTGGGTCCAGACAAGTGAGGGAGGATTTGGTTCTCAGGCTCAGAGGCACTTGCTAAATATTTGCTACGCTCAGTGTTGTTGTTATCCCCCTTTATAAAAGAGAGAACTAGCCCTCAGATAGATTTAGGATTTACCCAAGGTCACACAGCTGGTAAGTTCTATAACAGGCAAAGCTTATTTTTAGTGATGTAAATGAATCAGTGGTTCCTTCTAGGTTAGCGTTTGGGTAAGTTTCCCTGGAAAGGGCAGAAGGTGATGAAAATGTTCTATATATTATTCAGAGTGATAATTACACTGATGCATATAATTGTCAAAATTCACCAAATTAAATATTTAAGGTCTGTGCATTTCATAGTATGTGGCTATTTTAAAAACTGAATAACACGTCAACTTTAAATTGCTACCACCAGGAGGAATCCAAGATGGCGGCATAGGTAAACACCTAAACTGCTGCCTCCCGCAACAATTTCAAAAATACAACTAAAAGACAAAACGTCTATCACCCAGAACCACGGGAAAGCTGGCTGAGTGGAAGTTCTACAACTAGAAGGAAAGAGAAAAGAGCATTGAGACATGCACGAGCGCTGAAAAGCTGAGGTACGGAGGTGCGTGATCCGGGCTGGCGGCGGGCATTGCTTTTTTCAACCCAAAGGGAGACAAGCCCCCGATTACTCTGAAATCCAGTTTCTGGGGAGACGTGGAGGACCCAAACTCCTACGGGGAGAAGCTGGACTGTCTGCCAGTGAGGGTGGCTTGCTTGCAGAGCTGCGCGCAGGAATAATTGTTTACGGCGCTGGGGCACGGGACGCCTACCGGACGCAGAGCCGGCTAACTAGCAGCCATTGCTGTTTGCCATGCCCTAACCTAGTGACGCCCTGAGGCCCCGCCCTGCACAACCTACAAACCCACCCAAGCTCCAAGCAGTGGAGTTAGCATAAGAAAGCCCTGCTCTATCGCAGCTTAACCTAGCAAACTTGCAGCCCCGGTCAGACAGCTCCAAAACCTCCAAACCCCAAGCAAAGAGGAGAAAACTGTAGCTCTCACTGTAGCTCCTGCTGGGTGGCCTCAGACAGTAGCTGACCTGCACCCCATTGGAGATCCAGAAGCCAGTGTACCTAGTGGTCAGTGTGAGACACCAGATTTCAACTCCTCACATCCATAAGTGACACATTCAAGAGGCAGACTCAGTGAGCACCAAAGCCCCACTGAAACAAGTCCTGCCCCATAAGCGTGTCTTCAGCGCAGCAGTTCTTCCATTATAGACACAGCGAGTGCTCACAGCTAATTGGCCTGGAGGTCAATTCCTCCCAGTGTACCAATAGCAATTAAGGCCTAACTACACCAAGACTTTGCACTCAGCCCACAAAGGGGTGTACCAAGAGCATCCACATCAGGTGATTGGGGAGGCTGAGCTACTGCCCCCTATAGGTCACCTACCACACAAAGCCACTCCATCAACACAGGGAAGCAGCCAAAATGCAGAAACAAAGAAACATGTCACGAATGAAAGAAACGGAGGAAAGCAAACTACTGGATGACATAGAGTTCAGAACCACATGTATAAGGTTACTCAAGAATCTTCTAAAAACCACTGAGAAACTTGATGAGACCTTTAAGGATATTAATGAGAATGCCAAAAAAATGGAAAAGGATCAGTCAGAAATGAAGCATACACTGTCTGAAATAAAGAATATACAGAAAGTCAACTGTAGATCAACGTACCCCAAGAATCAAACCAAAGATCTGAAATATGTGGAAACAAAACATATCCAACCAGAAAAACAAAAAGAAAAAAGAATCCAAAAATATGAAGATAGTGTAAGGAGCCTCTGGGACAACTTTAAGCGAACCAACATCCGAATTTTTGGGGTGCCAGAAGAAGGGAGGGAGCAAAATATTGAAAACCTATTAGAAGAAATAATGACAGAAAACTTTCCCTACCTGGTGAAAGAAATAGACTTACAAGTTCAGGAAGCGCACAGAACCCCATACAAGAGGAATCCCAAGAGGACCACACCAAGACACATCATAATTAAAATGCCAAGGGCAAAAGACAAAGAGAGAATATTAAAAGCAGCAAGAGAAAAACAGTTAATTACCTACAAGGGAGTACCCATATGACTGTCAGCTGATTTCTCAACAGAAACTATGCAGGCCAGAAGGGAGTGGCAAGAAATAGTCAAAGTGATGAACAGCAAGAACCTACAACCAAGATTATTCTACCCAGCAAAGCTATCATTCAGAGTTGAAGGTCAGATAAAGAGCTTCACAGATAAGAAAAAGCTAAAGGAGTTCATCACCACCAAACCAGGATTACATGAATTGCTGAAGGGTATTCTTTAAGAAGAGGAAGAAGAAAAAGGTAAAGATAAAAATTATGAACAACAAAATGACATCAAATACATACCTACCAACAAGTGAATCTAAAAATCAAGTGAATAAAAAATCTGAAGAACAGAATGGACTGGTGAATATAATAGAATCAGGGACATAGAATGGGAGTGGACCGACGATTCTCAGGGGAAGCAGGTGTGAAGGGTGTGGGAAGAGATTGGACAAAAATCTTACTCCTATGGATGAAGACGATTGGGGGGGGGGTAAGGGCATGGGGTGGGGTGGGGAATCAGGTGGAGGGGAGCTATGGGGGGAAAAAAAAAGAGGAACACCTGTAATAATCTGAACAATAAAGATTTATTTTAAAAAAATAAAATAAATTGCTACCACCAGGTGGCAGTGGTGGCTAATGCCCAAGAGACTGCAGTTTGTGCCATGACTAAGATTCCTGAGTGTTCTTGAAAGCTTGACGCATTGTTTTGTGGGCATGTATTTTTAATTTCAATCAATTGTATTATGCTGGCGATCTCTTTCTGTTCCTTACTCTCCCCTCCCCATTCACCTTTGTCTTTTAAAGATCTATTTACAATGCTATGTGGATATCTACTTCATTGCTCATTACTGGGATAGAATATTCCAGTGATGAGTGCCTTGTTGGGTCCAGCTCTCCATATATCACAAATAACCATAGATAAAATAACCTCTTACGTGTCTCTTTATGGACCTATGCAAAAAATTTTCTAATTATATGGCCAGGGGTGGCATCCTTCCTACCTCTACTCATATTTATTTATTTGAACTTTAAAAAACTCTTTTACTTAATAAATTTCTCCCACATGTCTTGTGCTAAAACAGCTGAATCAAAGCAATATCTAAAACTTTTAAATTAAAGGAAATATTTGCTGTGAGTCCTTTTATCTTCTAGGTCTCCTTGCAAAAGGTAGTGTTATTTATGATGTGGTTTAAATTTACAAAATAGTGCTGTTGACAAAGATTTGGACCTCCAAATTGATAATCATGGGTTTTATTCTACTAAATAAATTTCTCCCGATTCTTTGTGATAAGAAGGCTAAATTTAAGCAAAATCCTAAATTTTATTTTTTATTTATTTTTATATTTATTTATTTATTTTTATTTTAGCAAAATAGTTTATCCTAAGATATACCTCCAATGATACACAGTTTGGGTGCCAAACTTTCTGAGAACAATAAAATCAACTTGCAAACACTCAGTCCAGAATGAACCTGATTAATAATTAATGAACGACTATGTGACATTAGAGTCTATGGCCTGGGAAGATGGTCATTAGGGAATTGAGTTATTTTATTTTTATTTATTTATTTTTCTATCACAGTTTTTTAAAATAAATCTTTATTGTTCAGATTATTACAATTGTTCCTCTTTTTTCCCCCCATAGCTCCCCTCCACCCGGTTCCCACCCCACCCTCTGCCCTTACCGCCCCCCCCCCCACCGTCCTCATCCATAGGTGTACGATTTTTGTCCAGTCTCTTCCCCCACCCCCCACACCCCTCCCCGCCCGAGAATTGTCAGTCCACTCCCTTTCTATGTCCCTGATTCTATTATATTCACCAGTTTATTCTATTCATCAGATTTTTTATTTGCTTGATTTTTAGATTCACTTGTTGATAAAACCCCTAAATTTTAAATTAAAGGTGCTGTTTTAGGACAACTTTTAAGCAAACTTTCTAAACAATGGCACTATTGACATTCCACTCTCTCTAAAAACCAATGGGAAAAATCTCCTCGGGTCAGGATTAACAACAACACCAAAAAATCTAGCATTTCCTAGATTAAGTGACTCCCGAGTCTTCCCACCCCTCCCCACATCAATTAACAAATATCTAGTAACACCCAGAAGTAGTATCCCAATTAACACAGTTGGGAAATGTTGTCTTAGCTATTTACAACATTTCCCAAGCTGTGTTCGTTGCCTTCAAAATTCAGTAATGTTTTTATTCATTTATTTAAAAAAATATGGTTGAGCATCCATTATGCTAGGTATTAGGGCTACGAAGATTATTTATCCCAGCAGCTCCCAGGCTAGCAGGGGTGGGTGGATGAATCAGCAGCTATGTCAAGGTCTTAGTCAGGTGTTAGGATACATGGAACCAAGTGATTAATTCTGACACCGCACTTCTGATCATCTTCGCAGGTAAAGCAGGACCTCACCAAGCCTAGAATATAAGACTGGGACCCTTACGTCATTGCCATGTCAGGAACTTGTTAGAAAGGAAGAATCTCGGGCTCCACCTCAGAACTACCAGGTCAGAACCTGTGCTGTAACAAGATCCAAGGTGATCTTCATGTGAGATCTCTATTTGAGAAGCACAGCCTTAGAATGAACATTCTTCCTGATGAGAATGTAAACAGAAGCAAAATGCATTTGTGTGTGGTGTTTTGGCCAAAGGCTGACTTATTTTCCTCCAGCCTAGGCCATGCAGAGAGAGTGCAAAGGGAGGACTGGTGTCTCCTCTTGTGGCCCTCACCTAGGAATGACTGATTCGCCAGGTAAGCCTGCAGGTGTGTCATCGGGGAGCAAGGGCAGACCTGTCATCCTTCCTACCTAGATGTCTGTCGTGACTGAGTAAACGTAATGGGTATGCCTGGGAAGGAGGGAACGAACAGGGTTCAGAGGGGAAAGGGATATTCTGCTCTGGACTAGACAAGGGGGATATGTCATATCTGCTCTCGACTGGGCAAGTTGCCAGCCACAGGGCCCCAGAGCCCAGGAGTCAGGGCTCCATATGGAAAGCTTTTGGTTTCTTCCTCTTGATCCTCAGCACTGTACAGGGAGAGTTCATGGCAACCCAGCTCATCAGGAAGTAAAGACATTCAGGGTGAGTGCACCTAGAGGGTGAACAGGTGGTCTAGTTTTGCAATCTCTTCCCCTCCCAACAGGTCATGCCCTGGGCACTGTGGGGTGAGTTTTGCAGGTTATAGCGAGATTGCAGGCAGGCAGGGCCCTTGGTGAGGACCTAGGGAAAGACTCTTTCCACACTCTTGGCTTGTCATGGATGAAGGGTGACTAACCCAGGTCGGGAGGAACTGAGGGGAAGGAAACCACAACTTCGGTAAGTGTGATGAACGGCAGCAGAACATGCCACTCCAAAATATACTGCTTTGGTCCCCACTTTGCTGTGGTTTTGCCTTCCACAGTTTCAGTTAGTCAACCGTTGTCTGAAAATATTAAATGGAGAATTCCAGAAATAAATAATTCATAAGTTTTAAATTGTGTGCCATTCGGAATAGCATGATGAAATCTCACACTGTCCCATTCTGCCCTGCCAGGATGTGACTCACCCCTTTGTCCAGGGAATCCACACTGTATGTGCTCCCTGTCCGTTAGTCACTTTGTAGCCATCTCGGTTATCAGGCCAACTGTCAAGGTATCCTGGCGTTTGTGTTCAATAATCCTTATTTTACTTAATAAAGGCCCTAAAGCACAAGAGTAGCGATGCTGGCAGTTCACACATGCCAAAGGGAAGCCATAAAGTGCTTCCCCTTGTTTCTATCTTTCTATGTGGTCTCTTCCTTTCTTTTATTTCTTAATCCCCAGCTCCTCTACTTAGGAACTGGACCTGCTCTCTTTCGGGACTGGACGTGGAAAAGAGAGAAACACCCACACTGGGCACCCGAACAGGGACCCCGAACCCACACAGCAAGTTTATTTTATACCCCCAAATACCAGGAAGTATCACCAAAACTTAGGATCAAGGGAGCTTATTTGCATTCTTGAGTAGGCCCTAGCATTCCTGGTTCTTGCCTGGATTTACATATCAAAGCCCGCCACCCTGACACCTGGACAAAGGTAAAAGGTCAGTACTGATACCCCCCACCACCACCACCTTCTTGGGGAGGGTGTAACCGAGACTCGGCTCTGCCAATCGCCTCGGGCTCAACTGACAACAATTTAAAGAAATGCCCATGCGCCTTCCCAGGTAACCCTCTACAGGTGGGTAGGGGATGAGTGGAGGGGAGTAAAAGGGTGGGGGAATGGGAGACATCTGTAATACTGTCAACAATGAAAAATCTATAATAATAAAAGCACAATATGCTAATTAGACCAGACGTCCTTCCAGACGAAGCCGGGGCTGCGAGGGCCAAGCCCCTTGCACAAATTTCATGCATCGGGCCTCTAGTTACATATAATAAAAAAGTGCTTCCTTTAAGTGAAAGTATGAGTACAGTACAATAAGATATTTTGAGAGATATTCACATAACTTTTATTACAATATATTGTTATAATTGTTCTGCTTTATTAGTTATTGTTGTTATGTGCCTAATTTATAAATTAAACTTTATCAGAGTATGTATGTATAGGAAAATACATAGTACATGTAGGGTTTGGTACTATCCACAGTTTCAGGCATCCACTGGGGGTCTTGGAATGTACCTCCACAGCTAAGGGGGGACTACTGTATTGACTATTTCGAGCCAAAGGCACTTGAAAAACAGCAGATGCTTAGAGAGGCTTTCCCTGAACTGTCCTCATTTGTCTATAGACAGATCCTCCAAAAAGAGCTCATTTGTCAGTGATCCTCTCCCCAGAGGTATCGTCAACCAGGGAAGATTAATTCTTACCACGGGAGAGAAGACTAGAAGTCAACCTCACACACGGAAGATAAACTTCGTCACAACCATCATACTGCCAATCTCTTCTTCTATCTTTCCTAAAAACAGTATCCTCTCCCCTAAGAGGCCTACACCACCCTCCTCTTTCCTTATTAAAATGGTATTTAATCCTGAATTAATTCTAAGCCAACTCAGGGAGTTACTCATTTTCCCCTGGTTATCTCCCATGTTTACATGAGGTATACATGTTAAGAAACTTCTGCTTGTTTTTCTCTAGGTAATGTCTTTTATTATAGGGGTTTCAGCTAAGAGCTCAAAAGGGTAGAGATAAAAGTATTTTTCCTCCCCTATAACAGCAAAACAAGACAAAGTATGGAAATAAAAACACTGCCTTTCAGCTTATATTTTTGCCCCTGACCCCAGGAGATCGTATGTGTGATCAGTAGGGGGTGCCTGTCACCAGTGGTAGAGTCCCATATTTATTCAAGGACAGGGATAGTTCTGACTCAACTTGTTCCCCAGCATCCTATTCCAGGTGGCCACCTAACCCTGGCTGAAAGACTAAGAACTCTCCATGTCTCCATATTAGGTGCTCAGGACAATTGGAATCATTGTAGCAACCCCACTCCTACAGGAAGCCCTCATCAGAAGGATTCTTGCCTTACCTCCTCCTACTCTATTCTGAAGGAGTTAACTCAGAGTTGTTTGCTCAGGTTCTGACATTAACAAGGACAAGGCATATCCAGAGGTGGATACCTTGGGTGGGTCAGTCTGGTCTGTTCCTGATTATGTGGTCAGAACATGATGTATGTGTTCTCTTAAAAACAAACAAATACAATTCTGGCTACAAAAAATAAATTCGTGCTCATTGTAGAAAATTAGGAAAAAAATATGTGTATGAAAAAATAAATATTACCCCTAACCTCACCACCTAAAGACAATCTCTTTGTACTTGTTGGTGAATTCCTCACACATTTTCTTTTCCTCTATACATATATGTATATGTATTTAAATTAATTGAGATAAAAATAATGATGTTTCATGACTTACTTTTTTACTTGGCAGTTGAGGAATAGAGTGAAGAAATAAAAGGGAGTTAGTTACTATTGTCAAGCTGCTAAATTACTAAAATCAAGTAGGTTGAGGCATGAGGAAATAATTCTATTCTTGCTCTAACTAGCCTGGGAACTAAAACTACAGAACTTTCCAGTCCTGTGCCAATGGTTGGATATACATTAAAACTCTGGGCCCTAGCCAGTTTGGCTCAGTGGATAGAGCATCAGCCCGCGGACTGAAGGGTCCCGGGTTCGATTTCCGGTCAAGGGCACCTGCCTGGGTTGTGGGCTTGATCCCCAGTAGGGGGCATGCAGGAGGCAGCCGATCAATGATTCTCTCTGATCATTGATGTTTCTATCTCTCTCCCTTCCTCTCTGAAATCAATAAAAATATAAAAACAAACAAACAAAAACAACAAACCTCCAGGGTGGGAATGGCCGGGGGTGGAGGGGGGGCTGCGGGAAGGGTCAATCAAAAAAAGAGACATATGTAAAACTTTAGACAATAAATAAAATGAAAAAGCAAAAAACCCTCCAGACAATCCTCTGATAAGCCCCCAAAGAACTAAGAAAAGAAAGTTCATGTATCCAGACAGCTTGACATTCATTATCTAGACCATCTGTTATCTAGAGCAGCAGTCGCCAACCTTTCAGACCTCACGGACTGCTGATCTAGAGGATTTCCATCTTGAACTAATCCCAGGGCTAAGAATGCAGGACTGATTCTTCTCAAGAATGTACTTTTCACTCTAAGAACTCTTGACTTTTTGTTCTTCTTTGGAACACTCTGAAATCGCCTAGTTGTGTTTCTTGTCTGCAAACCTGAGACCCTTGAATAAATCTTTATCATTTATTTCTAGCCAAAGCCTCCACACTCCTTTTGAGTTTATTCAACAGAGGTACTTGGCCAGCCAATAAGAAGTAAAAAGAACTCTAAAGAGTATAGGAATAGCAGTTATAAGGAGCAGCTGCTCCTGCTAGGGCTGAGATAAAACATCCAAGATAGAGCTCCCACCCTCCACCCCCATGGCTGAGATCCAGACCATGTTGGGGAGGGCATGGCTGTGGTTCACTGGATGGTAGAGAAGTCCCTAAGGTGCTGCACTGGCAGAATGTGCTGGAAATCCACCCCCTAGGGTGCTTGGGATGTGTTCACTGGAGCCACTCCTCCACAAAACCACCTGTAGGGATAATGCCCGGGGAAGCTGCAGGCCTTTGGATGATGCTGGCCACCATACATTGTAAGATCTGGATGCTAAAGAAGTCACTGTCCTGCAAGAACCTGATGCAAAAGAAGTTGCATGCATTGCAGGAGCTGGATACTGGAAATACCCAAGCTGGGTTCCACCCGCTACAACAGAGTAGAGCACAGCAGAATTAGGAAGGCAAATCCCGCCTACATTGTCTCTCTGGTGTCCTCTACGGGCAAGGTGTAACATCTGTCAGCTGGCAAAGGAAACATTTTTTAGCTAGTCCCTTACATTTTTGCGGAGCAGACAGCAAAGGTTCAATTTGTAGCTGAGAGGCAATAGATTGAAAAGTAGCACAGTACCAAGTGTATATGCCCAGAGAAGGGATGATGATTAGTCCAGCTGGCGCCACCCCTGGCTTGGCCAGTCACCTGTACAAAAAACGGAACTGTATTAATAAAAAGGGAAGCAATGAGCATGGACAAGCAGGTGCAAGGAAGCAAACTGATCACCAAGCAGCCTCCGCTCTCCAGGGGAGAGAAAAATGCATTTTAGTCACTAGAGAAAATTGTCTGCCAAGGGTCAGACACATTTCATCAAGCCTCACCATGGTTTGAAAAAGTATTACTCAAGACTATGGTTTGTTTCTTCTTTTTAAAAATGTATTTTTATTGTTAAAAGTATTACAGATGCCCCCCTTCCCCCCCCCCCCATTGACCCCCTGTAAAAAAGAAGGATCTCTTACTCTTTGAGACAGCATGGAGGGACCTGGAGAGTATTATGCTAAGCGAAATAAGCCAACCAGAGAAAGACAAGTATCACATGATCTCACTCATATGTGGAATCTAATGAACAAAAGAAACCAACAAGCAAAATAGATTCAGAGACATAGAAGCATGGAACACCTTGCACTCACCCCTCCCAGGCCTTCACCACATCATTGTCTGTGTTCATGGGTTATGCATATCCTATATAATAAAAGCATAATATACTAAGGGTCCAACCGATGGGTTGATTGCTCGACCAGTCGCTATGATGTGCAGACACTCTGACTGGTAGGTTAGGTTGTTGCTGGGGTCCAGCCGGCCGATGAGAGGGCCAGACATGCCCTGGAGCTCTCCCACGGTCCCTCACTGGCCAGCCAGCCCCCATCGGCCTCGATTGGGACTGGGCAAGAGGGTCCCGATCAGTTCAATTGCTGGCCAGATGAAGGGACCCCACCCATGTACAAATTCATGCACTGGGCCTCTAGTATGCATGTAAGTTCCCCAGTTAATCTCTCCCCACCCACCTCACCTATCCCCACCTTCCCTCTGAGGTTTAACAGTCTGTTCCATGCTTCTATGTCTCTGAATCTATTTTGTTTGTTGGTTTCTTTTGTTCATTAGATTCCACATATGAGTGAAATCATGTGATACTTGTCTTTCTCTGGTTGGCTTATTTTGCTTAGCATAATACTCTCCAGGTCCCTCCTTGCTGTCTCAAAGAGTATGAGATCCTTCTTCTTTTTTTTTTTTTTTTTATAAATCTTTATTCAGATTATTACAATTGTTTCTCGAGATCCTTCTTTTTTTTACAGCTGCATAGTATTCTATGGTGTAAATGTACTATAGCTTCTTTATCCACCCGTCGGCTGATGGGCACTTGGGCTGTTTCCAGATCTTAGCTATTGCAAATTGTGCTGCTATTAACATAGGGGTGCATATATTCTTTCTGATTGGTGTTTTGGGTTTCTTAGAATATATTCCTAGAAGTGAGATCACTGGGTCAAATGGCAGTTCCATATTTAATTTTTTAAAGAAACTCCAGACCGAGAATCCAAGATGGCGGCGTAGGTAAACACCTAAACTGCTGCCTCCCACAACAATTTAAACTGCAACTAAAAGACAAAACGTCTATCACCCAGAACCACGGGAAAGCTGGCTGAGTGGAAGTTCTACAACTAGAAGGAAAGAGAAAAGAACATTGAGACGTGCACAAGCGCTGAAAAGCTGAGGTACGGAGGTGCGTGATCCGGGCTGGCTGTGGGGGACTGGGTGCGTTGCTTTTTTCAACCCGAATGGAGACAAGCCCCCGATTACTCTGAAATCCAGTCTCTGGGGAGACGCGGGGGACCCAAACTCCTACGGGGAGAAGCTGGACTGTCTGCCAGTGAGGGTGGCTTGCTTGCAGAGCTGCGCGCAGGAATAATTGTTTACTGCACTGGGGCACGGGACTCACGGATGCCGTTGGGGATGCAGAGCCGGCTAACTAGCAGCCATTGCTGTTTGCCACGCCCTAACCTAGTGACACCCTGAGGCCCCGCCCTGCACAACCTACAAACCCACCCAAGCTCCAAGCAGTGGAGTTAGCATAAGAAAGGCCTGCCCTATGGCAGCTTAACCTAGCAAACTTGCAGCCCCAGTCAGACAGCTCCAAAACCTCCAAACCCCAAGCAAAGAGGAGAAAACTGCAGCTCTCACTGTAGCTCCTGCTGAGTGGCCTCAGACAGTAGCTGACCTGCACCCCATTGGAGATCCAGAAGCCAGTGTACCTAGTGGTCAGTGTGAGACACCAGATTTCAACTCCTCACATCCATAAGTGACACATTCAAGAGGCAGACTCAGTGAGCACCAAAGCCCCACTGAAACAAGTCCTGCCCCATAAGCGTGTCTTCAACGCAGCAGTTCTTCCATTATAGACACAGGGAGTGCTCACAGCTAATTGGCCTGGAGGTCAATTCCTCCCAGTGTACCAATAGCAATTAAGGCCTAACTACACCAAGACTTTGCACTC
Organism: Corynorhinus townsendii; assembly: GCA_026230045.1. Taxonomy (NCBI): domain Eukaryota; kingdom Metazoa; phylum Chordata; class Mammalia; order Chiroptera; family Vespertilionidae; genus Corynorhinus; species Corynorhinus townsendii. The sequence continues at coordinate 146,994,909 of JAPDVU010000005.1, read as the reverse complement.
AGCCCACAAAGGGGTGTACCAAGAGCATCCACATCAGGTGATTGGGGAGGCTGAGCTACTGCCCCCTATAGGTCACCTACCACACAAAGCCACTCCATCAACACAGGGAAGCAGCCAAAATGCGGAGACAAAGAAACATGTCATGAATGAAAGAAACGGAGGAAAGCAAACTACTGGATGACATAGAGTTCAGAACCACATGTATAAGGTTACTCAAGAATCTTCTAAAAACCTCTGAGGAACTTGATGAGACCTTTAAGGATCTTAATGAGAATGCCAAAAAAATGGAAAAGGGCCAGTCAGAAATGAAGCATACACTGTCTAAAATAAAGAATATACAGAAACTCAATTGTAGATCAACGTACCCCAAGAATCAAACCAAAGATCTGAAATATGTGGAAACAAAAAACATCCAACCAGAAAAACAAAAAGAAAAAAGAATCCAAAAGTATGAAGATAGTGTAAGGAGCCTCTGGGACATCTTCAAGCGAACCAACATCCAAATTTTTGGGGTGCCAGAAGAAGGGAGAGAGCAAAATATTGAAAACCTATTAGAAGAAATAATGACAGAAAACTTCCCCCACCTGGTGAAAGAAATAGACTTACAAGTTCAGGAAGCGCACAGAACCCCATACAAGAGGAATCCCAAGAGGACCACACCAAGACACATCATAATTAAAATGCCAAGGGCAAAAGACAAAGAGAGAATATTAAAAGCAGCAAGAGAAAAACAGTTAATTACCTACAAGGGAGTACCCATATGACTGTCAGCTGATTTCTCAACAGAAACTATGCAGGCCAGAAGGGAGTGGCAAGAAATAGTCAAAGTGATGAACAGCAAGAACCTACAACCAAGATTACTCTACCCAGCAAAGCTATCATTCAGAGTTGAAGGTCAGATAAAGAGCTTCACAGATAAGAAAAAGCTAAAGGAGTTCATCACCACCAAACCTGGATTACACGAAATGCTGAAGGGTATCCTTTAAGAAGAGGAAGAAGAAGAAAAAGGTAAAGATAAAAATTATGAACAACAAAATGACATCAAATACATACCTACCAACAAGTGAATCTAAAAATCAAGTGAATAAAAAATCTGAAGAACAGAATGGACTGGTGAATATAATAGAATCAGGGACATAGAAAGGGAGTGGACTGACGATTCTCAGGGGAAGCAGGTGTGAAGGGTGTGGGAAGAGATTGGACAAAAATCTTACTCCTATGGATGAAGACAGTGGCGGGGAGTAAGGGCATGGGGTGGGGTGGGGAATCAGGTGGAGGGGAGCTATGGGGAAAAATAAAAGAGGAACACCTGTAATAATCTGAACAATAAAGATTTATTTAAAAAAAAAAAAGAAACTCCATACTGTTTTCCATAGTGGCTGCACTGCATTCATTTGAGAAAGGAATAGAAAACCTGTTTAGAGAAATAATGGCAGAAAATTTCCCTCATCTGGTGAAGGAAAAAATCACTCAAGTTCAGGAAACACAGAGAGTCCCAATCAAGATTAACCCCAAAAGACACACACCTATGTACATCATAATTAAAATGGCAAACATTAAAGACAAAGAAAGAATCTTAAAGGCTGCATGAGATAGAAAGTTACCTACAAGAGAACTCCCATTAGACTGCCAGCTGATTTCTCAATAGAAACACGTTAGGCAGAAGGGTGTGACATGAAGTATACAAAGTAGTAAAATCCAAAAGACTGAATCCAAGACCAATCTGTCCAGCAAGGCTATCATTCAAAATCGAAGGATACAATAAAGAACTTTGCATACAAAAAAGGCTAAAAGAGTTTATTACTAACCAAACCATTTGTTTTATTTAAACACTAGAGGCCTGGTATTCATGCGTGGGGGCAGGTTCCCTCAACCCGGCCTGCACCTCTCCAATCTGGGACCCCTTGGGGGATGTCCGACTGCCTCTCACAATCTGGGACTGCTGGTTCCTAACCACTTGCCTGCCTGCCTCCTGCCTGATCGCCCCTAACCACCTCTGACTGCCTGATCACCCCTAACCACCTCTGCCTGCCTGCCTAATCACCCCTAACTGCCTCTGCCTCGCCCTGCATCCGGGACCTAGGATTCCCTCCTCTGGCTAGTCACAGGCAGCCAGGACCTGGGATGGCTTCGCCCAGGCCAGCCTCAGTCACAGGGAACTGTGGGCAGGTGGCTTTGCCCAGGCTGCAGCCACAGGTGCTGAGGACCACAGGGTGGGCAGCTTGTCCCTCTCCTGGGCTGCAGCCTGGCTGGTCCCCATTCCTCTCTCAAGAGCTCATTTGTACCTGGCTGGTCCCCAATCTTCTTTCCCCAGTGTTGAGTATCTGAGTCGTTATGGTGTGAGGGCATGAGGGCATGATGACCATTTGCATATTAGCTCTTTATTATATAGGATTCAGCTCACCAAACAACTTTCTGATTTTTCTTCCCATCTATCCCCAAACCAGCTGGAGAACAGATCTTGGGCAGTGGATACACATATTCTGCTGTTTGGAAAGGAATGTCATCTACTATGTTCTAATAAATTTTCTTTGATGGCTACATCAGGCTTGGGTGGTATTAGTGAGACTTACCTGGTTCTCTAAGAAAAAACAGATTCTGCCCAGAGAACCAGGTTTTGGACATAAGGGACTCAATCAGGGTGCTGTCCCTTGGCAATGCCACTGCCATTACATCCCCAAGACTCCTGAGAGCACCTCCTAGGGCATGACTAAATAGTAAGTGTCCAACTAGTCACCATTCTCTAGTTGCTGGACATTTAGGCTGTTGCCAGTCTTTCACTGTTACATACAACACAGGAATGAAGGTCTTTGTGATTCGTGTTCTTTTGCTGTTGTTTTTGTATTTCAAGTGATTGCCTTAGCATAGATGGTCAGAACTGGAAATATTCTTGTCAAATTCAATCCTTCCCCTTTAAAAAAATATTTTTTTTATTGATTTCAGAGAGGAAGGGAGAGGGTGAGATAGAAATATCAGTGATGAGAGAGAATCATTGATTGGCTGCCTCCTGCATACCCCACACTGGGGATTGAGCCCACAACCCGGGCATGTGCCCTGACTGAGAATCGAATCATGACCTCCCGGTTCATAGGTCAACACTCAACCACTGAGCCAGGCCACCCCGCAAGAACCCTGGTCAGGGTGGAAGGCAATCAATCAATGTTTTTCTCTCTTTGTCTCTCTCCCTTCCTCTCTAAGCACGTCCTTGGGCAAGAATTAGAAAAAATAAAGACACTTGCAATGATTTCAGAAATGTTGTACTAGTTTAAAATCTTTGTGTGCACACGTGTACATGCATACGTTCTTTAGCTTCTATTGGGGATAGATATTCATTAACATTTGTTAATCTCTTGCTCTCTTTTGGGAGTCATTTATTCAAGTCCTTCACTCATAAGAAGTATTTTATTTCAATCTCTGGGGAATTTTGTGTCCTAGATTCTTCACTCTATCCTCTTTTGGATAGAAAGGGGCTCTTCTCCTGCCTCTAAATCCTTTGGATATTCCTTTTTTAATTCAAGTTTCTTTGGAAGGGGAGGGCTGGGCTTGGGTGGCTAAAAGCTTCTGTGAGACAGAAACAAGGGTATGGAAGACTGAAGCATGCAAAGCTGGCTGAGCTTTCCTCCTGGGGTGGACAGTCTTCAAAAGGAAGAAATTAGTCTGTATGTAGTTTTCTTTTCACTCTCCTTTTTTAAACACCCCAGAGAGACCCTACATGTTTTTCTTCTCCTTATTTGATTCAAGTTGAGTCTCTAAATAGACTATGCTCCTTTTAGGAGGCCAAGACACGCATTACAGGAAATGTGTCATTTAAAGTGACTTTTTGAAGTCACCTGATATCTTCTCACCACCCTCTGAGCTGTTGCCTTCTTTGGCTCAGGGATAGAGAAAAACTTTCTCTTCTTCCTTCCCCCCACTACTTTTCCCTTCCAAGACTGACACAGAGAGCATGGCTTGTCCTGTGAAACTTGCACACAGGTGGTTAGTAGGCAGCAAGCATAAGAGAGTTATGTATGTATGGGAGTGCACAAGGTGACTGCAATTCATTCATGTGGGGAGTAGAACTTAGCAATGCTAATCAAGAGAGCTTTGGGTAGGTCATTGATGGTCACCTTAATTAATAGACAGGGTTTGGAAACATAATTTAAAAAGCAGCTTGGTTTCTATCAGTTCCCACTCTTGTCTCACTGGTACGACCATAAGTCCTGGTTCTCTGTATTGCTGCCAGAGACAGTCATCTAATCTATCTATCTATCTATCTATCTATCTATCTATCTATCTATCTATCATCACCCATCCATCTGTCTTATGTATACATGCATACATTCATCTGACATTTCATTCATTTGTTTGTTTGTTCTTGCAATGATTCTTCCATCTTTCCATCCATTCTTATACTATCTACCAAGGCCCTACTCTGTGAAGCAGACTGAATACACAAATATATTTTTTAAATGTATTTTTATTGATTTCAGAGAGGGAGGAAGAGGGAGGGAGAGAGAGACAGAAACATCAATGATGTGAGAGGATCATTGACTAACTGTGACCTGCACGCTCCCCACAGGGTAGGGGGCAGTCGAATCCTCAATGGGGCATGTGCCCTAACCAGGTATTGACCCGTGACCTCCTAGTTCATAGGTCAATGCTCAACTACTGAACCACACAGGACAGGGATAAATATTAATAAGATTATAGCTTTCAAGGAGCACATAGACTAGTGGAATGGAAAATTTTAAAAATAGATAATAATACAGTGTAATAAGTGCATCTTATAGAAGTTTGTTTAAAATATGCCTGTATAAATTCCCCTTTGCCCCCAAAAGTCTTATCTGACTGCCCAATATGAATATTCTTTTCATCATATTCTTTTTCATAATAGTCTTTCTTTTCCTTTAGAACATTTATTACAATTCATTATTATATACTTACTAGAGGCCCGATGCATGAAATTCATGCAAAAGTAGGCCTTCCTTCCCCTGGCTGCCGGCACCAGCTTCCCTCTGGCACCTGGGACCCGGGCTTCCCTTACAGCCCCAGCTTCATCCAGAAGGTCACCCGTTCTAATTAGCATATTATGCTTTTATTACTATAGATTTGTATGTTTTTTGCTTAATATTTGTCTACCCCAATTGACAGGAACCTCCATGGGCACAGGTCTTGTTGTCACCAGAAAGGGACTGAGCCTGGAGTGTGTCTGCCTCAGGCCATCCTGTAGTGTGTGGGTTTTTGACTTCATGCAGGGAAGACCTCACAATGCTGGTCCAGGTGATTGTGAGAGTACACCTATTAAAGCAGGGGACAGTGACACAAAAGGAGGGTTTGGGACAGAAGAAGCAACAGGAGAGAGCCTGGCAGTGCTCTGCTTTGGTTCTCTAGCAATGTTATAGGAAAGAAGTGACCCACAAAGGCAGGGCTGCTGTTAGCTCAAGGAAAAGTCAGAGATAAGGGGCCCTTGGAGACAGGTTCAGGGGTTGGCCTAAGACAGTGGTCGGCAAACTCATTAGTCAACAGAGCCAAATATCAACAGTACAACGACTGATATTTCTTTAGAGAGCCCAATTTTTTAAACTTAAACTATATAGGAGGTACATTGTTATTCACTTAATTAGGGTACTCCTTCAATTGCACTGTACGTGCACGCCCGCACATGGTATTTTGTGGAAGAGCCACACTCAAGGGGCCAAAGAGCTGCATGTGGCTCGCGAGCCGCGGTTTGCCAACCACTGGCTCAAGACAACCTGCCACTGCCTGATACTCCCCTGTTTGCACGTCTTGCTGGGATCCTTAGAACTTAGGAGAAAGACAGCAGACACACACACCCAATAAACTGGGAAGAAAGGAGTGGGCATGCTCCAGGGGGAGCCTAAGCTGGCTGTCTTTATCTTGAGGGTTTTATCTGTTTTCTAAAGGCAGGAATTTTAGGGGAGGTCTCAGGGAAGGAGCTCAATGAAACATTCATCAGCTTTCCAGGTGTGTCCTTTCAGGGTCGCAGTTTCCATCGATTGGTCAGTGCTACGGGTGGGGGTTTATTTATTAGTCATGGCATCTGGTCCTGATGTCAGCCGATGTATCGCTCCACCTGCTGTCTCTGCTTTTCTGGGCCTGGAGCTGAAATACAACTGAGACCTAGATGTCATCTCTAGTTTGACCAAAACTCTGTCTCCATGGTCAGCAGATCCAAGGCCTTTTTCCTAAAATCATTTGATGTGAGTCATTTTCCCGAGGGCCCCGCTCTTAAGGGAGTGGTCATGCAAGGGCTTACACAGGAGTGATATGAAGCTATTCTCCAAACCCCTTGTTCTTCCTCTAAGAGGGTCTAAACTAGCAATAAGCCAGGGAAGGAAAGGTTAGGAGAGGGTCCTAACTGCATGACTATCTATAGGAAAGGTCAGGGAGTTTAAATCATAGGACCAGCGCTATGCTGAGAGGAGAAGTCACCCTGAGGGTGAGGCCTTGTTTTCCTAGTTTTGCCCTTTGCTAGGCACCTGGGGCTCTCTGCTGTGGTGACCTTCTGTACCTGGCCCATTGCCCTTGCTCTGCTCATGTCTGTCTGCCTACCACACTATGACTGCTTTACTTATATTTGGCCTGTGTCTGGTATACAGTAGACATTCATTGAATGAATTAGTAAATAAGCATTGATCATATCCAGGAGTGATCATTTCTTGCACTAAACCTGCGGCACTCAAAGTGTCATCCTTGGACCAGCAGCAACAAGAAAGCCTGGCAACTTGTTGGAAGTGAAAATTCTTGCCCCAACCTCAGACAAGAATTAGAGTCAGAGTCAGAATTAGAATGGAACCCAGCAATTCATGTCTAAACAAGCCTTCTGGGGGCTTCTGATGCACGCTAAAGTTTGAAAACACTGTACTGAATTGATAAATTACATTTTAGTCTACCTCAAACACCTACAGATTTCAGCACATAGACCAGAGAAATGATGCCTAAATTGGAGAATACCTCGAGAAGGTGATATTTTCAAGGTAAGCTAGATGAGCCAGGGAAGGCAATTCAGACAGAGAAGTGAATGCCCCAAAGCACATGGGCCTGGATTAGCCTGGCCTTCGGAGGGATCTGTAAGTAGTTCAGTGGGAGGGTCACGTGCACGGCAGGGAATGGCTTGAGGTGAGAATGAAGAAGTAGGCAAGGATCTTTAAATGTTAAGTTTCAAATTGGGCCCTGGCCGGGTAGTTCAGTTGGTTAGAGTGTCCTCCAATTGTGCCAAGGTTGAGGGTTTGACTGGTAGGGCACATGCAAGAGTCAACCAATGAGTGCATGAATAGGTGGAACAACAAAACTCAGTGTTTCTCTTGCCCCTTCCTCTCTCTTTCTTCATAAAAATCAATTTTTTAAAAAAAGTTTCAAGCTGGGAGGTAACTCAATATTCCCTTCCCTTTCCCTACAGCTGTCCCAAGGACTGGCCTGAGTCAGACTTCTGAGGGCTCAGTTTCCGATGGCCTTCTTCCTTCCTCCTCCCTCTCCTCTCATCTCCTCCCTTCCCCTGAGAGCGAGAGACGCCCTAGCTCCCAGGCCAGCCCCATCCCACCCTTCCTGGCCTACCGCTGATGTCAGCTCCACCCAGAGTGATTTGCGGCCTTGAGCCAGGTCTGGCCCTGGGTTGGGGGGAAATCCCTGGACGCTGCTGTGCTCTTTGGAAGCTGTGCCAGCGCACCTAGCAGGGGGGTTCACCCGGGGCATCCAGGGCTCAAGAGAAAGTCTCTTTCTCCGGAGACATCTTGTTCTGGGGTAGGGAATGGTGGTGTCAGAGCTGTAGTTTCTCAGGACCCAAGCTTTCGTCACTCAGCACCACCCACCCCAGGGGAACTGGCTCTGGGCTGAGTCCCCTCCAATCGTACCACTGACTCACAGCTGGACTGGTTTCCAGGGTCTTCAACTAAATTGTGCCTGAAGGTGACAAGGGTGATAGCAGCTTTAACAATAGCTACTATTAATCAAGCACTTAGTGTGCTGGCACTAAGAGTCACTTTATGTAACCCAAGGCCCCTTATAATACATATTTTCCAACACCATCTTTAGCATTCATAGATAATGTGACCAACCTACATCACAACTTCATAATATTAAACCATGAAATGTCACATGTAAAGGGGTAAGTAAAATAAATGTATAATACAAGAATATATATTTCCTGCCCACTTGGGCAGCAGATTATACTAACTGGAAGGATACAGAGAAGATTAGCATGGCCCCTGCACAAGGATAACACATAAATTCATGAATCATTCTATATTTTTAAAAAAGCATGTATAGCTCAGTTGGTTAGAGCACTCTCCCGATTCACCAAAGTTGCAGGTTTGGTCCCTCGTCAGGGTACATACAGGAATCAGTGCATAAACAGATGGAACAACAAATCAATGTTACTCTGTGTCTCTCTCTAAAATCAATTTTTTAAAAGAGTATATATCTATCTTTATATATTTTAATATAGAAAATCTTAGACAGACCCCCCCCCCCCCCGTCAAACTAGGAGATATAACTAAGCAATCATATGCTTGTGCCTTAAGATGCTCTGTGAATATGCAACTAGGAATACAGACTGATACAGATATGTTACATTATTCGCTCAAATACCAGGAGAGTGTGAACTCTCCTGCTTAAGTTCCAAACAAAACAGAGTCCCATCTTCCCTTGATTGTCATGGTGTGCTGCTCTCTTTTCTTGCCCCACCATCTAGCCACTTCCCTTCTCTTCCCTGCTTTTGGCTCTGGGAGCCTCACCCACAAACCATACTCCTGCACCCTAGTTTCCTATTGTGTTTGGCGAATGAGAGCCCTGGTAAGAGATGGAGTGAGGGAGGAAAGGGAGATCGGGGTGTTTCTTTTTCTGCCTACCTCCCTAGCTATAGCCCTCAAACTAAGGTCACTGCTGCTCTCAAGGTGGCTATAGTGAATTTTTCCCATTCAGGTCCCTTTTGGCAGAGAATGCTAGCTTTTATCCTAATAGGCATTATCCCCACCTTCTTTACACTTACATTGGGGGCTGCAATGTGCCTGGCTAATAAAGCCACATTTCCTTGCCTTTTTTTGTAGAAAGGGATGGCTAATGAGAAGTCAGTGGAAGTGACTGGTGGGGTTTTGAGAAAGCTATTGTGGGGTCTAAAAAGATTATACTTTTCTCCACCTTCTACGTTCTTCTAGCCGGGCTAAGAATCAAATTAACAGAGACAGGTCAACAGGAGAAAATAAAATTTTAATATATGTGTATGGGGAATTCACATAAGCATGAAAATTCCAAAGACAATGAGACAACATGTGTGACGAGAAATGCATTGTTAGGCAATTTTCTCATTGTGAAAATATCAGAAAGTGCATTTACACAAACCTCGGTGGTATAGCCTACTATACACCTAGCCTAGTACTCCTACACTACGAGCCTATCCAGCCTGTTACTGTACAAAACAATATGAGGTGAAATCAAGCACAGGAGAAAACGATGCAATCAAAAGACACAGTAAAAATAGGAGATGTATGAAGCTATTGTCCCTCTAACACGGCATACTGTTTCACAGCAACCGTTTTTAAAAATGTGTTTTTCATTAATTATTTTAGAGAGAGAGAAGAGAAACATCCATGTGAGAGAGAAACATCAATCGGCATGTGCCCTGACTGGAATCAAACTGGCAACCTTTTGGTGCACGGAACCACGCTCGACCAACTGAGCCACACTGGCCAGGACAACAGCGACAACGCTTTTTAATGGCGATAAAAAGTATATACATAGAGTAAATATATAAATCAGTAGCTTAGTCATTTATTATCATTATTATGTGCTGTACATAATTGTACGTGCTATGCTTTTAGATGACTGGCAGCAGTAGCACCACAAACATGTGAGTGATGCATTGCTCTAGGACTTGGCGTTGGCTACAACATCATTCAGCGATAGGAATTTTTCAGCTCCATTATAATCTTGTGGGACCCCTTTGTATATGTGGAACATTGTTGACCCGAATGTCATTATGCGGTATATGACTGTATTCCAGAGTTAGATGAGATTGTTATAATAGGATGTTGTAAATATCAAACATGTATTAGACTGTGTTATTATTAACCTTATTAATATTATGGCTTGTTGTTACATAAGTGTCACAGTTACGTTGTTTTTAGTATGTAGTATGCAATTTACCAGAGGGAAACTCCTCTTAAGTGGTATTAACCTAAAAATAAAAAGCCAAAATGAGAGGCAACAAGCGTTTACTTGGGATCAAAGAATTGCAATTCTGGAAGCATAGATTCAGGCAGAAACCCAAATAGTGTCTTGATTACAGGGTGAGAACAATGGGTTTTTATGAGAAAAGAAAAGGGAATAATTAGATGATTAGAAGGAAGAAATTCCTATTGATGCTAACAAGCTGAGTTACTCTTTAGCTATACATGGCTGGTTACTGATTCTATCTTCAGAAAGAGAGTCCATAATCTTCAGTCCTTGTGGTCAGGATGTCTGCTTTCCTGTGAGCTTCGCAGAGTTGTTTGAAAGACAATGTTGGTTTGGCCCAGCCCAAAGGTCTGGCTCAGGTCAAACGTTCAAAGGTTCAAGGACATGCAAGGCCGTTCCTCTGGAATGGCTGCTTGGCTCCCCTTTAAGATGGCTCCCCACCGAAACCGGTTTGGCTCAGTGGATAGAGCATCGGCCTGCAGACTGAAGGGTCCCAGGTTTGATTCTGGTCAAGGGCATGTGCCCTGGTTGCGGGCACATCCCCAGTAGGGCGTGTGCAGGAGGCAGCTGATCGATGTTTCTCTCTCATCATGTTTCTAGCTCTCTATCACTCTTCCTTCCTCTTTGTAAAAAATCAATAAAATATATTAAAAAAAAAAAAAAAAAGATGGCTCCCCTTCTGTCAGCGTTCACAGTGGTGTGAACTATGGAAACCTGGTGGTAAGGAGTGAGCTAGTGCAAGCACTTCTCCAACTCCAATATGCACAGAGAAAAACTTGGGAGGGGGGGTCGTCTTATTAAAATGCAGATTCAGACTCATAGGGTCTGGGGTGGGGCCTGACATTCTCTATTTCTAGCAAGCTCCTAGGTAAGGCTGCTTACCTGGGACAATTGACTAGCAGGAACCCCGGAAATCTTTCCAGGTCCTGGGGAAAGAAATGATGAGACAGGAGCAAGGTAAGCTAATAGCTGAGAGGAAAGAAATTTCTGAAAATGGTAAATGAGAAGTTACTTAAAGACTGTATTTCAAGCCAGTTAGTAATTAATAAAAGCCAGGAACTGTGCATACATTATGTCATTGGATTCTCACAACCTTATTCAGAAGAATTATAATCCCTTTTTTTACAGCTGAGAAAGTAAGTGGAAGCTCAGAGAAGTTAAGGGAAGTACCCAAAGTCCAACAGCAGGTCGCTGGCAAGGATAGGATTGGGACCTAGGTTTTTCAGAATCCAGAGTGCCTTTTCCCCCCTAGACACTCGGCTGAAATTCCAGGTGAAGCGTACTCCTCCTGCTGACTTCTCTGGCCAGTGGAGGAGGGTAAGGTCGCTCTAGGAAACCAGGCCCACCAGTATTTGGCTCAGCTCTTATCTATCCTAAAGGCTTTCTGTGGCTGCTAAGCTTTGTTTTCAAACACTGGGGACTGAGAGTGGGAAGTGGGAGGTGTCCTGGTGGGATGTTTACACATGTCGTTGGACAACTTCCACTTTGTAAGCCCAGTCTCCTTCCTGGAGGTTGCCGCATTCCAGAGCAGCAGGAGCATGTCCTGGGAAGTGGGAGCCGCAGAGGTGAGAGTGAACCCTGCTCAGGCTCTGACCTGGGACCTCGCTTCTCCCTGGATGCTTGAGAACTTTAAGGGACCACTGAAACCTGATCAGGTGGCCCAGGGATCGGCCAACTGGCAAGTGCCAGGTCCCAGTGAGGACCCTCACTTCCTCCAAGACGCGAGATAAATGAGTACTTTGTGTTCCCACACAAAGGGTCAGCAACTCAGGGTGGTGCCTCTGTGATAGGCTCCCACTGCCGGTGCTGCTCCCCGGGGCTCTGACATAAATCTGAGCCGCTTCCTTCTCCGCTTTCCTACACGTGACTAGCCTTTGTCTAATTTCAGCACCATGGGGAACTGGGGAGTGTTCCCTGTACAATAAATCTTTGATTGGGAAGGTGGTTTTATTATTTGAAAGGATGATTGATGTTAAAGAAAGAGAAGAAGTAAGTGACTAACGTGTTCAAGGGGATGATGAAAAGGAAGGGCTCAGGGGGACAAGAAAGGGATAAGCCTGGGAGAGTGGAGCAGGGCTGGAGGTTCATGGAAGCACATCAGGAACACCAGTCCGAGGCCTGATTGCAAAAAAAAAAAAGCGTGAAATAGCTTCCCACTGGGAAGGTAAACCAGACGATGGGGTGCGGTTCCCTCTCCTCTCCAGGGGACAAGCTGTGGTCTGCTTGGACGTTAGCTCCACGGGTGTGCTGAGGCTATTGGATGCATTGGTTTCAGGCCTGGGATCCAGCCTCCAACAGCAACCCCAGACATGGGGAAAAATGGGGCGGTTCCCAGAGGCAACCAAGCATGGAGTGTCTGAAGGAGAAAAGACTAACAGCCTCTAATCTGTCTGAGCCAAAATCATCTTGCCTTCATTTCCTCAGAGACCCTTCCTATTTCCAGGCTCCCACTCTCCTCCTTTCTGAGATCGCATCATCTTTCTGGGCAGTGACTGCCAAAGCCACCTGATGGCCTGCGACACGGAAAGGTGTTGGATACCCCAGATCACTCTCACTCTGGCTGGTTTGGTCCTAGAAGCAGAGGAAGCCTAGGAAAAGCCTCCCTGGAACCCAAGGCCTTCACTGTTTCCTGGCCTCCTCTGTCTTCTATGCCACGCTGCTCCAAACTGTTGACAGTACTTGCTGCTTCCACTTTCTTCATTCCCATCCCCTCAGCACTCTGTAGTCTAGCTTCTGCCCTCCCTCAGCCCCTGAAATTGCTCCTACCAAGGGCATCAAATCTGGAGCCAAATTCAGGGCCACTTCTCAGTATTTACCTTTCCTCTGAGCCATTTGCCTGTTGATTAAAATCCTTCTAAAAAATCTCAGCTCCAGGGGTTCTTAAGCAAGGAATCCATGAATCCCTAGAATATCTTCAGGAAGAAACACCATGCAGTCCCTGAAATTGTTATCTAAGATGTACAAATGTTCATTTTTCTAGGGAGGATGGTCAGAGAATTTATTGGACTCTTCAAGAGATCTGCCAAAATGTTAAGAACCAGTGCCCTTGAAATCTGTATTGGCTAGGATTAGGTTCTGCTGGGAATGAGCTAAGATAACAATGGTTGAATTGTCTTTTGTGTATTCAGCAGTAAGTCATCAGAGCAGTAGTGAAAGCTGATTTATGAAGTACTCAAGGACTCAGGCTCTTTCTAGTTCTGCCTGCCAACGCCAGGGTGTAGCCCTCAACCTCACAGTTCAAGATGGTGCCAAGCAGCATGTTGTAGGGAGGGACAATGAAAGACATAAAGGACATGCTCCTGCAATCTACACTCAAAGATTCCTAGGAGCTGTTATGGGACTTTCCACTTTTATATTATTGGCCCAAACTTAGTCATATGGTTATATCTATCGATAGAGACGCTGGGAAACATCTTTATTCTGGGCAGTCTTATGCCCAGCTAAAACTTCTATTACCATGGACGAAGGGGAGAATAGATATTAGGGAAGAGTTATCAGGACCTGTTAGAGTTTCCATGACACCACCGATGGTGGATATGTAGACTGGTTCACACAACATCACTTTCTACTTCCTTCTAGTACATTACAATTGGGAAGCTACACTTTCTAGACTCCCTTGAATGTGATTCAGGAATTGCCAATTAAATAAACTTACATGAGACTTGAACACGGAACTAAGTGGTGAGAGGCAACAAGTGAGGCATCCATTTTGCTGGCGTGGATCGTGAAACTGGTCTCATGGTCACCAGCATCCTGGTTTAGCAGCTTCTTGTAGCAATAGTGGCGGCGGCTTCTTTCCTGATCTTGATGGCAGAGGCTTGAGGATTCTAGGACTTACAGTGATCTCTGGAAGCTCCATTTTAAGTCTATTCTGCCAGCCCTTCCAGCAATGTTGTTGGATACCAGAGCTCCTCAAACTTTACTGCTCATATGAATGGCCTGAAGATCAGGCTACAGGGTAGATTCTGATTCAGTAAAAATGGAGTGAGTCATCAGATTCTGAATTTTTAAAAAAGATCATTATATTGATTTCAGAGAGGGGGAGAGAGGGAGGGGGAGAGAGAGAGAGAGAGAGAGAGAGAGGGAGAGAAACATCATTGATGAGAGATAACCACTGCATGCCCCCCCTCCCCCCCCAATGAGGATCGAGCCCACAACTCAGACATGTGCCCTGACTAGAAATCAAATCATGACCTCCTGGTTCATGTTCAATACAGTATTTCCAAATTTCTAGAAACCAGAGTTCCAGGAGACATTAATATTCCAGGCAAAAGGGGAGAGAGAGGGAGTCTGTTGAAGGTTGTTCCACTTAGCCACACCAGCCGGGCAGATTCTGCATATCTAACAAGTTCTGGGTTAATGTCTGATGGTTAGGATTTTTGAGTAGCTTGGTCCTATGGTATCCTGTGTTCACCTATACCTGCTCATAAATTCCTTTCTGTTTTAACTACCTAATGATGGTTTCTGATTATCCTAACTCTGTGACTATTTTCTCCCTGTTTCTCTTAAGGGATCTTCTTTTTGTGTTTGTTCTTTAATATTGGTATAGGACTCAGGCTTAGGATCATTCTACAGAGTCTTCTTAAATAATCTCCTCCATTCTCTAGGATTTCATCGCTACCTAATATTTCTCAAGTCCCCCAACTGTGCAGTTCTTGGCCAACAAGCTGCTTTTCCCTTTCTGCATCTTAAGTTGTTTTGCCTCCCTCCTTGTCTCACTTCCCTTATATATCCTTATTTTATTTTTTTCCAACACCATTTATCCCTCCTAGCCATATATCATTCTTGAGGCTTTGGGTTTGTACCTCCATAAAAAGTATGAGCATGTAATCCTTGCCTCAGGCTCTGTTTTCTAGGGCACCTGAACTAGTACAACCTTCAGTAGACTCCCTCTCCCTTTTTTCCCCGGAATATTAATGTCTCCTGGAACTCGGGTTTCTAGAAATTTGGAACTGCTGTGTTGGTCATCCTTCCCTGTATATTACAGGCACTCGAGACTCAGCATGTCCAAAGTTGAATCAATCTTTTTTCCTTTATATCTGTACCTTTTCTGGTCGGACCTGCCTTGGTGAACTAGGGCGATATTACCCATATTAAGCTACCTGGGTGCCATTCTTGTCTCCTTCTTCTCCTCTTCCATCCAATCTATCACCCCTCCTCCTTCCTCCTTTCTTCTTTTTATCTAACTAATAAACATTTATTCTTAAAGAGGCAGTGTAGGCACCATCTTCTTACCCCATCTTCTTGGTCTGGGTGATGTACCACCCTGTTGAACTCTCATAGGCCCTTGACATTATCTCGCTGATAGCACTTATCATACTTTATATGGTAGTTACTATTTTTATTTTTAAGGAATTGTCTCCCCCATCACCTTTGGTATCTTATACAATTCTTAATCCCCAGCAGACCGAAGGGGTCCCAGGTTCGATTCTGGTCAAGGGCACATGCCTGGGTTGCGGGGCTCAGTCCAACGTGCAGGGGGCAGCCAATCCATTGATGTTTCTATCTCTCTCTTCCTCTCCATTCCTCTCTGAAACCAATAAAGATATATTTTTTAAAAAATAAATAATCAATAAAATATATATATTTTAAAAAAGAATGGAAGGACAGATAAAAACTTCCCAGATACACACAGTGTGATCCAGGTTGATGTAGTCTCAGTTATGGTGTCTGCTTGTGGCTCTATAGGGGGAGGGCTCATCAAAGGCTAGCAATGGACTATGGTAACACTTCTCTCTGGGAGAATGCTGTCCCCTCTCCAGCTCTTGTCCTGATGTTCAACAATTCAGTTCCTCCCCCCATGTCTCTGGTGCTTTTCAAGCGCTATCCCAGTGCCGGAGCTCAGAGGGAGTGAGTCTTAGTAAGTGCATGCATGGGCCCTTTAAGAGGAACTGCCTGGGACTGCAGAAGCCCTCCTCTCCCTCAGCTTCAATTCCCACTGGCGTTTACTGCCAGAAGTTATGGGGAATTCTCTTCCTGACACTGGAACCCTGGGATGGGGGTCCTGGTGAGGGGCTGGGATCTCTCATTCCTCACAGGGGACCTCCTCAGTGGAGATATCCCTTCCAATTTTTATCTATCACACATGGGTGTGGGCCAGCAATTCTCTTCTCCTGGGCATTCATTGCTGTCATGGAAAGGCCTTGCCTCTGGCCCAAGAGCCCACATTCACTAGTTTGGTTTGAGATAATTCTCTCCTGCAGCTGGCTGATTAGTGTAAATGTGAGAAGGAAGGGACTAACTTTATCAGATACTCCAAATGCAGTTTCCCAATTAACCACCCCAAAGCATGGCCCAGGGCTCTCTCTCCCTCATACCCATTAACTCTGAAATGGAGTTGTTGTTTTTTTTAACATTTCTACTTTTATCTGAGTCTTCTAGTGCATTTGTGTGTGTGTGTGTTTGCATGTGTATGTATGAATATTTTCTTTATTATTTGCCTTGGTGTTAAACTTAGAATGGTCCTCTATACTCCCCTCCCTTCCATAATTATAAATATTAATCTATTTTCTTCTTTTACTATTTTTATGATTTCAATTCTTTCAGCCATCTGGAATTTGTTCTAACATCAGCCATGACTTGGAGCTCTAACTTAATTTTTTATTTTACTAATAATGAGCCAGCAGTACCCACCATGCTTTCCATGTGTGGGCTTTTAAGAGGCAGCTCAGCCTCCAGAGCTCCTTAAAAGCCTATGAGTTAGGAATAGAAAAGCCAGGACTATAACTCAGTCAGATCCTAATCACTGCTCCATTACTACTCACTGTGGGACTCTGGCAGAGCTCAGTTCTCCTTAGGGAAAAAGCTCTGACCAATGATGTAAGGCTGGGTGGGCTGAGGCAGTGAGAGGAAGATTTGCAGAGAACTCTCTGGAGGCAGTTAATAGCTGCTGTACACCTGCCGTGGGCTTGGCCTTGTGGGAAACGGTTGCTCAGTCTTACAAGAAACTCCAGGGACCCCAAGCTCTACCCATTAACTGTGTTTTCTTTCTTTAATCCTCGTGTCCTTTCCCTACTCATCTCAAAGTCCAGCTTGTACTGCTTCTCTGTGAAGAAACCTTCCTGTTATCCTTAGTGAGTCTTAGGTGCTTTTCCTTTTGGTCCCACTACATTTTGCACAGAGCTCTAGTGCAATCTTTGTAATTGTTGACATGTCTGTTGTGGATGAACAAAATTATAATAATAAAAGTGTAATATGCTAATTAGACCAGATGTCCTTCCCGACGACCTTCTGGCGGTGCCAGGTGCCAGAGGGAAGCTGGTGCCAGCAACTGGGGGAAGGAAGGCCTACTCTTGCACGAATTTCATGCATTGGGCCTCTAGTCTATATATATAAAAGCCTAAGCGACCAAATGACCTTAACAACCTGAACGACTGGAACGACCAGGATGACTGGTCACTATGACACACACTGACCACCACAGGGCAGACGCTCAATGCAGGGGCTGCCCCCTGGTGGTCAGTGCGCTCCCACAGCGGGAGCACTGCTCAGCTGAGACCCATCCTGGTGGCCCACCAGCCCACCAGCAGCCACTCACTCCCTCAGTAGTCCTGCAGGTCCAATCTCTGGAGAATGGGCCAGGCACCGACAGACCAGTGCTGCCGGCACGATCCCAACAGCCACCTGACTCCTGGAAGTTGGCCTTGGGCACCGCAGCCACTTTCCCTCCCTAGATGCTCCTCGAGGAAGAAACAATATAAAAGTGGCCACCAGGTGATTCCCAACAACCAGCGCGAATGCCAGCAGGATGGATCCAGATCCCGGGCTGGCAAGGGCATCTCACCGCCTGCCCAGAGGGCCGATCGCATCCCGCCTTCCCACCCCCTTTCCCCGGGACCCCACTCATGCACGAATTCATGCACTGGGCCTCTAGTTTAGTTAATAAATAAGCTAAGTTATGGGACATAAGGATGCTATCTGCCAGGTGCAGGGAGAGTGGGAAAACTACCAAAGGATGTGGAGTTGCTACTGCCCCCACAGACATTCATCTGTGATATTTGTTGAAGCCCAGAAGTGTGCGGCACTGTGGTTGCCACCATAGAGTGGCTGTGACTTTGGTCAGGCTGCCTGAAGCTAAGGAGTGTATTCTTCGCGCCCCCCCCCCACCCCCCCACCCCCGCCCCGCTATTTAAAACTTGGGAATTGTTTATTTCTGGAATTTCCCATTCAATATTTTCAGATGGCAGTTGACTAGAGATAACTGAAACTGAGGAAAGCAAAACCCGGGGGGGTACTACTGTATTATTCGGCTGGGTTCTGTGAGTTGTTCTAGCAAATTATTAAACCTGAGGGGCTCTTGGAACCCCAATTGTTTTGGACTTAAGAAAAAGATATAATTGACATATAACATTCTATCAGTTTCAGTTGTACAACATAATGATCTGGTATTGGTATAGAAATCCTGAATTTGTAGTCATCTAGGCAGGAGTGTGGGGGCCCAGTGGTCCCACTTGCACTGGCATCTGAAGTGGGGGCAATCTTGTGAGACTGAGTTCTTAACTTGAGGGATCTAATGCTCACTCCAGGTGGACAGTGTCAGAATTGGACTGAACCAGAGGACACCCAGTTAGTGTTAGCGAATTGCTGTGGGACCAGGTAAGAACTCTGGAGGAACCGGGTCTAAGATTTCTCTTCTGAACAGCAGCCGAGCACTTAGTGCCTGATTGCCTCCAGAAAGCACTTTAAAACCCTTGAAGACAGAGCATATGCAACAGATCCTTTGGAGTGAAAGAAGGTATATCCGTGATAGGGGAGTAAACAATAACATACAAAGTTCTAAAGCCCACTGTGCTACCTAGTGTGATGATAACCTCCCATTTCCATATTCACATATGAAGTTTCTAGGGGTCTATTCTTTTTTAAGTGTTAAGTCCTGGAAAGACCAGGAAGAGTCGATTTTGTCTCTTTTCTCAGGGAGATAATGGCCTGGTGTTTACGTGTGTAGAGAGAATCTTGGAAGAAACTTTAGGAAAGAGTCAAGGACATCAAGACCTTCAAAGAGAACAAGGAATGTAGCCGAGTTGGAGAATGCTCCCTTGTCTACAAAATACTCTCTGTGCACCACCCACAGCAAACCGGCATTTCCTTTGTGCTGAATATGTGTGCAGTGTTAAACTCTTAACACTTATCTTTTCTGATCCTCATACAAACCAGGTGGCATTAAGAGTTCCATTTTGTAGATGAGGAGACTAACTAGCAGAGAGGTGAGGTGCTTTACCTTCTGTCACAATGAGAAAGCCTCAATCAGAAGCCCAGGTAAGGAGGGAGTTAACTTCAGAGATGAGAAGGAAGGGCCTGATCTTTGGCTGTCTGTACTCCCTCCCCCTTTCCTTCTACTTTGGAACTACGTGGTGGGGTTGAACAGAGTTTTCGGTTTTGATCTCTAGTCCTTTGTTCTTGTAGTTTCTTCTGCCTGCACTGTCCTTCACAGCCATTCTTCTTTGGTGAAATCTTAGCTTTCCTTTAAAGTTTATCTCCAGTGTTTTGGTCCTGATAGAGCCTCTTCCTCCTCCTCCTCCCCTACCTGTAGCCCTTTAGACAAGAATCCAGCCTAGCCCTGGTTCACGCTCTGATGTAATATCTGCTCAAGGCTTGTCTTGGCCTGCCTTCCCCCAAGGCTGTTGGTCCTAAGGAAAGAAACAAACTTCATCCTTTTGGTTTCTTCAGGACCTCATACAGGGTCTGGAACACATGCTTGTCAAAGAAATGCAGGAAGAAAACCAACATTTTTTGAGCAAAGTCAATGTGTCAGTCTTGGAGCTTGTACTGTTCAGAATGTATCCTTCTGAATCCTCACCTGATGATTATGTGAGACATAGCCAAGAGCCATAAAAATGCTCATTCTTTTAATTTGCCTTTTGCATGATTTCTTTGGAAATTATCATTTAAAAAAAATATATATTTTTTTACACTTTGAGACTTAATTGAGAATTTCTTAAAATACACACAACACGGAATTTATCATCTCAACCATTTTCACGTGTACAGTTCAGTAGTGTTCAGTATAATCATATTGTTGGGCAATATACAAGATGAACATTTTCATCTTGTGAAACTGAAACTCTATACCCGTTAAACAACTCCCCATTCTCCACTCCTCCCAGCCTCTGGAAATGATGATTTCACATTCTGTCTCTATTAATTTGACTACTCTAGATATCTCCTGTAAGCAGAATCTAATAGTATTTGTCTTCTTGTAACTAGCTTATTTCACTTAGCATAACGCCCTCATTAAAGTTCGTTCATTTGTAGCATGTATCAGAATTTCTTGCCTTTTTAAGGTTGAGTAATATTCCACTCACCTGTAGTTTTTTGGGTTTTGTTTGTTAATATTCAACCTTCATATTGTTTCTTTTAAGTTTCTTTTGTCATTACTTCCTAGTTTTAGTGCATTGTGATTACAGAATGTTATTGGTATTCATTCTATTTTTGGAAAGTATTTGAGATTTTTTATTTGCTTGCTTGTTTGTTTTTTGTGCCCTTACATGTGGTCATTTGTTAATGATCTATGGGCACTTACAAAGAATATACTTTAGGTTTTCAAGGTATAAAGTTCGATATCTTTTAATTCAATCTAACTTACTAATTTAACAAATCAAGCCCTCTATATCCTTACTTATTGTATGATTATTCATAGGCTAAGAGAGGTAAATTACATTTTTTTACTCTTACTGTACTTCTGTCCATTTTCCCATGCATTCCTTATTGTTTTTGCTTTATGAATTCTGATGCTATATTATTTTGTGCATAAATATATATGACAGATCTTCATGGTAGCTCTCAGCTTTTATTGGTATAACATTTTCTCTTGTGTTTTGTTTTCTGATTTTCTGTAAATCCAAGCATGTCTGATATTAATACTATAACACTTGTTTCTTGTTATTTGTGTTTGCATGTATTGTATTTGTTTTTGCTATTTATTGCTACTCTTTTACTTTCAGACATTTGGAGGAACACGATGTTAAGTGTCTCTCTTGCACATGGCATGAATTGAGATTTATTTTGTGACTCCACGAGCTGTTGCTGAAGAGTGAGATTACCAGGCCAGAGTTAAAGAAGGCTTTTATAACTCTTGACCTGTTTTGTGGCTCTTTTACTGGTTGGATCACTTTGTTCTGACACCAGCCATTTAGAAGGAAACCATCTCCCCACATTGCCAGCATGATGATTATACTGCTGCTTTAATTTTTTATGGGACCTCACTGTTCTTTCATTTGCTTTGCTTGGCTCCATCAAATTCTACTTTAAGTAAATAAAGATAGAAGAATGAAGAGGCCAAAATGCAACATTCCTTTTCAGATATCTCCAATGAGATTAAGATGAATGGTGACATTTTTTATTCCAGTTTCACACCATATTGGATCCATCACTTTCCACAGGCTCCTCAAACTTTGGATCTTCCCAGGAGAACTTGTCGAGGCTCCTCCCCCATAGTGGCCCTATACCTTGCTCTCTTTCCTTCTGTAGTGAACAGGCAACATAGGAAGACATAGGGTCTGGAGCTAGAGTGAATGGATTTCTTTTATTTTTCTTTGTAATTAAAAATATTTTTAGGGAGGGAGGAAGAGAGAGAGAGAGGGAGAGGGAGAGAGAGAAACAATGACTTGTTGTGAGACTTATTTATACATTCATTGGTTGTCTTTTGTATGTGCCCGAGGGGAGATGATGCTCCAAGCAACTGAGCTACCCGCCCAGGGCTGAGTGAGTGGATTTAAATCCCAGCTCCATCTCTGCCGTTTACTAGCTGTGCGACTTATGGCAGTTATCCTTTCTGTGCCTTGGTTTCCCAAAATAACAATTCCCCAAGGGTAATAGTGACTACAGTAGTAAGACCTACCGGGTTGTGAGGAATAGTTCCTTTATGCAAAGGACTCCGGTGGGATTATTATTGCAGGCTCTGCCTCTGGGAGCTACTCCTGTTCCATTCCAACCACGGGGTTTTCGTGGAAGCTTTTCTCCTCTTATGTGACTCTGCTTCCTTAGCCCCGGCATTTAGTCCCATGCCAAGGCAGGCTCCTGACGCAGCAGAGCCAGGGGCCTTTCCTGGGATCTCTGACCTTGGGACCTGAGAAAGGAAGCCTGCAGGGCCTCTCTGGTGGGGAAGCTCTCAGATGTGAGCCCCCAGACTACTGTCAGCCTTGTTTCCAGCCTATGGAGAGAAGCAGACAATCGAGATAGAAAGAGCCTAACATTGTTAGAACCCTTGGCTCCATTTTCCCTAAGCTCACTTGCAACCAAAAGAGTTTTAATACACCTCCTAAGGCACCTTAGAACTGTACAGATTGTGCGGTCTCCTGTCTGACTGTCCACCTCTCTCTGGAAAGCCAAGAACTCTTGTGAGCCCCTTACACACACACACACACACACACACACACACACACACACACACACACACACACACACGGCCATTCCCAGCTTCTTGTGGCTCCTTTTCCGCCTGCACTGCCTGCACACGCCGCGACTTCTCCACACACACTCAGAGACAGCTGCACCGAAGCCCAGTCCTTAGGAACTGCACTTGCTAAACAGGATGTTATCCCAGAAAGCTGTGCCCTTCTCTGTACGCCCCTTGTCCCTTCCTCACTGCCCTATTCAGCAACTTCACAAGTACATAAGGAGCACCTGCCAAGAACCATGTCAGGCCTGGGGCCCCAGAGAGGCAGCAAACAGTTCCTGCTGTCAAGGAACCCACAGGCTTGCGGGACCATCAGGCTGTCAAAAGGCAATTCCAAGGGACAATGGGACGAGTGTTGAACAGATGCTATTATCAAGTGCTGCAGCCGCTCAGAGGAGGCTCTGTCACTGGTTGCCTAGGACAGTCGTCCGGCTGGCCTCCCCCTCCAGTGTCTCCCCGCCCAGGGCCACCCTGCCCACTGCTGACAAGAATGCCTTCTGAACACAGCTCAGCTGCTCCTTCCTGCATAGCTTCAGCACACATTCCTGAGCCTGGTGAGATCCTAGTCCAGATAGTGATTGCCTCAAGCTACTTTCTCTGCCACATTGCCCACTGTTTCCCATTCATAAACCTCACCCTCAAGTCTCACCCGCCCACTCATTTTGGTCATCCGTCTTTAGCGTTTTCACACCACTGTGCCTCTCCTCGTCCTGTTCCTTCTGCCTCCCATCCCTGCATGTGTCAGTTGTATCCAAGGTGTGGCAATGGTGTTCATCTCTCACGTGCCTGCTCTGATCATCTGGCTGTGTTGCTGTGTAGAGAAGGATTCTGTGGCAGCAGCTGGGCTCAGGGAAAGAGAAAAGGGGTCAGGTAGCAAAATCTTCCATGGATACCAAATTGAGTGTGTGTTGGGTGAGTGTGTGTTTGGGGGCACGGAGGAGGGGGGACCAGACAACACATTTGGGATGCATTTGCAGACTTTGTTCCAGGTCCAGGTCTAATATCACTTCCTTGCAACTCCAAGTGAAATTAACCTTTTTTCTGGACTTTTATAACCTTCTTTCTACACCTCTATTAGAGCACAGATTGCTCCTTCCTTTTTATGGGTGTATCTTTTTTCCCCTATGTGAGAGTACAGATATATCATCCTATGGAGCATGGTACAAGGACAAGGTTGGGATCAAAACACATGAACTGAGCAGATGGAACCATGTGGAGCACCACTGCCATTCAGCAGGAAGGGTACAGCCACTGAAGAGCCTGGGGTGGGGCGGGGGGCTGTCCTGAGGAGTGGGCTTTTCCTACAGGCTGCTGCCCAGGGCAGACTCGGAGGCTGGTGTTATTGTGGCCATATTCTCACTCCTGAATTCATGTCCTGTGTTGTTACCTCTGTCTGACCTGTCATTTGCTGTCTTGTGAGTCTGTGAACACCAACATCTGAGCTCCCACCCTCTCTCTCTCTTTCATTCTTTTACTAAGTAAACCATTACTGATACCTCCTCAGTGGTCGGTTCTGTGTTTGCTGTTTGGGGTACAGGGGAGATGTCCTGGCGTCAACCCAATCACTGGCTTGGGGAGTGTGGGATAGAGATGGGGAAGGTCTGAGACCTAAGGAATAGGAGATAGGAAGTGACCTGGGCCCTAAGAAAGAAGCAGGGGGAGCGCGGAGTGAGAACAGCAGAAGGCTCTGGGGTGGGGAGTGGAGGTTGTTGACACGCCCACACACACCAATTCCCTTCCCCTCTACACCCCTCAGCACCTCATACCCGAGTCGCCTGATTGCCACCGCTGCAAACTCTGTCCTCCCCAGTGCAGGGACTTACATAGGTGGAGTCAGGGAACATTTAAACAGCCTCAGTACATCTTACCACCTAGACCCCACCCACACAAACATGCAAACCTCAAAAGCCCAGCACCAATTACCCACCCTACCCTACCCCCTATACCTGGGGCCCTCAGGCAACCCACTGGACTCCCTTGAATCTCTTTTACTGAGTTCACACCTGGGACTCGTCCAGGTAACCACCTGGGCTCCTGAGCTGCATGGGGCCCTGGTTGTTCTGTTCCCAGGTCTAGGTGATTACCGTGATATCCCTAAATGATTACAGAAGCTCCAGAACTATTGGCAGATTCGATAAGGTGGCTCCACCCCTCCATCCCTCTGGGTTTCTGGTCCCACAGCAAGCACCTCCCCCTCCTCCCCACTCCCCCCAGTCTCACGCACAGACATGTTTGGGCTGCAGGCCCAGCTGCAGAGCTGTATAGCCCCATTGGCAGGAGACGGGCTGGCTCCAGAGAGCTGGCCGAGGGGAATACAGCAGATCACATTTCTTCAGCTCGTGCCAAATATTATTCAGACATAGCTTTTCAGACAGACACAAATTGCTCATCCAATAAACACAGAAGGGCTAATCCCTGGACGTTTATCAGAGTGGGGAAAGACGAGAGAAAGGGACAGTCACAAGGGGCCTTTGAGAGCTGGCCTGGGGTGGCTGGCCCAAGACCTCTATGCACTCCTGGGGTTTTCTCCTGAGAGGGCCTGAAACCCAGCACCAGGGCTTTGGGATTTGCTTTCATCGTGACACACAAAGCCTGTGTTGGTACATACACTTCCTGGAGTGAACAGCGAGGAGGAAATCTACATGGGCCAGGGTGCCTTTGTGGGCCCACAGGCCTCACCTCCAGTTGTCAGTCTGGGTCAGGGGACAGCTGGCTGCAGAGACGTCATAGCTTTCCTCACCGTGCCAGTGTCCCCTGGTCAATCTGTGTTTGTTTGTTTGCAGAGTTCTCAGGAGACATCCCTCCTGGCCTGGGATCTCTTACTTCTGGCTGACAGGTGTGAGAGCATGACTCCTGAGAAAGCAGGGACTAGGCTGACCACATGGCAGCGGACCAGAGACACAGGGCTCCTCCGTCCACACCAGAGGGCTGGGTAAGCCACTGGGTCTCTGGCCAGCCCCTTTTTGCTAGGCCCTTCTAAGGGGCTCCACGAACTTTCCCTTTGAGGGACTTGGCCCAGAAATGAGAGAAGCCAGGCCCTGCTCTGAGGCCCAACCTCAGGGCCAGGGAGAGGAAGACCTGGTACGGCCTCTGGAGACAGCCTGGGTCCTCCCACTGCCTAGGCCAGCCTCTGCCCTAGGCTCTGTGCCACCCTGGGACTCTGAAGGATGCCCGGTGGAGATGGCACCCTGCTGTTGAGGAGAGGCAATGGCTGGCTCAGGGTAAGGGCATGAAAGTAATTGTTGACTTTTATATAGCTAGGCACTATTCTCACAACACGATGGAGTCGCTATAGTAATTAATATTGGTTCCATCCAACTAGTGAATGAGAGGCTTCAGGATCTGTGCTCTTAATCTGACTCTGCCCTATCTGCCCACAGGCCTCTGAGAGATGCCTTGGTTTTAGAAATTCCCATTGTGGGGGAATCCTTAGAAGGGTCTGGAAGTCTGTAGTCCCCCAGATCTGGAATGCCACCTTCGATGCGCAATGCTAAGGCAGGTTCCCATTGAGGACCCGGGGGCTCTATAATAAGGGTGACTAACTTTCCAGTTTTTTCAGAACTGAGAGGATTCTTGGGATTCTTTCCGTTTTAAAACTGGGACAGTCCTGGCCCAACAGGGATACATTGATCATCCTATCTGTAACCAAAGGTCTGGGCAAGAACATGTGCCCTGGACTTCAGGACCCACCTTCGGGCTATCCTCCTCCTCACACCTCTCAGAACAGAAACTCACAGACTGGCCTGCTGATTAGGAAGAGGGCCAAGTAACAGCCAGCTGGCAGCAGCTCTTCCCAGACGGTTGGGAGAGGCAGACAATGTCAGGTGGCAATAGTGCAGGGACACTGTGGCCCTTGAGCTTAGTGGGAACAAGGTGCCTTCTGGTGTGGCCAATCCGAACACAACAGGAAGACCAAGGGGAATTCTCAGGTGAGGACTGGCAGGCAGGTAGGCCGCATGAACCTGGTGACCTCAAAGGAAGCCAGAGGCAGGGCCTACCTCACTCTGTCGACGGGGAGGAAGTTTCTTTTCTGGTTCTTGAAACTTAATTCCTGCCAGGAATGGCTTCGTTTCTACAACACCTGCCATCTGGATTCACACCGACTGCATTCCTAGCCCAGCAGCCCTAACCCTTTTTCCTCTCGACCTGTTCACCACTTGTGTCCTTTTGTTAGTCTCTTGGGTTGGGAAGATCTGAAACTCAGTGAAGCAGCACCCACATGATTTCAATAGAAGGCACTTGGTTCTGAAGCACTGAATCCAAGGGCAGAAGTGCTGCTGGGCCTCAGGAGGGGCCAAGAAGCCTCAGGATCACAGGCAGTGATTGCTTTCTTCATTTCCAGCCCCACTGCTCTGTGGCCTGTTCCATTCTTTCAGCTCATTTGCATCTCTGTGTATTGGCAGAAGACAGGATGTTTACGTAATTTCAATTCCAGCCACACCCAGGGATTGAGGGACTGTCTTGAATCTCAAATCCAAATTCTCTCTCTCTCTCTCCATTTCCCTTCCTCTCTCGTATTAAAAAAACCCCAAATATTAAAATAAATAAATAAATTAAAAAAACCTGAACCCTAGGAAGTTTGTCAAACATACTTGACAAGAAAAGATTATATATCATTATGAAACAGTATTAAATTATTCATTTATCCAGAGTGATCATAGAAGATATCAAAGACAAATATAGGTCACTTACTGTTAGTTTAGCAACACTTTAGTTCTTAGGATTGAAAAGATTGTTTCCTTAAGTAATCAAGGACTTGACTGAGACAATATAAATCACAGAGCTATTCTGATAATACATAGACTCTGTTTTCTAGGCAGAAAACTTTTCATAATAGCTTATCTAGAGTAGAACAATAAATACAAGAAAAAACTGTCTTCAACAGAGCAAAAAAGAACTAAAGTCTAATTCTGTATTGGCTTATTTTTGAGCAGCACAGCCCAGGAAACAATTGTGATAAAGTGTTAGTTTTAAGACATTAAGTTTTGGGGTTGTGTGTTATTCAGCTATGGACAACTGAAATGATTGTCTACCAAGTGCCAGGCACTATTCTATGCTCTTCTGACCTACTAGGGTAAAACAGAAATGTAAATTGACAGGTGCAGATGAGGGTACTGTGTAAGGACAGAGGAAATGCCAGTACCCAACTGAAGGCAGTCTGCAGAGAGAAGCAGAGGGCTGTGTGAGTCTCGGCAGATCAGCATGGGATGGGCAAACTACCAAATCCAGATCCCAACTTTTGGCCAGTTAGCACAGCAACTTCCTCCTCCAAGCATCTCCCCGAATGGATTGTTTCACCTGACAAAGGTGAGAGTGGGAAGAGCTGGAGAAGGTTGCCTGGGGTCTGTTTGGCTCTCTAATCTCAATCTAGTTCATGTTGGACAATGTTGTCCTGATGGTTTCTGACCTTCTGGAGCTTTCTGATGCAAGAAATGTACGGATTCTAGGTACCTCTGGACAAGAGATGGTGAGGTTCGTGTTCATGCCTCAGTGGACTCTGCATGTTCCTGAGGGATAGAGCAAGTGTCTGTCCCTTCCTTCACTTCCTGGCCACAGAAAGGGACAGGTCTGTGACCCTAACCTCCTCTCAATCCTGTCTCCTGGCCATTTCCTAGATGCATGGAGGAAACATCTCCATTTTTCCCCTCCCCTCGTTTTTTCTGGTGGGGGCCAATCTGCCCCATCCTCACTCATTGGCCAGGCATTTCCCTCTAGGCACACATAGGCTGTTATCGAGTCAGCTTCATCGGTACCAACTTCCTGGTGAACAACTCTCGACTTTTGTGTTCTAAAATAACGATAGTTCTTCCCTTCTCTCCTTCCCACATTAGCAAGACAATCATCAACAGTCCCTTAACAGGTATTTTTACAAATATTTATTCTGTGCCAACTATGTGTTGGTTCAGTTCTAGGAACTGAGGATACAGCGTGAACATGGAAGTTCCTGCACTCACGGAGCTGATCTGCTGAGGGAGAGAGGCAACAATAAATAAAGGTCTAATGTTGGGAAGTGATATCTGCTCTAATAGAAAATTAAGCTGCTTAAGCAGATTTGGGTGGGGGACTTTCTACAAGGTGGTCTAAGAGGACCTCTTGAGTGATCTGATCTGAGTGACACGTGGGGGAAGAGTATTTCAGGCTAAGTGAACAGCCAAAGGTCCTGAGGCAAGAAGAAATGGGGCAAGTTCAAGGACCAGCAATTAGGCTAGTGTGGCTAAAGCAGGCAGAGTGATAAAGGCAGGGAGGAGAAATAAGAACCAGAACTTGCTTCTGAATAAAATGGCAGGATGTGAATTATGCTGACAAAGATCTTCCTGGATGCTGTTTGGAGAACAGACTGGGGAGGGGCATGGAGGAGGCAGAAGCAGGGTGACCTGTTAAGAGGTGACTATATAACCCAGGCCAAGATGATGGTGGTGGCTTGGTTTAGAATGGTTAAAACAGAGTTAGCAAGTGACGAAGTCTCACGACTTGGAGGTAGGTAGCGCTGACAAGACTTGCTGAGGGCTTGGAAATGGCATTTAAGAGTAAGAGACACCTTTTAGGTTTGGGGCTTGGGGAACGAGGTGAACAATGGTACCCTTCTCTGAGGTAGGTAAGAGTGGGAGTGGAGTGTGGGTAGTAAGTTGTTGGGGGCAAGATGTGCTGAGTTTGAGATGCCAGTATGATAGGCAGTTGAATATTAGTCTGGGGGATCTTGGCTAGAGACAGAAACTTTGTAGTCATCAGCATACAGACATTATAAATCAACCCTAAGGAGTATGGACAGAAAAGAGCACCATGGACATGGCCGGGGGCCTTCCACCAGGGGAAGAGGAGGAGAAGCCCATCAGAGACAGGAGTGCCAGTGGAGTGAGGAAGGCCAGGAAAGTCAGGTGTTTCGGTAGCCAAGTGAAGAAAGTGGATTCTGTAGGATCACAACCAAGGGCCAACTCCTGAGCGTGGGTTTTTTCCACCTGTGAAATGGAGACAGTAACAGTTCCTTTGCAGGGTAGCTGGAATTAAATGAGATAAAATGTGTGAAGCAGTTAGGCTTGTGTCTGCCTGGCATACAATAAACTTTCAATCTCTGTTATTCCCGGAACTGCAGAGTGGCTGTCAGAGCCCTCAGCTTCTCCATCCACATGTAAGTGATAGCGCCCCCATGAGTCCTCCTCAGGGCTGAGGTTTCCCTGCTCGCTTAGGCACTAGGTGGGCCTGAGGAGTGGCCTCTGGGTCAAATTTGAACCCACAAAACCTCCAGCCCTTACTTGCAAATGAACAAGGACTAAACATGTGTTTTTTTAAAGAAGTTTTGGAGCCAGAATTCTGCCCCTGGCTCCCAACAGCTGTGAGATCTTATGCAAGCTTAACCTTTCTGAGCCTTGAACCCTTTATCTGTAAAATGGGGACAATTCCTACTTCATGGGATTGGGTCCAGACCTGGGTAGATTGTAAATAAAGCCGGCTGCTCTCCTCCTGCTTGCCTGCGTGGCAGTTACTGAGGCTCCTCGCTTCGCTCCCAAAGCGCGTATCATCGTGGGGTGGGATGCACTAGAAGAGGTACCTCCCCGCGCGCGCGCGCGCGCACACACACACACACACACACACACACACACACACACTAAACCGAGGCGGGCAGGCCTCTGAAATCCCGTAGCCTGGGCTTTTCAGGAGAAGCACACTCATCCACTTTCTTTTCCGCAGGGCTCGGGGTGAGCCACGTCTTCACGCTGGGCACCACAGCCGTAGCCGAGCCGGCCTAAGGGAGAGGGTTCAGGACTTGCAGGAGAATCCCTCCGCAGCTGTCCCACCTCCCGCCCGGCCGAAGCCCGCTTCTTGGACAGCCTCTGAGACCCCGCAGGCCCACCGGCTGGAACGCCGCCGCGGCCCCCAACCCCCCAAAACAGTAACCGGCTTGCTCTCTTCTCCGCCCTCTTCTTTGCCACCACGCCGTAGGCCAGGCCCACGTCCTAGTTCTGGAGCACCCCAGGAAGTGGCGGCGCCTCTCGAGTGCGGGTCGGAGGAGGAGGCGCGGCTGCCTGGCGAGCGACGAGGTCCGGCCACCGAGCTCGGGAGGCCGGCGCTTGGGGCTGTCACCGGAGTCCCAAGCAGAACCTGGGCAGCACCTCGCTTGGGGCGCCTTGGGGCTGCCAGCCGCCCCTCCAAACAGCCCCGCCCCCCCGCAGCCCAACTTTCCAAGTCCCCGCCCCCAGTTCGGCCCCGCCCTCCACTCCGCGCCCCAGAGACCCCGCCTCGCGCTCACCCTGAAAACTCCGCTTCGGCCCCGCCCCGCCCCCGCCCCCGCCCCGCCCCCGCCCCGCCCCCGCCCGCGCCTCGGGCGCCCTGCTCCGCGCTCGGCGGCCGGGCGGGCGCGAGTCTTGGTGTCCGCTGTTTGCTCGCCAGCGCTCGCTCCCGCCTCCCTCCGCCCCTCCCCCAATTCCCGTGGTCTGGCAGCGCCTGGCCGGCGGCCCGCGGGCGGGCTGCCTTACCCGTTGGAGCCCACCCGCCTCTTAAAGCGGCGGCGGGAAGATGAGGTTCCGGGAGCCACTCCTGGGCGGCAGCGCCGCGATGCCGGGCGCATCCCTGCAGCGGGCCTGCCGCCTGCTCGTGGCCGTCTGCGCGCTGCACCTTGGCGTCACTCTCGTCTATTACCTAAGCGGCCGCGACCTGAGCCGCCTGCCCTATCTGGTCGGAGTCCCCCCGCCGCTGCAAGCCGGCTCGAACGGCGCCGCCGCCATCGGGCAGCCCTCCGGGGAGCTGCGGCCGCGAGGGGCAGCGCCGCCGCCTTCGCCTGTGGACGCCACTTCCCAGCCGCGTCGGGGTAGCGATTCCAGCCCCAACGCGGACTCTCTCCTCGGCCTCGCAAGCAACTTGACTTCGGCCCCAGCGTCCCCCATCACAGCACTGCCGCTGCCCGCCTGCCCCGAGGAGTCCCCGCTGCTCGGTAAGGACTCGGGTGGGCGCCAGTCCGAGGACTGGGACTCCCCCGGATTTCCCCGACAGGTCCCCTCCCCCCCGTCCCGAACGTGTGCCCACGCCCTCCTCCAGGACAGCCAGCCTACCTATTCCGGATCAGTCCCTAATCTCAAAAGAGGTTCCGGGCTGGATGGGGGTGAGAGGTTGGGAGGTGAGTCCCTTTGGGTTCATGGTGGAAGCCGGGGCGGGGGCTGGATGGGGAAGCCACAGGGCCCTCTGGCCCCAGAACCAGAGAGAAGGCCTTGGAGACGTCCCTGCCCTGTCTGGCCCACGCCTCAAGAAGTTTTATATTTTGGTGCTTAGGGCTTGGAACAGCCTTCGCCCTGCTAACTCTGGTTGGGATCACAAGGCAGCTCAGAGTAACCCACTCCAGTTTGGGGGACAGTGAGCTGATCTCCCAGTTCACTTGTCTTCCTCAGAACCACTCTCGACTGAGTGGGTTAACCTCTTTTCCTGAGCATTCACGCGAGTGACTTTCCCCTAAACTTCGGGTTCCTCGCCTGTTTAATGGGGCTAATAAATGGTACCTGTTTCGGGAAGTCGTTTTGGAAGATTAGCTACAGCAGTGTAAACAAAGGTTTGTATTAATGAGGGTAAACCCTCAGTAAATTGTCACCATTGTGTTCAGGATCCTTCTCCCCTGCTTCTTGCCCTTGTGGGTTCCCCAAACCTCCATGAGGTAGGTCCTTCCAGGGGCGGGTGGTGTTTGTGGGAATGGAAATGTGAGGCTGGAGGGCTGATACATAACCAGCTAGTACTGAGTTGTCCCTTTCCAGGAGCAGCCTGGAGTCGCAGTGATCTTGCTTAGAGGATGTGAACCTTAACCACCAGCCTCTCTTTCAACTAGACTGGGAGCTTGGGTGGGTGGGATCGAATTCCCTGTGTCGGGAGGAGGCTGAGCCTCCTCAGGAACTTTTCTTGACCTGTATCCACAGGCAATGGAGCCCAAGGCGGCCACAGGTTTGCTTCCAAGATTACCAGACAGGTGGTTGCTCGTTTCTCATGCCAGGGTTGAGAGAATGCTGTTCCCGGTGAGGGGCCCTGGCAAGCAGGCAGGCATCCTGCCAGTAGGAACTCTTACACTTTTCCGCAGAATCCTGGCAGAGCAGGCCTCTTCCATGCTCTTGCTCAATTTCTCCAATAATTACTTCAACATTTTTATGTCCAGTTTGGGAGGAAGCTCTAGCAATTGGCCAGACATGAATTGTGGCAATAAGGGGGACTTTTCTTAAAGCAGAAAATTGAACTCTTTTGGACTTGATGATGGTCTCTGGGAAGCAGACTAGTCCCACAGAATGAAGTCGAATCTTTGCCGGCTGCTAAGTGCATGAGATACAGTTCCTCCAAGTCTCTCATGTATAACATGAGGTTGTCTATGTTTAACTCACAAGGTTATTTTTAGAATGAAACGAGAGTGTGTATGTTAAGTACGTGACAACTACGTCTTGGGACTTGAAGTTTTATTTCTCAGACTCCCATGGAGAGTTTGAGAAAAGAAGGAAGAAAGAGTGAGTTCCCTTACTCCAGAGAGGCCAGCGACTCCCCCCTCCCCCCCCCCCCCCATCACAGCACTGTCGCTCGGTCCTTTTGTTTCTGTAATAGTTGCCTGGACTTCAAGCAGAAAGAAAGAGAAATTAATTAGCAAATGAAAGTACCCCCAAGTTCATTTGATTGATGTTTGAAGTGTAGGGCTTTCCAGATGAATCAGGAGAGGCGGTGGTAACTCACTCTGCATTGTTTTATAATAGCATTCCTAGTAATTGGTGAGGGGTTATTGGCGTCTCTGAGTTAACTCTGAATTGGTGGCTGGAAGGGACTCTCTGAGAGAGAAGCTTTTGGAGGGCGAGGAGAGAGGCCCTGGGTCTTCTCCAGCTTGTCTGTCGATGAGACAGCCATGGGACCCTGGTATTTAGGCGGCTTGTTGAGGCAGCCTCGGAAAGTGGAGGCGGAGGGTTTTTCTCCATTTTAATTGAGCCCTTAGGTTTGAGTGGTTGGATGCAGCTCTCAGAGGGGAAGTTCCTGGCCGGGAGGGAGCCTTAAGAGAGCTGAAAGTCTTCCTGGGAGTGAGCGTGTGTGTGTGTGTGTGTGTGTGTGTGTGTGTGTGTGTGTGTGTGTGTTGGGGGGTGGGATGGCCCATATGTTCAGCTGGGCAGGTGTCTACCGAAGCCCTTGCGGGGTGGTTTTGAGGTTGGTGGGAGAAAGCATCCGTGGGGTTTAGAGCTGTGGCCTTTTCACTACTTACAGTTCCTTTCTACAATGTAGCTCTGCTTTCTGGTGTCCAGGGGTCTGGAGCAGAGGCTTCGATCCCTCCCAGCTGGTAGGTAGGTGGTGGGTAACCGCCATGCCCTTCCATGGGGGAGCCTGCTGGGCTGTTGATGGGTCACTGTTAGATCCGTTGTGGGTTGTCAGAGCTTTGAGATGGACTTCAGTCTCTGTCTACACTATCTGTGTAACACAGGGTAGGAGTACAGTATTTGGAGCCATAGTAGGCCCTGCCTCTGGCACCCCATGAGCTAGTGTGAGGCTCCTGAGTTCTCCCAGTGTGATCTGGCCTGTGGGTGGTGTCCTCCCACCCACCTGAGGGCGGAGCAGCATGTACTCCACTGAACTGTGGTGGTGAGGCCCCTTTCCTGGCTGCCTGGGTGTTTGCCTTCAATATAGTCAGCCTGGGAGGGGCAGTAACCTTGCATTGTTACCTCTGCTCAGGTTTGGCGGCAGCTCAGAGTGGCACTGGCACTGCCATCCCAGAGAGGGTCTGGGTAGGGAGGGGGCAGTACCTCAGGTTGGACTGGTTAGGGGAGGTAGGGCTGACCTGAGAACTCCACTGGGGCCTGGGACTTTTGGCACAGTCCCCTCAAGGGTACATGGGGGCAGTGGGTGGTGGCGAGTATGAGACCGCTTAAACACAGAGGCCCCTCTTGCCCAGCTGTGCCATGAGGAGGTCTCTGACCTACAGGTGGGCACCAGAAAGTCATGGGCACCTGGGCTGGCAAATAGCAGCCGCAGGCAGCCGGGGCTCTGGGAGCCATTTGTTCATAAACCAGCTTCGCTGGCTTTTGTGGGGGCTGTCAGCCGAGCCTCTGCCTCGGTAAGGACTCCCGTGTGCCCGCGGGAAGACAAAGCACCTGCTGGGTCTCTGCAGAGCTCTCAGCTCTCAGGTGTTTCTCCACCAGCGTGCCATCCTCGTGCCCCCCCCCCCCCCCCGCCCACCTCATATGCACACATGTGGACCACAAGCCCAGGACAGTGTGTACTTTGAGGACATCTGTCTTGGCCTCTGTTCGGGCAAGGGCTCTCTCCCCACTTTGGGGTTGAGTCTTGGGACCTCATCACCTTCCATGCTCTTGCTCATGGAACCTCATCTAAGGGTTAGGGGAGGCACAAGGAGCCTCCCTTGTGTCCAGATCTTTAAGTTTTGGGAGGTTATGTAACTAGTTTTGTAGGCCAGTCTTGTCCTGTTGCTTTTCTGGGGAAAATATTTATTGACAGACACACAGACATGCCTTCTAGTCCAACAAGCTGCGATTGAGAAATACCCTCCATGGCAGGAGTGATTCCCGCCTGCTGTAATTCCTCCTAGACTCTGAGCAAGTGTGGGAACCTTCACCTGATGAACCAGGTGGAAACTCCTTGGGGCACAGGGATCAAGAGCCAAATGTAGGATTGGACTCAAACCGCAGTGTCTTGGAAACATAGCATCCCAGGACGGGACTCTCTAGGCCCCTGGCCCCCAGCCCTCATTGTGCTAGAGGGGAGTGGCTTGCCGAGGCTGGAACCCAGTCTCTTCCTTCCCCGCCCCGTGCGCTTTTCTTTTTCTTAATTTATTTTTTTATTTTGAGAGTGTGTTTACTAAAGCTGGGGACAGTGAAACAAAGGAAGGGTGGAAGGCTTAGGGTAGAAGAAGCAAGGGGAGAGAGAGCCTTAGGTGGTCCTTTGCTTTGGCTCTCCAGAAACATGCTAAAGAAATGTGCCATGCTGGGCTGCTGTTAGCTCACTGACAAGTCAGAGAGAAAAGGAGGTCTTGGAGACAGATTCACGGGGTAGGCCTGGGATGAGCTGCTGCTTGCTCCCCAGTGCTCTCGTTTGGACCCTTAGAGTTTAGGAGAGAAAAGTAAATATACACGCCTGAGAGGGAAGGAAGGCGTGGGCATGCTCCCGAGAGAGCCTGCCCCTGCTCTTCCGTGAGGTTATTGCTCAGTAGGTACCCGGTGCAGAGGCTCAAGGCAGCCTGATGGGGCATAGAGATCCTGGGAAGAGCTTGTGAGGTGTATTTTTGGTCCCTTTGTGAGATTTTACAAGATGGCATCTTGCCTGCATGTCCTTGCTGGCTAAAGCATCTCGTAACTTCATTCATTAAATTCCAACAATATGCCTGCCCTGTGCTGGGCACCAAAGCTAGAAAGAGGAAGGGGACAGTCTTTAGGAACTCAACAGTTTAGGCAGAGGAGGCACAGTTAAACTGTGCTGACGACATTGAAGGAAACGTACGTGTGTGTGCGCGCGCGTGTGTTTAGTCTCTCCCTTGCCTTAGCCACCCTCCTTTCCTTCTTTTCTTCCTTATTTCTTTCTCTTATTCAGACATCCAGAGTTGCAATCAAAGTTCTTCAGTCCTGGTTTTATTTGATTGTGTGAAAAAAAAATGTCCCTCTGATTTCTGAAGCCTCATATTAGCTCTGCTGGGTAATCTTTAACTTGCTGCTTTATAATGACTGTGATGAGACATTAGCAAGCCATATGGCTGGGTGTTACGGTCTTTGGGTAACAAGCAGGGTAGGAATTCCCAGCCAGGGAATTCGCTAATTTATGGGTTGTGAATGGCCAGACAGTTAATGCCAAGGCAGCCCCAACCCTTCCACTGGATTCTGCCCTAGGGCCCTGCCAGACTTTGGGGGTTCAGCTGGGTTCTGGGTGTATGCGGGATGAGCCCAGTCACCCTGTGGTCAAGTCAAACCTGGTGATTTCTCCGGCCGCTTACTCAGTGCCTCCTACCCGTTGTTCCCTGCCTGTTCGCCAGAAGCAGAGACTGGAATTCTGCTTGAATCCACATCCACCTGGAAATTCTAGTTTTTCTTATCCTGTTAAGCACCAATACAGCTGTCTTCACACAAATGGTCCACTCTTTCTGCCTAAATCCCTCGAGGCCTGGCACTGTGGCTATTTTCCATTCGGCTCTGGCTCTGCCCAGTGTGGTCTCCGGACAGTGAGGTCACTAGGAGGCCTTGCCAGCCAGACCCTGGCTGCTGCGGGAGTGAACAAGGCCTGGGATGGGGTTCCGTGACCACCACAGGGCCCCTCCTGCCCCTTAACTTGCTGAAGGGTCCTGGGAACCAGACTGCGGCCGTGCTTGTAAAGGCCTCAGCTGTGGGGGCCTCTGTGTTTACCGGGGCCCACGCACGTCACCGGCTTGGGGAGAGATCTCAAATCCTGTTCTAAAGGTCAGAGCTCTTCAGGCTGGCAGGTTGTGGCGGCTTGGGGGTTGGGGACAGGGTCTGGCAGGGAGCTGCTTATGGGTGAACGTGGCCTAAAGGGATTTGTCCTCAGAAGGCAGAAGGGCTGACTCGCACACTCAGTGTTTCAGGTTCTGCTTTTCAGCCTGGCCCCAGCCGGCTTCTTTCCTGCACAGATGAAGGCCAGTGGCTGTATAATCGGCTCTTGCTGAGTTGTTGGGCAGTGATTTTAATCTCTGGTCTGGGTGTGTGAGGTGGCTGCTTCTCTTTTCCCAGCCGCCTCTCCAAAGCCCCTCCCCAAGCCCAGAGAGGGGACGAGGAGGATTTGGCTCACTGGGAGGCTAGTGCTGTAGTTGGCTTGTTCCTGTTTTTTGTTTTTGTTTTTGTTTTTGTTCTTTTTTAGGAGCCCATAATCTCTTTGTGTGAGATTTTACACAAAAATCTCATTACTTTTTCTGTAAAAAGTAATGCAGGCTCATTGAAAATAATTGGAAAAGTTAGGAGGTGAAAAAGCATACATGTATTCCTGTCACCCAGACAAAATACATTGGCATGTTTTCTGCTAATCTTTTTTCCTTGTACCTGTTTAAGAATATAGATGCTGCTGAAACTGGTTTGGCTCCGTGGATAGAGCGTCAGCCTGTGGACTGAAAGGTCCCGGGTTCGATTCCGGTCAAGGGCATGTACCTTGGTTGTGGGCACATCCCCGGTGGGGTGTGTGCAGGAGGCAGCTGATCCATGTTTCTCCCTCATCGATGTTTCTAACTCTCTATCCCTCTCCCTTCCTCTCTGTAAAAAATCAATAAAAATATATATAAAAAAAAGAATATAGATGCTATCTTTATTTGAAAGACAGATAGATTAGTATAGGTAGAGATAGGTTGGTGCCTAGTATTTTTCATTTAAGATCCTATCACAAGCTTGGTTCTACACCTTTAAACGTCACAAAGGCTATTTTATTCTGTCAGCTGGATATGTATAACTTTCATCATTCAACAGCTGTTGAACACACGCACACAGTTTTGAGGTTCTTTTTTTGTGTGTGTGGTCTTGTGAGACTTGTGCATAAAACTTTATGTACTTTTTGGATTGTTTCCATAGTAGAGTTTTCTAAAAAAAGGGAAATAAAGGAGTGGGTGCTTTTTGAGTAGGGCTAGGTTTTTAAGCCAGTTTTACTAAAGGATAGGCCCAACGAAAATTACATGTTTGCTTATTGCAGGCAGGTAAGTATTGTCTATTGCAGAATGAAGGATGTGTCTAGAATTCTGATAAAAAAGGAAACTAGGTGCGGAAGTGCTTGGGGCAAGGGAAAGGGCCAGGTTGCAGGCCAGGCTCTTGGGATAAAGCTGAGCAGAAGTCTGCTGTCAATGGAAGTGGGGGGTGGGGGTGGGAAGAGACGCAGGGG
The DNA here is from genome assembly GCA_026230045.1 of Corynorhinus townsendii. Classification (NCBI taxonomy): domain Eukaryota; kingdom Metazoa; phylum Chordata; class Mammalia; order Chiroptera; family Vespertilionidae; genus Corynorhinus; species Corynorhinus townsendii. Next base: position 146,956,532 of record JAPDVU010000005.1, on the reverse strand, counting down.
TTGATGCCCCATGAGTCCACTTTCTAAGTAACTTTTCCATTTGTCTCCTTGGCTAGGGTAGGCCTATGTGGACTGGGACACTGGGGCTATGGTGCTGGGTGCACAACCAGCTAGCTAAGCCAGTGCTGTTGGCATGACCGACTTGACTATTTCCACAGAAGGTGTGGGAACAAGCTAGCAAATCAGACTGAAATACACAACCAGCTCTCCCATCTCCAGGAGGTCCTGAGATCTGGGAGGGGTCATGAAGTAAGAAACCTGTAGGTTTCCAGGAATTCCTTTTTGTGGGGGCAAAGCCTCAGAGACCAGGAGAGTCTGGCATGAAGTAGGTGCTTGTTCAGGTGGGTTAGAGCAGTTCAGGTCAGTGTACTAGGCTCTTCCCAAGGTGTCTATTTTGAGGTTATTCTACTTCGAGTGTCTTCACTGGAGCTGCATTCTCCTCTTCTGAGGGACACTTTGGGTTTGGGAATCTGCCAGGGGTCATTTGGCTCAGAGCCTGGGCATCAGGGGGAGGCTGCCGTGAGGGAAGGGGCAGGATTATGTCATACCAGCATGACCAGTACTGTATGAGATCAGGCTGCTTCCTGCCCCACCACTTGGGTCATAGGGAGGGGCCCTGGTAGGGCTTTCAATCATTGCCTGGCTCTATGACAGGGTACATTCTAAAAATGCCTTAAAATTTTTCTGTAAAAGTTTCTTCCTGTTTTGCATAATGTCCTTTTGCCTTTGACATCCTGAAACTGCAGAGCCGTTGTTGGCGTTCTAGGAGCCACCAACTTAAAAAACAGGAGAGGACTGTGAGGTAAAGGTGCACTCAGGAAACGGGTGTTTGCATTGTAGGAGGTATTAGGTAGTTCCTGGCATTCAAATGAGCTTTTGAGGCAGCTTGGGTAGGGTCTCCCCTGCCCAGTAGGTAGATTTGAGCCCTCAGCCCAAACTTAAGAGGGTCCCCAAGGAAGAGGAGGAGGAGTGGGGACTCATTTGTTCATTCAGCAAACTTGTATTGGTAACTATACTATATGAAGCATGGGAGTTAGATGTAAACAAGAGCTGACCCCCGTTCTCTGGGATCCCCTCAGCAGTGGACAGACTCTGGCAATACAGTGGTTAGAGAGAGGAGAGGAAGCATGGTGCTCCCAGAGCCAGAGTCAAAATGCAGGGCCCCTCTTCCTGCCTCAGGCTGTTTGAACAGTCTCCTTGGTTGGGAGGGGCAGGGTTCTGCTGCTGAACGTGGCCTGTCATTTCCTGTAGTTGCTGCACGTGAGAAGAACGTCATAGCTGAAGCCTGGCTCTTGCGCTCAGTCACCAGCAGGGTAGGAGAAGACAGGAAGTAGAGGCAGAGTGAACAAAAGATGATAAAAGAGAGAGCTGGTGTAGTTGGGACCGTGCTGGGCAGGGGAAGGCTGAGGATAGCTTAGACTGAGGGACCGAAGGGAGGAAAGTGACAGGAGGGGGAGGGTACAGAAGGAGGGGTTTCATGGTCTGCAGAGGGTAGGAGCCAGCCTTGAATGCCACTGGAGTGAGGATTCTGAGTTCTGGTTCTTCTAACTTGTTAAGTCATTTTGGGCAAGTCCCAGTTTCTCTTCCTCCTCGAGTCTAGGTTGGTGAGGGGAGAAATTCTGGTTACATCTGCAGCATGAAAGGCTTCTGGCACCCACTATCCATTTCAAGAGCGCTTGTAGTGAGGTTTCTGGTGAGGATTTTGTCACCCCTGACTAACAGGCATAAAGATTTTAGTTGACGAATGACCTCTAAAATGCCATGGGGAATGATTCTTCCTGTCACTCTGGCTAGTCATGTGATATGGGAAAGATGTCCTTTCTGCTCTCACCTGCAGATGTGAAGTTTTGGTAATAGGCATAAAAGGGCCTGAAACAGTGCCTAACACAGAGTAGCTCTGAATCTATGTTACCTATTATTGGTAGTACTGATAGTTCTTATTTGTGAAGATTTTGGCGTTTGCTTTGTAGGATTTCTTCCTTTCTTTGTTTTTAAATTGAAACTGTCATTATATTAAATGTTTAAAAACATAATTCTTCTGTCTACCATTGTAACAAAGCATGTGCCTAACACTGTAGCAAAACTCAGTTTTCCTTCCAAATGTATGTCTACTATACTCTGTTGCAATTGTAGTGTGAAACTATTTTGCATTCTGTTTTCACTCAGCTGTTACTTTGTTTTAATTATCTTAATTATCTTATATAGCAGCTCTCTAATATTCTTACAGATATTCTCTTAGCATCCAACATTCCAGATTTCACCATCATAGATAATCTTGAACATTTTTGCTGTGTGCCACTCATTGCTTCCGTTGAATTATTTCCTTGGGATAAATAGCTAGAGAGGAATTTCTAGGCCAGAGGATATTGCTACTTTGTTTTCCAGGCCCTAAATTTTAAATTCCTGGGCCAGGGATATTGGCTTTTAAGGAGTGTGGATTCCAGGAGTCAGGTCTGTCTGGAGTTCTCACACTTGCACTCCCAGCCCTTGGGCCTTGTGTGTGTGTGTTAAGGTCCCTGTGTAGGGCCTGGGGACATTCTGGATTTGAAGCTTTTTCTTTAAGCCTTTGCCTCTGGTTCCTGCTGAGGTTTCTCAGCATGCAAAAAGCCTTACTGGTAGCTCTTTCAGTGCCTTTGCCAACTAGTTCATTTACACAAGACAAGAACTTTTCATTTTTCCTTTATTTGTGGAGCCCAACCTATAGAATGAGGGCAGACCCATTTAAAAGTCTGACTTAAAAATGGTGTTGATCTAAAACTTTGCAGACTGGTGGCTAGAAATACTACATTCAGGCATCCATAGAAACTATGTTAGGTTCTGATGGGCTAGCCAGGATGGCTGACCATTTCACCCAAGTGGATGAACTCTGGCCTGACAGCCCTGGTTTATGGAATCCAGAAAGGGGCCCAAGCAAAGAAAGATTTTTTTTTTGGGGGGGGGAGGGCTGGTGAGGAGGAGATTAAATTGATCAATAGTCCAAGGTCTGCAAATATCAATTGCCAGTTCTGTCCCTACAGCCCCTCCCCCATGCACATGTCCTTGTTATAGATAAACTGGAACCTGCTGACCTGCATAAACGATAGAATGACTTTAGAACTAGTGATTTCGTTACAGGAGAAGAGAGGAGCTTGTCATCCCTGGTTGCTTGTGGGAGTGGGGTTCTTGGGGGTACTGCTGGGGAAAAAGCATTTCCAGAGGCTCCCAGTGGAGGATGTGATATGGCAGAAAGCTTTATTTCTGTGGAATTACACCCCTCGGTTTCCAAAGTTCCATTTCCTTTAGTCCAGTCATAGAAGTGTAGCAGAGCCAGTGTCCAGAGTTTCCTTTCCATGTTGGAGCCAGGTCCAGCCCAGCATCAGGCGAGCTTGTGTTTCCCTGCTGTAGTCCATTGCATATGTGGGGCCCGCATGGCTTGGGCCATGTGGGTGAATGCAAGAGAAACAAGCGAGCACACCCTAAGCAACCAGAGTCCCAAGAAAGTGAAATTCTTTGTTTAGGGGATTATGTATTCCCAAATGTTCTTGTGTGTCTATCTTCCCTTTGTTGGACACCCCCTCCTGTGATCTGCAGGGACTGGCCTGGTATTCCTGGTGGAGCTGCCCAAATGACATGTCTGGCTTCCCTTTTTGCTCCTTTCCTATTATTAATAACTAGCTAATCACAATGGTATCAGTTTCAGTGACCAAAGGTTTACAAAACCAGCAGGCAGGGTGGATTCAACCTGGGACAGCTGCTCCCTTCATCTTGTAGCCACTCCATATGTTCTCTCTTCTATTGCATTCCACAGCAGTCAGCTGTGACTTATTAACAGGGTGCTCTCTGGGTCCATTTGGAATCAGGCCAGAGCTGCTGTCCAGCACATTGTTCCTGGGGGACCCAGGGGAAGACTTCCTTCCTGTGTAAAATGGGGAGATACTTCTTACCTCCAAGAGTTGATACAGGATTGAATGAGATGAGGTTTGTGGCAATACCAGTACTCTGTGTTTTGATCAGTGCCTAACCCATCCATCTCAGAAGACATTCATTCAACACAGTGGGCTGCAGAGTATAATTTCCTCCAAAAGCAGTTTTGTGTGTGTGTGTGTTTTATCATCTGCCCTAGGACAGGGTTAACAGGGAGAAGGAAAGGTGAGACTGTAGCCACAGGTTAGGGACAGGATTTAGCATGAAACTAGGGTATAGTGGAGACTGTGGCCTGGCTTATACATGAACATACCTGCCCCAGGCCACAGGGAGAAGGCCTCCCGTTTTGTTGAACCCACAATGCTGGGAACTTGGAGTATGTGTTGCCATGTGTCAGGTGGGCCAGGATTCTGTGGTGACCCTTAGTCTTCCCTTCTCCGGGTGGACGTTGTTTATGTGTCTTGGGGAGATACCATCATAGGTTACAGATAGCTGAGTGGTAAGGGGGAGGAGCTGGAAGGAGCATTGGATATTTGGTGGAATCTCAGGAAGTGAAAAGGGATGTTAAAAAATGGAGACTGGATGTAAATGGGCTTAACCTGGGGTGCCCAGTGGCCCATGTGTTGTTAGAAAAAATTAGGCCTAGGCTGTAGACAGCCTGTCTTTGCTTAGGAGCTGCTGTTGGAAGTCAGGATGGCAAGCCTTTCAGTCCAGCTCTGGGGCCAGCCTACAGAGTAATCTGAGAGAAATCTTTTCACTAAGGCCTTGGTTTATCCATCCATAAAATGAGACGAGGGGTTGGCTTGGATGCTCTCTGGAGTCCCTGCCTGCCTGGGTATTCTGATGTAGCCATGCACTCTACATGGCTTTGCTGCAGGACGGTAGAGTGCTGTCCCCTTGAGGGCCGGTCATGTAGAACTGGGGTGATTCTCAATGGGTCCTGGGAGCCAGGAGTGAGTCTTATTGGACAAATCCACACCCACCTGATCCTCCAGCAGTTTCAATGTCTAGGCACAAAATCAAAACTTGGGATGAAAGTGTAAGTTGTTCGGTTGGAAAACCCAGTCAGTGGGAGCCACTGTGAGTCTAGGGTCCTAGGCTCCAGCAACCACCCGCCAGCCACTCTCACAACAGAGGGTGCTAATGCAGCACTGGTCAGGCACCGGGAAAGTTCTCCGTATGTGTTCCATTCACTCGCTCTCACAGCAGCTCTTCTTCTGGCCTGCTTGTCTTGGTTAGAACTTCCAGCACAACGATGATAAGAGAGGACATCCTTTTCTTGTTCTTGATCTTAGGGGGAAAACATTCAGTCTTTCGCTATGAAGGATAATGATAGCAGTGGGATTTTCATAGCAGAGTGGGTACCCGATGTTCCTCTTTATCAGGCGAAGAAAGATTCTAGTTGAGAGTTTTTTTTTATCATGAATAGGTGATGTGTTTTGTCAAATGCTTTTCTGTGGGCCGACCACTGAACCACACCAGCAGGGCTGATTGATTTTTAAAAAAAGATGTAAGTTGATCTTGAATTCCTGGGGTAAGTCCTACTTGGTCACGGTGTATAATCCTTTTTATATGTTGGATTCAGTTAACTAGTTTTGTTGTTGTTGTTGTTAAGGATTATTTATGAGATACTGATCTGTATGGCTTTTTTTCCAGCTTTATTGGGGTATAATTGACAGAAAAATGATCTGTAGTCTTCTTTGTCATGATGTCTCTATCTGATTTTGGTACCAAGGTAATACTGACTCCTAAATGAGGAGGGAAGCGTTCCCCCTTCACTTTTAGGGAGAGTTTGCGAAGGATTTGTATTCCTTAACTGTCTAGTAGAATTCACCAGTGAGGTCATCTGGGCCTGGGCTTTTCTTTGTTGGAAGCTTTTTGATTACCAATTCAATTTTTTTACTTGTTACAGGTCTATTCAGATTTTCTATTTATTCTTGAGTCAGTTTGGTAGTTTGTGTCTTTCTAAAAATTTGTCCATTTAACCTAAGTCATTTAATTTGTTGGCATACATTTGTTGATAGTATTCCCTTAAAGTCCTTTTTATTTCTATAAGGTTGGTAGGGATGTTCCCGCTTTCATTCCTGATTTTGGTAATTTGAGTCTTTTTTTTTAAATCCCCTTTCTGGTCAGTCTATGCCACTTTTTTTTTTTTTTTTCAAAGAACCAACTTTTGGTTCATTGATTTCCCCCCTTCCCTATTGTTCCTCCATTCTCTTTTTTCATTAATTTCTGCTCTAATCTTTATTTTGTTCCTTCTGCTTAGACTTTAGTTTGCTCTTTTTCCAGTGTTTCAAGGTGGAAGGTTAGGTTATTGATTTGAAATCTGTAGGTCATGCGCTTGTACCATTTTGATAGGTACTGTCAAATTGCCCTCCAATTTATGCTCATCAGCTGTGAATGAGAAGTGCCAGTTTCCCACATCCAGGCCGGCACTGGGTGTTATCAGTCTTTTTATGTTTGCCAATATGATGATCAAATATGGTATCTTGTTTGAATTTGTTTCTCTAATTAGTGGTGATGTTGAGCAAACTGTCATGTGTTTGTTGGCCATTTGTGTTTCTTCTGTAAATACAAACGTGAATCAGTTGCCTCCCATACGCACCCCTGACTGGGGGATTGAACCTACAACTTAGGTATGTGCCCTACCGGGAATCGAACCCACCACCTGCTTGGTGTATAGGATGACACTCAACCAACTGAGCCACCCAGCCAGGCACCTGTCTTTTTTACTTTATCCCTGGTAGCTTTGACCAGACAGCCACGTTTTAAATTTTTATGTATTTAAGTTTGTGTTTTCTATATTACTTTAAGTGTCCCCCTCGCGCCCCCCCCCCCCCCCCCCACACACACACTTAGGAAGGTCTATATCATTCCAAGATTATAAAATTTTTCTTCTGTATTCTTTTCTAAGCTGGTTCTTTAACATGTTAGTACTTGTCTCTGACAGTAAAAGATGAGCAGAATAGTTGTTCAGCCCTTATGTTTTGCAGGCAGGTTATGTCATGCCCCCCAAAACATTTGAGGTCCCAGGCCCTTCTTCCAAGTCTGTCACTGTTGCTAGTGTTCAGAGTAGAAAAGTGGAATTTTAGTCTCTTGTGATTGTAGAGCTCTAATAACCCTGTAGGCTTTGAAGTTCTGGGGAGTCAGTGAGAAGGCAAAGTAATATTTATTGATATCTATTAGTGTCAAGTACTGTGGTAAATATGTGTATGTGTTATCTCATTTACCACCTGAAAAGGACACATTGTTTTATACCTACTCCTTAGAGAAGGAAATTGGAGGGAGCTGGCTACATTTAATAAAGTGGTCCTGAAAAAAAAAATAAAGTGGTCCTGATACCCCAGAGGTATTGCCAGGAGTGTATGGTTGGCAGACTGCCCAGATGGCCCATAGAGAAGCAGGCTCTCTACAGCCCAAAGCCTGGGTCTGGATGTAGAGAGAAGAGGACGTACTTGTCACCGGCATTACTGGTGCAGAAATCCAGTCAGGGCTCCAGAATATCGGAGGAGCAACTTAATCAGTAATAAAACTCCCAGGAGGCTTATTTACCTGCTGGAAGCTACACTTCTGATTTACTGGGAAGATTAGAACTGTTGTCAAGTGCCTTAGAGTTCTCTGGCTGCAGGCAGTACTGGGAGGGAAGGCAGTTAGTCCACAGCCAGTGAGTCGGAAGTCAGAGCAGGGAAGTGAGTACTCTAATGGGGGGGTGATTTCGGCCTGTTGTGGCTGATGAATCTGACCCCACAGGATTGCAAACCTGCTCAAGGACCTTGGTTTGTCTAGAGGCCAGGGCTCCTTTCTCCCCTGTACAGTGCTGGAAGGATACATCCAGCTCCATCCTCCACCGCTCCCCTATTTATTTCCTTCGCTACTTTCTTCCCTCTTTCCTTTCTTTCCATCCAGCCATCAAACTATTTCATGCCCATTATCATCATGGACTCCCTTTTATCCTCATTCCCACTTCCATTTCTCCACCCCACTTCCAGCAACCATTCTAATGTATTTAATGTGTGACTGTTTTTGTTCTTGCCAAATGGGAGCTGCTGTTTTACATATACCACATTCATTTTTAAAAATATATCTTTATTGATTTCAGAGAGGAAGGGAAAGGGAGAGAGAGATAGAAACATCAACGATGCGAGAGAATCATTGATCAGCTGCCTCCTGCATTGTCTCCTACTGGGGACTGAGCCTGCAATTATGCCCTGACAGGGAATCGAAGTGTGACCTCCTGGTTCATAGGTTGAAGCTCAACCACTGAGCCACGCCAACAGGGCTATATTCATTTTTTAATTTTATTTTTCAGATGAGCATATAGTAAAATTTTTTTTTTTTGGTGTATAGGTCTATGTAACACAAGTATATATTTGTATGGCCACCACCACAATCAGGATAGAGAACTTTTCTATCACTGCAAAAATCCCCCATAGAGTCCCATTTTCTCCAGCCCTTCACCCCTGGCAACTCCTGACCGGTTCTCCGTTACTCTCTTGTCTTTTTGAGAATGTCATATAAACAGGCCATACAGTATATGTACATGTATTTTTAACTTACGTAAAGAGTATTCTTTTGTAGCTCGTTCTGATTCTAATTTATTTCACCCAGCTGTTTAAAAAGATTTTTTTAATTGATTCTTTTTAAGAGAAGGAGGAAGGGAGAAAGAGGGAACCGTCATTGTTGTGAAAGAGCATGCTTAGTTGCCTCCCTTACACACCCCATCCGATCGAACCCGCGGCCTTCTGGTGCGCAGAACGATGTTCCCACCAACCGAGTCACAGCTGGCCAGGTTCCTCCTGCTCAGTCCCTAGTTCTTTTTAGTAGAGAACGGTCTTTAGAAACCAAGACCTGGGCTCCAGATGCACACCCTTGTTTTTGAGGTCCATCCACATCGCTGTGTGTGGCCCCAGTGTCCATGGTGTTCATCCCAAGTTTCGTTCTCCCTTCCTCCATGATAGACTCCCACGCTAATTCACAAGTGCCGCTGTAAGGAACTGCCACCCAGCCAGGGCAAGCAGTGGCACAGGGTTTGAACCCTGGTCTGTGACCTTCTCCTACCATGCTCCTTCCCATGGGGATGGCATTTGCTTCCTGTAGAACTGTGTGTTGAATTTCTACATCTTTTCTAACAAACAAGCTAAGAAAGTGCAGATCGAAGTGCACTCCCCCAGCATCCTGAGGAGGGGAAAGTAATCAGAAGAGGAACGGAGGTAAGCGTGGCTTTTGCCACCCTGGGCCTGGAGTTCTCAAGTGGCAGGCCCTGGGCGACCTGTTGGTGACCATCTCCAGGCCAAGCGTGGAGGCCTCAGAGGAGGCAGGATGGGGGAACTGCCTCAGTATGGAGGGGAAATTTTTAAAATAAAAAATACCAGATTGTTGCCCAGCCGGCATGGCTCAGAGGTTGAGTGTCGACCTATGAACCAGGAGGTCATGGTTTGATTCCCAGTTAGGGCACATACCTGGGTTGTGAGCTCGATCCTCAGTGTGGAGTGTGCAGGAAGCAGCCTATCAATGGTTCTCTCTCATCATTGGTGTTTCTATCTCTCTCTCCTTCTCCCTTCCTCTCTGAAATCAATACAAATATTAAAAAAAAAAAAAAAAAGCCGGACTGTTATTCTAATCCTTTCTGAGAAGTTCAAATCATTCCTCCCAGATGTGCTCTAGTTCTAAGAGGAGAGGGGTGCAGCAAGGTCTTCCTGGGCTCACAGGATTTCCAGGCAGGTTGGCCTCATGAGCCTTTCCTGGTAGTGTTAAGAGGGCAGGCACGCAGTTTCCACACATTCCAGCAGAGAGGTGGAGGGAGGGAGAAGGGCTGGGTGAGGAGGAAATCTATTTTTGGGCCAGGACCAAGCAAAGCAGAAATTCCTCCTGGGACAATTTTCCCCAGTGGACAAACACTGGGAGGCCTGTTTACTGGGCTTTGAAAGCCTGTGATCCTCAACACTGTTTCTTGACCTCAGGGCCTTGTATCTATCTCTGTGGTTGCACTTCAGGTGAAAACCTTTTTGGGGGGAGGTAGAAGAGGGTAAAGGGATAAATGACAATGGAAAGAGACTTGACTTTGGATGATGAACACATAATACAGTATAAAGATGATGTATTATAGAACTGTACACTTGAAACATATATATATGTGTGTGTGTGTGTGTGTATATATATATGCCCAAGCGAGCTTGATGACCGACGACTGGTCAGTAGCTATGACGCACACTGACCACCAGGGGGTAGACGCTCAATGCAGGAGCTGCCTCCTGGTGGTCAGTGTGCTCCCACAGCCTATCTCCCGCAGCTAGCCAACCGCCTGCAGTCCCTCCCCCCTGCCAGCCCCAATGGGCCCTGATTGAGATTGGGCAAGATGGCCCCGATCGCCGGCCAGGCTGAGGGACCCCACCCATGCATGAATTCGTGTACTGGGCCTCTAGTATAATTATATTAACCAATGTCATTCCAATAAATTCAATAAAAAATTTAAAAAGAAACCTTTCTGGGTCACCCCAGGACAGAAGTGTACTGTCATGCCCCCAGTTCTGGGATCTCCAGAGGCTTCTCAGCATTCTCTTCTGGATGCTTCTGCTTTAGAAGTCAGGAATTGTGACCTTGTGTGTACAGAAATGTGCTTGAGGAGGGTTAGGTCAGTGATGTCAAATAAGATTCACTTTTATGCCACCTGGGATCAGTTGGTAGCTCCTGGAGCCCTAGGTTGAGAAGGATTCTGAGACAGAATCCCATGGGCACAGTGTAGAGAGAGTAGAGGGCCATGTGTACCTCGATTTGCTGTCCACTCTGTAAATGCATCCACGAACATGATAACTCTAAAGGATTAATAAGGGGAAGATAAGGGTGGCTTTTGTTGTTGTTGGGTGGTGGGGGGAGCGGGGAGATCCAAGAATGTTCTTGAGGAAATCTGTCAATCTCTGGCCTTCAGTTTCAAACTCTCATGTGTAACATGGGGCTGAAACATAATTCTCAAAGTCCTTCCAGCCCTGGTCTGCCAGGATTCTTCCATGTTCTAGTTCAAAGAGGATCCAGACCCTTGAAAGTGATGGAACCTGACCATGGCTTTGCTCCCTTAGGTTAGGCCTTGATACCTTTGGTGACAGGATCATGGACTGAGTGACCACATAAGGTTTTTCTGATGATCTCACAGTCCACACCAGACTTTGAACTTTGGGATTATTCTCTTAAGGAACAAGTGGTATTTAGTGAAGTGCCTGTTTGATCTGGCAGTGTGAGGTTTAGCTAAGGAAATGCAACATTTTCATTAGGCTGTCCACTGCCACAAAGTTTTGAATTATAGGCCTAGAACCTGCAGGAAACTTATTTTAACACTAGAGGCCTAGTGCACGAAATTCGTGCACTGGGGTGGAGGGGTCTCTCAGCCCAGCCTGCACCTTCTCGCAGTCCGGGACCCCTCACTCCTTCCCACCTGCCTGCTCGCTGCCCCTTACCAGTTCGGCTTGCTGCTCCTTAGCGCTGCTGCAGAGGCAGGAGAGGCTTCTGCCACTGCCACTGTGCCTGCCAGCCATAAGCCCGGCTTCTGCTGAGCGGCGCTCCCCCTGTGGGAGTGCGCTGACCACCAGGCAGAAGCTCCTGTGTTGAGCGTCTGCTCCCTGATGGTCAGTGTGCATCATAGTGACCGGTCGTTCTGCTGTTTCGTCGATTTGCCTGTTCGGCTTTTATTATATAGGATTGAGGGTGGGGGTGTGCCCATCAATCACAGATCAGGTGCTATTCTGGAACCAAAGGCATCTTAAAAACACAGAATGGGGAGTGTTTTTGCCCTTGGTTGCCTTGGTTGTACATGTGTATTAGGACAATCTAGATTCTCAAACATTAAAGGCAAGATGGTTCCCTGCTCTGTTAGCTCCACTTCTTAACTTGTAGCTGAACTTGTGCTGTGTGGATAAACACATGTTTGTGCATGCTGCACTGCCAGTAACTGTCCCAAGTATACTAGTGAAAAGGAATGGCATGGCATACAACCCCTGCCCTCACAGAGATGAGGGAGCAAGCAGGGTGCCCTCATCCTGCAGGGCTCAATGTTGTGTCAGGGGTGTTTTGGGCATCTGGAGCAGGGACTGATTGGCCTGAGGAGCTTGAGGAACTCTAGTGGTTTAGCAAATGCGAAAGTGAGGCAAGGCGTCTACGCTGGGTTGGCTCTAGATTAGCAGGGCTTGCTGTGCCGAGCAAGGGAGCAGTGGAATCTGTCTGAGTTGAGCTCACACATTGAAGTTATTGAGTGACTTACACGCAAGGCCATGACCTGGACTCCCAACTGAGAAGCCCACGTGGCAGGGCTTTAGCTGGGGGAGCCGAGGACAGGCTCACATCTGCTCATCTGCTTACGTAACCCTGCTTCCCAGCTCCCAGAGCCAAGAAAACACACAAGCCAGCCCAGCGGGGCCGAGGGCCTGTGGTAGCACACGCCATGCGCCTCACAGCAAGGGAGCCTTGGCTTAGCATGAGGACTGTCACGAAGCTTTCAGCCCTCGGTTTCTTCCCCTCGTCTCTCTGTGAGGCCTCCAGCCGTGGCTCTGAGACCTGGCCCCAGGTCTGCAAGGTCCTGGGCAGAGCTGGTCTCTGCCCTCCTGGAATCTGAGCTCTGTGAATTTTCTCACTGGGGCAGAGCCAGGAGGACAGCTCCTGGAGGAGGCAGATGTGCCGGACACTCCTGGAGGGCTCCTGGCTGGTACTGGACCCAAGGTCTGGGGCTGCCACTGACTGCCAAGTGCTGTCCACTCTCAGGTGAGATCTGCAGGATTCTCAGAGCTGTGGAGGCTTCACAGAGAGAAGGTGGGGAAAGACTTGCCAGATTGGGCAGGGAAGGCAGGATCTGGGGGTCAGTGTGCCTTCAATGTGTTGGAGACAAGATGGGGTTGTGAGAAGGGTGCAAAGAGGAGTGGGAGAGTGAGAAGAGGCTGTTCAGTGATAAAGCTCTACACGAGCCCTTGGAGGAGCCAGTGGGGGTGGAGTTCTTCTGGAGCAGGTTGAGTTCTGCTCCCTGCACCTTACGAAGGGGAAACCAGTATCCTGAGTGCAGACGCTACTTGCCCAAAGATAGATCATCCAGCAAGTCACCGATGGAGCTAAACCAGGGCCCAGGCATCCCCTCTCCTCTCCAGGAAACCTCAGGACCCCCTTTCTGGAACTCCTGAAGGGGCAAAACTAAGACCAGCCTGCAGGTGTCTGCGTCAGGAGGCTGGGCAGACCAAGTGTGGATTCCTCTTTTCTTAGGCTGGCTTCCGAAAGTATGAGTAAGTTGGTAGGGTGACAGTCCAGATGCCTCTTGGGTTCCTGAAAATGGGGTTATGTTTAGTAGCATCTTGAGAAGCAAAGGTACAGCAGGGCTGGGGCTTTGCAGATGTTGTGGGGCCCTCTGAAGTGAGAAGAGCCCAGTGACAGATCTTTTTCATGTTTTTCACAAGTGCGCTGTGCAGCAGGGCCTCCCAGAAGACTGCTCGGGGCCAGGCAGTCAAGAAGTTGAGGCCTGCTGGACCCCGTTGGGAAGGGCTGTCTCTATGACCTGTGAGTTGTAGGAGACCCTGAGGACCCTCCTTACCTGCAAGCCCCAAGACTTGTGAAGATGGGAGGTTCCTCTCCCCATTGCCCAACTTGCCCAGACAGAGTCACCTACGCTCTGCCCTAGCTGGTTTGGCTCCGTGGATAGACCATTGGCCTGCAGACTGAAGGGTCCTGGGTTTGTTTCTGGTTAGGGACATGTACCTGGGTTGTGGGAGGCAACCAGTCGATGTGTCTCTGTCACATCAGTGTCTCTCTTACTCTCTCTCTCTCTCTCTCTCTCTCTCTCTCTCTCTCTCTCTCTCTCTCTTTTTCTCTCTCTCGCTCTCTCGGTCTCTTCCCCTCCTTCCATTCTCTCTAAAAAGCAATGGAAAAGTATCCTTGGGTGAAGATTAACAACAACAAAAACAGAACCAGAATCACCTAGGCTCCTTGTTAATTACCCACCTAAGTCCTTACCAAGCTCTGCCCAGTTCAGGCTCTCCAAGGGAAGGGCGTGAGAGTCCGTATTTTTTACAACTTGCCTCAGGTGATTCTTATGATAGGTTTGGGGAAAACTGGTCCATGTATCCCCTTACTTAGTCCTAGAGTATAAAGCCAATGCTCACCTGAGGGCACCCTAGATTATGGAAGCTGGTCAGCCAGCAGCCCAGTGAGGGACTGATCCGTGAGGCCCTTGCCCCTCCAGAGACAGAGGTGCCTGGCCCAGGTGGCAACGGGACTTTGAAACCATGAGGGTCCTCTTCCTTACCCCAGGGGATCTGCTGTCTGAGCTCTGTGGTAATGAAGAAAGGGAAAGGACAAGGCAAGATCGGGACTCTGCTCTTAAGATCCTGGCCTGTCTCTCCATGCAAAGTTTGCCATTAGAGGAAAGGGAAGGGCATTTCTGGCAAAGAGGAAAGTGCAGTCACAGGCCTGGTTTATGAGAATGGGGAGGGAGGAGAGGAGGGAGAGCTGAGACTGAAGGGCCTTGTTGCCAAGCTAAGAGGTTTGGCCTTGCCTTGTCCTTGGCGACACAGCCTTAGAGCCATGGGAGGTTTTTAGTGAGAAGGTAATGATCGGAGCTGTGTCTGAAGAAAATGAATGGGAACAGGTCCGGTGGTGATGGAGCTGCGTCAGCACGGGAGTGGTGTGCTGGAGGTGCAGGGGAGGGGAGAAGGAGAGGAGATGGTGAGTTCGCACCTGTGGACAGGCAGGAGGAGCAAGAATCACAGCCTCCTTTTCTCCGGCTGTCTCATTTCAGGAGGGTGAGTGAACTCTGGGGACAGGGTGCTCAGAGAGCCACATACTGTTGATAAACAAGGTGACAGAGTGAGTGTGCACACTGGTTCTCACTGGCATGTTTCAGGTGAACTTGCTCTGAATTTGTGGTCAGCATTCTCACCTCTGTTCCTTTGTGCTTATGACCAGTTTGCTTCACAGGGGAAGCTGGTTACACTAGGGCAGTGATCGGCAAACTCATTAGTCAACAGAGCCAAATATCAACAGTACAACGACTGAAATTTCTTTTGAGAGCCAAATTTTTTAAACTTAAACTTCTTCGAACACCACTTCTTCAAAATAGACTCACCCAGGCCGTGGTATTTTGTGGAAGAGCCACACTCAAGGGGCCAAAGAGCCGCACGTGGCTCCGAGCCACGGTTTGCCACCCACTGTATTAGAGGATCCATTCTCAAACTGCATCCCCTGGTAAAATGATTCTGTGGCCCAGTAAATTTGGGAGATGGTGAGTTAAATAAAGTGAAGAAGGTTTTTTGATTGCACAACTTCTCAGAGCCTTTGGTGTACGTCCTGACTTTCCAGAAGCAGGATTTAGTAGGCAGGGTTCCTGCCCTCATTTGACCAGGGGACATGTTCTTCTGTTAAGCATCCTGCTGGGATTAGTGTTTCTTGGAACCCTCTTTGAGAAAGTTTGTCCTACAGAGAATACTGAGGGCCGGGGTTCAAGTCATGACTCAGTCCCCAGTTCCCTGTGTGTCCCTGGGCCAGTCACCTTTCTTCTGCCCTCACCATCTGTGCTGCATGAGGGACAGTCCCCAGTATCCCTCTCGTAGCACCACCTGTTTCTGTTTAGGAGACAAGAACTTCCATGTCTGTATCTGGGTCTTGGCCTTTCCCTCTGCTCCTAACTTGCCACTAACTAAAAACCCACCATCCGTACACATCTCATCAGTTTTTCATCTAAGCCAAAGAGCTCCCTACTAACTAATTTCTCTCATCTGGAGCCATGTTCTTCTAGGCTAGAACCTTTGTGGTCATCCCTGACTGGATTCCCTCCCTTCTTCCTCCGTCTCTTACCTCTACTAAGCGTTCTTCTTTGATGTTCTTTCCAACTGTTTTCTTCTCCCTTGCCCCCTCAGTCTCCTCTGGGGTCTCATTTCTTCCAGTCCTTCCCATCAAGTTTGTTTTATCTGTGCATCAACCCACAAGTCATGGGTTACTCATGCCACTCCTTGCTACCTTCTGCTTTTCTCAACACTGACCTCCCCAACACACACACACACACACACACACACACACACACACACACACACGTTTCCTCAACTAGGCTAAGTTCTGAGAGAACCTGTCCAAAGCCACACTAACTGGGAGGAGGCAGAGCTATGTCTCAACCTCAGGATTTCTGAGAAAGTGCTTTCTCCTCCGTGCTCTCTGATCCTTGCAGCAGCCTGCCAGGAAGTCAGAGCAGAAATTGCTCCATTTCCACTTTACAGTTGAGAAACATGGAGTCTGAAGGGAGTGTGGCCTGCATAGGCGAGTGCTTCTCAGGGTGACCCGTCATCCAGGTTTGCCCGGTACAACGAGTTTCCTGGGATGGTTGGTCACTCTTGTGCTGGACATGGTGCCTAGTGCTGGGCACGAATGCCTTTTCTATGGCCTCACTTCCTCTCTGAAAGAGCTGTCCCCTGCGGCCTGGCCACCTGGCACCCCCTGTGAAGCAGCGAGTCCACAGCCTGCTAACTTCTCCTTCCTCCACCCCTTTAGTCGGCCCCTTGCTGATCGAATTCAATGTGCCTGTGGACCTGACGCTTCTGGCAAAACAGAACCCCGAGGTGAAGGTGGGTGGTCGCTACGCCCCCAAGGACTGCATCTCTCCTCACAAGGTGGCCATCATCATTCCATTCCGCAACCGGCAGGAACACCTCAAGTACTGGCTGTATTACTTGCACCCTATCCTACAGCGTCAGCAGTTGGACTACGGCATCTATGTTATCAATCAGGTGAGGTCTGGGAAGGCAGAGCCAGGGAGGAAGTAGGTGTGTGTGCATTGTAAATAGAGTAAAGAGATGGGCAAGGAAAGGAAGTAATTTCCTTGATATCTGAATTTTACAACTTGATTGCTATTACCCTCTTTATTTTAATTAGTGTAAAGAGGCTAAAGGCCATACAGCGTGCTTGCTTGTTGCTGTAACTCTTTAGGCGAGGGAAATTGCTGGGATGCTTTGTTTGTGTGTTTTGTTTTTTTTGGAAGTACCCTTCCAACAAAATGGAGAGAAAAATAACAACTCTTATTCTCTCCAAATAAAGCAATGACTATTTTCTGTCTCTGGGTAGCTGTGTGTTTTCCTTTTAAAAAAATAGAAATACCCATTTGGAGTCAGACTTTTAGTTAACTTCAGATTTATCCGGTTTAACTGCTATTTCTGAGGTACTCACAGGAGACAGTGCTCTTTGTTCAGGCCTGTATGCCAGGCCCCAGCACAAGTTTGGGGAAGTTTTATTTGTGGCCCCTGAAGATCATGTGGCCTGAACTGAGTCTGAGAAAAGGGAGCTTCTCTCTGTGTCTCTGCTCCATGTGTGTATTGGGTTAAAGAAGCTGTTGGCAGCATGTCAGCCTTCAGCACCATGACCTGGAGAAATCAGATTGATCTGCGAGGCAGTATTGTTTTGTTTTGTTTTTTAAATATTTTTATTGATTTCAGAAAGGGAGAGAGAGATAGAAACATCCATGATGAGAGCAAATCATGGACCGGCTGCCTCCTGCACACCCCACACTGGGGAGTGAGCCTATAATCTGGGCATGTGCCCTGACTGGGAATCGAACTGTGACCTCCTGGTTCATAGGTCGACGCTCAACCACTGAGCCACACAAGAACACAGACTTGTTAAAGGAAGAAGGAAGGATAGAAATATAACTTTGGTCTACCAAGTTTATTTTGAATACTTACATTCACCTGTTTAGACTATAACCTTCTAGGTGCAATAATACATCTAACTTATATGTATACCAAATTTCATTGACATTCATCTGAAGAGACAGAGTTTGCCCATTTCTAAAAGGCCAAACGTCCATTTCAAGATAAATTCTGAATCTGCTTGAGGTAGTAAGGTTGTTGGTAGTTGACAGCTTCTATCAAAGTTGAGGGACTTTGTGTGGCTCCCCTTGGACCAGAAGGGAAGCTGAAAACAGCAGTGTGTCCATCAAGCATTTCTGAGGCCCACTGTGCATAGTCCTGCACCAGTTGCTGCAGAGAGATTCTAAAGAAGTGTAAGGCCGCAGTTGTACCTGTCCCAAAGCCTCCATTTCCCCTTCTGACAAGTGGACCCTTCCAGAAAACAATCTGTTAACAATCCCAAATAGCAAGTGATTGGATGGTGGCCCCCAAATGCTCTAGAAGCTCAGGAAGGAGAGGAATGGCCTGGAAGAACCATGATATAAACTGGGTTCTAAAGGCTGGAGGGAGACATGGTCATCTTAGCTGGGGCTAGAGAATGGGGACTTTTAGGGAGAAAGCAGCCTTGCATGTTCCTGGAGAGTGAGATGACCATTGGGTAGGAAGGCAGCAGAGGTTCCAGGGCCCCATGTTGGAGCTGAGTCTGTCAGACAGGAAAGAGCCGATATTTGCTTTTCAAGGGAACTAAAGCTCAAGATTGGGAGAATAGATTGTGGACAAACCCCTCGGGGCTCTTTGAGTTTCTTGGCCAAGTGAGGCATGGATCAGGGCCCTGAGAAAATCTATCAGTGAGATAGCTGTGGGTCAGTTACCTTAGAAGAATGTTGGAGAATATAAGAGAGAGCAAGTAAATGCCAGGCCAAAAATAAAGGAAGTAAATGCCAGGCCAGCTTCAATCCAACAAGTATTTGTTTAAGAAACAAATGTGAGAGAAACATCAATCAGCTGCCTCCTGCACCCATCCCTACCAGGGATTGAATCCTCAACCTGGGCATATGCAACCTTTTGGTGCACAGGAAGATGCTCAACCAACTGAGCCACACTGACCAGAGAAGCCTCTACATCTTTTCCTTCTCTTTCAAGGGTTAATTTTCCTCTTTGTCTCCCTCTCCCTCTCCCTAATTGTTTTCTTCTGCTCCAACTCCACCCTGGTTATTTCTTTGGAAAAATACAATCTGATTTTGAGATAACCAGGTCTAAGGAGAAACTTAATTTTGCCCTATCTTTGTAGTAGAGACAGACAGACAGACAGACAGACATAGAATAGACATGTTCGGTTGCCTCCCATATGCACCCTAACTGGGAATCTAATCTGCAACCTTTTGGTGGACTGGAGGACACTACAAAGAACTGAACCACACTGGTCAGGGGAGAAACCTAAGCCTTTTCAAAGGAAGAGGCCCAAGAGAAACACTGCGTCATTCCCCCACTCCCTGCAATTTAACTTAGCGACTTCCTGTGTTCTCTGTTTTATAGTTGTTTTAGAGGAAGGGAGTTCAGAAGGGCGTTTGTAGCATCAGGCTTCGACCTTCATGTACTATTGAACAAATAGGCATCGTTTGAGCCTCTCAGTGTCTTCCTGTCTCAGACGCCCCACTGTCATTTTGACCATTTTTCCCCAATCCCAATTAAAATTAGAGAGAAAGAAAAAAAGAAAAAAATTTTAGAAAAAAGATAAAGAAAAGAAAAAAAGATTAGAGAGAAAGAAGGCTTAAAATAGGAGGGGGCTCTGAGACATCTAGTCCAGTGGTTCTTAAGTTTTTAAGAATAGAACCTAAAAAGAAACACCAAAAAGAAAGAATAGAACCTCAACCCCTTAACTTCCCCTTCAGTCTTTGCTGGGATTTGCCTGAACCTCTGAGGCCAGATAGTGTGCAGATGTCTGCTCTGTTTCACAGGTGAAGCAACTGAGGCTCAGAGAAGGGAAGTAGAAAGGCACATAAGTAACTGTAGGGCTGCAACTCAAGCCCCTGTCCCCGATTCCTGATGCCCTCTCACTGCGCGGGCAGCAACTCTCTCCTCAAGGCCATCCAGTCCCGCCCTAAAGAGTTTCTTCTCCAAGCTGGGTCTCCAGGGCTGGGAGTGAGCTCGGATTGCCTGGCTCTGCTGCCACTAACCAGCTAGTGCCCTTTGGCATGAGTTCTTCAAAAAAATTTTTTTAAACATTTTTATTGATTTCAGAGAGGAAGGGAGCGGGAGGGAGAGATAGAAACATCAATGATGAGAGAGAATCACTGACTGGCTGCCTCCTGCATGCCCCTACTGGGGTTCGAGCCCACAACTCAGGCATATGCCCTTGACCGGAATCAAACCCTGGACACTTCAGTCTGCAGGCCAGTGCTCCATCCACTGAGCCAACCCAGCTAGGGTGAGTCTTCCATTTGTGTTCAGCTGAGTTCCTGTGGGAGGGCAGGGTTTTAGTGCTTCCCACACAGGGCTGTGAAGCACCTGACACCTGGTGACCCTCAGTAACACTGGTTCTTTACTGTGATGACTGGAGTTTCTCCTCCTTACCCCCCTTCTTCCTGCCTGTTGTCTCTAATCAGTACCGAGGTAATAAACTCTTTACTGCTCTCCCTCTTCCTGCTTCACCCCCCTCCGTCACTCAGGACCAGCCTTGGGACTCTCCCTCTCATTTGTGTGGCTTCCAAGGAGGCAGAGGGGAGCAGATAAGGACATAAAGCCGAGAACCATCAGATAACAGAACCTCAGGGGATGTAGGGACCACGTCAGCCTACCAGCTCCTTCAGAACGGGGTTGTGTCTCAAGTTCCACACACAGGGGTGAGCTTTCACAGGCTTCTGTGACTCCTACCCCTGTCCACATTAAGCTATTAAGCACCCCATTTGGGTTTAGGCCCTTCCAGGCACCATAAGAACGTACATTTCACAATAAGGGGTGGGGGGCTTACCGGTCGACACGGAGAACAAACAAGCATTGCTGTTTTTTCTCAGATCTTCTGCCCGAGCACACCAGTGTCTGAGACTCACATTAAGGTTCTGGCACGGCCAGCCTGTTGGAACTAAGGGTGCTGCTCGGAGGCTCAGAAGTCCACCCCAAGGTCCAGCACTGGAACCGTAGTACAGAGTGGACATCACGGTGTCAAAGTGGGTGGAGGGCGTGATGCATACTGCACTTCCTCATATTTTAAGGAAACTAAAACCACCCAAGGTAAAGGGAAGACAAGTTGCCACCTGGTAACACCAGCCCTGAATAAATACAGGATGTGTGTGGGATTACCCGGCACAGGAGTAAGTTACCACAGGTGAGAAATGCAGGCCCACCTGGCCAGGTGGATTTGTAATCACCATGGCAGCCCTCTGCCCTGGAGCCAGCACCCAGGACTGGTCTCTCCACTTCCATTTGTATATCCCCTGGCACCTCTGAGCTCGCTCAGCTGCCCAAGATATTTCTGGTTCTACCATGCCCCGCCCTTTCTTTAAACCCTTCAGTGTGTCCCTACTACCCACAGGAAGGGTCTGCAGGGTCTGAAGCCCTGAGGTCAGCATCCACGGCCCTCTGCAGTCCAGCCCTGACCTGCCTCAGCCACCTCCTCCTCAGGCTCCATTCACACCTTTGTGTCACAGCCATCCTGGATTCTCCATCTTCACCCAGACACACTCTGCTCCCATGGGTGCCTTTGCTTATGCTTTCCCCCCTCCCCTGCTTGCCTGCCTTCCCTCCCCTACCTGCTCTCTTTCTGGCCACCATTTGAGGTCCCTCCCATACCACCACCACCCCCTCCCATACCACCACCACCCCCTCCCGCCAAACTTATTAGCTCTGTGAAGCCCCAGGTGGGACTGACCTCTCTCTCCCTGCTGCTCCCAGGCTACTAAGCAGATCCCTAGCCGAGGGATGAGGGGTGATTGCTGTGAGGGATGAGGAGTGATTGCTGTGTGCAAGCTCACCCAGCTGGCAGCTCCTGGACACCCAGCCCCCAGTTCTGACCGCCTCTGTCTCCCTGACCACCTGGCTCCGTGTGCTCGGTCAGGGTTTGGAGCATGGAGCCTTTCCTCCCTGTGACTCCTGCCCTTTACTTCCACCCACTCTCAGGACCCCTTGCTCCCTGTTCTCCTGTGAGGATGGTGCCTGGAAGTGAAGCCTCCTTTCTCAGTCAGGCCAGGGCATGATCCTTGGGAACCTGCACAGCCCCTCCCAGGCCTTTCCCCAGAGTTCTCTGCTCCTTGCTGATCAGAGCAGGCCTAGGACACAGCCCTTGGGAAAAATGGAGAGAATCCATTTTAACCCTGTGGTTGTTGAAGGCCATAAAACTTTATGGTCCTTTGGACTGAACATCTTTCATGGTCTCACTTGGGATTTTTACTCTAACGACCCTCATTGTTTCTGCTGAGGGAAGGCTGGGAAGGTAAGTAGCTTGCTTGGGTCCCTGATGGCTGGGTGGTGGAGCTGGGGTTGGACAGAGATCGCATGAAGCCTGAGGAATGCCTCTCTTCCCCTCCCTGGGAAACAGTTCCACTCCCACTGGGTGATGCTGTGAATCCCACAGGTCATGAGGGGTGGGCCTTGCCTTGGGAGCAACAGCCTCAGAACCCTCTGTGAGGCTTGCCCCTGATCCTGCCCACAGGTAAATCCTGGCCAGAAGGGCTGAGGCGTGGGGGACGGTGGGGAAGTTGGGAGGGGAGGCCCAGCTTTTTCAGGCTTTGAAGTTTTTCCATCTGTGCGTTGTTGTGAGACGGTTCCAGACTGCTGGTCTGGGACCCAGTGTGGGCAGGTTTGGAGAGAGCCCGTTGTACCCTCCATGAGTGAAAGTATCTGTCACCGTTCCTCAGCAGCTTATCTCTGTCCCTGGGCCAGGCAGCGGGTTTCTAAATGAGGCCCAGGTGAATCGGGGCGAAGCAGACTCATGAGCCTGCCCCATTATTGAGGATGGCTGCCTGGGCCTGTCGCCCCCACTGGTTTGGTTTCTATCTTGACCATCTTTTACCGTCCACCATCCCTGCCTTCCATTCCCTGCCCAAGTGGTCAGCCTCCAGATTGGTGTGGGTGGGAACGGGGGCCCAGGAGGGGTGGGGTTGATCCCGTCCTGCAGCACCCCCTGCTTTGAGCTTCCTGACGGGCGGGAGGGGGCTGTGGGAGGACTGGGAGTGTCTGTGTCCCACCATTCCCTGTGCACTGCCCCGTGCAGGCATCTCCTTTGCTGTGTGTTTCCCCTCTCTGTCCGTGGTTCACACCGTTCCTCCTGGGGAATGTGTCACAGCACTCAGGCACTCACACGGCTGGTGAATTGCCTCCTTGGACATTACCCTAGAAAATGCCATTTTCTCTGCTCACCCTTAACTTC
Organism: Corynorhinus townsendii; assembly: GCA_026230045.1. NCBI lineage: Eukaryota > Metazoa > Chordata > Mammalia > Chiroptera > Vespertilionidae > Corynorhinus > Corynorhinus townsendii. Next base: position 146,933,630 of record JAPDVU010000005.1, on the reverse strand, counting down.
AGGGCAGGAGTGGCCACTCATTAGTGATTTGCCTTTGCCCTGGTACAAGGGTGGTCAGAATGGGCTCCTTTCCTTTTGCAGCGGTGCCATTTGCCTTCCTTCCTTCCTTCTCTCCCTTGCTTCCACCTTTTCTCTTTCTTTCCTTCTAGCGGGGGCCTTTTCCCTTTCCTTGTTAATTCTGTTTGTAGCCAAGCCTGCTGATGGAGGAGCTTCTTCTGGGGTCTGCTTCTTACTCTCCACCTATCTCCTCTTCTGCTCCCTCCACCTCCTAGAGAGAGGAGCGCCCGACCTAACCACTGCTGTGACTGCTGCCGCTGCCACCGCCACCGCCACCGCTGCCACCCCACCCTGGTAATGTGCACCCCCCCCCCCCCCCAGTCAAACCCAGAGCCCAATCCCCACAGTCAGGGAAGCTGTGTAACCTGCCGTGTGCTGGCCTCGGGCCCTGTGGGCTCCCGGGCAAGGTCGGGGCCCCTAGTGCCTTGCTTGGAAATACCAGCCTGTTGTGCAGAGGTCTAAGAGACTTTGCCTTCCTGAAATTAAGCCACCGTTGGGCTCATACTTTGTATGTATATACTTCTGTATCCTGCTTTTTCTTAATTCCGTGTCATCAGCATCCTCCCATGTTATTTCATAGTCTTCATAATCATCACTTTCCATGCCTTCACAATAGTGGAAGCATGCAGTTCTACCATAATTAACTTAGCCATTCCATATTAGCAGCATTTAGACCATTTCCACCTTCTCACTAGTGGGAATAATACTGTAATGAACACCTTTGGGTCTAAAGCTTATTCTGAGTTTGTTTCTACATTTCGGTTTCTCTAGGCTAGGTTTTCAAATACAGGATTATGGGTTCAAAAACAGTTTAAACTTTTTATAGTTCTTAAGATAAACGGCCAAATTGTTTTCTGAGAGAAGCCTTTATTTTCTAAAGTGTTTTTCTGCAGGAAGTCCGTGCCGCAGGCCTAGGGAGAGAGACAACTCTTGCAGTGGCTCCTGTGGAGCTGGGGTTTAAAAATTCTCTGTGTCCACCTCACCAAGAATCACCACTTTCAGTTGGGGAGTTGGGGCACAAATCCTTCCTTGACTTGCAAAACGTGACCCTTGTTTAAAACATCAAAGGCTTCCTGTGGCCTAAATCAAAGGTAATGCCTGAGTATTTTAGCAGAGTACCCAGCTTCCCCCTCCATCTCATCAGTTGTCCACTTCCACCTTCATATCTTATTCTGGCTTCCACGGTGTGTACTTCTTGTAGTTCCTTAAATGCTCTCTTTTCCCCACAGCCTTTACAAATGCTGCTCTCTCTCGTAGGACTACTAACCGTGGCTACCTTCTTTGAAGCCTTCTCCAGTCCCCTTGGACTAGGTTAGTGTCATCACCTCCATCCCATCTGTGCTTGGCTCTGTGACTCCCCTTCCCTGCTCCCTCTCCCCTTCCCCGGTAGCTGTGCACCACAAGGCGCTCATCGCTCAGCACCCATGGCAATTGCCTGTTTATCTTGCAACACCTCAAAAGCGGGGCCTGTTTATTTTCCCTTTTTGTGTCCCTGCTGTTAAACATGACGTAGACACTCAATGAATGGCAGGAATGAATATACTAAACACGAAACACAGGACCCTCTGGCCCTCTTCTGTCTCTGGGGCTGGCTTGCTCTTTCCTTTTCTTGGTAACTGCTTTATTGAGATGTAATCACATACCATAACATTCACCTATTTAAAGTGTATAACTCAGAAGCTTTTAGTATATTTATCTAAACCATAAAATCAAGTTTAGAGTATTTTTATTGAGCCAAAAAGAAACACCTCTTAGCTACAAATCCCTCCATTCCCCACCGCCCTAGGCAACCACTCATCTTTCTGTGTCTGTGGATTTGCCTGTTCTGGATGTTTCATATAAATGGAATCATAGTAAATATGTGATCCTTTGTGACTGACTTCTTTCACCTGGTATGTTTTTAAGGTTCATCCATGTTGTAGTATGTATCTGTACTTCATTCCTTTTTATGGCTGAATAACATTCCATTGTATGGATGTACCACTTTTGTTTATCCATTCATCTGTTGATGAGAATTTGTATTGTTTCGACTTTTTAGCGATTGTGAATAATGCTGCTATGAACACTGTGTAAAAGTTTGTGTGTGTTCATATGTTTTCATTTCTCTTGGGTCTATACCTAGGAGTGGGGTTGCTAGATCACATGGTATTTCTTCGTTTATCTAATTGAGGAACTGCTAGACGGCTTTCCGTAGCGGCTGCACCATTTTACATTCCTACCGGCAGTGTAGGAGGATTCCATTTCCAGCGGACACACTATTTGCTCTTTCTGATCTTTAGTGTAAATGAAGGCTCTAGAAAAAGGTTTTAATAGCCCTGGAGAGCTATCTGATACTTCTTAAGACATTCCTCCCTGCCGCCCAGATCTGCCAGGAGGGACACTAGGTTTCCACATGATGTGTCTGAAGGTAGCTTCTTTCTTCTTTCCTCTCCTCTGAGGAGCGTGGCCTCGAGGCCTGTGCCAGGCCTCCCACCTCGGGTCTCCTCACTCTCGCCCAGGCCAGCATGCCTAACCAAGCTCAGGTTCCTGTTCTCTCTGTTCTGGCCATTGTTGGTTCTGCTTGACCAACTCTTCCACCCACTATCAGGAGTGTATGCCCAGTAATAAAAGTCTTCTCTGTGAATTTCGGTCGGGGGGGGGACTGCCGTCCTGTCCAACTGTGGAAATGCCATATAGTTTTTGACCTGTCTTCTTTCCTCTTGTCCTCTCCCTCTGTTAAGAGGAGCCAGTTGCCCTAGAACAGTGGTCGGCAAACGGCGGCTTGCGAGCCACGGTTTGCCGCTCTGTTGACTAATGAGTTTGCCAGCCACTGGACTAGACTAAATGTTATCGTGTAGTTGGAAGCTGTGAGGATTAGGCAATTGTGGCATATTGTGTGCAGAGAGGTAAAGGGTAGTATATGAAAGTGGTCGGCAAACTCCTTAGTCAACAGAGCGGCAAATTGCGGCTTACGAGCCGCGGTTTGCCGACCACTACCCTAGAAGGAAGGGATAAATATAGCTCTTTAAAAAAAAATGTTACTGTTGATAGTATTAGGGATAACTCTAATTCTTATCTACCAATGTAAAGAAGCCTGCACATTAGCCCAGCTGGTGTTGCTCAGTGGTTGAGCGTTGACCCATGAACCAAGAGGTCACTGGTTTGATGTCCAGTCAGGGCACATGCCTGGGTTCTAGGTCTGACCCCCAGTAAGGGGTGTGCCGGAGGCAGCCAATCGATTATGATTCTCTGTCATCATTGATGTTTCTGTCTCCCTATCCCTCCCTCTAAAAAGAAAAAAATATTTTTAAAAAAGAAGAAGAAACAGCCTGCACTTTGAAAAGCCCTGTCTTTCAGAAGGACACCCGCAGCCAGTGCACCGAGGGGACTTCTGGGCATTTCACAGTCTCTAAAGGCCCCTCTTTCTTTCCTCTGCTGCTACAATCACTCGAATCCTGAGAGTCACAGGTTAACTCACTTGAGGCTTAATCCTTTGAAGAAATTACCCCTCCAGAGAAGCAGGATTTGGGATGAACTGAAAGTTGATTGGAAAGGACACACACAAACACGAGAGGAGTTTTCTCCAGGTGGATCTCTGGGAGACATTTAAAAAAATATGTATGTTTTTATTGATTTCAGAGAGGAAGGGAGGGAGAAATAGAAACATCAGTGATGAGAGAGAATCATTGATGGGCTGCCTCCTGCACGCCCCCTACTGGGGATTAAGCCTGCAAACCCAGGGTGTGCCCTTGACTGGAATCGAACCTGGGACCCTTTAGTCCGCAGGCCAAAGCTCTATTCGCTGAGCCAAACCAGTTAAGGCAACATTTTGAAAGGTCTGACTATTCAAGGTGAGTGGGAAAACCTCTGCTGTAATGATGGTAGTATCTGACATTTGTTGCCAGGCAGTTTGCAAAGGCCTTTAATGTATTGTCTTATTGAATACAACCCACCTGTTGTCATCTCCATGACCAAAAGAGGAAATTGAGGCCCAGATGCCCATAGCCAGTGGTCGGCAAACTCATTAGTCAACAGAGCCAAATATCACCAGTACAACGATTGAAATTTCTTTTGAGAGCCAAGTTTTTTAAACTTAAACTTCTTCTAACGCCACTTTGTCAAAATAGACTAGCCCAGGCTGTAGTATTTTGTGGAAGAGCCACACTCAAGGGGCCAAAGAGCCGCATGTAGCTCACGAGCCGCAGTTTGCCAACCACTGCCCATAGCTAATAAGTGAAGAAGAAGGCATTTCTGGGGTAAAAATGCATGTCTGTCGCGACATTTTGGCTTGGCCAAACTGACACATGTTTACTTGAGTGAATGAAGTAGCCGGTGCACTGAGTAAACGTGCCCTCTGAGGAGGGGCAGGAATGAAGGCAGGTGCCTTCCTACTTCCTGCAGAGGAATGGGCACCTGCAGTTAGTGGTGGGGGTTGGTGGACTTGCCAGGGCCTGTCTTTCTTAACAAGAAAGTTACCCATGTTATTACAGCATTTCACCGGAAGAAGCCTGGAACTGACATTTCTGTAATCCCCGGGGAGGAAGAGGAAGACACATGCTTTCCTCCTCTGTCCCTCTGCTGCTCTGGTGTTCCTAGGGCTCACACTTGCAAAAAATACCCCGCTCTTCCCCTCCCCCAGGACCACACAGGTGAGGCCCGGCTGGGAAGAAGGATGGGAGCAGCTGGGAAGAAGGATGGGGGCAGCGACGTGTAGTTCAGGTTATTTTGGAAAACTGCCTGCCTGGTTTTCAGTGTGGACCACACACTGGAGCGCCTTATTCAGGGGAAGGAACTGTTGCATCACACGTTGGCCAAGGGCAGAACCAGGTCTTCTTATTAGGGTTCTCCTCCATTATGCTGGGAACTTGGCTCCAGGGGGGCCTGTTTGCTGCTCCAAATTACCAGTTTCTGGGAGAGGAAAAATACTTAGTGTCGTCTCATTTAAGCATCTGCTTAGATCAAACAGTCGGGCCAGGAGGCCAGATCCTGTGGTTCAGACATGACCACCAGGAGCACCGTCCCCCTCCGCCTTCTTACAGGAGAGTGTAGCAAGAGAAGGGAGCATTGGGCAGCCCCCCTGGGGGTCTGCTGCACAGGTGTGAAAAGGCTTTGTTGAAACACTGCCCTTTCACTGGTTGGGAAAAGTGCTCAATGGGGATGAATTGTGTTTGAAAATATTCAGTGAACTCTTTTAGGGTCTTCGTGGAACTAGAGGAGCAAGATGGAGAGCACCAGGTGCGGGCCTCTCTCCCCATCACCAGAAGGTAGAAGGTGTGGGAGGAATGCGGTAGATCTAGGTCAGAATGAAAGTGGTTACAAGATTGTCGAGATGATTAAGTGACAGGGCATGCAGGTAAAACACTTACGCTTTGCCTGGTATACCATATCTGCCCCCGCCCTCCCCCCTGCATGAATGTTAGCAATGTATTGTTCTAGTAATAATTATTACAACAGCTTCGGAGTTTTCCCATGCAATTTCTCAACTCTGAACTTCTTTTTGCCTCATGGCTTATACAGAATTAACGGAAGGCATGCCTTAGGCGGTGGGACAGTTGGAGAAACAGCGTGTGCCATTCGTCGGTCACAGCTTTCTCTTTTCATCGAGTGCGGTTAGAAAGCTTTGTCATGGGCTGAGGAAAGGAGCTCTTGTGGAAGATGTCGCCTTAATTGAGATAGTATTCTCGTGGGTGCTTTGTCTGACTTCCTGGCACTTACTTTTCTTAAGTGGTTGGCTTCCCTGAGGCTGGGCGGCTGTGGTGAGGTCTGCCCGCTCTCCACTCACAGGTCGCGCCTCCTGGCACATAGTTCCAAGTCCTCTTGGGAGCCTGGTGAGAGGTTTGGGCACCCACTTCTGAGACTGTGTACCCACTGCAGGCCCTTACGGGATACATTTTTCCCCAGAGCAGAGGCCCTGCTCTTGCTTATCCCAAGAGACAGGGAAAGAGCATAAAGTGGGGGTTCCAGGGTGTTCGGCTCCAGTCCCAGGGTTGTCATTTGTGTGGCCTTAGTTTCTTCAAGGTGTGATGGGGAGGGTTCCGGTCAGGATGAGAACATGTGCCTGGAGGGCTTGTGAACTGCTAAATGTAAGGGTGGCAGTGTCGATGCTGTTACTGTCCTTACTAACCCAGGGCCATGGGCGTTGGTAAGAGCAGAGACCCATGCTGGTGACTCTAAGGGGGCCCTTTGGTTGGAGCTTCCCAGCAAGGAATGTTCTGACATTGTATGTTGAAACCCACCCATTGATCTACTCACCCATTCATCCATTCATCCACCCACCCAGCTATCATCCAGCCAGCCAGCGGTTATTTATTGAGCTCTTATTATATATGCCAAGCAGTGTTCAAGGCACTGGGTGAATAAATAGTAAACAGTTCCAGCCTTCATTGAGCATGCTTTCAGGGCGGGGGGGGGGGGGGACCTTGAAATAAACAAGATAAATAAATAAAATATGAAGTACCTTTTCACAAACAGACTTGGTGCTTTGAGACCCAGTGGTTGGCATCCTGAAGCAGGTGTTGTCTTCTCTCTCATACACCCTGTTTCTGTTGTGTGTACCACACTGCTTCCCAGCAGACATTCTGAGCACGTGAGGGCAGAGATTGGGTTGGGTTTGCCATATTTCTCTGTGCCTAGTTTAGTGACAGACACCTGGTAGGCACGCAATGTGGTTATCAATCACAGTCAACCATATAAAGAGGGTAGAAGTAAAAAGTCCCACAGGTACCCATTTCCTGAATGTCTTTCCTGGAATTAATCTACATATAGTATATAAATAAGTGACATATGTTTAAATGTCTCTTCACTTAACAATAGTGTTTGGAAGATCATTTCCTTTTAGAGAGTTCATATTTTAAAAAATAACTCCATCCCATTAAATGGATGTACCATCATTTATTTAACCAGTTCCCTAGTGATGCTTATGTCATTGTTTGCAATCTTTTTTTTTTTAAATATATTTTTGTTGATTTCAGAGAGGAAGGGAGAGGGAAGAGAGAAATAGAAACATCAATGATGAGAGAAAATCATTGATCAGCTGCCTCCTGCACACCCTCTACTGGGGATCGAGCCTGAAACCTGGGCATGTGCCCTTGACCAGAATCCAACCCAAGGACCCTTCAGTCTGAAGGCTGACACTATCCACTGAACCAAACCGGCTAGGGCTGTTTGCCATCTTCTGCTGTGATGAACACCCCATGGGGAATAATATTCATATGTCACTTGCACATTTGCAAGTCCTGTAGGATAATTCTGAAAAGTGGGACTACTGACTCAGGACATACCACATGGTATTAATTCACAAATGAGGGCAGAAAATGAGGCCCAGGAGTGGATTAATGACCACATGTAGTGGGCAAGTCACCAATCCCTATGTTCTGCTCGAAGTCCTTACGGCATCTAGTATCACTCCTTTTGTTTCTGCACTAGGCTGGAGACTCCACTTTCAATCGTGCTAAGCTCCTCAACGTTGGCTTTCAAGAGGCCTTGAAGGACTATGACTACAGCTGCTTCGTGTTCAGCGATGTGGACCTCATCCCAATGGATGACCGCAATACCTACAGGTGTTTTTCCCAGCCCCGGCACATTTCTGTGGCAATGGATAAGTTTGGATTCAGGTAAGAGCTGTTCACCAGAGTCTATAGGAAACATGTTCCTCTCTGATGTGACAACGAGGAGATGCAGTTTCTGCAGCCAGGAGAGCCTCTATGCACTGGAGAAGAATGCCTCCTCTGAGTAATAATTCTTTCCATCCTTCCTTGCTGAGGGCATGAGGTCTGTGAGATAAATATAGGATTGTTGTAAAGTCCTTCCCCCAGATCAAAGGTACTCAGGCCCTAAACTGGCTGTCTTGAGGGGAGGGATTTAGCTGTAAAAGTCACTCTCTTCCCCCCATCTTCCCTCCCACCCTCCCTGTTTGTGTATTGTCTTTTTGAGATACACGGGCTTATACCCTGACCCCTCTTTAATTCTGCCCTTGAAGCATGGTGGGGATCACTTAGTTCTTTTCCATAGCACCATGTCTATTTTCCCAGAACCTCTTAGGCTTGGGGGATGGGGCAAGAGGTAAGAGAAAGCAGCAGAGGCAGCAAAACTAGATCTTGTCAGCTCAGCTGGTACTTCCCTTAGAAGTGGCTAAGAGTCCATTTCTATAAAAACACTCATTATCAAAAACCATTATTGGCATGGCCACCTTGGGCTCAAACCCTTAAATTGCAAGACTGTACTGTGAGGAAAGCAAAAGGTGTCTGGCTGACTTGGCACCTCAGTGATGGTAGCTTATTACACATAGATGACCTTAGATTCATTAAAGCAAGTCCCGAGGGAGTTTGCTTGTGGATACTTGCAGTCAGAATTCAGAATTCCTAAATGGATTCGAAAATGATAATTACTTTTTTTTTTTTTTTTAGGTTTTGTTTTTCTTGGGTTCTATATGGTTTGGCTGACTTTCCTCTTGAAATCTGAGTTAGCGGTTTTCTTAATTTGTGTGATAAGTTTTGGTTTCTGTAGATTCCAGTAAGAGCCTGAGTGTGGTTTGGAACTGCACACAGGGCCGAGAAAAAACCCCACAGCCTTTAAAGGAACCCCAGAAGGCCTTCGCATGGCCTCTGGACATGTCCTCATTCTGATTCTTAACATTTCTCATCTGTGCTTCTTCTGTATTCCTCAGGAGGCCACAATTCATAACCATTGAAACATTGAAATACAAAAAGGTTTGGAGGGATGAGAGCCCAGATGCCCTGCTGCTTGAAAATGTGTCAAAATAGATTCACCATTATACATACTGCTAAGTCAGGATATGGTAGAAATTTCCAAGAAAAATTTCAGGAATGATGTCTTTTTTTTTTTTTTTTTAATCAGAAAATTTACCAGTTTTATTGATGCATCACAATTGCTCTATATTTTACCCTGCTATGTAGAAAATACTGAAAATACAAGCTACTTTGTAAAACGAAAGACAACCATAGAGTCCAAAGATAAACTATGTTTTACACAATGAACCCTCCCCCACCCCTCACCCGACGTTATTGGTAAATTTTAAGTATCTATTTAATTTGCGAAAATGATTATCTTACAAACTCCCTAAGTACATCTGCATTATAAACAGGCATTCTCAGAAACTGTTTCTGGAGGCTTGTTGTAAAAGGAAGCGCACAACCAGAAAAGGGAGAAAGCAGAAAAAGTTTAAATCACACACAGGAACTAGCATATAAAGTACATTTAATAAAGTTGGAATTCCGTTGCAATAGCAAGGAATCAAAGTGGACGTACTAACATTATATATACTGTACATATAATGTACTGTTACATGTAGTGAGATTATTTCTTCAAGCTGAATCAAAACCACACATTAAATAAGTTTAGCAACTCTTCTGATGATGAATGCTGCACCGTTCACCAGTTAAAAACAAAATCAAAATAGGAAGCAGGCTTGAGCCATTCCTGTCATTGAGAAGCAATTTTTATTTCTTAACGGAAAACAAACCATCCTGACCAGTGGGTGTTTGCATAATAATGAGAACTAAAACATGCATCACGGTGCTTGCCTGACGGAGGGCAGTCAAACTTAGGTCCTCTCCTGGGGGATGATGGATGGCAGAAATGCTATTTTTTTTAAGATTTTTTTTTAAAGGGAGAGAGTGAGAAACATCAATGGGCTGCCTCCTTCATGCCCCCTATTGGGGATCGAACCCACAACCCAGACATGTACCCTGACCAGAATTGAACCTGCGACACTTTGGTGCGTGGGATGATGCCCAACCCACTGAGCACACCGGCCAGGATCACAAATGCTGTCTTGACTATTGGAATCAGTCAGTGTTCAATCAGTCAGTGAAAGCTGGCCTGGTAGATGGGATGGGCATATGACAGCGTGGGCACAGGGAGACCCTAGGACAACCTTGGATTCCAGGACTTCCTGGATGAGGATTTCCCGTGCAGGAGCGGATTCCTCTCTGGTGCAGAACTGGGCTTTAGGCTTACGTAACCGACTGATTTTCTAGATCACCACAGAAGTGACATAATATTTTTAGAAAGAAGATTCTATTTTTTGACACCTGTGTCTTCTCTAAGACAATCTGAGTGAGTCTACTATAAAAACAAAACAAAGAAAGCCCTCATAAATCTCCAGTTAAAAAGTTCCAGAGAATAGCAATAACTTTAGGAGTGTTTATTTTGAGCAAGTTTTATTTCGAGAAAGTCAAAACTTAACTAATCACTGGTCCTCTGTGTGTGTCTGTGTGTGTGTTTTCTTTCCCCCCCCCCCAGCTTACCTTATGTTCAGTTTTTTGGAGGTGTGTCTGCCCTAAGTAAACAACAGTTTCTCACCATCAATGGATTTCCTAATAATTATTGGGGCTGGGGAGGTGAAGATGACGACATTTTCAACAGGTAATGGTCACAACTTAGATCTCCTTCTTCTCTGTCTCCCTTCACTTCTAGTTTTTCAATCAATGCTTCATTATTCTGTAAGGCTTTGACCCTCAGGAAGGATGCAGTCCCCACTCAGCCCAGGGTCTTAGGTGTGCCCAGCTATAGACACTGTACATGTTGAAGATGTCTTTAGGAAAATTAACTACTGCTATTTAAAGAAAAATTTTTTAATTTGTTGATTTTTAGAGAGGGGAAGAGAGAAACATTGATTTATTGTTCCACTTATTTATACATTCATTGGTTATTTCTTGTATGTGCCCTGACTGGGGATCAAACCCATAACCTTGGCATATAGGGATGATTCCCTAACCAGCTGGGCTACCCAGCCAGGGCAGCTTCTGTGATTTTTGCATTAGCCTTGGAAAATGTAAAATGAGAACCAAGTGAAGGAGTGTACTTGGATGCATACCACGTGCCATTTTGTCCCGAAGGAGTAAACATGTGTCCTTCAGCCCTAGCTGGTTTGGCTCAGTGGATAGAGCATGGATTGTGGACTGAAGGGTCCCAGGTTTGGTTCACGTCAAGGGCACATGCCCAGGTTGCAAGCTCAGTCCCCATTAGGGGGCATGCAGGAGGCAACTGATCAATGATTCCCTCATCACTGATGTTTCTCTCTCTCCCTTCCCCTTCCTCTCTGAAATCAATAAAAACATATTTAAAAAAAAAAAAAAACAAGACAAAACAAAACAACCAAAAAAACATGTGTCCTTTGTAAAAATTTCTTTGGACAGGATCCCAAGTTCTTCACAGAATCTCGGTACTGTTTTACTTATTTATTTAACTTTTTGGACATACACAAAAGAGGACAGAGTAGTATGATGGTTGCTGTGTACCCACTGGCCCCAGCCACCATCATTTCACAGCCAACCCCCAACACCCACACCCTTGGACTCCCTGGGAGTTGGTAAACCTTTATCATGTAGCTTGTCATTGCAGATGGTATAAAATCACCTGCCAGTAGCATTTGAAACCACATTCTGCCCAGTTCTCCCTGGCAATGGAGACTTCAGCCCTGCCAGCTGTGGATTAAAAGCACCTACTGCCTCTGGGAGCCAGTCTGAACTTGTCTCTGAGTTTGATGTCAGAATACACCCTGGTGCCTTCCTGGACTGCAGAACACTGATTTGATCAGTTAACCGAAGGTGTCTGTCAGAGCAGCACCCACGTTACTCAAGGCTAACTTTCTGTGGGAACTTGGCATAGGCCCAAGTCTCTAATACAGGCCTTGAAGAACACTTGAGTTTTCAAGTACACAGCTCAAGTGTCCGCTGCATGAGAGCACTGTGCCAGAGGGGCCCAATCGGGCAGACACGGAAGACATGGACATGGAGTCCAGACAGAAACAGACTTACTCCCACAGTACCACAGCTGGGCAGACACTGGGCAGATGTGACAACAGAGACCTGAGTGGTCAAAAAGGCTGGGGGACGTGGGGCCTGGAGCACACAGTACCAGCATCCTAGGCTGGAGGGACTAGAAGGGTGAGTGGTTTGTGGAGCAGCTTTCTTGGAAAAGAAAGGACCTAACTCTTCCTATACACCTACTCACTGAGTGCCAGGTCCTGGGGGCAAGGCCAGCAACCTTTAAAGTCATCCAGGAGCACTGCCTCTTAACTTCTCTATTCCTGCTTTGGTTTTAGTCCTCATTCCTTTCTCCTAGACCAGTGGTCGGCAAACTCATTAGTCAACAGAGCCAAATGTCAACAGTATAACAATTGAAATTTCTTTTGAGAGCCAAATTTTTTAAACTTAAACTATATAGGTAGGTACGTTGTTATTCACTTAATTAGGGTACTCCTTCAATCGCACTGTACAGGTGCGCCCACGCGTATTTTGTGGAAGAGCGACACTCAAGGGGCCAAAGAGCCACATGTGGCTCGGGAGCCGCGGTTTGCCAACCACTGCCCTAGACCTACACACAGAACCTTCCACTCGGTTCTGGCTGCCCCTAGTCTTATTCCCTACTCCCCCTTTTTATACTGATTATCAGAGAGATGTCTCCTTGGCTAAAAACCTTTGGGAAACACTGTGTATTACATCCTTTTCTGACACTGGCATGGTTCACTGGGTTGCTTGAAGCTTTGAGAAGGCCTCCATGACTTAGCCTTTGCCCATCTTTCCAGCCTCTCTCCAGCCACTTCCAACCCCAGATCCTTTCACCAGTCCCCGAGGCTTGTGTTGCTCCTGAGGGCCCCGTGTTTGCTCTCCCTGCCTGCCTTTGCCTGTGCTTTCCTGGCCGCCCAAAGGGCTCTGGCTGATGCCATTCATCGTCACGACTTGGCTCTGCCTACTGTTGCTCTATGATGATGATTTGTCCCTTTGCTCTTTGCAGATTAGTCTTTAAAGGTATGTCTATATCTCGCCCAAATGCTGTGGTTGGGAAGTGTCGGATGATTCGCCACTCGAGAGACAAGAAAAATGAACCCAACCCTCAGAGGTGTGTTTGTTTATATTCCTTCTTCCCTCTCTAGGATGGGGCAGAAATGAGGCTCTGGGGAAAGCTCAGTCCAAAGGGGGAAAGCAACAAAGTGCAAACGTTTAATGCTTTTTTCCTTAAGATTTTTGTTTTGACACGAACCTCTTGCTCTTTTTTGTTCTTGTAGGTTTGACCGAATTGCACACACGAAGGAGACAATGCTGTCTGATGGTTTGAACACACTGACTTATAAGGTGTTGGACATAGAGAGAAACCCGTTATATACCAAAATCACAGTGGACGTCGGGACACCGAGCTAGCATTTTGCTACCCTGATAAAGAGACCTGAAAATGGCCAGGGACCTCTGCTGTGTCCCTGCCAATGTGCTGGGCTGGTCCCTCATTCTTACCAATCAGCGTGATAGCCCCCTCCGCTCATCATTTACATGCCTTTCCGGCTGACCAGAACAAGTGGGATATTTTTGCCCCCAGCTTGACTCGGCGTGTGACTTCTTAGCTCTACGAGGTGTTTGTATGTGTAGAAACTGTCAGCCTCTGGGGGTTCTCAGCATGTTCACAGTGTCACCCCAAAGAATCAGAGTATATACAGCTCCAAATTTGGTAACTGTGGGACTCGTTCCCAGTGGTAAACTGCAAATTTGTTGTGAAATAGGTAAGAATTTTGTTTTAAATCGTGTATTCTTATTACTTTATGCAAAATTGGAGAGTGCTGCTGAAATTGGATTGGTGTGATATTTTTTGGTTGTCGTATTTTAAGCAGAAAGACTGTTACAGCCATTCTCATTTTACGTCCCCCCCTTCTTTTAGTGCTATACAACTGTTCCAATCACTGTGCGTATCTCTTCTTAGCAAAAGAGTTTTAAAACGTGAGCCTCAGACCTTTTGCCCTGCTAACGTGTGAATTCCAAGGCAACTTTAGCCATCAGAGCAAAATCCTTAGGTGTTCTCACATTCAGTGGCCTTTCTCCACATTGCCTGATTTCTGAATGTAAAACTTTTTAAAAAGAGCAGATTGCAGTTTGTAGTATTTTAAAGACCAAATCAAATTCTGATTACTGATATAGCTTGATTTTGTGTTGATCCAGATTTTCATGGCTGTTTAGTGTTCCAACATGGCGATTGATTTTTCTGAGTATGCTATGTAAACTTGAATTTCCTATGTACTTTAATGTGGTGTTTTACATGTGAGGAAGGGACTGAGCGTTGTTTTAGGGGCGGGGCAGGGGGCGATGCTATATGCTGCCTTGGCCATGAGCAAGCCTCTGATTTAGCTGGCTGGCCAGGTTTTGTGAAGAACAAAATCACCTTTGGGTCCTTTGACTGACGAGGCAAGGCCCCCCCGGACCTCTGCAGGAAGGCAGAATCCTTGGCCTGCCAGGCAGTGCTCCCCATCTCTTTACCCTCTCCACCTCCCCAGGTGGGCAGGGCAGAGGGAATCTCTACCACCTCCTTGGACTGACACCCAAGACCTCCCACCAGGGCCCTAGGCTGTGGGGTTGTAAATGGCAGCAGTCAGAACTGTTTACTGGCCCTTAGCCTGGGGAGGTGGAGAGAACCTCAGTTGGTTCCAGCCCCCTTGGACCCAGGGGCTGCCTCCCTCAGGTTTGGCCCCACACTGCCTGTCCCACCTTGCAGGACCGGTTCTCCTTCCTCCCCGCTTCTGCCCTCCCCTTTTTTGTTCCTTTGCTTTTTGCCTGTTCCTTTACTTTTTGCCTGTTCCCTAAAACTTGCCTGTGGCACTCAGGGTCAAATACACTATTCATTCTCCAGTATGAATGTGCCTTTTAATTAGAAACATAGAAATTCAGCTGAACCCACTCACACTCCCCCCACGACCACTCTGGTGCCTAAAGCCTCCCTTTACCCCCTCGGGTCTCTAGCAGGTGTTCCCCACTGCTGGGAGGCTGACCCACAGGCTGTCTTCTCCAAACCTGCCTCTGCTGGGAGAGGTTTCGATGCCTGGGGTGAGTTGCACGAGGCAGTTTCAACACAGGGCTCAGGGCCTGAGACTCAGGGCTGTTTAATCCCAGGCTTGACCTTTCAGCTGGTGGCCGCTCAGACCTCCTGGGAACCAGCCCTCTGTGTGGAGGTTGAATTGGTGACCAGCGCCAGTCTTACCTGTGCCTTTATTGCTTTGAGCATCTCAGATGCTAACTTGGTTCTTTTTCCAGAAGCCTTTGATTAAAATTTATGTTCCACTGCACAAGCTTTGGGGCAATGCAAAGAGTATTCCTTCTGTCAATCCCCTGCTCCTTAACAGAGATGTTAAAATTCAGAACAACTGCACTGAGAAGGAGTTTTGGGAAATGCAAAGAGTGAAGGCCTCTCTTTCTGACCCCAGATCCTGATTTTTCCAAAGTGCCTTAAAAGAAAGGAGACAAATACCGTGTGAAGTAACTTCTTTGTTACTTACTGTACTCTTAAAAAAAAAGTCTTTTTTTTTCCTCCTTTTTTTAAAAAAAAATATTTTCTTCCATGTTACATTGGAATATTCAAGTATGTGGTTCATTCTCAGAACCAAGGGAACTCCTGCGTCATCTGTTCCTTTGCTGACCTGCCGGTGCTCTCATGGGCGCCACCTGAGCCCAAGGTTAGGCCTGGAGGCCTGCCTGGTTCATGAGAGGCTGTAGGTCCTGTTTCCTCCCTGGGGAGTTCAGGGCATTTCCTTTACCTGGAAGTTGTCACCATGAAGTTGTCATGTTGTGTGCCTTTGTTTGTGTCCTTCCCATTGTTGGTGACCCTGTGAAGTAGCTTTGGAGAAGATCAGAGGGCAGAGGTGGCCCCGGAGGGTAAAGGAAATGCGGTCTGGCTCTCAGCCTGGGCAGGATCTCTGCTGACCTCAGGGCTGGCCATGGGGTGTCCCACACAGCCAGGACAGAGCTGTCCTGTCCTGGAGACCTGTTAATGCTGTGTGTTTTAATTTCCTATGTGTGCAAATGTATGTATTGACTATTATGAGTGGGAGGGGGGAATGTCTGACTTTGATGTTCAAAACAGAACTGTATTTTTGCCTTTAAAATCCAGTAATATAACACGAATAAATGTCCCTATCTTTGTAACTGCTGGTGGTTTCTCTTCTGATTTAAAGGTTTGGACTGTGCCAGAGCTGGTGGGCAATGGTGGGGCTACCTGCTGGGAGGATTTGAGGTCTGCCTTTTGTGCCTCCCTGGTTCAGGGTGTCATGGCTGGGGTCTTGGGTAGGAGCCTCCCCACACACTACCCAGGAAGTACACAGCTGGGTTACACACACCTCCCTGGAATCAGCTGATAAGAAAAAAATTCCGAGATGTTCTAAATTAAGTTACAGCGGCCTGAGAGGGAGAGAGACAGAACTGTTAGTCTGTTAATGGCTGCAGGCCAGCTAATGAAAGACATCTCAGTCCTAGCCGGTTTGGCTCTGGATAGAACATCAGCCTGTGGACCAAAGGGTCCTGGGTTCGATTCTAGTCAAGGGCATATACCTTGGTTGCAGGCACCTCCCCAGCCCGGGCCCTGGTCAGGGTTTTTTTTGTTTTGTTTTTAATATATTTTATTGATTTTTTTACAGAGAAGAAGGGAGAGGGATAGAGAGTTAGAAACATCGATAAGAGAGAAACATTGATCAGCTGCCTCCTGCACACTCCCTACTGGGGATGTGCCCGCAACCAAGGTACATGCCTTTGACCGGAATCGAACCTGGGACCTTTCAGTCTGCAGGCTGACACTCTATCCACTGAGCCAAACCAGTTAGGGCTTTGGTCAGGGCTCTTGTAAGAGGCAACCAATCGATGTGTTTTCTCACATCGCTGTTTCTCTCAGTCTTTCCCTCTCTCTTCCACTCTCCCTAAAAAGCAATGGAAAAACATGCTTGGGTGAGGATTAACAAAAATAAATAAACACAATCATTTTTTAAAAGCCCATATAATAAAACACTAATATACAAATAGGCGAAACAACCGGTTGCTATTACGTGCACTGATCACCAGGGGGCAGATGCTCAATGCAGGAGCTACCACCTGGTGGTCAGCGTGCTCCCACAGCGGGAGCACTGCTCAGCCAGAAGCTAGGCTCAAGGCTGGCGAGTGCAGCGGCAGTGGAGGGAGCCTCTCCCGCCTCCTTGGCAGGGTTAAGGACCCCTTGGGGATGTCCGACGGCTGGCCTAAGGTGGCCATCGGACATCCCCTGAGGGGTCCCATATTGTGAGAGGGCACAGGCAGGGCTGAGCCCCCCTCACCCCCACCCCAGTGCACGAATGTCGTGCACCAGGTCTCTAGTAAATAAATAAAAGGCATCTCACATTCCTGTTTTGCCTGTTAGAATTGTGGATTAATTTCCAGGTGGCTAGTTCCACAGATTATTTTGCCAGACACCTAACTCCAGGAGTCCCCATTTGTTTGCATGTGGGTTTTCTGGACCTCTGCCCACAGCCACTCCACTGGTGCAGACATTTCTTTATTCAACTCTGCTGCCCCAGAGCTGGCCCTGCTTCACTTTCTCCCACCCCTTTGCCTGTAGCTCATGTAAACCCTTTCAGACTACTTCTTTCTTCCTTTTCCCCTGACTCGATGTATTAAACTGGTTGCAAAACTCTGGGATGACGGACATACCACTTTTCCTACCTGGCCATGCTGCTGGTGATTTAGACTCCATGCCCCAAGACCAGTCTTTTGATTAGCATTTTTGGCTCAATAAAACCTTATTTTTAAAAAAAGACTTCAATCATGGACGTTAAATATAGCCATTTCCTCATCTGAACCTCATTTCCTTATCTGTATAATAGGAATAATAACACATAGATACATTTTGAGGCTTAAAAGGTATAAAGTATCTAAAACAAAGATGGACACCTTACAAATTTTGTTGAACACCTACTAGCTGCTAGGATACAATGGCAGAGGAAGTTCGAGTTTAAAGTCGAATGGGAGGAAAGAGAGCACAGACGTTTTCAAAGAATCAGGTAAGCGAATGGAGCCTGGCCGGTATGGCTCAGTGGTTCAGCACCCACCTATGAACCAGGACGTCACAGTTCGATTCCTGGTTGGCACATGCCCAAGTTGCTGACTCGATCCCAGTGCGGGGTATGCAGGAGGCAGCCAATCAATGATTCTCTCTCATCATTGATGTTTCTCTCTTCCTTTCTTAAATCCCTAAAAATATATTTAAAAAAATTAAAAACACACACACACATACACATAACGAACACCTTACAGGTACTCATCACATAGTAGCTAGCGCCACTTCAAAGTAGAATTTCCCCTAGCACTTCTCTGGCCACATCCTTGCTATTTTCAACAAATGCCAGAATAGTTCTGAGATAGTTGTCAGAGCCACTTAACAAGGTGTTCACTGTCATTTGATCAATATGACCCCAAATAAGGCTCTTGTCGACCCCAGGAAATTTAACTAAAGGATCTTAGTTGTGACCCAAGGACATTAAGTATCCAGCAGCATCCTCTTATGTGCTGTTTGGATGGAATTGGCATCTGGAAGGAATGGGCCAGGGGGAAGCAGTGTGTAGGCGCAATTGCCCCTACTGTCCATGCTGAAGTAGCTCCAGGCCCTGCTAGGAGCGAGCTGCAAAAGTGAGACCAGTGGGAAACCGGAACAGAAAGGGCAGCCCCTTGTAGCTCCCCTCTCCTGGCCATCTGGCTGTGCCTGCCGGAAGGATCCCTTGTGGCCCCAGGCCTGAGCAGAGGTGGCCTGGGGTTCAGATCTGACTGAGCAGGAGACTCTGGTCCTTTGGACAAAGTGCTGCCTTACAGGGCTTTGCAAGCTGTAAGGTCTGGGTTCAGTGGAGCACACTTCCCTCCCCTAAGATACACTGTCCACACAGACGCATATACACAAACATGTATAACACGCCTGGTGTGCCTATGAGGGGCCAGAATGCCTCTTGCTAGTTCTGTGACCTTGCCTCTCTGTGCCTCAGTTTGTTCATCTGTGTAAAGGGTATAGCAATACCTATTTTCATAGAGTTATTGCAAACAAACAGGTCAATTAATACTTATAAAGCACTTAGAACATGCCTGACTCATACTAATCATTATGTGTTACAAATGTTTGTTACTTTTTTAAATGCACATGAACACACCTGCTGACGTACATATAGGCTGCTGTACACACATTACCAACATACACACATGTCAGATATAGTGGAGCTCTTTATTCTTTCTCTTCTAGGGCACATGTCTGGGGCTTAACTAAGTGGTGGTTGGGCAGGTCAACCTCAGGGTAAGTGACCATTCCTCTTCTGAAGACACCCAGGACCTTACCAGTGGTGTGTCCCCACCCCTTCCCCACCTCACCTAAGCAAAGATGTTTGGAATGACTGCCTTGGGGAGGGAGGGGTCTTGCACCCCGACTCACCCCCTGGGCTCCAAGGGGCCAGGAAAAGAAGGTAGGAGGAAGAGGGTCAAGGACAGGTTCCTGGGGTTGGCCATTTCCTTGGGAAGTGGTCTGTCTCTAGTCTCCCACTTTACACGGGACCCAGACCAAGTAGGAGCCAGGCAGAGCCCAGTAGTTGTGAGTATGGATTTGGTGGGCATCAGGTCTCCCCCCTACACTCCCCGCCCTCATATAGTAACTCTTTTCCATGTGAGAATGTGACCTGGATGCCAAATCAGTGACCCACAGATGTCCTTTGGAGGCAGGGCTGTGTGCCCAGGTAGGTGGGTGCCTATGGAGGTATGTGAGTGAAACTCACCCCAGGCAGGTGACAGGGAAGCTGGGGAGGGTGGGGGAGAGAGCAAGGAAATGAGAAGATGATCAAGTCCCCACCACGCTCCCAGGCATCCGTTCTCTTGTTTCTTCCAGGAGGTGCGAGTTCAGACTTTCCTTGGAACCAATTTCTTCTTAGAACTGGAACTTCTTACCCCATTAGAAAGGAAATGAAGTTTGTCTGGCCGAGCTAGTCATGCCAGACGAGCCTCATTTCCTCCTGGCAGAGTCCCAGGCAGGGAACGTGGCTGCTGCTTTTGTCTAGACTCTGGGACCTGTACCCAGGCTGTGAGGCAGAGGAACCTGCAGGGCATGGTTGCCATGGGAAGTTATAGGATCAATAGACCAGAAACCAGAGGAACGTAGCACTCCAAGGACATCTGCACTGGAGCAAGAAGTGCACCAGGTCACCAGGCAGGGGGCCCGGGAAGACCGCCCCCCCCCCCCCGCCCCCAAAGTTATGATCACTGTGTGGCTTCTTCCTGGCTGGGAAGACAGCCAGGAAGAAGCCACACAGTGATCATAATTTTGGCTCTTCTATCTTCCCACGCTCCCTGTGAATCTGGCTGGGCAAGTCTGAGCCTCAGTTTGCTCTGCTGTTTTATGGCTTACTCTCAGAATCTATACCTGGTCTCCCCATAGTTTTGCCTAGTAGAAAGTGCCCTGGTCTTAGTAAAAACAGCAAGATCTCCCCTGACTGCACGCTCCCCTCCCAGAGCCGCTGGAGCATCATAGGATCAACTGTTAAAGCTTTAGCTGGGGTGAGGGGAGGGGAGGAGCGTGTGGTTTCTGATGCCATCTCCCTCTGCTGCCTGAGGCCTCTCCAGGCGCAGGGCAGACTGCTCTCTCCTAGGTTTTCAAAACTCAGGCTTCCTGATCATCCCACAGGATCTGAGGGGGAAGCACAGGAGAAGGGGGTAGGATGCCTGAGCCTCTGCTCAGCTCTGGGATTGAAGGTGGTGTAGGAGCCAGCTTCACACCTAGGTTTCTTTCCAGTGACCATCTTCCCTGTAGCAAATGGACTTGGAATATCCTGCTCTTCAGAAAGCTCCCTGTGGAAATGCAATTCAAAACCACACTGAGATACCACTTCATGCCCATCAGGATGGTTATTAACATAAATAAATAAATAAGAAAATAAATAAATAAAAGTGTTGCTGAGGATGTGGGGAAATTGGGACCCCTGCGCACTGCTGGTGGAAATATAAAGTGGTGCAGCCCCTGTGGACAATGGTGTGGTGATCCCTCAGAAAATTAAACATAGAACTACCATATGATCCAGCAATGCCACTCTGGGTGTGTACCCAAAAGAAATGAAAGCAAGGACTTGAACAGGTAATTGTATACCCATGATCACAGCAGCATTATTCACAATCGCCAAAAGGTGGAAGTGACCCCAGTGTCTACTGACAAATAAATGAATAAGCAAAATGTGGTATATACTTAGAATATCATTCAACCTTAAAAAGGAAGGAAATTCTGACACATACTGCAACATGGATGAACCTCAGAGTCATTAAGTGAAATAAGCCAGTTACAAACAGACAAATATCGTCTAATTCTACTTAATATGAGGTAGAATGCCTCAAAGTAGTCAAACTGGTGGAGACAGAGAGTAGAGTGATGATTGCCAGGGCCTGGAGGGGAGAGGGGAGTCGAGGCAGGAGGGAGAGTTGGTGTTCAGTGAGCACAGAGCTTTAGCTGGAGAAGAAGATGGAAGTTCTGGAGATGGGTGGTGGGATGGCTGTACAACAAAGTGAATGTACTAAGCATCGAAGAACTGTACACTTCTTAAATGGTTAAAAGGATCAATTTCATGTTACATATAGACTACACATAGACTGAATGTATCCCCCCAAATTCATATGCTGAAACCCAATTCCCAATGTGGTGGTATGTAGAGGTGGGGCCTTTGGGAGGTGATTAGGTCACGAAGGCAGAGCCTTACAAACGTGGCTCCAGAGAGCTCCTTCATCCCTTCTGCCATTAACAGAGAGAGAAGGTGCAAGCAATGACCCCTTCATCTGATATCGAATATTCCATCAGCTTGATCTTGGACTTGCCAGCCCCCAGAACTGTGAGAAATAAATTCCTGTTGTTTATAAGCCATCCAGTCTAGGGTGCTTTTATGACAGCAGCCTGAAAAGACCAAGTAGTGTATTTAATCACGATTTTAAAAAAAAGGAGGCTCCCTGTGGCCACCCTTGAGCTCGTCCTACTCCAGAGGCTGCTGAGTATGGTGGTGTGAGTCCAGCATCCACCTGGAGATTTTGAGAATGAGATGGGCTGGTTGTGGGGCATGCCACCTAAGGAGGCACAAAGTCGTGGGCACTGAGCTTGGTTGCTGAATCCAGCTTGGCGCTCTGCCCCAGATGACTGGCTTTTCAGTTGCTATCTTTTCCCAAGACAAACATCCTTCCCTAAGGAAGCTTGATGTGGCAAAACTAGACAATTATCTCTTAGCTACAACTATCCCTTAACTGGGGGGGGGGGGGGGGGGGGGGGCAGGCAGGGGAAGGGAAGGTTGGGTGGAGAGAGTGAGGCCTGGACTTAGGCAGGGTCTCAAGCCTGGAGGCAAGGAGGTGCTATTCCCAGAGTGCCCATTTGGCCATTTACTGTTGGCAGAATATAGGAGTTGAGCTGGAGGCTTTTTAAAGGAAGCAATGACAAGCTGGGGCGAGATTACACCTGGAGATGAAAACAATTACTCAGACAGGTTCTGTCCAGATGGGAGGAAGGCCCCAGGAGTCAGCACAGCGAGCCTGCATTCTGGACTTGGAGGGCAGGAGGGACACTTAGGAGAGATGTCCCTATGATGTGGGTGTTGGTGACAGTGGGAGAACCTCCACCCCCATGCTGCTACATTGGCACTGTTAGAGTGGGTAGGTAGGTAGATATGAGCAGGGCAGAGAAAGGACAAACTGACCAAAACCCATGCTTAAATAAACAAGGGAACGGGAGACTAGAAAACTCAGCCATCAAAGTTAGACAAAAACAGGGAAAAAGAAATGCAGTAAAAATGACTCCCTGCACCAAAAGGACAAAATCTTACAAGATATCGGCAAATGCACAAAATTCTAAGAAGCCCGCCAGGTAAGGCCTTTAACAGGGCTGGCCCCACAGAGAGAACAGCTGGGTTGTCGCCTAGAGGGACTGGGTTCTCTGTGGCTTACCTGGTAAGCAGACCCACCCAGGAAATTCTAGGGAGCCAGCCCACCAGCTCAAAGGATGAATGGTGCAGGGAGATTAGGACAAAGGGTGGGGAGGGGCAAGAATAGAGACAAAAGCCAGACACTAGACCATGGGGCACTGGAACCTCGCTGGAGTTGCCTGTCTTGAGAGTCCCTTGGATGTACTTTCGCTTGAATAAAGCTTTGTCGCTTGCTGCAATTCCCCATCTCCTTCTCGCTCCCATGTTGAAATCTTCCTTCTGACAGATAACAACATGCTCTTGCTGATCTCCAGCTCTGCTGAGAGTACAGTCTTTCTGGGAGTGAACTGTAGATGAATGAATCTTAAAAATAGAGCTATCCCTGGATGTTACAATTCAGCTTTTAGTAATTTATCCTAAAACAATCACATCCATGTGCCAAGATGTGTAGCAGTGTTTGCCCTACCGCTGCTCCTCACACTGAGAACTTAGAAGCCACCATCAATGGAGGACTGTGCTAAGTAAGGAAAAGCAGGGGCATCCAAACAGCTAGGTACTCTGTGACACTGAGAGTGATGAAGTGGTTCTGATTGGAAAGAGGTCTAAGGGGAAAAAAGCAAACTACAGAATGCTATTTCCGTATATGGTGGTGGAGCTGTATGAATAATTTAGTGCAGAAATGACTGTAATTGTTTGTGGGAGCAGATGCACAGCAAAAACACCAAGAGACAATTTCCCTTCTCTGCACAGACTGTGCAGCAAGGCTCATGTTGCTCTGAGGTAAAATAACAACATCTGGTGTTTCGGCTTTGCCTGAGGGCTGAGGCCTTTAACAGGGCTGGCCCCACAGAGAGAACAGCTGGGTTGTCCCCCAGAGGGACTGGGTTCTCTGAAAGTGCCCAGGCTAGGAAGGGAGATGGGGTTTCCTCCCACAGGGGAAATGGTGCAGACAATGCCCTGTTCACACGTGGTGTGATGTGGCATGCTGTGAGAATGTCCGTGGGGGCTGGACAGGAGCTCAGGCAAGAGAGCTTCTAGGGATTCTCTCAGATTTAGAAAAATCCAGTTAGGATATTTTGCCACTCTTTCCTAAGTGCAATTGAACATGAGCCCAGTGGGAAGTGAGGGGCATCCCACTGCCCGTGGATCTTTGGCTTTAGACTTCAGAAGCTCTGTTTCTGAGGAAGGCCCTGACATCTGGATTTTTACACAAACCTGAGCCTGGAGCTATCATAGACTCATTATTGGGCCAGATGTGAATTCTGGACAATTGGCCTGAGCTTCTGGACCCTGTCCCTGCCTGGGAGGCATGTGCCAGGGCAGTGTGGGTACCAGGCCATGACCGGCAAGAGTGCACCCCTCTACCTTTCTTTGAATCTCTATCTGATGGGGTGCCAAGAGGTGTGTGCCCGGCCCTGCCCCATCCTGCTCAGCTCCCTGGGGCCTGGCCAGCTGGCGCTTCCTTCACAGAGAGCCTTGGACATGGTGAGCCTCTGGCATTTATCTAGCCAGAAACTTGGGTCATTGGTGGGGGCTTCAGAGTACTTCTTTTCTGTGAAAGTGTCCTGGTGCTGTGGCTGCAGTGACTCTGGTCTGCCCTGATGACAGCAGCACAGGAGATAGGCCAGCTCCAAGGCCCCAGCTCTATAGTTGCCAATTTCGCCAAAGGCACAGTCTATAGTGAGAGAGGGAGCGAGGGAGGGTGCAGATGGACTTGATGATCTGCTGCCCTCACCTGGGTTCTCCCCTGATGAACACACCGGCACTTTCCCATCCTGGAAACAGGCTTAGGGAGGACACACAGAGTTAGTGTCTGGCCCAGGTCTCCTGAGTGCCAGTCCAGCCACTCTTTCCTCCAGCCTCAGCAGCAATCCCTGCACAAAACAGCGCGGGAGCTGGAGGCTGGACGCTGAGCGGTGCTCTGCCCCAGCTGGGAAGACATGGCCCTTCCTTTGAGCCTGACCTCGGCAGAATCGCCAAGAGAAGTGCGATGTAGACTGAGGGCTGGACCCAAGAGCCTGGTTTTTGTTTTTTTGTGTGTGTTTTTCATTTTGTATTTTTTCACCTTTTGGTTTTAGAGGATTGGGAACCTGGAATACTTCATGGGCTATCAGTGCAGCTTCCACCTGGGGAACACATAGGAGTGGTTCACACTGAATTCATCCACAAGGATGCAGGAGGCCTGGGGCGTGGGATCCAGGGAGGAAGGGAGACCCCTGAGTGCTGAGGACAGATGTGGACCTGAAGCCGAACTGGAGCTGCTTTCTGCCTGTGGGAGCCTGGCTCTGGGCAACACCAGCCCCTGCTTAGCCCTGGCCTGACACCTGGTGTCCAGGAAGGCTCAGCACAGTCTTGTCCCAAAGGCTGTGGGGACCCAAGGGGAAGGGTGGAGAGACAGGCAGTTTTGCTGAGGCCTGAACCTTTCAGCTCTCCCTTCTCCTTCTTGGCACCTCTTCTCTCCCACTGTACACCCTCTCCCCAGAGGAGGGCAGCTGACACACCATTCCAAATCCTCCTTAGCCAATGACATTTTTCTACATGAAGCCAGGGACTGTGGCTTGGTGTGATGATTCATGATTTTAAACAGGCTGAACCAAAAGGTCTAAAAAGCACATAGTTGGATTTAACTTTGTCAGACTCCAGACCTTAGTGACTTATGTTTCATGTGGTTTGCTCTGGAGGGAAGCTGACCTAGCCACAATGAGCCTGTGGAATGAGGGGAGAAGCGCTGCTGCTGAGGACAGAGAAATCTCCACCATGACCAATTTGTTGAGCAATGAATCCCAGACGCTGGCCTGGGCCCTGTCAGCTGCACTGTATGTTCTGCCTCTGACTCAGGTGCTCTTGTCTCCCACAGGCCCTGGGCTTGGTAGCTGACGAGCTTGGTCCTCCTGGCTCCCCGGGGCCTCTGGGCACTGTCTCCATTTGGGGCATGCCCCATCTTGCAGGTTCACTGCCCACACCCTCAAAAAGACGGTTCTAGGGCTTTTCTCATGGGAAACAAGGCCTGCCAGGTCTTCTCTTGGCTCTCTCCCAATCCTGCAGGGAGGCCACCTCCTAGCATGCTGCAGTGGGGGATGCTGTGGTATAGGGAGCCTTGAACTGGGAGACCAGTCTTGACTCAGGGGATGACCAAGGCCAGATCATCTCTGGTTCTCAAACAGACTGGATGGGGAGGGTGTGAAGGCCCTTCAGGGATGCCAGATTGTGGTTCCAGGAAAACTTTCTGGGGTGTTTTATTCCTCCAGCCCCCTCCGCCTGTTTGAATTTGCTACTGGTGTGCTTAAGACAGAACTCAAGGCCAGAAACAAAGGTCTTCTTTGTGAATCCAGGAAATCAGGGAGAAGGAAAGACAGCCACGGCAGTCCTGAGTTATCCCAAGTGCCATCCCACTTGCTTTTGATTTTGATCCTATTATATTTAATTTTCACTTCATTAATTTCTGATCTAATTTTAAGATTTTCTTCTACTTTATTTGGGTTTAGTTTGCTTTTCTTGTAATGCTTTTAGATTAAAACTTAGCTTTTGATATATATTTCAATATATTCATTGAAAGCTATAAATTTCCCTCTAAGCACATAGTTAATGGCATTCTGCAATTTTATGTCATGTTTATTACTATGTAGTTTCTAGTTTGAATTTTTTTCTCATTTCAATTGTCGTTTATTTTTCTTTCATCCAATAGTACAATAGAAATATATTTTAAATGCCTTATATGTGGATTTTCACATTATTGAGAGTCTTGTTGTTGTTAGTTTTCTAGCTCAATTGCATTGTAAGCAGAAAACATCCTCAGTATGTATCTGGCTGTGAAGGAAAGCAGCGAAATGAGGTGAGAGACAAAGAGGGATGATATGGGTCAAAGAAGAATTTTAAGGGTGAGAGATATTAGAGCATGTTGTATGCTGGTGGGAATGCTTATGATGATGTCTATATTTCCTCCTCATGAGAGGTATATTTCATACACATATGACAGGTAAATTATCAAGTGGGATTTCTATGTTTGCCTCATAGTGGTGCTTTAATTAGCATGAGTCAAAGCCCATGGGCCCTGTCACTCATGAAGTCCAGTTACAGCCAGCCTTTCTTATCACATCCACAGTCACTTCCATTTCCTCCTCTACTCACTCCCACATCATCCCTGGCCCTAGACTAAGCCCATGCACTGCCATTAGACATGATGCTCCTGACTGGGGTTCCTACCTAGGGTCACCAGTTTCCAGCCCCTTCTGTAGGAAGCTATCAGAGCCATTCATATCTATTATATGCCAGTCACTATTCTAGGTGTTGGAGCACTAAAGTACACATTTAAATATGCCACTCTCCCATTTAATACCTTTTGGCTCCCAATTCTCCTTTGTTCCTACCTGTCTCTCTAGCCTCACCCTTCTCACCTTTGTTCCCTTTCCCCAGCAGGCTGCACATGGGATAAGGCTGGCCTGTCTGGGAAAGAGATGCTTAAGTTGGGGAAGCTGGGGGCTCTGGGTGTCAGAACTTATCTGCCCAGCATGGGCCAGCTGTCCCAGGTCTACCCTGTGCCTAGGAGACTCCGCTTCCCTTGGCTGGAAGCCCCTGGGCAGCATTTGAGCTAAATTCCAGTTCCAGGGAGACAAAGGGAGACACTCTGAACTGGTGAGCCGGGCTGGGCTGTACCAGGGCCTTTGTTTCTAACTTGGGAGAGGCTTCAGGTTTCTGTTTTTTTTTCCTAAGAACTGTATTAGTGCCACATGGGCACCACAATAGCCAGAATCAACAAGAAAAACAATCCCCAGGGGGGGAACCTACTCCCTTAAGTCACAAGATTGTGGTATAGTGTGTCTCAGTTTCCCTGTCACATAATTATGTGTGTCCCTATACATGTATTTCATATCTGTGTATGCACGTGTTGCTGTGTCCCTGTGAGTGTTCATACCTGTCTGTGTTGTATGCTGGGAGGGAGGACAGGGAAGGGTCTCTATTGTGTCCTATGTCTGTGATTTAGCTGTAGGCCTGGCTATGCTGTGTGACTGTGTATGCCTGCACGGATGCCTGTACACTCTTGTCTGAGTGTATCTGATATGTGTTTGCATTTGTTTCTAATCCTATATAGTTATACGTATTTAATCCTCAAATTCCATGACGTCTACTCCAACATCTCTCCTTCGCTGCACTGCAGCCGCTCCCTCTTGTGGTCACGTCCTGAATCTTGTCGTCGGTGAGAGAAGCCTCAAAATCCAATGTTTCAGGCTCTGACATGCCCTCCTCTCTCTAGTTCTATCACATTCTGACTCTCCCTGAAGAATGGACCTTGAAAGAACTTACTCCGTTCCGTCCCCTTGTCCTCTATCTAAACCATTGGCATTCCATTTTATTCCCGTAAGTTTTGTTAGGATTGCCTTTCAGGCACAGATGGTCCATTGACCTGTTAATTCCAGGGTATAACTAAACCAGATAAGTAACTATGCTATTTCTAGCTTCTGTGAATATGCTTGCTTGAATAATGGGGAAATAACGGGGGTTGGGGGAGGGGGCTGGAAATATGAGCCTGTGACGGAAATCTGTTGTATGTTCTTATCAGTCTATGGTCTGGTCATTGCACCCTTTTAAATTGTCTGTCTTGCAGGACCTGTTTGCTTAAGCATTGTCATCATATTAGAAAGGCCATAAACTAATATACTGCCAGACGGAGCTGTCAGGGCTGGCGCCAGGCCAGGCCTTGAGATAAGATCTCACGGCACCAATCCTAGAGGTTTTTTTTCCTCTTTTTGCCTTTATAAGCTTACCCCTAACTTCATTTCGGGACTGTGAGGTTTGGAGTGGCAATAGCCCTTTGCGGTCCCATCGTCGTTGGTTTTGAAATAAAAGCTCCAAAATTCGACCCTCTGGCTGTGGCGTCTCGCTGAAATTCAATATAACATCCCCACACTTGTCTTCCACCTTGTTGGGACCTTCAGCCTTTCTCAGCTCCCCATCTCCTTCAGCCTTGACCTCTAGATGTATCCGTTTAATAGCTCTCTCCTCAGCACCCTCAAAGTCCTAACCTTCTGGCAGATGTGTTTTGTATTTTACCCCACCCAGCTAATGCCCAACGTGTAGCTGGTGACACCATCTGGACAATATTGTTATTCTGTGCCTCAGTTTGCTCATCTGTAAAATGGGATGTTAATAATCCCTACCACATAGGGTTTTTGTGAGGAAGAAAAGTCCTCAGAAACCCAGGTAACACTCTTGTTTGCTCTTTTTCTCTGTGCAGTTGGTTTTATTCTTTTCTCCGCAGCCTGTCTTTCTTTGCTCCTTAGTCGTGCAAGAGAAAATGACCACCCACAATTCCTCAGCATATCAGGCCAGTTAAAACTAGGATATTTTGATCCCAATTCTTAATAGTTGGGAGAGAGAATCCTATAGGATTAGTTTGGGTCAGTGCCTACCACTAGGCCATTTAGGTGTGGTGGGAAGAGAAGAACCGGGTAAAAATGTGGCTGTAGCAGGCCCATCCCTGAGGGTAGTTGGAGCACCACAGGGAGAAAGGAGAATTGTGAATTGGCCAGACATCCCAAAAGGTATCCATTGCAATTGGAGGATGAGGATCCCAGTCTGCTTCATGAGTAGATATAATATGGACAATGAAGCTGGAACCTTCCCCTGAATGTAGATAAAGGAAGGCCAAGCATTCAAGGTGTATAAGCTTAGTCCTTATTTTATGTCTTAGAGTCCCTGGAAGTTGAAGGAAAGTAGTCTTGGGAAAGAGATCTAAGGTGCTATTTAAGAAAAAGGACAATAGTGGAGAGTCCCTGTGGGGGATGCACAGAAGGCTGTACATCATCCTGTGGATTCTGTTTGTTCAGATTCCAGATCAAAGGTGTGCTGAGGGAAACCTCTGGAAGCCACAATCCTAACAAGTCATGGTGTGGGGAACTCCAACCTGGCCTCACATCTGAACCCCAAGTTTGTGGGAAGAACCCTTCTGTGTAAATAAAGGAGGTGCTGGCAACACCCCCCACCCCCACCCCCGCCTTGTGGCTTTATGTCATGGAGGCTGAATTGTTCAGGGATTCCAGGGGCCAAGACAAAGGTAAAGATTACAGGGGACCAGCCATCCACCACCTGGTTGCATATTAGCTGAGTACAAACCACCTGTGAGAGCAACAATGCACTAAAGAGGAGAGGAGTCCCTCCCTCCAAAACAGAGTTGATTTTGACTTTCAGTATGAATTTTCTCATTGTGTTAAGAAACATAAATAAGAGAAGGGCTTTTACTTCTTGATATATAATAACAATAATAACAACAAACTCGTATTCAGAGCTTATTATATACCAGGCACTGCTCTAAGTGTTTTATATGTATTAACTCACTTAATCCTCATAACTTTTGAGGTAGGGACTATCATTATCCTTATTTAACAGATGAGGAGACCAAGGCACAGAGAGCTTAAGCAACTTGCCTAAAGTCACACAGCTAATAAGTGACAGAGCTGGGATTCTAACCTAGAAAATCGGTTCTCTTAGGTACTCAGAACTGCTACTCTCACTCCCATGGTGTGTATAGGTTAGGTTCTTAACCTCTCTCCCCTACACCTCTCCACCTTACTATCCAGTTGGACACCTGTAGCCCAGGTTTACAATGGCAGCTTTTCTGGGGTTGGCCTTCCCTCTGCTGGTTAAAGAGCTGGATTGCAGAGATGTGGACTTCTGGGAAGGGCCGGACTTCCAGAAAGAGGGTGTGATCAATAGACGGATTTCTTTTGGGTTAACTCTAGGCCTTTTGTTGACCAGAAATAAGGTCTAGGAGGCTGTGACCCAACTTTTACATGCGGAGTGGGAAGCTTCCTGATCAATACAACTGCCTGTTTAGAGGCTAAAAAGTTGTCTGCCTGTTTGAGTTTATCTATACACAATATAGAGATATGAGAGAACTCATTTGTCTAGTGTTAAAAAAGTTTCCTAGACAAATTGATCTTTAGTAATTGCCAAAGTTTATCAACTTGCTAATAATGGGTCCGCAAGATGACAAAAGCTTACGTTTTGTGTATGAAAAGGATATAGAACTTGATGGCTTATACAGTTGGGATACAGAAGACATATAAAGCAGCTGGTTTAGGGGGGGAAACTTTTTTAACAAGGTAAAGGTTGCAGGTTCATTACATATGGTAACAAAAATATCATATTTCAAGTCAGTTATTACAGAGGAAATATGGATGAGGAGAGTTTGTGATGCCAGGAGCATAGTCTATCAATCAGAGATGAAAAATCCAATACAGCCCTGACCAGTTTGGCTCAGTGGCTAGAGCGTCGGCCTGCGGACTCAAGGGTCCCAGGTTCGATTCCTGTCAAGGGCATGTACCTTGGTTGTGGGCATATCCCCGGTGGGGGATGTGCAGGGGGCAGCTGATTGATGTTTCTCTCTCATCGATGTTTCTAACTCTCTATCCCTCTCCCTTCCTCTCTGTAAAAAATCAATAAGATATATTAAAAAAAAGAAAAAGAAAAATCCAATACACCTAAGAAGCAAAATGAAGATACATCTATGGCTGCCAACTGTAATGATAAAGTTTCATTTCTCAAGAATGATAACCTGACTGTCGTGGATGCATAAACCACAGACACAGCAGCAAATAACAAGTTCTGACTTGAAACAGGCTGCTTGGCCAGGGATTGTCTAAGCCTTGCAGAGAGAATACAGTTTATACCCTGTCACCCCCCACCACTATTTTTTTTTCTTATAAATCTTTATTGTTCAGATTATTACAGGTGTTCCACTTTTTTTCCCCCTCATAGCTCCCCTCCACCTGATTCCCCACCCCACCCCATGCCCTTACCCCCCGCCACTGTCTTCATCCATAGGAGTAAGATTTTTGTCCAATCTCTTCCCGCACCCCTCACACTTGCTTCCCCTGAGAATCGTCAGTCCACTCCCTTTCTATGTCCCTGATTCTATTATATTCACCAGTCCATTCTGTTCTTCAGATTTTTTATTCACTTGATTTTTAGATTCACTTGTTGGTAGGTATGTATTTGATGTCATTTTGTTGTTCATAATTTTTATCTTTACTTTTTTCTTCTTCTTCCTCTTCTTAAAGAATACCCTTCAGCATTTCATTTAATCCTGGTTTGGTGGCGATGAACTCCTTTAGCTTTTTCTTGTCTGTGAAGCTCTTTATCTGACCTTCAACTCTGAATGATAGCTTTGCTGGGTAGAGTAATCTTGGTTGTAGGTTCTTGCTGTTCATCACTTTGAATATTTCTTGCCACTCCCTTCTGGCCTGCATAGTTTCTGTTGAGAAATCAGCTGACAGTCGTATGGGTACTCCCTTGTAGGTAACTAACCGTTTTTCTCTTGCTGCTTTCAAGATTCTCTCTTTGTCTTTTGCCCTTGGCATTTTAATTATGATGTGTCTTGGTGTGGTCCTCTTTGGATTCCTTTTGTTTGGGGTTCTGTGCGCTTCCTGGACTTGTAAGTCTATTTCTTTCACCAGGTAGGGCAAGTTTTCTGTCATTATTTCTTCTAATAGGTTTTCAGTATTTTGCTCTCTCTCTTCTTCTGGCACCCCAAAAATTAGGATGTTGGTACGCTTGAAGTTGTCCCAGAGGCTCCTTACACTGTCTTCATATTTTTGGATTCTTTTTTCTTTTTGTTTTTCTGGTTGGGTGTTTTTTGTTTCCACATATTTCAGATCTTTGGTTTGATTCTTGGGGTACGTTGATCTACAGTTGAGTTTCTGTATATTTTTTATTTCAGACAGTGTATGCTTCATTTCTGACTGATCCTTTTCCATTTTTTTGGCATTCTCATTAAGGTCCTTGAAGGTCTTACTAAGCTCCTCAGAAGTGTCATCAAGTTTCTCAGCGGTTTTTAGAAGATTCTTGAGTAACCTTATAAATGTGGTTCTGAACTCTATGTCATCCAGTAGTTTGCTTTCCTCCGTTTCTTTCATTCGTGACATGTTTCTTTGTTTCTGCATTTTGGCTGCTTCCCTGTGTTGATGGAGTGGCTTTGTGTGGTAGGTGACCTATAGGGGGCAGTAGCTCAGCCTCCCCAATCACCTGATGTGGATGCTCTTGGTACACACCCCTTTGTGGGCTGAGCGCAAAGTCTTGGTGTAGTTAAGCCTGAATTGCTGTTGGTACGCTGGGAGGAATTGACCTCCAGGCCAATTAGCTGTGAGCACTCCCTGTGTCTATAATGGAAGAACTGCTGTGCTGAAGACACGCAGGACTTGTTTCAGTGGGGCTTCGGTGCTCACTAGGTTGCCTCTTGAATGTGTCACTTATGGATGTGAGGAGTTGAAATCTGGTGTCTCACACTGACCACTAGGTACACTGGCTTCTGGATCTCCAATGGGGTGCAGGTCAGCTACTGTCTGAGGCCACTCAGCAGGAGCTACAGTGAGAGCTGCAGTTTTCTCCTCTTTGCTTCGGTTTTGGAAGTTTTGGAACTGTCTGACCCGGGCTGCAAGTTTGCTAGGTTAAGCTGCCATAGGGCAGGCTTTTCTTATGCTAACTCGGTTGCTTGGAGCTTGGGTGGGTTTGTAGGTTGTGCAGGGTGGGGCCTCAGGGTGTCACTAGGTTAGGGTGTGGCAAACAGCAATGGCTGCTAGTTAGCCGGCTCTGTGTCCCCAAAGGCATCCGCGGGTCCCGTGCCCCAGTTCAGTAAACAATTATTCCTGCGCGCAGCTCTGCAAACAAGCCACCCTCGCTGGCAGACAGTCCAGCTTCTCCCCGTAGGAGTTTGGGTCCCCCGCATCTCCCCAGAGACTGGATTTCAGAGTAATCGGGGGCTTGTCTCCATTCGGGTTGAAAAAAGCAACACACCCAGTCGCCCGCAGCCAGCCCAGATCACGCGCCTCCGTACCTCAGCTTTTCAGCGCTCGTGCACATCTCAAAGCTCTTTTCTCTTTCCTTCTAGTTGTAGAACTTCCACTCAGCCAGCTTTCCCATGGTCCTGGGTGATAGACATTTTGTCTTTTAGTTGCAGTTTAAATTGTTGTGGGAGGCAGCAGTTTAGGTGTTTACCTACGCCGCCATCTTGGATTCTCCTCCCCACCACTATTTTTTAAAAATTATTATTTTTTAATCTTCACCTGAGGATATTTTTTTTATTGATTTTTAGAAAGAGTGGAAGGAATGGAGGCAGGGAGGGAGGGAGAGGGAGAGGGAGAGAGAGAGAGAGAGAGAGAGAGAGAGAGAGAGAGAGAGAGAAGTATGGATGTGAGAGTTATATCAATTAGTTGCCTCCTGCATGGGCCCTGACTGGAGCGGGCTGGGGTTCAAACCCACAACCCTTTGGTGTGCCGGCTGACATTCTAACCACTTAGCAACACCAGCCAGGGTCATTTGTTTACTTAAAAAATGATTGAATTTACTGGGGTGGCATTGGTTAATAAACATATATAGGTTTCAGGTATACACTTCTATAATACATCATCTGTATATTGTGTGGTTCAGCACCCAAAGTCAAGTCTCCTTCTGTAATCATTTATCCCCCCTATATCCTCTTCTACTTACTCCCCGCTTCCCTATGGTAATCACCATGCTGCTGTCTGTGTCTATGAGGTTTTCTTCCTTTGCTTAATTTCTTTACCTTTTTCACCCATCCCCCCAAACCCCTTTCCTTCTAATAGCTTTCAGTCTGTTCTCTGTATCTATGAGTCTGTTTCTGTTTTGTTAGCTTATTTTGTTCATTAAATCACACATATAGGTGAAATCATAAGGTACTTGTCTTTCTGACTGGCTTATTTCACTTAGCATAATACTCTCTAGGTCCATCATTGCTCTTGTAAAAGGTAAGATTTCCTGGCTGATGCCATTTTGGGGCTCAGCCCATCTAGTCTCCAGATGACGTAATCTATAATAACAAAACGGTAATATGCTAATTAGACCAGATATCTTCTAGACATCCTTCCTGACAAAGCCAGGGAGGGGGTTGGGGGGGGGTGGGGGAGGGAAGCTGGCCGGGGTCCCAGGTACCTGCAGCTGGTCCAGGGGAAGCCGGCCTGGGTCCTGGGTGGCTGCTGGTGGCCGGAGGAGGGAAGCCCAGATCCTGGGTGCTGGAGGGAAGCTGGAGGGAAGCTGGTGCCAGCAGCCAGGGGAAGAAAGGGCTACGCTTGCATGAATTTTTGTGCATCGGGCCTCTAGTCTATATATATAAAAGGCTAAGTGACTGTCCATCCATCCGTCCGACCATCCGACTAACTGGCCAGTACATATGATGCACACTGGCAATTTAAAAATAAATGTTGATTTGTGCATGCACGATACATATAAAGCTCGTGCTGGCACCAATCGCACCTGTATGTTTTGATCTGTCATTGTTGATCATAAATTTGGTTGACACTTTTATTATAGAGAAAAGGCAAATAGTGATATTAAAATATTTCTTCTAATTAATTTCCTTTCAATGTGCACAAATCCATGCACTGGGCCACTAGTAAATTTATAATCCCTTTAAAAAAAGGTAAGATTTCCTTTTTTTTTTTAAATAGCCGAGTAGTATTCCATTGTGTAAATGTACTATAGCATTTAAAAAAATATATTCTTTAATTGTTTTCAGAGAGGAAGGGAGAGGAAGATAAAAACATCAATGGTGAAAGAATCACTGACTGGTTGCCTCCTGTACATACACTGCTGGAGATTGAGCCCACAACCCAGCATGTGCCCTGACGGGGAACTGAAGGTTGACCTCTTAAGTCGATGCTCAACCACTGAGCCACACCAACTGGTTGTACCACAGATTTTTATCCACTCATCTACTGATGGGCACTTGGGCTGCTTCCAAATCTTGGCTATTGTAAACAACACTACAATGAATATAGGAGTGCATATATTCTCTCGAATTAGTGTTTCAGGCTTCTTTGGATATATTCCAAAAAGTGAAATCATTGGGTCAAATGGCAGTTTTATTTTTAAATTTGTGAGGTAATCCATACTGCTTTCCACAGTGGCTGCATCAATTTGCATTCCCACCAATAGTGCACACGGATTTCCTTTTCTCCACATCCTTGCCAACACTTGTTGTTTGTTGATTTATTCACGATTGCCATTCTGACATGTGTGAGATGATATCTCATTGTGGTTTTAATTTGCATTTCTCTGATGATTAGTAACATTGAACATCTTTTCATGACTATTGGCCACCTGTATGTCCTCTTTAGAGAAGTATCTGTTCAGGACCTTTGTTCATTTTTTAATTGGGTTTTTAAAAATCCTCATCCAAGGATATTTTTATTTTAGAGAGAGAGAAAGAAAGAGAGAGAAACATTGATCAGTTGCCCTGACCAGGAATCAAACCCACAACCTTTTGGTGCATGGGACAACACTCCAACTAGCTGAGCCACCCAACCAGGGTACAGAGATATTATGTTCTAAAATATCTTTCTAAGGTTTAAAAAAAGAGGGTAAGAAGAAATAATAAGAGAGTGGAGTCATTATATTGGCAACATTTCTAATGAAGATCTTGCCAATATGTTCTCAAGTATTAATTTGTTCAAGGGCCTCCAAGTATTTTATAATATTTCCTTTGATGTCCTGAAATTCATGGATAATACAATCTACTTACACAGATATGAAAAAATCAATATAAGGCTTAACATATACAAATAAATACATTTGTTATAAAATATAGTAAGTAATATGTATTTCAATATTTAAATCCTTGGGTTTTACTACTAAAGACATAATGGAGCAATGAGATGCTTGCATCTACAGTATGTTTAATGAATAAATTTGGACTTACTAGGAGTCATAAGAAGGAAAGCCATTCTATTCAAATGAAAGCAGAAGTGTGGTGGACACTAGAATAAAAGCTGATGTTAAGTAATTATAGAGAAGACATTTGTATAAGCAAATTAGGGAAGTAGCCTTAATTAAAGTAAGAATAACATGACAAGTACTAGGTAGAGAAAGTGAAAGTATATACTATTGAAAATTAACTGGCTCTTTTTAAGGAAGATGTTATAATTTTCTATGTTGTGTTGTAGGATGATGGGATAGTTAAAAGAATATCTCAGAAGTCATACACTCATCTAGTTTATCTGACCACATGTTGGAGCAAGCACGTAGACTCCCAGAACTTTAAGATCTTGGAAGTCATGTCCTTCAAGAGTTGATGGGAAATAGAGAAAGATTTGGAAAAAATAAGCAGTATTTAAGAGGCTACAGGAAGTTCTGTGGCCAACTTTTGGGGACAGTATTAGATACATCTGAAAGCCAATAGGAATCTCCAAGTAAATCATTTCAACAGGTAATTTTCACAACAGATTTCTTACCATTGTGCTGCAAATATTTTTAAATTCATATAAATTGGCAATAAAATATTTTATTTTTAAAAATATATTTCTTTATTGATTTTAGAGAGGAAGGGCGAAGGAGAGAGAGATAGAAACATCAATGATTAGAGAAAATCATCAATTGGCCGCCTCCTGCACGCCCCCATTGGGGATCGAGCCGGAAACCCAGGCATGTGCCCTTGGTCTGAATCAAACCCGGGACCCTTCAGTCCGCAGGCTGACGCTCTATCCACTGAGCCAAGCCGGCCAGGGCGGCAATAAAATATTTTAAAACTAGCCTTTATTTATAAAATCCATTGATATCTCTGCATTCATTTGTCTCTACTAATTTAATAATGTGTAAAGTCTATTAAAAGGAGTCTCAGCTGTACACATTTGCAATTGGTTTCACTGTTTTTCCAGCAACCGTGCCACTGAAATGAACCCCTTTTCATCTACTTAGTTTGGAATGCTATAAGTAATTTAATTCTTTGCACAAGTGGGTATGAAAATCCTAACTGGGTTCCAAACTTTTCATTATCAGGCTGAGTAAACTGTGTTTTGGATTTAAATTCATCATTCATTCATTCACTCATTCTCAATGAACTCTACCTACAAATATTGGCTAGTGTTCCATTGGTTTCGAATGTGTTAACCTCCCGGTATTGTGAATTCAATCCTAACTTTAAACCTAATCAACCAATCGCATCAAATAAAAGCAAAATTTCCAAACCAGTGTTTCTAAGCAGTGTTCCTCTAGAAAAGAAACGAGAAACCTCTCGAGCGGGCGCGCGGAACCCTGCTTTTGACAGCTTCCAGATGCTCCGCCCCTCACGTACTCCACGCCCTTTTCCCGTGCGTACCGCTTCCAAGGCGAGCGTCGGACGTCGAGCGGAAGTGACGTCGGGCGGCCACCGGAGGTGTCGTTGGTGTGTTGCGCTGCTAGGCCTGAGAGTAGACAGGGTTCCGCGGCCAGAAATATAACGGAATGTCTATCGAAATCGAGTCCTCGGAGTGAGTTCTGCGGTGCGGGATGTTGGGGAGATGGCGGGGCCGGGAGCTGAGGGATGTGGAGTGGAAGGTGATCAGGAGAGGCGTCCGCGAGGCTAGAGGGTGGAGGGGCATTTCCTTGGCCACAAAGAAGTTTCTTGCATCTGGCTACTTCGGAGGCGGGTGCACAAGGAAGTAGCAGACCAGATGCCCAAAGCCCAGTGGGAGGCGGCGCGGGGCTGGGGGGAAGGATATTCCTCGAAGACCCGAGTTCTAGCCATCGCTGACTCCTCAGATTACCCTCCCTCTCCGGCTCCCGTTTGATGATCTGCACAAGGGGCTGCTCTTCCTGCTCCCGTTGGAACAAATGTGATTAGTTTCCTCTGGGGTTGCGTGGCTCCTTTGCTTTCCCCTTCACAGCACTTAACCCAGTATTGCCAGTGTTTCGCTCTCCGCCTCACTGTGTTGGGCGCCTAGAGGCTCCTTCTATTTATAGTCCCAGTGCCTAGCACATCGTAGAGGCTCGATCACTGCCTTTGAAATGAATGGACGACTAGCTTTTTTATGCTCTACCTGGAGCTGAATTGTGGTTAGCCTGTGAGCTCTTTGTAGTCACAAAAGAGAATCTGGAGATTTGGCCCGAAAAATGACAGATTGGGGGTGGGGCAGTCCTAATGAGTGACTAAAGGTCTTTAGTGAACTTTTCCAGGACAGCATCCTCCACCTTGCCCTTGCCAACACTTAACAATTAAATCATCAGACATAGCAGTTGTGTTTTGAGTGTAGGTAAGGGAGAGGA
Organism: Corynorhinus townsendii; assembly: GCA_026230045.1. Taxonomy (NCBI): domain Eukaryota; kingdom Metazoa; phylum Chordata; class Mammalia; order Chiroptera; family Vespertilionidae; genus Corynorhinus; species Corynorhinus townsendii. Next base: position 146,894,854 of record JAPDVU010000005.1, on the reverse strand, counting down.
CTTGTTCTGAAGAGCAGCCATAGGATGAAAGGAAGCTTATTTATTCAACAAATACTGAAGTCTATTGTTCTAGACTCCTGGTGATACAGTAGTGAACAAAACAGACAGAAATCCTTGCCCTTACAGAATATACATAGTGATTGGGGAAGGCAAACAGCAAACAAAAACAGTAAATAAAATATGAGGCTTAACAGATGGTGGTAAGTATTATGGAGAAAGAATAGAGCAAAGAAGAGTGATAAAGAGTGCTGGAGTTAAGGTAACTAAGTCCAAGGCAGGAGTTGGAAAGGATTCCATGATTTAGGACCTAAATAATAGTGGATACTGACATTCTCCCATTCTTGGGCTGCTGTACATTTTTATCTATAATAATAGTATAACATGGTAATTAGACCTGACAGCCGAACGACCTTCCAGACGATCATCTGGACGAAGCTGGGGCTGCCAGGGCTAAGCCCCTTGCACAAATTTCATGCATCGGGCCTCTAGTTATCAATAATAGCTACTATTTACTAAGTGTTTTTTTATGCTAGTCATGCTGTAAGCAGTTTTAGTCAACCCATTTAGGTATTATTCTTAACAGATGAAGAATAGGCACAGAGATAACTGACTTGCCCAACCTCACAATTAGTGACAGAACTCTGACTCAAATCCCAGCCTCTCTCCAAAGTTTTAAATCTTAATGTATTACATTGTGTTTGAAGGAAGTAAATTTGATTGTGGTTATACCAAGTAAGAGGTCTCTACAGGGAGAATGTCTTATTTGGGGAGTGCAAATGGAAGTGTGTTAAGGAGGATAGTAGGTACTACAACAGCAGTGATCTAAACCTGAGTATCTCTTAAAGGAGCCATGAGGAAAAAAGACTACTGCAAATAGCAGTCATCGGTTTCCTTCTTAAAATCACTGCCAATTTGAATCTTCATTTTCCCATATATCTGTTACTTGGTGAGATTCTTATCTGTAAAATGGACATTACAGTAATAACCTACCTCATAGGATTGTTTTGAGGAGTAAAACAGTCAAGATGTCTAAAATGCTTAGAATAGTACTTGGGCCCTGGCTGGTTTTCTCAATGGTTAGAGCGTCAACCCATGCACCGAATGGTTATGGGTTCGATTTCTGGTCAAGGGCATATACCTTGGTTGGAGGTTTGATCCCCACCTCCGGGGGGCGGCTCCTGGGGGCATGTGCGGGAGGCAACCAATCGATCTCTCTGTCTTTCCCATCCCTCTGTCTCTCTCTCTCTCTCCCCCTCTCCTCTATCCCTTCCACTTTCTCTAAATATCAATGGAAAAAATATCCTCAGGTGAGGATTAAAAAAATTTTTTTTAAAGAATAGCACTTGGTATATTGTAAACCAAGCACGTCAAACTCAAAGGCCAGTGGTCAGCAAACTGCGGCTCGCAAGCCACATGCGGCTCGTGAGCCGCGGTTTGTCGCTCTTAATGAGTTTGCCGACCACTGTCAAAGGCCATCAGGCCAAATAAACAAGGTTTACATTTATGTGGGCCGTAAAAAAACAAAAGCTTCCATTTTCATAGAAATGTAGGTTTATTTCAATAGAGACATGCTGAATACAAAGGGCTGAAATAAATGAATAACTATTAACATAAAATAATAGAACATTTTAATAAAAATTAATATTTTTTCTTGAACATTAACTTACCAGACACTGAATAACTGCACAAATTAGTAAGTGTAATGCAAATACCTATTTTTCTTGTTCTCTGAAAGCAAAATATTTCCTGTTGCACACACCAAACAAGTCAGCACAAGACTAGTGATGGGACATTTGGCTGCTAAAATATTTGCTGCTAGTATTAGTGGAGAGAAATGGCGCGCCTGTGCATAAGGTGTATAAGGGAAATGAATGCAACATGATTACGTATAGTAATCAGTCATTAGCAAACATTGTAGTTTGTTATTAACAATTATATCAGGATATTGTAAAAATTAAATTATGAAATTTTTATTAAAACGTTTCTTACATACTGTTATATTGGCTGGGCCGCAAAAGTATTTGTTGTGGTCTGCATGCGGCCCGTGGGCCGAGAGTTTGACATGCTTGCTGTAAATACATAATAAACATTGGTTATTATTTTTTGTTTATTATTTCTCCCCAGAGAGAACTGACTAAATTCCAATCTGAAACCCTGTCCCCAATTTCATCCTTTATACTAGTGCTGTTCAGTAGAAATACAGTGTGAACCGTGTATAAGGAAAGAGAAGGAAAACGGTGTATCACAACATCACACAGTGAACTTTTACAGTGCATATGAACCAGATTCTTCACTATACTCTTTAACTCCAGATCAAGAAGTTTTAACTATAAACATTTGTAAGTTTTCTGTCACATGTTGAAAATGGATGCTTATTTCAATATTTGACAATAACCTGACTCCTCTTTTCCTTGGGAAACTGAGTTTATAATGTTTTTATTTCACTTGTCCTAAAAATTTGGTAATAGAGGCAGTAGGTAGGGTTATTTTTGCAAATGAGGACACATGGATTTGCTTTACTTTTATATACCGTATAGCTCACCTTGTTTGTGTTCAACAAATCCTTATTTAAGAAAATCTCAATTCACATGTTTTGGTTGTCATTTTAAAAATGGACCAAATAATCCTAATTAAGAATTTAAGAGTACTTGTGTTAATGACTAGACTAAGTTTAAATATTTCCCTAAAGTGTGCAACAATGTAATTGTATAAATTAATAAGAAACTTGACATAATAAAAAGATCTCTGGCCGAGGAAGTAAGAGAGTTACTTTGTACCAACTCCCTTTCTAGCTGACTATGAGACATTAGGCAAATCATTTCCCCCCTGAACCCCAGTTCTCCTATTTCTGAGATGGAGGTAGGACGGGATGAGCCCCAGAGTCCCCTGTAACTTAGATTCTGTGATTTGGGGCATGCTTTTCTCATATGATAAAGACATGAAAAGTGGGTAGTGAAAGGACGACGGTTGAGTAGGAGAAATAAACTGGGATGGGCTTTTATTTTGTGGCCTCTCTGGTGAGTAGGATCCCTGAACTGGATGACTTGCTTTCTTTTTTTCAGTGTGATCCGTCTTATCATGCAGTACCTGAAGGAGAACAGTTTACACCGGGCATTAGCCACCTTACAGGAAGAGACTACTGTGTCTCTGAATACCGTGGACAGCATTGAGAGTTTTGTGGCTGACATTAATAGCGGCCACTGGGACACTGTTTTACAGGCTATACAGTCTCTGAAATTGCCAGACAAAACCCTCATTGACCTCTATGAACAGGTAAGTGTGGAAGTGATGCTGATTCCCGTGGGTTGGTTTATTGTGGGACCCCTGACTGAGAAGCATCAGTGAGCATTCCTTCAAGCACTATAGAGCTGGAATAGTCCTTAAAACGTATACTGTCAAGGTTCAAATGCTACTTTGTACTTTTTCTCTCTCTTCTTGGAAAAGTCAAGAATTTCCCAAATTGAAAGTATTTCTTAAGTGATCATTAAATGTCCCGACACCAACCATTCTGAAACCAACTAGTGTACTGCAAATTTAGTTCTGGCACTAACCACCTAAAGTTAGCACAGACCCCTAAGTTAAGGGCTCAGTTCTCTGTAAGATTGCCCTTACTTCAGACACCAGTTGTACTTTGGGGTCTCATGCCACCCACATTCCTGACTAACGCTATAAATTTGGGGATTCCCATGACCCCCTCAATTGATAATTCACTAGAATGAGTTGGAAAGCACTATATTTATTATTGCAATTTTATTATCAAGGATGCAGATTGGAACCAGCCAAAAGAAGTGACACATAGGATGAGGTCTGGGAGGGTCTTGAACACAGAGCTTCCAATGTTGTCTCCCCATGGACTCAGTGTCTTTCTCACCTGACATATTAATGTGTTCACCAACCAGGAAGCTCCATTGGGGTTTTTATTGGGGTTTCATTCAGTTTTCAGCTCCCTTGAGATTAGGCTAGCTCAAAGCCTCGACCCTACAATCACATGGTAACCAGCCCTCATCCTGAGCTATCTTATTAGCACAAACTTAGATGTGATGCAGGGGGCTCTTTAATAACAAAGATACTCCTATCACTGGCAAACTTTGAGGGTTTTTAGAAGCTCCGTGCCAGGAATCCAGGCCAAAAATCATACAAATTATATATTATACAACAGAACAGAGTGGAGTTTATGGACATAAGGATGTAGCGTTGTTTGTAAAAATAGGGTAGTTGGTTTGTTTCTTTACAATCTACATGAGTTCAGTAATTCCCCAAAGAAAATTTTGGTACCTGAAGAAAGGTTTCTCTGAAGCCCATGGAGATATTCCCATCTTTAGTTTTCTTCAGCATATGTAGTCTGAACAAATGGCCTGAGAGGAGAGGAGATTGGTAGCTAAAAATGGAGGGTGGAAGTTGAAAGATTGAAGTTACTTCTTACAATTACTTCCGTTGTCCACCTGAAAAGGAGAAAGGGTATTTCCCAATATAGGAAATCATTTTGGCAGGCCCTTTCTGCATAAGAAATTGTACTGAAAAAGAAGTATTATGAGAATGCATTGAAACAGCCCTTTTCTTTTATTTGTCCAGGTTGTTCTGGAATTGATAGAACTCCGTGAATTGGGAGCTGCCAGGTCTCTTCTGAGACAGACTGATCCTATGATCATGTTAAAACAAACACAGCCAGAGCGGTATATTCATCTGGAGAACCTCTTGGCCAGGTCTTATTTTGATCCTCGAGAGGTATGACTGTGATAAAAAAAATTGTTAATTTTTGCAAACATGCATTAATGTAATCTTTTGAAACCATTTAATTGGGTTGTTTTTGGGATTTTGATTTTAATTTTCAATAATACTTTTCCATTTATATATGTTTGTTGAAATTTGCATATATTAAAGGGGTTGATCTTGTTCAGTTTTCTGAGTATTGAAGGGTTTCCCTTCCCCACATACCACATTTTAGAGGCTTGTGTGTCATTCAAGAAGCAGAAAGTTTATTCTGATGTCATTTCCTCATTAGACCAAGTACTTGTCTGGCCCTGAAGGGCTTACTGACTGCTGGTATATTCTCTCTGCATTTGTGTCCCTTTGCCCCTGGCAATTGCTCTTTCTTTCGGTTCTTGGAAGCTCATGCTTTCACTTCTCAGCCGATTATGTTTACTGGTAGGGCATGGTGACTGATGATCTTTTATTTCCCCCAAACCTTTTTTTGTGTATGCTTTCATTCTTTCTCAGCCAGCCTTACTAGTCTAAATGGGATGAAGAATAGATATTGGATAATGGAAAGTTAGAAACCATGAGGATTAAGGGTTACCAAGACAGGATTAATGTTAGAGGTGGTGAAGAACTTCTGGGCTGGGGTCATTTGACTGAAAAAAATTACCAAAGAATATAAAAGAATCCTTGTGCAGATTTCTCAAAAACTGGAAAACAACCCTGGCTTTGACATAGTTTACTTGGACTACTTTGAGAAATAACAGTGTGGATTGTCTGACCTCAGTTTTCTTCCAGCTCATACTTTTGAACTGCAAGTGGACAGAATTGGGAAGTCATTTTTGAAAACGAATTGATTTAATTAACCCCCTGTTTAACTGGGTAGTTTCTTTTCATGTTTTCCATTTTGAGTGTTTCTGCTTGATGATTGTTGTGTCATTTTTTTTTTTTTTTATAAGTGCAGTCATATCTTGTAACCATTTCTTGGAAATGATGCTACCCCCTTTACTTTTTCAGGCATACCCAGATGGAAGTAGCAAAGAGAAGAGAAGAGCAGCAATTGCTCAGGCCTTAGCTGGGGAAGTCAGTGTGGTGCCTCCATCTCGTCTCATGGCATTGCTGGGGCAGGTAATTAAAGCTTGTGGAACTGAAATTACCCTTTATATAAACTACATGTACAAGCTAAAGAAATCAGACATCCTACATATTGATAATTATCTGTGAAGCTAGTTATCAACAGCTGTGCCATGCCATCTTCATCTTATACATGAGTGGTTAAGAGCATAAGCTCTATGCCCAGTTGGTATGGCTCAGTGGTTGAATGTTGACCTATGAACCAGGAGGTCATGTTTCAATTCCCAATCAGGGCACATGCCCAGGTTTCAGGCTTGATCCCCAGTGTGTGGGCATGCAGGTAGCCAATCAATGATTCTCTTTCATCATTGATGTTTCTATCTTTCTCTCCCTTCCCTTCCTCTCTGAAATCAATAAAAGTATATTAAAAAAAAAAAAAAAAAAAGGAAGAAGAAGAAGTAGAGCATAAGCTCAAGTCAGAATTAGGGTGACCATAGAATTTAACATTTCATCTAGAATAACTTAAGGGCACTCTTGATCGTAGAATCATTTTGGTACTTGGCACAAGAATATCTGTTGACAGCCAACGCAACAACAGTGCAAGAGATTGATCCTATTATTTATAAGAATTCAGTAGTTAATGGGAATGTCACCAAACCTAGGAATAGAGAAGAATTATTCACCGTATGGTTTGGGGTGCTTGCTTTAGAATGGGGGGAATGGTCAGCTCAGAGCTTTCACTTACATTTTATACAGCATAATTTCAGATAGATTAAAAGTTATATATTTTAAAAAAACAGAAAAACTAGTAGATAATATAATGTATTAAACCTCCTGCTAGGGAAGGACTTCTATGTTTAGGGAGTAAACATTCAGGTAAAGGTCAACAAATTTAGTCACTTAAGAGTTCAACATAAGATAAAAAGAAAGCTATAAGGCTATTAAAAAAAAAAAAAAAAAAAAAAAAAAAAAGGCAGTCCTAGCTGGTTTGGCCCAGAGATAGAGAATCAGCCTGTGGACTGAAGGGTCCCAGGTTCGATTTCATTCAAGGGCACATACCAAGGTTGTGGGGTCAATCCCTGGTAGGGGGCGTGCAGGAGCCAGCCAGTCAATGATTGTCTCTCATCATGGATGTTTCTATCTCTCCCTCTCCCTTCCTCTGTGAAATCAATAAAAATCTATTTTTAAAAAAGGCAAATTGGAGAAAAAAATTCTTTTTGGCAAACATAAATAACAAATAACTTGATCACATTAAAAGCTCACAAATTATTAATCAGAGAACTGACTAAAGCAGGGTATAACTTCCCACTCATTAAATTAACAGAGTTTTAAAATGATATCCAAACTGTTGAGTTTTCTTTCTTATTTATTTATTTATTTTACTCTTCACCCGAGGATATTTTTCCATTGATTTTTAGAGAGAATGGAAGGGAGGGAGAAGGGGATGAGGAGAGAGAGAGAGTCAAGACAGACATTAACCAGTCGCCTCCTGCACGTGCCCTGAGCTGGGCCAGGGACCAAACTGCAACTGAGGTACACACGCCTTTGACTGGGAATTGAATCTGAGACTCTGGTCTACAGGCTGTCACTCTTAACAACTACTGAGCAAAACTGGCCAGGGTGAGTTTTCTTGATATAACTAAGGGAAAAAGGAATAAATATTGTGCCTGTCATATAGATTTGACATGTTATTTTGTGGTATCCTTTTAGCAACTCTAAGAATTAGGCTTCTTTTAGTTCATGAAATTGGGAATCAGAATAACGTTGGGCAAATGATCTGGCCTAGGGCCATTTGTCCCTTATGTCCATGATTTTTTCATTCATAATATAGTTGTGAGTACTATTGAAGTTGTGACTTTTTGGGGAAATAGTTTGTCATTGTCTATTGGGAGGCTTAACCATTCGTGTTCTTTTTTGGATTCAATAATTTCTATTTGGGGAATCTATTCAAAGGTGGGAGTAACCCCAAAATAGAAAAAGCCTTATGTTCAAAGATGTTCATTGCAGCATTATTTAGATGAGTAAAAAATTGGAAATGTGTAAATGTCCATTAATATATTAGTTAAATAAACTGTTAAACATCCAGGATATATTTTACAGCCATTGAAATGATAATTATGGCATAGCATGATCTGATGTTAGGTGGAAACGAAGAATATAAAACTTTACCTATAGTATAATTACAGCTACATTAATTAAATACATGTGTAAGGGGGAATACTAGAAGGTAATATATAAAATGTAACAGTGGCTGTGTTCGGATGTTAGAACTATGGGAGGTTTTTGTTTTCCAAATTTTATTTATAATAAAAGAGTCACACCTATAAGAAAATAGATGTGGAAAGATGAACCTGTTGGCTCTTAGAGTTCCCTCCACCCTGAGCTCAGCCTGTGTTCCTAGGACACACAGAGCAGCATAGATTATGCTGTGTTTAGATGGTTGGGTCTGGATGGCTCATTTTCCTGTGAACCTCATTCTTTCACACTTGGCTTTGAGCAATCTGGATCAGATCTTAAAAGCACCCGAGTGGATTATTATACATTTCTTTTCTCCTAGGCTCTGAAGTGGCAGCAGCACCAGGGGTTGCTTCCTCCTGGCATGACCATAGATTTGTTCCGAGGCAAAGCAGCTGTCAAAGATGTGGAAGAAGAAAAGTTTCCTACACAGTTGAGCAGGCATATTAAGGTAGGATCCTTAGACACTCGGCCAATTGGTAATCATCTGTTGAGGACTCAGCATGTGCTTCCTCAGTCAGGCCCTGTGGTAGGCGCTTGAGTTAGAAAGCAGAATTCATTCTCCAGCTCTGATAACTTTCAGGGTTGCTGTTAGTGACCACGGGGTCCTGTGGCCTGGCAGTGGCACACCTCAGTTGTATAACCAAGTGGACATACATTTGACATTTGGCCCGTCATCTTCCTTTGCATTTTCTCCCCAGCAGCCTGCATTTGGAAGAATGATTAGCTCTTTGGTTAAACCTGGGACTAACTATGAACTTTTAATGTATTTGTCTTGTTCAACATTTGTGTTTTTGCCTGCTGCATGTCAGCCAAAGTACCAGACATGGATTGTAAAGTGGGCTTGTATGGTATTTGAGGAAAATAATTTATCATCTTATGGCTGGTTCTTGTTTTTTTTCTTTTAATCTGAGACTTTTCTAGGAAAAAGTGCAATCAAGTAATTGCAGCAGTTTCCAGAATTACAAGTATATTTACTATTTCAGCATCTTTTTTATATTATAGTTTTTGGGTTTGTGCTCTCATTGAATTTATGGATTTTAAAATAATTCATATTCCTCAAATCTTTGACCAGCTTAGTGCATTGAGTTAGTCTTTTCTGGGTTATATGTTTTGACTTGCATTCAAAGATGATTTTGAGCAGTACTTTTACCCAGGCTGAAGCCTTGGGACAAATAGAAATCTATTATAATTATGCTGCTGGGCTAAGATTTTTGTTACAAACACTTTCCATTCTGGGCATTTAAATTGAAATTCATAAAAGAGCTTTTCTCTGTTATTATCTGTCTAATGTTTTGTAGTTCTCATCTGTTATTAGGAGCATTATTGCTAATAAGTGCTCAGGATACATTGCCCAGATAAAAAGTCCCTATTAGATTTAATTAGTTCTCCTAGAGTTAGTCACCTCCACATTACCACTTGATTAAGTGAAGGTTATGTAAAGAAACAGTGATAGAAAATTCATTTACAAAACAGTATATGAAAGCTGACATTTATTTTATAAAAATGACTTTTTTCCTCAGATGCACAACAGGAACATATGCCATATTAAGTTGAGTGTGAAAGTCATGCTAATTGTGGCTGACTCTGGTAAAAGCTTATTGTTTGGGTTATAGGATTATTTGTTTTAAGGCCCATTATAAAATATATATATTTTACTTTTCTTTGGAAATGTCAACTTCACATTAAAAAATTAGCTTCAGCTGACAGCCTAGACATAAAACTGGTCAGAGAAAATAATATATCCACAACCTTCTGGTGTCCAGGTACAGAAATGTCTCTCCAATGCTCCATTAGAATAAGCTAGCTATGACTTTATGCTAGGGCAGGGTTTCCCAAAAGGTTAAAATGGGAATTGTTTTAAGGCCACTAGATAAAAATGTATCTGTTTCATTGTTTCATTTGAAACAGTTTGGTCAGAAATCACATGTGGAGTGTGCTCGATTTTCTCCAGATGGTCAGTATTTGGTCACTGGGTCTGTTGATGGATTCATTGAAGTATGGAACTTCACAACTGGAAAAATCAGGAAGGTAAAGTACTTAAAATATATTAACTTTTCTAGTAAAAGAAATTATTATTGTTATTTTTAAATTATCTGTTATTTATACACTTTACTTTTTTTAATGTATTTTTATTTATTTCAGAGCTGGAGAGAGAGAGAGAGAGAGAAATATCAATGATGAGAGGGAATCATTGGTTGGCTGCCTTCTGCCTTCTGCACACCCCACATTGGGGATCGGGCCAGCAACCCAGACATGTGCCCTGACCAGGAATCAAACCATGACCTTCCTGGTTCATAGGTTGACACTTAACCACTGAGCCATGCTGGCTGGGCTATTTATACATTTTAAACTTATTTTTTGAATGGGTGATATGTACATCTGATACAATATTTTATGAAACAGAAAATTTGTTCAGTAAAAGGTCATGCTACCATTCTTGTCCCTCAGCTGGTCAGTTCCTTTCCTTGGTCCAGCCAGGTTACCAGTTTCTTGTGTAACCTTCCTGGAATATTCTAGGTATGTATGTGTAAGCAGTTACTTTTTATTCCCAACCTAACCTAATTGTAGTACTAAATGTGCTTCTCTTATTATGAGTGAGAAAATGTCTTTTTATATGTGAAAAACCACTAATATTTCCTATTCTGTGAAGTTTGTTCATATCCTTTGCCTTTTTTTTTTTTAGTTTTTGAAAATATTGTTGTTGATTTTTAGACAGACAGAAAGGGAGAGGGAGAGAGAGAGAAACATCGATATGAGAGTGAAATATTGACCAGCTGCCTCCTGTACACTCCTACCAGGGATTGAACCTGCAACCTTTTGGTGCATGGGATGGTGCCCAACCAACTGAGCCGCGCTGACCAGGGCTGCCCATTTTTCTTTTGGATTGTATCTTAACTGATTTGTTGGAGCTTTTTATTTATATTATTATTTTTTAAAATATATTTTTAGAGAGGAAGGGAGCGGGAGATAGAAACATTAATGATGAGAGAGGGTGGTTGATTGGCTGCCTCTTGCACGCCCCCTACTGGGGATCGAGCCTGCAATCTGGACATGTGCCCTGATTGGGAATCTGACTTTGACCTTCTGGTTCATAGGTTGACAGTCCACTGAGCCACACTGGTCAGGTTGTTGGAGCTTTTTAAAGTTGAGGAAATCAGCCTTTGCAATCTGTATTGCAAGTATTTTTCAGTTTTGACTTTTGTCTTGATTTTGCTTATGGTTTTGGTTTATAGACTTAAAATCTTTTATATCACAATATGTATCCATCTTTTCTTCCACAATTTCTTCCAATCTTTTTATGTTTCATTTTATGTTCAATTTTTGATCCATCTGAAATTTCTTTAGTGAGATAAAGTTGGTGTAGATAAAATTTAATCATTTCCCCAAATAGCTATTTATTGACTTTCCACTGATTTAAATTGTAATCTGTATCATAGAATACTAAATTCTACTTGGGTAGTGAATTAATGAGTGATATTCACTTTCTACTTTATAGTTTTTATAGTTCGTCTTTTTTCTTTTTCTTTTTTAACCATGAAGCAGTCTCAGTTTATAATTTTAAAAAATAGAGATACTTCTGTTTGAACAATAATGGATGATAAAAATAAGCATCCATAAAATGGATGATAATTAAATATATTAGTCAGTACATGGTTTGAGGAAAAGGAGCTGACAATTTGGAAAAAAACATTAGTTTCTCACATTATACCCCTAAGATAAATAAATTCAGATTTATTTAAGATGTACAATATGAAAATGTGCACCCATGGAGACAGACAACAGTGTGGTGAAGGCCAGAGGAGGGGCGGAGATGGGCAAAGGTGGGGAATATGATGGGGGCATCTGTAATAATGTCAATAATAAAAAAAATTGTAGAGAAATTTTGCTTAGGAAAGATTAGTAAGCATGCTCGCTTCAGTAGCGCATATACTAAAATTAGATGATACAGAGAAGATTAGCGTGACCCCTGCACAAGGATGACATGCAAATTCATAAAGTGTTCCGTATTTTCTCATGTAATAAAAGTGTTTATTTAAAAGAAAAACAGATTAGTAAGCAATAAGATATAAGCTGTTATGTTGGCATTTTTTTTCAATGTTTGAACTTATTTTTTCCCAGCAGTATCGTTATTTGTTAGGAATTTGTGTGCATGCCACTACTATTTGCTTTGGAGATTTAGAGTATGTACAGCCATTATCCAACTTTCAGTGAGTTTGTAGAGATCTGGGATAACTGGGTTTTGTGTTGTTTTGATAACTGCTTATCATTGTTTCCTTTAGGATCTTAAATACCAGGCCCAGGATAACTTTATGATGATGGATGATGCTGTTCTCTGCATGTGTTTCAGCAGAGATACAGAAATGTTAGCAACTGGGGCTCAAGATGGAAAAATCAAGGTATGGATAAGTGGCACAAACTCTTGTATGCAGACATTCAGAGAGTTCTGTAATGAGGGAGTGTCCTACATATGATATGAGCTTGATAACAGCTCTTTATTGAGCATCAACTTGTGCTAATCAGTTTATTTTTTCTTGTTTAATCCTAGTAACAGCTCTGCTAGTGAGTTCCAATATTGGGTTAAGTTCAGTTAGTGAGCAATAGGTCTGAGACTTCAATTCAAATCTGCTCATGTCCTTTCTGCTATACCACCATTTCTCACTTTATATGATGTGTTGTACTTTGTGTTGTTTTTTTCTCTTTGTTTTTTGTTTTTTAGTGAATGGGATTTTTTAGGGAATGGGGTAGTCTGCAGTTGATTAGCTGTGGCTTGTATTTAATTGCTGGTAAAATGCCCTGAGCTAGGTAAAATACAGAAGTAGTCTCTGCCAAGTGAACTTAGTCTTAATTTTTGTTTTAATAATTAACAAGGAAAGAGGTTTAACTTTCAAAGGATTCAGTTATCATTGTACTATGTAAACCAGACATATCATATTCAGCTATTAGCATGCACTTTTAATGCTGTTTTAATACATTAGTGAGCATTGCATGTTGCTTGGCTCTGTGGACATTCTATTTACAAGTTTTTATTATTTTTTTTTAAATAAAGGTATGGAAAATTCAGAGTGGACAGTGTTTAAGGAGATTTGAAAGGGCACACAGTAAAGGTGTCACCTGTCTAAGCTTTTCTAAGGATAGCAGTCAAATCCTTAGTGCCTCTTTTGACCAGACAATTAGGTAAGTAAGAATCCCCAACTGCCCTTACTTGGGTTTGATGTGATGAAGCTCTGAAGGGAGGTACTAGTGATTCCTTACACTTTCACTAGGATGGTATTATATAGAGAGTGAGGTTTGTGAGATCTCATTTCCCCAGGCAGAGTACAGCTGACACAGTGCTATAATTTTGTCTACTTGAGTCGTTACCCACCTACAGCAGAATCATGTTAGAGGGCATATTACAAATACAGATTCCTGGGATCTAGCCAAGACCTAGAAGTCTGTCCCTGAACAGAAATCTGTGGTATTATTGGCATATTTTCTACCAGTTTCTGTGCCAACCTTTTGTTTTATTTTTGTTTGTTTGACATAGTGAAAATTATACTGCATATGTAAATGCATAGCCCTCTTTCTTCACTTAATAGTATAACAAGAGCTTCTGTAATTCATCTAAAATGCATTCAACACTTGGTCTCAACCATAATATATAAAATATTAATTGTTCTTTTCATTTCCTTTAATGTGTGATAGAATTCATGGTTTAAAATCTGGGAAGACCCTGAAGGAATTTCGTGGCCATTCTTCCTTTGTTAATGAAGCAACATTTACACAAGATGGACATTATATTATTAGTGCATCCTCTGATGGCACTGTAAAGGTTAAGTATTTGCTACTGGATTATTTGGGTTATCTATTCCATTTTTGCCCTTTAAGGAGTTTTCAGTGGTGGTAATGGTGATAATTGTGGTGTAGTAAACCCTCTTTACTAGCTATTTTAGTTATAACTGAGGTGAGTCTGAGACAGTAATAATATTCTGTGGGTAATTCCTATTAGCCTAGGAACCTCAAATCTCAAATCTACAAAATCAGACTTTAGCATGTGTAGGAAAAGAGGAAAGGTGTGGAGTCCTAGGTGTAAGTCATCCCCCATTTACAGTGCTTAAATTTGATCTTGTCATAGGTAAGGTCCACCCACCACAAATTCACAAAGGGCTCAGTGGCCAAATAAATAGCTCTCTTTTTTGTTGCTCAGCCTCATCCCACCCCTGACCCCCACATTTAGGGTCTTCCTAGTAGCATTTATAGAGGAACAGAAGAGGTAGAGAGTTAGAACCAAGCCCTCTCTCAGATACTTATTTAATGCCCTCAGCTGAAAGTAACAGGTCTTCAGTATCTTAAGAGATCTATTTAAGAGAGGGCCTCATTTTCTAGAAAAGATGAGAAGTCCAAGTAGTAAATTGCTGAGGATCTTGAGACATTCCATTTACATTCTAGAGCTGCTTTTAAATTGGCTTTTGCAAGTCCTGTAGTGAAAGACCTCAACATTTTAACATAAACCCCTAAAAGTCAGACCACACTCTGAGGTTTGTTCTGGCTTGGGAATCTAACCAGAAACCTGAGGGTAGGAGATATGCTTTTCCTCAGGATGGATGGGGAAATACAGAGAACTCTTAGTATTTTAGTCATGGGATTTTCCCTCTTTGTACTATGTATAGGACCTCACAAGATGTAAAATGCCCTTGGGAGGGAGTTTAACTAGGCCTCTTTATTTTGAGGTCTTTTCCTTTAGTTCCACAGTGGAAAGGATAAAGCATCTCACTGACTTTTTGGACAGAAAACACTAAAACCCTTTGAACTCTTGATATCTGAAATGTTCATTTCTCTTCTAGGCAACTGGGCTTTAGAGAAGATTGGGACGGATAATTACAATGTTTATTAGGAAAATAAACAATAGGGCACTAACTAGTGGGCACCTATTTCCTTCTGTTTATGGGTATTCAGCATCTGTTTTGTGCTAAGCTCTGTTGAAGGCACAACATAGTTCATACCTTTGAGGCTTTTATGCCTTATTAAGTGAGTGGTGTCCAGACAAAAGCTTATGCCATTAGTATTTGGTCCATTCCTTTTCTGAGTGCATCTTGGATGTCAATAACTTTATTTTCTGAGACAGTTTATTCTGTTTTAGTAGTCTAATTTTCATTGTTTAAAAACCTCAAAACTGTAGCCCTAGCTGGTGTGGCTCAAGTGGATAGAGCGTCAGCCTGCGGACTGCAGGGTCCCAGGTTTTATTCCAGTCAAGGGCAGATGCCTGGGTTGCAGGCTTAATCTCCAGTAGGGGGTATGCAAGAGGTAGCTGATCAGTGATTCTCTCTCATCATTGATGTTTCTATCTCTCTCTCCCTCTCCCTTCCTCTCTGAAATCAATAAAAATATATTTAAACTAACTAGCTAAATAAATAAATAAAACCTCAAAACTGTAGAAATTCTTAGGCTTTAATTTTTTTTTTTTGGGTCATAGATATGGAATATGAAGACCACAGAATGCTCAAATACCTTTAAATCCCTGGGCAGCACTGCAGGGACAGACATCACTGTCAACAGTGTGATCCTGCTTCCTAAAAACCCAGAGCACTTTGTGGTGTGCAACAGATCAAACACAGTGGTCATCATGAACATGCAGGGGCAGGTGAGTGCTCGGGAAGTGCCTGTGGACCATTCCCAAATCAGCATGTCTTGGTCTTGGCTCTTCCAGTAACCAAATATGGGTTCCCCACACCAAGCATATACATTGTATTTGTTATTCAAATGCTTATTTAAACTGTATTCTTCAGCTTTTCAAAAGTTATCTCCTTTCCCCAGGGTTTTTGTATATTATGTTGTTCTTTTGCATCCTTGGGGTAAATGAGGCTCTTGCCTCTGCAGAATCTCATTGAAGATTTTAAGATTAACAATTCCTGTCAGAGTGAGGGAGATAGAGTGTGTCAGTTACCAATTTGGAACATCTAGCTACCACATGATATCAGAACGCTAATAGGAGAAGGGCAACATATTTTCATGATGTGTATTTGTAATCAGCACATTTGCATGGTTCCCAAGGAACCTCACTTTTGTAGCACCAGGGACATTAGAAGCTTCAAGGTTAAGGTCTCGAGCCCTGGGAACATGTGGTGGTGCTGTTGAAATGTTGGCTTGTGCACTTGGGATTCTGCTGAGCCTGGAGAAGACCCAGGGGCTTGTATATGGAACTCTATTCCTTTAGTCCCTATAACTAATAGAAATTAGTACTTTAAGATCCTTGGTTGAGATGATTGGTCTGTGGCATCTGTTGGGCCCTGCATAGTAACTATAGGTGCCTACTTACTCATTTTCTACTTGACATTTTAAAGACTTTATGAAACAAAAATAATTTCAGACTCATAAAGAAGTTGTTCCTGTGTACTCTTTCCCCAATGATAACATCTTATATAACCATAGTATAATTATCAAAACCTAGAAATTGACATTATTACAATTCTGTTAACTCAAATGCAACCTTACTTGGATTTCACCAGTTTTTACATTCATTCATTTTGAGGCAGGAAGTTAATAGTTCTATGAAATTTCATTACATGTGTAGAATTATGTAACTACCACCATAGTTAGGCTAAAGAACTGTTCATCATCATCATAGCCCTGACCAGTTTGGCTCAGTGGATAGAGCGTCAGCCTGCAGGCTTAAGGGTCCCAGGTTCGATTCTGGTCAAGGGCATGTACCTTGGTTGCGGGCGCATACCCAGTGGGGAGTGTGCAGGAGGCAGCTGATCAATGTTTCTCTCTCATCGATGTTTCTAACTATCGCTCTCCCTTCCTCTCTGTAAAAAATCAATAAAAAATATATATCTAAAAAAAGAACTGTTCATCACCCCCAAAGAAACTTTCTCATACTACATATTTATAATCAAACCTTCCCAAACAACATTAACCACTGGTCTGTTTTCCATTATTATAATTTTGTCATTTTGAGAGTGGTGGATAAAGGAATCATATGGTATGTAACCTTTTATAACCTTTGCTATTTGTTTCAGCTTGATTTGTGATGATTTTAAATGGTATATAAAATAGAGCTAAGTCTTAGAGGCAGTTCCAGTCTGCGTGGGGAGAGTATCTCATTCTGTTAGAAAGTGAAACTGGGGAGCATGATTCCATAAAGTATTGAGAAACAGTGGTATATTGACTTAGAAATGGTTATATGTGTGGTAATGAATTTGCTTCATGGTAAAATGGCTCAATAAACTAAAGACCTTCGAATATTTCTCAGGCAAGAGGATTTAGCATATGATGAATGGAATTTGTGATCTAATTTTACGTGTCAGTAAACCAAAGTACAAAATAACAATGTAAAGATGTCCATTTAAACTGCTGCTAATATAGATGTTTTGTTTTTTGCCTTGGTCTGTGATATGATCTAGATTGTCAGAAGCTTCAGCTCTGGTAAGAGAGAAGGTGGTGACTTTGTTTGCTGTGCCCTCTCTCCCCGTGGTGAATGGATTTACTGTGTGGGAGAGGACTTTGTGCTCTACTGTTTTAGCACAGTCACTGGCAAACTGGAGAGAACTCTGACAGTGAGTATTATTGACTTAAAGGCCGTCTAAAGAAATTTTGTTAATGCTTGTGTCTTTCTGAACTCTGTACACCTTTTCCTGACTGCTATCAGTGTAAACCTTGATATAAAAATTTTACCACTAAATAAAATAAAGGGTCCATAAGTAATTATATGGAATTACCTCCTCTCTTAAGAAAAGTCATCCTTCATTGAGCCCTCATCTTCAAGTGGATAGGGTGGGTGTACATAAAGTAGAGAAGAAGAAAGGGAATATCTCTAGATAGCCACCTAAATTACCCATATATTCCTCAGGGGCATTGGAGAGTGACACATATAGCTAGTTCTGTCCATGTCTTTACAAAGACACATTATCCTATCAAATTGATTTGATTATGTTTTTAAACTGCTCATGTTGTCTGAGTCCCTATAAGGAGTAATTAATGTCAGCTGTTGTAATAATAGCCCCCAAATTTCAGTGGCTTAACACAATCAAAGTTTATTTACTAGTAGCCCTGCCCATGAATTTGTGCGGCAGTAGCTCGCCAGTAGCTCTGCCCACTGCCCCGCCCTCCTGTAGCTCCTTCTGCCCCTCCGCCCCCCTGTAGCTCTGCGCCTGCTGCCCTGCCCTCCTATAGCTTCCTCAGCCCCCCTGCCCCCCTCATAGCTTGCTGCCCTGCCCCCGTCCTGTAGCTCTCTGCTGCCCGCTTGTAGCCAGTAGCTCGCTGCTGCCCTCCTGTACCTCTACGCCTGCTGCCCTGCCCTCCTGTAGCTCTCCACAGCCCGCTTGTAGCTTGCTGCCCCACCCTCCTGCTCATCTGTGATCCGATCATGTGGTCGGTTGTTAGCTTCACAGCGTAATGACCATTTGCATATCCTATCTAATAAAAGAGTAATATGCAAATTAACCGCCACTCTGCTACACCCACAAGCCATGCCCACCTGTCAATCAGGAGCGAGTATGCAAATTAACCCAACCAAGATGGCTGCGGCCACGGAGAGAGCAGGAGGGAGGCTTGGGTTTCCCCGGTGATGGAGGAAGCCAAGCTTTCTGCACACCCTGGCAGGTCCAGGCCTGCACTCCAGGCTACAAAGTTTCAATTATAGAAGAAAAATGGCTGCTGCCACAGAGCGAGCAGAAGGCTTGGCTCCACTCCAGGCTACAAAGTTTCAATTGTAGAAGATAAATAAATCCCAGATAGCAGGGCTTCCTCTTGGGTTGCCAGGGGGCATGGCCAGCCTGCAAATCACCACAGGCCCCTCGCCCAGGCCTCCCCATGCCCCAAGGGAACCCCCATCCTGACCTGGGACACCCTTCAGGGCAAACCAGCTGGCCTCAACCCAGGCACCAGGCCTCTATCCTATATAATAAAAGAGTAATATGCAGATTGACCATCACTCCAACACGCAAGATGGCTGCCCCCATGTGGTCAAAGATGGCTGCCCCCATGTGGACACAAGATGGCCGCCACAAGATGGCCAGCAGGGGAGAGCAGTTGGGGGTGACCAGGCCTGTAAGGGAGGGCAGTTGGGGGCGATCAAGCCTGCAGGGGAGGGCAGTTAGGGGTGACCAGGCCAGCAGAGGAGGGAAGTTGGGGGTGACCAGGCCTGCAGGGAAGGGCAATTGGGGGGACCCAGGCCTGCAGGCGAGAGCAGTTAGGGGCAAGCAGGCTGGCAAGGGAGCAGTTAGGCATCAAGCAGGCTGGCAGGGGAGTGGTTAGGGGGTGATCAGGCTGGCAGGCAGAAGTGGTTAGGGGCAATCAGGAAGGTAGGCAGGCGAGCAGTTGGGAGCCAGCAGTCCTGGATTGTGAGAGGGATGTCTGACTGCCCGTTCCTGGGATCGGGCCTAAATGGGCAGTCGGACATCCCTCAAGAGGTCCCAGATTGGAGAGGGTGCAGGCTGGGCTGAAGGACACCCCCCAACCCCGTGCACCAATTCCGTGCACCGGGCCTCTAGTAAGATTATATAATACTAGAGGCCCAGTGCACAAAACCGTGCATGGATGTGATCCCTTGGCCTGGCCAGCCATCAGGGCCAATCGGGGACAGGGGGAGGGACTGCAGGAGGTTGGCCAGCCACCAGAGTTTGGCTGTGGGAGCGCACTGACCACCAGGAGGCAGCTCTCCTGCATTGAGCGTCTGCCCCCTGGTGGTCATTGTGCATCATAGTGACCGATCATTTGGTCATTCAGTCTCTTAGGCTTTTATATACATAAATGAGTGGGATAGTCGTCCTCCATCTTTTAGCTATGCCATTTGGAATATATGGACTCCAAGATCTCAGGAGCAAAAGATAGGTGGAGGGCTATATTGGATGTTTTTAAGACCCACATCTGGAAGTGGCTTATATTACTTTGTTCCTCATTCATTTTTGGCTGGAATTCAGTCACATGGCCACACCCCAATGCAAGGGGGACAGGGAAAATGTAATCTCTGTGGCCCAGGAAGAAATGGTATAGTGAACATATGAAAAATTATACATGTACCCATGTTAGAGAATAATCTCTTGTCTTGTATCATTCTTGAGAGTGAACTTTTGGCACTCCTGCCCTGGAAAGCCTCCAATATTTGAGCAAAACAAGGTGAGGTGGACAGTGTCTAGCTGAGGGGCCTGGCCAGTTGAAGTTCACTGAATTGAAGGAATCATTTAGTCTTATCCACTGTGCTGGGACAAAGTGTTATTTATTTACACATGATGAAAAACAGTACAAAAAATAGGAACAACAATGTAATAGCCTCGTTTGAGCTTTTGGTTTGTGTGTTGCCTTAGACTTGATTCCTTTGGTGGAAAGTGGAAGCTTCACTCTTATTCTCTCCCACTCAGCTCTGGAAGCCTCTTCAGAGTGCTTTTTTAATAGAATTATGTACCCTAACCCTATGTTTTACTTTTTCCAGGTCCATGAGAAGGATGTGATTGGGATTGCACATCATCCTCATCAGAACCTGATTGCTACCTACAGTGAAGATGGACTCCTAAAACTCTGGAAACCCTAATTAGTCTTTTTTCTTTAAACTAGCTTGAGAGTATGTACTTAAATGAAGACATATTCATGTGTTGCTTTTTTTTTTTTTTGCCATTTTCTCTAACTTGTCTGAATTAGGCACAAGAATAATTTTGTGAAAGTTCATGTTTAAGTTAGCAGTTACCCTTTTCTACACATTTTTAAGTATTCATTTGTCTTTCTAATTGGGGCGATCACTTAATGTTTTCAATAATCTTTTACCTGGAGAATGAAATAATTGATAGTTCTAAAAAAATTATAATCCTTTGATTATTGCAATGCTGATTAAAATGTGCCTCCTTGCAGTAAACTTGTAAATAAGGAACTAGAGATAGTCCTTTTTTTTTTTTTTTTAGATGGTAATAAACTTTATACCTTTCTGGAGTCTTTGTTTTTAAATGTGAAAGTGCTTATCTAATTAGCATATTAGAATCTAATGAGGTGGGTGGGACATGGACATAATTATGCCTGAATCTTAAATACAGTAGGAAGTCAACTTCTGGGTAGAAGAAGAAACTGTATGTGAAAAGGTTGGATGTTACATAGGATCACATTTCACTGCCGGTACCCTTCCATTCTTTTTTTTTTTAAATTTTAAATGAATAGCTTTTTTTATTCTAAGTAATTTTTTAAAAAATTCTTTATTGTTGAGAGTATTACAGATGTCTCCTCTTCTCTCCCTCATTCCCCCTCTAAACAGTTCTTGCCCACCCCAGGCCTTCACCACCCTACTGTCTGTGTCCATAGATAAGATCTTCGGTTAATCTCTTCCTGCCCTCCCTCTCTTCTTCCCTCTGAGATTTGTTATATGCTTCCATGCCTTTTATTCTATTTTATTCACCAGTTTATTTTGTTCATCAGATTTCTTATTCATTTATTTTGATTATTAGATTCAATTGTTGATAGATATGTATTTATTGCCATTTTATTGTTCATATTTTTTATCTCTTCTTCTTAAATAACTAGAGACCTGGTGAACAAAATCTGTGCCCTGAGGGGTGGGAGGGGGGTCCCTCAGCCCAGCCTGTGCCCTCTCACAGTCCGGGACTCCTCGGGATGTTCGCCTGCCTGCTTAGGCCTGCTCCCCACGGGGATCGGGCCTAAGCCGGCAGTCAGACATCCCTCTCACAGTTTGGGACCCCTCCTTACTGCCCACCTGCTCCCTCTCCTTACTGCTTGGCTTGTTGCTCCTTCCTTAGCGCTGCCGCGGAAGTGGGAGAGGCTCCTGTCACTGCCACTGTGCTTGGCAGCTGTGAGCCCAGCTTCTGGCTGAGCGGCGCTCTCCCTGTGGGAGCGCACTGACCACCAGGGCGCAGCTCCTGCATTGAGCGTCTGCTCCCTGGTGGTCAGTACGCATCATAGCGACCGGTCGTTCTGGTTGTTCCGCCATAACGGTTCTGCCATAATGGTCACTTAGGCTTTTATTGTATAGATACCCTTCAACATTTCATATAATACTGGTTTTGTGGTGATTAACTCCTTTAGCTTTTTCTTGTTTGTGAAGCTCTTCATCTGTCCTTCAAATCTAAATGAGAGCTTTGCTGGGTAGAGTATCTTGGTTGTAGGTCCTTACTATTCATCATTTGAATATTTCTTGCCACTCTTTTCTGGCCTGCATAGTTCCTGTTGAGGAATCAACTGGCAGTTGTATTGGTGCTCCTCCCTTGTAGGTAACTAACTGCTTTTCTCTTGCTGCTTTAAGGTTCTCTGTCTTTAACTCTTTACATTTTAATTATGATGTGTCTTGGTGTGTGCCTCTTTGGGTTCTCCTTGTTTGGGACTCTCTGTGCTTCCTGGACTTGAAAGTCTATTTCTTTTACCAGGCAGGGGAAGTTTCCTATCATTTCTTCAAATAGGTTTTCAATATCTTGCTCTCTCTTCTCCTTCTGGCACCCTCATAATTTTAATGTTGGTACGCTTGAAATTGTCCCAGAGGCTCCTTACATTATCCTCATTTTTTTTTTAATCTTCATATTTTTGGATTCTTCTTTCTTTTTGCTCTTCTGATTTTTTTCATTTGCTTCCTTATATTTCAAATCATTGATTTGATTCTCAGAATCCTCTACTGTTGAATCCCTGTAAATTATTATTAATTTCAGTTAGTGCATGCTTAATTTCTGACTGGTCCTTTTTCATGTCTTTGAAATTCTCACTAAGATCCTTGAAAGTTTCATGAAGATCCTTGAGTAACTTTATAACCATGGTTTTGAGCTCTATATCCAGTAGTTTGCTTGCTTCCATTTCTTTCATTTGTGACATGTTTCTTTGTTTCCGCATTTTGGCTGCTTCTCTGTGTTTGTTTTTGTGTGTCAGGTAGAGCTACTATGTCTCCTGGAATTGGTAGAGTGGCCTTGTGTAATAGGTGTCCTGTAGGGCCCAGTGGCTCAGCCTCCCCTGAGTTGGGCACTCTAGGTGTGCCCCATTGTGGACTGTGTGCAGTCTTGTAGTTGACCTTTGATTGCTGTTGGTGTCTCTGGGAGGAGTTGACCTTCAGGCCAATTGGCTTTGAGGACCAACTGTGACTACAGTGGGAGAGCTATTGTGCAAGAGGTGGGACCCAGCTGTGAAGCAAGGCAGGCTGGTGCTAGAGCCTGGTCTTGGGCCTTTTATTGATAAGTTTGGGGAATGCTGTCACCAGCTGCAGCTTGTTTGAGAGATTTTAGTAAAGTCTGAAGACTGAGCCAGGACAGGCCATTCATATGGAAAAGCTGCTGCAAACAGCTTGGGTGGAGCTGCAGATTGGATGGGGCAGGGTCTCAGGGAATCACAGGGTGGAGCTAACAGTGTGCTCCAGGCAGATTGAGATTCAGATATGGCTGCCAGTCAGCCCTGTGACAGGGGAGGTCCCAGCACAGGAACCATGACCCCTGTGAGCACCTCCTTCTGGGAGAAAGCTGCCCCCAAGTTCCTGCCCCAATGCCAGACAGTCCAGTTACTCCCCATATGTGTCTGGGTCCCCCATCACTGGAGCTTGGAAGAAGCAGGACTGTAAGTTTGTGCACAGACCCTTTAAGAGGAACACCAGGAATTCCAGCAGCCTCCATGTCATGTCACTCAGTCACAGTCCCACAGTTCTGGGGACTTCTCTATCCAGCTCTAGGACCCTGGGCTGTGGGTCTGGTGTGGAGCTGGGACCCCTTGCTCATGTGTGGCCTCTGCAGAGATGATCTCTCTCCCAGTTAAAAAAAAAAAAGCACACGTGGGTATCAGACCAGCCCACTCCGCCCCTCCTACCAGTCTCAATGTGCGTGCTTCTTTATTTCTCTAGTTGTAGGACTTCCATTTAGCCAGCTTTCAGGAGGTTCTGAGTGATGGTGGTTCTGTATTTTAGTTATAATTTTGATGTGGTTGTGGGAGGCAGTGAGTACAGGCATTTATGTATGCTGCCATCTTGGTTCTCTTTTTTCCCATTCATTCTTATTAGCTGTGCCTTCTCACATGTTCTGGCCAGTTCCAGGAAATGTCATCTGAATCTTCTGGATAGAACTAGTCACAGGATCCATTATACAAATTCAGTTTGGGCACCTCCCTTTGTTGAAGGAGGGTTTGGCATTACAAATGTGGTATTGTTCTGAAGAAAAATTAATAAAGGACCTGAGATTCAGAAAAGTGGTCTTTGCTATGTACATCATTACCAATTAGTGAAAAAAAAAATAAAAATTGAAAGGCAACAAAATCCTTGAAAGTATTTTGCATGTGGGTGTCTCTTTTATGTTTCAACCAAAAATGTTGGAAGATAGAGCATCTTTGTTAATATATGAAAGTATTGTGTTAGGTACCATTTCAAGAAAGTGAGACCTTATTAGTTTGTATAGTCCGTTTATGCCTCTGTGTAATTTTAGCATTTATTAGGTACAAACTAATGGAGATCTACATATATTTGAACTCAGAGAGGAGGGGAGAGAGGGAGAGATAAAAACATCAACAATGGGAGGGAATCATTGATCGGCTGCCTCCTGCATGCCTCCCACTGGGGATCAAGCCCGTGACCTGGGCATGTGCCCTTGACTGGAATCGAACCTGGGACCTTTTGGTCCATAGTCCAACACTCTATTCATTGAGCCAAACCAGCTAGGGCTGGAGAGAAATTTTTAAAAGTCTTGCAGTCTTATAATTTATCTTTGATTGTAATTTGAAATACAGCCCAATCCTATGCCTAGCAAATAGTTTGTTCCATATTGGCTAAATTCTTTTTCTTTTTTTTTAATATTTTCTTTTTTTAAATATATTTTATTGATTTTTACAGAGAGGAAGGAAGAGGGATAGAGAGTTAGAAACATCGATGAGAGAGAAACATCGATCAGCTGTTCTACTGGGGATGTGCCCGCAACCAAGGTACATGCCCTTGACCGGAATCGAATCTGTGAATCGAGTCCGCAGGCCGATGCTCTATCCACCGAGCCAAACTGGTTTCGGCTGGCTAAAATTAATTCTTAATAGCAATAAGAAATTCCCCATTGCAGTCACATTCCCCAAACTAAAAATTTTTCCTGTAGCTACAAAACCTGTGGTTTTTTATTAACAGAATGTGTCATGTGCTGCCATTTTGAGATTTGAACACAGCCATAAATCCATGAATTCATGTGAATGTAGCCTGCCATCCCAGTGAAAAAAAGCCTTTGCTTAAGTACTAGTAAAAGTTTATAAGTGGAAAAGAATCAGCTTCTATTAACATTCTTAGAAAAACTTTAATGAAATTGGATTTTTTTTTTTTTTTTAGTCCCTGGCCTCATGAACTGACAATTGTGAGGTGCATGCTTTGTGCCCAGGCTAATGAAAGGCAAGGATCCAGTCAGCACATGTTGCTTATTCCTTCTAGGAACTCTTTATCAAACACCCTTCTGTTTCAGCACCTAGTGCTGAGGATGGTTAAAAAAAACAAACAAACAAAAAAAAAACAGTTTCTGGCATAGGATAGCGAAGAAAAGCAAGTTAAAAGGAATAAAGTAGTGGAGTAAGAGAAAATCTGGAGTTGTTTTTTGTTTTGTTTTGTTTGGTAACGGAGGAAGGGCACCTAATCCAGCCCTACTGAGTTAGGAAAGGCTTCCTGGAATTGAGCATAAAAGGACCATGAGGAACTGTAGGTAAAGAGACTTGGCAGTCAAGTAGAAGTAGTGTATGGGGAGACCTGGATTGGGAGCATTTGTTTTTTCTTTTTAGTAAAGTAATACATTGGTGTAGTAAGTAAATACAAAGCTGAAAACGAAAAGGAATCTTCTGCTTTTCCCAGTAACCTTTAAGCACCTGTCTACAACTTAACCTAAAAACAGTGTTAACTTTTATTCAAAAGTGAACAGGTGCTTCTCCTTACTCCACTTAAATTTTCTTCTTAAGGCCCATGTGACCATTTAAGTACAGAAGACAGGGGGAGCTCCAGGGACAGAGGCCCAGATGGGAGAAGGGAAGTCCATGCAACAGCTGCTGGACTGCCCTGCTGTCTTGCACAGAGTGGGGGAGATGGCTGAGAAGGGCATGCCCAAGGTGCCTCAGTGCACCCCTGCGGTGGCCCCTGGTCTGGTGGACCAGGCTGAGCAGCGCCAGTGGAGGCCCTTACCAGCTGCTGGTGTACCCTACACCCTCTTTGGAACCAGCCTTCAGCAGCTGGAGGCCTCTGACTTCGCCACTGGCTGCTTTTCAGTTACATAAATTGGCAGTCAGAGATCATGTTATTGGCCTCTCTTACCACAATGCCAGTTGTAGAAGCTCAACGAATGGTAGCTGGATACCGATAATCAGTGGCTACTCCCTTGTGAAACTAAGTGCATCATGTCAGGTTCCTAGGGAGGTGCTCTGCTGCAGCTTGATGATTTAACTGATATTCCTCTTTAGATCTTAAAACTTAAAATACCTGGCATTAAAGTTAAACCTGTGAGAGAAAAGGTATTTGCCCTTTTCTCACTCAGTTGTTTAATTAGACTCGAAAATACCTATTTTTTTCTTTCTAATAGTCTCAGGAACAATTCTGTATCTTCTTCAGCCAATTGCTAAAATTTTCAACTTGTGTTGCTGGCACTAATAAACAGTACTTCCTATGTAAGCAGCCTTATTTCATTCTCAGGACCATTTTATGGAGTACAGCCTATTATTCCCATAATGCACAGGAACAAAGGTTCCACACGTTGCTCATGGAGCTGACACCAGGTGATTCCAAAATGCAATTTATTTTCATTCAGTCAAACTGCTGTCAGTTTCTTCTCTAGCTTTAGGTTTGGGCAAAAGTGAAAAATGAATCCATGGCTTTTTCTTCACCTTCTGTTAAAACGTATCTAAATTGGCCATAGGCAGTGAGATGAGTTAAAAGAACTAAATTACAAGAATCTGGATTCCAGTCTTTTATTTGGGCCGTAACAATGGCTCTCTTCCTGTTAACTTGTTTGAAAAAACAGAATCTCAGGCCTACCCTAAGACCTATAGAATCAAACTGACAGTGGCACTCAGCAAGCACACACAAATTTGGGAACTAGAGTCTGGAGAGCAGTTTCCTCAAGCTGTCCCTCAAGGGATTGGTTCCCAGGCCTCTGGCAGATACCCAAATTCAGAAGATTCTCAAGACCCTTATATAAAATGACATTTGTATACAGGCTACAGCAGCTGTATCTACACATCACCTTATTCTTGTGGCAAATTCAAATTTTGCTTTTTGGAACTTTCTGGGATCCCCCCTGCCCCGAGTATTTTCAATCCAATTTATTGAATCCATGGATGCAGAATCTGAGAATACACAGGGCTGTATGTTTTGATTCTTGTTCTGTCAATCTTGCAAGGTTGCTGAAACCAAATTAAGTGATAAAGGTACAAGACTTCAGAAACCTTGAGTGTATTTGTATTGCTGTAGCTTACTAGCATTTTCATTCCCTGCTTTTAGAGCCTGTGCTTTATTTTCCCACATTACTTCAAAAGAAAAACTGTGATGAAGTGTTATTTCTAAGCTTGGATGCTCCCATGTCCTGAGCCTCAAACTCTCACTTGCAATAGCACAGGGAGCCACTATTTGAACTCCCACATTAATCCTAAGTGGCATTTCTGTCCTAGGTGGTTAGGTTAATACAAGTATGTCCCCATATTGGTAGTGTTGAAACTTGGCAGTACTTGACCATCCTGTTCAATTACACCAAAATCCCTGGAGGGTGGAACTAAAATCAATTTTAAAGCTTCCCAGGTAATTCCACTTGTAGCCAAGGCTGAAAACCAGTGCCATACGCTGAAAAGATCAGATGCTAATTTCACATACAGGACGGTTGGTCACGACGTTACACAGCATGGGACGTAATTCTCTGGAAAAGCAGTAGTGGTGGGGCCAGGATCTGCACTTGTGTGGCTGCGCTTTATTTCTGTGATTACCTGGGTCAGTGTTCTAAGAGATTTTTTTTTTACTAGACTTGTAAGCTCCTGCCTTTCCAGATATAACTATTTTCTTTTAGTGATTTCTATTTTCTCTTAAAGGTTTTGATTATTGTGGTAAAATATATAAAACTTTTAACCGTTTTTAAGTGTAGAATCCAGTAGCATTATACAACTATCATTTCTAAAACTTTTTCATCACCCCAGAGACAATTAAGCACTAATTCTCCATTCCTCTTCCCCCCCAGCCCTTGGTAATCTGTCTTTGAATTTGCCTCGATATTTCATGTAGCTGAAAGCATATAGAATCTGTCCCTTTGTGTGTCATTTTTGGGTGGACAAAAGGTTTACAGTTCTTTGTATGAAAAATACAATATACTTTTGCCTGACCAGTGTGGCTCAGTGGTTGAGCATTGACCCATGAACCTAGGTCACTGGTTCAATTCCTGGTCAGGGCTCCTGCCTGGGTTGTGGGCTTCTCAGTAGGGGGAATGCAGGAGGCAGCTGAGATCAATGGCTCTCCCTCTTCGATGTTTCTCTCTCTAAAAAAAATAATCAATAAAAAACCCCAAAATAACGAAACTTTTGCATATTCCCAACTGTAAACCCACTTTTTGCCAACCCCTGTATTCTATGTATCATTTTGTTTACCATCTGTTAGGTAGATGGTTATTTTCCTTTTGGCTATCCTATATAATAAAGATATAATATGCAAATGGTCATTACACGGTGAAGCGTAACGCCCAACAACCGGATCATGGATCAGCAGGAGGGTGGGGCAGCAAGCTATGAGGGGGTTTGGAGGGAGCTATAGGAGGGCGGCAGTGAACTACTGGAGCACGGATTCATGTGCAGGGCTACTAGTTTTGAATAATGCTGCAACAAAGGGCATGCCAAGTATCTGAACCCAGGAGTGTAATTACTGGGTCATATGGCAATTCCATGTTTGGGTTTTTGAGGAGCTGCCTTTTCTATAGCAGGTATAACATTTAATATTCCCATGAGCAATGTGCAGGGTTCCAACTTCTCCATTCTCATTTGCTTTCATTTTTAATTAGATTTTGTATTAGTTGATGTGAAGTAACTCAGTGTGGTTTTGATTTGCATTTTCCCTCATGACTGATAACTTTTCACTTTCCACCCACTTAACAGAAAGTATTTAACTACAGTTGATAATTTTGGGTGTTAACATTTTAACTAGGTAATTGAAAAGTTACCTATCTTAGTGACCAGCTAATGCTTTCATTTGGGGAAAAATAAAAAAGCCTATAGTGACACACTGGAAATACTTTGTAATCAGTGTATTAAGGAGACATTCATACATTTCAAGAATTGCTTAAATTCTGATACCCAGATTTAAGCTTGTGAACATATGACTTTAAACATACAATTAAAGCTATTCATAATTTGCTATACTACCAACATTAAATTACAGTTACTTTGGAGCATAAGTTAAATGGTTTAAAGTAAGCCTGTAACATACCTAAAACACACCTTCCTATCTCATACATGCAAATTACTTCTCCATGTAAAGGTTTCATCACTCAACTTCTAAGTTAGCCTACTCCAGAAGTCACTACCCTAAGGCTTATGGTCCAAAGAGAAGGGGGAAAAATGTAACCAAGGATTGATATATAATAATAGTAATAAAAAGATGGCACCACAGAAGGGAATGCAATTCTACAAGTGCAAGCCCTCAAGAAGCAGATTATGATAAACCCCTTCTTTGGAAAGGTATCATTTCTATCACTGATACCACAGGTTAAATCATATGGCATGCCACCTTCAAGTAACAGTTGAGGCAATAGAATAAATGCAGAGGCATCACAATGAATCCCACTTAATACAACTATACAAACTAACACTTCTCTACAAATTAAGTTCTTTGTCTGACTGCCAGTTAAATACAGAATTTTAACTTCGTAGCTTAACAATTAGGGTCACACACCAAAGTCAATACATATATCTAGCATTTCAGTCTAAGCTATTCCATATACATAGCCAAAATTAATTACAAAGTATGGCCTAGCAAATGCTAGGGGAATTTTTTTACAGGTATTAAACTTATCTTGCACACTTAAGTCATCATACATACAGGGCAAAGTCAGAGCTTTTATATTTGAGTTTATTCTTCATTTAACTTTTAAAACACTACTATACTTGAATATTAAAACAAAAACAATAGCAAGTAGTGAGCATATTATGGTTACAGTCCTTCACTCATTCACTACTGTATATAAAATGCCAGCAGTGAGTGTTATTCACTGGCCCCATTAAGAGGTCTGACACTGAACACCACCCCTAGGATGATGTTCATCATCCTCATATGCTTCTCCATTGTAATGGCGCCGTCTTTCTTGATTTGGATCAAAGTCTACCAGTTCTACCTGGTCCATTTCATCAGTCTCTTCTACTTCCTTCCTTTCAGGTAGGAGTTTTTCCAGCAAAGAGAGTTTATCAGGAGAGAGAAAGCCATTCTCAGGAAAGTTTACCTATAAAAAAGGGAACTTCTGTAAGTTTGATTTGATTTACTTCATCATTAGTTCCTTGAATTAGTCAACCCATTTCCCCCAGGAAAACATGTAACAATAACACTATTTTTCAGTGAATTTTCCCATCCCAGGTTAGAATACATGCTCTAAAAGGCACAGCATCCAGTGCTCTGAACTAGTTTAGGGCAGATGGCACAAGTAAGGTCTTTTTAAAAAATAATGATCCTAGTAAAATTGCACTGTAACCACCATGTTCTATTCAGCAAATACATGATACATGAGAATCCTTCCTAAAACACATTTTATGAACCACCCCATTAACCAACCACTGTATTTTGCTAAAAATCCACAATAGTATTTAGTTCTGCTGCTGAACTTTAAGATCTCAGTTATAGCCTTGTAACCTCTCCCTCCACCAATTTTTAAGTAGCCAAATGATGTAAACAAACTCACTCCCAACTTGACAGAAGTATTAGATACATGTATTTCTTCCCGGGTAAGGGAGAATAGAAATTTGATGTTTCTTGACATTCAGAAAATATAACTGTTATCAGATTTTAGTAAGTAATCACTCAAATATTCCTAGAGTACTTTATAGCTTACCTTAAATTCGATGATTAGGCGACCCTTTTCATAAGGTCTACGATAAATTGGCATGCCTTCATTTAATACACACTTGATATCTCCATGCTTGACAATCTGACCTAAAAACATTGAAGGCAGGTTCTTCTTTAAATACAGCCACATTTTCATAAAATAGAGAAAATAAAGAACAGAGAAAAATGTCCTAGCTCACTGACAGGAGGTGAAGTTATGTGAAGCAACCCTTTATTTTTCATTTATGGGTTTTCTTGGGGCTTCCAAAAAGGAGCCAAGAACATACAATTTCAGTTCAGCTCATGAATGAGATATGTAACTGAGCAAGTGAAATATCCGTTTCCTCGTGCCTAAACAGCTATCTGCAGACAATGAAAATAAATTACCAGAATAGAAAGAGAAGCTCATCTATCAGTACCTTACCTGGATGAGAGGTGATGACTATGGTTCGGTTGTCAAGAGTAGCTATTGGCTTTTGGAAGCCACACAATGCTTCAACCAGCTGTATGTCCATACACATGAAAAGGTCTTCTCCTCGTCTGTATTAATATAAATTTAGCACATACTTAGATCTTTCAAATCACCAATTATTGTAAGTACTACAGCAGGCAATTGTTTTAATAACAGCAAGGCATCTTTTACAAAGGTGTCCTTTCTTCCCCATTCTAAAAACAGAGCTGAGAACCAGGAGCAGCAAATATATGGAACCTGCCAGCCCCATTTCCTGGACAAGGCTTCGGAATCCTTACCCACACTCTAGGTAGTCTCTACCATTTACAATCCCTGAATTGTCTCATCACCCAATTTTAAATTTAGTTGCTCACATAGAGAAGAAAAAATTCTAGTAACAGTGAGGCAAAAAAAAAAAAAAAGCAAACATATATTAAGGAAATTATAATATGATGAACAGACCTCAGCTGGGCCCTGGATTATAGGCTCTATAAAATTTGATGTACATAAATTAACATAGTGCTTGGCACATTATGAACATAATCTTTTATATTTAATAACAGCCCATTTCCTCTCTTGGTGATCAGACATTTTTGCTTTTCCAATCTATATTAATAACAGGATATTCTCCAGAAAACCTCCTGGGGATTCACCTCAAATGATGGCATTAAAATCCTGAGTTTAGCCCTAACCGGTTTGGCTCAGTGGATGGAGCATTGGCCTGCAGACTGAAAGGTCCCAGGTTCAATTCTGGTCAAGGGCATGTACCTTGGTTGCACGCACATCCCCAGTGGGAGGTGTGCAGGAGGCAGCTGATTGATGTTTCTCTCTCATCGATGTTTCTGACTCTCTATCCCTCACCCTTCCTCTCTGTAAAAAAAAATCAATAAAAGATATATTTTCAAAAACCCAGAGTTTAATAGCATTTTCGATTGTAGGAACACTTGGGGAATGTTCTATTATAATTTTCTTAAAACCAGTTCCTTCAGATGTAAATCCTGACAAGATTTATTAGAACCCCAATCAAGTCTGTTTTAAAGTCAGCCATGGGTATGTATGTATTTGACATATTCACTGTTTACCATCAATTTTTTTTATGCTTCCTTATTAAGTTCATTGTGAATACTATTAAATATTTCACAGCAATAGGCCTGAATTTACAGATTTTATACAGATGGTTCTAGATACTTATTTACAATTAAAAGCAACTGAACATATTGTGAACTCAAGGATTTAAAGTGGTAAGAACTTTAGGGCACAATTTTGTCTAGGGAAGTTTCCCATAATCCACCTGGTTTATTATATTCATGCAAAACATCATCTAACTGAAGTATATTCTTCAAATTCCAGATTAGGTAATCAACTTACCTAAATCTGGACAAAAAGCTAAAATCTGATCCTTTTTGTTCTTAGCCTCTTTCCAGATGAAAACATTAATGATTAACAACTTTTAGAAAAGATATACACAGCCTAACTCTCCCACTATATTTTTCCAGGGTATTTCTAAGAAGCACGTTCTAAGAGTAATGAAAAGCTCATTTAAAAAAACACTCCCAAGTATGCACGATGTCAGTTTGAGTAGTTGATTAAAATTTTTACCGAGTGAAAACAGCATGGTCCTTCTGATCTAAAACAATGATAATATCTCCTGGCTCCAGTCCTGGTTCCTGGTCTCCTTCACCATGGAATGTTATCTTCTGGCCATCTTTCATGCCTAAAAACAGAAGGTTAATTTTATACTTTTATTTAACATCCAACTAAGGTCAGATTCTCAATATATTAAGAAACACAGATGCATGTTTGTGCATAAAAAAATCAAGTTCAAGTTTTTGTGGGTGCTAAGGTTTATAAAGATGACTAAGAATGCCACATGATTAAACCAGTCCAATTTCTTACTTAAGAAAGGTATCACAGAGAAGAATACAAACTCTAGAGGCAAACAGATCAGGCCTCAAGTCTCAGAGGTGCTATTTACTACCACCAGCTGGATTATCCCAGGGAAGCAAGTTGCTTAACTCCCAATCATCAACTGTCCCACACAGACCTACCTCAGAGGATTGTTGTGAGGATTAAATAAAAAGGCCCATGATTGCAACAAATCAGTGAAGGCAAACATTATAACCATAAATGTTAACTATTCCAATGTCATTACTTAACTTAAAAGAACCTGTATTAAGTTATTCCTATTAAGCCTAACAGTAACATAAATCAAGACTTTCTTTTCTCTATTGTATTAGCACTATTTACATATAGGAAATACAAGATGTCCCCCCAAAATGTATGCACACACTTTGAATAATTATACAGACAGTGTTAGCCCTAGCTGGATAGCTCAGTTGGTTAGAGCGTTGTCCCGATGTGCCAAGGTTTAAGGTTCAATCCCTGGTCAGGACATATACAAAAAGCAACCAATAAATGCATAAGGAAGTGGAACAACAAATTGATGTCCCTATCAATAAATAAAATAGAAATTAAAAAATGTTTTTAAAAAAGGCAGTGTTTATTAAAGGCCAACTTATTTTATTGAGAGATTCCCTCCCTCGTACCTCTGACCCATATATTTTTAGTTCAGCGAGGCCTTAGACAACATCTCTTTAAACTTAACTCATGTAATGTGTTTGCAGATTATACTACAGCAAATTTCCTGAACCAATCAGTGACATCACCCAAAGAGAACAATTTATGGGAAAAATTAAACCTATATAAACAAATTAAACCTATATATAAACGCAGCCAGTACAATGGATATCTATATATCAATCCAGATCCAGCAGTTAACTCATGACTAATATTTCATATATACCTTCATCCTTGTCCAACCCCCCAATATCTGAAGCAAAATCCAGACGTGAATTAACAAATACTTCAGTACCTCTAGAAAAATATTTCAGGGCTTACATAATGTAGATATATTAATATGAGATGTTCATAATATTAATAGTTCCAAATCAGTATGTAGAGTATAATACTATTTGCAAAATCTGAAGATTAGAACATTTACTATTTCAGAATAGCAAAATTAGAAACTTTAATTTACTCTGGAGTTATACACATTTCTAAAAAAAGATACATAGTTATAACCGAGCCCCAGAGTCAGAAACCTACAGGTAGGTTTACAGTCTATAAAAAACATTAAAAAACATATTTTTATTGATTTCAGAGGGAAAGAGGGAGGGAGAAACATCAATAATGAGAGAGAATCATCTATTGGCTGCTTCCTGCATACTTCTCACTGGAGGGTAAGCCCACAACCCGGGCATGTGACCTTTTAGTGCATAGGTTGACCAAAACATTTTAAAAAGCACTATTTTGTATTTTTTAAGATCTTTTAGAGAGAGGGAGAAAGACAAACATCAATGTGAGAGCAGAACATCAACTGGCCACCTCCTGCACGCTCCCCATCAGGGATCCAGCCTGCAACCCAGGCATGTGCCCTGAGAATTGAACTGGCAACCCTTCAGTGCACAGACCATGCCCTAACAACTGAACACAGGCCAGGGCTAAAAGAGCAGTACTTTTAATCTAAGCTCTTACAAATCAATAAGAAAATAACACATTTCATTAGTTTAGAAAAATTTCAAGGAAATAATTTAAATTCACCCAAATCTCCTTCCCCCGAGTCCTTGAAAGTACATATATTCTTTACCCTAGCAGTTCCTAAGGAACTTAACATGTGCAAAATTAATTATAATTTAAAAAGAGGTAGAACTCTTTTTTAATGCAAGTGAATTAAATTCAGAACACCATTTAATCATTTACTGATGTCAGTGTTATAGTAAATGAGGAGATTCTTAATCTATTCCTTATAAATGTGCAAAAATGTCTGGGTGGAAAAGTTTTTACTATGTAGTCAAGATATCTCTAGGTGATAGACCATGCATATAACCCTACTGAGAATCATTTTTAACAACTCTTAAAATGTAAATAATCTTGCCATTGCACTCACAAATTCAGAAGTGGCTGAGAACTCACCTTTATCAATATGAACTTCTAGAATCTTCTTCTCTCGAACTATCTTCCTTCCGTTGCAGCTTTTACATCTATCTTTAGGACTGATCCTTTCCCCATGGCCCTGGCACTCCATGCACACAGATTGAATTTGCTGAACCATTCCAGGGCCTATCTGATGAATTCTTATTTGCATTCCAGTACCTCGGCAATTGGGACAGCACTCTACTGCTCCTTTCTTACCACCTCGGCCTAAATAGTTTAAAAAGAAGTTGAATTATGTTTGAACTTAGTGTCAGACACAATGATGAACGTGTTAATAAGATAGTTTTAATAGACACAACACCTTTATTAACAGTTGCAAATGTGATGAAATGCTTGTCCATCAAGAACTACAATTTAGCCTTTTTATTTCATAAAATACACCTGCAGTCAGCTTATCTATAAACATTGATGGTTGTTTTCCCAAAGAACCATTTTAGAATTGTGAATTTTAAAAGCGCTCCCAAATCACAATTCACAGGACATACTTAATCTGTGAGATGAGAACATTAAGGAGTTTATTCTCTTTAGAAGATACCATATTTCCAACAAAAAACTTGTATTTATAAAAGACTTAGAGGATCAAAGCCATTAACTTCTCCAAATGCAAAGAAGTCACTGTTTAAATCCTATTACAGATTATGAAGCCATTGGTATGATTAAGTGTTAGAGATAATATGAAGTGCTCATTTGAACTATGTTGAAAAAAATGACAGTACCTTAGATTCCAACTGCATTGAAAATCCTATACAATGCAAGACTAATATGCAAATTGTCCCCACAGGTTAGAGTTTGACCGACTGGGAATTAGACGTGCGCTGACCACCAGGGGGCAGCACGGAACACGGCAGGCTTTGGCGCCGCAGCGCTGGCAGCAGCAGTGGAGGCGCTGCCAGCCCCAATGGGCCCTGATGAGTGTGGGACTGCAGTGGGATGGTGGAGCAGGTGAGCGGGTGGCGTCAGGCCCAGGTGGGTGCAAGTGGGGGCCCAGATTGCCCTGCCAGTCACCCCCTAGATTGCCCGATTGCAGGCCAGGCCTAGGGACCCTACCTGTGCACCAATTTCGTGCAACGGGCTTCTAGCATACACATAAAAAAGTGCGCACATTTTGCTAATATTCTCTAGGTGGTAGGTATAGGTAGTTCTTTATATTTGCACTCTCCAATATTTAGGCAGTGTATTATTCGTCAGTTTTATATCTTCAGAAAGGCTTTATTTCAATTTTCAGTTAATTTAAGATGTTAGAAGACTATACCTTCACATTTGTCACAAATCACATTCTTTTGTAGAGCTAGTTTTCTCGTTGCACCATTATATAAGTCTTCTAAGGTTACGGAGAGCTGATGCACAACGTTTTTACCTAGAACAAAATAATGCTCATTAAAATCGAAGATGTACATACCTTGTTTGTGTTCAATGTACCATCAAAATGATAAATAATAATAAAAGATAAGGCTCACAAGGTACATTTGTTAAGTACCTATTATATACATAGAATGTTGGCCACAATACCCACACATAACCCTCAAACTATAATTAATTTCAGATGAGAAAAATTGGGTGAGATTAAGTAATTTGCCTAAGAATGTAGTTGTGGCTATCTTACAAATTATGGCAATCAAAGGGTGAACTGCAAAATCAGTTGAGAACCAATGCCATTTATAGAGGCACATTTCATAATTATTTCAAACTGCATTTCTGTTCCAATATATTCTTTTAATCTTTCACTTACTATGATATTGAGCAACATGGCCTACTACTTCATCCAAAAATTCTTCAGCACACTAAGTTCCAAAGTTACAACCAATCAAGATTGGCTGGGGAGGCTGATGCATTTATTCAATCTCCACAGAATATCAATTCCTCCTTCTACATGAAGTAGGAATAGCACATTTACTGCTTGACTAGCACTTTATCATATCCTTTATCATAGTGCTGTCCAAAAGAACTTGCTGCAGTGACAGGAATGTTTTATATTCGTGCTATCCCACACGGTAGCCACTAGTCACATGTGGCTATTGCAGATGAAAAACTGAATTTTTGTCTTTTTTAATGGATCTAAATTTATTGTGGCCAGTGGCTACAAAGGAGTGCCATAACTCATTTCAGAATACGTAGAGGTCATATGAGGTCAATGAGGCTACAGAAATGAAGTCACCTGTCAATGGTTAATATGTTCCCAGCTAATAATTCTTTCACAAGGACTTCATCCACCACAAAAACAGTATTGCCTTATGCTCAAGTGAAAACAAGTTCTCCAACTCTTATCTACACAATATGCCTGTTGTGAACATTTTTAGTTTCCAATGAAGTGTGAAGCGCCATTAACTATATCCTTCTGCTCCTGGCTTCCTTCATCTTTGGGTTCTATATCACAAATATAGCCCCATACAGTTGGTTCCAGCACGTTGAAAGCTGCTTTTCTTACTTTAACTTTAAAGTTTTGAGAGTATAAAGGAAAAAAGCTTATTAAATTTGATTAAGCAAGTATTTTTTAGTGTCCCACACAGAGGCCTTTCATTGATCTAAATCACATAGAAGAGTTTGCCTGCTGAAACTGGTTTGCTCAGTGGGTAGAGCGTCGGCCTGCAGACTGAAAGGTCCCAGGTTCGATTCTGGTCAAGGGCATGTACCTGGGTTGCGGGCACATCCCCAGTGGGGGGCGTGCAGAAGGCAGCTGATCGATGTTTCTAACTCTCTCTCTCTCTCCCCCTTCCTCTCTGTAAAAAAATCAATAAAATATATATTTTTTAAAAATGTTACAGCTTAAAAAAAAGTTTGCCAGTCAATTCATTATTAAAAAGATAATTATAAAAACATATCCCTTTCAGGAAAAACTAAACAATTTCTAGTCTTTCTGAATTTTAAAAAGCTCACAGTGAAATTTAATGGCTTCCCTATCCCTTCTACAATGGACTCTACCCACTGGCCCTTATTTATGTAAACTATACTGGGAACAAATGGGGTTGACTCTGACCCCAACACTGTTTTCCTATGAAGAATATTTCTACGGCCAGGAAACGGCATTTCTGATAAATGTTAAGGGCACATATCAAGATATAATAAAGCTGAAGCAAAATTAAACAAATAGCAGGCTATTTTTAAGTAAAGAATCTATGTTCCAATCCTGACTACTGATGCCTTACTATATAACCTGGAGGGAAGTTTAGGTTTAACTTTAACTCACTTTCAACCGAGTACCTCCCACTAGGTTGGGGGTGTCAAACAATATCTTTAAAAGGGCTTTGAAAATTATGTTCTTATACTTTGTTCCTTTAATTAATGCTTGACAATCTTTTTTTTAAAAAAAAAAAACAAACAAACGCATTTTTATTGATTTTTTACAGAGGAAGGGAGAGGGATAGACAGAAACATCCATCAGCTGCCTCCTGCACACCCCCCACTAGGGATGTGCCCACAACCAAGGCACATGACCTTGACCGGAATCGAACCTGGGACCCTTCAGTCCACAGGCTGACGCTCTATCCACTGAGCCAAACCAGTCAGAGCAATGCTTGACAATCTTACTGAAGTTTGTGTCCCACTGTCCAAGAGCTTTAGAAGCACTCACTTGTTAGCACTTGGTCTAGATAATTTTAGTTGCATCAAATCTTATTTTAAAAAACTATACCACAAATAAAAATGGCAGTGTACAGTTTGCAAAATTATAACATGTAAAACATTTAAAATAGATGAATTCTCAAGAATTTGCTTTGGCCAAAAGGCTACCGTGAATTGCTGCATATAGACTGGATTATTCTTACCTCTTCTTTCTCTCTGCATCCTTCCTCCTCCTCCAAAAAACATATCAAAGATGTCCATGGGGGAACCAAAACCACCACCTGCTCCACCTTCCTTAATTGCTTGTTCTCCTCCTTTGTCATATAATTCCCTTTTCTTTGCATCAGAGAGCACTTCGTAAGCTTGAGAAATCTGTTTAAACTGTTGGAGAAAAGAATAAATCTCACTTTTAAAAAGTATTACGAAGCATAGCTACTACACTGGACATACTCAATTTCAGGTTGTTATGGAACTACCATACACCTGGCCAAAAAGCCTACGTAGGCTACGTTTGAGTATGAATATACAACTTGCCTTCTCTCCTTCATTTGGATTCTTATCAGGGTGGTACTTCAAGGCCAGCTTCCTATAAGCCTTTTTCAGTTCTTCCTGGGTGGCATTGGGTTTGACCCCCAAAACATCATAGTAAGTAGTTTCTTTCACCATTTTTGACAGCCTGAAATTAAAAAAACAACAACAAAAAAAAACCACAAAAAACAATTTTAACTGACTTTCAACTGGTAGTTGTAATTCGTTAAATCATAGATATGGCCGAGAAATCTGTTCTTTGCCAAGTCTGATTATAAAAACCCTGCCTTCCCTAAACTTCAGAGAAGGTAACAATTCCTTTGATAATTCAGCAATAAACTCTAACAGATTAAATATAAGCTAATAATTATCAAGGAATAATTCAAAAGCTCCCTACAGCAGCTGCTTCCCATTCTCCCACACTCTCTGGGTTCTTCCCGTTTCCCGTCCCCAGCAGTGACAGAAGCAATCGAAAGGCGCTCTAACAGGTTCAGTCCACCGGTTCTTACATTAGCATGGTCTCTGGTAGACACACACTCCCTAGAAAAAATGCATTTGGGTACCGAGGGGCAGGGAGCGGTTTCGGAAACCATTTATGACAATCCTAAGTCTGTTTCTCAGTTACAGGACTCACCGCGCCTCCACACAGACCGCCGAACCACTCGCTCCCACCAGCCGGCGCAGCTAAAACGTCGTTCGGTGTCCCCCTGCACTAGGCGCGGATCGTTGAGGTTTCCTTCCTCTCTTCTCCCCCTCTTCCCCCCCGCCCCCCCGCCCCGGCTCACCATGGAGAAAGGGGGTGGGAGAAGCCCAGGCCGCAACAAAGACCAGGGGAGGCCGGAGGAGCGAAATCGCGGCCTCCGCCCCGCTTCTCCCGCAGCCCCTCACCCGAAGCTCCTTCTGCGCTTGCGCGCTGGGTCGCCCACCCCCAGGGAGCGCGGGGGAAGGGGGTACAAGGAGGAAAGCCTGAGGCGGCAGGTCTTGGAGACCCCGGCTGGATGGGGGGGCGGGAGCAGCTTTGTGAAAGGTCTCGGGCCCACTCACTACGTGCCGGGGATGGCTAGCCCTCCCCCTAAAAGGGAATCATGGATCCTAGAACCCATAACCCTCCCGCCCACGCGGAGCCAACCGCCTCCCGACCGCGGCTCCATCCAGCTTCCCGGCGCCACCAATGGCACCGGCCTTGGGTCGAGGGGAGGCGCCTGGGCTGAAACTCACCGGTGAGCGGGCCGAGGCAGGAGTGGAGGAGCTGGAAAGAGCGCGTTGCTGCGCGCAGCTCAGGCAGCCGCCGCTCCTCCACCTCTCACCGAGCGTTCTGGAAAGTTCCGCCCGGCGCGCCGCAGCCGTCGTCTTTTGTAGCCGAGCCCAGACGCGTCACCCGCAGGAAGTCCCGCCCCTCCCGCCGCTGCCACCGCCCCGCGGTTACCCGGGCAACGGCGCGGGGGCGCTCGGGCTGGAGTGGGTTGTGCCGAACAGCCTTGTGGGGTTGGGTTCCTAGTGCTCCTGGAACTTTCTGGAGCCCTTTCTTCCACCTGGTCGGTCCAAGAGGTCGGGATTGTCAAGAGGGGACAGGGATTGCCCCGGAGCGTTGCAACTCCGGTTCCCAAATCAGGGGGGCGGCCGCCGCCTGCGAGGACGGGACCGGGGGCGGGTGCCGCGTGCAGAACGGGTGTCTCGCAGAACAAAGCCCTGCCGCGCTTCCACCCCGGTGGCGCCTCATTTGCCTGTTTCGGCGACTCTTACCGGCTTAGTTCTTGAGCGCTGAGGTTCTGGGAACTGCTGAGCAAGAAACGCTGAGCAAGATGGGCCTGGGCCCCAGAGCAGTCTCACAGGCCTTGGATCTTGTTCCTTTTTTACACGCAGCCCCTGACCTGATAATGCAAACTGCGAGGTTGGAAGAGCGCTTTGCAAGTCCAGACTCCTATACACACGCTGTCTGCCTTAGGCCTTGCAGCCTCCTATACGTTGGGCTCAGGCCAAACCAGAAACGTTTGCAATGTCTTTGGGCAAACGGAGGGCCGTGAACTCTGGCCGGGTGTTCACTCGGTTAGCTAGCGGGAGACACAGAATAGCGCCAAGAGTGACAGACAGATTGTTTTATTTGATGTTTTAAGTACCACCAGTCTGTGAACCTGGATCTACAGTGCAAAGTGAGTCTCTGGGCTTTCAAATGTAGGGAGGGGGGCATATTGGTAAAAGGGGGCCGTTTTTCTTACTCATTAACACAACAAACTCAGGAGTACTCTCTGGCTCCAAGGAAGCTGAAATT
The DNA here is from genome assembly GCA_026230045.1 of Corynorhinus townsendii. Taxonomy (NCBI): domain Eukaryota; kingdom Metazoa; phylum Chordata; class Mammalia; order Chiroptera; family Vespertilionidae; genus Corynorhinus; species Corynorhinus townsendii. Next base: position 146,853,103 of record JAPDVU010000005.1, on the reverse strand, counting down.
GAAAAAAGCCGGTTCATATTGCTTAGATTTTAGTAGGCAGCTGTACACGTCAACGAACTGTAAGTGAACCCCAATACAGAGGTTAGCAGGGGAGAGGCCCCTGCATATTAATCTGATGGAACAGGGAAAGCTTCCCTGGGAAAGTGGTAATTGAGCTGAGTTTTGAAGAAGGGAGAAGAGCTTTTGCAGCAAAGGACAAAGTACAAAGTACTTTGCTGATGTCAGTTTTATAGTAAGTGAGGAGATTCTGAATCTATTCCTTACAAATGTGCGAAAATGTCTGGATGGAGAAAGTTTTTACTATGTAGCCAAGATCTCTCTAGGCTATCTAGGTGGGAGAATATGATTTTAGGAAATTGCAAGCAATTGGATATAGCCAGACCTAAGGGACCTGAAATAGCAGGCGATGAGGCTTCAGAGCCAGTTGGGGTGTATCTTGCTAAACTAAGGATTCTGAACTTTACCCTGGAGGCCCCCCCATGTGTATCTCTTCAGCCTTATCTCTTTAAATTGTGTGCACCAGTTGCACCGAACTATTTTCAGTTTCCCAAATGCACTTTTTCACCTCTCTCTGCTTTACTCTGGCTGACAAACACCTAATTTTCCCAGTCTTAGATGTTATCTTCTCAAATACTACCCCTGGTATAAAGTTGGTTTTTTTTCTCCTGATCAACAGTTACTGAAGGTCTAATGTTTCCTGGAAGGGCACTAGGGTTTGTTAATATAAAAATCACACAAGTCATGGTCCCTGTCCTCAAGGAGTTCACCATATAAACAAGTTGAGGAATATACCCCAACAAGAAAGAGTATAGAGGTGCTCAGTAGGGAAAATTTGCACCATCTAAATAAATATTCCAGGTTGAGAGACCAACAGTTGTGAAAGCATGAACAATTAAGAGAAAACAATAACTACACACTGTTCATGTATTATGTAAGCATTATAGTTCTAAAGTCCATACTTGGCTCTAAAACGTTTGTGAATCTAACACTGGTTAAGCACAACACTTCATTATATCAAAACACTTCTATAGTTTCCACGATAAATATTGCCATGCCTCGTGTGTCTTAAATATAGCCACGATTAGTGTTTCTTTTTGCCTGAGGGACCCAGTTGAAATTCCCACAGCTTTTAGAAAGATGGAAGCATGATACAAACATGAAGATACCTTCTTGAGACCATCAACATAAGGCCATGAAATATGATATTGGAAATACTTTAAAAATTTGCAAGCTCACTAAGTGAGCTTAAGTCTTTATTAAGAATAAAGGGGTATACAATTTGATTTTTTTAAAAAAGGAAAACTGTACTTATTTGCTTGTATGTGCATAAAATATTTCAGAAGGATACCCCAAAACTTGTAATATGGTTTGCCTGTGGGGAGAGCTGGGTATTGGAGAGAGGCAGATGGGAGGAAGACATATTACCAAATAACCTTTTGTGACTTTGGAATATTTAACGTATTTGAATGTAGTACTTATTTGAACATTAAAAAACATCATATGATCTGTTTGACATTTTTTTTCCTCATAGAAATTTATGTCAATGATGCTGAAAATATGTCCTGATGAATATTCTGGCTTAACATTTTTAAGAAACATTCTTATTTACATAAAACAGAAAGAGTAACAGTAATTATGTGATTTTTTTTTTTTTAAAGAAATGGGATCATATACATGCTGCTTGTTCCTTGCCCTTTTCACTTAATTTATTGTCATCTTATCATGTTTGGATAAATAAACCTACCCTCTTTTTAACGACTTCATAGAATGAAGGATGCAGGCACTCTAATTTAACCATTGCCCTATTGATGAACATTATGGCAATTGCCAATGTTTTACAAACAGTGTTAAATATTAGATATTTATTGTTGAGAAATTCTCAAATCCATCTTCAGGCATTAATGCAAGTATTTCTGGAAGACGGACATCTAGAATTGAAATTGTTGAGCCAACGTAAATGCAGATTTTAAATTGTAATAAACACTTTTCTATAACAGTTCGTATTGCTGCCAGCAGTGTGTGAGTGGGCCTTGCCAATATGGGGGATTTTATTTTTTTAGTCTTTGCTAACCATGGAGATTAAAAAGTGGTATCTATTGTTTTAATTTGAATTTCTTTAGTAGTGTGGTTAAGCATCTTCTAAATAGTGTTTATCAACTCTTCTTCTGTCAGTGGTCCTTCTTGTTATTTGATCATTTTTCTGTAGTGTAACTCCACTATTTTAATGTGATGTAATAGCACCTTTATATTAGGGATAGTGTGTGTGCATATATACACTGAGTGGCCAGATTATTATGATCTCTGAACACATAATAATCTGGCCATTCAGTGTATATCCTATATAATAAAAGACTAATATGCAAATTGTCCCCTCGACCAGGAGTTCGACCAGCAGGCAGGCCGGCCAACTGCCCATGTTCCCCCGCCCTGGCCAGGCTGGCTGGACCCCACCCATGCACGAATTCATGCACCGGCCCTCTAATACACACACACACACACACACATTATATATATATATGCCATATGAAGGTTTTAATTTTTATGTAGATACATTAAAATTTTTTAAAATTGATTTATTGGTTGCTTCTTGTATGTGCTCTGACCGGGGATTAAACTCACAACCTTGGCATATCAGGACAATGCTCTTACTAACTGAGCTACCTTGCCAGGGCTAAATTTTCTTTTCTTTTACTTTATTGTTTTTTAGGGGGAGAGAGAGAAAGAGGAAGAGAAACATCTATTTGTTGTTCTACTTAGTTATGATTCATTGGTTGATTCTTATATGTTCTCTTGATTCTTTTTTTTTTCCCCCTTGATTCTTGATTGAACCCGAAATCTTGGGGTATTAGAACAATGTTCTAACCAGCTAAGCTATCCAATGAGGGTTAGATAAGTTGCGACACTTTATTTTTGGCTTTTGCATTTCTCCTCCTCCCTTCTTTTCCCCTTCTCCTTCTCCTTTATTTGTTATACATAGAAAGCCTTCGCAAATCCATTATAACTATATCCTCCCAGGTTTTTCTCTAGTACTTTTATGGTTCCATTTTTTACATTAAAATTTTTAATCCACCTGAAATTTATTTTGGTGTAAGGGCTGAGGATTATTTTTAAGTAATTGAGATTTATTTTTGTCCAAATGGAGGGCTAGTTTATCTAACACTATTTTAGTACTTTATTTTTTTTTCTTGACTAATGTAAAATGCCACTTTTATTGTATACTAAATGCCCATTAAAATACATTTTAATTTCTGGTAGTTCCCCTTATTGCTCCTCCTTTTCACAATTTTCCTGGCACTTGCTAGGATTTTTATTCTTCCAGGTAAATGTAAGAATATTTCTGGAAGATTCCCCCCATTCCTACTGTCATTTTGATTGTGATTATAGTGCTTTTATATATCAGTCAGTTTGGGGAGCATTAAAATGCTTATGATATTAAATCTTCCTACCCATGAAAAAGGTATATAGTGCATAATAACTGTATGTTCACTTTGTTGTGTTTATGCTTTTAAAAAATTTAGATCCTGATTATTATTTCTTCTTAAAGATGTCACTGGACATTGTCTTCTTGTTGTTTTCACAAATGGCCTCTTTTCTTACCATTGTATTTTATTTCAGTGCCTGTGCTTGGTGCACTCTCAGTAACTATGTGACCAGATCACAGATGGCCATGCAGGTAGCTGGAGATGGCTGGAGGCATGGCAGGAGCCAAGTCATAAGGGCTTATGCATTATGCTATTAGTTTGAATTTTACCTTGAAAACTCTGAAGAGATACTGGAAGACTTTAAGGATGGGGTGATATAACCTCTAACCGCTGATTTTTTTTTTTTAAGCTCCTATCAGGTACTGTGCTAAACTCTACAAGTGTCATATTTTAATCTCACAACTCTGTTTTACAGACGATTTGATCATAAGTGCTTTTTAGAACAGTCATTTGAGTGCTAATATGAAGGACGGATTCTTAGAAATCTTTTATGATGAGGATCCGATTAGTAAGTGACAAGGCCAAAACAGGAGAAATGGAAAGGGAGGGAAGTATAAATTCAAAGGTGAAGTCTGCAGGTCTTGGTGACAGGATGCAGCGATGAGGGAAAAGGAGTCATCACTGACATCCCGCTTTCTGGACTGAGCAGTAGGATGGCTGCAGATGCCCTTCCTGAGATGGACAACCTAGAAAGAGGAGGAAGAGGAGGCTGTGGTGGGGGCAGAATTGGAAAAGGGGGCAAGATGAGTCCAGTTTTGGATATGTAGAATTACTGCTATCCTTTTTTCTTTAATTTAAAAAAGAAAAGAAACATTTTATTGGAAAATACAAAATGGGAAGTAAATTGTAGTCAAAATACTATTTATGCTTGTATAAATTAATTTAAATTTCTTTCAGCATTTAGGTTTTAATTGACTGTGAGGCCTAGTAGGGGTGGAAATTTTTTTTAGTGTCACCAATTTGTTCTGGTACTCCTCTCATCACTGTGAATGCCCACGGTTTCAGTCTTCTTTATGAGCTGTTCTCCTTCCTTCCAACCCCCAAACCCCAATTGTTATTTTTAAAATAAACTTTTAATTTTAGAGTAGTTTTAGATTTACAGAAATGTTACAAGGATAGTACAGACGATTCCCATATATCTGGCACCCAGTTTTCTGTATTATCAGCATCTTGTGTTAAAATGGTACAATTGTCACTACTAATGAACCAATTTTAATACATTATTAATAACTAGAGCCCATTCTTTATTTGAATTTCCTTAGTTTTTACTTATTGTCGCTTTTGTGTCCCTGGACCCTATCCAGGATATCGCATTACTTTTATCTTTGTTCTTTTAATCCTTACCAGAGGATGTGTTTAGAGAGAGGAAGGGGTGGGGGAGAGAATGAGTCATCGATGTTAGACAGAAACGTTTATTGGGATCAAACCCAAGCATGTGCCTGGACCAGAAATCTAATCCAAAACCTTTTGGTGTATAGGATGATGCTCCAAGCAACTGAGCCGTCTGGCCAGGGCAGGATGTCACGTCACTTTTCGTCGTCACGTCTCCTTAGGCTCCTCTCGACTGTGACAATTTCTTAGATTTGCCTTGTGTTTGATGACCTTGGCAGTTTTACAGAGTGCTGGCCAGGTCTTTTGTAGACGGCCCTTCAATTTGGGTTATCTGATGTGTTTTTTCTCATGGTCTGAGTGGGTTTTTGGGTTTTGGGGAGGAAGACTACAGAGGTAAAGTGCTAGTTTCATCATATATCCCAGCTACCTGCTATGAACATAACTTATTACTATTGATGTTGACCTTGATCACCTACCTGGCTGAGGTAGTGTCTGTCAGGTTTCTCCACTGTGAAGTTATTCCGCTGCTCTCCCGCTTTTCCATACTATGCCCTTTAGAAGGAAGTCTTACTTATCTTGGTGTCATAGGCTTGAAGGAACAGAGTTGTATTTGCTGAACTGAACTGGGTCCCTATTATTTTGTCTCACAAAAGGTCTGCCAGATAATTTTTTCTATTTTATCAATAGGAAAATAAAAATTAGAGAATTTGAGTAACTTGCTCAAAGTAACACAGTAAGTAGTCAAATTGGAATTTGAACCCAGTCTTTCTGAATACAAAGCCTGTGGTCTTGGCCTGCACCATCTGGCTTTACAGAGGGTTGTATTTACTTTGGCCATCTTCCCTAAGCACTTGTATGCAAAGTGTCCATAGGTAATGTGGTTAGACTCGTTATATGGACATTTAATTCCTCTTTTCAATTTAAAGTTATACCTTAGAACTCTCAGTTTTGAATTGGGCAGATCTCTGTGCTCAGTATTGCTCGATCCAATTTTAATATGATATCTTCTCTTTAATTCTCTATAGAATTATGAAGAGTGGGTTACAGCAGGGCCTTCCTGGGAAAGTGGGTACCAGTTAAGATATTACAGTAGTATAGGACTTTTTATATTTTGTGAGGCAGTGCAAAATGAAAACAGTGCCCCTTGTTCAGAAATCATTAAGAATTCCAGCTGTAGTCGTTTTTGCTTAGGTGTTAGAGCATCAGTACTTGGACTGAAGGGTCTCGAGTTCAATTCTGGTCAAGGGTGTATGTACCTCGGTTGCAGGCTCGATCCCTGGTCCTGGTTGTGGCATGTGCGGGAGACAATCAATGTCTCTCACATCAATGTTTCTCTCTCTCTATCTCTCCCCTTCTTTTCCACTCTCTCTAAAATCAGTGGGGGAAAATAATATCCTCGGTTGAGGAGTAATAAGAAATCCAATACACTGACATCAAAGCATTATACCAAACAGGAGGCCCTTCTAAGATGAGACCTATGTGAGTGTACAGGTCACATGTCCATGAGGTTGGCCCTGCAGTAGTGGAAGTAGTAGGTAAAGAGCCAACATTAAAGTAGTGAAGTGAGAGTGGAGAACGGAGGGTGGTTACACAGTATATTAAAGAGGTAAATCTATAGGAATTAATTGATGATTAGTTGTGGTGCGTGGGTGAAGCCATTCACTGGCACAGAAATCAAAGAGGACCAGATTGGCCTTGAGGGGAAAAGGTTGAGTTCAGTTTTAAACATTAACATCCAAGTGTAGATATTCAGGAAGCACTTGGATATATAAGCAACCATAGAAAAAGAGCTGGGTATACACTCCAAAATGATAGTGCCCAGATGAAAACCAGGTCGAAGGGGGACAGCTGGCTGAGGACTTCAATCTTTTAAAGAAAGTATTCATGTATTTCTTGTATAACTGAGAAATAATTTTTAAATGGAAATCAAGTCACAAAGTATTATTGTATTTGTAAGAGAAATAGAGTCAATCTGAAAGTGAAAGTTTCAAAAGTTTATAGTACAAAGAAAGGCATTTGTGATAGAAATAGATTTGCAACCACATATTTTCTGTTGCCCATACCACACTACATGTGTTTCAAAATAGGCTCTTAGTTTACTTTTTAAACTTCTATTGAGTACCCACAATCAATTGGTTCCTCTACAGGGTGTATAACTTTGAAAACTTATATTAAACTTTAGTTTTACCTTGTATCTTTATGTTTTTTGATAACTGACATGTGAGCATTTCCATATTTTAGTAGTATATTGTATATCCATATTTTAGTAGTATATTGTATAATGCTTTTTTCTTTCGATCGCATTACCTGTGTATTTTTTGTTGGGGGAGGTGATAGGGAAAGCCTGAAGGTAGAAGTCCGAAGCTCACATTTGAGTTCTGCCTCTGCCTCTTGTTGGCTGTGAGATCTTGGGAAAATTACCCAGCTTCTCTGAGCATGCTCTCCTTATTGGTAAGTGGAGATGAAGTTAACCTTATTAGATATGTGAAAATTAAATGAGATTATAAATGAAAGTTGTTTGTAAACTCTAAATTTTATAGTAATACTTTTTTTTTCCTCAATTTGTTTCTTTTTTTTTAAAAATAAATCTTTATTGTTCAGTTTACAGATGTTCCTCTTTTTGTTTTCCCCCTATAGCTCCCCTCCACCTGATTCCCCACCCCACCTTACCCCATGCCCTTACCCCCTGCCACTGTCTTCATCCATAGGAGTAAGATTTTTGTCCAATCTCTTCCTGCACCACTCACACCCGCTTCCCCCTGAGAATTGTCAGTCCACTCCCTTTTTATGTCCCTGATTCTATTATATTCACCAGTCCATTCTGTTCTTCAGATTTTTTATTTACTTGATTTTTAGATTCACTTGTTGGTAGGTATGTATTTGATGTCATTTTGTTGTTCATAATTTTTATCTTTACCTTTTTCTTCTTCTTCCTCTTCTTAAAGAATACCCTTCAGCATTTCATTTAATCCTGGTTTGGTGGCGATAAACTCCTTTAGCTTTTTCTTGTCTGTGAAGCTCTTTATCTGACCTTCAACTCTGAATGATAGCTTTGCTGGGTAGAATAATCTTGGTTGTAGGTTCTTGCTATTCATCACTTTGAATATTTCTTGCCACTCCCTTCTGGCCTGCATAGTTTCTGTTGAGAAATCAGGTGACAGTCGTATGGGTACTCCCTTGTAGGTAACTAACCGTTTTTCTCTTGCTGCTTTCAAGATTCTCTCTTTGTCTTTTGCCCTTGGCATTTTAATTATGATGTGTCTTGGTGTGGTCCTCTTTGGATTCCTTTTGTTTGGGGTTCTGTGCGCTTCCTGGACTTGTAAGTCTATTTCTTTCACCAGGTAGGGAAAGTTTTCTGTCATTATTTCTTCTAATAGGTTTTCAGTATTTTGCTCTCTCTCTTCTTCTGGCACCCCAAATATTCGGATGTTGGTTCGCTTAAAGTTGTCCTAGAGGCTCCTTACACTGTCTTCATATTTATGGATTCTTTTTTCTTTTTGTTTTTCTGGTTGGGTGTTTTTTGTTTCCTCATATTTCAGATCTTTGGTTTGATTCTTGGGGTACATTGATCTACAGTTGAGTTTCTGTATATTCTTTATTTTAGACAGTGTATGCTTCATTTCTGACTGGTCCTTTTCCATTTTTTTGGCATTCTCATTAAGGTCCTTGAAGGTCTCACTAAGCTCCTCAGAAGTGTCATCAAGTTTCTCGGCGGTTTTTAGAAGATTCTTGAGTAACCTTATAAATGTGGTTCTGAACTCTATGTCGTCCAGTAGTTTGCTTTCCTCCGTTTCTTTCATTTGTGACATGTTTCTTTGTCTCCGCATTTTGGCTGCTTCCCTGTGTTGATGGAGGGGCTTTGTGTGGTAGGTGACCTATAGGGGGCAGTAGCTCAGCCTCCCCGATCACCTGATGTGGACGCTCTTGGTACACCCCTTTGTGGGCTGAGTGCAAAGTCTTGGTAGTTAAGCCTTAATTGCTGTTGGTATGCTGGGAGGAATTGACCTCCAGGCCAATCGGCTGTGAGGACTCGCTGTGTCTATAAGAACTGTGCTGGAGACACGCTTATGGTGCAGGACTTGTTTCAGTGGGACTTTGGTGCTCGCTGAGTCTGCCTCTTGAATGTGTTACTTATGGATGTGAGGAATTGAAGTCTGGTTTCTCACACTGACCACTAGGTATACTGGCTTCTGGATCTCCAATGGGGTGCAGGTCAGCTATTGTCTGAGTCCACCCAGCAGGAGCTACAGCAAGAGCTACAGTTTTCTCCTCTTTGCTTGGGGTTTGGAGGTTTTGGAGCTGTCTGACCCAGGCTGCAAGTTTGCTAGGTTAAGCTGCGATAGGGCAGGCCTTTCTTATGCTAACGCTGCTGCTTGGAGCTTGGGTGGGTTTGTAGGTTGTGTGGGGCGGGGTCTCAGAGCGTCACTAGGCTAGGGCGTGGCAAACAGTGATGGCTCCTAGTTAGCTGGCTCTGTGTCTCCGACTGCATCCTGCGCCCCAGCGCAGTAAACAATTATTCTTGCGCGCGGGTCTGCAAGCAGGCCCCCCCACTTTCCGACCTGGTGTTAGACAATCCAGCTTCTCCCCGTAGGAGTTTGGGTCCCCCGCGTCTCCCCAGAAACTGTATTTCAGAGTAATTGGGGGCTTGTCTCCCCTTTGGGTTGAAAAAAGCAATGCCTGCCGCTAGCCCAGATCGCACGCCTCGGTACCTCAGTTTTTCAGCGCTTGTGCACGTCTCAGTGCTCTTTTTCTCTTTCCTTCTAGTTGTAGAACTTCCACTCAGCCAGCTTTCCCATGGTTCTGGGTGATAGACGTTTTGTCTTTTAGTTGCAGTTTTGAAATTGTTGTGCAAGGCAGCAGTTTAGGTGTTTACCTACGCCACCATCTTGGATTCTCGTATAGTCATACTTTTTTTTAGTTCTGCACCCAGGACCTTTCTTAGTGAGCGTTCCACCTCACCTCCTTCCCAGAATCATCTCCTCCTTTCTTAAACTCGTTTTCTCACCATCCCCAGAATGTGCCTTGTACTTTCCTGCCTCCTTAATATTGCTCTGATTCATTTATTTAATCAACAAATGTTTATCGAGCACCTCACTTCCCTCAAGTCTTGGTTTAAATGTTACCTTCTCAGTGAGGTCCACAATGTCTACCCTGTTCTAAGTTGCAATCTGCTGCTCCTCAGCACAGTCATCCTTCACCTGCTCTCCTTTTCCTCCACTACACCTGTGACGTAACACAATATTTACCTATTGTCTCTTCTCTCCACACCCCCTTCCCACTAGAATTTAAATGTCATTTGGGCAGGGCTCTTTGTTTTGTTTTATGATGTATCCCAGGCATGTAGAACACTGCCTGGTACAGAGTAGGAACTGAACCAGAGGTATTTATTGAACAAATGAATGAATATGCATTGTGCCATACTTCAGCCAGGCTCTGGGTATATAGTTGTGAAAAAGAAGAGCTGGTTTCAGCCCTCATGGAACATCCAGCCTGGCATTATTGTCTGGTGGTTTTCCTGCCCGCCTGGGCTGCCCTCCTTTGGGAAATGTCAGTGACTAATAGCTGAGTTCAGAGTGGCCTTTCCTTTTAGCACTGAGGAATTTTCAGGTAGTTTTGCTTTTAAGTTTAAAAAAATTATAATGGAAGGACAGGAAGAGAGTAATGCATTCTATTTAGTTATTCTAAGTTAAAAGTCAACAATTTTCCTGAATGCAAAGAAGAATACAACTATTTCCTTTAAAGTGCTGGGCCTTGCAGATAGCTGAAAAAGGTCATGGGGTATATCTGGTTTAACTTGTTTTCCCTCCCTCTCTTATTTTTTTCTTTCTCTTGTCACCCTTCTCCTTTCACTGAAGGAAGATGGTTGTAATTTTTCAAATTATTGAAGAATGAGAGGATGTGCAATAAACATGTTTATTGCTGTCTTTTTGAAAAATTTTAGAATGCTTCATTCATGAGATCCTGACCTGTTTCTTGAGGTCTCTCAATGCAGTTTGTCAATAAGAGGTTTTATATTATGGCCTGCAGACTGAAGGGTCCCAGGTTCGATTCCAGTCAAAGGCATGTATCTTGGTTGTGGGGGGTGTGCAGGAGGCAGTTGATAAATGTTTCTCTCTCATCGATGTTTCTAACACTATATCCCTCTCCCCTCCTCTCTGTAAAAAAAAATCAATAAAAATATTTAAAAAAGAGGTTTTATATTGCTAGAACTCTTTCTTAAGAAAAGAGAAAACAAAAGGAGATTAAATTGAGTATATTTAAAAATAATCTGCTGATCTAGCACACTTAAAACAGTATGTCAGCAACTGTTCTTTCTCTCACTATGTTCTTACATAGGCAACCAGGGAAACACAACGCAAGCTAGGGAAACTCTGTACGATGGGATGAAGAATTAAGGGAGAACATTGCTGCACAGGTATGCAGCTGAACTCAGTGATTCTTAATATCGCTTCCAAATCTGAGACTTTTCATCTAGATAATTTAAATTCCTAAATCCTGTTTGTCCTTATTTATTTGAATAATCCAGTTGATAACATTTTGTGTAGGTATATTTTCTAAATAATTATTTTAATTCTGCAGGTATGAATTGTTTTGCCCCATAATCTTTTTGTCAGAAAAAATATTGATAAAGGAAACTCTTGGGACTGTAGCCTCAATTTATTGTAAACAGTTTCTATGATGTCCCAGAAACCCATGATATGACATAAAAATCTACTCTGCAAGATTATTTTTAGCATCTTCATGCAGTTGGTAACAACTTAAGTTTGTGTAACAATTGTTGCATTGTGAATAAACTCTAAAACATCCTCAATAAAACAAAGTACAAAAGAAAAACTCATGCAATGAGCTCTATGGAAGATCTCTTGTAATGCTCTGACTGATTTATGAGCCCTTTAGAGTGCTCACATTGACCTGTGGACACATCTCTGTCCTAGTATTTATGTAAATAGGTATATACATTATAAACATTGATGGTGATACCTTCTTCCAGAAAGGATTCATAGCCATTTCCAAAGATACAGGAAAACCCCCCAAAACAAAAATCACTCAAACACACTCCAAGATGCCATAAATTAAAAGTGTAGAGAATGAAAAAAAAGAACTTCAGAGAATGAAGAAATAAAAACATGGGTAGAAAGAAAATGGAGGCAAAGCTAAAAATGAATATAGGAATGACCTTCACATTTGCTACAGCTGGGCCATGAATTTGTCTCTAAGCTGACAGTTTCATTGGTCCCACAATTCATGATATCTATGGATAAAAAACAAACCCGTTACTCTGGAGAAAAACTATTCCCGGCACTAAGATCAGATTGGACTGTCTCCCAGGGACGCTCCTAAAGAGAACATTGTGTTATATGAGCAGCAGTGTCCTTGACAGCATCCCTGACAGGGTGACCAGTTCACCAGGATGCCTCTTACAGCCTGATGGCTACACACCAAAAAGCGAGTCCATGGGTTAAAGCAGTACTTCTGAGGCAGGGGACTGGCTCAGTAATCATGGCTGCACAATGTTTTTATCTCCAGGACTACAGTTATTGGCATATAGCAGGTATCAAGAAGTATTTTTGAGTGTCAATTGAAGAAGATCCAGCTCAAAGACTCCCTCTAGAAAGGTCTTCCGATTATCAAGACCTAAAATCCTGCTCTCCAACTTTGTACCCCTTTTGTAGCTATCAAGCAATAAATACAGTTATGCAATATTTCTTCTACTGTTGGGTTAAACTGCCATTTCAATATTTTGACATTAAATTTCTCATGTCTTTGCCCAAATATGGGAATGAGGCCAGGGATATTTGTATGTGTGTGCACATAGTTGTTGTTGGTGGAAGTGTTAGGTCTAGAAAGTACTGTACTCATAAAACTGGAAGACCAGTTTTCAGGTCACCTTGAGAGTACGATTGCCTTAGACCCAGACTCCCACATCCAGGCTGTCCTTCAGAGCTGAAGCAAGGTGGGTCTTGTGCCACCGTGGGCCTTTTGCCATGGGTCTCTGCTGAACAACGGAAAGACCCAGTCACAGGTAATGGTATCACTGGCATTACAAGAGACTGAGTGCTGAGCTACTCACCCAGGGCTCTTTACAGTCCTGTAGGGGAACTGGGGGTGAGTTGATGCACTGCCTCACTGGTTAGGGTTTAGTCATTTTAGTTGGCAGAGTTACAGGCTTGGGAGTAGGGCTTGGTGTAAGGGCTTTTCTTTCAGGTGGGTGTCACCACCTCTCAGTTCTGACTGTTATCTTCCGGCTGTCATTGACATTGTAAAGGTGCTTCAGAGCAGGAACGTGGTCCCTATGTGCAGCTTTCTACCTGCAGTCACAATGATGATGAAGATCTTGTCTTCTGGTGTATAACTTTACCTTGTTCTTGTTTCAATAGCAGTGGCACTGCCAGACCTGGGATAGGAAACTGGAAGAGGGAGTGTAGTGGTTAAGAATATGGATTTTGATGGAGGCCTGTGCAGGTCTCAGCCCATCCAGGGCTTAAAGTTTCTATCTGCCTCATAAAGGAAAGTAGACGGTTTGTCTTTCGGCAAGACAAAGTTGTCTTGTCTGAAAAAGCATCCTCCATGGTTGGCTTTGGCATCTTCCAGGAATAGGAGGGTCTCCTGCCATGATGGGGAGGAGGTGCTTTTGCTGATTCACATGATGGGTGGCTGTGGTACGGGGGACACACATGCCAAGCACGCAGCAGTAGTGGAAGGCCTGTGAAGCACCAGGATGTGGCACAGCCACAGGGTCACAGGGAATGGGAAGGTGCCCAGGATCACCTTGTTGACTATATTGCTGCTGGCACTCAGCACTGCAGGAATAGCACTGCCACCTCCTGTGCCCTCACATGCCCTGCTGCTGCCATCCTGCCCCAGTGGCCACCCCTTTCCACTCATATGATGACCCAACCCAGGCTTGTCATCACTTTCTACTTTGCTTTCTCTTAATAGAATTTATCCCTACATAACCTGTATATTTGTTTATTGTCTGCCTCTCCTCACTACACTGTAAGCTCCTTGAAAGCGGGAACTTTGTTTTGTTCACTGTGGTAGCCCCAGCACCTAAAACAGTGCCTGACATGTAGAAGGTACTCAAAAACACTTATTGAATGAATGAATAAATGTACCTGCCAAGGGAGAGCTAGAGCTTTTGTGAGTTCATCTGGCTAGAGGCCAAGACACTGGAGAATATGGAATGCGGGTGTCCACGTGGATTCCTATAGCTTTGTCTCTCCTACTAGACTAATGGGAAGAGCTGACAGTGCCAAGAACCCAGGCCCTCCTGAGAGTTACTGTTAAGTATCTGTAATTGTAAGGTTGAGGGCCTAGATAGTACAGGATTCATATGGTTTGGGAATGGTACAAAGGCAGCCCCATCAATCTTTAAGTTAGCTAGAGTAGTTTTCTTGCTTCCAATCCAAAAATCTTGACTGAGTAGGTTCAAGAAATTGAAAGAAAGCCCTGTGTTTGGCTATGTGGATAGACAAGGAGAGAGTGATACATAGGAATAGATAAGACCTTCTCTAAAAGTAAGACTAAACAAATGTGTTTAGTATTAAGTAGATGAGGAGTGGAAACTCATGAAAGAATTTAAACAGGGGAATGATATGGTCAGATTTGTGTTTTGAAATATTTTCTTGGCTGTACAGTGTGGCTCAGGGGTTGAGCATTGACCCAGGAATCAAGAGGTTGCTGGTTTAATTCCCGGTCAGGACACATGCCCAGGTTGCGGGCTTGATGCCCAGTAGTGGGCGTGCAGGAGGCAGCCAATTGACATTTTTATCTCTCTATCCTTCTCCCTTCCTCTCTCTAAAAAGCAATATTAATTTAAAAAAAGAAATATTTTCTCTAGCTGAAGTGTGAATGGATTGGAGCGGGGCAGGTCAGAGTGAATTACGGAAAAAATAAAGAAAAACATTCCAGAGGAAGTAGCATGAACATCAAGGAGCACAATAGAGTAGTCAGTGGGGCCAGGGCTTAGCAAAGGTCTTTCATTTATCTCTCTACAGTCCTGGGGAGAAGGAGTTTGAAAGATATTGCTGGTACAAAGCTGGTAATGAAGAGAGGGTGGGAAGTAGGGCAGGATAAATTAGAAGGGCTTTCTGTGAATTTCTTTTTAATGTTTATAAGAACTTTCAGGAGAGACCACCACAACATCCATGATTTACACAAATAAGAACTGAATTGAAATAAAAGGTCCAACTTGAACTGTCAATGGTATAAATGTCAGTACTTGGGATTATAGTGACAATCTCCTAAACTCTTAAAAATTTAGAATCTCGAGAGAGTTAAGCTATGAAATCAACACATAGTGGGAGAAATTAACCAGCCCTAATAGCAGGAGTTGAAAACAACGTATAAATTATAGATGGAAGCTTTTAAATTGTAGGTTATAGTTAAAAGATACATTAGTATGTTTACACTATGATGTGGAACTCTACTGGTGTGCCAATTATAGATATGACTATCAAGAATTTGAAAAGATTATTAAAACATTTTAATCAGAATGACTATATCATCAACAAATCGACCAATGACAAGTGCTGGCGAGGATGTGGAGAAAAAGGAACCCTAGCTGGTTTGGCTCAGTTGGTAGAGCCTCGGCCTGAGGACTGAAGGGTCCTGAGTTTGATTCCAGTCAAGGGCACATGCCCAGGTTGTGGGCTCGATCCCCAGTATGGGGCGTGCAGGAGGCAGCTAATCGATGATCCTCTCTTATCATTGATGTTTCCATCTCTCCGCTCTCCCTTTCTGAAATCAATAAAAATATATTAAAAATAAAAGGAACCCTTGTACACTGCTGGTGGGAATGCAGACTGGTGCAGCCACTGTGGAAAACAGTATGAAGTTTCCTCAAAAAAATTAAAAATGGAACTCCCATTTGACCTAAAGTAATCCCACTTTTAGAAATGTATCCCAAGAAATCAGAAACACCAATCAGAAAGAATATATGTTCCCCTATGTTCATAGCAGCACTATTCTGTATGCATACCCAATGGACAGACAATAGGGGGTTGAGGACCTGTGCTGGGGCAGGTGGGCTGGGTGGGAGCAGGCTGGGAGAGGTCAATGGGGGGAAAAATAGACATGTAATACTTTCAACAATGAAGAATTAAAGTTAAAAACAAAACAAAATTAAATTAGAAATTCTATACCTATTTAATCATGAAACCCAATGTCAAAAAGGTAATATTCACAGAAACATGCTCAAGTTTCTCATGAAAAATTTAAACATTTTATTTGAATATTTAGCCTTAATAAAGTTTGTGAGTTTCTCCTTATGAAGGGAGTGTCAAGCGCTGCCTAGAAACGGCCACAGGGATTGCAGCCCCAAGTCTCACACCGAGACACTGGCAGTGGCAGGGGGTGGAGAGAAGCTGGGGTAACTCCCAGGAACCACACTTGGACCACGCCCCACTGAGGGACCAATAAGGACGGGCGTTTACTTTCTGGACAATTAGGGGAGACATCAGCCAATCTTATAACAGGCACTAGTGACGCACATCGTTGCTCGCCAGTTTGGCGACGTCATCCCCCAGCACCGGAAGTGGTGCGGCAAAGGAGTGACGCGAACTCTCCCAACTCGGCTGTTTGAGGTAAGGCAGTTTGGGCCTACCTCCTGTGCTGGCCGTGATGGAAGCCGTGGGCGTGGGCCTTATGCCGGGCTCGCTTCTGTTTTTGAGTGATGTGCCTTGAATAACGCTCTCGCGGCTTCTTTCCCGGCAGGCGTTGCTCCTCCCCCGTGCTCCAGGGCTCTCGGCTCCCTCTGGCTCCCTTGGGCCGTGTTTGGCGGCGCTCACGTCCATCTCCGCCCCACTTGGCGTCTGTTCACCTGTGCCCCTGACACCCGTACCTAGCTTGGTCGCAACACAAGCGGAGAAAATATCAGAGCGTGTCCAACCGTGGGTTGCTCAGGTAGGACATTGTTTCCTTCAGAAACGCTCCCTGAAAGGAACTTGAGGGCCTTTCACGGCGTCCTCAACAGGCCTTATGGGAAGGCCAGAAGAAGCAAGCCCGTTCTCACGCAGACCAGTGATAGCCGTTCAACAAAGCAGGGGCATAATTGCCATTTGGAGCAGTGTGGCCCAGGTTTGGAGCCTTTTGGGAGTTTGACGTATTGGGATCGTTAGAACACTTGGGACAGGGCTCTCATGTGGGGAGACAATACAGATTTGTGCCTTTTCATGTTAGTTGCACCGTCTGGGATGGTCTTGAGCTCCTGCTTTCATCCTACCTCTACTATTAACAGGAGTGATAATGCTTGCTTTTTGCCAGACACTGATCTTTACATACTAACTCATTTAGCCCTTGTAGTGTAGAGCAGTTATTAATACTGTCTTACAGCTGCAGAAATAAAGGCTTAGGTCAAATAACTGGTCTCAAGTCACACAGTGAGTAGGTTGTGGAGCCACGATTTGAACTCAAGTATTTGGACTTTAGAGGCCTGGATGTTATCCACTATTCTATATTGATTTTATTCAACTGCTTGTCAAATGCCCGAACACCTCACTCTATTGTTATCTACTTTTTATGGAGAAAATTTAGGTCATCAGAGGTGCCTTTCCTCACATTTCTGCTTTTGCCTTCCCATTTACAAAGCCATCTAGATTTATACTCATCTTGATCTTAAGTCTCAGAGGATGAGGAAGAGCTGTATCCTCTGATCAAAGCAAATCCCTTTAGCTGTGTTTCTGATCTTTTATACTCTCACCTATAAGACCTTGCTTTCATTTGTTTTTTCTGCCCCTGTCCCAGTCATGTATAAACAAAGTCAGGTTTCTCAGATCCCTGGCCATCTCTTATCCCCACTTCCACTATGCAAGCCAGAAAGAAAAAAGTTCTTGGTGATCATCTTCCTTAAGCTGTCATCCAGTGACTCTTCCCCCTTCCTATCCAAACTGTTTTAAAGGGTATTCTAAATTCTGTCTCCCATTTTCTCAACTCGCATTCCCTTCTGCAGTCTGCTTTCCGACCTATTATTCCCCTGAAATCTTACCCTAAGGTCACCAGTGATTGTTCCTCAAATCAAATAGTCATTTAAAAATCATCACTTGATTCCCTTGCTGCTTTTGAGGCTTGATACCTCTCACTCCCTTTTTTATTTGTTAATCCTCACCCGAGGATGTTTTTCTTAGAGTGGAAGGGAGGAGGACAGAGAGAAAGTGAAACCTTGATGTGAGACACATTGATTGGTTGCCTCCCACACACGTCCTGAGTAGGGTCAGGTATCGAGCTTGCAACCCAGGTACATGCCCTTGACTGGAATTGAACCTGGGACCCTTCAGGCCCCAGGCTGATGCTCTATCCATTGAGCCAAACTGGCTAGGGCTTACTCCCTTCTTTGCTTTCCAGGATAATACACTCAGCTGATTCATTCAGTGAACATTTATTGTGATATAGAGATGAGCAAGACAGTGTGTCTTTTCTTAAGGAACTTATATTTTAGCCGTTTCTCTCTCACCAGTCATTTCTCCTGTGGATAGTCTTTTTCCTCCTCTCCTAAAACATTGGGTGTTCCCAATGCTTGCCACTTTGGCCCACTGTACTTTAAAAAAAAAAAATACTTTTATTGATTTCAGAGAGAAAGGGAGAGGGAGAGAGAGATAGAAACATCAATGATGAGAGAAAATCATTGATAGGCTGCCTACTGCACGCTCCCTACTGGGGATCGAGCCCCCAACCTAGGCATGTGCCCTGACCGGGAATCGAACCATGACCTCCATGGTTCATAGGTCGACACTCAACCACTGAGCCATTCTGTCCAGGCTGTTCTTTTCATTCTCTACATAATGCCTGAGTGATCACATCAACTGGCTTGGTTTTAACTCCCTACATGCTTTCAAATAGAAGTTGTCATATTAGACCTCTTTTCTGAGTTTCACCCGCACGTCTGACTACTCTGCCGGACAGCTCTGCCATAGGCAGTTCAAATTCAGAGGCCCAAAACTGAACTCGGCATCTTCCCTGAACTTACTTTATCACACCCATCACTAAATCCTGATGATTTTACCCCCTAAATGTTTCTCAAGTCTGTTCTCTCTACTTTGTCTCTCCATTGCCTACTTCAGACCTCATCTTCTCTCATCTGAAATATGATGGGCTTCTAACTGGTTTCCCCGCATCTAGTTCTGTTCCCACATATCTCTTCACACTACCTACCTCCTCCCCCAAATGATCTTTGAAAACAAATCTGTATCTGAGTCCTGCTTAATAATCTTTAAAGAGCTTTCTGTCTTTCATCTGTTCGCTTATTCATTCAGCACATACTTATTGTTTACTGAATTGAAAATTCATTGGAACTTCTAAAATTTGAGCTTCTCAGCCAGTCATCCAGGACTCTGCTTCATTTGGACCTGCTTGAATCTCCAGCCTCTTCTCTGCCTCATATTTTGGGTTGCAGCAATACTGAACTGCTGCTTCTTCTTCTTTTTTTTTTTTTTTACTGATTTAATAAAGGTTTATTTTTCAAAACGTACAGCTGGTGAGATGTATTGTTCATGCATCTTCTCCAGCAGCTGGGGCATCCCCACCTTTGGTGTTTCTGGTGTAAATCACTTGAGCTCTGTGCTTTGAGACTAGTTTAATAAGTAAGTCCTTTACTAAGGAGCTCCTGAAGGGCTGCCCTGGCCAAGGAGCCACGAATCTTTAGCCTCTCGGAGACCACAGCTGGAGTTATAAGCTTGTAGTTGGGAACTTCCTTACAGAGCTTGTCATATGTGGCTTTGTCAAACAAGACCAGGTTATTGAGCTTGTCCCGAACTTTGCCTCTGGACCACTTCTTCTTTTTGGCCTTGCCCCCCGACTTGTTCACGGGGTCTTTGTCTTTCTTGGCCGACTTTCCAGCATCTTTCTTCTTCTTGTCGTCCTTGGGCGGCATCCCGGGACTCGGAGAGCAGGGATGCGCTGCTGCCTCGCCAAGATGTCGGCCCTGAACTGCTTCTTCATATGCACAGTGCTGTTCCTTCGTGCATTTGCCCTTGTTGTTCACTTTTATTGGAGTCTTCTCCCCGATTTCTTTCTTTACTTCTTTTTTTTTTTTTAATATCTTTTTATTCATTTCAGAGAGGAAGGTAGAGAGAGATAGAAACATCAATGATGAGAGAGAATCCTTGATATGCCTCATGCATGCCCCCTACTGGGGATTGAACCCGAAACCTGGGCATGTGCTCTGATCAGGAATTGAACTGACCTGGTTCATAGGTCGACACTCAACCTCCAAGTCACACCAGCCAGGCTCTTTCTCCACTTCTCCTCAGTTAGGCTGCTCCCTTTCACCTAATTAACGAGGTTTTTATATAGGACTCATTTTAGGCTCAACTCCTACAGGAAACCTTTCTTGATACCTTTCTCCAACTCTGGGTTGGGTACTTCACCTTTGTGCCCTATCTGTGATGGCAGGTATAATGTATTATACCTGTAACATACAATGTAAGTGAAATATATTATGTCTTTACTCTCAGCACTAGGTTGGCACAAGGAACATAGTGGGCATGCTGTAATTTTGATTGAATGATCAAATGAGTGAAGACAAAGTATATGGTGCAGTGATTAAGAACCTGTTCTTTGGCCTTAGCTGGTTTGGCTCAGTGGATAGAGTGTTGACCTTGGACTGAAGGGTCCCTGGTTCGATTCCGGTCAAGGGTACATACCCGGGTTGTGAGCTCGATCCCCAGTAGGGGGCGTGCAGAAGGCAGCCGATCAGTGATTCTCATCATTGATGTTTCTATCTCTCCCTCTCCCTTCCTCTCTGAAATCAATAAAAATATATTAAAAATAAAAAAGAACCTGCTCTTTGGAATTAATTCAAATCCTGCCTCTGGCACACATAGGCTGTATGACTTGAACACATTACTTACTAGTATCTTAAGCCTTAAATTTTCGCTTCCTTGCACTGAGAGTTGTGAAGATTAAATGAGACAATATAAACGAGATATTTAGCAAATGTCTAGCACATAGTATGCATTTGATAAAAGTATGCTGAACACTAGGGCCTATAGAAGTATAAGACCAGGCCTAACCCAGGTTAGTGATCTCTAAAGAGCCTTCCTCCAAATTTTCTGAAGAGATGGACAGTGATGCCGTCTGTATACAAGGAGATTTAATTATCATCTGCACCCATCCATCCCACCTTGACCCTTGGATCTTTCATAGGCAACTTAATCTAATTGTGTTTTAATCTGAAATCATCTCTTCTTTACCTACGTTTATCCCCAAATTATGTCTCTTTGTATATTCTTCCTTTTGGTTAATGGGTATTTCCAAATTAGGAATCCTGGTTATCTCTCTTTCCTTCTTTGTCATTCCCCAAATGCAGTCAGTAATTAAGTCTACTTTCATGATTTCTTCTGGCTGTTCTTCCTCTCCATCCCCTTTGTTCTGCCTTTGCTTGGGCAGAATTTCTTGTCTCTCTCTCTCTTCTGCTGAAACTCTACGTGGCCTTAAGGGTTGTTTTTCAAAAGAATGCCAACACCTCCACTATTGTGCAAGTTGTGTATTGCACAAAGGTGCTGCAGTCATACTTTGGAAATTGCATGTTTGCATATTTATTATGACAGTCTTCTGGCAGATGGCAGCAAAACATCATTCTAACATCAGTATGTTCTGACAGTTAAAGAAGGGATACCTTCAAGTACACAAAAAGTGCCTATAGACTGAAGAATATCTTCTCTTCTCATGTCCTTAGTTTTCTGCCAGGCAAACTCCTTTTCAGTCCTTTAAAACCCATTATAAATACCCCTTTTCACAAATCTTTTTTGATACTCTCTGCAAGAGTCAGTCATTCCTTTGCCTGAGCTAGTGCCATATTTGGTTACTTCCTTCTTACATGCTCATCACAGTACATTTTAATAATTGGTATATGAGTCTATCTGTCCCATTGTACTCCAAGCCCCAGAAGAATAGGGACAATGTTTAATCATTCCTTGATCCTCAACCTGAAGCCTAATGCCCAGCACATAAAGTATATCAATAAATATAACAAATTTGATTGCTTGGCATGATTCAGGCACAGAGGTGAATACTTTACCTATGTTTTCTTAGTTAATTCTCACAACAGCCTTATGAATCCTGTCATTATCACATTTTACATGTGAGGAAATTGAGACTAGGGAGGTGAAGTCACTTGCCTCAAGATGAACAGATGATATATGGCGTGTGTGGTATCTGGGGTGTGGCCCTGGAGGACCTGTGCTAGTTTTTCCATGATTCTCTTCTGTTTTGTCTCTCAGAGTAATGATGCGGGTGTGCTGGTTGGTGAGACAAGACAACCGGCACCAGCGAATCAAACTTCCACATTTGGAAGCAGTCGTGGTTGGGCGTGGCCCAGAGACCAAGATCACTGATAAGAAATGTTCTCGACAGCAAGGTAACTGATCACAAGACTGTGGAGAGTACCTGCTGGGTTCCTTAGAGTAGTGATAACCAAAGGTGCGCATTTTCTGGGTGGTCATGATGGAAAACCTTTGGTCTGCCATAAACAAAACTCAGGAACAGGGCTCTTTTAGCCAACACCGGGACCCGTTCACTCCTGTTCCATCCTCTGAAAGCAGTCACTATTCAGTAATGGGAACAGGTGGGGCCTTCCTGTTACTATTGGTGGTGGAGTCCTGCACCCTGTTTGTCTAGGAAGAGTCCGAGTTGGGAAGTGAGACAGTTGAATTCTGTGATCTCCAGGCGGAAACCGTGTCTTAGAAGTGATGGAATGGTTCCATCCTTTACATATTGCCTCATACAGAGGGTGGTATTATTATTTATTTTAAAAATTTATCTTTATTGTTGAAAGTATTATAAATGTCCCCTTTGTTTTTTTCCTCATCGACCCCCCTCTACCTGGCACCCACCCCTCCCAGTCCTTCACCACCCCATTGTCTGTGTCCCTGGGCTATGCATATATACATATAAGTTTCCCAGTTAATCTCCCCCCATCTACCTCCTGACTTCTATCTTTCCCAGAGGGTGGTATCTTTATTTATTTATTTTTATATTTTATTGATTTTTACAGAGAGGGAGGGAGAGGGATAGAGAGTCAGAAACATCGATGAGAGAGAAACATCGATCAGCTGCCTTCTGCACACCTCCTACTGGGGATGTGCCCACAACCAAGGCACATGCCCTTGACCAGAATCGAACCTGGGACCCTTCAGTCCGCAGGCCGACGCTCTATCCACTGAGCCAAACTGGTTAGGGCGAGGGTGGTATCTTTATAAGGTGATAGTATCTAACTCTTGAAGTGTCATCCCTGGAATTTAATGAAATGAAAGTCCTTAGGAAAAAGCCTTACCATATACCTCATTTTTTTTTTGCCTGTAAACTTCTGGACATGCTCACTGCTACCAGGCCTCCCACCTGCAGTATGTTCCCCATAGCAGGGTTTCCTGAGGTTTGGAGTCTGCAGCACGGATTATTGGTTTTGCCACAGGAGTTAATCTAAATGGGTGAAAAAAGTCATGCTTGACCTGGCTAGGCCCAAGATACAGAAGCAGACGCTGCTTCTCACTCTCTGTCCCCCTGGTCACAATGGCAGTGTGTCCTATGCCTGTCCGCCTGTCCTATGCCTGTCCTCTCTGGAGAGCAGCTGTGGTGTCTCTCTTCTTTGTTCCCTATCTCACTTACCTGAACATGACTGATAAATGTTACTTCTTCCCACACATGCTCAGATTGTTCTGACTGTTCCTCTTTCTAGGCTATTCTCTCCACTCCTCCTACCCAAGGCCAGGTGAACTTCTGTTTTTCTGGAATGTATCATTTGCCCCTTTCTCTGTTAAAGGCATCTGATAGTTTTATATAATAGCGGAAGCCTGATTTAATCTTGAGTGAAGAGCTTGTAAGAGAAGTGGGTCCCCTTCCCTGACTGTAGAGTCTGTGGTCCCAGGTGGGCCAAGGGCTCTGGAATAGGAAGACTTGTGGAGACTCAGTGAAGCTGCCTCTTAGGGATATTAGCAGTAGCTAAGGGAGTATGTACACTGTTGGACTTTTTTTTTTAAGAGTTTGATTCTGTAAATTTCAGAGAATAAACAGATAGTCCCATCATTCTAATATTCTCTGAGTGAAGAAAATAAAATTTTAATTTATGATGACCTGTTGGACATTTTATGGAAGGATTTGGAGCCCTAGTCACCTGTATAATGGGCAGTTTTGCTCATAGGCCTTTGAGGAAACCCATGTCAAGTTGCCTTCTTGAGGCTTCATTGTCCTGTAGAGAGAATAGGAGCAAGTGCCTGGTTCTTCATGGTATTTGGTTTGACTTTTTTCCATCTCTTTCAGTGCAGTTGAAAGCAGATTGTAACAAAGGATATGTCAAGGTAAAGCAGGTATGTCTGTTTGTGACTTGAATTTCCATTTTATATTTGATGATTTTCTTAGGCTATTGACTTTAGAGTTTCAGTGCCAGCCAGTAAGTCTTCTCTGTCATGTGTGGAAGTGATGGAGTAATATAAGTGAACATTAAGCATAGTTCCTGGCACATAGTAAGTGGTTAACATAATAGTGGCTATATTAGTGATGGAATTGTTGCTTTTTTTGTAATGACCTTCTGATTATTTCATAGGTAGGGGTCAATCCCAGCAGCATTGACTCAGTCATAATTGGGAAGGACCAAGAGGTGAAGCTGCAGCCTGGCCAGGTTCTCCACATTGTGAATGAACTTTATCCATATATTGTAGAATTCGAGGAAGAGGCAAAGAGCCCTGGCCTGGAAACACACAGGAAGAGAAAGAGGTCAGGCAACAGCGATTCCTTAGAAAGGGATACTGCCCAGGAAGCTGAGCCCAGTACAGGACTGGTACCTGGAAGTGACCCTAGCCAATGCTTTGTGCCCCCAAACAAGGGAACAGATGAATCTACCAAAAAGGTGAGGGTAGTTTGCTTGATAGATGATGTGGAGATTAAATGAGATATAATGACGGCTTAATTGTTTTGTACACTCTAAAGCCAGGCACGCGTGAGGGGTTATTAACCATGATAGAGGTTATTAACCAAGATGAAAGAGTCACTTGTTTGTTTCACCAGTCACTTGGGTGAATGTCCCTTTATGTGCTTTTCTCTTGAATTCCTGAGATAAGCCACTTGAAGGTAGGGCAATAATGGAGTATACTTAACATTGAACTACTAAAATGTGTCAGTCATTTGTATTTCTAGAAGGTTAGCATTGGAACACTTTTTCATAGATTATGTGATTCACATCCTGATGTCCGAGTGGAAACCTAGTCAGACTTAGATGGAGTGGGAGAGGACAGAAGATGTGGTTCACACTCTGGCATTTCCAGCCTCTGTCTAGACATGCAGCTCTGGATATAGGGAGAAAATGGGGATGGCTTATGATTACAAAGGCATAAGTTTGATATAAAGGGGATATAGTTTAATTCTTAAAAATTAACTTTATTTCCAAGTTTGGTTGGACTTTGCTGACATTCAATGTGAACTAATGCCAAATTTAACTATTGGCATTTGAGATTTTCATTGCTCTTTATTGCTTTAGGAATCATTGGGCCACTGGAGTCAAGGCTTGAAGATTTCTATGCAGGATCCCAAAATGCAGGTCAGAATAAAATTTTGGCATTGAAATAATCGTCAGAGGTCATAACTATAAATGAAATCAAAGGCGATCAGTGTTTCTGAATGAGATTTGTTTTATTGGGCTATTTGTGAGAACAAGTAGCTTTTCTCATTGCCAATAAGTGAGCACCTGAAATTCTTTGGAGAGAAACTAAGTTCTTCAAATGAATATCCCCTCTGCCTTGTTCCTCTTAAATTTCTGCATACTATTAAGAGAAGTTGAGTTAACCTTACTGTGGTCTCTTTCAAGGGAGCATCAGATAATATGACTGTGGTTACTGGCCTATCCTGGGATTAATAGTCCAGTATCACCCTAGGAGGGGTTTTTAAGTTCTTAAATTATCTCCTGGAATGACAAGGGGTCAGATCTGATAGAGCGTCTTGGAACACACATGCAGATGTCATATGGTCTGCTGTGGTAGAGTGGAGAAGGGAGCATTTAATTGATGCCTGAAGGGATTTCACATCAGATCCTTAGCAACTACTTCGTACTGTGCATCTTCTGTGTAGTGTGGTGATTAAAACACAGACTAAAATTGGGGTTGCAGTCTTAGATTTCCTGCTTAGTAACTGTGACTTTGCATAAGACACTCAGTTTATCTGAGTCTCTGTGCTTTCATCTGTCAAAATTGGGATACTAAAAACTTTTACAGAAGATTGTGGTGGGATTAAGTGAGTTAATGAATATAACAGCACCTGGCACAGAAGATGCATGGAAAATATCTGTTTCCTTCTCCTTTGCCTCTCTGCTAGGTTTACAAAGATGAGCAGGTGGTGGTGATTAAGGATAAATACCCCAAGGCTCGTTACCACTGGCTGGTCTTACCATGGGCCTCAATTTCCAGTCTGAAGGCTGTGACCAGAGAACATCTTGAGCTCCTCAAACATATGCATACTGTGGGGGAAAAGGTGATTGCAGATGTTGCTGGGTCCAGCAAACTCCGCTTCCGATTGGGCTACCACGCCATTCCCAGCATGAGGTAAGCCCTGTGGGGAGTGCTGGTGCATCCTGATTATGTGTAGCTGGAGATGGATTCAGCCTGGGTCTGCTGAGTGTGCTGTTAGCTGCAAGGCCCAGGGGGGTTTCCAAGGCAGGTGAGCTGAAACTTCCGTTCTTCTGTCTGACTTGCCTGTAAGCCTTGAGTTCCTACTTCTGCTTGTAATTCAATTACATGCTTTTTTTTGTTCCTCTCAAAATGTAAACCTCTGAGGACCTAATTTATGAACTAGACCAGTGGTCAGCAAACTCATTAGTCAACAGAGCCAAATATCAACAGTACAACGATTGAAATTTCTTTTGAGAGCCAAATTTTTTAAACTTAAACTTCTTCTAACTCCACTTCTTCAAAATAGACTCGCCCAGGCTGTGGTATTTTGTGCAAGAGCCACACTCGAGGGGCCAAAGAGCTGCATGTGGCTCTCGAGCCGCAGTTTGCTGACCACGGAACTAGACAAAGTAGCTTTATTACACCTGGATGAAGAATTACAGAATTGTAGTCAGTGACTGTTCAGAAACGCCTAAGTGATTAAGGACTATTGTTCTGAAGGACACAAACATCACTGATTTCTGTCCTAACAGCTTAGTAGATCTAAGATGTAAGATAAAATGAGAGAAAAGTGCAGAGCCTGGCTCATACCCAGAAGGATTCAGAAAGGAATGATTGATTCTTTTCAAAGAATGCATCCAAGGCAGTTCTCCACAGGTCTTTACACCTAAACGAGATAAGCAGAATAATGGATTTCAGAGTTTTTATCTTGGGGTCTTTTAAGGGTGTTTTTTTTTTTTTTTTTGCAATAAAATATATATAGCATAACATTTACCACTTTAACCATTTACAAGTGTCCAGTTTAATGGCATTAAGTTCATTTACATTGTGCAACCATCATCACTATCTATTTTTAGAACTTTCTTCCCACTACCATCTTCCTTCCTCCCCCAACCCCTCAAAACCACCATTCTGTTTTCTGTCTCTATGACTTTAACTACGTTAGGTACCTCATATAAGTGGAATTATATAGGATCTGTCTTTTTGTGACTGGCTTATTTCACGGAAGATAATTCTTCAAAGTTCATCCATGTTGTACCATGTATCAGAATATCTTAGGGTTCTTTTTAATAAGCACCCATTATTCTTCACTTTTTTTTTTTTTTTTTTAGATGGGTAATTATGACTTAGATTACTGGCTACTTTAACCTAATGAAATTTTTGTGCCACATATTTCCCCCCATCAATACTCTTTCTTTTAAAAGGACACATAACATATGGAATAAAATGCATAATAAGATTTATAGTTTGATCAGTTTTGACAAATGTACATGCCATGCAACTATCACTCTGATCAAGATACAGAACATTTCTATCATCTCATCCTAAAGTTACAGAAGCACCTTTGTGCTCTTTCCAGTTAATCCTCCGCAAGCATTGTTATAATTTCTTTCAGCATAATTGGTTTAGTCTGTTCTCATGTAAATGGAACCATGTAATGTGTGCTCTTTTTCATTCTGGCTTTCTTTGGTCGGCCAAATGATTTTGAGATTCTTGCATGTCACCCATAGTCCTATTTCCCTAATGCTTCAGAGCCTGTGACTAACAGCTAATGATTACAGAGCCCTTTTCACATAGTAACCATGGTGTCTGTGCCTTTTTCATGTAATGAATACTGTTGTGCTAAGGAGAGTGCTAAAAGCAAGAGCTGTGGCAGATGTGGGTGGGAAACAAAATGAGCAGTAAGTAAAGTTGCCACTTACATATTCTTTTATGACCACTCTTTATGATACAATTTTGAATGAAGTTTATAGAAAGGAAAAGGTAACAAATAATTTTGTCTATTGTAAAAGTAATAATAGTTTAAATTTAGAAAATATAAAAAAAGAAAGTGTGAAGCAGGACAAAAATCTTCCATAACATCACCACTAATTAAACTGTAAACCTTATTCAAATTTCACCCATTTTTCTTAAATCCTTTTCTGCTCCAGGATTCGATCCAAGGTCCTGCAATTGAATTTATTGTCTCTTCTTAGTCTCCCCTAATCTGTGACACTTCCTCTTCCTTTTCTGGTTTTCATGACCTTGACACTTTCGATGAGTAATAGCTAGTTATCTTATAGGATATCTCTCAGTTTGGGTTTGTCTGATGATTTTTCATGATTAGATTGAGATTATGCTTTTTTCTTTTTTTGCCAACATGCCACAGAAGTAATATGTCCATTTCAGTGCCTCATATCAAGGAGTGCATGATGTCAAGATGGTTTATTACTCATGATGTTAATCTTGATCACTTTGTTAAGGTGGTATCTGCCAGGTTTCTCTACACAAAGTTACTATTGAATATTTTGAGACTATGATACTATCGTATTTCTGTTCAAACTTTTGCCCAGTACTTTTAGCATCTCTATTGGTATCTGGCCTGCAATAGTTATACTGTGGTGTTTACCTAATGGTGACTTTATGTTTCCCTCATTCCTTCTAATTTATTTATTTTTTGTTTTTTATTAATACTCACCCATTGGTTTTTAGAGAGAGTGGAAGGGAGGGGGAGAGACATCTATGTGAGAGAGACACATCGATTGGTTGCCTCCCACGTGTGCCCTGTCCAGGGCTGGGGATGGAGCCTGCAACCGAGGTACTGCCCTTGACTGGAATCAAACACGAGACCCTTCAGTTCAAGAGCTGGCACTCTTAACAACTGAGCAACCGGCTAGGGCCCTTCTAATTTATTAATTAGATTTCTTCCATGTAGAAGAGGACCCCTCCCCCCTAATCCCTGCTCCAATTACATATTTATTCAATTATCAGTGCAGATTCATGGATACTTATTTTATTCTATAATTTTAACTCAGTCTATCATTATTTATTTTGTTGCTCAAGTCATTCCAGCTTTGATCATTGGATGCTCCTTTTGGCTGGCCCCTGTAGCACTTTGACATACCTCCAACATGTTTTGAGCACTTACTTTCTGGAATAAGATGTTCCAGACTCATTATAGCCCTGGAATGAACCACTTCTGCCAAGAGCCCTTGTTCCTTTTATTGGATATTTATAAACCAAGACTTGGGTACTAGGTTTCTGTAATGTTGATTCTAGGGTTTTTTTGCTCCTAGATCCTCTCAGTATGTAGAACTAGGAAATAAATGCATGAATCCTAACGTGCACTGGTAACACATACCTCTCTATTTATTTACCTGTATGTGTATATGAAAACTATGAATTCATAGTGATACCTCTTATTCCAGTCCAACTCCACAAGGTTCATTCTTGTCTTCCCATTTCCGTTATTGTAACTTTTTTCTCCAACAGTGAGAAATTTGGCTCTCATTAGCTACACTAAATTTACTTATTTGTTCAATTCTAGTACAGTTGACCCTTGAACAACACGGGTTTGATTCGCAGTCAGGACACATGCTCTGGTTGTGGGCTTGATCCCCAATGCGGGGCATGCGGGCAGCAGCACATTAGTGATTCTCTCTCATCATTGATGTTTCTATCTCTCCCTCTCCCTTCCTCTCTGAAATTAGTTAAAAAAAAAAAAAGTTACAGATTTTCAACTGCATGGGACTCAGCACCTCTAACCCCTGTGTTGTTTAAGGGTCAACTTTGTACTATAAAATAGTTACAGAATTGCTAATCCATACACTTGTGAGAAATACTTTTACTCACTATAGCACAGTATTTGTATACAGTTCTTATTTTAAAAATTGATTTTAGAGAGAGAAAGGAAGTGGGGGAGAGAGAGAGAGAAAGAAAGGAACATCGGTTTGTTGTTCCACTTATTTATGCTTTCATTGGTCAATTCTTGTATGTGTTCTCACTGGGGATCGAACCTGCAACCTTGGTGTATCGAGATGATGCTCTAACCAACTGAGCTACCTGTCCAGGGCTGTATACAGTTCTTTTCCTTTTTTCTACTGTCCAGTGAAAATACTGCTTTCCAAAGTTAATTAGGTTAGTTATTTTCTTCCTGACCCCCTTTAGAATGGTCTTTTAGTTATAGTTAGGTTTGTTACTGCTTGTATTCATTCCATTTTGGATTCCGCACATACTGGTTTTTGTTTTGTTTTTTAATACTTTTGTTGACTTCAGAGAGGAAGTGAGAGGGAGAGAGATAGAAACATCAATGGTGAGAGAGAATCATTGATTGGCTGCCTCCGGCATGCCCCATACTGGGAATCGAGCCCACAACCTAGGCATGTGCCCTGACTTGGAATCGAACCATGATCTCTTGGTTCATAGGTGTGTATGTTCAACCACTGAGCCACACCCGCCAGACTACTGGTTGGTTTTGATTATTGGGGGAATGTGAAGTATTGATTCCAAAAGTCAAAGTTATACAAAAAGGCATCCTACCTGGTTTAACAAGTTGAACAGCAAACTCTTGATTTCGTTCTCAAATCTGCTTTTCCCATAAGCTTCTCCATCTCAGTAGGTGGCAACTCCCCAAACCCACATCCAATCCATTAATAAGTCCTGTTCCAAAACATATTAAAAATTGGATTGCTTCTTGCCATCTCAACTATTATAGCTCTAGTCTAAGACATTATTTCTGACTTGGACTGCTAGGTCTCTCTGTATCCATCCTTACCCACTTCATAGTCCTTTCTCCCAGCAGCAAGAATCATCTTTAAAAAGTATAATCAGGGGTCCTCAAACTTTTTAAACAGGGGGCCAGTTCACTGTCCCTCAGACAGTGGAGGGCCGGACTATAGTTTAAAAAAAAAGAAACTATGAACAAATTCCTATGCGCACTGCGGGCCCGGGACGAGTCGGCTGCTAAGCAGGACAGGCAGCGGCACCTGGCGGGCCGGATAAATGTCCTCGGTGGGCCGAATGTGGCCCGCGGGCCGTAGTTTGAGGACCCCTGGTAGATAGTAGCACTCTTCTGCTTAAAATCCTTAATGGCTCCTCAATATAATCAGAATACAGTGCAAACACCTTGCTGACCTATAAGACCCTTACAATCTGGCTCCTACCTAATCTCTGCTCCAAGGCTCCAGTCATTCTGGCCATATCACCTTTTTGTTCCTTAGTTGTATCAAGCTCTTTCTCATCTCAGGGCCTTTTGCACTTAGCCTTCCCGCTCTCTGAAATACTCTTTCCCCAAAGATTCTTTGCTTGCCTGACTGCTTTCTCAGCTCAAATCACTGCCTGGGAGAGACCTTCCCTGAACACCCTAAGCTAGTTCAAGAGGCAACCTCTACCCCCTGGGTACTCTCTATCACATTTCTCTGTTTTATTATTTTCTAAGCAATGTTAATTATTTGAATTCTCCTTGTTGATTGGTTTACTTATACTTTATTTGTCTCCCCTCATGATAATATAATTTCTATAAGGACAGAGAGAGCGAGAGAGAGAGAGAGAAGGAAGAGAGCAGGGTCAGAGAGAAGCAGAGAAGTCATGCAAGGAGACACAGTAACTGTCTCACTTCCTTTCTTGCTCCCATGAGGCCTTTGACATTTGTCCTGTGTCCTTACAGTGCATCCTCTTGGACATGAGCACATATCTGTTCCTTTCAGTCAAGAAAAGTTCCTACTACAAGAGCATTTTTAGATAATTAAGGACGAATTAAATATACTGCCTTGCAACCTTTAATCAAAGTTTCTTGAAGTAGAATAAAAGTGATAAATCAGTGAAGTATGAAAAGATTGGATTGCTCTGTGGGATTCTCATCAGGCTTAGCTCTTAGTTTACCACTAAAGCCTCAAGGTGACTTGTCTAGTGAACTACCCTGGGGTCTGAGCCCCTCTCAGTGCGCAGAAGACGGCAGAGGGCTTGGTGTTGCTTCTCACAGTGGCATCTGAATGAAACTTAAAAGTGAGGCACGTTGTTAGGGCTCATTACTCCTAATTTAGGCAATAATCCTGTAATGTGACATAAAAGATGGTCCGGAACAGCCTCTCTCCCAGGTAGCATTTATCATCAGAATTATAGTTGAATTTAAATATAACTATAATGACGTAGCAAATGTGTTGCTTAGGAAGGAAACTGGGAAAAATATACCAGAATATTATATTGACGTGGTTTTCTTTGATGGTGCAGGGAGAGGTGATTTTTTCCCCATTTTGTTCACTGCTAAATTCCCAGTGCTAGAACAGTGTGTGGCTCTAGTAGGTAGATAATGAACATTAAATATTCTTAAGTGAATGAATGAATTGAATTAAATGAAACAGTCAGTATTTTACATACCCATACTTTTACTGTTTTTCCTTTTAATTTAAGTCTTTCATGGATTTAATTGTCTATTTCCTCTCCCCCCCCAACTAGCCATGTACACCTTCATGTGATCAGCCAGGATTTTGATTCTCCGTGCCTTAAAAACAAAAAACATTGGAATTCTTTTAATACAGAATACTTCCTAGAATCTCAAGGTAAACAGTATTCTTTGGTTTTCACATTTGTTTCATTTTCTCAGCTATTCTTATATTTGACTTGGTTATTTCCCTAAATAATAATCTGGTCTCAAAAACCGATATTTAACTTTATGTTCCCTATAAAGAGTGTCCCACTAAAAGAAACTCGGTTATTTGAATTGTAGTGGGATTGTCACTTTGCTGTGAGCAGCCATCTTTGCGGACCTAGAAAGCTGTTATATCAGGGTCAAAAGGTGTTTTATTATAATACCAGGGTACTTCAAAATGGTTCTGAGAATTATTGGAGTTCATAGATATGAAAGCTCTGAACAGTTCTATGTCTCTTCTGCCATCAGCTGAGCAAGAGCATGGGGCTGCCTTGTGTTAGGAGTGGTTAATTAATAGGGGAAGGGCATGTGTGCAGAGGAACATTTCCCAGTGTATATTCTGTGTAAGTTCAGTATGCTGGGGAATTAACAGTGACAGCTGCTATCGACCAAAGGTCAATCAGTGGTAAAGCACTGTGATAAAGCTCTGACATAGTAACAGGGGTTGCTTAGAATGTATCTCGACGGAATGTAATATCCAAAATAGGTTGCTCAGATTGAGAACTTGATCAAGCCCCTTTCCCCAGCAATGAGTCTAACCTCAAATTTACTAGCTTTAGGATACCTGGCATATATTTATTTGGGGTCAGATTTTCTTTTTTCTTTCTATTGGCTTTCCAGGGCAGCTAGGCTTTGAACTTTTTTCCCTTGCTTGCAGCTGTGATCAAGATGATACAAGAGGCTGGCAGAGTGACTGTCCGAGATGGTATGCCTGAGCTCTTGAAGCTGCCCCTGCATTGTCATGAGTGCCAGCAGCTGCTGCCTTCCATTCCTCAGCTGAAAGAGCATCTCAGGAAGCACTGGCCAGAGTGATTCTGTGGAACCTGAACTTCTCCAGCAAGTATGGTGATTGTTTAGAGCAAACTCCTGGCACCTGTTCTGGATTGCTTGTGAACTTTTATTTCTTAAATTAAAAATACAGGCTTTTTTAAAAAAACAAAGTTTGTTCTATTCTTTAGTGGCAAAATGTGGGGTGACTCAAAATAGGTCAGGAATTAGGAATTTGGGTTTGTCATGGATGTGTTCTCTGTTTGGCGAGGGTGGCTGGGATAGGCCTGACCACCATCTCCAGGACCAACATCAGCTCTAATGGGAGCAAACTGATCTAATGCAGGATATGGAACTAGAGGGCAGATAATATGTTTCTGTTCCTTATGCTTATCCTCCCTCCCAGAGGCACGAGGTACCCTTTCTTCAGAGCAGCTGGAAGGTCTCTTGTTTATCCTGCAGGCATTGAGTGGTCTAGTTCTGTGATCTTTTTTAATTAAAATTTTTTTTCTCAATTACAATTTATTTTCAATATTATTTTGTATTACTTTCAGGCGTACAGCATAGTGGTTAGACAATCATAT
The DNA here is from genome assembly GCA_026230045.1 of Corynorhinus townsendii. NCBI lineage: Eukaryota > Metazoa > Chordata > Mammalia > Chiroptera > Vespertilionidae > Corynorhinus > Corynorhinus townsendii. The sequence continues at coordinate 146,818,944 of JAPDVU010000005.1, read as the reverse complement.
ACTTTACACAGTGTTCCCCCTCATATTTCCAGTACCCAGCTGGCACCATCAGTTATTACAATATTACTGATTATATTTCCTATGCTGTATTTGTTCTCGGATTTTAATCTGTTCTGTAATATTCTTTCTCTTTCCCTTCTTCATGGGGAGGCTTAGTTTCTTCTGTCCCTTTCATATTTTTCTACCCCAAACCATCCAAATACTACCTTTTCAGGAAGTCTGTCTCATAAATTGTCCTTCACTCTGAGCAAACAGGCTAGGTGAGTAGGTGGAGGGATGGGACTTTCTTCTACTATCGGGGGCTCCTGGATGGTGAGGAAATACTCAGCCATATGTTCATCGTAGTTCAGTGAGCAAGTCTTCTTGCTGGCCTGCTTGAATCTGTTTGAAAATAAAGTTCATTTGTTTGGGGCATCTCTCCTAGGTAGTTGAAACTAACAGTTTAGCCAACAGTCACAAAGTAATTTCTGATACATGAAAAGATAGTTGTTAATGAAAAAGTTGCATTGAACCCCATAGCGTCATTTTCCCCTTAGAATGAATTTGGATAGAACAGTTGGATCAAATTTGGATAACAGAACTAAAGGTAAAGGGAAGTCTAATGTTTCTTGATTAAATGTTGATCTGCTTGGGGATATAATTATTTTGGTTTTTGAGTTTATTGGGACAAAACAACACACACACAAAACACACACACACAAACAAAAAAACCCACCTTAACAATAACTTCTCTCTGGAGAGAGAAAACTTCAATCCATAGAGACCACATTTGACCTCACTGTCTTTCACAAATAAACAAGATGCTACAGTGGTTTCTTAAGTGAGCGTGGGTATCGTACCTACAGACTGTGTAATAATATGTGAGATGTAATGAAGGAAAATTTAGAAGAGTGAGTGACCACCCTTACATTCTTTGTTCATCCAGGCTACTCAGTAACCTTGAATAATAGCTTTTAGAAGAATAAATGTAAATAATGACTTGGAGGGACCAGAAAAAGGATGTGAGGTATTGAGGTAGATAGGCCCTATGCCATGCCCTCTCCCAGGTGGGCTATTGTTGACATTATTACCAGAAAAAAATTATCTTTCTTCGCTTATGTAATTCAGATTTATCATTGACCAAAAACATGTAAATCACATTTGTGATGCCAGGTTGTAGTATTTCCTCCATTAGGGAGTATCCTCTTTTATCTTGGCCTCATCATAGGCAGGCAAGGCAGCAGTTCTATTAAAATAAAGCTGTTGAATATGGATGGTTACTTTAACTCTAGCTAAGAAGGCAAATTTATGGAGTTCTGTTGCTGTAAATGTAAGTAGATCTGATGTGACAGCCAGAGCTGAACTGGAACCTGAAACTGAGCAAGTGAATGCTTTCTATGAGAGCATGGAGAACAGATCTTGAGCAGTTAATAACAGATCTTAAGTCAGAACTGGAGAAAAGGGCTCTCAAAGTCCATTAGACTCTGAATTGGAGTAATCAGATATGTATATTTTAAAACTCTACTACCAGAGAATGGGCTTTGGGTTTTAGAGTCACCTAATGATTAGGGTTCTCATGTTGTGACTCAGGGAGGGGCCAGTAGGTGAGCATTATATAGGCAGTTGTCAAATGACTAATAAAATCAGGGACATATTCAAATGCCCCCAGAGTTCCCCTGTCGCAGCTGCTCTCTACCCAAACCTCAGGGAAGGGAATGGTCAGGGTAGGGATGTGGGAAAGGAGTTTAGACCTCTAGGATTCTGGGCCACACACTACTCAACTCCTTTTGCCTGTTCTATCTCGCAAATTTATTTTGAGGCCATCTATTTCAACTTCCTAAATTTTTAGAAGGCAGCTGGGATATGAAGGTTTAAGGGGTTGGTTCATTTAGTAATTTAAACTAGGTTTTGCCCTTTATTGAAGTCCTCTCCTTGACTTTTCCCAGATGCTCTGACATCATATTTATGAAGGATTGACATCACTGCTAAGTCCCACTCCTATGTCTTGCATCATAATTTTTTTTATCTAAAGGTGAAATAGAAGATAAAAAGGACTTAGGCTTGTATATGAGGTTCAGCTCTGTTCCATGTTAGCTGTGTGACATGGGTCATTTATCCTTTCTGGTCTCAATTTCATCAGCTGTTAAATGGAGCTAAAATACGTATCTCCCAGATTGAGGATTAAACAAGCATGAACTTGATAGGGCCAGATACTTGTCTGGTGCACATTCATCAATCCTAGTCTTTGCTGCCAAACTTGAACCCCATCAAGAATTCTCTCTAGCAAGCCTCTTTTCCCGCCCAGCTTTGGTTTCTCACATTTAAAACTAGGCCCTTGGACTAGATTATACTTAAAATCCTTGTAAGATTCAAGTCTTCATGCTTTAGCTGGTTAGCTCCTATTGCTCTGTCCTTAAGGTCTCCTTTTTTTCTAAGGCCAAAATTGGTAGATGTGTTCTCTAAAGCACAAGAGATTCTTCACATCCATGCCTTAACCTATAAAGTTACGTGTGTTTTTTTAATAATAGTGTTTTATTGAAAAGTACAGAAAACCCACCTGTGTTATGTTCATCTGAACATAACAAGCAAACCTCCTCACACCTCCTGTTGTCTTATAAAAGTTTCATTTCTTTGGAGTAATACCTTGCCTGTTCCAGCAAGTATCTGTTAAGTTGGTTCCCTTTCCTCCAGACTCAAAATAAAAATTAAACTCCTCTTGGGTCAGGGGTAGAACTGAAAGAGTCAGGAGAGTGAAGAGCAGTGTGTGTGTGTGTGTGTGTGTGTGTGTGTGTGTGTGTGTGTGTGTGTGTTTAAATACATTCGATTTCACAGAGGAAGGGAGAGGGAGAGGGAGATAGAAACATCAGTGATGAGGGAGAATCATTGATTGGCTGCCTCCTGCATGCCCCACACTGGGGATCGAACCCACAACTTGGCGTGTTAACGGGGAATAGAACCATGACCTCTTGGTTCATAGGTTGACACTCAGCCATTGGGCCACACTGCCCGGCAGAGCACCATATTTTTCAAAGGGCCCTCAATGGCTTTGTGAGCTTGGTGATGGGTTTTGAACTCAGCCAGGGGAATGAAACACTTCATCATTCGAGCAGACTGTTCATCAACCATGGACCATTTGTGGTGGTGGTTTTTGCTGGATGGATCATAATAGGGATTGCTTTTCTCAAACTGTGTGTGGTCTGGGTAAGCCTCCTTCACAATCTTCATAAGTCTTGCAATGCCTGGCTCTTTGCAGTTGCTATGGTACAAGGTTTCTTCCTCCAGCTTCCTGGCTCCATGGAGGTTCCAGGCCTGATAGTCGCGAACCCATCCCAGCATGCTGTCTGCTTGGGCTCTGCTTTGAGATCCTCAGTGTTGAATTTCACATTTACATCTTTCTCTAGTCAGCTCTCTGACTTTGATTTCATCAACCAGTAGCTGCTTAGATTTTCCCACATTTTTTAGAGCCTAAAGTCTTCTAAGGGCTGGAGTTCTCCACTTTAGTTATGCCTAACCTGAGTTCTTAGTCTTGGTATGCTTTCCTGCTGGTCCCTTTTTGTCTGGCCCAGCAGCCCCAGCCAGCCTCCTCCTGTGCTGAAGAGTGGAAGATTCTGGAATCTACTGAGAGATACAGATGGAAATTCTTTTTCTGCCCTTAGAAACCACTACTCAGACAACCCCAGCCCCTATAGTAAGTTTTTTTTCTTTTGAAGCAAGCAAACGTATCCTCAAGATTTTATTGTCACATTATAAAACAAAATATAAAGCTTAGAACTAGATCACTTGGCCCTTTGTCGTCTTATCTCTTCCCAGATAAGATGCAATGCTTGCATCTCTTATAACCAGTGTTCTCTTAGATCTGCAGTTGGGCTCAATGCATTCAAACCTCAGCATAATCTCCTCTGTAGAATTAGCCTTTTTGTGGAAAATCGGCTTAGTCTGCCCTCCATAACCACTCTGCTTCCTGTCATAACTCTGTTTTCCCTGTGCAGACAGAGAATCCTTGCCCTTCTCGTACTGTGTTACTCTATGGGTTGATGCTTGCCACACTCATTACAGAAAGCCCACCAGGTTTTTGGAACATTTACTGTGGTTGCAAGAGCATTATTGGCATGGAAAGTCAAGTAAATTTTGAAAGAAGTCTTCATCTGTACCACTTTATGCTGATTCTGAATTCTTGACATAGTCAAATCCATTTTATTTCCATCTCTCAGTTCTTCTTCCTGTGTTGATCTCTTGAGAGGGCAGTAAAAATATCTACAGGCTTGAGAGAGAGAGACACACACACACTTTCCCCCCTACCATTCCTACCAAAGCATAGAAAGGATTCTGGCTCCTCTGCTTGGGTCACATACTCATCTCTGGACTAATCACTGTGTCTCTTAGGGGCATGGCATACTTTGGCTATCATGAGTAACAGGACCTGCTTGTGGAGTGCCTTGGGACTGATGGCCTCACTGGAATACCTGGAGCAGGGAATGCTAGTTTGAAAAACAATTGATGTTATCACTCTGTGGACTGCATACATCGTCCCAACAAGCGGGTAGCTCCCTTGGCCCAAGGCTGTTGTCCTGGGATCTAGAACTAAAAAGAAGGAAAACAGCCCTGGACTTCTGGCAGTTAGTATTGAAAAGTTGGACCCACCCCCAATTTGTACTGTTTCACTTGGTTGGAGGAAAAACCAATATATTCAAATTGAATAATTGGTTACTGGCCAAGGGCCTTTTGGAAAACTTCTCCAGAAATTATAGGATGTACTCTTACAACTCTGGCTGGAGTCGCCAGGATCCTGGGGCACCTCGCTGTCCTGGTTCACCAGCAGACCACCAGCCTTTGCTGTTCTTTCCTTTGCTGCACTCTTAGTGGGACATACACTCTTAGTGGGACATAGATAGGAGGCCAGAGCCAGGCAGAGGAAGGGGCATTGAGGGAGGCCTGAAAAGCCAACTGAAGGTTGGATTCTTACCTACTGCTCTTAGCATTTCCACTATCCTAAGTATTCCTAGAGAATTGCTCAGTGACTAGGGACTGTTACTTTTGTTTTCAAGAACCTGTAAAGGGAACAAATATTTATGACAGAGCAAGGGGAAGAAATAGGTCAAATACTAAAATGTGATCCTTCCAGCTGGTCATGCATTAGCAAAGAGACCAAGGTATCTAAATTACCCACCTAAGAAGCTGCTAGCCCATTTATCCCCTTAATGGGGATGAGAAAAGAGTGTCCCCTGCCTCGCAGACAGAAGCCTTCAGACTACTCTCACCCTGGAGGCTAAGGCCCATGTAGGGCACAAATATACAACCTTACAGACTGGGGACTCTGTTTGTTACCAGACCATGAGGTTCTCCAGAATATGCTGTTTCTTTTGTTGTTCATCATGTAGCCAATGAAATTCAGTGTACCTGGGACATAATAGGATCCAATAAAATTTTGTTGAGTGAATAAAACCTTGTGTCATACTTGAAAATTATAAAAAACACACAAAACCCATAACTTTCTGGTGCAGCTGGATTTAACTCTCAAGTGTGTTGTCTGGTGGGGCTGCATCTGGCTTTTGGAAACATTTTGATAAACATCCTGCTACCACTGTTTACAGGCAAAGTATCTTACAGAGTAGAATTAGTGGAACATGAACATGTTCATATTTTCCCACATAATGCTCCAGATAATATTTTCCCAGATTATCACTTTTGCTAACAAACCAGGTGATTAGGGATATTGGTGTTTTCCATGATCTATTTTTTTGTTTACTATCTTTGGCCACCAGGTGGCAGCCTTTGAACAATAAATTCTTAATCTTTTTTATAATCCAAAACTTCTTTGGAAATAAGTTTTATATAACTCCTTTATGTTTCAGAATCAGTGTTTCAAAATAAAATATACAAGTGTGTGTTTTTAAGAGACTCGTGAGAGTTTAACTGATCTCCAAATTAAGATAGAAGTTTGAGAGAAAACCAGGGTACAGGTTAAGAATACGATTGATAAGGGGAGGTTGTTTGCCTTGCAGATTAAATAGACTAAAATTGGTGAGAGCCAGGGTTGAGGCCTGATACTGGCATTTATAAGATGAGGGTCTTAAGGCATGTCAAATGCGTGCTAGACATTGAAAATATGCTAGCTCATTTCCTCATTTCTTAATTTGACCCCAAGGTTAGTAACTTTTGTTCCCATCACGAGTATACCTGGGAGTAGCACTGGGAGCAGACACTTCTCCCGGCCATATCCTTGAAAAGTGGCATCATTTTTATGTTGACATATTTGTTGTTAAGTCTCTGATGGTTTGATATTAGAGGAAGCACTGTCAAAGTAAGACTAATGATACACAGAGAAGGTAAAGGGCTTGTGTTCATTTTTCATGGGCCAACTCCCCTCAAAACCTCTGTCTAATATAAGAACCTAGCCTCACTTCTGTCGTCCAGCTTGTCTAAGACTTCTGTCTTCTAAGCAGACAGAATAAGTGCCGCAGCCTGAAATAGTACCAGAATATTAGAGCCGGAAAGAACTTTATAAACCATGGCTTCTGAAAAATTGGTGAAAGCTATGGTCCCTCTCCCCATACATTTTTATAAAAATCAGTTGTCTATGGATTTTCTAAGGCAGAGGTTCTCAACTGGAGTGTGTATTTGAGTGTGTACATTCTTCAGGCCTCAATTATTTTGAACCATGTGGTAAGGCTTTTTTTCTAAACTACACCAGAAAGACACTCTACTACCATTGGAAGGGCATCTAATGCCTCTGGTGCTCTGGGGACAGACAAATGTTTAATCTTGTGCTTCGAGAATTTGTTAAAGCTAATCTAGTAGCCTCTGATGTTCCATTGAGTAGTTTGAGACACAGTAATGGCTGTTACAAAACCAGTGACAAACTTATGTCCTTTCTTTTAATTTTAATTTTTTAAAAATATATTTTTTATTGACTTCAGAGAGGGAGGGAGGAAGAGAGAGAGAGAGAGAGAGATCAATGATGAGAGAGAGTCATTGATTGGCTGCCTTCTATATACTCCACACTGGGGATTGAACCCACAACGTGTGCATGTGCTCTGACTGGGAATTGAACCATGACCTACTGGTTCAGAGATCGAAGCTCAACCACTGAGCCATGCTGGCTGGGCAAACTTCTATCTTTAGTAAACACCAAGAATGCTTATGTTCCCAAATTCATGCTGAGAGAAAATATACTGAAATGTTAATGGGTGGTCTTCTCTGGATGGTAAAAACATGGTAATTTAAATTTTGTTATATTCTTGTGTTATATTCACTGTACCTAATTAGCTACAGTGAATAAATATTTGGGAATGTGAAGAAAACCATGTTTTACTTTTAAAAAAGTAGTAGGTCACAAGGAAATGCAGTCAACATTATTTAAATCAATAGCTGATATAAAATAAAAAATGGCTAATAATTTCAATAAGTCCACTCAGTTCTCCAGTCCTCTAGAGACAGAAAGACATCTTGCAGAGGCCAAATTTCAAGTGTTTACAGGTTAAATTGGCCCTGAGGATGACACAAATGAAAGTAATTCATGTTGTGGATCTGATTGCCCAATCACTGGATCTAGAAAAGTGAATTTTTTCTCTTTGTCCCCAACCTCAATCTCTGTCTCTTTCACAAAGACATCAACTACATTTTCTTCAATATTGTTGTTCATAGCAACTTCCTATTTATATTTGAAAATGTCTTTCAGCAGCCACTGAGGTCCCATGATTTCTCTCTTGTGTTATGTTACTGCAGCATCTATATATATAAAAGCCTAAGAAACCGTTCGACCGTTCGACTGGTAGCTGTTGATGTGCACTGACCACCAAGGGGCAGATGCTCAGTGCACAGGCATGGAAACATGGAACAGACTGATGAATCTCAGAGAGTAACCAAAGATCTTATATGCATACTAGAAGCCTGGATTCATCCACTGGTGGGGTCCCTCGGCCTGGCCTGCAGGGATCGGGCCGACATCAGCAGTCCAACATCCCCCTGAGGGGTCCTGGATTGCGAGAGGGCGCAGGCCAGGTGGAGGAACCCCACTGGTGCACAAATCTGTGCACTGGGCCTTTAGTGTTATAATAAGTTTCATTATTGAAACATTCTTGAGTTCTGGGAATGAGCTTTCTGGCTTCCTGAGGGCTGCTCTTTCAAATGTTGACTTGGACTCCAGGAAACATTTTTGATCGGATGGGGGAATAAGGTTTATAGATTAATTCATGTGTGAGTGCTCTGTGGCCTGGAAACCAGATTTCTGACATAAAATATCAGGAGAGGAGGAGGAAAAAATAGGACCTGGAATCAGGAGAATGGGTAGGATTGTGGCTTGCTGGGTCAGTTCTTAGGATATCCTTTATGATAGAGGGATCAAGTAATGGGAGAGGTAGAAATGCAACAAAAAGAAGTTGGGTCCAATGGATACAAGACACTGGGGTGGGGGGAGGGCGGGCAGGTGAAGGCATGTACTGGGGGGTAGGAGAGGTCGGGGGGAGGTTAATAGGGGGGGGAAAGGAGACATATGTACTACTATTTGTAATACTTAAAACAAAAAAAAACAATAAAAAATATGTTGTAAAAAGAAAAAGAAGTTAGAGAGGTTAAATCAATCTACATAATGAAGAGGGAGAGAGGCAAAAGATGAAGAAGATAGGTGAAGTGGAACATTTGGGGAAGACTTTGAGGTATTTGGGAAGTGGGAGCTTTTGGAGTGGTGAGGAGGACTGGGGAAGGGAGGAGAGGAACTTGGAGAAGGGTTAGAAAACTGCATTGGCTTCCGTATCAAATCCCAGACTCACTTTAAGATTAGGAGAAAATGAGCAAAGGCAGCTATCATCTAGGATAAATGTGAGAAGTCAGTTGTTTGTAGAAGGCATGATTGAAATGTCACAATTTGGAAAGAATTTGTCACGGTGTGTGATCTGCCCAGAGGCACTCTCCAAAATACCACAAAATCCTCCAGGAATCTTTTCATCTTTTAAAGACTCCAATTTGCATTTGCAGGAGCCAGCTGACCTGCTGAGCACAGTGTTCTGTAAAGGCAGAGTTTGTGTTTCAGTTCCTGGTGGTGGAAGGAACACCAGAGTGGTGTCTACTTTTTGAAAAAGAGATGGGAACTCATTTGTGAAAGGCAGATGGGCACAGGGAACACTAGGCTGCCCACGTTTGTGAGCAGTGAGGTCAGGGAGGTCTTTGGAGACAAGTAGTTCCCATGCTAGGTTTAACCATGAGAAAAAGAAACTGGTCTCTTTAAGATGAGATCCTCCTCCCCCCCTCCCCCCACCCTCCCCCTGCTGGAGCCTAAGATATATTGTCTGCTGGGTATAGAGGCACCAACATCAACAGTATCAAGGTTCCCTTTGTGCCAGGCATCAACCCTGGCAGCAATGCCATAAGGCAGGTGGCTTTAGTTTCACTTTGCCTGCGGAACTTACAACTTAGAGTGGTTATGTCACAGACCAGGTTGGGGTTGGTGGTGGAGGACAGGGCAGTCAGGAGATAGAACTCTTCCCTCACGCCCAGGTGTCTCCTTCCGTACCCACATATAACATCTCCCTTAAACTGGTTACTGAACCTCGAATTTGAGTCAAAATATGTTAGGAAAGTTGAGAATGACCAAACCTGGCTGAGTTGAGGGGATTAACTCTGAAGGCTAGGGCATGTTATTTGGACCACCTGCTTCCACCCTTCAGGAAAGCACCAGTGCTTCCTCAGTACATTCTCTTTTAACTGTGTTAACAGAGAAAGGGGAAATTATAGCTAAAAAATGACTTCTGTAAAACCTCCACTGCTACCGAGGGCGGTGGGGTTGAAAGGGCAGAGAGCAGACTGAGCAGGTTTGGACTGTTTGGGTCCTCCCTGCTCTGGCTGCTTTTCTGAGCCTCAGTTTCCTTTGCTGTTAAGTCAGGGGTTAAAACTGTAAGAAGTAAATGAAATAAAGTATCTAAAGTGCCCAGCACAGTGGATGTTAATTCTCGTGGAGGTGGGATGGAGGGCCTGCCTGGGAGAAGGTACCAGGTAGGTGTGGCCCAAACCCCCAGGAAGGGGAGGACGTTGGTAGGCTGGGGAGAGGGGACAAGGGGCTGCAGCTGTGAAGCTCTTACCTGCCTTCTCCCTCGCCCCTTCTCCTGGGGGAAATGGGCTGAGGGCCCAGCAGGATCTCTGCATCGAGTTGGGGGGAGTGAGAAGCTTTAGGAGACACCATGGGAACCCACCACGCGAGTGCCCTGGGCTCTGTGGGTCCCTTGGCTATTTGGTGGCTATGGAGGCTGCCATGTGGGCTTGAGCCAGAGGAGGTGATGACTCAGAGGGAGACCTGGATCCCAGAAGGCTGGGCAAGAGGAGGGTAAGCCCCCACCCCAGCCCCATCCTCCCCCAGGTGCCTACAAGAAGCACCCTCCCCTCCACAGTAGCAGCTTGCTAGGCTGTGTGCGGGAAGAGGGGAGAAACAAGCTCAGGTGTGGGGTCTTGGTGTGGGGAACCTTCCTGAGGTTTGGGATTGTGGGAAGCTCAGGTAGGCTCTGGCCCCAACAGGTGCTGCTCATCATGGACCCGGACCTGGCATGATCTGGATAGCAGAGACCACAACTGCTGGCCGCTGCTCTACCTGGGCAAGGGCATCGTCCTGGATAGTGAGGTAAATGCAGCTCGCCTGGTGACTTCCTGGGCCAGTGCTGGAACGCCCAGAGGCTGGGCTGTGAGCAAGGGGACCTAAATTTCCTCAGGGATCCAGGGCCCTCAGTCTAAAAGTGGTTTTTCAGTCACTTCCTGATGAAATACTTGGACCTGTTCTATCCTCAATGACCAATCTTGATTTTTCTTAGTCTCTCCTGTTAACCAAAGTGACCCACAACCTAGAGGACAGCCACACTAGAGCTTTGGAGCCACTGGGTTCAATCCTAGATCACTCAGCAACTGTTCGGCACTTGATAATTTGTTCAACTTCTCTGATTTTAGGATTTCTCACCAGTAAAACAGGGACACTATAATACATCACCATGCAGGATTACATTGAACATTAAATGAAATAATGAGAGTAAAGCACTTGGTAGATGGTCCCTAACTATGATGATTATGGAAAAACAGTTGTTTTCAAAGGAAACTTTGTGGAATTGGTTTAATTTATTTATTAATCAGAATCTTAGTTTCGTTTCTGATAAGGAACTACCCAACAGCGAGCAGGCTGTAGAAAATAATTTTGGTAGATTCCAAATATGGTTTAGGACCATATAAAACATCATTGACAAAACAAATTGCTTTTAATTCAAAAGAATTTTGAGAAAGGAAATAATTTAGTCCCTCTTCCATAGGTAAGAGCTTGCAATGGTAGTTTCTATATGAAGTAGTAAACTATTATGTTTCTAAAGTGGAAAATAATTGATAGGTGAAGATTTTAGGTGAATTTACTTCCCACATGTTTGGAGCAACAGCCAACTTCAAGATTAAACTCCTAGTCATTTTGCCAAGTACAGATGAACATTCCAACTCATTTGTTGTGCCTGTATGGAAGGTAAGCTTTTTGTATAATTACAAACACCTCTCATTATTATAGTGTCCACTCTCAGGATCCTATCTTCACAAAACCAACGAGTTTTTAAACTAATGTGACTAATAGCAATGATATTCAACCGACATCCATCCTCTCCTCTTCTGTGGTCCATTTTTTCTGGATGGGGCTACTCTATACACATAACTGTGTTTGCACATTATCTACTCCTTTATGTAAAACCCAAAGAGGCGTCATCAAAAAGAAAAGAAAGGGACCTTTTTAAAGAGAAACAATGCAGGCAGGTTCATTGCTTCCAACCACATTTGTAGCTAGCCTACCAGGACTTTGTGTTATAATTAACAGTATTTCTGAATTGCTTTTTAATTTCTCATCACTATATTCATATGGCTTCTGTTTCTTGAGATAAAAACCCACATTTTCTCTTTTTAACAGAATTGCCTAATTGTACAGTTATTTTCAACTATATAAAAGCCAACATTAAAAACCAGCCAAGGGAAATAATTACCACTTGCAGACAGGGAAGAGGTAAATAAGCTGATATGTAGTTCTTGTGCTTGAGGTAATTTGAGATCAACAGACAAAGGACTTTCTGAAGAAAAAAATTTGCAATTTAATTTACCATAGATTTAGCTATAGACAGTTCTAGTGGCAGAATTAATTTAATGTTTTTCTGATTTATTTGGTGCTTAGCAAAGGAATTGCTTTAACTCTTGCATCTCAATTTATTGTTGTCTGAGTCTATAATCTTAATTTTCATTGGCTGTGAGATAAGTAAAATAATTATGGTGAGAGATTTAGTACTATCAAAATTGGACATCTCCAGGAAGCAAAATACACATAAGGACATATAGGAATTTAACAACACGATAAGTAAACTCGTTTTCTAAAACATTTAAAATAGTTGGTTTCAGCCTGGCCAGTGTGGCTCATTGGTTGAGTGTTGACCTATGAACCAGGAGGTCAGGGTTCAACTCCCAGTCAGGGCACATGCCTGATTTGTGGGCTTCATCTCCAGTGTGGGGTGTGCAGGAGGCAGCTGATCAATGATTCTCTGTCATCATTGATGTTTCTATCTCCATCTCCCTTCCTCTCTGAAATCAATAAAATATATATTAAAAATAAAAATAAAATAGTTGGTTTCACATGTGACCACAAAGAAAATTTGATACATCTTTATGTTTCACTTTTTGTAACAATCATGTTACTTTTATAACACAAAATAAATAAATTTAAAAAATTAAAAAATGTGTTTTTTCTGTTCCTAATATTTAGAACAATGTTTGACACATATTAGGCACTCAATAAATGTTGGCTGCATAAATAAACAAATGTGCTAGACAATGAATAGCAGGTATTGCCCCATAGCTGTGTGTTCTAAAGCCATTTGAGTTAAATGGAGTTTGGCATATCACAGAGCAAACATATGCTCTCAAACATAACTAACAGATGACAAGTCTGTAGTCACTTCTTCAGCCCATGATAGGGCTATACCTGTTCTTCAACCACATTGTAAGAGATTCTGCTGAAGTGGTTTATTTCATACCTTTGATATCGGGTATCCAATTCTCACACTTCAAGCAATAGTTTACAGAGTGAGGGAGGAGTGTTAAGGGCATATGGAGAAGGGAAAGCTTTCTCACATTGAACATGCTGATTGCCCAGGTAACTCTCATGTGCTTTCTAGCTTTTCCAAGAATAATTCTTTCATCTCCAAGCACACTGGCTCTGTTGTCCATTTATTTATTATCATTTTTTTACTTATTATCTGGAGATAGTCTCCTTTTTTTCATTTAAAAATATTTCTTTGCTCTTTTCGAAATGTTGGCTTAGTTGAAGGGGTTGATTTTCTGCTGTACTTGAGGACTTAATTATAATTATAACTAGAAGCCAAGCGCACAAAATTGTGTGAGACCCAGACCCGCTGCTCCGGTGGGTCCCAGACTGACTGCCACCATGCAGTGAGACCCATCAATGCACCTCCTGGTGACCGGTCGTTTGGTCGTTCTGGTGTTCCGGCCACTGGCCTTTTATAATATAGATAGGCACACCCTCCTGAAGTACTACTCACCATAATGCTCACTCATATTCTAAGCCATTTTCAATCAAGGAAAATTAAGAGCTCATAATTGGATTAGGATTTTCACTTGTTTCTAATTAGGCATTTGCTTATAATTTGGAAATGTTTGCTGCCTAGAGGCAAAATTAGCATCAATTTTAAGGGTAGTGCATTTTCTATCCAATAATGTGTTATGCTTCTTAATAGTAGGCAGAATAATAGAATACCTATGTTCTCCCCTCCCCCCCCTTTTTTTTGCAATTATTGAGAGCTTAGTTGTGCTGAGCACTGAACAAAGCTCTTTAAGTTATTTCTTTCAAAAAACATTTTTATTGATTTCAGAGAGGAAGGGAAAGGGAGAGAGAGAGAAACATCAATGATGAGAGAGGATCATTGATTGGCTGCCTCCTGCTCACACCACACTGGGAATCGAGCCTACAACCCAGGCATGTGCCCTGAGTGGGAAGCCATGGCCTCCTGGTTCATAGGTTGATAGTAAGTTATCCTACTGCTAAACCCATTCTACTATATCCCAGTCTTGGATCAATGCCACAATTTTCTTCCTTTGCTCCTATCTTCAGATTAGTTAATCAATGTTAGAAAAAAAATTCAATAGACCTTACAATAAACCCTGCATATTGGTACCACTACCCATTCATGGCCTTAAACCCATTCTGGGCTCTCAGCACTCTCATTCTGTGGGTTGGCTGTTTTCAGGCTCTTCCTTCATTGTCTTCAACAATTGTGCCAGGTCAATTAAGTTCTCACTTTCCTTACTCTTAGCTATATTTTCGACTACTTCAAAAAGAAAAGAAAAAAAAATGGAAGCCATGAAACATTAGTTTGCTCAAATTTCCATCCCCCTCACTGCCACTCATCTGCACGTATACCATTCCTGACTTTCTTCCACAGAAAAAGGGGTCCCTCCTCTTATTAAAATACAACTGCTCCCCTGGACTTCAAGTCCAAGGTGGAAACACCTGCATTCTGGGCAGCAGGACAGAGGAAAATGTGAAGAAGTAGTTCAAGGACTCACACACATTATCTCTTAAGAAGGTTCCTAGACCTTCCTCCATGACCCTTCTTCATATCGCCCTGGCCAGAATTCAGTCACATGCTACAGGTGGCTAAGCTTTAAGAAAGGCTCTGAAATATCTTTATTTTGGGCAACTACATACCCAACTAGAATTTTTATTATTATAGAGGCATCACAGAATGAAAATTGGAGATATTGAACGGTCCCTTGCACAGGAAAAAAATTGGGTTGCCTCTCCTTTTCTTCTTTATTTATGACTTATATTGCAAATGTTTTATTAATTTTGACCATTTTACTCTTTTATTTATAGCGTTTCTCATTATACAGAGGTTTAAAATTACTATGTAACCAAATCAGGCCTTCTTTCTTTTTAATTTACTGTTTCTGGGTTTTATATTTTGCTTAAGTAGGTCTTCCTTATTATATGTTCTTATATTTTCTTTGGTGCTTTTATTCTTTTGTTTTTTTGACTTTAGGTCTTTATTATATCTGGTTATATGAAACTTCTGAAAGCAGTAAAAACTTGGAAGGAAAAAGTTAAAAAGGACATTAGATAACCAAAGTAAATGCTAGCAGGTCCAGGTGATAGAAATTCACACTCTTTACTCAGGAGTAGGCCAGATTTTTGCTTTTCCTTTACACACAATTTTGTACCTTAGTATTAGTAAAGCAAGGCATTTGAGGGGAAATGAACTGCAAGAAGTGACAGGTGCCATTCTACTCCGAGGAAGGACTCAGACCAAAAAAAAAAAAAAACATTTCAAAAGACCCAATTGTTTAAAAAAAGATAGTGTTCCAGAGCCTTTTAGACATAAAGAATCAGCATTTCCTCAAGGGTTCCCGAAGGCAGTTCCAGGAAGAGAGAGGCTCTTCATAATGAAGGTCCTGAGCTACAGGAAAAAGCTCATTATTGCCCACTCTGTTGAAATAGGAAAATTGTCATGCAGTTTTGGAACAATTTCATCAAGATGTGTAAAATTTAAAAATTAAATGTTTAGCCCTGGCTGGTTGGGCTTTATCCCATGCAATGAAAGGTTGCTGGTTTGAGTCCCTGTCAGGGCACATGCCTGGGTTGCTGGCTTGATCCCTGGTAGTGGACGTGCAGGAGACAGCCCATTGATGTTTTGCTCTCACATCGATGTTTCTCTCTCCCTTCCTCTCTCTCTAAAAAGTCAATACACAGATCTTTAAAATATAAAAGTAAAAGTAAAAATTAAATGTTTGAAAAAGGCTCTGGTTAGAAGAAGATAATTGGGCAGCTACTTCTCTGCCTTTTGAGTAAATCCAGTTGTCCATTCTTTCTGTGAGGATGGGAAGCACTGTGAGTCCACCCCAGGCTCCTGTGAAGTTGGGTTGGTAATGAGATTTAATTGTC
Source organism: Corynorhinus townsendii (assembly GCA_026230045.1). NCBI lineage: Eukaryota > Metazoa > Chordata > Mammalia > Chiroptera > Vespertilionidae > Corynorhinus > Corynorhinus townsendii. Next base: position 146,803,019 of record JAPDVU010000005.1, on the reverse strand, counting down.
TACAGGGGAACGTGAGGAGAAGTGATGATCGGGCTCATAAACAACATCCTCTGCTCTCTTTTCTCATCTGCTAATGGGACACAGATTTTCTGGGCAACCTGAAAAGCCATGTATTGAAGATGGCAGGGCCCCCATCAACCTACTTCCTGTCCTTTCTTCTTATCCCAAGCTGATTGGACTTTTAGATAAGCAAGAAAGTAATTTTCATTTTGTTCGGCTATTCAGAAAATGGGGTTTATTTTAACAGCAGTAAACATTACTTCCACTAATACCGAGTAACCTAATCCTACCTTAGGAAACCTGGCAATCTGCAGAGATAATCCACCTCTACTTGTTTGTGTGAAGTCTCTTTACCATTAAAAGATGGTGACAGGGGGATAAGCACACATATGTAATACCTTAATCAATAAAGAAAATAAATAAAAATTAAAAAAAAAACACAAAGCCTAAGTATATAAAGAAAGATGGTGACAAATGGGCGTGGTGATGCCTTTGGCATAGTCTCTTCCCACGGTCCAATGGCTGATGACTAGACTCCTGCAGGAAGCCAGTTCTCTAGGTTTGGGCATTACAAAGTTACTGGGTTTTGGCCTTAAATGGATGTCACTTGGTCTGGGTGGACTTCAGTTGTACAGCTTTTGAACTTGCATTAAAACTGTTTGATTCAGAGAGGGAATCCAAGATGGTGGCGTAGGTAAACACCTAAACTGCTGCCTCGCACAACAATTTAAACTGCAACTAAAAGACAAAATGTCTATCACCCAGAACCACGGGAAAGCTGGCTGAGTGGAAGTTCTACAACTAGAAGGAAAGAGAAAAGAGCACTGAGACGTGCACAAGCGCTGAAAAACTGAGGTACGGAGGCGCGTGATCTGGGCTGGCGGCAGGCGTTGCTTTTTTCAACCCAAAGGGGAGACAAGCCCCCGATTACTCTGAAATACAGTTTCTGGGGAGACGCGGGGGACCCAAACTCCTACGGGGAGAAGCTGGATTGTCTGCTACCGGGTCGGAAAGTGAGGGGGGCCTGCTTGCAGAGCTGCGCACAGGAATAATTGTTTATCTGTGCTGGGGCACGGGACTGGACGCAGTCAGAGACACAGAGCCGGCTAAATAGCAGCCATTGCTGTTTGCCACGTCCTAGCCTAGTGATGCCCTGAGACCCCACCCCACACAACCTACAAACCCACCCAAGCTCCAAGTAGCGGCTTTTGCATATGAATGGACTGCAGCTTAACCTAACAAACTTGCAGCCTGGGTCAGACAGCTCCAAAACCTCCAAACCCCAAGCAAAGAGGAGAAAACTGTAGCTCTCGCTGTAGCTCCTTCTGGGTGGACTCAGACAATAGCTGACGTGCACCCCATTGGAGATCCAGAAGCCAGTATACCTAGTGGTCAGTGTGAGAAACCAGATTTCAACTCCTCACATCCATAAGTGACACATTCAAGAGGCAGACTCAGCGAGCACCAAAGCCCCACTGAAACAAGTCCTGCACCATAAGCGTGTCTCCAGCACAGCAGTTCTTATAGACACAGCGAGTCCTCACAGCCGATTGGCCTGGAGGTCAATTCCTCCCAGCGTACCAACAGCAATCAAGGCTTAACTACACCAAGACTTTGCACTCAGCCCACAAAGGGGTGTACCAAGAGCATCTACCTCAGGTGATTGGGGAGGCTGAGCTACTGCCCCCTATAGGTCACCTACCACACAAAGCCACTCCATCAACACAGGGAAGCAGTCAAAATGCGGAAACAAAGAAACATGTCACGAATGAAAGAAACGGAGGAAAGCAAACTACTGGACGACATAGAGTTCAGAACCACATTTATAAGGTTACTCAAGAATCTTCTAAAAACCTCTGAGGAACTTGATGAGACCTTTAAGGATCTTAATGAGAATGCCAAAAAAATGGAAAAGGACCAGTCAGAAATGAAGCATACACTGTCTGAAATAAAGAATATACAGAAAGTCAACTGTAGATCAATGAACCCTAAGAATCAAACCAAAGATCTGAAATATGAGGAAACAAAAAACACCCAACCAGAAAAACAAAAAGAAAAAAGAATCCAAAAATATGAAGACAGTGTAAGGAGCCTCTGGGACAACTTTAAGCGTACCAACATCCGAATTTTTGGAGTGCCAGAAGAAGAGAGAGAGCAAAATATTGAAAACGTATTAGAAGAAATAATGACAGAAAACTTCCCCCACCTGGTGAAAGAAATAGACTTACAAGTCCAGGAAGCACACAGAACCCCAAACAAAAGGAATCCAAAGAGGACCACACCAAGACACATCATAATTAAAATGCCAAGGGCAAAAGACAAAGAGAGAATCTTGAAAGCAGCAAGAGAAAAACGGTTAGTTACCTACAAGGGAGTACCCATACGACTGTCAGCTGATTTCTCAGCAGAAACTATGCAGGCCAGAAGGGAGTGGCAAGAAATATTCAAAGTGATGAACAGCAAGAACCTACAACCAAGATTACTCTACCCAGCAAAGCTATCATTCAGAGTTGAAGGTCAGATAAAGAGCTTCACAGATAAGAAAAAGCTAAAGGAGTTCATCACCACCAAACCAGGATTACATGAAATGCTGAAGGGTATTCTTGAAGAAAAGGAAGAAAAAGAAAAAGGTAAAGATAAAAATTATGAACAACAAAATGACATCAAATACATACCTACCAACAAGTGAATCTAAAAATCAAGTGAATAAAAATCTGAAGAACAGAATGGACTGGTGAATATAATAGAATCAGGGACATAGAAAGGGAGTGGACTGACGACTCTCAGGGGAAGCAGGTGTGAGGGGTGGGGAAAGAGATTGGACAAAAATCTTACTCCTATGGATGAAGACAGTGGCGGGGGGTAAGGGCATGGGGTGGGGTGGGGAATCAGGTGGAGGGGAGCTATGGGGGAAAGAAAAGAGGAACACCTGTAATAATCTGAACAATAAAGATTTATTTTAAAAAAAACTGTTTGATTCAAATCTTCCTTTATGTCTTACAGCAGTTTTGTAATTTTTCTCTCAATCTATAGCCTCCTTATTTCTTGTTTATCTTAGTGGTTATTCATTATATACAAAGAGATCCTGTTGCTATTAGAGTGGCATTATATTTTTATTATCATGTTTTTGGCTTATTGCTAATATATAGGAAAGTTAGTCATTAGTAATATACAAGAAAATGGAAATAATTAAAATTAGTTATTTTGTGAATGTTCTGCGAGTTTGGCAATTGATATCCTGAAATTTTTAGATAGACTATCATGTGATAATTCTTTCTCTTTTCTGATAGTTATATCTATTTTTTAAAAAAATATTTTTAATTGATTTCAGAGAAGAAGGGAGAGAAAGAGAGAGATGGAAACATTAATGATGAGAGGGAATCATTGATTAGCTGCCTCCTGCACATTGGATCAAGCCTGCAACCCAGCATGTGCCCTTGACCGGAATTGAACCTGGGACCCTTTGGTCTGCAGGCTGATGCTCTAGCCACTGAGCCAAACCGGCTAGGGCTATATCTATTTTTTTAATTGCCTTCTCCTCACCCCCATTTGCCAAAATCCTCAAAAGGCAATGTTAACTGATAGCTGTAATACTGTATAGTCCTGTCTTGAACCTAAAAATTATATTTATATTTCTGACTGACTTGATTTCTCATTTTCTGTTTTACTATTTAGGGATGTATACATTTTGTTAAGTGAAGAAAATTGTTTCCTTAGTTTAATGCTCTATAATGGATTACAGAGCACAGAAATGATCTGTACCTTGGAGATATGTTATTTTCAAATCATGGCAACTTGGATATGGAAGTAAATTCTTTTTTAGAAAGAAAGGTAATTATAAGAACAGAAATGCAATTCCCCCCTTTAAGAGCAGAAGTCAACTTATCAGTAAAGTGTTTGTTAGCTAGATTTTGAAGTTTCAAGAAAAGTCTCCAAGACAAATGCATTTGCTTTGATTGAACTAACTGTTCTCCAGCTACCGACATCCAGGGAGAAGATAAGAATTTTTCTTGTACTAAAAAAAATCCTTTAGTTCCTTTCCTGTGCACACAATAAATCCTCTTAAAAATTTACTGCCTCTAACACTTATGAAATATTGTTTAGGTAAATTATAATATTGTATTTATTATTTATTAAATATTTAAATTTTATATTATATTAGTAGTGGTCTTTATGAAGAAGCACAATGAATGGTTCAAACATTGTTCAGTATTGTAAATGATTCACAGTAAACTTCTAAAACCTTCCTTAAAAGTGAATTGTAATCAACACTTACATAAAAACATACACCTGATTTCTTCTATGATAGTAGATGAAGAAAAAAGAATTCTCAACAGTTCTGCCTCCTGGAAATGAAACACAATGCAATAACTAATAGGGTGAGATAATTACATGGTCATGGGTAACCCCAAATTGCAATGTAAACCAAACTCATTAGGGCACCGTACCAAGTGGATTTAATGAACTTATTTGGCACATATTTTATTGAGAATAGGGCACACACTTCTGAGTTATGTGCATGACCCACTTTCCTCAGTCCTATGCTCTTCCTGCCCTCTTCTCTACTGCCCCTCCTGCTCTGAGAAACCCACTCAGCCTAATCTCCCATTAATTAACTTCCTTGACTTCTGTTTTTCTTTTCTATTCGCCCTCCCCAGCTCTAAGCATGAAGGCATTTGAGGCCACTCACATTTAGCCATAAGGTTCTAAGTTGGGAGAATAAAAGAACTAGGTAACAGGCTGTTATGCTTAAGAGAGTGTTTTTCAGTGGACACAGGAAGTGTTGGTAAGGGCAGATTTAAAAATTGTCTCTTATTTTCCACCAGTGTCTTATGAAGCTCTTCCCAATTATGAGAAAACATTTTTTTTTTTTTTTAACATGACCTGGGCAGTCTGAAGAGCCCCACCAAGTCAGGGAAAGCTGGAAGTGCTCTTACTCACCTTCCCAAACAGCCTCTCCCCCATCATGGAAATTCTTTTCACAGATCAGTCCGGTTATTTTCTTTTACATTTGCACAAGGCATGAGTCACACTAAAAAAGTCACTGTGAGACTATGCCAGATTACAAAATAGATTTCCTTTCCCCCCTAATGGCAGATTCAAGATTTTAAAATTGCTGTGATTTTGTAAGCTTAACAGCATGATTTTTGAAGCCCCATACTTATTTTTTTTTGTAATGTAAACTGCATTTTTTACTATAAAAAAATTAACTAAAATTGTCATTTAATTCAGGCATTCTCAAATTTAAAACAATTGCCCCTACAGAGCTGTACTATTCACACTGAAAATGAAAGGTGCAATTATACCATAAGTGGCGATAGCACATGTTACTGTGTGTGTGTGTGTGTGTGTGTATGTGTTCTGTGTATATGTATTGAGTACGTGCTGGGTTCAAATTTCACAGCAGTATTCCTATTTGCACTAGTCATTTCATCAGATTAATTTAACATTAATCAATTCATGCTGACATCTGAAACAATGAAAACAGCCTTTACTGGCAGTAAAAGATTCTTTTTTGGTCTCCCTGTAATTACTGTTTTGTTTTTAATAGATTTTAAAAAATATTTTTATTGGTTTCAGAGAGGAAGGGAGAGAGAGATAGAAACATCAATGATGAGCTCTAACTGGTTTGGCTCAGTAGATAGAGCGTCGGCTTGCGAACCGAAAGGTCCCGGGTTCGATTCTGGTCAAGGGCATGTACCTTGGTTGCAGGCACATCCCCAGTAGGAGGTGTGCAGGAGGCAGCTGATCAATGTTTCTCTCTCATCGATGTTTCTAACTCTCTATCCCTCTCCCTTCCTCTCTGTAAAAAAAAAGCAATAATAAAAAAATATATATATAAAAGAGAAACATCAATGATGAGAGAGAATCATTGATTGGCTGCCTCCTGCACAGCCCTCTACCCCAGCAGGAATTGAACCCGGGACCCTTCAGTCCACAGACCAATGCTCTATCCACTGAGCCAAACTGGCTAGGGCACAATTACTGTTTTCTTTCAATATGGCAGCTAATTCTAACACTTGTCTATTTTGGCTTGAAGGCTGGTGGAAGTGATTGGTATTATTTTGTATTGCAGCCTTCAAGCCAAAATAGACAAGTGCGTGCCGCATTTCTACCACAATTGGCTTTCTGTTCCTACTACAATTTATACTAAAATATATTGCAGCAACTTTACCTTGTTTTCATATTCATTGAATTTTGTCAATATAGGTTATACCCTAGCTTCTTGAAAGTCTAGATCTCATCCTATCTTTGTTTTCCTGTTGCCATTTTTTAAGTCTTCTAATTGCATCCTATTTTACTTGCAGCATTATTACTTTTTGTTTCTTTGCTGTACTTTAATCTTTGTTGTAAAATGTTTTGTGAGTTTATCACTGGGAGACAAGGGGGCAACACAACTGTACTCTTTAATGTCTGTGCAAGAACTGAATAAAGAGTGCTCAGTGGCCAATTGTTTACAATTAATATACAATTGTAACTGAAATTTGCATTGTTTTGTTGAGTGGTATTACTTCACTAAACCATGGTAACTGAAATTTGTACCTCTTGGAACCATGGGAAGGGAAGGATACCTGTAATCTATTTCAATGAATCACTTATCTTTAAACCTTATCTACTTAATAATCTTGGGTCTCAAGCTAACTGAATCTTTTATCTGAGTAAGAGTCGTGAGGCTGTACCACTCTAGCGTTTGAACTTAAAAGTTATGGTAGCTGCTCTGATCCCTGAGATTGTCTTCTCAAAATGAGGTCTCCTCCTTGCCTCCTACCCTCACTAATGATGTTCCGCAGGTCTGCCTCTGACATGTCATTTCCTTTCATGGACAAAACAACAAAGCCTTCTCTCTCTCATGTCTGCTGTCCTCTCTCTGTTTCTCTATGTTCTTATGATTTAGAATGGCCCTCCAGAAATACACGGCAGCCCTTACCTGGCTTTACAGCTCTTACCCTCCAGCCAGGATGAAAAATTTGCCTTAATACTACCCACAGTGCAGCCAGCGAGACTCTGCCTGTATAATGAATAACTCATAAACACCGAAAGCACTGTTCTCCCTGCAGAATGCCTCATAGTGGCTGCTACAACCTCTTTCAAACCTCAGGTCAATCTTTTTTTCTTTTTTCCCCATTTAAGAATCTAAGTTTCAAAAACTCTTCTCAGTATTTAATACCAGCTTCAAAGGCTCACAAAGGAAAAAAGTTTGCTTTTTAATCTTTAGAACCTTTGAGGCATCTTCAATGTGACAAAATGGGTTTTAAATAGGTTTTAACTCTTATATCTTGGAGTTTCCCAGCATTTTTAAAAAAATGAACTTACCTTTTCCCCTATGAAGCTCTTGAAGGCAGCAACCTCTTTATCTTTGAAGCCTCACAAAACGGAAAGCATCTTTGCACAAAGCAGGGGCTCAACATATGTCTGTTGAATTGAATCCTCTCACCTCCAAACAGACTTAAAAAATAAAGATGTCTAAGCACCTTATCCTAAGAAACAGAAAGCAGTCCTATTAATAAATATATATAGGACTGATAACCCTTCCCAAAGACTCCACTCAGTGATGGCAAGGAAAGACCCACCCACCAGGGGGGTCACAGTAGGTTCAGGTATAAATTCTATTAGCAATCATAGGAGGTTTGTTAATTTTAAGATTGAAAGGTATTTGTATGAACAGTGCCATAAAGATTGTGCTTACTTTTAATTTAGGAAATGTCATTTCTATGAGACTTTTTTTTTAAAATAAGGTAATTCCATTTTTAATTTTTTAAATATATATTTTTATTGATTTCAGAGAGGAAGGGAGAGGGAAAGAGAGATAGAAACATCAATAATGAGAATCATTGATCGGCTGGCTCCTGCACGTCCCCTACTGGGGATCAAGCCCCCAACCCAGGCATGTGCCCTTGACTGGAATAGAACCTGGGACCTTCCAGTCCACAGTCCAAGCTCTATCCACTGAGTCAAACCAGCTAGGGCTCTATGAGACTTTTTAAAATTAAATTTCAAATCTTTATAATAGTAAGAAACATTCAAAATATTTCACATATAGTGAAAATAGAAGCCAAAGCTTATGGGTATGGCAGGCCAACAGTCTCTGATTTGAGGTGAAAATATGATTCCTTTGGAAATCTCTCTAACCCTCCAATACATTTTCTTCATTTCCTCTGGTGCCTCAAATATTTTGAGTGTACATAGGCCAAACTATTTGAGCATTTAAAAATAATAACTATACTTTGAGTATCCAGCTCCTACTGTGGTTTTCTTTGAGAACAAAAGACAGGGAAAAGAATTTTCTTTTGGTGTGTGTGTGTGAAAAGGTGGATTCTATTTAGTTCCATTAGATCCTGACTAGGGAGCTAAATTAACCAGTTTCAGAGCTCTTCGCAGTGATTACACTCTGCATTTGCTGTAGAGTAGCCCTAATCAGGAGAAAGGGCTTAAAGAGTACCACCAGTATTTTTTTTTTCTCAGTCGCTTTTTACTCCACACTTTCTTTTAAAAATATATTTAAATAAATAAATATATTTATTTAAAACACTTTTTTTTAAAAGATATATTTCTACTGATTTCATACAGGAAGGGAGAGGGAGAGAGAGAGAGATAGAAACATCAATGATGAGCCGAAACCGGTTTGGCTCAGTGGATAGAGCGTCAGCCTGTGGACTGAAGGATCCTGGGTTTGATTCTGGTCAAGGGCATGTACCTTGCTTTCGGGCACCTCCCCAGTAGGAGGTGTGCAGGAGGTGGCTGATCAATGTTTCTCTCTCATTGATGTTTCTGGTTTTCTTCCCTCTCCCTTCCTCTCTGTAAAAAATCAATGAAATGTATGTTTGTTTGTTTTTTAAAAAAGAATGGTTCTTCTTAAAGATGAGTCATATATTTTTCTTTTTCAACAAGTATTCCAAATTCACTGATCTTTTTTATGCCACTAGCAGCTACTTATTTTTTAAAATACGTTTTTATTGATTTTAGAGAGAGACAGGAAGGAAGAAGGAGAGAGAGAGAGAGAGAGAGAAACATCCATTAGCTGCCTCCTGCACACCCTCTACCGGAGATCTAGCCTGGAAGCCCTGGGCATGTGCCCTGACCAGGAATTGAACCAGTGACCTCTTGGTGCACCAGATGATGCCCAACCAACTGAGCCACATCGGCCAGGGCCTAGCAGTTATTTATTTATTTATTTTAAGTTTATTCTGCTTTTTCAAGGCAAAGGTGATTTTATCGATGAGAGAGAAAATACCTGCTTTTCAAAAGAACTCTTGCTATGGAGAGAACATCTTAAAAAATGGATGTTTGGAAATGTTTCTATCATTATATGATTTTGTGGTTGAAAATGATGTGTCTCAACCACAAAAACCTTGGTAGTTCTGTATTTTAAAAACCAGAATTTTCTAACTAGCATAAAAATTTCCAGAAGAGAAAGTCAATGGGTTTGATTGATATCAGAGAAGGCGGAATTTCTGAGCCTAATTTCAACAAAAGCCTTTGCATAATTGGTGGTTGGGATTAAAAAGCACAATGTTAGTCCCGGCCAGTGTGGCTCAGTAGTTGAGCGTCAACCTATGAACCAGAAGGTCATGGTTCAGTTCCCAGTCAAGGCACATGCCTGGGTGGTGGGGTTGGTCCCCAGAGTGGGACTTGCAGAAGGCAGCCAATCAATGGTTCACGCTTATCATTGATGTGTCTATCTCTTTCTCCCTCTCCCTTCCTCTCTGAAAGCAATAAAAAATATATTTTAAAAAACTCATAATGTTGAAAATCCTGCCAATGACGTATCTTCTCCTTCTCCCCCGCTTTTGGACATGTTGTCATTATTGAGTTAGGTTTTCAGCCATGCAGCTATTAAAACCAACTATCATATATGAATATAGCATCCAGCGTGAATTTTTGTCATAGAGTTGAATAAAGACTCTTAAATCAATAAAATATTAATCATTTTATTAATAATTTTAATCTTCATCCAAGGATATTTTTTCCATTGCTTTTTAAAAAAATATATTTTATTGATTTTTTACAGAGAGGAAGGGAGAGAGATAAAAGTTAGAAACATCAATGAGAGAGAAACATCGATCAGCTCCCTCCTGCACGCCCCCTACTGGGGATGTGCCCGCAACCAAGGTACATGCCCTTGACTGGAATCGAACCTGGGACCCTTCAGTCCGCAGGCCGACGCTCTATCCACTGAGCCAAACCAGTTTTGGCACCATTGCATTTTTAATTTGTTTTTTAAGAGAGAGTGGAAGGGAGGGAGAGGTGGAGAGAGAGGGAAACATCCATGTGAGAGAGACACATCAATTGGTTGCTTCCTGCTAGAACCCCAATTAGGGTCGGGGATGGAGCCTGCAACCCAGCTACCAGCCCTTGACTGGAAACCCTTCAGTGCTCAGGCTGACACTCTAACCACTCGGCAACACCGGCTTGGGCTTCATTAATAAACTTTAAATAAAAAATAAAATATTTTTGTATGTCATAAAATTAAAATATTAAAAATACTTAACTCACTTAAATGTTTTTTAAAAATAGAAAATCGTATGTCATTTAGAAAAAGTATAATTATGAATGCAATTTATAAATAAAAATGTATCTGTAGCCCATGGACACAGGCAATAGGGTAGTGAAGACCTGGGGGCAGGGTGAGGGGGAGAGGGGTGCGGAGGAAATGGAAGATATCTGAATACTATCAACAATAAAAAATACATTTAAAAAACAAAACAAAACAATTTCTGTTGAAAGTGTAATTAAATCTTTTTACTGATATACAGCCAGAACAGTTCAGAGATCACTGTTCTATATAACTGTCTCAATCCCAGAGTCCCAGGAAAGAGAAGATGATTGGTTTAGTCGGGTCAGATGTTCATCTCTGATCCAGGCTGCTGTGGCCTAGGGAGGAGGGTGGCATAATACAGGCATCCTGGCCTTCGGCCGGCTCGCTCTACAGTCAGTTTCTCCGCATCATCAGCTCCAGCAACCCCTGTGTGTCCTTGGGGTGGGATCTTTGCACACTCGTCCCCACAGTGACATTTTGACCCTAACCATCCCACAGGCTAGGAATGACAGGTAGGTTTCATCTCCTGTGCCAGCTCTAATCCATTAGGAGTGACTGCCTGGAGAACTACAATGGGGAAGTTTCTGAGACCACCCCTTGTTCAGCAGGAAAGATTGTATCAATTGATTGGTGTCTGCTATGGTCACTGGAGATGGGGTGGTAGCACGGATGCCACATTTGTGCTATCCTTGGTCTAGATATTCTAACTAGCCATGGCAGTGAATATTCCTGCACTGCATATTATGGTAAATGCAATTGGTTCATTATAGAAACCTTTCTTTTATTAGTGAGTACCAAGTTATAAAATTGTCAAGCATGGTGCTCCAGATTTGGTCATACATCCTTTAAAATATACCTGGAGCAGACATTTCTGTACGGCTCAAGCTTAGGGAAGATATTATCATCCCCACCCCCACCATCACTTCTAACATAGTGTGCTTTAATACCTTCTGAATTCTCAGAGAAATTTCAGCACCTTTCAGAGCTAAGAGCTTCAGGGACAATTCTGCTAGAAAAACACCCCAGGGGGAAACAGTAAGGGCTAAAGACCCTGTTGTAGCCAGTGCACAAAAGAACATTAGGAAGTAAATGTTTGCTGTGGTTTCCTCCGACTCCAGTTAGCTTCACCCCTGAGGCCCAATGTCCCTGTAGGAATGAGGTGTGCCTCATCAACGCGCAATCTTTTTAAAGCCTGTGCTCTTATGGGCAGCCTCAGAGCACTGCTGTGGTTAAAATAATGCCGTCCACCATTAAAAAGTAATTTCCAACGGTCTCAGCCCTTTACTTGCCTTTCATGACCTCTGCGAGGGGATATAAAGGATACCACTCTAATACATCTTTAATATCTTTTCTATTTCCCTTACACTGAAGCAGCTCCCCCATCCTCCTCACCCCAGTTTTACTCCAACAACCCCCACCCAATACCACAACAGCTCTTGCACCTCTGCCTGTTGCCACCCACCCTAGTTCCTTTCCTCTGTATTACAAGGTCCAAAAGAGCTTATTTAGCAAAGCAGGACCATCCCCGGCTTGGAGGGGGGACGAGGAAGGAATTCTCTTAAACGTGGGAGGAGGAGAAAAAACTGGTAAGCTGCATGCATGAACTATTTCCTTCTTATCATGTACTTCATGTGCATCTCTTAGAAGTTCACTCCCAGGCTGTCAAATCCTGGGTTGTGTTGCAGTCCCTGAGAAAAGAAGGATTGGAGGGCAGCTCTCACACTGGGCCCTGAGCAGTCTCACTTCACCCCCTCTCCTGGCTCTGCCTTTGGGATGCCACTGCTCCTGCTGTGTCTCTGGCTGAGAGCTGTGCTCTGTGCTCTGTGTTTCAGAAGCAGGCTCTGGGGGCCTGCCAATCTGCTCTTGAGATGCCCTTGCCATGGCCTCTTTCCCACTGGCAGTAGGGACGTCCCCTCTAGATGCCACCTTTTTTTTTTTTTTTGTCTTTTTATTTATTTATTTATTTTTTAAACCATTTTTTTTATTGTTTTAAGTATTACAAATAGTAGTACATATGTCTCCTTTTTTTCCCCCATTGATCTCCCCCCGACCTCCCCTACCCCCCAGTACATGCCTTCACCTGCCCGCCCTCCCCCCTACCCCAGTGTCTTATATCCATTGGTGGTGCTTATATGCATGCATACAAGTCCTTCGGTTGGTCTCTTTAGATGCCACCTTTTGAGAATGCTATCTGTCTCCTCCAACCCTCTCTTGCCCTCTTCTGGAGTGAGTCTTCAGTTTGCACATTCCATTGGTAATTTAGGTCTAAAGTCTATTTTATTACGTGTGAGACGATTTGGGGGAGGGGAGAGTACTAGTACACATAGGAGGGTGGGTTACAGCTGTAGAGCCTCACTAACTAGTCCATCGCTTTCACAGCCCTGTTTTCTATCACCTTTAAGCCCAACACTGACCTCACGTAGGTGCAACCTTAAAGGTGGACTTCAATGTTTTCTCCACTACCTCCATTCCCAGCTCCTTGATCAAGTCTTCCTCCTACTAGTCTTCTCTTCTCAGGGGAATTTCCCCTTTGCCTGCTGTTCCTTGATGTCAAACCTTTTCCTAAGCAAAACATTTTCTCTTTGTGTAAGAAAGTCAAAGATGTATGGTCACTGTGGAAATTAGGAAAATACAAAAAAGTGCAAAGACAAACCATCCACAATCATCTACAGCCTAGTAATGACCATGGTCAAAGTTTGGTGAATTTCCTTTGCTTTTTACATAATTGTAAATCAACTGTATGTTCAGATCTGTATTCTGTTTTTTTTCCCTCCTGATCTTTTCTTCTGATTCAGTCTGTACCATCCCCTAGGAAAGGCGTGGTGCTGTTTCTATACTGTTACCTGTGTGCGCATGTCTATGTGTGTCCTGGGGCAGGTGCTGAACTCCTGGCCACTGCAACTGCATTTGCAACACTACATTTGGGCCTCCTTTTACTATACAGTTACTTTTTTTCTTACCTGTTTTGTACCCTCTTCTCAGCCATTATGAATATATAGTCTGTGGATTCTGGTTGAATAAAGGAATTATTTTCTAATGTCTAAAGCCCAACTTTAAACTGGAACAGGTAACACCAGGAACACATAAGAAGGAAGTCTACTTTTTTTAATAATTGCCTATTGATCCGCTTCCTATGGTATTTGGAACCTCAATCATCACTCTCCTCAGCCTTAGCTCACTTGCGTATTCCTAACAGCCTGCAGACTCCATCAATTGCTAGGAAACAAGGGCTGAGCACCTAAGGAGAGTTTCCTGTTATTCTTCTCTAAAATGATAGCACGGAGATTTGATAAGTGCTGAGTGAATTTTTAGCCTAGGATGTTCTGTTCCTAAGCTGTAATTGCTGTTTTCCCATTAATTCCAGAAGTGATTCTGCCAAACAAAAGAAACTTTAGCCTTCATATATGTATTATTATTATTTTATTTAAAGTTCTCATTTAAGTGTGTGGTTTCAAAAAAAGATTTCTACATCATTAAAGGTGATCTTGGTTGTCTTGGGGCTGGTTTGATATGAATGTTGGAGGGGGAAGATTCACTTTAAAAATGAACCTTCTGGGATGCATTTATTCCACAAAGTGAGATACATCTGATTGCAGTGAATGTAGAGAAGACCATGAAGTAGCCAATGTAAAGATAATTTTACAACTTAAAAATGCTAAAGTGGCCCTAGCTGATTTGGCTTAGTGGATGGAGCGTTGGCCAGTGGATGACCAATCAGGGGCCTTGGGTTTGATTCTGTTCAAGAGCATGTACCTTGGTTGCAGGCTTGATCCCTGGCAACCAAGTCAGGGTGCGTACAGGAGGCAACCAATTGATGCATCTCTCTCACATCAATGTTTCTCTCTTCTCTGTTTCTCCCCTTCCCTTCCACTCTCACTAAAAATCAATGGGAAAAGATCTTCGGGAGAGGATTAACAACAACAACAACAAAATGCTAACGTGTATTACCGAAGTGATGTATGTGTGATCTTCAAAATGGAATATCACTGAGGATAGCATAAGAAAGTAAGGATTAAATGGTATTTTGGAGGGATTTAGGTTAGACATTAGAAGCTTTGCAAAATTCAGAGAAACCAGCATCCATGGTCGTAGATGAGAGAAGCCTTATCTTGAGATCTGTAATAGAGCAGACAGTCTGTCTCCTGTATCACCTCTTCAAGGAATCAGCAACATGATTTAGGAAGGCTTCTTTCTAATCAGTCATAAGCCCTGCAGGTGACTATGAATCTTGGTTTTGAGTATTTTAATCTGGATGAAGGGTGTTGTTATAAGATTAATAGGAAATAAATATTGTCTCATGAGCTACATTTTTTTGCTGTCATGTATGCTATTTAATGAGCTAAATACTTATTCCAGTGGAAAGACAGGTTTAACATGCACTACAACGAATAGCCATAGGGTATTTATCATCTATCATATTTTCTTCCTTTGCACTAAAGCTGCAACCTGAAGCGACTGATGGATGTATCCTGGAGGTACCCAGAGATCATGAATATCCCAGGGCAACAGTGCATGAACTAGAATGGGAATCAGGTAGAAGGGAGGGCATGAACCTTGGCTGTACTGATTCTTTGCTTTATTGCTATCCAGGTGGTGGTGGTCTATGAGGGTGTACCCTCTCATATTGCCCATACCAGAACTGGAAAGATGCAAGACTTTCTGGAAGCCAAAGCCACTATTCTACCAACAGTGGGCAAGGAAGCAGATTATGTGTTCAGTAGGTCAGAAGGTGACGCTAAGCTCTGTGAAGACAGGGCCCAGATAAGCCTTGCTCCTTGCTGTACCCCAAGTACCTAGCATCGTTCCTGCATAGCATAGGTACTCATTAAGTACTATTGAATTACTAAAGGGGGTTTATTACTCCATGGTCAAAGTGTCCTCTTCCTCAAGGGTTCTGGCTGAATCTCTACACAGAAGCTCTAGAGATCTCTACATTAGAGCTCCGAGTGTCTTTGGACAATCAAAGTGCGGCTCTGCAGCCCTGGATGGGTTCTGGGGCCTGAGCTGGTTTTGGGAATAGACATAGGACATATGCATTCAGCATTTGGAGAATTCAGAGTCAAGAACCATGCTGATTGCAACATTATTCTGGAGGGGCTGGGTGGAGAGGCAAACTCAGGTTTGAGGCACAGAGATGGAACAAGCAGACTTGGAAGATTGATCAGCAGGCAGCCCTGGACAGACTCTTCAAGTGCTAGATGGGGACAGGGGGCTTTTGTGAGGCAAGACTCATCCTTACCCAGGACACTGAGCCTTTGAGGACATAGAGTCACTTTGAGTGGAAGCTCTCTCTACACACGTTTTCTTGATGCAGGGCCCCATATCCCCTACCCAACCCTCTCAGGAACTTTCTTTGTTTCCTGCCTCAGGCAGAAAGCCCCCCCTAGAATAAACTTTCTTTTCCCAAGCAAGTTCTAGAATTGGCAAGTACCACCAAAATGTTGCCTCAGTAATGCAGCTCCCCAGGACTCCCAGAAGGGGCAGGATTGAGGCCAACAGTGACAGGCTCAGCCCTTCAGGGAGCAGGTTTGTCATCATTACAGCCCTCTGGATTCACAAGCTCATCTCCATGGCTTTTCCTCTTGGCCGCTTCTGAGGGCATCAAGAGTAAAGACTTCATGCCAGATGGTCTCTAGGCTCCGTGAAGGCAGCACTCACAGAGCCTTTGAGCTTTTAAGTAATTGCCCATTTTTTATGCCAAGCATATTTCTTGAATGTAAGAAGCTTAACAGAATTAACAGCAGTCTCTTTTTCTAGATGTAAGATGGTTTTTTAAAAATTGAATTTATTGGAGTGACATTGGTTAATGAAATTATATAGATTTCAGAGGTACAATTCTACAATACATCATCTGTACATTGAATTGTGTGTTCACTACCCCAAGTCAGTCTACTTCTGTCAGCATTTACTCCCCACTTTAGTCCTCTCTTTCACCCCCACCTCCCTTTCCCTCTGGTAATCACCATACTGTGCCTGTCTATGAGGTGTTTTTTTTCTTAATCCCTTCACCTTTTCTACCTAGCCCCCTGCCCCTCTGACAGCTGTCAGTCTGTTCTTTATCTATATGTTTTTCTATTTTATTTGTTAGTTTATTTTGTTCATTAGATTTCACACATGAGTGAAATAATATGGTACTTGTCTTTCTCTGATGGGCTTATTTCGCTTAGTATAATACTCTTCAGGTCCATCCATGTTATTGCAAAAGGTGACATTTCCATCTTTTTATGTCCAAGTAGTACTCCATTGTGTAAAAGCACCACAGCTTTTTTATCCACTCATCTACTGATGGGCACTTGGGATGCTTTTTGACTATTATAAATCTTGGCTATTGCAAATAATGCTGCAATGAGCATAAAGGTGCATATATTCTTTTGAATTCGTGTTTCAGGTTTCTTCCGATACGATGTAAGGTGGTTTATAACCTACAGTATTTTTAGGATCCTTCCAATGCACCCCAAGGCTCCTTGAAGCAATTAAAACCATGCCCTTGGCAATATGCAGACTGCAGCAGCTCCTTTGTCAGAATTTAAGTTTTTTTAGAGCACTTTCTCATCACATCTGGAAGTGATTGGGTTTGATTTGTGCTGAGAAAAGAAGCTTCCTATGGGGGTCCTTTTGAATTCTTAGTTATCTTAGTCATGTCTCTGACATATAATAGGCCATGGTCCCAAGTCCTCCCCAGTAACTTCATTTTCTTCCAAACCAATGAAGTTCATTTACTGGGAAAATCCAGCAACTAGCAGACATTATACAAACTTTTAGGGAGCAATCTTACCAAAAGTTATCTTGTTGGCCTGCATAGAGAAATTTAGACAATGGGACACTCTGGACCATTCCAAGTTTCCTGTGGAGGTTTTATCACTTACACCAGACATTAAAATATGCCCACATCTCAATAAAATGTAAAATTTTTCATAAAAATGTTGAAAGGATTTTTATAATTGTGCTTTTGAAATTATTTGCCTATGAATGACTGATTAAATTTACAGTTGACTATGTCTTCTTATCAATCAATCATTGTGCCTTCTCAGAAATTGTTTCAAAACAAGAGAATCGAATCTACAAATTATTCTCAGATGTAATGAAATTTTTAAATGAATAATAAATTTAACAATTAATGCAGTTGACATAATGCTACATTTTACAGGCATTTAATTAAATGCTTATTAATTTCAGTTTGCTTTTCTGCAGCTTGGAGCCAATTCACTATTTTTTTCTATAGGCCTCTGGAAAGCTGGCCTTAACAGGTAAAACAGCCCTGAAGGAATTTAATTCTGATGTTTGGTTCAGGAATAAAGATTTAAAGGCTACAGGATTACTGTTTCAAACACGTCAAAGAGGAATGAGACCAGGTCTGCGGTACTCCACAGGGCAGTCGCACATAAGTCTCCAGAACAGAGTATCAGAGGAGCTGTCCCAGGAGATGTGTGACCTGGAGGTGTTCAGTGGGAGCTGGAGGGGTCATTTGTAGGGGCTGGGAAGTTGAAGAGGGCTGAGGGTTTAGAATCAGAAGATCAGAGTTCAAGTCCCTGTGCCAGTCATTACCTGTGTGACTTTGAGCAACTGAACCCACATAAATGTGCTTATCTCTTGCCCCTTCCTTCTTTGCTCAGCTCTTCATTATGTAGATAACATAGCCTTTTTGGCAACTTAAATCCCCTCATTTACCGCCCCCCCTCCCCCCGGCTCCCATTATCTTGGTTCTGTGCAATAAAGAAAGGTCTAGGAACTGATCCAGAAGTTTTCCTCCTTATATAGGGGTGGGGGAGTGGTTTGGGGAAAACATGAGGGCTACTTACGCATTTTTTTTTTTGGTTTGTTGTCAAACCAACTTTGAGTGCATCTATCATAACAAATTAAAAATCTCAGATTCTTACTAGTTCATACTCTAAGATGTGGGCTTCTGCTCTTCCTGTCATTTGGTGTGTATCTAGAAAACTGACAAAGTGAACCTAAGCATTATTCTAGAAACCATCTGTTAGAAAGGCCCAGTTACTCTCAAAACCTATATAGTATATTCTGACAAAAAAACTCCATGGCTTGGCATTTTCTACTGTTTTAGATTGTTGACACTAGTGTTTTCTTCCCTGGGATAGATAAAGGAGCTTGTTGACTATGGGGACGGAGTGTGTGTGGGTGTGTGTATGAGAGAGAAATAGTGCCTTGGAGCTTTTAATAAGAGAATGGAAAGGAATCCACAAGATTGCTAAAGACTGATTCCAGAGAAATAGGAGCAGAGTGTGAGGAAGAATAGCAATAGCTTTTGAAGGGCTAGAAGACAGAATATTTTTCTTTATTTTGAAGCTGAAATGTGCAGTGTATACAGATGAAGGATTTTGATAAATCTGAAATAGTCATCTGACATTTAAGAATTGTATTGAATTCTGAAACCTTTGGAGTCTCATTTACATGACTTTCTAATTAAAGTCCTTATTAAACCCATTGCAATTAACTTGTGCTGAATACTATTGCTTTGATTAGTTTTTACTGTAAAACATTTAAGTCATAGTTCCTTCCTTCTCTCTCTCTCTCGCTCTCTCTCTCCATACATATATATATATATATGTGTGTGTGTGTGTGTATATATATATATATATATATATATATATATATATATATATATCTTTCTTTTTTTCTAGTGGTTCCAGTATCAGAAACAAAAGATGTTTTGGAATGAAAGTTGGACAGCAGATTTCATTTATATCAGACAAGGTTTGTAAATGACAAGAATCAGAATTTTATTCCTAACTCCCTGACTACGCATGTTCCCAATGTGGACTCAAAATTGGTTGCGATTAGAATAGTCAGGATCTGACAGCCTAGATTTGTGCTTGGTCCTGATAGGTTAGTGCCTGTGGCTGTTAGGCAAAACTCACATGAGGTACCTCAAGAATACCACCATGATTTAGACAAAGATGAGAGTTGGACCAGTGTACAGGGTGGGACAAAAGTTGGTTTACAGTTGTGAGTAAACGAAACAGTTTATTCTTGTATTATTATTTATTAATTTTTATATTGTTTTCTGTACTCACAACTGTAAACCTGCTTTTGCCCCACCCTGCATATTTAATTCACCTGCTGAGAAATGCTAACTGGTGGCATAGATGAGTGAAAGATAGCATTTATGTCCCACTTCTAACTTTGGAAGGATGTTGTTGAAGGTTATAGATCCTGTTCTCTCGCTCTTTTTATAGTAACACAATAAAAAAATGGGAGAAATGGACAAGAGATAAAATCTCCCTTTGGAGGCTGATGAGAATTGTCAGATGAGATGGGCTCCTTGGGAATCATTATTTCTTTATAATGCTCCACATATACTGGGAGAACACAGGACATCACATGTCAAGGTCACTCTGCTCAGCAGAAAATTTCCTTAATATCACATAATAACGAGTGAATACAAATAAGGCCTGACCACTAGCCCATCTCATTAGGATTCTCTGTACTCCTGCTCTAATTTTTTAACTTTTCCTGTGAGCTGTGTAGCCTCAGTTTAAAGGCCACAGCACTTCAGACAGTGATGATGGATGCTTTTCTGCCAAAAATCCTGTCAGTTTAATCATCTAGTCAAGTTTGGGGTTTGTGCCTTCTGGGATAGAGCCCACCCTGCCCCTAAGATGCTCCCTCCCCTGTCCCCAGGCAGACCAGATTTCCCCTCCGGATCACGGAAACCTAATGCACTTAGAAAACCAACATGAGGGCTCTGCCCGTTCAGTCAGAAATTCTACCTTGAATGATCATGTCCCCTAATTATGGTTGGAAAGATAATCAGGCTCCCAGTCAGGTTTGAAGAAAAATGCTGCCCCAAATTCATATGCAAAGCAGTGAGTGATACCAGCCCCAAGGCATGGCTCAGTGGTTGAGCATCGACCTATTAACCAGGAGATCACGGTTGGATTTCCTGTTAGTGCACATGCCTGGGTTCTGGACTCTAAGGTGCTTTCCCTCTCCAGCTCTCTGTAAACACAAGCCGTAGGTGAACTCGTAGCTCCATTCAGATATTATGAGTTATCCATTCAGAGAAGCCCCATGTTAAGAGCTGGGTCTTGGGCAGTATCTGGGCAGGGAATACTCGAGTTAGGACTGGGTTAGGCAGTGAAATTAAAATGAGTTTGGAGACAGGAACTTACTAATACATTTACTGAACATAGGTACATGTAAGGCCCTTTGTATCTACGTCAGTGACTCCTCAACATCCATTTCTATAGATAAGAAAACTGAGGCTAATACAAATATCAAATCATTACATCGTACACCTGAAACTAATATAATGCCATGTCAATTATGCCTAAAAAAACAACAACACACAAACAAAAACAAAAACGAAATTGAGGCTCAGCTTAGGAAACTTGCCCAAGGTCACCCATCTCCCAAATAGCATACCTGAGACTGAATTCAAGTCCGGTGGCCTGTAGCCACTGTGCTTTATTGCCTCTTAAAGCTTTGAATAGGCATGGGAGTGCAACATGGAGAGCAGGGTTCAGAGTCCTGTAAGTTTACTGCAGGTGAGGGGAGAAGCAGCGGATGTGGCAGACCCCCAAGCAGGCTGAGCTCAGCACCTGTGGAGGGGGTGACTGACAAGGAAGGACAGATGGGCTATGGGTAGACCTGCTAGGTTTAAGGCTCCAGGGCTCAGCATAGGCTTGGAGGAATAAGTGTCTCTGCTCTGACAAGATCAAGCAGGCACAGGTGGTGGCAGGAGCAGGGGAGCCTGGGGACCCAGGTAGGTAGTGATAGGCAGCTGAGGTAAAGCTGGCAGAGTCCTGGGTGAGGAGGTCTCCAGAGAGTCCACATTAATCAGAGGCCTGCCTTGCTTGCTTCTCAGGAGAAGTCTACATGTGTGAGTGAATCATATCTACCTGGAGATCCTGGTCTGGTCTGAGTGGCTCTATAACAGGTTGGCTATGGAAGGTGTTTTTGTCCCTTGGTTCAGAGCTCAGAATCTGCCTGGCTGGTGTGGCTCAGTGGTTGAGCATTGACCTATGAACCAGGAAGGAGGTCACGGTTCGATTCCCAGACAGGGCACATGCCCAGGTTGCAGGCTCCATCTCTAGTGTGGGATGTGTAGGAGGCAGCCAATCAACAATTCTCTTTCATCATTGATGTTTCTATCTCTCTCTCCCTCTCCCTTCCTCTCTGAAAACAATAATAAAAAATATATTTTAAAAAAGAGCTCAGAATCCAAGTCATATGGATCCAGAGTAAATTATTAATTAGTTGTGTGATTTGGCAAGTTACTTGCTATCAGCTCTGTCTCCTCAACTATAAAATAAGGATAATAATAGTTTCTCCTTATATGTTGTTGTGAGGATTAAATGAGATAATATAGGTAAAGCACAGTGGCTGGCTCAATAAATTTTAATATTATTGTTATTAAGTGATAAAACTTATGTGAGATTAAGTCCATTCATTCCCTGGATTTAGTATAGCCAGATATTTCCTTTTAATCAGTAGTACCATAACTTATAATTATTTGAGTTAATTATAAGTTAATTTGAGTCTAAGTCTTTGATCATAACTGAAATATTGAGGGAAATTATTATGGTTATAATATGGTCAGCCCCCTCCCCCCCTCTTCCCCATCCTCCCCAACAATCTATTCATTCTCCTTCTTTGGCCCATCTCATGACTCAGGAATGGACGAGGCCTCCATTGTTGTGGGCCATGCCTGCCTCAACTCTTAGAGGACAGAGGCCAGCTCTGGCTGATGGCTCCCCTTGCACCCCCACATGTAAATTGGCCTGCAGGCCCCTTCTTGTTGCCTGTCTGAATCTCTGGGGAGCGTGGAGGGTTATTCATAGTGTCGGCTCTGACCATGGTGCCTGAGGACATAGATATATTTTTAGTATCTCTTCCCTAAGGTTGGCTGAAAAGGTCATGCCTATTTTTTATGCCTAATGTCAAGTTCTGAATAAACTCGTTTCTGTTAATAGCACTCAAGCGATGTCAGAGTTGGGTCCCCTCCCACCTTTAGAATGTCATTTTGATAATGACCTGTAAGGAAAGTGCTTTATAAACCCCAAAGCAATTTCTAGGAGTTCTTATGAAGGACGAGGATGAGGGACTGTGTCAAAGACTGCCCCGGAGAAGAGGGGTTAGGTGAATTCGGTAGCTTCAGGGGGGCTGAAACTAGGACCTCTGAGAGGTAGATATTGGGAGAGGTTTCACATTCCATGATTTTTACTCATCAGAGCTGAGTAAGGGTGGAATGGCACGTTGACAAACAATGAGCACCTCACTCTTGTATATATTCAAGCAGAGACAGGAAGGCTACAACCAGGATGCTGGTGACTGGAATCTTGTGGAAGCAGAACACTGGATGATGTGGGCGGAGGGCCCTTCCACTGCTAAGATCCAGTGATTCTGGAAGGGGTAGAGGTAGGTGGGGGCTGCTCTATATGTTGGGACTGGGCACTGAGTGAAGTAGCACCCCCCCCCCCCCGAAATAAGGTGCAGTAGCCTTGGGAATAAACCTATCTGTGAAAATAAACCTATTTTCCTGGGGCTGATTTGATGGTTTAATTTCCCCAATGTCTTACTTAATGGGGAAATTTCGTTAATCTGCTATAATGGTTACATTAAATAGGACTGAAGTACCTTTTTTCCATTCTCCCCCTACATTTCAGTAATAATCATCTTAGATTCATCTCATTGGATTTCAACCTGTCAGATTCCTTTTAGCACATGAGAAAACTGAGGTGGGTGGTTCAGTGACCTGCCTAAGTTGTACAGAGGGTGAGTGGCAGAGCCCAGACTTAACCCTTCTGGCTCCTGGTCTCATGGTCTTTCTAGTAAACCAGACTGCTTTTGCTATGGGCACCAAGCTGAGGGGAACTCACACACACTGAGTCTGAAAGGCCACCTCCTTTAGGCATAAGTCCTTCTTCTGCGGTAAAGCACTTGCACATGATAGGTGCTCAGCAGATGTTTATTGACTTGAACAAAGCAATCCTGTCAGTGCCTGGTACCTAGTCAGTGCTCTATAAATGATTATTGAATGAAAGTAGCACAACTTTCAAGGGCTTTAGGGAACTGACCACCAAAGTTCAGGACACATGGAAAAACCTATGACTTGTCTTCATGTTGCTGGATTTGTAGGTTCAACACTGGACAGTAGCGAGGCTTCCTGCATGCTCTAAGGCATGGTTCTCAACCTTCCTAATGCCGCGGCCCTTTAATACAGTTTCTCACGTTGTGGTGACCCCCCAACCATAAAATTATTTTCGTTGCTACTTCATACCTGTAATTTTGCTACTGTTATGAAGCATAATGTAAATATCTGTGTTTTCCAATGGTCTTAGGCGACCCTGCTAGCGGTTCTCAACCTGTGGGTTGCAACCCACAGGTTGAGAACCGCTGCTGTAGAGCCTAAGACCATCGGAAAACACAGATATTTACATTAGTAGAGGGAATGATATTTAGGTTACTACTCTGTGCTGGAGGTCTTAAGAAAAGAATACTGGCAGTTCCAGGAGGAAAGGGACTGATCACAGCAAGGAGCTCCACCAGCCCTTGCATCTCTGCATCTCTCGGTGAGCCAAGCACAGAATAGTGGTTAAGATCCTGGATTTTGCAGATAGGCTAATTCAGTTCAAATTGTACCTCTGTTACCCATTAGGTGGCTAAGGAGTCATGCCATCTGGGGCACTGGAGCCAGCATTTGCTCAACTACTCTTGGTTCCTCCAGAAAGCAGTACTTCTTCCAGACTAGGATCTAGTAGGCTTGTTCCTGAATGCCTGAATGTGTGTTTAGTGTGGAGCAGGGACATGTTCCCATCATTGTGCTAAGCTTGAGCTGCAGCCAGGGGGCTTCCTTGAACACCATTCAAGCCAAGGGCAAGAACTTGGTTTCCTAGGCAGAAACTCTGTAGACCAGGAGAGTCGTCTATAATCTTTCCCTCCACTTAGCATAGTTGGTGAACTCTTAGACTAGGAATAATAAGGAAATTAGACTGTTTGTATTATTGATGGCATTAATAACTAATATTTGTCAGGGACCTACTTTGTGCCAACTATTGTACAAAGCCCTTTATATGTATTATTCCTAATTCTTGAATCTTACAAAATCAGTTGTATTTCTCCAACATTATCCACAAGGAAACTGAGGCAGAGCTTTTAAATAAACTTTCCCAGGGCTTAAACATAATTTTTTTTCTGTTAAATTTGTGAAGCCTCCAGTTTTATTTTACTATTTTTTAAATGTTAAATCATTTTTAATTTTTCACTTATAGTTAACATAAAATATTATATTAGTTTCAGGTGCACATCCCAGTGATTAGGTATTATGTAACTTACTAAGTGATCATCCCGATAAATCTAGTACCCATCTGACACCATTTATAGTTATTAAAATATTATTAACTATATTCCCTCTGCTGTAGTTTACATCCCCATGATGATTCTGTAACATCCAATTTGTACTTCTTAATCCCTTCACCTTTTTACCCATTCCCCCCAATCTTCCTCCCTTCTGGCAACCAACAAAATCTTTCCTGTATCTATGAGTCTATTTCTGTTATGCTTCTTTGTTTATTTTGTGTGATATTTTAGATTCATGTATTGATAGATATGCATTTATTGCAATTTTCTTGTTTATATAGTTTATATTTTTCTTCTTCTTAAAGAAGACCTTTTAACAATTCATGTAATACTGGTTTGGCGGTGATGAACTTCTTTAGCTTTTTCTTGGTCCGGGAAGCTCTTTATCTGTCCTTTGATCCTAAATGATAGTTTGCTGGGTAGAGTAATCTTAATTGTAGGTCCTTGCTTTTTATCATTTTGAATATTTCTTGCCAATCAAGAAATATTTGAATATTTCTGGCCTGCAAAGTTTCTGTTCAGAAATCATCTGACAGTCTTATGGAAGCTCTCTTATAAGTAACTTAATGCTTTTCTTTTGCTACTTTTAAAATTCTCTTTGTCTTTAACTTTTTGCATTGTAATTATGATGTGCCTTGGTGTGGGCCTCTGGGTTCATCTTATTTGGGACTTTCTGTGCTTCTTGGGCTTGAATGTCTATTTTCTTCACCAGGTTAAGGAAGTTTTCTGTGATAATTTTTTTCAAATAGGTTTTCAATTTCTTACTCTCTCTCTTATCCTTCTGGCACCCTCATGACACAAATGTTGGTATGCTTAAGTTGTCTCAGAGGCTCCTTACACTAGCTTCATTTTATTTTCTTTTTGCCATTCTGACTGGGTGTTTATTGCTTTCTTATATTCCAAATTGCTGATTTGATTCTCAGCTTCATCTCTTCTACTGTTGACTCCCTGTAAATTCATTTCAGTTAGTCTATCCTTCATTTCTGACTAGTTCTTTTTTATAGTTTCCATGTCCATTTTTATGCTGTTGAAATTCTCTCTAAGCTCAGTGACTCTTCTTCTAAATTCATTGAGCACCCTTATAATCTGTGTTTTGAACTCTGCATCTAGTAGATTGCTTGTCTCTGTTTTGTTTAGTTTGTGTGTTTTTTCAAGTTTTATTTTGTCATTTCATTTGGGACATGTTTCTTTGTTTCCTCATTTTGGCATCCTTCCTGTGTTTGTTTCTTTGTGTTAGGTAGAGCTGCTATATCTCCCGGGCTTGGTAGAGTGGCCTTAGAAATCCCCTTTACATTATTAAGTAATTTTGAGATTGTCTGCTACAAGCATCACAGGCATTGTGATTACGTGGTGCTATTTCTCAGAAACCCAGCACTTATCATAAACATCCAATCCATTTTAACAGGTCTAGTGTAAGTTTTGCTAAGACCGATTTTGTTTGCTAAATTCTGCTTGACATGAAAGAAGCTTCTGAAAATATAAATTTACAAAAATTGTAGGAAAATTAAAGTTGGGTTGAGAAAAACCATTTATGGACCAGCTTCCTTTCATGTTAAATAAAAAGGTAGTGCTGCTTGCCTGAGAGAAAGGGGTAAGCACTGCTTGTTCCCCACTGCCTGATCCCCACCTCGTAGATGCTTTAGAGCCATGCTAACAAAATGATTCCCAGGTTCATTTGGAAAAATCAACAGATGAGAATATCCAGAGACTTTTAAAAAAGTAGTACCAAGGGGGAGTATTTTCCCTCTTTGATATTAAAAAATAATAGAAAATTAAAGTAATTAAAAGTGACTGCTGAAAAAAGACTTGGCAAATAGATTTAGAGTCAAATAGATAAGTTTGAAATGGACAAAAGGATACACATGAAATAAGTGCATGACAAAGCTCAAATATCAGTGAAGGGAGAAAGAATTATTCAATAAATTGTGCTAGAACAATAGTTTAGTTGTATGGGAAAAATCAAATTATAGCATCATCTCATTCTATTGCCTGTTAATTCTAGATGGTTTAAGTAATCCATTGTAAAAATGAAAGTAAGATAAATTTATAGAAAGAAGTTTACAAGCTTGGGATAAACTTAAAAAACATTGGATAAACTTGAAAGGAAAATATTGATAGATTTGTCTGCATTAAAGGATGGAAATATCTAACTCATTTGATCCTTCTGGGAAGACCCAATTATATTAATATATTAAAATGATTTACATACTACAAAGTGGAATAATTTAAAACGTTTTGAAGTCACTGAGAAGAGGATATATTCATTTGCTAATCCCAATTCAAATTCTATATCCTATTTTCTCTTGAGCATTGCTCATGTTCATTAGACTGTTTTATTTTAACAAAGCAAAACTGATCATTTATTTCCTACCATATATTTACAGCAAAGATATCATCAAACGTTTTTGTTTTTAAATTGAAAGCAGCATCTTGCTAACATCTAGTTCTTTTAAATAGTTCCTACTTGAAGAACACAGAAATGCTTTGGCATAGGTCCTTAAGACTTGGAACTGTAAAGCTAACAGCTCTCTGGTTTGTTGGAGAAGCTTTAAGGATAGGCAGGGAGTCATGCAGAGTAGAGATAGGGGAGAGCCACAGAACCAGGGAAACGGACTGGGCCATGCTTAGAGAAAGCATGGGCTTTGGAACTGGCAAATATGGGTTGATTCTTGTCTCTTCACTCACTAATGGACATCTCTGGGTAATTACTTTACTTCTTTGTTCAAAGAAGATGATAATAGTGCCTACCCTGGTTGGGTTCTTATTAGGATTAAAGCATCACCTGAGAGCAAATGTGTAAAGTGAGGAGTCAGTGCCCTGTGGTCGTTCCTTTCTCCTTTCTGCCTTCCTTTACTTGTTCTTCTTCAGCCCATTTAGCCCCAACTCTCTATTCAGTTTATTCAACAACCTTACATTGAAAGCTTACTCTGCACTTGGCCTCTGGAAGGTGCAGGGAAAACAAACAGAAAAAGACATAATTCCTATCCTCAGGTTTCTCACAGTGTCTAGAGATTTGTATACGTAAGCAGTCCAAAACAAGGCAGTACGAGAGGTTTGCACAATTCTGTAGGAGCTCTGAGAAGATGATGCCTGGAGGAGCTGGGAAAGCAATGTAGGAAATGTTATTAAAACTGTGTACTAAAGTAGTAATCTTTATCTTGTCTCCTCATTTCCTACTCTCAAAGGCCTGAAACTAACAACTAGCTAAGGGTTTCAGCAAAAAGGGCATATTAAATCACATGGTAGCTGCTCCAACCTCCCAAGCCTCCCCACAACTGAGTGTCTTCCACATTCTTGAGAAAATTGCTGTTCATCACACCAGCTGTCCTGGGGGTGGGTTAAGGTGGGGGACAACACTTCAGCTTTATCCATACATGAGGAGGGAATACAGTTCTGACTTCATACAAATGAGTCTCAGTAGCTTTTCTTATTACAGTGATGGTAGAACTGGCATGTACTCTCTCCAAGGCAATTCATAGGGAGCTGAAGCAAGTAAGGTAATCAGAAATACGGGGCTGGTGGCCTTAAGGAATGACCCCTGTTGGGAAGCCTGAGGCTGCACGGTGGTTGGCCCCTTCACTCTATGGCATGGATTAGGAACCTCAGTCTTGCAGAGTGAACCATGTGCACCTCCAGTTCTTGGGTCATTGTTTCTCCAAGCTGGGGTTTTCAGAGCTGTGGTTTTACAGAGCTACGGTCTTTTTGTGGAGGTGCCTTGTCCATTGTTAGACAATTCTGTGTTAGCAAATCTCCTTATCCTGAATGCCAGTGAGCCTTCCTGTAACTTCCACCCATTATGTTGAGTCCACTCCATCCTCAGCTGCTGTGTCACCACTGGGTGCTTTCTACATATCACTTCTACTCCTTACCTCCAGCTACTACTTCATTTGGTGGGTAGGCATTATTACTTGATTTTATAGAGGAGAAAACTGGGATTCAGGAAAGGTTTATCAAATTGGTTGAAATCACAAGTAGCCCAGCCAGAATTATGTTCCTTTCTAACTGCTTCAAAAGTCTATACTTTTACCAGTACGCCATGCTATTTCTTAATTTTTAATTTTATTTTGGTAAAATATACATGATGTGGCATTTACCATTTTAACTTTTTTTTTTAAGTGTACAGTTCAGTGGCATTAAGTACATTTAAATTGTTGTACAACCATCAGCTATCTAATTTTTAAAGCATTTAAAGACACCAGGACATCCAAGTCTATTGGTAGTGGGCCAATAATTAAGATAGCTAATCTGTGTGTGTGTGTGGCGG
Organism: Corynorhinus townsendii; assembly: GCA_026230045.1. Taxonomy (NCBI): domain Eukaryota; kingdom Metazoa; phylum Chordata; class Mammalia; order Chiroptera; family Vespertilionidae; genus Corynorhinus; species Corynorhinus townsendii. The sequence continues at coordinate 146,773,899 of JAPDVU010000005.1, read as the reverse complement.
GGGGGGGGCAGTGAATTTCTACTTGGTAATAATGGCTTGGTGAACAATTATTTGGATGTAGCTCAAATGCGCATTTGAATTTGGGAGCTTTATTTATATTTATTATCTTCTGTCAGAATGTCATAGTCTCCCGATTTCAGGAAATTAAACAAGAATATCTCACTATTATGTTGTTAATTACATCCAGCTTTAATTATATTGCTAATTGACCCCAGCCTACTAGCTTGACATCTGGGTGCAGCAGGCACACCACAGAAGTGACAGGCAGGTAAACATACCAGAGAGTTCATGTGAGTTACCTATTAGATGAGTGAGTGCTGCTAAAAACCTCTGGTGGTCCACTTTGGGGCAGCAGCATGCTGGCTTTCTGGGAAGGTTGGATATCAGGACTCCCTTTAGTTTTCTCTTTACCAGACTGAATATCCTTGTTTTTCTTCATGAGACACAAGTTCTAAGGCCCTTTATTGAGTGCATTGTTCTTCAGCTTGTTGACTCACATTTCTTTCCAAGTGTTGCATCTAGGATGGAACCCAGTACTGACAGTGCAGAACATAACACACCTCCCTAACTTTGGAAGCACGCCTCTACCCACAGTACCCTCAATAGCATCAGCCTCCCTGTCAGCTTTCATGTTGCTGGCTTATATTGAGCTTAAGTCAGTTCATCCTCCAAACCTTTTTTATATATGTCATTGTGACTCTAGACCTCTGACCTATGTCCTTGCGAATTGGCCTTTGGACTCAAGGATAAAGCTCTACTTCTCTCAAGGATGAAAATATTTGCAATGCTCATGCCATGGACCTTGCTCACACGTAGCTTTTCTCCATTTTTTATTATTCCCAAGACTAATGGGGCAATATGTGAGTCTTCATTTTTCTCTTAAAAAAAAAAAGGTAGGGAATAAATGGGGAGACACTGGGTTGGCAGCTTTTTATATTGATTAGGAGAGACTGGGTTGGGTAGAAGTTTGTAGTTTTGCAAAATAGTCCCGAAACTGAAACTGGTCTTTTAGGTACAAAGTAGCTTGCAGCGGTGGCCACATACTGTTTGACCCACAATTCTTCACCTTCGCAAAGTACTCTGTGGCTTGCCAGGTTGTGCAAACCAAAGTATCATTGACTTGTATATATAAAAAGCATATTGTGAATTAGATTATAAAGCAGGCACAAGTGATCATTCTTTTAATATGCCACTCTTCAGGTCTTATCCTGCAGTTAGGAGGGTTTTCTTTATGTGCCCTTGACTTGGTGCCATTCTAATGTTAATAGAGAATATTTTCAGAATACAGTTTCCAAGACCCCTCAGTTGTTAAATGTTCAGTTTGCTATTCATCTCTCCTGCTCTTTCTGATCTTAACCAATGGGGAACATATATAAGGAATAATAGAGAAAAGCACCACTCCTTTCATAGATAAATAAGCTCCTGACACCCAAAGTAAACTTTGGTAAAAGTTGGATTGGAGAACCTTATTCAGTGTGAAGTTGAAGTGCATGCTCCCACCACCCAGCCCAAACCTGTCATTAAATTCACATGCTCAGATGCATGGCTAAGTGAGCAAGTGAGTAACTGGGCCTGCAGAGCCAATGTAGTCACTTACCCAACTACTCACGTGCCAGGGCTACAAGCCTGCCACACCCACCCAGTCATAGGTTAAACAGGAAGAATGGCAGGCCCATTCAGCATGGCTCAGTGGTTGACATCAATCTGTGAACCAGGAGATCATGGTTTGATTCCTGGTCAGGACACATGCCTGAGTTGTGTGCTCCATCCCCATTGTGGGGCCTGCAGGAGGTAGTTGATCAACGATTCTCTCTCAGCATTGATGTTTCTACCTCTTTCTCCCTCTCCCTTCCTTTCTGAAGTCAATAATATATATATCTCTATATATTTGAACGGAAGGCCTGCCCCACCGAAGAGGGCCTGCCCAGGGGTGTTTACCATGAGGAACGAAAATGCAAGCAGGAGTAGTTAATACAGTGATGCTGCACACCATTAATTGCAGCACACTGAGTGTGAACTATCACCCATCAGACAGCCCACTCTCTGAGTGGAAGGTGAGTCTGGGATAGGAGAGACCAGAGCATTCCATCCAGTCCTCCTAGGAGAGGGGAGGGGGAGCACAACACCCCTCATCTCTCCGTTGGGACTATACAACAAGCATCACTATTCCTCCCCTCACCAGCATCAATTTTTAAAAAGTAATGCTCTGTCTATCCCTTGTATGATGTCTCATTTGTGATCTAATCCAAGGATTGATTATTAAAAGCAAGCTTTAATCTGAAAAGGTGGTGGAATTTTGATCAGAGAAAAATGTTATGACTGGAAAACTCCCCATGGAGAAGCTGTAAATCAATCCTCAGTTTATGCAAAGCAGCACCTGTGCCTTCGTGCTGATGGTGCACATGTGGTAATTAGTGATGCTGAAATGCCAGTCTCACACCTGGGTTGGGGAGAGCCTTCTCCCTCTCTGGGAGTGGGGCTGGGGGACTCCAGCTTAAAGGGAAACAAACATGAGAGACAGGTGTGGAAAGACATTGACAAGTTTGTGACTACTTGGCTTGGGAAAAGTGCCTTTTATTTCCAAAGCAACATTTTTAAGAAAAATGAAACTTCTCCATGTGAGAACTTTTTTCTTTGTACTTGTATTTTATATTGGAATGAATGCAGTATGGCAATCTTAAAAAACCATGAATGACTTTTGGAATTAAGCAAAGTCAGGCTTAGGATCTGGTTCTCTTACCTATGGGGGACCTTGGTAAGTTACTTCACCTCTCTGAGCCTCAGTTTCCTCATTCAGAGTGGAGATAATCACAGTGACCAGCAGGGTTGTTGTGCAGATTAGAGATACTGCATGTAAAGTGCCTGGTCCAGAATGAATTGTGATGATGTTGGCCTATTTTTTTCTAAATACTTTATTCTGCATCACAATAGGCAAACTTGCTAGTTTTATTTGCACACCACACTAAATCTATGAGGATATTTTATATTTGTTCCTTTATGTGGTCAGAAAAAGTAGGTCAGATTTTAAAGTGGGAATTACAAGATCATGATCCAGATAAATCCTTTCTGGTCTGTGTTATTGATTTCTCTAGAGAATTAGGCCATCCAACCATTTGCAGATTTATGGGAGTCAGCATTGAAGTGCCAGATGTGGTTATTATGACAGAATACTGCCCAAAGCGAAGTTTGGTGGTTGTTCTGCTCAAGGCTGACATTCCTCTCAACTTGGGTTTTCAGTGAGAGCCACGCATTTGAGTAGTGGGAGACACAACCAAGCCCTCTTTCCAACAATGTTCCAAAGGATCTACTGTAATGCAACGAATGCATTGCATATCTTGGAGGAGGTTTTATGTTATATCTTGGGGCACGGATGGGAATGAATGAGTCATTGTATCCAGACAGGGATATCTAAAGGGAATAGGATTTTGAATTGGGACTACCCACGGTGCCCAGGGAAGACCTGGCTGGAGATGCTGGCAGAAAGTCCTTTAGCATCTAAAGAATATAAGCGACAGGCAACAGCAAGTAGGCACTGGCTAGGTCTAATTATTGTATTTAATAAACACTGGGCTAGACCCTGACGGTCACAAAAATAAACAAGAAATGTTCCCTATGTTCAAGAATGTCTTGGTCTGGTGGGAAAGACAAATAATTAAAGTTATAGAACAGTTGATAGAAGTCCTTAGGAGAGTGTCAAGTGTGTGGGAGTAGCGGTTAGTCCAAACTGGGCATGGGAGTGGGCCAAGGAAGCTTTCTCAAGGTGGAGGTGGGATGAGGAAGAGTAGAAGTTTGCCAGGAGAAGGGGAGAAGAAATGCCATTCTAAAGAGAGGGAATAGCATGTGTAAGAGAGGATGGTCCAATCTGGGATTGTAAGTAGATTAGTACGACCAGAGTTTAGAGATAAAGGTGGATGTGGGAGGTAGGAGTGGTGAGAAATGAGACTAGAAAGATACTAGTCTTGAAATGGGCCAAAGTAGATATGATAATTTAGTATTTGATAAAAATGGAATTTGAAATAAGTGAGGAAAGAAGAGATTGTTTGAATAAAGTATTCAGGATGACTGACTACCCATTTGGCAAAAATAACATTATATCCCTAGTGCACACATTTAACCAAAATTAACTTGGGGACTGCTTTAAATTTTCAATATAAAAGTGAAACTTTAGAAGAACTAAAAAGAATTAAATATATAATACCACAATGAAAACTAACAGGCAAATGAGTAATTGGGAAAAGTATTTCTAACATGATCTCTTACTGAGTATAACTAAGAGTTCAAGTTGATATCCATAGACTAGTGGATATTAGCAATGTAAAAAGCATAACAAATAACCTCTAGTCTGTAACTATAGACAAATTTATGAACATCTAAATTTGTTTTTAAATATGTACCAGTGAACCACATTTACTTGGAAGAAATATTCTTTTTTTCTTTTTTTTTTTACAGATAATTATGCTCTTATAGATTTTACAAATTTGGGTGTAGCTAAGCTTATCTTAAACAATGTCTCCACTATCCCTGCAAACGGTGGCTCTGCATTTCAGAGAGGAAAAGAAATCTGTGTGGGTTTTTTAATTTGTTCTGGATGAGAAATTTCACATCACAATGACCTGTGTGTTAGGTTGCTGAAGGAGGAATGCATGAGGCCAGAGTGATGAGGGATTAGGAATTTATTCCATCATCCGCACACCAGGTGGCTGAGCCTGGATGGCTCCAGCACCCAGTGAGGGCAGTCAATGGCTTTTAAAGGACTTTTGGCAGAATTTTTTCTGGGCAGAGACTTCTTTATGCATACCCAGAGGGAAGAGAATGGAATGCGGTCACCACAAGTGAAATGTGGTCTGGGTCTTCAGCAAAGGGAATGTCCATAGTGAAATGACCTGAAAAGCCAGTGCGGGGGGGGGGGGGGGGGGGGGAGGGTATCATCAACTCAATTGCTCCATCAAACCCAACACTATATATCTCTTTGTAGCTATGCCATCATTTTTTTGGAAGTTACCACCTGAAGTGACCCAGTCTTGGTAAGACTCTATTGAACATATTTTCAAGTGAGCCATCAGGGAGTCTGCTTCTCCATTGCTCAGCAGCGAACAGTGTGCCCTCTCCTGGCAGAGAACAATGTTGTGTCTGATTTGCTCATATATGTTTAATAGAGAATAAGATATATCTAGTCTCCTCCTCCTGCTCTTTGTCCTCCTCATCTATAGTTAAATAGCATATGCTTTTGGTTTGAAAAGGCACTGAACCAAAATCCCATACTGTAAAGTCTCCTGGGTACTAGGATGAGTTCCTCCATCCAAATCTAGGCCTATTGAGTTGAAGGAGAGCAGCACTAAAATACTCTGGCTGTATCTGGAACACAGGGACCCTTTGGGATTTGTTTCCTTTGACCGCATTCCAATCATAATGATGTTGGGCATGGATTTTATTCCCCAGGATGTGAGTCCTTAAATAAATCCTTCTCACCCTCAGGCTTTGTTTATTTATTTTAAGAAATTTCTCTCCAGATATACGAATTCCAACAGATCACAAAAATAATACATATTTCAACAGAGACCAAAACTGTCATTAAGACATTGTCTATAGACAACTGGGAGGTGAATGAGGGTGGGGCATGGTTCCTTGAAATTATTTTTCATTTTATTATTTTAAATGTAAAACCCTTGCCAGTTGTGTTGACCAGTAGTTTCATGTGCTTCTGAATGCCATTTATCAGGTAAACCGAGTGACACGGGGATTTCAACCAGAATGATTAAACATTATTGACTTACCTTGATACTTTTAAATAGATGCAAAAAGGAATAGAAGGAAAGATGATAGTATAAATGAGAAAATCTGTCTCATTTCTCCCAATTGTCTGGTTAGTGCCCAGCTTTAGTATATGTGTAAGTAAATTAATTTCCAACAACAACCGTGCAATTTAAGTGTAATTCCACAGAGACAGGGGAAAAACCACAAAACAAACTACCACTCTTTATGGGGATTGGCTTATACTAGTCACAATTTGTCATTAATATCTGAAAATAGATTCTCTCAGAGTGCAGATGAGCGAGGTCATCTCTACACTGAGCAGTAAACCACATATGGAACTTGTCTATGGCAGGGGCTAGGCTGGCATCACTCTGTCCTCTACAGGAGTGAGTGTGTGGGGAGAGGGTGTGGGCTGCAGGGGGCAGTGGGCAATAAAGGGCCTGAGCGGCAGTTAGAGTCAATCAGCCGTGTTGAGGAGCACTGGAGGGGTCCTTTGCTGGAGAGTCTTAAATGCCAGGTTGAGAAAGTCACATGTGATCAGAAAGGAGCACTGTCAGCTCTTCAATAATGGGAATGACATGGAGGAAAAAGAGAAAGAAGAGAGAGGTGGCAGAATAGAATTTTCTTTCCTTTGTGGTTAATTAAGGCACTTAGTAAGGGCTCCATAGTGAATCTCATAAGGGAATGTCTAATTTACAGTTTAATTCTAAATGCTTGTTAACAGATAAATTGATACACTTGTTAATTTGTCCTTTTTACCTGCCAAAGGGGTTGAATAAACCACCTCAGCTTATCCCTTTGGGGTTATCCAGAACTAGAGCTATTAGCTGTAAGTCACCTTATAGATTATTTATTTGTGCCATTTCATTTTCAGATGAGGCAGCTGAGACCCAGAGAGATTGAGAGACATCTATAAGGCTCCAGCTCACTACTCCCTTATTCCCATTTAGTTCTCTGGTAGAAAGACACAGATTCAGCCCTGTAATCCCATTTCTTCCACTTCCATTATAATTTTAGGCAACCTCAATATCCATGAGGACAATGTGTCCAATACCATCCTATCAATTCTCTGACCCCCATCTTCTCCCATCATCTTGTCCTTCACTTGCCTCAGCTACCCATTTCTATATCTCAATCTGAGATACCATCATTGCTCATAATTGGCTCTCCTCTAAATTCTCCATTTAAATACCTCACTATTTGACTTCCACCTCCTATTTTCTATCACATTCCCTTTAGTTTCCCAACCCCACCAATGTATCAGGCTGGGAGGTCCAATCCATTGACCTGATTGCACCTCACTTCCTCTCATATGCCCTTTACCTTCCCACCTGGCTTAGATTACATGGTCTGTCATTAATATAGATTCATTTTCCTAACTCTCTTCTGTTGTCTTATCACAAACTGACAAATTACATATGCTTAGTGAATTGCTATGTCCCACCTCTGGACTATAAATTCCTTGAGGGCAGGGCCTTGGGTTTGCTCTGCTGTATCCTGAGTGCCTAGATCATAGTTGAGACATGGTAGGTGCTCAGTAAATATTAATTGAATGAATGAATGAACGAATAAATAAATTGGTGAAAGCAGGGATAGCTTTCAGAGGGGTTAAAACTATATTTTGCTCTAGAGATTTTGCACATGCTTTTTGTGATTGTTTCTCTTTTTAAAAAAATATTTTTATTGATTTCAGAGAGGAAGGAAGAGGAAGATAGAGATAAAAAAACATCAGTGATGAAAGGGAATCATTGATTGGCTGCCTCCTGCACACGCCCTACTGGAGATGGAGCCACAACCTGTGCATGTGCCCTGACTGGGAATAGAACCATAACCTCCTGGTCAATACTGAAGCACTGAGCCACCATGGCCAGTTGATTATTTCTAATGCTGTTTTTTTTCTTCATTTCTTTTCTCCTCTCCCACAAAAAGAAGAGCCTTGTTCTGTGGAATGTCCTCTTGATGACAGGGAAGCCTGAGAATCGCTGTCCTTGCCCTTCAGAGTGTGCAGAGGTAAGAAGGTGAGGAAGGAAAGGGAACTTCTTGAGTTCTGACTCTGAAGCCATCACATCAACTAAGCATGGACTCATGTTTGGAAAGAGATGTATCAACAAGAGTAATCTCTTGCCTCAAGTTAACAACTTCTTGGCATTTTTCTGCTAGAGATAATTCAGTAGGCAATTAGAATATGTGTTAGGAACTTGGAACAGAAGCTCAGATGGAGACAGAAATTTGAGGACCACCACTATCTATGGCTGTAATGGAGCCATAGATGGAGATGAACCTCTTAGGAAGGAGATGTGGAGAGAGAAGAAAAGAGAGGGCAGAATCCTGAGATAGGAGCCCAGCATTACTGTAGAGCTCTGGTGCCATAGACACATGATGACAAAGTGACACATATGAGGTTGAAAACAAAACAGTGTGCCCCATCTACAGATGCAGCTGTGGTGCCATAATATCCATCACTTTGGGATTTAGATAAGCTTATGGGCTTTATGATAATTTGTGTAATTGATACGAATTAAGTTAATAAAACACAAAATGAGAATTGTGATTGTAAAAAAGCTTACGTAGTATTTATTCATGGGATAGCTAAGGTTAAAAAAGGCACAGAAACCCAAAAATAGATGATTCCAAATTGCTCAGTTCTGTAATTCTGTTCAGAATATCCATAAATCAGTGTGTGCTTGTTATTCTTGATCACTGCAGTTGATTGGGAGGTGAAGAAAAAACAGCCCACCCTAAAGACTCATGTTTAGACAAGTAATGAAGCTTTTATACAAGATCCCAACAAAGTTATTCAGGACATGATGATGTCTTTGGTAAGCTTGGGTGACTTCCCAGTTCTCACTAACTGCATCCATTTAGGTATGGATTTACCAGATCATTCAAGGCAAGTCTCAGTGGTGTACCCCAGAAGAACTGGTTTGGTTACTGATCACGAGGAGATGATAATTATAAGCCAAGGGCCCCCTATGGAAATTCCACTGCTTTCTAGGTGCTTTCAAAGAGTCAGAGATTATTACACAGGGAGCAAATTGTTCCCATGAAATAATTTCTCTTTGTGATGGATACTTAGATGGAGAAGTGCAGCAAACACCTGGATGTACTTGTGGCAGAAAGGACCCATGACTTAATGCATGAAAAACAGAAAACCAGCTGCCTGCTCTATAGTAAGTAATGTCTTATTGAAATACATGTCAATAATGAAGTCTGATTTGGTTAGTTCATGAATTTCTACTTAATTTGTTTCTCTGGAATACTCTTTTCTCAGAACTAATTACTGAAGCCACGGAAATAACAATTTTACTTTCTTGTTTTAAAATCCTGTGTCCCGCTTGCATGGATTTTAAAGGGTCAGTTCTCATTTGCACTAGACTTTTGGTAACTCTGAGTCCTTTTAACAGAAGTCCAAGTCTGTAAAAGTCGAAGGTAGAAGACAAATCTTCACCTGTAATACCAAGGAAAGGATTTAATGTCAGCACTGGATCTTGGGCATCTGTACATGAGTCTTGCATGGAAGGGCCCAGCCTAAGGGGATGGAGCTGGAAGTACAATTTTCCTAGGAAGCTGAAGGGATGGTGCCCAGGCAGGCAGAGGACGCCAGCCCGAGCAATAATAGAGCAGAGCAGTATGATTTAGACATGCTTCAGCACTTGGACTCTTGGAATGAGCCAGAGCTGGGTTAGTGTCCCAGCTCTGCCTTTTTCTAGTTTCATGATTTTTGAGCAAGTCACTTTATTAGCCTTAGTTTCTTTATCCCATGAAATAGAAATTAAAAACTGTACCTACTTCATAGGAATGTCACATTGAGTTAATTGAGTTAATGCAGAGGTAATGCTCTTAGCAAGTGTCTGGTACAATGTGAAAGGTTTGGAGTGGGCCAGGGTGGCGCACCTATGACATGAGGCCATAATGTATCAAAATAACTTTTATCCCAGGCACCTGGGTGCAGGTGGACGGAGTCTGAAAAAGGAATCAGTGGTGACTGAAGGGGGAGGCAGACTTTTATTAACTTCTGCTGGCTGCAAACAGTTCTGCTGACTGAAGGGTCCGGTCTGTCCTTGGTTCCTCCTGGTGTCAGATATCCAGTGGTTATCTAGGCTATGCTGAGCTCAAGGCTGCAAGCGTTCTGCAAGATATCTGCTAAGCACAATGTTTCCTTTGCCCCGTTTTATTCTCTTGAACCCTTTCACAATGAAGAGATCAATGTATATATGATGATGATGATCATGATGATGATGATAGACCAGGATCTTTGTTTGAGGGATCTGACAAAACAAGGAAGCAAATAGTCAGCAGGTACCTGCCAGAGAGGTTTAGGTGCCGAGGCAAGGTCCACCAGTACCCCAACAGATTGGTCCCATTATCCAAGGACCAAAGTTTTCTGTCCTTTGGGTTGCCCTGTTTGTGCCAGGCATGGAGGTTCCCCATGTGGTTATTGCAGAAAGCCCAGTTTCCTCTAGCAAAGTGACTTCTCAATTCTGGCTACACATTACACCCCCTTGGAGCTTTCATAATGAACTGGGCCCCACCTCTCTGATAATCCTGTGAAAGCTCACTGGTAGATTCTAATGTGCAGCCCTACTTGAAAAACTACTGACTAGCAGTTTATCGAGTAAACGAAACATTGTTTTAATGCAACAGAATCAGTAAACACCCATTAGCAAGATAATTGCCAAACCCATAATTCTTTAATAATCAGTTGGAATAATTGGTTCTTTTTCTCTTTGACTCTTTTCAGCATTTGGCATCACTGACTCCTCCCTTCTTTTTGAAGCTTTCTCCTCCCTGGATGTCCCTACTTGCTCTCTCCTCTTCACCTCCTCCTGCCCCTCAGCCTTCCTCTGAGTTTTTTCAGCAGCTCTGCATCCTTCATGCACACCTTGGGTGTTGATAGTTTCCTGGGGTCTATCCTTGGCATGCTTGATAGACATAGAGGAGTTACTGTCTTCCTTTTGGTGGTGTCACCAGATGGGGATGGGGCCCATAGTGGGTGTGCCTTGGGGTGGCTGGCCGTGGGTGGATTCTTGACTTTGTGCAGGAAAGATTTCACAATATGAATGCAAGTTATTTTGAGAGTACATTTATGAAAGCTGGGGACAGTGAAACACAGGAAGGTCTTAGGGTAGAAGCAACAGGAAAGAGCCTGGTGGTGCTCTGCTTTGGTCCCTAGAAAAGCTTTAGGAAAGAAATGAGCTGAGGTGGGACTGTTGTTAGTTCACTAGAAAGTCAGAGAAAAGGGGCATTGGAAACAGGCTCAGGGGTTAGCACAGGATGAGCTGCTGCTGCCCACTTCTCCCTCATTGCTAGTTTCTTTAGGAGAAAGAAAGTAAAAAGTTCTTGTCCGAGTATAGGCATGGGTGTGCTCTGGAGAGCGCCGGTGTTGGTATCCTTTGTCTTGAGGGTGTGTTTTTTGTTTTTTAAATCTCTCTTCCGTTGGTAAAGAATCTTAGGGGAGGGTTTCAGCAGAATATTCATCAGCTTTCCAGGTGCACTTTTAATATGCTGATGCATCAAACTGAGCATATGGGGAGTTTGGGTTTATCCTTTGGTTGGCTTTCCTGTTTTACTTTCCTCCTGAGTCTGTCAGGCTCTAATTGTTTTTCTTCGTGTGTTTTGTTGTTGTTTTTGTTATTTTTTCCCCTGACTTCATCCATTCTTGGATTTAGCTGGCATAAATGGCATTAATTGGGTCTCTCTTACTCTGACCAGAGTGATTTAAACTATTTATTCTCTGCTCAGGGAGGAGAGATACAAACCATTTGTTCTCAGGTGTCCTTGGTTAGGGAATATAAGGTCTTGTGATTTACTAGCTGGCTGTAAATTGGTCAAATTCTTTGGCCTTGTTTGATGATCTTATCTCAGTTTCCCCTCTGTTTGCCCAGGAATTTTCCTACCTTCTTTACTATCCTGCCTCAGTGGGGTAAGTAACTTTCCAAATCTATCTGAAACAATCCCCTTTTGGGCAAAGACATGTCAATACTGCCTTTAAACCCTCCACTGGCCATGGGAAGCCAGGGTTTTATATTCAACCAACACATATATGTGGGTAATTACATACATTTCTATTTCCCTAGCAGAATTATGTGTTATTTATGTGCTGAATTTTTGTGTCTCCATTGCCTACCCCAGTGCCTGGGACATAGTAGGTGCTCTATAAATATTGATGGGAAGCCTGAATGCATTTTGTATTTTCCCATTAACAATAAATACAAGACATAACAATATTGCCAGATCATGATGCATTTATAAGTATTTAGCATATTACCAGCATAGGTTATGAATATGTATATCACAAATGGTCTATTGAGATAGAAATTCCTGAGGGAAATACAAAAATATCACCCTATTCCTTTCACTGAAAAAAAATACAAAATGCAATTTTCCCACTATTATTAGACTGCAATAAATATTCATCCTTTATCCCTCCAGGGGGGTCCTAAGCTTCCTACAAGTGAAATGTGTGCTAAATATGCCAGTAAATCACTGATTTTACTCTGAAGCCACATTAGTGATCTTAGTTAATGTGCTTCTTCCAATAGTTTACAGATTCAAATAACGTTAGATTTGTAATCTCTGAGACTAGAGGAGGCAGGGTAAAATTGCTCATGTACCAATCTGAGTTTAGGAAAAAGACTCCTGTGAAGAAGATAATAGCCTGCCTGCTTTTGGGAACAAAAGGTCCCATAAAACCTCCTAAAGTTCAAAGCCTCAGAGCTTTCTGCGCAATGCTGGCTGCTCACACCAACTAAATTGTAAGGTAGCAGCTGGGCCTGCATAACTGACCCTGAGAGGTCCTGGTTCCAATAATAGTGTCTCCAGTTAGGGGAGGCATCAACTTCAGTGTGAGGTGAGGGAAGCCCCATGAGAATGCCATTACAGGTAGAACTTCCATTTCTTCAATTAACTCTCTGCCCCTGACAGTACTCATGACCCCGTTGCAACACTGGTCCCAGGGGAGCTGGGGTTAGGAATATGCTTGGCTTGGTGCAAATTCATTATGGCCAGGCAAACAATACAAACTGTACCCCGCTGTTGTGTATGGAGGCCAGAACAATCGAGAGAGCCAATGGTGGTGACAAATGATGGTACAGACATGAAGATTGGGTGCTGTGTGTCTTTTTCCTTGAGGATAAAATAACTGTTCTAATTTATCCTGAAAACAGAAATGTTACTTAAAACAGGTTGTTGGTGACCTTAAGACAAGGCCAATTTTGCCAAGCTCAGAGTTAGCTGAGTGCATCCATCTTTTTCAAGTAAATGAATGTAAGCGTAGTTAGGATTTCAACTCAACAGGCAGAGAAATGGAGCAATCTACAGTATACAATTTGTGCATGACTGCTAGTTGATGGAGAGTAAATAATACCTATAAAAGAAGAAAATGCAGTAAATGGCAGCAAGTTTACCACTTAGGCACGCTGTTAATAAGATGCGTTGGTGTGATTTTTCTTAAGTTCCTCCACCCCCACTTTTTTTTTTTTTTTTTTAACTTAAATCAATTTCTTAGAGCTAAAAGGCATCCAGTTTAGCAAAGACACAGGAAATCACTTCAGGAAGGTATACTTCTTTATCTTAGGGGATGAGTTTCAAAACTTGAAATAAATAGGCCATATAGTTCTTCCTTTCCATGACAAAGGATACAATGGCCACATCATCCGATGAGGCAGAACCGAAGTCACCTTGCCTTAGGGCAAGTTTTAAAGTTCAGAGTAAAACCCATAAATTGGAGTTGTAAATTGAAAGATTCTAAATGGTTTGCACAGGAGTTTGCTCCAGGCACTCAAATTAGTCAGTCCTAACTAGGGGTAAAGGGACCTTCCTTGTTTTACAGATGGGGAAAGTGAGGGTAGAGTTTAGAAAAACTTGGAGTCCTGCCTTGTCACTAATGATGGCTCTCTCCCAGGGGGGGTTTGGGGTTGGGTGAGGAGGGCAGAAAGCCTTTTTCCAGCTAGGGGTCTAGAAAACAAAATATCTAGGATGTAGGTAGGAATGAGTTTAACTGGCAAACAAATTATCTTCAACTTGAGACTTCTCTAAATGAGCTTTGCACAGGCTCTTTGTAAATCTCTTGTTGTATTAACCCATTCACCTGATGGACAGAAACAGGGTGATGTTAGGGGATGGAGTTCTCATAAAACTGTAAGGTTCGAGACACAGGAAACGGGAGTTGGAAACCAAGATACATTAAAGGGGAGGTTTATTCTGCAGTAACGAGCGAGATCCCTTAAGGAGAAGGTAGAAACCAGGAAAACGGGGGCGGGAGGGGAAGAAGGAGGGACCCAACCAGACTGCCCCCTGCAGAACAGAAGGAAGAGACAGTAACCTGTGCATGGGTGGAGAGTCCTTTTAAGGGAAGGAACAAGAAGGGGTGGGCTCCAGGGCACTCGCCACGCACTGATTGGTGGTTCAATGTGCCCTACCTTTGAATATGCCAACATAATCTAAAACAAAGCTAAGCGAAAAACAAAAACCAAACACTCAAAATCTCAAACCCAAACCAAACAAAATAACCCCAACCCAACATATCAAACAACTAAAAATATTTTCTAAAGCAATTAACTGCCCCATCACTTTTAGGTCTCCCTTGCTCAGAATTGTGAGAGTTCAAAAAACTATGCTCAGTAAGGAAGTTCCATTGGTTAACCAGGTATTGCCAATTATTTTGCCTGATTTAACTTTTTTCTACCTCACTGCCACTTCCCAGTGACATTGTGAGCTTCACTCAGCTTTCCAGTGCCAGAACGCTTCCTGAATAACCAGCACACCACCTTTGATAAAATCATAGATCATTAAAATGTGGAGATGATCGGAGACTTGTGTGAGTGGTTAATGATGAATGGGCAGTCTATTAAACATGAAGTAATATTGAAAAGCTAGGAATTAATGAAAACAAATAATTACGTAACTTTTCTAATTTTCCTAAGTCATAAGCTCCTAGGAAGCAAATCTTAGTAGAACCTATGGCTTTTCTCATAGTGGGCACCCAGAAAATGTCTATTGATTTGATTTGAGAGCCATCTTTATTCAATAAAAAGGGAAACAACCTGGTTTTGTACTTATATTTTTGTGGCCAGCCTCTCATAGCTCAGTGATGTCTGACCCTCCCATTATTTCACAGCGATATTTTTGCATGGCCAGTGAGGGAAGGAAGTGCATCTTGAAAGATGGAGTAGCAAACATGGAACAGTAATTATGAATACCATTGTAATTCACTAATTTTAATAATAGGAAAGGAGCAAAGGAAGGCCAGACATTATAGGCATGTCATTTGGATAGCTTCACCAGGAAGCTGCAATTTCACATGCCCCAGGGAGCCACTGGCTCATTCCCTGGGAGTCACTGGGGGAAAGGGGTCTAACAAAACGGAAGATGGGCACATGTGCAGGAAAGTAGGGATGGCAATGGGGAGGTACTTGCCTGTCAGTAAAACCTGGAAAGAGAGATCATTGGCTAGAGGGGGTAGGGCCGTTGCAAGCCCGTGAAAATTTGGGATACACAGTTCCCCAAAGGAGTTCACTCTTTTTTGGCTTTTGGCACTCTTGGCACTCTTGTGGCTCTCTTGCATTAGCTCGTGTTCCTTCCATAGCCATGAGACCTGCAGACCCCACACACAATGGACGATGAACTGCAGTGGGGAACACAAACTAAGCTAGCCTGATGCTGGATTGGACCTGTGCTCCAACATGGAATGGAATCTCTGGGCAACAGCTTTAATTCTAGCCCTACTGAAGGCACAACAGCTGGACTTTACTTGCATCTTGAAAGATGAAGTAGCAAACATGGAACAGTAATTATGAATTACTGCGTGAAGGGAAATGGAATTGTGGAATCTCAAAGGTGTAACTCCACAGAAAGAAAGCTTTCTATAATATTACATCCTCTTATTCCAGTGAAACCCACTTCCCCAGCAACAGGTGGGAATGAGATCTCCCATCAGTAACAATTACATAAACTGATATCAAAAATCATTTTAAATTTAATTTTGTAAATTGAGAAAGGAACAATTAAATGTTTCATTAGCCATCAGACAACATAGATTTAGAAAATATTGTCTACTCATCTATTCAATGCATAATTATTGAGAATCCAATATGTGCCTGGTACTGGGTCAGCATTGAAGCTCTGGAGTTTATAAGGCTGAACGTGACAGACAGGATCTATGCCCTCAGGGAATTTATAGTGTAGTGACAATATAGTCATGTGGTGGGACAAGATGTGGAGGCAGAAGACAATGATATTGATGATCCTGACCTTGTGTGTGTTTGTGTCTTAGTTTATAACAAAATAATTTAAAATAATGTGTTGTCTTGATTTGGAAAGGAGGGAGGGAGGACTATTGGTCAACAGAGCAGCCTGAGTGATTTTACTTCTAATCTTGTAATTGTCTTAGCCCCCAAAAGTAAAACATTTTAAAATATAAACACCCCTCCCCCACCCTGCACCTGTCAATATCACTGACCCCTGCCTGAGGTAACCACCCACTGGACTATTATCTCCATAGATCAGTTTTGTCCGTGTTTGAATTCATGTGTTCTTTTGTTCCATCTCCTCATGTTATTGCACGTAATTGTTGAAGATTACTTTTTGTAAATTTTATTTATTTTTTATTTGAATGTTTTTATTGTTGACACTATTGCAGATGTCTCCACATTTTAAAAATATTTTTTTAAAGAAAATCAAACTTTTAAGGCCACATGAAAGCATTTTACATCATCATAGTGATTTAATTCATCTTGTCTGCTGGAGAAAGCAACCAGATGTATTGCTTAGAGCAGTGGTTCTCAACCTTTCTAATGCCGCGACCCTTTAATACAGTTCCTCATTATTTTTGTTGCTACTTCATAACTATAATTTTGCTACTAGTTATGAATCATAATGTAAATATCTGTGCTTTCCGATGGTCTTAGGCTCTACAGCAGTGGTTCTCAACCTGTGGGAACCGCTAGCAGGGTCACCTAAGACCATTGGAAAACACAGATATTTACATTACGCTTCATAACAGTAGCAAAAGTATAGTTATGAAGTAGCAACAAAAATAATTTTATGGTTGGGGGTCACCACAACATGAGGAACTGTATTAAAGGGTCGCGGCATTAGAAAGGTTGAGAACCACTGGCTTAGAGGAAGCCAAGTAGTTCTTGTGTATTTACATACGTAGTTCACAAAAGGACACCAAGTATTGCATGTGGAGAGAAGTTATATAAATCTTGGTCAGCCAAACTGTAATTATATTCATTTATTCTAGGTTCCAGTTATTCAGAGAGGTGATTCTTCCCACACCCTAATTTTTAAAATGGAAATACTTGCATTTGGAACAAAATTTAAAGGATACAAAACAAAAGCTTGTATGCATATGTTAACAGCAGCATTATTCATAGTAGTCCCCAAAATGGAAACAACTCAAAGGTCTATCAACCAGTAAATGGATAAATGAATTGTAATATATCCATCCTATGATTATTATTCAGCAATAAAAAAGGAATGAAATATCAATACATGCAATAATGTGAATGAATTTTAAAACATACTAAGCAGAAAGGTCAAGTGCTACATACTGTATGATTTAATTTGAATGACATGCTAGAAAAGACAAACCGATCATGACAGAGAGCAGATGGGAGGTGGCCTGGGGCCAGGTGGAGGAGGGGTTTGGCTACAAAGGAACACAGGGAATTTTTAGGGTGCTAGAACTGTTGTACAGCTTGATTGAGTGGTTATGTCATTACATTATTATATACATTACCCCAATTAATTAAACCATACCCTTAGAAGTGGGTGAATTTTATTTTTGTAAATTATACCTCAATAAATTTCCATTTGCAAAAAAAGTGTATAAACAGTGAAAAGTAATTCTCCCTCCCATACCTGCCCTTTAGCCTCTTGGTCATCCAGTCTTTGCCCCCCTCATTTACCTTTCGTAGTGGATCTTTAGAGCTATATGATGGATACTTGAATAGTTTGAAAATTAGGCTAAGAATACTAGAATTCAGATGTCACATTTTGATTACTGATATCATAAAGATGTTCCCAATATTTTTTGACCATATGCTCAGAAGAACTCAATCTGTTTCTTCGTGTCACTTACTGAATGCTTGCTACGGACCAGCTACTTTGCAAAGGCCTCTCATTCTACTCTTCTCACAGTCCTCTGTGATGTGTATTAATAGCCATGGTTGATAAAGGAGGAGGTTGAAGCTTAGAGACTTTAGGTAACAAGTTTACCCCCCTAATAGGTGGCAGAGCTGGGGTTCAAATCCAAGTCTGTCCCAGGCAAACACAGTCTGTGGTCATAAGAGCACAGAGCAATGTGTTGTCTTGATTTGGAAAAGAGAGAGGGAGGACCATTGGTCAACAGAGCAGCCTGTGTGATTTCACTTCTAATCTTGTCATTGTCTTAGCCCCAAACTTAGACCAACCCACCACCTCTACCTTGATTCCACACCCCTTCAGAGTCTTTGATTAGTACTAGTTCTCGAAACAGGAATATTCTAGTTTGGGGCCTCAGCTGTTTTCAACTTTCTTATTCAAAGAAAAGTAATTCTACTGTAAAAGATAAAGTTTTTTCTTATGTGGGAAATGTCTTTTTCAGTCCACATTAAAACTCAAATTCATTTTCCCCGGTCTGTTCGCTGCAAGAATAGAAGGCTCAGTCAGTAGTGAAAAAGCCCTTCTGTTACTACAATCATCTTCTCCTTAAAATAGTACCCTCCAGGGACACAGGCAGGCAGGTGTGCTTACGTTGGCCAAATGATTAGCTGCAAGAGTTTTAGCAAAACAAATAAATCTTCTGAGCCCTACAGGTCACACACTATTGTTTGGTTCTCTCTTTAGTTGAGTCTGGCAAAGACAGTCAGATATTGGTACAATATTGGAAATGACTTCAGCTTGTAAAGGCAAAGGAAGAAATGCAATGAGATTACTATTGGCAAAAACATTCTGGTGCTTTCCGCTGTATTGTGCTAAACATTCTCCTTTCTGCCCAACTCCTAAAGCAGCGTGCTACAATAGTGTCAAACTCCAGGAAATTTGTGTCAGAATTCCTATAGCTAGTTGAGCATTCGTTCTGAGTGTGCTTTTGTTCATCAGTGGGTACGAGGGATAAGCAGACAGCTGGAATATTTTCTAAATGTAAAGTTAAATCTGTACCTGTAAAGGGTGCCAGCAGCCCCATATTATTGCAATAAAGGTTCCACCAGCCTCGCTGGCTTCCATGTTGATTGCTGAGAGTCAAATGTACTTTTAGTGAGTCACGTTGGTAGCTTGAAGACAGTCAAGGCGGATGTATTTACACAGTGGAAATTGGAAACCACTACAAATCAGGGATCTCCTCTCCCTCTAACTCTCCCCCTATCTGTTCACTGCATATATTACTTTGGAGAGCTTTCTAGAGAGGCTTGCAACTGGTTCATTGTCCAAAGCATACAACTTGAGAATAATACCAATAATAATCAGTTAAATGAACTGTATAGTGCCACACCCTGAGTTTAGTGCTTTATATAATTTATCTTGTTTAATCTTTGTAACAAAGCAAGCAAAGTAGATATTATTAGCCCTCAGTACAAAACAGGTCACTGAGAATAAGATTCATCCAATCAGATGGCAAGTAAAGATGGAGTTTGATGGCCATATCTGACTACCGAGCCAGTGATCTTACCTCTTCACTCTTCGGCCTTTCACAGCCAGGTGCCCGCCTGGGGCCTCCGTTCCTACTTCTCACCCTCACTTCTCCAAAGCAGCCCTGTTTTCAGCTGAATCTTACTGCCAACTTTTCAGTTGACTAAAAACAACAAACTCCAAACAAACCAACAACCCATGGGCGATTATCTTGCAATAGGCCAACTGAGATCTTGATAAGCCTTTCATTCAAGAATGAGAAATAACCAAGGGTTGTAAGAACCGGGTGTCAGCAACAGAGTGACATTTTGGATTGAGACAGTGATTTTAGTTTCTTGGTGATATGATGATGGAAGTTATTCTTTTAAATAGAACTCTCTCACCCACTGGGCTAATCTAGGTCAGTAATTGTTTGTGTTCAGGGTTTGACTTCAGGGAAGGTACTAGGCGACCATCAAGCATATGACTGAAACCATCTCCCCAGCATTCCTTCACAATAATACTCTAATACTTGGTGGCTGCAGAGCACTTTAAATTTGGAATCTAAATAATATCCATAAACAAAAACCTGTCTATTTGCAAGGCTCCCTGAAGGGGTGATGGGTGAACTGGATGTTGCCAATGCTGCTCCTGTGGTCACAGCCCGGACCTTGTCATTGCTTAAAAATGTTCCTTTCAGAAAATCCCACCTGGCATCCACATGCTTGCATGCCTCCTCTTCCCCTCTCACTAAATCTGTTTGTTCTTCAGCTGCCTCAAGGCTCCAGGATCCCAGCTGCTTCTGTCTAACAGGCTTCCCTGGCTTGCTTTCCCTGCGGCCTGGAATCCACAGTCAATCTCTATACTGGTTTCCTATCGAGAACACTCAACTTCCTGGATTTTGCTCTGCATTTGCTCTACAATTCATTCCTCTCTTCTGCACAGTGGAGACACATAACTGCCCAATGATGATGGCTCCACTGAAAGCTAGTGTCTGGCATCTTCTGAGGCTCCCAGTGCTTTACTCTAGGTCTTTTATTTTCCCAGGTGTCTTCCTTTCCTAGTTCCCTTTTTTTGTTTTTTTCTGGCCTCCCATCTCTGTTTGTGCCTCCATCCCTTCAGTCACTGCAGGTAGGAGTCTCTTTCCTTTTTCAGAGGCAACAGAGGTCCTTAGATGGGAACTCTCCCTTTCATCTTTAAACTTGTCTATAAAAGTATTTCTTTCCTTCTTTCTTTCCTATTTTAAAAAAGAGCTGCCCTTTCTCCACCACAAAGCTAAGTTCTCCCACGCCATTTAGTTTTCCTGATTGTTTAAAAACATAAATGTGATGATGCCTTTTTTTTTTTTTTTGCTTGAAACTCTCCAGATGCTTCCCATTGCATCCTGATTAAAAAGCAAACTCTTTATTGTGGTCTTCAAGAAATGTTTGTACTAAAACAATATTTCTCACCCCAGGCTGCACCACAGAACTTAAAAAATAATCATACCCAGTCACCTCCAATAGATATTCTAATTTCTTGGTCAACAGCAGTTTTAAAAAGCCACCCAAGTGATTTCTTACCTCTCTTGAGGCACCTCATTCCATTCCCAGCCTTGCTCTCCACCTTGATCCCTTCCCTCCACTCATCACAAACCTCAGGTTTCAGCTTGAAGGTCACCATCTATGGGAGATATGACCTGAGACACTTGCCTCTACTCCACCTCCCAGTGATGGAAAGTCACAGGAATAATGACTGAGTGACTTACTGAAACACTAAATAAGTTCTGCTTGAAACCAACTTAATAACAAACTATAAAATAATGAGATTTATGTGCATTATTTGTGGGAGTTTCCCTCTATACATTGTCCAAATAGTTTCTATGGTGTTTTTGTATATTTAAAATATGAATTATGTTGAGAGTGAGTGCCATGGCAACCCATGTAGAAAAACCAAAGAAAAAGCAACTCATTCCTGTGGCTTAACTCTGAAATTAATTTTGCACAAAGAGCTGCCTGCATGAGTGTTTTTCTATTGAAATAAATCATGATTAATTCAGTTGGATTTGATCAAATACAGGCAGAGAACTTCTTTCTTTTCTTTTCTTTTTTTACAGAGTGTATAAAAATGAATTTAGGAGTAAAAGCTTCCAAAGACCAGTTTCCATGTAAATGAGAGGCCAAGACCCTGACCCCTTGGCTGGGAAAGTGTTATTGATCCTCAATTGATGGAAGGGCATAGATTTTTTCATATGGGGTTAAGTCCTGCTTAATAACGGTCCTAAAAAGAAGATGCCCATCCGCAGAGTTACTGGGTCATCATCCTCTTTTAGCTCTGCCAGAAAGGCCAAGTCGCTGCAGAGCCCAAGTCTCTCCTTCCTGGGCCGGCCACACATATGGGATTCCTTAGACATGGCAGCGTCATGTGCAGGTGACCATGACCCATTAGCCAGTGTGTCACAGTGTCCGTGAAGTAGTTGTCACTGCCCTGAATGCAGGGCAAGCTCTTGGCAGCAATATTGGGAGCCAATTAAAGAGCAGTCTCTCAGGGATGCCGGTCAGGCTGAGGAAGTGCTCTGTCATGTCCAATGAGCTAGTTGGTCCGTCTATCACTGGTGGCTCCCTTTCTGGCTGAGTTGGTTATTTCTTCCCTAATTAAACACTGTGTTTTTCCTCTCAGAGAAAGGAGGAATGGTTACCGCTGGACTGAGAGGAATGGTGTTTGCTACAGTCCCCAAAGACATCTATGGCACTGCTAACCCTATTCAAGGACCAGAGAAAAACCATTTTAACTAATTCCTGGAGTTGTTAACAGCAAACCTCTTTTAACTCAGCTTCAAGTAATTTCTTTGTTCTATGCCTGGTTTTTGACTCTTTCAAGCCATGTGGCCTGTCACAGTCGCCTCGTGAAGCACAGAGGATCCTAGAGTTTTGAAATTTTAATGGCATCTTGGGCCAGTAGGAAGGGAGATATTTACTCCCTTCAGTAACATTGTAGGTGATTGGTGAATCTCCTCCAACCTTTTTCCTAGGGGAGATGAGTGAGTAGGTGTCCCTGGCAGGGGTGTTTATGCAGTCAAAAGGAGAGAGCACTGAGTCAGGTGGCAGTGAAGACGGGGGTTTTCCAGTTTGGGTGGTAGATGTAAGTTTCATTAAACATGTCAGCTGGTTTTCAACAAGATGTTGAGATTTTCAAACGTATTCCCTAACCCCTTCACTCCCCTTTCTATATCTGCTTTCTTCATAATGTGGCCTCTGCCCCATCCCCTCCTTAGCCCCCATTCATGGCCACTGTCTCATCCAGAGTTCTAGATCATCACCTCCTCCTCCAAGCTCCCAGTCAAACCCACCCATCCTGTGGGGCCTCATTAGTGACTGGCTTTTTGTTAATTAAATAAATTACTGTTGTTGAGATACCAGATATGGGTGGAAAAGGTGGTCTTTCGCATTGTAATAGGGAACACTATTGTTTTATCTCATGGAAGGAACACACAGTGAGAACCCAGGTTTGGGGGCAACCCCAAAGGAGGGAATTTTTAGCAATCCTCCACATCTTTCAAAGAGGAAAGTGTCTGTTCTTGTAAAGGACTGTGTGTCCTTTTAAACAAGACAATTCCTTTCCGTTCAGCCTTAGTTCAGGCTACAGAAGGAAAACTGCAAGCTTTTAGAAATTGATTTTCCTTTTGATATATCAAGAGTTGCTTGCCATTCTTTGGTTCAGGCTGGTAGAAGCTTCTTGCCAAAGTTATTAAAAGGTTTTCATTTTCCTCTACATTTTAATCAGGTGGTTTGAATGAGGAGGAGAAATCTGAAAGAATGCAGCCCTCCACAGGCTAAGAGCCCTCACAACCACCCACATTATCTTCAGGGAGAGAGATCAGTTCCTCTTTCACAGTCCCAAGCTCATTACTTGCCCTATATTTACCCCGACTCTTTTTCCCCAACCTCCCTCCTGCTCATTCCTTCCACCTTACCAGACTCATTATCTTAAAACCTGCTTCTAATCTTTTCACTTCCCAGTTCAGAAAGGCATCCCTGGCTCTCTGAGTTGAATGCAGATACTTGACTCTGACTTCTCAGAACCCCCATGGTAATAATGTTGGCAACTACCCCTTGTGCTGCATTTGCTATGTGCCACACATTGTTCTAAGCACTTTACACGTGTTAATCCTTTTCATTTTCACATCCCTAGAGACAGGCACCATTATTGTTCCCATTTTACAGCTGAAAAAACTGAGGTACAGAGAAGTTATACTTAAGATCACAAAGCTAGCAAGAGGCAGAATGGGGATTTGAACCCATGAAGAGTGGCCCTGGGAGTACATCCCCTTTAATACCACAGTTCCTGCTTCTCTAAGGTGGGTCCACATTCCTTTCCATCCTCCCTTTTTTTTTTTTTACTGTTTGCTTATTGCATATTCCATGAATGTCACACTGTCTTGATTACAGTAGCATTATAGTAAGTCTTGAAGTCAGGTAGTATCAGCCCTCTGACTGTATTCTTCTTCAGTATTGTGTTGGCTCTTCTGGGTCTTTTATCTCTCCATATAAACTTTAGAGTCTGTTTATCAATATCCACAAAATAACATGCTGGTACTTTTATTAGGATTGCACTGAATCTATAGATCAAGTTGGGAAGAACTGACATCTTGATAATATTGAGACTTATTATCTATGAACATGAAATATTTCTCCATTTATTTAGTTCTTTGATTTCTTTCATCAGTTTTATAATTTTCTTCATATAGATCTTATACATGTTTTAGTGATAGATTTATACCTAAATATTTTATTTTTGGGGTGCTAATACAAAGGGTATTGTGTTTTTAATTTCAAATTTCACGGGTTTATTGCTGGTATATAGAAAAGTGATTGATTTTTATAGATTAACTTTGTATCTTGCAATCTTGCTATAATCACTTATTTGTTCCAGGAGATTTTTGTGGTTGATTCTTTTGGATTTACTAAATAGTCAATCATGTCATCTGTGAACAAAGGCAGTTTTATTTCTTCCTTTCCTATCAGTATGCCTTTTCTTTTCTTGTCTTGTCTTGTCTTGTCTTAGGTCATTAAATAGGACTTCCAATACAATGCTGAAAAGGAGTGGTAAGAGGGGACATTCTTGCCTTGTTCTGATCTTACTGGGAAAGCTTCTAGTTTCTTACCATTAATGATGGTGAGATGTTAGTTATATGATGTTAGCTGTAGTTTTTTTTTTTTTAAATATCTTTATCAGGTTGAGGAAATTTCCTTTTATTTCTGTTTATTTAGGAATAAACATCATGAATGGGTGCTGGATTTTTCAAGTACTTTTTCTGCATCTATTGATTTATCATCTGATTTTTCTTCATTAGCCTGCTGACCTATGCCCATTTTTTTTTATGTTGAGCAAGTTGTGCATACCTAGGATAAAGCCCACTTGGCTGTGATGTCTAATTCTTTTCATACATTGTTGAATTGAATTTGCTAATATTTTGTTGAGGATTTTTGCATCTATGTTCATGAGAGATATTAGTTTATAATTTTCTTTTAAAATCTTTGTCTGGTTTTGGTGTTAGGGTAATTATGTTTCAGAGAATGATTTAGGAAGTATTTCCTCTTTTTTCTATCTTCTAAAAGAGATTTTAGAGAATTGGTATTATTTCTTCCTTAAATGTTTAGAAGAATCAGTGAACCCATGTGAGCCTGATGCTTTCAGTTTTGGAAGGTTATTAATTACTGATTCACTTTTTTAAATAGATATAGGCCTATTCAGATGCTCTATTTTAAAAAAATCTATTTTTATTGATTTTAGAGAAGAAGGGATGGGAGTGGGGGAGAGATAGAAACATCAATGATGAGAGAGAATCATTATCGGCTGCCTTCTGCATGCCCCTACTGGGGACTGAGCCCACAATCCAGGCATGTGCCCTGACGGGAAATCAAACCGTGATCTCATGATTCATAGGTCGATGCTCAACCACTGAGCCACACCAATCGGGCAGCTCTTTCTTTATGTAGATTCAAGTTCTCTCTCTTTTAAAAAACAACAACATATTGTTATTGATTTCAGAGAGGAAAGGAGAGGGAGAGAGAGGTAGAAACATCAATGATGAGAGAGAATTATTGATCGCCTGCCTCCTGCATATGCTCCTGACCTGACTTGAACCCAGGAGCCTTTAGTCCGAAGGCCTACACTCTATTCACTGAGCCAAACTGGCTAGGGCTAGATCCAAGTTCTTGTCCAAGATCCTGATCATTTTCTATTTCTCTGAAGAATTTCTTTTAACATTTTATGCAAGGCAAGATGCTTTTTAGGATCATGTCCCAAATAAACTACTTCTATTCAAATCCGTGGCTTAGTGTCTGCTTCTAGGAGAACTCACATGGAGACAGTTAATTGAAAAAAAAAATCCTGTTGAATAGATAGGCTTATAAATTGTTTTTAATCCTTTTTAAGAATGTAGTGGACTATACATTAATAAAAATAAACAAATAGTAGTATTGACCTTTATCCAGCTCAGTTTTTGTAACTTTTAGTTTTGAAATAATTTAAAACATAACAGAAAAGTTACAAGAGCAGCACAGAAAAGCCTATGTACTTTTCACCCAGTTTCACATGTGCCCTTCAGAGAGATAACCACTTTTGCCTTATCATTCTTCTGAACCTTTTGAGAGTAAGGTGCAGGCATGGTGCTCCTTTCCCCCTACGTACTTCAGTGTCTGAATTCCTGAGAATGAAGGAATTCTTTTAATAGTCACAGTAAACTGATCAAAATCAGAAAATCAACATTGTATAATACTATTATCTAATCTCTAAACTATTTAAAATTTGCTAATTATCCCAATAATGTTTAATGGCATTTTTTCTCCCTCTTGTCTAGCATTCTTTCCAGGTTCATGCCTGCATTTAGTATCATGTCTCTAGTCTCTTTTAATCAAGACCATTTTCTAGTCTTTAATGACCTCAACTTTTTTGAAGAGTACAGGCCAGTTATTTTGTAGAATGTCCCCCCATTGGATTTTTCTGTATCTTCTCATGATTACATTGAAGTTATTCACTTTTTGGCATAAATACCTCCTCTCCTCACTATATAACAGGAGGCACTATTACTGGAGATATTAACCACTTGGCTAAGCTATTGTCTCCAGGTTTATCCACTGTAAAGTTAATATTTCCCTATCTGTAATTCACTTTATGAAATCTCATGACAAAAAGTACTATATAAAGCAAGATGGAGACATGTCAAAGGATCACAGGAGCAAGCCTGAAGGGGCTTCCCCTCACCAAATCTGGGGCAATGTTATTGTTAAAAAGAAATAAAGTAATAGATTTTAACCCACTGCATAATATAATAAATAATCCATGAGTTCATATTCACTTATAAATAAATAAGTGAGAAAATAAATGGAGTAGAAGGGAAAGTTCTTTCTTAGGGTGGAATTCCAACTGATAAAAGAATGAGTGAAGATGCATATTTAGCAACCATTATAATAATAATCAATTCAGGCAAGAATCATTAATGCATGCTGAAACATCCATCAATGGGTTAAAATCATGTTGACCAACAATTACATAATCGAGCTCACTCTTATCAGGCAAAGGGCTTTACTAGGGCTCTGTAGGGAATCCTAAACAGAAGCCTATGTCTTTCTTAGACTTTAAATAGCCTAAGATCTAGTAGAGAAGATCAGTGTCCACTAATCATCATAACACAGAGAAGAACCTCATGGTGTAGCATATAAAATGAAGAGGAAAAATGGAACTATCCAAGAAAGAATGCTAGACAAGGAATGCTCAGTGTGTCTGACCCAGTGTGGTGAAGTTTTTATATTGTCCTCCAGATGCATGCCATCCCAACATCAGATGTTTTCAAGGAGGAATAAAACAGGCTGCTGGACTGGGGCTGATGAGTGAGGAGGGAGAGAAATGTTTTTGCAGGCAGCTGCCCCTGTGGTCTCCAAGGGAAACAGTGCTAGAAACTGCAGCAGAAAAGTAGGGGGAAGGCTTTGGCTTAGCGCAGATGGGTCATTCTTCTATCAGGTGTCCATACACAGGTGGTTACCTGGACTTTCTCAGTGAGATGGGATCATGGAGAAAATGACAGTGTTGGCATATTGATAAACAACAGATGTTAATTTTCTTTCTGGATTTCTTGGGCAAAAAAACCTCTCTTTTTGGAAATTACTTCCCCCATTATCCATCAAAGGCTGAATATATTGCTCTCCCAGGGCCATAGTGCAATTTTCTCTTTTACATAGCTTACAGATATGAGTCACAGGGAGAGGAGAATTATATTAGCTATGGGGGTCAGTGTACTCAGAGCATGATCAAAACTGTTCAAAAGGAAACAATAAAGCAAATCATTCCTTATTTTGGGCTGGTTGAGAAAGCTTCCAAGATCCCTAGTCCAAGTCCCTATTCCAAAGTTGTCATTGGGACCTGGTTCCGACACCTGCCCCAGGATCCCAGTGTGGCTGTGAAACTTCAGCCAGGGTTTTACTGGGAGCTCAGGAGTGGCTGGGCAGGAAGAGAAATTAACCAGGAATAGTTGAGACAAACCGGACCCTGATGGACTTGCCTGTTACCAAGGAGTCCAGGAGTCTAAATTACAGGGTCCAAAGAGGACCTTTCCCACTTGGGCTCCTTCATATTTCCTATTGCCGGTCATAAGATCTGGCTTTTGGGCACATGATCCCTGCAAGATCCGGAGAAAGACAGGGAGTTGTGAGCCCAGTTGAGCAAGTGTGAAGGACTGGGCTCCAGTTCACTCAGGGAAGGTGGGGTACACTTCCCCATCTTAGGGATTGGATAAGTAATTACTCATTAATTCAATACAATTACTTACCGAGTGACTTTTACCCACCAGGCATTAGATCCAAATGCTGCTGTGGGGGCATAGCTGGACCCATGGGTCTCCACCAGCCTATGGCTATAAAACCAACTGCAAGCACATTCAGTGGTGAGGAAGCAGCCAGGGACCAGCATTGTTGGCATCACCTGAGAACTTCTCAGAAATGTAAATTCCACTGAATCACAATTTCTGGAGGCGGATCCCAGCAATCTGTGTTTTAGCACGTCCTGTAGGTGATTCCATCGTATGTTAGAATTTGAGAATCACTGGTCTACCTTGATGATACTTGCTCAAGTCTTGGGTGAGGCTGAGAATGCTGGTTCAAGGTCTTATGGGGTGGGACTAGTCGAAGGCAGGGATTAGAATATCGATTAGGGTGCTGGTTCCATAGCACATTGCTGCATCATAAAGCTTCTTGGAATTCTTATAAAGACTCTTCACTAATTTCTGGTATCTAGGGCCCATTCGATTTCTGAGTTGAAGGCAGGAACTGCAACCCTTTTGAGCACACCTGGGACCTGGGAAGTTAACATCTGGAGGCAAACTATGTCCAGCTGATACATCTTTGCCCTGATCACCCACATTCTCCCTATGAGAAAGGAGTGGTTTGTTGGGAAACTGCTCTTGGGTGTAATGGCAAGGACCAAGCACATAAGGATAATTCTGGGGATTATGTAACTTCCCCCTCTTTCCTTTGACTCTTCATTCTTTTTGATTTCTGGAAATCTGTCTTCTTAGTCATGACTGGTGCTTGTAGATTTAGGGATTACAAGATTTCACAAAGTATATTTCATTGAATGCTAGTCCTAAGGGAAGCCCCATGGGAGTGCTGCACACTCAGTCCCCTTTTTGTATGTCACAGAGCATGTGACTTAATGGCTCTATGAAATTTTTCATTTACTCATTCAATAAGGAGTTATTTACTAGTAGTACCTACTCTGTACTGGGTACTATTCTGAGTGGACCAATAAAAAATACCTCTTGTGGAGAATGGGGGGATAAGGACACATTTGTAATACCTTAATCAATAAAAAAGAAAAAAAAGAAAAAGAGAATATTTTCCAAGCTTAAAAAAAAAATACCTTGGTTTAACTTAGCAATTCCCAAACTTTATTTTACTATTAAAACCTTTTATTATGTAACATATATTCACCTCTCAGGGAACTAACATTCAATGGGACATGCTTTGAGAATGATAGATGTATCTGTGCAGGGATGTACAAGGGACCTGAGTTCTAGGCAGCTGAAAGAAGGGAGAAATTTGGGACATCTTGAAGCACAGAAACCAACGTTGATCATAGGGATGTAAATTTGTTAACATAATAATCATTGTTGCCCTGTCCATGTTGGAAAAAGTTTTTCCATGTATCAACCTGATGGAATAAGTACAAGTATCACAGAGAGGGTGATTTTAGAAGCTGGGATTATATCAGATATTTTCATTTAAGCGCTCCAAGTTATTTTAGTGCATGCAACAGCAAAACAACTTTGAAAAGGGGACTGCTTAGTCTGATTAGTTATTTGTCTACAAGTAGAAAGAAATTCACTCTTTAAAAAAAAAAGTTTTTATTTATTTTAGAGAGAGAGGAAGGGAGAAAGATAGATAGATACATTGGTGAGAGAGAAACATCAATTGGCTGCCTCCTGCATGCCCCCTACAGGGGATCAAGCCTGCAACCTGGGCATGTGCCCTGAAGAGGGAATCGAACCGGTGACTTCTTTTTTTTTTTTTTTTGAACCGGTGACTTCTTGATTCATGGGGTCAACGCTTGTTGAATGAATTATTCTAACATTAGAATTCAGTTAAACCTAAAGCCCTGGTCAAGGTGAGTCTGATCGTTCTTTCGTATGTTGTGCTGGAGACAAGCAGGCTGGCCAGGGTTTCTTTCTCTGTGGGATAAAAGGCCAATGGAGTTATCCCTAAACTCCCATCCGTGACAGTCCAGCACAGGGTCTCTTGGACCAGCAAAGCCTAAATTTCGAAGAGGAGAGGCCCACGCCATGACCTGGCCTTTCCCTACTGGGACCCCTTTCCAGCCATCTGATGATTCTCTGCATTTCTCCAAGCAATCATGTCTCGTTCTCTCTTTCCCATCCTGGCCTTCCCATGTACTGTTTTCTCTGTTCAGACCACTCCCCCCTTCTCTTTAGTCAGCTGCTTCCTATGTTTCTTCTGTGACAGTGATATTGTGATTTATAATAAGAAATATATATGTGGTCCTTATCCTGTTTCTAGCATAGAGCTCTTAAATCCTTGCAATTTCCTAAGTGATGAGTATCGTAAAGGCATTGATGAGGTGATTTTTAGAAAGCCCCTAGGTCACCTAAGAATGGGAGGTAGTTGCCAGAGAAACCAAACTTGTGATTAGAGGGTTGGAATTTTCAGTCTCACCTCCCTCACCTCAGAGGAGGGGAGAGGAACAGGAGATTGTTTAATCACCAATGGCCAATGATTTAATTAATCATTCTTATGTGATGAAGGCTCCATTAAAACTCTAAAAGGACAGGGTTCGGACAGCTTCCGGGTTGGTGAACATGTGCAGATTCTGGGACAGCATGGCAGCTCTGCACCCTCCCCCACACCTTGCTCTATGCATCGTTTCCATCTGCTGTTCCTGAGCTATATATTTTTATAATAAACCACTAACCTAGTAAGTAAAACATTTTTCTGAGTTCTGTGAGCCAGTCCAGCAAATTAATGGAACCCAAGGAGGGAGTCATTAGAACATCCAATCTATAGCTGGTCTGTCAGAAGCACAGGTGACAACCTGGGTTTGCAATTGGCATCTGAAGGGAGGGGGCAGTCTTTCAAGACTGAGCCCTTAGCCTATGGGACCTGACACTATCTTTGGGTACACCATGTCAGAATTGAGTTGAATTGTAGGACACTTAGCTGGTTTTGCAGAATTGCTTGGTATATGGAATGCCCCCGCCCCCCCCCGCCCCACACACACAATGAAATTGAGTGTAGAACCCTTTTAGACCCCTTTATTGCTCATCACCATCCCTCAACAAGGTGAGGGTTGGGTGCCCCTGTCAAGTGCTGCTGTAACATCCTCATCTCAGCTTTTGATACCCTTGGTTACTCATCAGCCTCCCCTGATAGACTGGGAGCTCCATGAAGACAGGAGCTGGTCTCTTCTGTTCACTGTGATATCCCAGACCCAGCACAGCACCTGACTCATCCCCACTCCTTAACCAGGACTTGTTGAGTGAAGGAATGGATGCTGGGCCAGCTTGTGGAAAGGGAGATGAGGAAGAGAGAGACCAGGCAAGGCACCTCCTTAAGACCATAATTGCTCATTGCCCCCAAATGTGTTGCTACTGTTCTGATGCTGGGAGAATGAGAAGTGAACTTTGAAGGGACCTTGGGCTTGTGGGGGAACAGCAGTTACGGGGTCTGTATTTTTGTGACTTGAAGGGTGAGAACCTTCTTTGGGAGAATCCTGCCTGGAAGGGGAACTGAGCCTAGCCCTGTTCCTTATCGGTCCTTGCCTGAGCCAAGCATGTGTGGTTGGGCTCTTAGTCCTGACCTACGTATTACTGCTTGTGTCTGACGCTCCATTCTTCTTTCATTGGGACATTTTGGCTGAGTTTATACACTTAAAAGTATTTAATTTTAATATCTTTATATTTGGAATACTTTAATATTATTCACTTTATACTCCCTTAACTTCCTAGTTTTTATTGTACTTTTTAGTCTACAGTATTAGCGAATAATTTTGTAACATGTTCAATCTTATTTATTGAATACTATTTGATATTCCTTTTAACTCTATTCAGTAGGATATTTTTAGCTAAATTTTGCCCTTATTGGGTACATGTTTAAATTAAGTGTATATATTTCTTAGCACTTAAAAATGTATCAAAATTTTCTAGCATTTTCCTTTTATTCTTTATAGATATAATTTTTTTCTTGTTACTCCTCATCCAAGAATATTTTTTCATTGATTTTTAGAGAAAGTGGGAGGGAGGGGGAGAGAGAGAGAGAGAGAGAGAGAGAAACATACTTCAGTCCGAGGGCCGACACTACCCACTGAGCCAAACTGACGAGGGCTTGCTCTTTATATTTTTAAGACATTTTCAGTTGGGTTTATCCTCTTAGTCCACTTTCTAGCATTTGCTGTTAAGTTAGAGATGAGAAGTAGTGATGTTGGTAGGACAGAGGGATGGGTGGCACAATAGGGACTAACTTAATAAGGGATCGGTGGCCCTTCTCCCTGTGCTGACAGCTCCACACACTCTTGGTTTGCTACCCCTTTTCCACCCATTCTAAAAGGAGGTTGTTCTTGCTGTTGTTAAAAGAGAACCTGATATTTGCCATGGTCAAGAAGAAAGAGTGTCTCAAATTAAATCCCATCCCAGTCAGATGGTTTGGGAAAGTCACAGGACAAATTATATGGGTCGGAAGTTATTAAGACTGACCTGAAATACTGCTCAAGGGAATTGCTCATTATCATGTTCCAGAATAAGCTAGGGCTTCTCTGAACCACAAACCACAGTCTCCAAGCATCTCACAGCCTTTGTATAGAAGGAAAGCTTCCTGGAGGTGGTGGGGGATGAGGGTCTGCAACTCAGGCCCTGAAAATTAACCCCAGAGAACAGGTGGCCTTGAAAGTCCTGTTAGAAACCATTGGATGGAAACATAAGAGAGGGACAATAGTCAAAGCCGGGAAATTATATTTTGTTGACCTACTTACAGGATTAACCTAAGTATATTGACTCACATTCTTTCTGGTCAGAAATTCAAAGCCTTAGTTGTCAAGTGCTCCTAGAACCACCGTTTCTTGTCACATGTGCAGAATGGCCACTGGCTCATAGAGGGAAGCAGGGAGCAGGAGTTAGGTCAAGTCATGGAGGGAAGAGAAAAAATTCTGAAAAGATTCATCGCTTCCTTCTTATTATGTAAGACGTGATTTCCCCAAAGAAACAAGATGCTAAATAAAAGTTAGGGTCTCAAACCACAAGCCTACTTTAATCCACGTTGTTGCTGACTATATTCAATTTAGTTTAATTCACATCAACAAGGCAGAGTTTTCTTTTCATGCCAGGAAGAGGAAGTGGAAGCGAGTAGGCTTTGAGGATGACCCAAATGGTACAATTTAGAGTTTTCATTGAGCATGGAAGAGTGCGTGTGTGTGTGTGTGTGTGTGTGTGTGTGTGTGTTTGTGTGTGTGTGTGTATGTAGTGGGGGTGGGAGGGGTCAGAGGAAGGGTGGGTGGAAAGATGAATAAAATGTGGCCCCTTTCCTCAAAGCGCTGTAGTTGGAAAGGCAGATATGTACTCAATATGGGCAATGATAGTGGTGGAGGCGTCATCTGACCCCAGGGTGACAGAAGTATTCGGTCTGAGTGGGAAAAGTTGAAAGATGTGGCAGCTTCCGTGTGAAGGATGTTAGGGCATTAAGCAGCAGAGGGGTGAAGACAGTATGCCTTTGAGGCAGAGAAAATGGTTGGGCAAAGGTTCAGGGCAAAGGTTCAGGATGGTCAGCTGCAGGGCACAGTCATGGAAGAGCCGAGAAGCTGCTGCAGAGGGTGGGAGGGGCAGGTGGACTCTTTTGAGTAGATGAGATGGTCTCATCACTTACATAGAAGGTAATTGTTCATATTTCCATGTTGAATTACAGGCAGGTGCTTTTCAAAAGCCTAATTCTTCTAAAAAAATGTGGTCTTGCTTCCAACTGAAGAACTACCCGTCTCATATACAATGGTTCATTACCATGAAGAATAAGAAAGTGATTAATTATGAAAACATTGTTATATTTAACTTTCCAGGGATGGATTTGTTAAAGAATAGCAAAAAGGTGTTTAATAGCTTTAAATGTTATTTTGTAACCAGCCTATTTTGTAACTGTATATTATTAGGAGTAATGCATGCAAAGGTGTGTGCTGTCACTGGGGACACTGAGGTTGCAGGCTCTAATGTGGGGCCAGGAGGAGGAATAAAGGGAAAAGTAAAGAAAGAATCTCTAACAAGGATCAGGTTCAGGAATAACTCGCTAGACTATGGAGATTAATGTCAATGCCCACCTATTTGTGTATCTGGACAGAATACACAAACTTCTTTCTTTTGGGTGTCCATGGAGTGAGGACTCCATGGTGGGCAGTGATAAATCAAGTAAGTGATCTCTGATTTAATTGTGTTTATGTGATTTTATATTATCTGGACAAGAGGCTGAGTGGAATTCAGTTCTTTATTGAGATATTTGGTTGAGCAAGCATTTGTCCACATCTCCATCTTCAGTTTAATTTTTCCAGTAAGGAACTGAAACAGAAAATTCGTGGGTAGAGTCTATTGAATTCCTGAAATTCTAGTTCATTTGTAAATCACTAATAGATAACAATTTACATACATATTAAGTATAAAATATATGGTGAGATACTTTAAGAAAATGCTTTTGAAATATTACAAAGTAATTATTATTATCTGGTTCTATTTTCACTTTGTTTGTTCAACCTTAAACTCTTGAAGATGGACTACTGTAATCTGATTTTGAGATACAAACTGGTGGTATCTTGACTGGGGAAAGGTCTCATCTTATTCTTACTCTTTTTAAAAATATATATATATTTTATTGTTTTTTTTTTACAGAGAGAAACAGAGAGGGATAAAGAGTTAGAAACATCGATGAGAGAGAAACATCGATCAGCTGCCTCCTGCACACCTCCTACTGGGGATGTGCCTGCAACCAAGGTACATGCCCTTGACCGGAATCGAACCTGGGACCTTTCAGTCCGCAGGCCGATGCTCTTTCCACTGAGCCAAACTGGTTAGGGCTTATTCTTACTATTAAAAATACTGGCTCTGGTCCCAGTGGGGCATTCTCTTGAGGAAGCATAATTTTGTTTTTTAGCCTACATCTTGCATCTACATGAGGGAAGAGAAAACCAACAATATGGAGTGTTTCATCCATTTACACATTTCTGCCCCCTCATTCTCATCTATAAAGATATAGCTTTTTCAATTGTAAAATTTTTACTTCTATGGGCAAATAGCAAATAATGTAGCTGTGTTACCGAACAACAGAAAAAACACATCCATATGAAACCATCCATAAAACACGGTATCTGACTAGCAATGAGGTATGGCATGATAAATCATGGTGCATCACTAAATAGCATATTACACAATTGTTAAATGATAATTAGGGACACTGCATAAAAACATGAAAACATACTTAGGATATAATGAAAAGACTAAAGAAAAACACATGATTATAATAGGTAAGTTGCATATGCATGTGGAGGAGGCCCGGAAGATAATATGCTAAAATGGAAATATGTTAGTTCTATTAGGATAGTGGGATTGTGGATTTTCAAAAATATTTTCTTCAATGTTATGAAAGAATAGTAACAGTGAGTTCACCAAATAAGTGATGCTGTAGGTATAGAGGGGAGATATTAATAAACAATTAGAAGTTGGATATTATCAAAAGGGAAAACACATTTAAAAGAATAAATCTTTCTTCCCACATTTGCCAGATCAATGGGTATTAAGATCCATAGAATTGAAAACATTTTCAAAGGAGCTGGTTAGTAAGTTTGGAAGAGAGCCTGAACTGAACTCTATCTGAATTTTGTTTACCATGATCATTGCAATAGAGACTAAGTCTTGAAACAGTTGTCTAAATCTGCTCCAGCTTGGATATCTTGGCTGAATTTACACTTTGGAATCAAGAAACAGTTTTACCTCCTTCGACCTATCATTTCCCTCTTTCAAAATGCATTCGAATTATCAAGAGGTATTGTGGTTTTCCCTCCATGCCAAATCCAAAGTAAATTACATTTAGTGTAAAGTTATGTATTAGATTATTTGGGGCTCCAATATTAAAAAATTTATCCTCAAAAATATTTTACTCTGAATATCTTTATTTTATCCCCAGAAATGTATTTTGCTGAATAAAAAAATATTTGATAATAAAACAAATCTGCTTTCACACATTTACAAAATTTTTTTTAGTAATAGCAAGAATTCAATCCATGTCACATATTAGTAATCATGAATTGGATAACTTTGACCTGCATTTTGCTGTAACTCATTTCATGGCAATATATCAAGTGCCTTTGCCACAGTGTCATAGAATATTCAACCTGGGAATGAACGAAGAGGTAACCTAGCATCAGTCAGTCCCACTCCTCCCTTCTCAGGAAACTGAGGTGTAAGAAGATAAAATTTGCCCAGGATCACCAATCTCATTTGCTGACATTTAAACCCTACCAAAAAACAATTACATACCTTTGATGTTGCATTTGACTAGAAAATTGTGATTTTTAAGGTCATGATGTTTAAAAACAAGAATAATTGCCATACTTAGAGAATTACAGTGTTGGACCTGAAATACACACAAGAGATATACCTAAACTTTTTGTCCTCAATTCCCCTTTTGGCAAAAAGTGCCTGAAACTCTCTGACATTAAAAAGAAATCATCATTCCTTAAAGGATGCAAAATTATTCTGATCTTCAAGATTAAATATATCACCATTTCTATATATAACTCAATATTTCTCTTCAACTGGATCAGATAATATTCTGGCTGATTGACCTCTTGTCTATTACAGTTGATCAAATGAAAGAGGAAATACTTTCTAGGGCCCCATTGTGATTGTTTTCCTCAGCAGCAAAAAATTGAACATGAAATTAAGCAGACCTTTGCCATGTAATGTTTACTGATCAGATGAACTTAATAGAAACTGGGCTTTGGTTAATCCTAGTAGATTAACTCTCATTTTATTGGCACTTACAGTCTTTGGGAATGCTGAACAAAAGTACAAATAATGACATTTCTGACATTTCCAGAAGTTTAATCATTGCATGTCACGTAAATTCTGCATAAAGTTCAAGACAAAGGTATTGACTTCACAGTCTTCAGATTTTAAAAGGCATATAAGAATAGTAATCACCAGTACATGTTTCCCCAAAATGTTAAAGACACTTGTATACATATGCAGAATCCATTTTGACTGGACAAAAACAATTTCTGATCTATGAAAATATTACATTAAGTCATTTTGCACCTGATGAGGAAATTATACATGAATGATAGTAAATGTTAGAAAACACTTCAGATAAAGACCAGTAAGTCACTTTTAATGAAGAATTTAATAAGTAACATAGCCATCTAAAAATGTTAGTTTTTCACATAGCCAGTCACATTTACTTTACTTTATTTGAAATTCCTGGTCTTGTCAGAGGATATCATAAAACTCAATG
Source organism: Corynorhinus townsendii (assembly GCA_026230045.1). Lineage (NCBI taxonomy): Eukaryota > Metazoa > Chordata > Mammalia > Chiroptera > Vespertilionidae > Corynorhinus > Corynorhinus townsendii. The sequence continues at coordinate 146,736,529 of JAPDVU010000005.1, read as the reverse complement.
ACATAATTCAACTGTCTTTAACTCCCCTTTCTCCAGAAACCATCCTACCCTAAGGAGGGATGCAGCTTTTCTGTCCTGATTTTTTCTTCTTTTAACAAATACTAAGTGTTAAAGGCTTTCAATAGATAATCATTTCTTATAACGAAGCATTGTTTTTTTCTTCTTTCAATATTTTCAGACCTAAAGCAGCTCAGGGTCCCTATGAATAGCTGGTTTGTTTTTGTTTTTGTTTTTTTGCAGCCCACTCAAGATTTGCCTTGCTTTCAGCAGGTACTGAGGGGCACTTGTTGGGTTATTTACAAAACATCCAACATGGTTTAAATTGTTAAAAAGTAACTGAAACTTCTTCCTCTCCTACCCATTGCCTCTTCCAGTGTCCTTAACACTCACCACCCCTCCCTAAAATGTGTCCCCCACATGCCTATTTACATGGCTCTCAGGCACCAGGCGTCTGCACACTCATCACATACCCGGTCCATCTCTAACAGTGTGAAGGCTGTTGGAGCAGGGCTGTTTCCTTCCATCGGGAGCTGAGTGTAGTCATGTTTCTATCAGCACAGCGGCCCTTGTATGCAAAGCTTAGACGATCGTCTCGTGGTCCCACTGGCCTTGGCTCTGATTGATGTAACAACAGTATCTGTCATAGGGACTGTTCTGCTTGTAGGAGCAAACGATGATACTGTCCTGGGGCACGAAAAAGATGCTGTCCTCGGGCTCGGGGCACTCGGACCTATCCCAGGCTGAGCACTTGGCATCCAAGGCACTGTAGGTGAGGGAACTGCCTGAGGGGCAGTAGCCGTCCAGGTATCTGGAAGTCTCCTGCTGCCCGCTCTGGACCAGGCTCTGGCATTCTCCTTCTTCCGTGGGGGTGGGAGTAGTGATAGAGCTGGCCACAGGCACCTCAGCCTGCCCCTGGGGGGGCAGCTTCCCCCGGAGGCCTGCCTTCTTAGCCAGCTCATTGGAGCTTCCTTTGCCTGACTCCAGGTCCGAAGGGGTCCTCAGCAGTTCCACCACCTCCTTGTCCTTGGGTTTCCGGAAGCAGGGCAACTTTCGGACCCATAGCAGCTCATTTTCGGGCCACTTGGTGCACCCCTCCGTTTTCCTGGCCAGGGCAATGGCCGCGATGCCTGGCAGGCAGATGGCTGGTCCGATGGCCAGGAGGGGTATGTTTCCCAGAGTCTCTCCTTTCATCCCAGAGACAGTGAACATGAAGCCAAAGACCAGGAAGACGCTGACCAGGGCCACCACCAGCCCAGTCCTCGGGTTAATGTCATCAGGCCTCATCTTTCACTCATCCAGGTTGGGGCTTCTTGCTGGCCAGGGAGCAGCTTTGCTGTCTTGCGTCACAGAGGAAATCACAATGGGTTAAAAGAAATTCCCAAGTCCATTTCCCACCCACCAACTCTGTCTCTTTTACTCTTTGTCTCTCTCCACCTGTCTGACAATCTTGGTCTCTGCCTCTATCTCTTGCCCTGTTTCTGTTGCTCTTTGTCCGTCCGTCTGTCTGTGTCTCTTTACTATTTTAACCTCAGTCTTTCATATAAACGTCCACCGACGGGGGTCACTGAGGTACCTGCGGGTCCCTCCTGTCTCCAGTCTCCTGGGATCAGGGGAAGAAGCCAGTCTGAGTCTCCTTAGAAACCTCCACAGCAGCTGTGCCCTCCACTCTCTGTCTTGTGTCTGGGAGGAAAGCCTGGCTTTTCCTCCTGAAAATCAGGAAGTGGGAGGTGGGAGCCTGTCTTTCCCAACAGTGCGGGTCGCGGTCCCCAAGCTCTGGAAGCTAAGGCAGCCCAGCCCAGCGCTGGCTCTGCGCGCGGACTTCCAGGCGTTGGAGGGAGGGCGGGAGGAGGACTTAGTCTGAGAAAGAGGGAAAGCGACGCGAGCCTGCCCGCGTTACATCACTTTCAGAGCAAGCTCAGAAACAAAAAGGACGTGTGGGGGCGCGAGGGGGGCAGACCCAGGAGCAGCGGAAGAGGCTGCCCAGGGTCCAGTGGAGATCCCCAGAGCAGCCGGGATTCGTCCCACCGCTGCCCAGGAGGGCTGAGCAGGGAGGCTGGACTCACTTCAGTGCCCGGGAGGGTCGGGGGAAGGGGTGGTGGTGGGGGGGGGGGGCGGGCGAGGCTGCTGCTGACCGGGGATGGAAACTCGGCTCTCTTCGCCCACGGGGCAGCCTGGCTCCGAGGACCAGAGCTGCCTGCTGGAGATGTCTTTCGGGACCTGGACCCCTCTTTAGTTACAAATCGGGAGGATTCGACCCGACTGATAATGGTCCCAGGATTTACCCCAACCGCTCATCTCTCAACCTCAAGGCTCTAGGTGCTCGGAGGGCGGCACACCTCCAGGTGCCGCGCTGCTCTCGGTCCAGGCGCTGGCAGCAGCGAGCGGTGCTCAACAGCGCTCTGGCCGCGGAGCGGGCTGCAGACCTGGACCGGCGCACAGGACCAGCGCCCAGGCTGAGTTAACAGTGAGGGGTGGGTGCCAGGTTTGCTCAGCCCTGGGTGGAGTCACCAGAGACTTCCCCCCAGGTCTTCCAGTTGCGGACTCTGGAGGGGGTGGCCTTGGAGCCCGGATCCAGCCAGGTCTTCTGGGTCAAGGGAAAAGGGCTCTCCGCCATCGGATCCTAGTCCTTACGCGTGGCACCCAAGACCCTGATACGAGGAGAAGGGGGAACCTCGACCGGGCGGGACTGGCTGACCAGCCCCTCTGCAGTTCCAGCTTTGGGCGGTTCTCTCCTCCCTTGCTGAGGCTGGTGTGGAGAACCAGTCTCCCTCCCATGGCAGGGGGTGATGGATTCTCTGGCCCCAGGGGCAAGACTGGCTTTGACCATGGTGCTTCCACAGGATGCCCATTTGGGGTAGATGGGGAATAGTGAGGACCAGAACAGGGCAAGGGGTACATTCTGTAATACAAGGCACTGCCTGGTGGGAAGAACTTGGACATCCAGGCCTTCCCCACCTTCTTCGTGTGTGCTTGGGAAAATGACTTGAATGGTGTGAGAACCAGTTGACTCCTCTGTAAAAGGATAATATAACTACCAAATATGTGAGAGAACAGTCTGAGGACTAAATAAATGTGACGTTCCTAGCACAATGCTTGCTATGTGGTTCCTTCCATAAAATGGTTGAAATCGATATTTGCATAGTTTGCCATAATCAAGGTAGGCACAAGCCAAAGCATACATCTTGCCAATGTCCCGATTCTCACTAAGGACAGTATACTTCCTGCCCTTCACATTGGTAAGATCTCCCAGCATACCTTCATTAATGCCCCCTTGTATGAAGTTAGCACGAGTGGTTTTTCCTCTTTGAAATCTAAAGAGTCTCTGGTATGATAGGCATTTCTCTGAAAGTGATGCCTCCGAATTAGGCTACAATTGACTTATGCCTTTACTGTCAATTTAGAAGAGATGATGGAGGTGGGCATTGGGAAGTTTTACATTAATTTTTATTGAAGTATCATATAGAGAAATGAGCACAAATCATGAGCACACATTTGAATGAATTTTCACAAAATGAACATGTCCGTTTAACCAGCACCCACATCAGGAAGGAGACATTTTAGCAACCCTAATAACCCCCCATACCTGTATGTCACTCCTCCTCCCTCCATCCCCCAACAGATACCATTGTCTTGACTTCTAGCAGCACGGGTTACTTCTGCCTGTTATTTGACTTTATGTAAATGAAAAAAGAATGGAACTTTCCATTCTCCTTTCCTGGTACCTCACACTTGGAACTGACACATAACTCCCTGACACATTAACTCCCTCTGAAATTCATCAGTTTGTTGGATTCTTTTTGTTTTTTAAGTGGAATTTTTTTTTTTATTGTGGCAAAATATACATAACATAAAATTTACCATTTAACCATTTTAAGTGTACAGTTTAGTGGCATTAAGTACATTCACATTGTTGTGCAACCATCACTACTATCCATCTCTAGAACTTCTTCATCTTCCCAAATTGAGACTCTGTACCAATTAAGCAATAACTCTCTACTCCCCACTTCCCCAGCCTTGGCAACCACTATTCTACTTGCTATCTCTATGAATTTGACTATTTGAGGTACCTCATATAAGTGGAATTGTAGAACATTTGTTCTTTTGCGTTAGATTAATTTCACTTGGTGTAATGTCTTCAAACATACATCAGAATTTCATTGCCTTTTAAGGCTGAATGACATTCCATTTTGTGTGTGTGTGTGTGTATAACATCACATTTTGTTTATCCATTTCTCTGTTAATGGATACTTGGGTTCCTTCCACCTTTGACTATTGGGAAAACTGATGCTATGAACATGTAAAATGAGGATAATAACATTTACTTCCCAGGTATTATGAGGATTAGACACTATGTTAAATAGTCAATATATTTGAGGCTCCTAGGAGAGTGCTCACCAGTAGCGTGCCCTGTGTCAGCATCTGCTTTGATACTGGTGAGTGCCTCTTGCAGAATAGCTGCTTTTGATGAGCTGGGCTCTGTGCTAAGCACTTCACATATATTATCTCATTTAATCTTTATAACAACCCCGTGAAGAAGGGAACTGAGGCATGGAGAGATTCAGTAACTTGTACAAGGTCATACAATGGATAAGTTGGATGCCAGAGTCCAAGCTCTTAATTTATTAGGTTATAGTTTTGCCTTCCCTTCCTCCCCTATAACTTCCCATGGCCTTAGACTTAACTTCCTCCAATTATAACTTTAAATCAGAGGAGAAGGAACATTTGTAGATGACCTGCAAAGATATCTACACTGCCAAATTCTTGGTATCTTGTAATTCAAACTAGAGAGACTGCAAGACACCTCAATTCATCACTCTGTCCCTTCTGTCCCTTTCCCTCTCTAACTGACAGTTCCCATTTGAGCAGCAAAATCAAGGGCTTGGAAATACTATTCATGTCTAAGAACCAAGTCAAGTGGTTTTTATTTCATTTTTATCAGAGCCTATTCTGAAAAGCCTGGGATATCTTGCTCCAGAAATTAACTTCTGGTAGCCACAGTGAAAGGCATTGGAATGACAAAGTGAAGCCCATCAAGGGAAGTGCAGAGATTACTGAGATCCCACATTTTGAGAGAGGTGTCATTTTCATTTTTTACTCCATAAGATTTTAATGAGTCTAAAAGCAAAGTGTTTGATATAGAAAAATTTAAAAGCATAAAAAATATAATAAGAAAATGTACATCAGTCATAATTCCACTGTTATGCTGAGACAACCACTGTGACAGAGGTTTACCTCGATCTTTCCAACAGTTCTGATTTCTTTTCATTGCTTTTCTGCACTGGCTAGAACCTTCAGTACAATGTTGAATAGATGTTGTGATTTCAGGCATTCTTATGTTGTTCCCATCTCAAAAGGAATGCATTCAGCAGTTCACACATAGAATATTTGCTATAGTTGTTTTTGGCAGATAACATTTTTAGATTAATAGACCATTCTTTTATTCTTATTTTGCAAAGAGTTTTCTTGTCATAAAATAATGTTGAATTTTGTCAAATACTTTTTGTGTGTGTATCTAATGAGATACTCATATATTTTTTTCCCAATTCATTACCTTGGTGTGTTATTTTAATTAATTTTCTAATGACAAATCAATTTTATACTCTTGAATTAAATCTAACCTGCTGGATTTTATTGGCTAATAATTTGTTTAACTAGGGTGCATTTGTGTTCATGAATGATATTAGCCAAATGTTTTTTTCTCACATTGTTCTTCTCAGATTTCAGAATTAAGGTTATACAAGACTTATACATTCTAAAAAACTTTGGGTATGATGGTATCACTACTGGCTCTACTGAAAGTTCAGCAGAATTTGCCAGTGAAGCTAATTGATCTAGGATTTGAGAGTGAGAGATTTTTGATTTCTGATTTAATTTAAGGTTATAGGACATCCCCAGCCAGTTTGGCTCAGTGGATAGAGCCAAAGGGTCCAAAGGGTCTTGGGTTCGATTCCGGTCAAGTGCACCTACATAGGTTGCAGGCTCCTCCCCGGCCCGGGGCCCTAGTCGGGGCATGTGCAGAAGGCAACCAATTGATGTTTCTCTCACATTGATATATTTCTCTTTTTCCCTTTCTCTTCCACTCTCTCTAAAAATCAATGGAAAAATATCCTCAAGTGAGGATAAAAAAAAAGATTATAGGACACATTCTAGCTCTCCTCGTGTTAGTTTAGTGAGTTATATTATTTAAAGAGTTGTCTATTTTCATGAGAATTTTCAAATTCATTGGCATGATTTAGTTAAAAATATACTCATTGTCTTTTCAAGGTCCACAACATCATAATTATATCTCCCTTTTCATTATTGACATTGCCTGTTTGTGCCCTCCTTTTTCCATCTGAATCATCTTACTAAAGCCTTATCAATGTTATTAATCTTTTCAAAGAACCAATGCTTCAGTACATTTTTTCTCTCTCATTAATTTTTGCTGTTACCTTCTTGTTTTCCTTTCTTCTATCTTCCAAAAATGATTTGGGTTCAACTACTTAGGTTCTGTAGTGCCATAAGCAAAGTATTGTAAGCTTTTTCCTCAGATTCTTCCTCAGGTTTGGGCTTGATTCTTCCCTTTTGTCTAGGAATTAGGGCTTGTGTCTCTTTTTTTAAAAAAAAAATCTTTATTGTTCAGATTATTACAGTTGTGCCTCTTCCCCCCCCTACCCCCCGCCAGCTCCCCTCCACCCGGTTCCCACCCCACCCTCTGCCCTTCCCCTTCCCCCAACTGTCCTCATCCATAGGTGTACGATTTTTGTCCAGTCTCTTCCCGCACCCCCCACGCCCCTTTCCCCCCAAGAATTGTCAGTCCACTCCCTTTCTATGCCCCTGATTCTATTATATTCATCAATTTATTCTGTTCACCAGATTTTTTATTCACTTGATTTTTAGATTCACTTGTTGATAGATATGTATTTGTTGTTCATAATTTTTATCTTTACCTTCTTCTTCTTCCTCTTCTTACAGAATACCCTTCAGCATTTCATATAATACTGGTTTGCTGTTGACTCCTTTAGCTTTTTCTTATCTGTGAAGCTCTTTATGTGACCTTCAATTCTGAATGATAGCTTTGCTGGGTAGAATAATCTTGGTTGTAGGTTCTTACTATTCATCACTTTGAATATTTCTTGCCACTCCCTTCTGGCCTGCATAGTTTCTGTTGAGAAATCAGCTGACATTCATATGGGTACTCCCTTGTAGGTAACTGCTTTTCTCTTGCTGCTTTTAATATTCTCTCTTTGTCTTTTGCTCTTGGCATTTTAATTATGATGTGTCTTGGTGTGGTCCTCTTTGGATTCCTCTTGTTTGGGGTTCTGTGCACTTCCTGGACTTTAAGTCTATTTCTTTCACCAGGTGGGGGAAGTTTTCTGTCATTATTTCTTCAAACAGGTTTTCAGTATCTTGCTCTCTCTCTTCTTTTGGCACCGCCATAATTCAGATGTTGGTACACTTGAAGTTGTCCCAGAGGCTCCTTACACTATCTTCATATTTTTGGATTCTTTATTCTTTTCCCGTTGGGTGTTTTTTGGTTCTTCGTATTTCAAATCTTTGACTTGATTCTTGTGATCCTCTAGTCTGCTGTTGGATCTCTGTATATTATTCTTTATTTCAGTCAGTGTATGGTTGATTTCTAGTTGGTCCTTTTTCATATTCTTGAAAGACTCACTAAGTTTATCGGTGGTTTCTAGAAAATTCTTATAACCGTGGTTTTGAACTCTATACCCAGTTGTTTGCTTTCCTCCATTTCTGTCATTTGTGACCTCTTTCTTTGTCTCCACATTTTGGCTGCTTCCCTGTGTTGATATAGTGGCTTTGTGTGCTAGGTGTCCTATAGGGCCCAGTGGCTCAGTCTCCCCAATTACCTGAGGTGGACACTCTTGGTGCACCCCTTTGTGGGCTGTGTGCACAATCTTGTTGTAGTTAAGCCTTGATTGTTGTTGGTATCACTGCGGGGAATTGACCTCCAGGCCAATTGGCTGTGAGGATCAGCTGTGTCTACAATGGGAGAACTTCTGTGCTGGAGACACCCTTATGAGACAAGACTTGCTTCAGTGGGGCTTTGGTGCTCACTGAGTCTGCCCCCTGATTGTGTCCCTTATGGATCTAAGGAGTTGTAATCTGGATGGTTACACTCTGACCCCTGGGTACACTGGCTCTTGGATCTCCAAGGAGGTGCAAATTTAGCCTCTGCCTGAGGCCACCCAGCAGGAGCTACAAAGAGATCTGCAGATTCCTCTTCTTTGTTTGGGTTTTGGAGGTTCCCAGATGAGGCCCAGCTGTGAAGCAATACAAGCTGCTGTAGAGCCTTGGGCCTTCTTTTGAAAGTTCTGGTGCTCTCTGACCCAGCTGCAGTTTGTTAGGTAATTTTAGATGGCAAAGGGCCATGCCATTCATATGCAAAAGCCTCTGCTCACAGCTGGGGTGGGGTTGTAAATTGGGTGGGGTGGGGTCTCAGGGAATCAACAGGGTGGAGCAAACAGCAATGGCTGACCTTTAGCTCTGCCCTAAGAGGTGCCTGGGTCTCAGTGTCCCACGGTAATTGCTGCAGGCACCTCTGACAAAAAGCTGCCCTTGTGTTCTGGCCCTATGCCAGACAGTCCAGTTCCCTCCCCTCCCCCCTGCTGTGCCCATGAGTCTGGGTCCCCAGAGTCTCACCCGGAACTGGAGTTCAGAGCATTTCGGGAGTTTGTGTCTCCCTCCCGATTGAAAAAGACAACTGAGTCCTCAGTTGCCATCCCTTTACGCGAGCGCCTCCGTACCTCCACACTTTACTTCTGCACCTCCTCTGAGACTCAGTGTGCTTTTCTCTTCCCTTCTAGTTGTAGAATTTCCACTCAGCCAGCCTTCTTGTGGTTCTGGATGATGTCCGTTTTGTCTTTTAGTTGTAGTTTTGAATTGGTTGTGCAAGGCAGCAAGTTCAGGTGTTTACCTATGCTGCCATCTTGGTTTCTCTGTCCAGGGCTTGTGTCTCTTGCATCCACTTGGGAAAAACTTTTGCATTTCGAGTCTACTATCTCTTCATCTTATATACACACAACTCTCTCACTTTCAGCTTCTTTGCATTTCAGAAATTGATCAGAATGTACTTTGGTCAAAGGATTGCTAATCTATCACTGTAACAATTACTCCACTGCCCAGTAGACTAGAGAAGAAGGCCTTAGATGTGACCTACAAAAGGAAAGGTTGAGCAGCTCTGCACTCCACCTTCACTCCATGAAGGGACTTAGTTCAACTCTGGGGCTTCATATTCATAGGGATCATGTGAACCACCTATACCAAACATTTTTCCTTCACCTTCTCAAAGAATCACAGAATGATTATGGAGGCCTTCTCACCGTCCTACCACACTTCCTGCCAGGTGACCAAAAATTAGCCTTGAGAATTTAAAGCATTGTGTAGTATTACTTTTGGAATGTATGTGTGGAGCTTGTGCCCCTGTTGGGCCTGGGTTACTTGATGGCACTGTCACATTTCTCTCAGCTTTCATTCCTAGCCAGAAACCAGGGAAAGGTTGTCGTACTGAAAATCTACATCCATTTGCAAAGTGTCTCAACCTAATGCTGAGGAAGAGGGTTTAGGAAAAGAAGACCCATAAGTCGGTGTGAATAGACCTGCAATGGGCAGAGCTCTGTCCAGAAAGCCCCATCATCCCGTAACCTCTCAGAGGTTCTGCAGCATTAGATCTTGAGGTCATAGTTCTCAGAGTAGGACTTCTTATTCCAGAATCTGAGAGACCTCTGTGCAAAGGCTTTCTCACATCCACTGTCCCCAATCCCTTCAATGTTCTGTGACTGTGAGAACAAGAGAAGGCAATTTAATAGGAGACACTTTTTAAAACTGAATTTATTGGGGTGACACTGGTTAACAGAATTATACAACCATATATACAATGTATTGTGTGTTCACCGTCCCAAGTCAAGTCTCCTTCCATCATCACCAATTATCTCCCCCAATACCATCCTATACCTCCCCTCATCACCCATCATCACCCACCCCCACAGTAGGAGACACCTTGAAATAAGAAAAGGAAACTTGCCCTTCAGAAACATTCAGAAGATTAAGATCCATTCCATGAGTTTAGATATTTAATCACATGTATTACAACCCTAAACTTCCATTTAGAGGTTTGTTTGACATATTCCTTCATTGGCCTCATCTTTGCAAACACATGAATGGTGTGATTTCCTCCATTCATCTCATGTGGTGCTCTGGGAAAGGAGATGTATTCCAGGACCCATGGGTCCTAGGAACACCCAGCAGTATCAGCAGATGCCACACTATGCTGGCCATATGGCACATGTTTTTCAAAACTGTTGCCTCAAATTGAAACTCAACAAATATTTTTTAGGGAATCTAAGTTTGCTTGGTTTTGTGACTGCAGAAATGAATAGGATATGGTACGTGCCCTTAGGGAGCCCACAGTGTGGTGGGGAGTGACTGCAATGATTTCTTCTGCTGTGGTGGGGGTGGAGGAAGGAGTGAGCTGGTTATCTGTTGCCTTGGCTTCCTCCTTGCACTGTGGCCTTGGCTGGCTGCATCTCTCCAAACACAGTCACAGTTCCCCTCGAGGTGGCCCTCTCCTCAAGTCTTTCCTGCCAGTTGCAACAACTACTTGTCCTTTCACCTGCCAGGCCTCTGGTGATGACAGTCCTGTTCTTAGTACCGGATACTGTGCTAGCCCTTATATTCTTCCTAAAACTGCTCACCCGTCAGTTAATAGTCCTTTATTAAGTCTTTGTCAAATTATCCTCATTTGAGTGCCTAGTGTCCATGTCTGTTTTTCCTGCTGGGTCCCTGACTGGTATTATATCTAATCCTGTTGGGGGTCTCCCCTTAGTTCTCCTGCCATGCTCCCAGAACATATGTTAATAGAAACCATCATGACACCACATGTTTTCAGAGTCTGAAATGGATTGTTGTATTGAATCCTACCAGAAATGAGCAACGGGTCCAAATACAGAAGGAAAGAAAGAGATCACCTGGTGTTCCCTTGATACCCAGCAGATTTTTTATGCCACATAACACCATTAAATTATCGTTCTGGTCCCTTCCAGATCTAATGACTACCTCACCTAGTGCTGTGAGGAGAATAATCAGAAATATCAGATAACAATTACGAGATAAAAAGCAAAACATTCATCTATATATTTAGAGTTGGGATCAAATATAAATATGACTTATAATGTAAAATCCAATCAGCAGAATAACATAAAAATAAAATTCCAGTTCTCAAATTTAATATGTGCCACATAGAAAATCAGTCTCTTTCTACATTTTGTACACTTTCATTCCTTCACCATCTTTTGTTCTAAGAACCCAACTGCTGTATTTAGTCTAAAATACTCAGATATTCTCCTAGATGAAGCCACAGCTGCTCTGTCAGAAACAGCACATTAAAATGTGTTCAGAAACCATTTAGCAATGTTCTGAGGACAACTTGCATTTCATGAGCTAAAAAACCAGCTCTGGGCATCAGGAGCAGCACCTGAAGTTCTTGAAGGAGCCAGGACAGCTATAGGGAGGGCAGTAGCAGAGGCCAGCCTTAGCTGAACCAAATGGAGTAGTGAAAATTGAATAAAAATGTCCTTTCTAGATCTAATTTTATTTCTTTTTTTTTTTTTACATGATTCAAAATTCTGAAAGTACAAAAGAAAAAACAGTGAAGTTTTCCTTCCTTTCTAGTCCCTCAACCATCCCATTTCCCCACAAGCAACAGTGTTAGCCTTTTCTTGGGCAAACCTGCAGTTGTATTTAATGCATATCAGCACTTACTATGCTTCTTTCTAGATAAAGAATTTACTATATAAACTATGATAACTGATAGCTCAGTATAGTTTTAAATGTAGCTCTCCTATTATGAATGAGAGCTATGATTATGATTTCTGATGTTTTAAGACAAGTATTTTCTTTTCTGTGGAATGATCATATCCTTTGTTCATCTTTTTCTATTGCATTTTTAGTCTTTTTTTTCTTATTGACCAGCAGGAGCTCCTTTAGGGAACTGACCCTTCCTTTGTGACATGAATTGCAACATTCACCCTCCCCCCAGTTTGTTGGCTTTATTCATATTGGGTTTTGCCATGTAGAACCTTTGAGGTTTTTCTTCTTTTTTTTGGTAGTCAAATTTATCATTCGTATCTCTCTTTTTCTCTTTTGTGTGTTTTTTTAAATTATAAATCTTCCCCACTCTAAAATTATAAAACAATTCTTCCATAATTTTTGTTTTGTTTTGTTAATGATATTCACCTGAAAATATTTTTTCCATTGCTTTTCAGAGAGAGTGAAAGGGAGGGAGGGAGGGGGAGAGGATATGGGAGAGACACATTGACTGGTTGACTCCTGCACTTGCCCTGACCGGGGGTGGGGAGAAAACCCACAACCCAAGAACATGCCCTTGACTGGGAATTGAACCCAAGACCTTTCGGTGCGTGGGTTGACACCCTACCATTTTTATGATTTCAGTTGTTACATTTAAATCTTTTGTCCATTAAAAACAATTGGAATTTGTTCTGGCATGGGATGTTAAGGATGGATCCCATTTTATTTTTGTCTCAATGGCTAGCTAGTGTCCTAATTCTATATATTGCATGACTCACCTTTTCCCCCACTGATTTCAGGTGCCTGTACACATTGGGTCCATTTTTGGACTTTCTATTCTGTTCCATTGGTCTGTTGATGTGGTCAAGTGCCAGTATTACACAATTTTAACTATTATATTTTTATGTTTTGACATCTGATGGTGACAACTTCTATCCATTTTTAAATCTCATCATTATTTTTGCTTGTCCTTCCATCTAAACATTAGAATAATCTTGACTAGTTAAAAAATTGTATAGGTATTTTTATTAACATTTCATTAAATAACTTAGGGAGAATTGACATTATTTATTAAATTTACTGAGGTGACATTGGTTAATAATTTATATAAACTTCAAGTGTATAATTCTACAATATATCATATATATGATGTATTGTAGAGTTATATATATGTATATATATATATATATACACACATATATATATATATATATTGCATTGTGTACTCACCGCCCAAAGTCAAGTCTCCTCTGTCACCATAAATTTGAGCCCCTTTACCCTGTTCATTCTCCCCTCAACCCTTTCCACTCTGGTAACCAGTTATCTCTGTCTGTGAGTTTGTTTGCTTTGTTTAGAACCAGAATATTTTAATACAGCCTTAGGACTATATTATTAAGGAAGGAAAGAACTTGATAAAATAGGGAAAGAGTAGATACTCCCTTGTTCTAAATATATCCATAGGAGAAATAAAAATAAATACAATCAGGACTTTGTTTTAGGGCAGCAGCCTTTCTAAAAGTGTGCATCAAAGATCCTTGGAAACTAAAAAAAGGTGGGGGGAATTCTGGTAAAAATATCTTATTTTACATTGTCCCACTGTATTTCTCTTTGGAGATTTACAATGAACAATAGCCAATAAAGACTATGAGAAGTCCTCCAATAAGATGCCTGTTTACTCCAGTTTACCATGTTGCTTCCCAAACTTGTTTCAACATGGAATCCTTTCTTCAAATAATACTTCTTAATATTCCACAATACACTCAGAAAAACTCAGTTTGGAGAACTTCAGGGCCAATTGTAGATATTTAGAAGAAATTTTCTGCATGTAAGTTTCCTTCTAGTGCTTTGATTCTATACATCAGGTATGGATCTAGGAAAATAATCTTTATTAAATTATTTTTTAAAATTTGATATGTTTTTATTGATTTCAGAGAGGAAGGGAGAGGGAAAGAGAGATAGAGACATCAATGATGAGAATCATTGACTGCCTGCCTCCTTCACACCCCCTACTGGGTATCAAGCCCACAACCCGGGCATGTTCTCTGACTGGGAATTGAACCATGACCTCCTGGTTCATAGGTTGAAACTCAAGGGGCTGCGTGTAGATGATTAAGAAGGACTCCAAAGACAAAAGATAATTTTGAAAGGCATTGGGGGTCAGAGGATCTTCAGCTGAAAGGAACTTAATACTCTCCTTGTCTAGGACCCCATGGTATTTATTAAACACAATTTGTCCTAAGGCAAGGTGGAGATATACATTTCAAAGGGTAGGGTAACAGAAGCATTGTCAGTTTGGGGAATAGCCTACAGCTGTTCAGGTGTTTGGCCAACAGGAGGCAATAAAATGCCCTGAGCTGTCTGGCTGCAGACAATCCCATTCAGGTTTGGGGGAAGTGCCATTTAGCCATTTCCAGCAGGTAAACTACATATGTGGCTCACCCTTGTTGAGCAGCCCAAGCTTCACCAACCTTTTGGTGAAACTCTTATAATTATTACATGCTGGAATTGGTTCCCGGCACTATAGTGGTCAACACTGACGGGATTGAGATTCATCCCATCAAGAAATGGAGTCTATCTCCTATTTCTTTGAACTTGGCACATGAGGCTCTGACAATTAAGTAGGCGTGACTTTGAAGCTAGGTTAGAAAAGGCAATGCATTCCCACCTAGCTCTCAAAATGTTCAGCTTTGGAATCCAGCCATGTTGCTGTGAGAAAGCCTAAAAGATCTCACACAGAGAGACCCATGGAGAGGCCACATGGAAAGCAACTGAGCCCTCACACTGATAGCCAACATCAACTGCCAGACATGGGCATGAATGAGCCTTCAGATGAATCTAGCCCCTGGCTTGGAGTCTTTCATTTCAAGCCCCAGACACTGTGGAGCAGAGACACGCCCTCCCCACTGTGTCCATCCAAATCACTGACCCACAGAATCTGTGAATATGATACATGGTTGTTTATTCCAGAGAAACTGGAACAGAGTAATTCTGTCTGGGTCTACATAGATGGTATAAGGAACTATAGGAGTTACTGCTGTGAACAGCCCAGAGTGTTTTTCTCCCACACCCTTCCTTATGTAGCAAGCCAGACTCCTTGATCTGGTTGATCCAATACTCCATTCCCTTGGGTTCTGAGATTAAGGCAGGGGTAAGCACATGACCCAAATAGGGCCAATCAGGGATTGAGAAATGGACAAAGAGAGAGGGAGAGGTGTCTCGTACTGCTGAGGTTATTGGGCTGGGAGGAGGGTGTACGATGAAAGATGGTCCCTTTTATAGCCTTAGTTCCTGTGGTAATATAATCCCTTTGAACATATAGGCCACCCCAGTACTCTTCCCAACACTCAAACCAATAACTTGCCTTTCTTGTATATTGAATTTCTCTTCCTTTCCTCCAAGGGCTCTCCTGATTTAAAAGGCTCTGGGGAGGAAGCTGGGAGGGTATTGACATTATGAAGTGCAGATGGGGCTTTAGAACAAGCATCTGTGGAGAGGAGGACCACGGCCGCTGGAAGCACTCTCCAGCCACCCAGTCCTGGGTCCATGTGTGCCTCCCCCCTTAGACAGAGAACTTGGACTTTACCTCATCAAGCTGCCCTTTTTTCACCTCAGTAAAGACCATAGTACCTAAGGTGTGGAGTTACTGTTAAATCGAGTGACACCATAACCTATATTAGCCTTGGGCCTGGTGAATGTCAGGTTTAGTTGTGGCTAATGTGTAAGGACAGTATGGAGTGTGGATGGGGAGCAACGTGTGGCAGGAATTCAGCTGAGATGAAGCTGGAACAAGGAGCTGAGCTGGGTTGTGGCAAGCCTGGAATGACTGCCTGTGATAGGTGGGCAAGGAGGAATCCTGACCATTTTCCTAATGTAAATGGTCAGAGATGTGAATACACATAGCTCCCATATTTAAATTGTATTTTGTTAACAGGAATTTCATTTTAATATGGCATCCGCAGTATAGCTTCATGAGACTATACAATATATTTAGATGTAATTGTGCGATTGATTGCAAAGACGTATGGACCCAGGTGTCAGGTGGTCCCCATTCTCTTCACCTACAAGTACAGTATCAGCTTCTACTCCCTAAAGATCTGACTTGGATGCATATGTGAGTTTTTCCTTTTACTACCAGGAAGAATTGACTCATACCATGAATCACTGGTGAGCAGAGGTGGGCGTTAGTAGAGATTTTTGTGGTGGACAATATCAGTGCAACCTCAGGTCTCCTTGGATCCCCTTTACCATGTTGTGCTCTGCCCTGCCCTCCACTCCTTTGGCTTCTAATACTCGGCACCTTGTGCAGCTCCTCTTCAGAGAACACTGTAAGTTCTCTAAGGGACTGCCCTCAGGCCACTGGACCACTTTACCTGCAGAACAGAGCTGGAAATGCTTGGGAATGTATCCCCTTCTGTCACCCCGCCTGTGACCAATGACTGACTAGTCCAGGAGTGTGGAAACCCAGCCCCCTTGCCTCTGATGGAGACAACTCTGAGCTGTACTTGTTTATATTCCAGGGTCCCGTTATGTTGTCAGACTGAAGGAATGCCCGGATGGCACTTTAGCTATGACTTTCCCTCATCTCTGTCTCATTTTCTCTCACTCCCTTACTGGTCTCCCATGAGAGTACCTCCTTAATAAGTCCCTTGCACAGGAACCCTAGCCTCAGGGTCTGCTTCTGGGAAACAGTTTTCTAGGGCAGATGGAGGGAGATGTTTACCACGTTCATCCTACAGCAAAATAACTTCAAAATCCTCCTTAGACATCTCACCTCTCTGGCTCCATTAAGAAGTATGTTTTTCCTCTCTTGTATACAAAGCCTGGCTTTATTGGTTCAGACCTTTCTTCCTGGATCTTCCATCCCCCATTTCAAATTCTTTTTTTAAAAAAATAAATCTTTATTGTTCAGATTATTACAGTTGTTCCTCTTTTTTTCCCCCCCCCCATAGCTCCCCTCCACCTGATTCCCCACCCCACCCCATACCCTTACCCCCCGCCACTGTCTTCATCCATAGGAGTAAGATTTTTGTCCAATCTCTTCCCGCACCACTCACACCCGCTTCCCCCTGAGAATTGTCAGTCTACTCCCTTTCTATGTCCCTGATTCTATTATATTCACCAGTCCATTCTGTTCTTCAGATTTTTTATTCACTTGATTTTTAGATTCACTTGTTGGTAGGTATGTATTTGATGTCATTTTATTGTTCATAATTTTTATCTTTACCCTTCAGCATTGCATGTAATCCTGGTTTGGTGGTGATGAACTCCTTTAGCTTTTCCTTGTCTGTGAAGCTCTTTATCTGACCTTCAACACTGAATGATAGCTTTGCTGGGTAGAGTAATCTTGGTTGTAGTTTCTTGCTGTTCATCACTTTGAATATTTCTTGCCACTCCCTTCTGGCCTGCATAGTTTCTGCCGAGAAATCATCTGACAGTCGTATGGGTACTCCCTTGTAGGTAACTAACCGTTTTTCTCTTGCTGCTTTCAAGAGTCTCTCTTTGTCTTTTGCTCTTGGCATTTTAATTATGATGTGTCTTGGTGTGGTCCTCTTTGGATTCCTCTTGTATGGGGTTCTGTGTGCTTCCTGAACTTGTAAGTCTATTTCTTTCACCAGGTAGGGCAAGTTTTCTGGTCATCATTTCTTCTAATACGTTTTCAATATTTTGCTCTCTCTCTTCTTCTGGCACCCCAAAAATTCGGATGTTGGTACGCTTAAAGTTGTCCCAGAGGCTCCTTACACTGTCTTCATATTTTTGGATTCTTTTTTCTTTTTGTTTTTCTGGTTGGGTGTTTTTTGTTTCCTCATATTTCAGATCTTTGGTTTGATACTTGGGGTTCGTTGATCTACAGTTGACTTTCTGTATATTCTTTATTTTAGACAGTGTATGCTTCATTTCTGACTGGTCCTTTTCCATTTTTTTGGCATTCTCATTAAGATCCTTAAAGGTCTCATCAAGTTCCTCAGAGGTTTTTAGAAGATTCTTGAGTAACCTTATAAATGTGGTTCTGAACTCTTATGTCGTTCAGTAGTTTGCTTTCCTCCGTTTCTTTCATTCGTGACATGTTTCTTTGTTTCCGCATTTTGGCTGCTTCCCTGTGTTGATGGAGTGGCTTTGTGTGGTAGGTGACCTATAGGGGGCAGTAGCTTAGCCTCCCCAATCACCTGAGGTAGATGCTCTTGGTACACCCCTTTGTGGGCTGAGTGCAAAGTCTTGGTGTAGTTAAGCCTTGATTGCTGTTGGTACACTGGGAGGAATTGACCTCCAAGCCAATTGGCTGTGAGGACGCGCTGTGTCTATAATGGAAGAACTGCTGTGCTGGAGACACACTTATGGTGCAGGACGTGTTTCAATGGGGCTTTGGTGCTCATTGAGTCTGCCTCTTGAATGTGTCACTTATGGATGTGAGGAGTTGAAATCTGGTGTCTCACACTGACCACTAGGTACTGGCTTCTGAATCTCCAATGGGGTGCAGGTAGGCTACTGTCTGAGGACACCCAGCAGGAGCTACAGCGAGAGCTACAGTTTTCTCCTCTTTGCTTGTGGTTTGGAGGTTTTGGAGCTGTCTGACCCAGGCTGCAAGTTTGCTAGGTTAAGCTGTGATAGGGCAGGCCTTTCTTATGCTAACACTGCTGCTTGGAGCTTGGGTGGGTTTGTAGGTTGTGCGGGCAGAGTCTCAGGGCGTCACTAGACTAGGGTATGGCAAACAGCGATGGCTGCCAGTGAGCTGGCTCTGCATCTCAGACCACGTCCCCATGTCCAATTATTCCTGTGCACAGCTCTGCAAGCAAGCCACCCTCACTTTCTGACCCGATGTCAGACAGTCCAGCTTCTCCCCGTAGGAGTTTGGGTCCCCCGAGTTTCCCCAGAAACTGGATTTCAGAATAATCGGGGGCTTGTCTCCTTTGGGTTGAAAAAAGCAATGCCTGCCGCCAGCCTGGATCGCATGCCTCTGTACTGCAGCTTTTTAGCGCTTGTGCACGTCTCAATGCTCTTTTCTCTTTCCTTCTAGTTGTAGAACTTCCACTCAGCCAGCTTTCCCGTGGTTCTGGGTGATGGACGTTTTGTCTTTTAGATGTAGTTTTGAAATTGTTATGCGAGGCAGCAGTTTAGGTGTTTACCTATGCCACCATCTTGGATAGCTCCCATTTCAAATTCTTGTCTCTTTATTTTGCAGAACAATTCTACCTTAGCCATCACCCAAACTTATTTACCAAAACATCAGGGTGCAACCATATTAGAAGCCCAAAATCAGCAAGATGCTATCTCCTTAGAAAGCAATTGAGCATGCCTCTTGGGGATCTCACCCTTTACTCCAAATGACTTACCTACATATCAAATCCTATGCTTCCTCTCAGAAGAACTACCTTAGCATTGAGCTAATAACATTTAGCCCACACATTTCATATATCTACCTGTATGTGTTTGTATGTATGTGTATATGTATCTATCTGATAGATCCTCCCTTCCCCCAACTGGTGGGCGGAGTATGACATAATCTGCGTCTGCGGCCGGGACATTCCCGAGACATTGAACCACAAATCAGAGCGTGCCGAGTGCCCTGGGCCCCACCCCTTCCCGTTCCTCCCCTCAAAAGGTGTGTTCACCTCTGCACGTGTTGCTGTTCTCCCCTTGTGAGACAGCCTGGCTGGGTACTCCTTCTCCTCTAATCCTGGTTTTTCTACCCTCTTTCGTAATGAATCTTGCTCATTAGTGCGGAATAAACTTCCTCTTTTAACTTGTTGTGTCTCTGACTCCGTTTCCTGCGCCTCGAACCTTACACTATCAATCTAAATAGGACATGTACACATTTTCTTACTAGTCTGGGACAAGTATTTCCAAGCATTTGATTTCTTCACACTTAAAAAAAATGACCTTGGGTTAATTGGGGCGGGGCAGCTTTATTGGGAGGTAGGGGTGGGAGAAGAGCTTTATAATCAGGAAAGTGGACTGGACAGAAGGGGCTGGCATGGAGTTTCCAAGAGTCCTTTGTCCTAAGACACCGACACTCAGATCCTCGTGGCTTCCCTCACCACCCAGGTCTGTTTATCTCCACTGCCCCAGAAGTTCCGCCGCCAGCAACGTGGTCTACACCTCCTGCAGCCTGCTTCTAAGACGGCTCTCAGGAAGCCGCTGGCTGCCGGTGCAAACTAATGAGTGTTTTCTGACACAAAGCCTCCGGTTGCGACGATGAAGTAATTTATTAGGCTCTTACTACAGAGCACACAGAGTTCCTGCTTGGAATGAACTAATTAAAAACTTCCCTACCATGTACGATTTCAAATGCATTGGGAAAAAAAATGAACACATGCCTCTGTGGTCATTTTTCGTAGAAAGGAAATGGTAATGATTTCTAAAAAAAACCATGGGAGCCTTGCATTGCTTAACTAGACAAAACCAGCATCTGTGTTACCAGCATCTTTGTAACCAGCATCTGTGTAAGGGCATGATAGTCTTTATGCAGAACAGACCCAATTTCCTGCCTCTAACTCTGATGCGACGTTTTCCTTGAGTTCCATTAAAATGAAGGTAAAAGTTATTACTAACTGTAGGGAGGTCTGGGTTGAAAGGTAATTTTATTTTGGGGTTTGTGGTGACAATCACATAACCCTGGTGGCCTTCGTTGTTCCGGGTTCAGGAGTCCTTCTTTTATAGCCAAATATCTGTCATCTGAGCCCTAACATCCTACCAGGTGCCCCAGGAATCTCTCAGGAACACGGGCATATTTCAGCATCCACCCTGGTTGCCGCTGGTCACCTTGGCCTCGAACCGTAGCCACTTTCTATTGTAGCAACATGCAGACTGTGACAAGCTCCTCTGTACTGTTTTATTCCAACGGAAACGTTAACAAAAAATTCAACCAAGGCTTGAGCATGCCCATTCGAATTCGACCACTGACACAGACCTCGCCAGCCTAACGCCCACTCCATACCTGTTGGCAAACTGCATCTGCGCCTCAGTGATTCTAAACCAGAAAAGTAAGCAGTCTCAAGGAGACTTTACAATCCACTTTTGAAGCAATGAGAAGCATGGGAAAACGTCCCCTTCGTTATAGTATATCTGCCCCTTCACTTTCAGCTTAGGGGAGCTGATTTTTCTCAAGGAGCACGGTTCTCCTTTGCCTGGGGGTAAACACTGCTTCCTTTTTAGATGGTTTTGGTGGTCTTTGTGCTGATTCTGTGACAGTGCACGCCGGCTGCTGTATTATTCCCCAGAGTTCAAATAAAATGGGGCTGTGGCATTTCATAAGCTTTACGGAAGGACAGGGTCATGGAGGGGATGGCATGGGGACTCAGGAGCCTCACAGCTAGACATCAAATGTGTCTTTTCTCATGTTCTTCCCCAGGGATTTCCCCCCCCCCGCCCCCCCCCCCCCGCCCCGGCTGTCCCTCCCTTACTGCAGCCCATGGCCTCTGCAGGGCCAGTTTGCATCCCTGTAAAGGAGTGCTTTTGCCTGTCTGATCCAGACCCCTACTCCACCAGCACCCAGGGAAGCACCCATTTCCTCCTCACTGCTAGTCTATAGCCAGTCTCTCAACAGCATCATAATCCTGGGCCTGGCTCTCAGTCAATAAAAACTACCTTTTATATTTTTGTGTGAAACAGCGTCCCTCTCCACTGTCTCTAGAAGCTCTCCATTGCAACTGGGGATCAGAACTTCACCTTTACAGAAAGGATCATTAAAGTGTTCCAGAAACAAAGGAACAAAGTGTGCGCTCACAGGTGAGCCCAAGCCTCCATCTGTAAAGGACTAGAGAAATTGTTGAAGGTTAACAAAAAAGAAATGCCTTGCTTCTTTCCTTTCCCCCCTTTTGGAGTCTAGTCGAGAGCATCCCCTTTACACTTTGTAGGTCATCTGCTCTGACTGTGTGCCAGGCAGCACAGTACCCGGAACCCGGAAGCAGAGAGATGCAGAGGCAGAAAGGAGCGGCAGAGTCAGGAAAGGCTCCCAGGAAGAGGCTGCATGGCAGTGGGTTTTGAAGCACAAATAAGAATTTACCGGATGAAGTAGGGAAAGATTTCAAGCAGCGGAAACAAGGGCAAAGATATGGCGACAAGAACAAGTGTGCCATATGGGGGTTATTACAAATGGGCAAACCTGAAGCACAGGAGGAGTGGGAGAAAGTCCCGGGGGTCAGACCCTCTTGAGTTTTACTCCACAGGCCAGGAGAAAAGCTTGAAGTGTGTAGGGGAAGTGGGGATAGGAGTGGGTAGAAGGTGACACAATCAGATTGGTGTTTTAGGAAGATCACACCGAGTTTAGCTGGAAGCCAAGATACCAATCAGAGAAATGGTCCAGATGGGAGGAGCTGAGACCCATTGTGGTGGCTGTGAGAATTACAGGAGAAAAGAGTTGAGAGACCTCTGTGGGAGTTTCATTCAATCAGTGGGATCTGTTCTATGAATTAATGTGAAGGGTGAAAGAAAAGGAGTCCCGTGGGACATCAGTGTTTCTGATAGGCAGATGGTGCCACCAGCTAAGTCTGGGAGTACATGGAGGAAAACTGGTTTGCTGTTTGGGGAAGGGGTTGGGAGGCAGCCACGAAAAAGGGTCAGGGGTGTCAAATGATGAGTGCCGGTCTGGGAACATCATGAATCTGGCTTCTTGCCAGACTTCTGAAGATGATTGGTTAGTAGTTGGACATACAGGTCTGAAATCCAACAGTGATACATGGACTGATGATGTAGAATTTAGGTTGATTGTAGAGTTCTGGGTTTTATCACTCCATTTTTATGATTCCTATGAAGTCTCTGCCGCTATGTTTACTAGGAATATTTTGTAAATATAACAGAAAGGCAATCCATCTGCAAACAGGATGGTAAAATCAACCTGAGAGATCAAGCAAGCACATATTAGTGCTCAATAACTGTTTTTTGAATGCATGAGGGTGAATATTTATTTTACTGTTGCACAGGCAGCACTGTGACAGTAGGACAATACCTCTGCTTTGATTTGCATGAGGGTGAATAGCACAAACAAGAGTTGATGATTGCCATGCTGCAGCAGAAGCTGAAAAGAGAAGAGCAGCACCTACTCTAACCATAGCAACAAGGTGGGGGTAGCACCACCCAGAAGGTTATAAATCTCCAAGGAAGAATGTTTGCTCCCATGAGGCCTTGCAACTAAGCAGCAAGGACATCACTTCATCCATTTCAAATAGTGAAAAGATGACCTTGATGATGTGAAGGAAGGGATAGTGGTGATAGCAAGGTATGCTTTTATTTTTTGATGAGAAAAAGAATAAGGTACAGCCACTTTCTGGTCTCTTGACAAAGACCAAGACCCACTTTTCATCATTTCTATACATTGATCCCAACAATCTCAAATGCCCCTAATACCCCACAGAAACATGTTCTTTTGTAATTTAACCAAATCAGTATCCTAGAATTCCTAGCAAGACCTACAGGATAAAATAGAATAATATTTCCACTCACAGGGACTTGATGTCATGAAAATGGCCCTCTAGCTCAGCCCCAGGAGCTTTGGAGATCAAAGACTGGAGAGGTCCTTCCCATGGCATTTCCTGGCCAGATGGGAGTTTTTCAGCCTCTGAAATACCTGACCTGGCATTTCATGATGTTACAGCATTTCTAATTTTATTTTTTAATGTTTTATGTGTTAATTGATTTCAGAGAGGAAGAGAGAGAGAGAGAGAGAGAAAGGAGCATCAATGATGAGAGAATCATCGATCAGCTGCCTCCTACGCACCCCCCTCCCCCCACTGAGGATTGAGCCCAAAACCCAGGCATGTGCCCCTTGACCAGAATCGAACCCAGGACCCTTCAGTCCACAGGCCAACACTCTATCCACTGAGCCAATCAACTAGGGCTGCATTTCTGATTTTAAATGGCTTCTTTGCTAGAGACTGGTAATGCCAAATACCTTTTCTAACTCAGAGTCCTCCCAACAGACAGAGATGGACCTTTACAAAGAGAGCTGCCATAGCCAGAACTTCTTCAGACAGGGAGAGACATAGTGAGATCACAATTGCTTTGTGAAACTGACCACTGCTTCCTCGGGCAATTTAGTGTTGTGTGTAAAGTCCATTTCATTTTATTTTATTTTATTTTTAATCTTTATTGTTCAGATTATTACAATTGTTCCTCTTCCCCCCCCCCCCCCATAGCTCCCCTCCACCCGGTTCCCACCCCACCCCATGCCCTTACCTCCCCCACACTGTCCTCATCCATAGGTGTACGCTTTTTGTCCAGTCTCTTCCTGTACCTCCCACACCCCTTTCCCCCCAAGAATTGTCAGTCCACTCCCTTTCTATGCCCCTGATTCTATTATATTCATCAACTTATTCTGTTCATCAGATTTTTTATACACTTGATTTTTAGATTCACTTGTTGATAGATATGTGTTTGTTGTTCATAATTTTCATCTTTACCTTTTTCTTCTTCTTCCTCTTCTTAAAGAATACCTTTCAGTATTTCATATAATACTGGTTTGGTGGTGATGAACTCCTTTAGCTTTTTCTTATCTATGAAGCTCTTTATCTGACTTTCAATTCTGAATGATAGCTTTGCTGGGTAGAGTAATCTTGGTTGTAGTTTCTTGCTGTTCATCACTTTGACTATTTCTTGCCACTCCCTTCTGGCCTGCATAATTTCTGTTGAGAAAGCAGCTGACAGTCGTATGGGTGCTCCCTTGTAGGTAACTAACTGTTTTTCTCTTGCTGCTTTTAATATTCTCTCTTTGTCTTTTGTTCTTAGCATTTTAATTATGATGTGTCTTGGTGTGGTCCTCTTTGGATTCCTTTTGTTTGGGGTTCTGTGCACTTCCAGACTTGTAAGTCTATTTCTTTCACCAGGTGGGGGAAGTTTTCGGTCATTATTTCTTCAAATAGGTTTTCAGTATCTTATTCTCTCTCTTCTTCTGGCATCCCCATAATTTGGATGTTGGTATGCTTAAAGTTGTCCCACAGGCTCCTTACACTATCTTCATATTTTTGGATTTTTTCTTTTTGCTTTTCCGGTTAGGTGTTTTCTGCTTCTTTGTATTTTCAATCTTTGACTTGATTCTTGCGATCCTCTAGTCTGCTGTTAGATCTCTGTATATTATTCTTTATTTCAGTCAGTGTATGCTTAATATCTAGTTGGTCCTTTTTCATATCCTCGAAGGTCTCACTAAATTTATCGGCCTTTTCTAGAAAATTCTTGAAAAACCTTATAATTGTGTTTTTGAACTCTATATCCAGTCGTTTGCTTGCCTCCATTTCTTTCATTTGTGACCTGTTTCTTTGTCTCCGCATTTTGGCTGCTTCCCTGTGTTGATAGAGTGGCTTTGTGTGCTAAGTGTCCTATAGGGCCCAGTGGCTCAGCCTCCCAGTTACCTGAGGTGTTCACTCTTGGTGCACCCCTTTGTGGGCTGTGTGCACAGTCTTGTTGTAGTTAAGCCTTGATTGTTGTTGGTGTCACTGGGGGGAATTGACCTCCAGGCCAATTGACTGTGAGGATCAGCTGTGTCTACAATGGGAGAACTTCTGTGCTAGAGACACCCTTATGAGACAAGACTTGCTTCAGTGGGGCTTTGGTGCTCACTGAGTCTGCCCCCTGATTGTGTCCCTTATGGATCTGAGGAGTGTGTCCCTTATGGATCTGGATGGTCTCACTCTGACCCCTGGGTACACTGGCTCTTGGATCTCCAAGGAGGTGCAAATTTAGCTTCTGCCTGAGGCCACCCAGCAGGAGCTACAGAGATATCTGCAGATTCCTCTTCTTTGTTTGGGTTTTGGAGGTGCCCAGATGAGGCCCAGCTGTGAAGCAATGCAAGCTGCTGTGGAGCCTTGGGCCTTCTTTTGGATGTTCTGGATCTCAGGGACTCAGCTGCAGTTTGTTAGGTAAGTTTAAAATTTAAAGGACCAGGCCATTCATATGCAAAAGCCTCTGCACTCAGCTTGGCTGGGGTGGGATCTCAGGGTGGAGCAAACAGGGATGGCTTCCCATCAGTCCTGCCCTAAGAGGCCCCTGTGTCTCAGTGTCCTGTGGTAATCACTGCAAGCACCTCTGAGAGAAAGACGCCCTCGAGTCCCACCCGCTGCTGAACAATCCATTTTCTCCCCAAATGAGTCTGGGTCCCCAGAGTCTCGCCCGGAACTGGAGTTCAGAGCAATCGGAAGCTTTTGTCTCCCTCCTGATTGAGAAAGATTGCTGCGTACTCAGTTGTCAGTCTTCTCCGCCCGCGCCTCTGCACCTCTGCCTTCCGCAGCTCCTGTAAGTCTCAGTGTGCTTTTCTCTTTCCTTCCAGTTGTAGAATTTCCACTCAGCCAGCCTTCCTGTGGTTCTGAATGATGTCCGTTTTGTCCTTTAGTTGTAGTTTTGAAATTGTTGCGGGAGGCAGCAGTTTAGGTGTATACCTATGCCACCATCTTAGTTTCTCCCCATTTCAATTTAACTGTAGAATTTTGTGGGCCTCCATTTGTGGGCCATGAGATAGTCAGAAGCACCCTATTTGCCATACCTGCCGGAATTCCTTTTAGTCAATTACCAAACACCCTCTAGGCACTCTAGTCCATGGAGTTTTAACTGAAACTCGACTCTTGGTTGGACAAACTTTAGTGATCATCTAGTGTAACCCTTTAGGCAGTTATTTACTAAGAGATTCCTTATTTTGACAAAAGTACTGCATTATCAATAAAGTATGAAAGTTGGTTAAAGATTTCCTTTTTTTTGTAAATAAAAACAAATTTAAACTTAGCCTATATTAATGTCTCTCATATTCTGATCAGCTTTTGGGGTAGGGAGGAAGGGGCTCTTACGCTACAGTCATTCTAATAGAAACTAAGCATAACTCACAAGCCACGCTCTCCATGTAGTCTCTGTTGACAGTGTGTGTGTGTGTGTGTGTGTGTGTGTGTGTGTGTGTGTGTGTGGTGGGGGTCGGGGGAAGGGGCACTAAAACTTCATTCATTTTGTGTTGCTTTAGAATGTTGGAGAGACTGAGCTTCAAGCCCACTTCAACATCCCAGCAGTGGGGAGCTTACTACTCTATGAGATGCCTCATTCTGTTATTAGACATCTCTCATTGTTCAACTGTTTTCTGCCCCTCTTTCAGACCTAGCTCTGCCCCTTTGGGCCATATAGAGTCATTCAAATATACTCCTGGATTACTGTTTTAAGTCTCTTAGGAGATCAGTTTCTTGTCTCATTTGGAATATTTCCCAGGTGCAACTTTGGCTATTTCTCTGTTCTTCATATGATGAACTGGTCTCAGATCCCCACCTATCCTGTTTGCACCCTCAGTGCGCTGACTAGTTTGGCAATATCTCTCTTAGTGCGCCGTGCCCAGAGTCCAACCCTCTTTCACAAGCCCATATTTTCTTATCGTATTTAAGTAAGAGAGGCTAAGGGAACGGCAATTATAAAAACACTGCAACGAGCAATTGCCATTCCCTTTAACAGGAAGGCTCTCTTTGAAGCAACCAAGTGCCCATCAATAGACAAGTGGATTAAGAAGCTGTGGTACATATATACCATGGAATATTACTCAGTCATAAAAAATCTTACCAATTTGCAACAGCATGGATGGCCCTAGAGGGTATTATGCTAAGTGAAATAAGTCAGTTAGAGAAAGACAAATACCATATGATTTCACTTATATGTGGGATCTAAAGAACAATGTAAATGTAAACAAAACAGAAACAGACTCATAGATACAGAGAACAGATTGATATCAGGTTGCCATATGGGAGGGGAGTGAGGGCCTGCATGAAAAAGGCGAAGTGATTGAGAAGTACAGAAGTACAGTTACAAGAGTCATGGGGATGTAAAGTACAGGATAGGGAAAATAGTCAATAATATTGTAATAACTATGTATGGTGCCAGGTGGGTAATGGAAATATCAGGGAGAACACTTTGTAAAGTATATGATGTTTAACTGATGTGGTGTATACTGGAAACTAATACAAAATAATATAGAATGTAAAGTGTAATTGAAAAACATTTTTAAAATTGAGAAATAAATAAAAAAGTTTAAGAAAAGGGAATGGCAGTGGAGTAATGGGACAGGGGAGCAGGTGTCTCTGGGGAGGTGGGCCGGGTGCAGACTGGCAGCAGTGTGCTGCCACTTCTGCTTCTTCTGGGTCAGAGTCTCCTTTCCACAGCCCAACCAGGCCATGCCCTTGCATCCGGTGGTTTTCTTGGCTATACCTATGAACTTCAGATGATATCAGGATACCAGGCGATGTTGTGCCTGCCTCATTTGGGCCAAGCACTTGGCTGTAGTCCATCCTTTCATCCCTTTTAGAATTCATTCATTAATTTCTCTGGAGGAATTCAAGCATCAGCAGAGTATAGGCTGGCCTACCTAGCTTAGAATCAGGTCCTGATGATTGCAGCCACTGATCGTGTGTGTGTGTGTGTGTGTGTGTGTGTGTGTGTGTGTGTGTGTGTGTGCACGCGCGCGCATGCGTTGGGGACTTGGGGGAGGATAGGCTTGCCACTGGCTCATTCATTCAGTGATAGATTCTAAACTCCATACTGGACAGCTTCAGAAACCTCCTGAGAGCATCAGTCAGGTGGGAAGGATCTTGGCTACCCATGGACTCATACAATTTATATTCCTCCAGAGATAGATATTGAAATTGAGCCTCGCAGCAAAATGCAATCACTGCTTTTTTGCTCTTTGATGACAAACCATTCCTCCTTCCACTTGGGGACATCATTCCTGAGTTTCGTTTGGATCTTTCTGCCAGAATACTCATGGCAGAGAAACGTGGTGGGACCCCTGGCGGTCTAGAAGACAAAGCCAGAAGTAGCTTGCCACAACTATAAATTTCTTAAATTCATGTTTTGTCTTTAAATTTTGTGCAAATGTGGATTCCCCCGTCATAACAAATGCAAGTTTGCTTTAATAAAACAGTGTTCTAGGTTGTTGAATTAAGTCGGCACTTCAGAGGGTGTGCTATGTTTAAACCATGTGGCTTCTTGTGACTGTGGGCATGCTGCCTTGTACACAAGCCCTGCTTTGAGAAATAGGCTTTTACGTTATATAGATCTGGGTTACCAGATAGGTCAATTTGGGCAGATCACTTCACCTTCCCAAGCCTCAGTTTTTTTTCATCTGAAATATGAGACCCATGAAACCTATGTGGCAGGGTTAGTGTGAGGATTAAACAAAATAAAATATATCAAATGGTTGGTCCATAGTAGGCACTCAAGAAATATTAACAGCTCCCTGTTATTAGGAATGTCTCTGTCAGCTTCACAGTTCCAGAATCCCGTGATTCCGACTCGGCTGACTGAGAAGGTGACCTCAGGGGACATTCGCTACTGGAGGGGTTTTGAGGAGAAACAGTATATACGTCACTACTGGTTGACACAGCTGATGACACTAGCAAATGAAAATAAACTGTATGGAGAGAGATGTGATATGGTTTTAGGACTTATCCAAGTCTGTTTCCTCCTGTCTTGGTCTTCCTGAAAGGTGAAAATTGGCAATGGGGTGACACAGTGTCCCACCTCCTGCCTGGGCCCTCCTGTCACACGGCAGCTGCAGGTGAGTCACTGGCACGGAGAGAAAGTCAGAGCCTGGCAGCTGTCCCTTTCCCCAGGCTCACCTTTCGGTCCTGCTGCTGAAAAAGAATCAGGCCATGGTCACAGCCTAGACTAACGGGTCCGTCTCGGGGTCTACAACAGCAGTCTGAGGAAATTTACTACTAAGTCCTAGGATGCTATAGAGGAGTCAGATCCCAATTAAAGAGGAAATTCCACATACAATCCTAATCATTCATGTAAACACTGAACTGTGAACTTTAATTTAGAAAATCCAGCCACTTTCTGGGGGCAGAGGGAGCCTTTTAGCCGTATGATGGGTCTTTCTCTGACTTACCAGGCTCAGAGTCCAGTGGGGCCCGGAGGGCAGCTGGACACATAAGGAAGGAGGTGGGCGATAAAAACCCAGCATGGACGTCTGTACAGGTACCCAGGTGAGTGAGTCATGTTGTCTGGGGGCTTCAGAAAAGCTTGACAGTAAAGGTGGTATCTGAGCTAGAGATTTGGATTCAGAAGGCTGGCTAGGGCTTGGGCTTGACTGTTTTCTACGTCTGCAGAGATTCTGATGCACAGCTAGGCAGACATTTGAGTCTCCCGGCAGACATTTGTGCTTCTATGTGAGAGTGTTTTCCCTTCTGGGCTGTGAGTCCCTTGATGGTAGGGTCTCGCTCGCTCTCTACGCTCAGCGTCATTATTGCAGCCGCATGGAGCCTGACCCCAAGTCCAGGGCTGTGTCTCTTCCTAGGGTGCCTCCCACACTGTGACAACCCAACACTTCTGAATTCAGAAGAACTCCATGTCGCTCAAGGTTAAACACTCAAATATCTGTAGTGCTTTACTGCCTTTCTTTCCAAATGTGTATCTGAAGCACACTTACAACTGGGTCCACAAAAAAAGATGTATATTTTATCTTTTTTTTTTCCTGTTAATTCCCTGGTTTTCAAAATGTACCCTTGAATCCCTTCTCAAATGCAACATCTAAGTTTGTTTACTTGTGAATACAAGGGCCCCTCTCTCCTGTGGGTCCCCAAACCATTTCTGGAAAGGAGAAGGGGGTGGATTGGGGATAATGCACAATATCAGAAGAGAACCCAGAGAACTGAGATGTTCAGAACTGAACTGAGGTGAAGCAGTCAACCAGCTTCGGGCTCACACGAGCTCCTCTCACTTCTTTTAGTATGCAACTTCAGTCAAAAGCCAGTGTCAAGCAGTCAAACATTTCTGAGTCTGTGATCTAATTTCTACTAAGACTGCTCTGCTTCTAAGTATCAGAACCCCATAACATTTGATGAATGAATGATTGAACAGATGCAGGAATGAATGAAGTGTCATAGAACCCTGAATGGCTACATTCAGACCCCTTTTGTGTGTGTGGGCGAGAGGGGAGGGAAGGGGGGAAGACAGAGGGGGAGCGGGGTGGGGTGGGGAGGACCACTAAAGCCTTCTGGAATGGAAGAACCCCGTGTGGGAAGATGATGTCAACATCAGATGCCAGCAGAGGGAGCTTATTTCCTTGCCCCCAGAGGAAGGGGACTGGGTGAGTGGAGAAGAGAAAAAAGCTCAAGGCAATCTAGGGGTCCCAGCAGGATAAGAGGACCAGGTGTCTCCAGCAGCCAATTGCCAAGTGGGCAGAAAGAGAAGCCCTGTTAAGTCTCTGGTTCCGGTGACTGGAGGGTCTCATTAGCCTGTGCACACTAACAGCTTCTTTAGAGACGATGACGTCCTTGGGGATGGGCCGGCTGGAGAGACTGGAAAAGCTGATGGAGTTTTCAGGTTTCATCGAGTGCAGCTTGCATTTATTTATCCCTCCCTCTGGGTGCAAATGCAGCTGCCTTTACTGTTTCCTTCTAGTCCATTGGTTGTTTGTTTGTTTGTTTTGTTTTTTAGTGTTCTTATTTCTTTCTGGGAGCTTTGACAACGGGGCATTTTGACTTCATTATTAAGAATGTGGACCCAGTTGTAAGTGTGCTACAGGGAAAAAGTGAATATAGACAGGAAGCTAGGAAAGATTAACTCAATGCCTACAACAAGGAGCCAACAAAATGTGCTAATTTACACAGAAAGGGCATGGTCAGCAGTTTCTGGCACTGAAATACATCAGGCTGTCAGGGAGGCACGCAGACTTCCAGCTGGGAAAGCCCTTAGGGCCCCTCTCCATCTCTTTCTCTGCGCACCCCCTTTCCTTTCTGCCAACCCCCAGAAAGTTTGTAAAGAGTCACCCCTTTTAAATCGCTGCTTCCTTTTTAAGATTTTGCTCCTTTCATTATGGGGCCTGAGTTCATCTCTGCTTCATTCACAAAGAGCCCCTTAAGCCACCTGGGCCTGAACACGGCTTAAATCGGACACTGGGATGTTGCTGCACAATTTTGCTCTGGTTTAATTACAAAGCCAGAGCCATCTGTCTATTTTAACGAGCTATTTTAAGACATCGCTGGGGTGAGACAGATGTAGTTGCTCCAGCCACATAGGGTAGGTTTTGTCCCCAGTGTTCTGGTACCTGGCACAGGTTGGTAAGGGAGGGGTGTGGGGGCAAGGGTGGGGGGGTTGGTGGTGTTGGGGTTGGGGGGTCAGAGGTCAGGGCAGCCAGCCAGCAGGTTCTGCCAGAATCCAAAGATCAAATAACACTTGAATTACTCGGGAGCAGTATCATGGTTCTGGGTCAGCCGTCCATTCAGGGCAAGACCCCAGCCAGAGATGGAAGTATGTGTGGTAAGCAGGATGGTTAACTGGGGGGGAAGGGGGGGGAGGGAAAGAAGCGAGTCCAGGTTTAGAAGTAAAAGAGATAGACGAAGAGCTTTTTTCTTCAGCAGATACTCACTGAGCATCTACCGCGGGTCTGGCCGCATGAGATTTACTCTCATTTGATGTTAATCTGGCGAGATCACTTTTAGAGGAGGCAGCTGAGGTGCTGAGGGGCACTGGCGACTCAGTTCACAGAGTAGTCTTGAACATGGGTCCTAGCCACTTCCACTCTCTGAGAAGTTAGCAAGTATGAATTTTTAGTCCTTGTGCTCTTTTGTTTTTCTGTGAATCAAGTTATTCTCTCTTTCAAACCCCATTTTGCTTCCTAGCAGAAAAAAATAATTCTGTTTACTTTCAGGGAAAGGCATTCATTGCAGGCTTATATACTTCTATACTTGAGTTGATCCAGGAGTTTGTCCTCCCTGATCTCTGATTTGATACCTACACACCCAGAGTTGGCACCTAGACTCAGGGGCCTTATGTAGCATCATAGCATCAATAGGAAGGGGATCGGGCCCCTGATGGTTGGCACCTTTCCATGCTGGTATCTCCTGAGATGTACAGAACTTCTCTGTGTGTCCAGGCCCTGCTATCCAGCCACACTGACATCTCGTGAAACACCAGATTCCCAACTGGCCTGTAGCCATGTAATCCTCTCCCTTCTACTGGGGTGTCCATGCATCGGGACTGTAATATCCCTACAGGATGGCTTTCTCCTTTCCCCAGTGAAATTTTCCCATCCTCCTCCAGGTAACAGGGAAGGTTTATTGCTCCCTCACCTTTTGGATCAGTGGCAAACCCCATGGGGGTTTTAGGTCTTCTCTGCTTCAACACCATCTGTGCCCAGCTACTGCCATTCTGCAGTGGGGCAGGACTTTCTGTGAGGCTGACACTACTCAAGTCAGGCTGGGACGTGGGGCAGAGATTTCTTCTCCTCTCAGCTCCCCTCTTTCGTTTGGAGGTCTTACTGTTTCTTCATATGTACCAAGTCTTGGGTGGTAGGATCATGTCAGAGCTCAAGGATCCTCCTCGGACACCATCACCAGCCTCTTTTCATTGCTTCTCTTCTAACTGTCCCCTCTAAGCTCAGAGAAACTTTTTAACCTTTTCTCAGGTATCAGGGGGAGGAAGCTGATTCTGCAAATGTTCTTCCCAAGGGATCATGCCCCATGTAGCGTCCCCTCTTGACAATGGTTGCCCAGTGAGTGAAAGGGGAAAGGGTCGTAGATTAGAATGAAGTGTAGTTGTGGGGCTGCTAAAAGACAGTGATTGTAATTCAAAAAATTATTCTGTCCAGTAAAATAGTTTAAACCAGTGGTCGGCAAACTGCAGCTCGCAAGCCACATGCGGCTCGCGAGTCGCAGTTTGCCGCTCTGTTAACTAATGAGTTTGCCGACCACTGGTTTAAACAATTGGGACAACAATAGCAAGTACTTAAATAGTGCATCCTTTGTGCTAGGCTCAAGCTGCCACTCATATAACAACTCATTTATTTCCTATGCATCCTAATTATTCCTTAGAGATGATGATGATGATGATGATGATGATGATGATGAATCTCCCTTTACCAGTGAGGAAACTGAGACAAAAAGAGATTCAACAATTTATCTGAAATCTGTGACATGAAATAGATAGTAACTGTTGGAGTTAGGAGTAAAATCCAGGCATTCTGTACTCTTAACAACTACTGTACGGCTTCACTGCTTACATATGTGAATGATGGTTTAGTCTTCCCCGAGCCTGGGGCTGGGGCTGTGTTTACTTTTGCAGTGCCTTGGGGTTTGGAGCTGGAAGAATGACAGTTTCCTTTGAAAACTTACGCTCGCTCAGGTGTAGCTCAGCGGTTGCGTGTCGACCCAGGAACCAAGAAGTCACTGGTTCAATTCACGGTCAGGGCATGTGCCCAGGTTGTGGGCTCGATCCCCAGTGGGGGGCGTGCAGGAGGTAGCCAATTAATAATTCTCTCTCATCATTGCTGTCTCTGTCTCTCCCTCTCCCTTCCTCTCTGAAATCAATACAAATATATTTTTTAAAAAAAGAAAGAAAAGTTATGCTCACTAATTCCCCACCATTTCTCCCTTTTTCACAGGCAGTTTGGCACCAGGTCCTCAGTTGTGGAGTCTCTTCTCCACCCACATAGGGCTTACAATCATCTGTGCTGAACACTCTGTGGTAGCTCAATGATGCGAACTAAAGTTGGCAGTTCTGTTCTTTAAAAAAATAAACATCATGAATGAAAATACTGTCAAAATCTTTTCTCTGCACCTATCAGAATTTGTAGGAGGCAAATGCACATAGTGACTGTATGTGACACTTCTCTTGTACAAGTTCCTCTTCTGCTTTCTCTCCAGGCATCCAACAAAATTCTCTTTTCTCCATAGCACATAAAATAGGGAAATTGCTGGTGACATTTTGCAATATGGTATGACAACTGGTGAGTCTGGGAAATAATGATTTAATGGGATTAGGTGAAATTGCTGAAATTCTCATTTTCCCCATGGAATTCTACCAACATTTTATTTTCTACAATTCTGCAGAAATAACATGAAACAAGATTGGACTTTCTCATCAGTTGGAGAAATTGCAACTTGTGTTTATCTAGTTGCAAATCACCTACAAAATATTTTCTCATGGCTTGGAATTATAAGAGAGTCGGAAGAAATTTTGACTACTTGTTGGGTAATTATTGAAAAAGCCCTTGAATTGTAGGGAATGCAGGTAGCAAATGAATAGCCATTAGAACGTCATGTAGAGGGGACTTTGCAGAAAGAGAAGGACATGGGGAAACTGGAGTGGTTATTAGCAACAGAGAGTTTGGAGCCCATATGCCAATGGTGGTAATAAAAGAGAATAATGCTTCCTCCAGCACTCTCCCACGTGTTCAGAGATGGGGAGTGATCTGAGCACTGGGAACGTTTAAGAGTGAGAAATGTGTAACTGCAGCATTAGCTTCCTAATACAAGCTCCAGTTCTCTACGTCCCACTCAGCCCAACTACCAGCACCTCCAAAGCTTCTTTGTCTTAATGGCTCCAATTCTCTCCTTCTCTGGCATCCATCTCTTACTCAGATCTCTGGCGGAGCCAGACCAATTTTTCCTTGTCTCCCCAGGAAGGGAGCAGCTTGAACCATCATCCTCATCTCTATCCTACCTCTAAACCAGCTTATACATCTGGGTTCACTTTGAAAATAATCTGAGGGCACAGTTAGAGAGGAAAGCCCACTGGGAGAGCTAAAATCTGGTCTGGCCTTCCTGGTGCAGCCAGTCCTGCAGATGTGGGAATAAAGATCAGAGAAGGATCAAGTCCTCCAAAGGCTTTTGTCATGCCCAGTCTTAAACTGGGATGCATGAAGTCTCTGAAATTATACATAAAGCCCTGTGTGTGTGTGTGTGTGGTTTTTCGTTTTAAAATTTTCATGAAAAGAGCATCCATCTTTTCCACTGGATTCTTTTTTTATTTGTTTTTAATCCTCACCCAAGGATATTTTTTTTCCATTGAT
Source organism: Corynorhinus townsendii (assembly GCA_026230045.1). NCBI lineage: Eukaryota > Metazoa > Chordata > Mammalia > Chiroptera > Vespertilionidae > Corynorhinus > Corynorhinus townsendii. Next base: position 146,700,987 of record JAPDVU010000005.1, on the reverse strand, counting down.
TTTTAGAGAGAGTGGAAGGAGAGGGAGAGAGAGAGAAACACCAATGTGAGACACATTGATTGGTTGCATCCTGCATGCCCCCAACCAGGGCCAAGAACTTGCAACTGAGGTACATGCCCTTGACCAGAATTGAACCTGGGACCTTTCATTCCACAGGCCGACACTATCCACTGAGCCAAACTGGCTAGGGCTTGCATTGGATTCTTAAAGGACTCTGCAACACCTATCCCAGCCCCACTGTCACCAAAGTTAAAAAACAGTGATTTAAAGAGATCATAGAATTTTGAGCTGAAAGGAATTTTAATTTTTCTGATATAAAATGTTGTGTCTGACTAGCCTGAAATGTTTCCTAAACATCAAAGTCCTCTAGGCCTTTCTCTTCCCAAACTCCTTCCAGATGCCTCATGGAAAGGGCATCACGATCACCCAGAATAGGACTGGAGTGATGGTATGATTATCCTCCCAGATTTGTCAGAAGGTGAGGGGGTGGCAGGCACACGCCTGTCCTCTCACATCCTCCCTTTCAGAGGGAACTGATGGGATCCATTCTTATTAGAAGAATCTGGCATGGCCCCACCAAATGACTTCACTGTGATGATGTTCATGGCCCAATCTTCCTCTGAACATTTACACATTTATTTCTTTTACTTTTCTGTTTGAAGCAGCCCAAGTTTATATCATTCAAAATTATTATAGTTTGAAAAAAATCTCATTTGTTCAACACAAATATTTAAAAAAAATAAATCAGCTGGACACTAGACACCCTTCATGGCAGCTGGGTTCACTCTTCCCAAGTCCAATGTTTCCACTCAGGGAATGGAAATTATATATGAAAAGCAGGGTGAGAAAACTACAGAATTCTAATCTTCTATATATATAAAAGCCTAAGTGACTGAATGACCAAACGACCAGTCAACTCGTCACTATGACACACACTGACCACCAGGGGACAGAAGCTAAACGCAGGAGCTGACCCCTGGTGGCCAGTGTGCTCCCACAGCCAACCTCCCGCGATCCCTCCCCTCAGCCAGCAGTCCCCTTCTGCCCCCCTCCACACACACACACATCGGCCCCAATCGCTGGCCAGGTCGAGGGACCCCATGCGTGCACGAATTCATGCACTGGGCCTCTAGTGTCTACCTGAGTTCTCTGGGTTGAGATGGAAAACAGGAGAAAAGTCAGTTGGTTCTTTTAATAGGTAGGTCAGAAATGAGGCTTTCTTATTAAGAGGTAGAGTAGAAAGAACTTGGCAACCATGATCTGTAAGGGCAGGGATCAGGAAGAAGTTAAGGATGACTCCTAGACTTCTGACTTGGCTGTTGGAACACAACAGAAGGAAGAGCTATGGGGAGAAATAAATGAGACACATTTTGGCTATGCTACATTTGGATCCAGGTGAAGAATTTGGTGTGCAGTGCAGTATGAAAATCTGAAGCTCCAAGCAGAGGCTTGGGCAAGAGATACAATTTGAAAGCCATCAGAATATCTACAGCCTAGTCACCTATAGAAACTTAAGGAGAGGATTTCAAAAAGGAGAGCACACAATATTTCAGAGAAGTTGAGTAAGAAAGAACCAACTGTCCTCTGGCTTTAGCATTGAGGAAGTCATTGATGACTTTAGGATAAGCAGTTTCTGTGGATTTATAGGAGCAGAAGCCAAATCATATTTGATGGAGGATTGAATGAACAGCAAAGAAATGGCAAAGTTGAATGAGGATGATTCCAGAAGCCTGGATAAAAGAAAAGAAAATAGAGTGATAACTGGAGGAGGCATGCAGTATAGTGGGAGTTTTGTTTATTATTATTATTATTTTAATTATTTCAATCTTTATTGTTAGGATTATTACAGTTGTTCCTCTTTTTATTCCTGCCATAGCTCCCCGCCACCTGGTTCCCACCCCACCCCATGCCCTTACCTCCACCCCACTGTCCTCATCCACAGGTGTACAATTTTTGTCCAGTCTCTTCCTGCAACCCACACACACCTTTCCCCCCAAGAATTATCAGTCCACTCCCTTTCTATGCCCCTGATTCTATTATATTCACCAGTTTATTCTGTTCATCAGATTTTTTATTCTCTTGATTTTTAGATTCACTTGTTGATAGATATGTATTTGTTGTTCTTAATTTTCATCTTTACCTTTTTCTTCTTCTTCCTCTTCTTAAAGAATACCTTTCAGTATTTCATATAATACTGGTTTGGTATTGATGAACTCCTTTAGCTTTTTCTTATCTGTGAAGCTCTTTATCTGACCTTCAATTCTGAATGATAGCTTTGCTGGGTAGAGTAATCTTGGTTGTAGGTTCTTGCTATTCATCACTTTGAGTATTTCTTGCCACTCCTGTCTGGCCTGCTTAGTTTCTGTTGAGAAATCAGCTGACAGTCATATGGGTGCTCCCTTGTAGGTAACTAACTGTTTTTCTCTTGCTGCTTTTAATATTCTCTCTTTGTCTTTTGCTCTTGGCATTTTAATTATGATGTGTCTTGGTGTGGTCCTCTTTGAATTCCTTTTGTTTGGGGTTCTCTGTGCTTTCTGGACTTGTAAGTCTATTTCTTTCACCAGGTGGGGGAAGTTTTCAGTCATTATTTCTTCAAATAGGTTTCAGTATCTTGCTCTCTCTCTTCTTCTGGCACCCCATAATTCAGATTTGGTACACTTGAAGTTGTCCCAGAGGCTCCTTACACTATCTTCATATTTTTGGATTCTTTTTGCTTTTCCAGTTGAGTGTTTTTTGCTTCTTTGTATTTCAAATCTTTGACTTGATTCTTGCGATCCTCTAGTCTGCTGTTGGGTCTCTGTATATTATTCTTTATTTCAGTCAGTGTATGCTTAATTTCTAGTTGGTCCTTTTTCATATCCTCGAGGGTCTCACTAAATTTATCGGCCTTTTCTAGAAAATTCTTGAAAAACCTTATAATCGTGGTTTTGAACTCTATATCCAGTCGTTTGCTTTCCTCCATTTCTTTCATTTGTGACCTGTTTCTTTGTCTCCTCATTTTGGCTGCTTCCCTGCATTGACAGAGTGGCTTTGTGTGCTAGGTGTCCTAGAGGGCCCAGGGGATCAGCCTCCCCAGTTACCTGAGGTGGACACTCTTGGTACACCCCTTTGTGGGCTGTGTGCACAGTCTTGTTGTAGTTAAGCCTTGATTGTTGTTGGTGTCACTGGGGGGAATTGACCTCCAGGCCAATTGGCTGTGAGGATCAGCTGTGTCTACGCTGGGAGAACTTCTGTGCTGGAGACACTCTTATGAGGCAAGACTTGCTTCAGTGGGGCTTTGTTGCTCACCGAGTCTGCCCCCTAAGTGTGTCCCTTATGGATCTGAGGAGTTGTAATCTGGATGGTCTCACTCTGACCCCTGGATACACTGGCTCTTGGATCTCTAAGGAGGTGCTAATTTAGCTCTGCCTGAGGCCACCCAGCAGGAGCTACGGAGATATCTGCAGATTCCTTTTTTTGTTTGGGTTTTGGAGGTGCCCAGATGAGGCCCAGCTGCGAAGCAATGCAAGCTGTTGTGGAGCCTTGGGCCTTCTTTTGGATGTTCTGGGTCTCTCTGACTCAGCAGTTTGATAGGTAAGTTTAGATTTTAAAGGACCAGGCCTTTCATATATGCAAAAGCCTCTGTCAGAACTTGGATGGGGCAGAGTCTCAGGGCAGAGCAAATAGCAATGGCTTCCCGTTAGCCCTGCTCTAAGAGCCCCTTGGGTCACAGTGTCCCTCGGTAATCGCTGCAAGCACCTCTGAGAAAAAGCCGCCCTTGAGTTCCACTTGCCACCAGATAGTCCATTTTCTCCCAGTATGAGTCTGGGTTCCCAGAGTCTCGCCCGGAACTGGAGTTCAGAGCACTCGGGAGCTTGTGTCTCCCTGCGGATTGAAAAAGTCAGCCTCGTACTCAATTGTCAGCCCTTACAGTGTGCGCACCTCTGTACCTCTGCATTTCACTTCTGCAGCTCCTCTGAGTCTCAGTGTGCTTTTCTCTTTCCTTCTAGTTGTAGTATTTCCACTCAGCCAGGCTTCCTGTGGTTCTGGATGATGTCTGTTTTGTCTTTTAGTTGTAGTTTTGAAGTGGTTGTACGAGGCAGCAAGTTCAGGTGTTTACCTATGCCTCCATCTTGGTTTTCTCTGTTTATTATTTTTTTTAGGTTTGAAGAGACTTGAAGATGATTCCATGGTGATGAGAAGAAGGGAGAAGTTGAAGAATCAGGAGAACAAATGAATCATTGATAGAACAAATTCCTGGGTGGAAATGAGGAAGAGTAAATCAAGAGCACTGTGGTGAGACTGGCCTTGAAGCCCTTTCCAAGACATCAAGGAAGGAAGGATATGGATGCAGATAAACTTGTTAATGAGATGTGGGGAACAGAGGGAGTTCATACCTGGTCATCTCAATTTTATCAGTTAAGGAAAGCAGGGATAGTTGAGGTAGAATAAGGAACATGAGAAAAGTGGCAAAAGCTTGGATCTACCATGGGGAAGAGGTGAAAGGAAATGGACAGGGAAACAGATGAGGTTAGCTAAGAAGCACTAAGGGCCCAAGGGAGACTGGAAATCCTAAGTGGGTGGTAGCACTAATACACCCAGTTGTGTGTATTTCTCTAATGCTTGGCTACCAGTGTGTAGAGCTGGAGAAGATAGATATGTTTGGGTTAATCTAGGGTTGGGGATTTATAAGATAGGAATAATAGCAGGACAAAGGGATGAGGAAGCTGGGTTTTCTAGGTAGAGTAGTTGAAGTGATGAACCATGGGAGAGGAAAAAAGAAGCAGGAAAAGATTGATGCCAAGTGAAAGACTGAGATAGAATGGAGCGTTCACGTTGCTGAAGATCTTGTAAAGATCAAAGAACAGGCAAGTTCAAAGGAGGGCTGGGAAGGTCTGGAAAGACAGGCTAGTGTGGTCAGAAAATGCTTATGCTAAAATGTGTTTTCCAAAGCATTTTGCCTCTATTCCCACATTGTACTGTAAAATCTAAAAGTGCATTACAAATGAAAGGATAAATGTCTGGTAAATTATTTGTTATTTTGTATTATCTATGCCTTTGGCTCTCTTCTATGTGACAATTCCATTCTATTTCCATTGAAATAAGAAAATGTGGACCAAATCTTAAGAGCATTATTTCGCTAATGCTTTGACTGTTTTTTATATATGATGGTATTATTATTTTTTCTTTTTTATTGAATTTGTATGGGTAACAATGGTTAATACAATTATATAAGTTTCAGGTGAACAATTATATAATACATCGTCTGTATATTGTACGATGGTATTTTTATTATTATTACATTTTTATGTTAAATATAAGCTCTTGGGAAAGAATCCAGTGTTTTCTATTTCAACAGTTCCAGCAGCTTTATAAGCTTAAGCCAGCCTTCTCTGCTTTGTCCTTTCCCCAAAATTTAAGTTGGTTTTAGGAAAAATTTAACCTGTAAATCTCAAGAGGACAGATCACATCAATAGAGTCCACATGACAAGTGACTAATGGTAACAAAGTGGACCCATGGGATGATAGGGAATGTCGGTGAGGCAGTTCACACCACTGTGACCTAGATTGGAAGCTAAGCCTGAAAGCCAGTTAGATTCATGCAGGTTAGATGTGCATTGCATAAAAATAAGGTACTGAACCCCTCAAATCTCTCTAGGGCTGCTTCAGCTGTCCTTTCGGAAGAGAGGTGAACAATTAAATGTGTATTTAATTTGAAAATGCTTCAATAGGAACACAAATATTTCATTTGGTATGCCTCATCCTGTTAAAATATGTGTTTAGCAAGTATGCAGATTAGGTGAAAATGCAAACAGAATTATGGGTAATGGATTGGAATCTCATTTGCAGAGGAAAAAAACGTAAGAGATGTTATTAGTCAATAGGACTAGGGTGCTTCTCTAGAATCCTATTCAATTGTCTTGTAAGTGGACAGAATAACGATAGAGTTGGCCATGTGTAATGGCCGCCAGGGTGTACAGAAAAAAATAGCAAAAGAAAAAAAGGGCAAAGATTTGTCACTGGGTCTCTACACACAGGGTGCTCAGACAAGCTAGCAAGAAGTTTCTTGTTTCTTGCTGAGTATATTCCTACAGAATTAAAAATAGGGATAGTATCTGGTCCATAGTCAGTGCTTAGTTAAATGGCAGGTCTGTTCTCTTCTTCCTCCCCTTGGTGGAGATTGTGTCACTGGTTGTCGTATCCCATGACATTAACATCATCTATTTTCCATGCTCTTAGTCTGTGTTCATCAAACCACCTGCTAAGGACAATTCGCCTCCCCTGGCATGCTGACATGAATATTCCAGTTTGCTTGGCAGTTTTATCTTTCCTAGTAATTAATGAAATAATATTCTAGTTTATTTACATATTGTGAAATGGCTAATTAGGACAAGTTGCTGCCCTTGGTTCTGATGAATTTGGGAAAGAAAATGTAAATTTCTCTACCTTTAAAGGAGATGAACAGATCTGGATTTTACAAAACACTGTCACTGAGGGGACCCCCACATGAGCTGTAAACCTCTCTCTTTGACATTTTCTGTTCAACGGATGCCATGTATGGCTTCTTTCCAGTGTCAGTGCCTAGAATTCCACAAAATTGCCTGTAAACTAAACTAACCTTGACCTTGATGAGGAGCTTCATTGTGAGGAAGTTGGGCTCAAACCTCAGTCTCATCGGGAGTGCTTGTGAAAATGCATATTCCAGGCTTCCCCATAGAGATCCTGCCTCAGTAGACCCAGGTGGGACCCAGAATCTGCACTCTTAGCATAACTGATTCCCATGCATATAGTCAACACCACACTTTGAAAAATGGCTGTAGCTTGGGGTGCAGGCTCCTCTGTGACTATGGGCTCTCCCAAGGGTCCTTTTCTGTTTCTGAGTGAAGTCTGATGAACCCCAAGGAAGGGAAGCGGGGGCTCTGAAGCCCGTGTGGAGTAACAAAGGACAGGAAGAACTGGTGGTAGTCCTGGAATGACCTCGAGACTTTTCACAGGAACTCAAGCTGCCTGTCTGAGGATCTGGTTCTGGCCGTCTGTCTGGCGAGACAGTTTGGTCTGCATGACAAGTTGGTCCTGATGCCACACTCCCTTGCACAGAAGCTGATTTCAGGTTTAGAAACATGTTTACTTTGATTTGGCAAAGGCTACTTTGGCAAAGGGCAGGGATTCCCTCAGGCCACTTCAGACAATGGCAGCAGCAGGATGTGTTGTAAATGTGGATGTGGCAATAGGTCTTCTATCTTTTGTCCTAGAAGTCAACAATATTGGAATTTCTCACCCCTATGTAGTGCTGGAAATCTTTATTAACTGGCAGTTGGCAATCTTTGCCAGAGAATCTTAGAATGCTAGATTTAGGGCTCATCCGCAGATTATAGTAGAGCCCCTCTTCGTTTTAAAGATGTAAAACTGAGGCAGGGGGAGGGCGGATGATTCAACAAAGTCCAGCAGCCTCTTAGAGGCAGAGCTGGGACTAGTAGGTCTGACATCAGTGCAGAGCACCCTGCTGCTTGCTCCCAACCACAACCACCAGACAAGCGCCTGCTGAATCGGCACAGATGAGCTAGATGTGTTGGTTTGATAACTGTTCAAACATATTTTATCATACAGGCTTTAGCAGACACCATTAGCTGCTTTGCATTTCAATTTCGTCCATTTAACTCTACATAATTTCTCACTGCCTTGAGCAACCCATTTATTTTATTTTATTTCTTTTTTTTTTACCAGCAATTCTTCTAAGTCAGCATTTCTCCTAAACTAAATACAATCTCCATCTAGTGGCTCAAAGACAGCAATAAAATTTTCTGCAAAAGTTTTGTATGTAGGTCAAAGGAATCAGACAATGTTTATGGCCTAGAAGAGAAACTCCTGGACCTTCATGCCCAACACCCTCACATTACAAATGAGACTCCAGATGGGGAAAGCGACTTGCTGAAAGCCTCACAGTAGGTCATGGAGCCAGAAGCACTCTTCACTACTCTGAATACCAGGTGGGCATTGCCTGGTCCCACTCTCTTGCAGGACATATGCTCCTGTAGTCGGGGGGGAGGTGTTGGGAGCACCTGGGACTCCACAATGCTTGGCACAGAGCCTGATGTACACTAGAGCCCAATGCACGTGAGAGAGCCAAATCCTAACCACCAGACCACCAGTGAAGGTTCTATGCAGGTGTGAAGGGTGAATGGGTCCTCCATGGCCAGATTCGTGTTGCCAGCCTCCGTTATTTTTCTCCCTGGTGCCATGAAGCTGAAGCAGTTCTCCACACAAAGGAAGTGCCATTATGTGGCTGTCGGCTGGATGGACTCCTGCTTTAGCTGAAGCGACTGAACAGTGTGCTGTGGCTTCCAGTTGGCAGGGCGTGCTTTCTGCCTCACCTTCAGCCACACACTTCTGCACCTTTTCTGGTTGAGCATCTCTTGCCCAGGATATTTCTGTGTCTAGAGTGAATTTCCTGACACACAGCAAATGTAAGTGTCTCTGACTAGAAATGCCCTGAGCACTCAGGGTCTCATCCCTTCTATTTATTAGCATGCTTCAGTGACAGGCAGTTCCGAAGGGTGCTGGGGCAGAGGAAGAGGCCTGGACAGCTTCTCATGGGGATGGGAATGGGCAGGGTTTTGAAAGTCTGCAGATGGCGAGTCTGTTGGGGTGAGAGACTGTGGGTGGCAGTTTTATTTGTATTCCAAATAGGCTGAGGATTTTCTTCTTTTCATTGAAATCCCCTGGAAAGAAATGGGAGCAGGAAGAGTGGCAGGCAGAGGCAGCCCTGCGGGGAGCTTTTGTATCCTGGGATCCATGGATGGGCTTCCAAAGGGGGATGAGTTCTGAAGCCCCTGGAATTATACCTACAAGTGTTGTGTTTATGATTTTTTATAACAAATGGTCTTTATTTTTTATCAGCTCCTCAAAGGAGTCAGTTACCCAAACAATGTCAACCCCTGGTATAATGATCAATCCATTTCCAAACTGTCCAGAATGAACCAATTTTTCATCTCACTCTGGAAGAGAAGATTCAGTCACAATTGTTTTCGCTCACCACCTTTTTCACCCTGACCTAATGTGATTTTATTTTTATTTATTTATTTATTTATTTATTTATTTTTAATAAAGCTTTATTCAGATGATTACAATTGTTTCTCCTTTTCCCCCTATAGCTCCCCTCCACCCGGTTGCCACCCCACCTTCTACCCTTACCTCCCCCCGCCAATGTCCTCATCCATAGGTGTACAATTTTTGTCCAGTCTCTTCCTGCTCCCCCCCCATATCCCTTTCCCCTGAGAATTATCAGTCCACTCCCTTTCTATGCCCCTGATTCTATTATATTCACCAGTTTATTCTGTTCCTCAGGTTTTTAATTCACTTGATTTTTAGGTTCACTTGTTGATAGATATGTATTTGTTGTTCATAATTTTTATCTTTACTTTTTTCTTCTTCCTCTTCTTAAAGAATACCTTTCATCATTTCGTATAATACTGGTTTGGTGGTGATGAACTCCTTTAACTTTTTCTTATCTGTGAAGCTCTTTATCTGACCTTCAATTCTGAATGATAGCTTTGCTGGGTAGAGTAATCTTGGTTGTGGGTTCTTGCTATTCATCACTTTGAATATTTCTTGCCACTCCCGTCTGGCCTGCATAGTTTCTGTTGAGAAATCAGCTGACAATCGTATGGGTGCTCCCTTGTAGGCAATTAACTGTTTTTCTCTTGCTGCTTTTAATATTCTCTCTTTATCTTTTGCTTTTGATGTGTCTTTTGCTCTATGATGTGTCTTGGTGTGGTCCTCTTTGGATTCCTTTTGTTTAGGGTTCTGTGCGCTTCCTGGACTTGTAACTCTATTTCTTTCACCAGGTGGGGGAAGTTTGCAGTCATTATGTCTTCAAATAGGTGTTCGGTATCTTGTTCTCTCTCTTCTTCTGGCACCCCCATAATTCTGATGTTGATAACGCTTGAAGTTGTCCCAGAGGCTTCTTACACTATCTTCAACTTTTTGGAGTTTTTTTCCTTTTTGCTTTTTCGGTTGAGTGTTTTTTGCTTCTTTGTATTTCAATTCTTTGACTTGATTCTTGCGTTCCTCTGGTTTGTTGTTGGGCCTCTGTATAATATTTTTTATTTCAGTCAGTGTATGCTTAATTTCTAGTTGGTCCTTTTTCATATCTTCAAGGGTCTCGTTATATTTATCGGCCTTTTCTAGGATATTCTTGAAAAGCCTATAACCGTGGTTTTGAATTCTATATCCAGTCATTTGTTTTCCTCCATTTCTTTAGTTTGTGATCTGTTTCTTTGTCGCCACATTTTTCACTGCTTCCCTGAGTTGGTAGGGTAGCTTTGTGTGCTAGGTTTCCTATATGGCCCAGTGGGTCGGCTTCCCCAGTTAACCTGAGGTGGGCACTCTTGGTGTACCCCTTTGTGGACTGTGTGTATAGCCTTGTTGTAGTTAAGTCTTGATTGTTGTTGGTATCACTGGGAGGAATTGACCTCCAGGCCAGTTGGCTGTGAGGATCCGCTGTGTCTACGCTGGGAGAAGTTGGGTGCTGGAGACAGCCTTATAGGATTAGACTGGCCAAATTGCAAAAGCCTCTGTGCTCAGCTTGGATGGGGTGGAGTCTCAGGGCGGAGCAGACAGGCTTGGCTTCCCGTCAGCCCTGCCCTTGCGCATGCACGCCTCCAGACCTCTGGCTTCCCTGGCTTCCAAGCCTCCGCCCAAGAGTCCAGATTCCACCCTCAAGAGCGTGGGTCCCCAGGGGCTCACCTGGAACTGGGGTTCAGTGCAGTCAGAACTGGGGTTCAGTGCAGTCAGGAGCTTCTGACTCCCTTCTGCTAGGGAAAGCCTGTGGCAACCTCTGCAGTCTTCGTGCACACTTGCGCGTATCCCTCCAGATCCCTGCCTGCCGGGGCTCCCCAAGTCTCTGAGTGCCTTTCTCTCTACCTGACAGTCCATACTCCCCCTGTATGAGCCTGGGTCCATGGGGTTTCGCCCGGAACTGGGGTTCAGTGAAGTTGGAACTGCGGTTCAGTGCAGTCGGGGGCTTCCTTCCCCCTCCCACCAGAGAAAGTCAGCCAGGTTCTCAGCCGCCCTTCCTCTCTGTGCACACAAAGACCCTTTGCCATACCTCAACCCTTTGCTGATCCTCCAGTTCTCCGTGAGCTTTTCTCTTTCCTTCTAGTTGTAGAATTTCCACTCAGCCAGCTTTCCTGTGGTTCTGGATGGTGTCCGTTCTGTCTTTTAGTTGTACTTTTGAAATTGTTGTGCAAGGCAGCAGTTTAGGTGCTTACTTATGCCACCATCTTGATTTCTCCTGATGTGATTTTAAAAAGGGTGTGTGCAGGCCCAGGCCGGGTAGCTCAGCTGGGTAGAGCATCATCTCGATACAGAATAATCAATGTTTTTAATGAAACAATCAATGTTTATCTATCTATCTATCCAATCTACCTACCTAGCTCTCTCTCTTCTCCTCTTCCTCTCTCTTGCAAATAAATAATAAAAATATTTTTAAATAAAAATAATAAAAAATAAAAGAGTGTATGCACATAGAAAACAAGTATATATGTAAAACCCTACTTTTATAATGGGTACATATCTAAGTCCCAAACTGAGGAAAGTGGAAACTATACATTTCTTTTACTTTTCCAAAACTCAAATTAATTTCTATTTTGTACCCCCATCCCATTCATCTGGCAGAGAGTAAGTCTTACTCTCTATGTTTGGGATTTTCTATTTCCCTGTCCGCCCAGGGGATTGTGTCTCAATTATGGGGCACTTACCTAGGACTGGAGTACCTACCTAGGACCAAGGAAATGGGTATAAAGGAGGTGTCTATCCTCTATGTCATTTGTCCACAAAGTCATCTGCTGAGATCCGTCCTTCATCCCACTGATTCCTTGGCCATTGAGCCACAGGTGTCACCACTGTGTCTATCTTCTGGTCCTGGCCCTGGCAGACCTCCCTGCCAGCTACATGATGAAGCCTTGGACTGCACGTGGCTCAGGCAGATTTGGGACCGAATTTATTTCCTTGTGGTTGTAGGACTGAAGCCTCAGCTTCTAGGTGGCTTTTGCCTGGAGGGTGTACACAGTATCTAACGGTTACCCTCAATTTCTTCCCACAGGGGCTTCCACAGCATACTAGTAGTCACTTATTACAGCAGGCAGAGTCTAGAACGAGTGTGCTAGCAAGGCAGAGCCTTATAAAAGGTAACCTACTCACCCTGACCAGTTTGGTTCAGTGGATAGAGCATTGGCCTACGGACTCAAGGGTCACAGGTTTTTTTGTGTTTTTTATTTAATATATATTTATTAATTTTTTACAGAGAAGAAGGGAAAGGGATAGAGAGTTAGAAACATCAATGAGAGAGAAACATCGGTCAGCTGCCTCCTGCACACCACCTACTGGGGACGTGCCCACAACCAAGGTACATGCCCTTGACCAGAATCGAACCCGGGATGTTCAGTCCGCAGGCCGACGCTCTATCCACTGAGCCAAACCGGTTTCAGCAAGGGTCACAGGTTTGATTCTGGTCAAGGGCATGTACCTTGGTTGCAGGCACATACCCAGAGGGGAGTGTGCAGGAGGCAGCTGATAGATGTTTCTCTCTCATTGATGTTTCTAACTCTCTATCCCTCTCCCTTTCTCTCTGTAAAAAATTAATAAAATATATTTGAAAAAAAAAAAAAGGTAACCTACTCACGAAGTGACATCCCATCACCTTTGCTTTGTTCTATTAGTTAGAAGCAGGTCACAGGTGCTGCCGACACTCAGTGGAGAGGATTATCCGAGGGACTAAACACCAAGAGGTGGGGGTCATGAGGGGCCTCCAGAGTCTGCCATAGGCTACAAACCAAAACTACTTTAAACAAGATGTGGGGGGAATTTTGTAGATAATCAAACTCTTTTCCATTTTGCCTTAATGAGCTTCTAAAAGACTAGAATTTATTTGATGGTACTTTTATGGTACATTTTCACTCTCACTTTTTATCGTTTTTGATATAGCATCGTTCCATTTTTTTTCCATAAGAAAAAAAAAAGATTTCATATTTCAAACATTGTTCCAGCTCAAAAATGGAAAAACTAATTGCAATCTAGATCTAGCTTTAATGGCTCTGGTGTCTCCATAATCACTCCCTTCAAAAGTTTTTAAAAATATATATATTTTATTGATTTCTTACAGAGAGGAAGGGAGAGGGATAGAGAGTTAGAAACATGGATGAGAGAGAAACATCGATCAGCTGCCTCCTGCACACCCCCTATTGGGTATGTGCCCCCAAACCAAGGTACATGCCCTTGACCAGAATCGAACCTGGGACCCTTGAGTCCGCAGGCCAACGCTCTATCCACTGAGCCAAACCGGTTAGGGCCCTTGAAAAGCTTTGAAGCAATGTAACATACTGCTTACAAACACGGGTTCAAAACCTGGCCCTGCCCTTTTCAAGCTGTGTTGTCTTGGACAAGTTAGTTAACTTTTTGTGCCTCAATTTCTGCATTTGTAACACAGGAGTAATACTAACTACCCCATAGGGTTATGAGTACTCAAGTGCAAAATGCAAGTAAGGATTCAACATACCACCTTATATATAGTAAGTACTCTATTAATGTAAACTTACAATAATAATGACAATAATTACTATTATTGACCTAAAAAAGGAAAGTTTTGAGAAGGGAACAATAAGCAGTATGGCATAGAGGCCAAATATAATAAGGACTGGAAAAAACTCAATAGATTTAACAGCTGGGAGGTCATTGATGATCATGCTAAGAGCTGTACCAATGGATGGGGGGGATGCTGTAGCTGCACTGCAGTGGGGGTGCAGAGGAAATGGGAAATTGGGGAGAGAAAGCAGAAAGAGGGCATTGGCTCCAGCGGGAAAAACTGTGAAGGGGAGAGAATGGGATAATAGCTATTATATGCTTTTTGCTTCTACATCCAATGGGTAACAGGGTGCCACTTTAAAAAGACAATCTACCTAGCAACTTCCCACACCTGTCAGTCTTTTCCCTCTTTGGATTAGTGCATTTCCTAATCTTTTCTTTAAAAAAAAAAAGTTAAATATCCAAATGTCTATTTCTGGCTTGTCTGTAGTTTGCTAAATTACAACTTTAAATATGTAAAGGTTTTCAGCATACCTAGCAAGCTGATGCAATAAATGCAAAGAAGAAGGAGAAGGAAGAAGAGGAGGAAGAGAAGGAGGAAGAGAAGGAGGAGAAAGAAGAGGAGGAGGAGGAAAAGAAGAAGGAGGAGGAGGAGATGACTTGTAAGAGGCAGGAGAGATTAATGAACAGTTATAAATTCTCAGCTGGCATGAGATAAATGGTGGAGCCTTTGAGCATTTGGAAGGAATCAGATGCAAGCCAAAGATGGTGGATTTAGCGGTTTTAACATCACATAAACTAAATTGCAAACCCATTCGGCAAGTGACCAACTACCAATATGGGTAAAATACAGGAGCTGACATTTATATTTTTCCTAAGCTCGATGGAGGATTTATCAATGTGGTAATAGCTCTCAAAGCTGGATCAGAAGGGAAGATGCATGAGTTTGTAATTTATTATTCCACTTAACATTTTATTTTGAGCCAAGAGTCATACTTTACCCAAGATCTTTCTGAATAATTTTAGTTCATCAGCCAGGAGGAAGAATAATTCCTGAAGGGTAAGGGTCATAAGCCTAATGCTGGGAGTTTACCTTGAAAGAGCATTGGAAATATCGCATGATGCAATATCTGGACTTTACAGAGCCAAGGGGATCCTTAGTTCTCCCCCGTGGGGATATTTGTGGAAGCTTTAAGAAATTGTTACTATGAGGAAGTAGAAAGGGACTGGAGTCACAGATTTCTATATCAAATCCCAGATCCGCTACTAACTGTGTAAATGGGGTCACTTCATGCCCCACTAAGCCCTGTTTCCTTGGCTGTGAAATGGGGCTATTATATCAGTCTCGTGGATTGTTGTACAGGTGAGATGAGGTGCTAGGTGTCTGGCACGTTGAAGGTCCAATGAATTTCTCCTGAATTTGGGTTCCTAGAACATTTCTACTTCCTATTCAACAACTATTTTGAATTCTTCCTATGAATATAACCTGTGTAATGACCTCTAAGTTCTATCCCCAAAATGGGAAGTAATGAATGACCTGTTCACAGTTACTGCCATAGTTGTATGACAGGATGTGAACAGGGAAGTGTGGTGAAGTGCTCTGGAAATCAAGACCCCGGGCTGTGCCTATTGCCCACTGAGTGACCTTGAAATAATATTGACTCTCTGAGCCTGCTTCCTGATTTGTAAATTATGCAATTTATGGATGACGGTGTAAAATAAACACATTCTAAGTTTTCTTTTGTCTTGAATATACCCAATCTAGATGATAAAGTTCTTTCCCTATTGGGCTATTGAGCCATACCTTTGCTCATGATAATTCATTAAGAACCATTATTAGCAGTCATTATTATTGCCAGTAACTCTAAATGTTTTCTGTGGAAGAATTTAGCAACTAATGAAATAATTCACAACAAATGGATTTGCTAACTAAAATGTGGTGCAGTCCTATGAAGAAGAGAATTTGTTTTATTATAATTAATATTTATTTTTAAAGTCATTTTATGTAATACTTTCAACAATATAGATTTTAAAAAGTCATTATTAATCAGTTCCTGAATTGTATGTGCATGAGTATGTGATGATTTAACCAATAATTAGGTTCTTGCATTCCATACAATCTATGCAATAGGGTCAAACATGAGCAGGAGCAATTTGGGCATTAGAGGAGACGCGGAAGGGCTGTGTTCTGATCACTTGCTGTTCTGTGATGCTGATCGGTACTGCTGTCCTAAAATATACCTTTGCCTACAAGGATCCTGCAGGCTAATTTCAGCAGCTGGGAACCTGCCCAGGCTGTCATTGGCTTTAAGGCATGTTGCCGCAGGCGGTCACCGGCAGGCATCGGTCTCCAGATCTAGGGGGAGCTGGCAGTGACATGACTCCCAGCCCCAATATAGGGCCAAATGGAAAGTGATAAGTCATAGTTACACATCTAAATGCTTTTGTCAGAATAAATGTGGGACTTGTTGAAAAGTTGTATATACGCACAGAGAAGACTTAACTGGACAACACAGGGGCCAATGCAGATATTCAGGTCCAATATTGACACAGACTAGAAGGGAATTGGACATCAGGAGTCCCTACGGTTCAAGGTGCTCAGCACATCGGCCCTGTTGTAGGGTCCTTCTATACAGCCTTCATGCTCCATGGGCTTTGCAGTCAGCTAGACCTGGATTCAATTCCTGTTGCTGCTACTTATAAGCTGTGTGACGTTGGGCAGGCTTTGTCTTCTGTAAAATGAGGATAAAAATAGTACCTACCTCATATTCAGTGATGGTGAGAATTAAATGAGGTAATCCATATTCTGTGCTTTGTAAAATACTTTTCACATAGTAAGCCCTGAAGTATTATACTTGTTTATTAAGATTTTGTTATTGTTAAATAATAATAATAATTGGGACTCAGAGGAAGTTGCTCAAGGTCAGGTAACTAACACTTGACAGCCCAGGTGCACGAACGCCTGGGTCTATCCTATGGCTATGCCATGCTGCTGCCATGAGAAGCGAATGGTTACCGCGGGAGCACCAGCAGCAAAGGCAGAACTTGCCCACCCATGCTGTTGTGGAACAGTTGATTCTGGGAAGAATCTTGTAAATTTTTAAATTTTTTTATTTTTTATTTTTTGTGTATTTATTTACTTGTTTATTTATTTATGTATTTGTTATTAGTCAGGAACAGAAGGAAGTGGGATCCAGTCACAGCTACAATAATCCTTCCGGCCTTTCTTGCCACAGGCTATAGAGAGACTACATCTGGGCCTCAGGGGCACTCCCAGAACCAGGCAAACCTAAACTAACCAGCGTGTGAACTGGGGTTAAAATTTAACAAAAATGGTAAGCAGTGCAACAAGTATATAACTTCTGTTTTGTCTTCTTCTATACTGCTGTCATATCCCATGTACTTGTGAGGCAGTGAAGAACATTGCAAATCACTCTGAGTGTGCCAAATATTGCCCACAACTTAAAGAAATACACAATGTCTTCACGCAAGAGTCATGGCCTTAATATTGCATATTATAACTTTAACATGATCATATCCACAGTTATTTGGGCCAGTCACCTTTTCCAGTTCTTTGTTTGTTGTGTTTTATGAAATGGTTAAGTAGTTAGAAAAAGTTACCAAGAATGGAGGAGAGGAAAGAAGAGGTTCTGCAAGGGGATAAAGAGACAATTGTGTAATTTCCATCTAAAAGTGGTAAAAATAAAGGCACCAAGTCATTAACCCAGGGTGCACTCTCTGGCAGGCCTTTGGCAAGAAGTGTAACACCTCCTTAAGTGGGTCACAGCCTGATTGCTAATGTCCATTCATGGAGTTTGTTTCATTTTCTGGTGTCTCAGTTAACTCTAAGGGGATGCTTTAAATAGTTGTGAGGACATCCTTGGAGGTGGTCAAAGTTTCCAGAGTGGTCATCATTAATTTCCTTTGTCCGTATTTCTCCACTTTCCCATGAGTCTTCAGCAGAATCTGAGCTATTCCTCTGGAATTCAACCAGCAAGCTGTTATCACAGTTCCCCAGCCACCCCTGGATACCATTGCCAATGAGCTGGAAAGAACTGTGTAGGAGGAAATGCCAGTCTTGCTGAGTAAGGCAACTTCTTCATCCCAAAGTTGACTGGTAATTATCGTGACTATGTTCATGGGACCACAGAAGGTGCAATCAGCCCAGACCCAGCTCTATCAGATGAGCTTGGTGAGGAAGGGCACTATCCTGGGTCCTGAAGCATTCCAAGTCCATGCACTGAAGAGCTGGCAGTCAGGCTATATGCAGGCAGCAGGCATGGTTACCAGCCCTCTGAATTCTGGGATTCCTTTGGTGTGATTAGGTTATGAAAGAGGGAGACAATAAAAGCTGAGGGTTCATAAAGTCTGTGCTGTCTACAAGCTCATGCTTTCATATCAGATCTATTTCTGGATGAGGGTGAGTGGTCCAGTTTCAATAGTCCACAAAGGGACTCTCTCTGATTTGGAAGTTTAGTTGAAGCAAGGCTTTGAATTGCAGTTGACAAGTGATACTGCAAGTTAATAGCTGCATGATCTTGGCCAAATCACTTCAGTCCTCTAAGTTTCAATGTCCACATCTGTAAAATGGTTATATTCTACCTCCTTTCTGGGGTGGTTAATAGGCTTAATTGAGATGTGTATGTAAAAACTCCTGGCACCCATCACAAGGAATGCAATGAATTATCCTGACCTTTCCTCGTTAGTGTATTTTATTGTTAATACCATAATATAAATAGACATCTCCCAGGTGAAACCAAATAGCATCTTTTTAAATTGAGTTTATTGGGGTAACATTGGCTCACAAAACTACACAGGTTTCAAGTATATAACTCAACAAAACATCATCTGCACACTGCATTGTGCACCCATCGCCCAAAGCAAAGTCTCTTTTAGTCACTCTAGTTTCTTTTTAAAAAACTACTTGGCCTTGGAGATTGTTCATTTCTGATAATAATCATGATGATCATGATGAATACCTATATTTTATTCAACATTTACCCAAGGCTTACCCCTGTATTAAGTGCTTTTCATGTATTATCTTATAAAATCATTATAATTACACTGGGAGGCAGGTACTATTTTTCCCATTTATAGATAAAGAATGACACTAAGAAAGATTAGTGGCTTGCTCAAGGTTGTCAAACTAGGAGTAGAAGACCTGAAATTTAAACCCAGGTGACTGACCCCAAAACAATAATTCTTAACCATTATTTTACATGGTATCTAAGCTACTAATTCACCTTATTCTTCCTCAAACCAAAAGATTTTCTGTGTCCAGAAGACTTATAAAAATGTGTTTTAAGAATGAACCATTACCAATTTTAAATATGTTAAATAGTTTAAAGGTGTTTAATATCTTATTGAAACAAAAATTTTAATTAAAAGATAATCAGAAAATCACTTGATGAAAATATATTGATTTTTTAAATATATATTTTTATTGATTTCAGAGGGGAAGGGAAAGGGAGAGAGATAGAAACATCAATGATGAGAGAGAATCATTGATTGGCTTCCTCCTGCATGCCCCCTACTGGGGATCAAGCCCACAACCAGGGCATGTGCCCAGACCAGGAATCGAACAGTGACCTCCTGGTTCATAGGTTGATGTTCAGCTACTGAGTCATGCCAACAGGGTGATTTTTAAATTCTGTGTGGAAATTTAGAGAATAAATATACTCCATGAAAAAAGAAAATAAATTGTGTTTAAACTAAAGTCTGAAATAACTAATTGTAGAGATATACACAATTTAGAAAAAAATTGTAGTACCTAAGGTTTTATTATTAATATTTTATTATTCACGAAAATGTTTGAGAATTTGGAGACATGAAAGCTTGCTTATATTCTTTTAAGATTCTAAATGTTAGTTTTATTTTCTATAAGAGCTCAAAATTTATGTAATACCCATCTGCTCCCATATCACAAAATATGATAATATTGGATAACTATGAGAGGTTGGAGAATATAAAAAATCAGAAACAATCTAGAAATTAAAATAAACAAAGCTATTTCGAGGCCAAAGAAACAACTTAATAAAGGGCAAACCACTGAATATTTTTCCTGGTGAAATGGGAGGCACTTTCATAGGTCAAGTTGACACCGTAGAGGCCATTATTTGCTGCTGTCCAGAGGCCCTATTAGAATTGTTTTTCTTGGGTTTTGCTTAAAAGAACAAATGTCATTTTATGCCAGTATTACCAAGTGCCATTTATTGCTTAGATTTACTTTTCTAAAATGTTCCCTCTCCTTTTTAAGTAAAGGTATGTCTTTCTAGAATATGAAAAGCCCTAATTTAACTAATGATGAGATTATAAGTAAAGTGTCTTTAAAAGATTGGCTTATTGATGTAATTCTTATGAACTCTCTCAGAGGAAAATTAGTAAATCTCATATTGGTACAATTAATAGCATCTTTTCTGTTAGCTTGATAAAGGCTATTTTTTTTTTTTAAAGAAAAGCAGGAATTGTTTTCACTTAGTCAATCTCATTATTCTACTGAAACAGCCCCTGCCAAAGTTTACCAATGACTTGGGCATGGCTTTACTTGCATCTCTAAGGACTGTAGATTGTGCTTCTTTCTTGAAACACTTCCTTAATTTGGCTTGAGACATCACTTTCTCTTGTTCTCCTTCTACTCCACTGGTCAGGTCCTCTGTATCTACTGACGGCTAAGTGTTAAAACATTTCAGGGTTTACCCCTGCAACCTTGCTATTTCTTTGTCTTTATTTATTCCCCTGGTAGTACCATACCCAGTCTTTTACCTTTTAAAGGCATCTATACACCAAATGATTCTCAAATTTACCTTTCTAGCCCTGACCCCTTTTCTAAATTACAGGCTCACATTCAATCATCTACTCAAATCTTCACTTGAATATCTAATAGGTATCTCAAACTTAACCTGTCCAAAATCAAACTTCCGATTCTCCACCAACATGCTCCATCCCTCCACTGACAATCTTCTCCCTGTACAGTGTTCTACATCTCAAGAAAGGCTGTCTTCCTCTGACACCCCACATCCATCAGTAAATCCTGTTGGCATTACCTTCAAAATACTATATATCCAAAATCTGAACACTTTACATTACCTTCACTGCTATTTTCCTTTGCCAAGCTTCTGTCATATTTCACCCCCTCAGTTGAATTATTTTAATAACTTCCCAACTGGACCCTCTTCTTCTTTTCCCCCTCTACAATCTGTTCTCAACATGGAGGGATCTATTTAAATTGCAGGTAAGAACAAGTCACTCTTTTGCTCAAAACTTTTAATGGCTCCTCATCTCATTCAGAGTAAAATCCAAAGACAATATGTCCTTCAAGGCCCTACATGTCCTTGAAACTCAGCTCCCTCTCTCACCTCACCTGCATCACTGGTGGGAATGTAAAGTGGTACAGCCACTTTGGAAAATGTTGGCAGTTATTAAAAAGTTAAACATATACTTATCATATGACCCAGCAATCCCACTTCTAGATATTTATCCAAGAGAAATGAAGATATGTATCCACACAAAAGCCTCTTCCACAAATGTTTATAGTGGCTTCATTTATAATTGTAAAAAATGGAAATATTTAAAATTGGTAAATGGCCCAGCCAGCGTGCTCAGTGGTTGAGTGTCAACATATGAATCAGGAAGTCACGGTGGGATTCCCAGTCAGGGTACATGCCCATGTTGTGGTCTCGATCCCCAGTATGGGGCGTGCAGGAGGCAGCCAATCAATGATTCTCTCTCATCATTGATGTTTATATATCTCCCTCTCCCTTCCTCTAGGAAAGCAATAAAAAATATAAATAGTAATAAAAAATTGGTAAATGGATTTTAAAAATTGCTCTGAATATACTGTGAAGTACTACTCGGTAACAGTTGCTAGGAGAACCGCTTTTCAAAGGCCATGTTGACCCTTTCAAACAGGTCTAATATTTCAGTCACCTCTGTGAATGGCCCCTGGAGCATATTGGAGCTCATGAGCGCAGAAGGGTGATAATCCTTTAACTCAGGGAAGGGCAGGTGGCCCTATCACTTCACGTGTCTCCCTTCTGTTTGGCTCTCTTGGTTCCCCATCTGACTTTGTGCTCCTTCCATCATTCCTGCTGTCGCATGTGGTTGGGCTCACGGCCTCTGTGATAGGGCCAGACAGCCAGGAGTGTTTGCACAAGAAGGGCATTTGCTGTGGGCTCAGCTGCCTCACTAATTCTGCTGGTGTTTTACATCCCCTGGAGCAGGAGGGAGAAATAGACTTGTAACTTGAGGACAAGACCTTGTTTTGTGTTTCCTATAGTGACCCATCACTCCCAAGTATAGAGCCTCGTGGTTAGTTTGGGGTATTGGCACTGATTTTTATAAATTATTGATGGGAAGAAACAGAACTAAAACATCTACTAGTACCACTATTTGGAGACTTGTATATGTACAATCGAATCATGTTCATACTTATTCATGCTAAGTGGTGACTGAATCATTTGGGAGAATGTTTTGTATTCAGTTAATTATTTCTCCAAATCAAGATAAGTTGAGCTCAAGAGCCTCATTCTCTAAGAAGTAATTACTAGTCATTAGGCTCGATGGAAGCACCTTTAGCTTACATGATCTGAGAGAAAGCAGCATATGTACACAGAGGACCAGCCAGGCAAATGGGGAGTTTTCATTACTCTGAAGGTAGGCCCCAAGCTCCACCCAGAGCAGAAGTCCAGTTAGGCTGAACCATATGGAGGGCTCCTTTTAAATACTGTATCTTTGTTCTTTTAATTAAATACTCTTATCTACACTAATAAAAATATGCTAATTGACCATCACTTCACAACACCCACCAGTCAATCAGGAGTGAGTATGCAAATTAACCCACCAAAGATGTTGGCAGCCCCGCCCCCCCCCAGCGCTCTGGACCTCTGGGCAGCATGCATGCAGGCGTGGAGTGGCCGGGCAAGGTGGGATGCCTGCTATGAGAGGGAGGGCAGGGGGGAGCAAAGGGGGAGGGAGGGGGAGGGCGGTAGAGAGCGAAGAATGAAGGTTCTGGCTGGAGCGAAGATTCTGGCCAGAGTCAAGATGGAAGGCGGTGGCCAGAGCAAAGGCCTGGGTCCCAGGTGCCGGAGGAAAACCGGTGCCGGCAGCCAGGAGAAGGAAGGCCTATTGCACGAATCTTCGTGCAATGGGCCACTAGTTCAGTAATAAGCATATTGGAGCTCATGAGAGCAGAAGGGTGGGAAAGTAATATATAGTGGGGGAATGTAAAGCAGAAATTGAAAATGCCCCATAATTCTAGGCCCCAGAGATAATCATAACCATACCAATTTGGTTTACATCTTCCAGACTTCCCTTTTAATAGCTGCATAAAATGTCATTGGAGGGATGTGCATATTTTATTTAACCATTCCCATGCTGGTGAACATTTGGACTGTTACCAATTTTTCTGTTATATATCACTCTGCAGAAAATATATTTATACTTAGATCATTGTGCCCTTAATAGGTTATTTCCTTAGAGTGAATGGATGGATGGGTGATGGAATGAATAGAAACATCAGTTTTCACAGTGTGGTTTGATCTCATGGAAACTGTCGGAGATTGAGCTGGCCCTCAGAGACCTTAGAATGTACTCTGAGTGCTGCTTTTGTTGCGTTCTTGGCTCACTCTCCTCCATATACCCTAACTCATCATGTCTATTCTCCACCCAAAAGTCCAGCGTGATTGATCTTGGCTTTTCTCCCTCTCTTTCTCCACTGCCTGCTGCCACTCTCCTGGTTTACCTTTTCTCATCCTGAGTGTTGCACAGGCCACAGCTTTTTTAACCATTTAATTTCTCCAGCAACTAATCAGGTGTGTCCTCAAATTCTGGATTTTCTCAGGCTACACCACAAATGAAGAGCACACTTACACTCATGAAAGGCTACATCTAGGAGATGTTATAGGACATCTGGTGACACTGATCTCATTTCTTTCATAGGTTGAGGACACTGCTGAGCTGATGGCAGAAGCAAGATTCATTCAAAAATATTTTTCAAGAGGCCCGAGTGTGGTTATCAGAAACCAAAAGACACCATTTGAGGTAACGTTACCAGATTAGAAGGCAGTTGTGCTATGAGGATGGATACGTGAGATGTAAATAATCACAACCTATCAAATAAGAGAATGAATGTCAGTGGGATGTATGTTGAACATTTAAAACCATGAAATCTTAAATGTCTATTTAGTTTATCCAGTCCACTATCTGCAATCAATATTTCCTTTCAACCCTAGCCAGTCCTAGATTAGATTCCAGTCAAGGGCCCATACCTCAGTTGCAAGCTTATTTCCCGGCCCTGGTCGGAGGTGTGTGCAAGAAGCAACCAATCAGTGTATCTCATTGATGTTTCTCTCTTTGTCTCTCCCCCTCCTTTCCACTGTCTCTAAAAATCAATGGGAAAAGATTCTTGGATGAGGATTAACAGAAAATAAAAACATAACCTTTCAGTGACATTTTCTTTTATATTTGCTAAGATGTGAGCCCTTTGTCAAGCAGAGAATGAATATTTTCATCTGGTATCTCCAGAATAAGACTACTGGAGATTTAGTATCAACTTTACCTCCAGTCAGTTTTGTGACCTCTGCAAGTCTCTGTATTTCTCCTTGTCCTTACACATAAAACAAGGTGGCTTTAAACAATTAAAAATAAATTTTTAAAACTTGAATTAAAAAAGCATCTGATTTCAGAAGTACTTCACTATGTTCACTTACATTGGTTCAACAACAAAAAAACTTCAGTAAAAATTTAAAATATATAAAATCAGACCTTCGGTCCTAGCCTTCTCCAATAAAATAATACGATAACCACCTTCAGAAGCTCCATCATTCACACAGGGCTAAGAATGCCTCATGATGGGTGCCATTATTACTCCCATTTTACAGAAAAGGAACTTGAGATTCAGTGGGGGTAAGTACCTGGCCCTATCATGCAGTTAGTTAGTGGCCCAGCCAGTATTTAGCTTTCTGAGGCCAGAACATAGGTGTGTAATCGCTGCTTACCCTGCCCCATAACTACTGTGCCTAACCAGTCATTGTGAAGCATACCAGGAAATCCATGGCAAAGGCCATTTGCACATTCTTCAGTCATTGTGACTGCGAAGCATCATTACCGCACTTTAAAATGAATAAACAACCCTTGCAAATTTGGCTCACTAGGTTAAGGTGACATGTGAAGCAATCATTGTGAATCATTCAAGGAACAGAGAGAAATCAGCTAATGGTGAAGCACACCTGGCAAATGCTGAAAAGAAGGTAAGCAGCCCTCAAGAGCCCATGACCCTGCAATGCGGGGCAGTGTTATTGCAGAACTCTAGGACCAAGCTGCCCGGGCTTGGCTGGCAGCTGTGATTCAAGGGGCATCAGGCTCCAAGATGTGCTGTTTCCTGCCTATTGCACCTCACAGAGGCACATCAGGGAAGGTAGGCCTGATGGACTCTGAACACTGGTTGTTGTTGTTTCTCTTCTCTTCCCCCGCCACCCTCTCCCCGCCCCCCCCCCCCCCCCCCCGCAACAAAATTAAAACTGTTCGTAGGGATTTATCCACCCTTTCGCTGATCTCAGTGTGAAATCCCTGTACACAGCACTGACTCTGTCTCCCAGGGTGTTGCTTAAAATGTAGCTGAGCACAAATGGAAAACGTCAAATCTTGTTGAAGTCAGCACACAGAATTAATCCCCGAAAGTAATGAAAGAATTCGTTTCACTCTGTAAGATGAATAAATGCAAAGCATGGGAAAGTCAGAGATGTTCAGCTCAGCAGCTGTTAGCAGTAGACGTGTTGGGGGAGGGTATTGTACACGTGGGACACATTTCAACGCCACTCTGATATCTTAGGACCTACGCTCAAGTCTCAGGCTACCCCTGTGAAAGAGGTCACGACGCCCAGGTTGAGAACCACTGTCAGGGGTCGCCTAAGACCATCGGAAAACACAGATATTTACATTACGGTTCATAACAGTAGCAAAATTACAGTTATGAAGTAGCAACGAAAATAATTTTATGGCTGGGGGTCACCACAACATGAGGAACTGTATTAAAGGGTCACGCACGGCATTAGGAAGGTTGAGAACCACTTAGGTGATTATGGTGCTTCGGGTTTCTTTTTTAAAATATACTTAATGTATGAGATTTTTTAACCTGGAACTATTCACCTTCCTTGCTTTTGATCACTGGAAAGGGTAAAAACTTACAAGTGTCTTGGCCATTTTTTTCTTTTTTTAGCTCTTAGAAGCATAAGTGATATTTAAGTAAATATTTCATATTTAAGTAAGTATAAAATTAGGAACCATTTCAACACGTAAAGCCAATATGAAATAAGGCTCTCTGCTTTCCACCCCATCCTTAAGGTTATTTTTAGCTTGCCTCTGAATTTCTCCTTCCCCCCCCCCTTTTTTTTTTCTTAAGTGTGTTCCATGAACCACCCACTTGGAATCACCAGAAGTGCTTGTTTAAATGTTGTTCTGAACGTTTGGGGAAAAGGAATTCAGATCAGAGAAAATTTCTTCCCCAGGACCCACTGAAATGAACCAAAAAAATGTTATTTTTCAAAAGGCCAAAAATTCATTGGTAGTTAACAAAAATTGAAAAAGGATAAAGCTTCATGTAATAACGTTTGAAAACTGGCTCTAAACGTTGCCTACCACACCTGCTCCCCAGAAGGAGAACTGAGGAACGGTGAGTCAATAAAATCGTGGTATCCTGAAAACACGTTGATTTGAAGAGAAGTGGCCAGAAGGATGAGTGGGTGGGGAAACAGTGAGCCTGGCGTCATCTCTGCACCATTGCAGATCCTACTGAGGCAAGAGGGGCTGACGGCCGGCTGTGCTCCAAGGCTATTACTGAGTGGGAAGAACAGCCAGAGCCCCTGGAGCAGGGAAGGCCGGCCCTTGCTGGGAAGACTGACCTGGGGAAGGACATTCGCCGGGACTCAGAGGAGAGAATGTGGTCCAGGGTCCCAGCCAGGACTGCAGGCAGCTCTGGAGGCACTCTTCTCCCCACTCTCAAGTCTCAGGCTACAGCACGGTAAACGGAAAATGATATCCAGCCCCCAGGTTGTTGCCCACAGGGGTGATGGTTTCCAGGGAAGGTCAGAAGAAGGTCAAGAAGAATTACTTTCAGTCAGAAAAACTGAAGCGTTATATAGGACTGCCCAACTGTAGTGTGAGGAAAATGAAAACAAATGGCAGGTCAACCTTGTAAATGTGCCAGAGAGGAGAGAGAGAGAGAGAGAGAAGAAAACTACCTCAGATTGCCTTGTGCTAAAGTAAAACAACAAAAATATGCCATCCTATCTAATAAAAGAGTAATATGCAAATTGACTGTCACCCCGACACACAAGGTGGCTGCCCACATGTGGACACAAGATGGCCAGCAGGGGAGGGCAGTTGGGAGGGACCAGGCCTGCAAGGGAGGGAAGTTGGGGGCAATCAAGCCTGCAGGGGAGGGCAGGTGGGAGGGACCAGGCCTGCAAGGGAGGGAAGTTGGGGGTGACTGGGCCTGCAGGGAAGGGCAGTTGGGTGGGACCCAGGCCTGCAGGGGAGGGCAGTTAGGGGCAATCAGGCTGGCAGGGGAGCAGTTAGACATCAATCAGGCTGGCAGGGGGGTGGTTAGGGGGTGATCAGGCTAGCAGGCAGAAGCAGTTAGGGGCAATCAGGAAGGCAGGCAGGCGAGCAGTTGGGAGCCAGCAATCCTGGATTGTGAGAGGGATGTCCAACTGCCCGTTTAGGCCTGATCCCAGTAGGGCAGCCAGACATCTCTCAAGGGGTCCCAGATTGGAGAGGGTGCAGGCTGGGCTGAGGGACACACACCCCCGTGCATGAATTTTGTGCACTGGGCCTCTAGTCAATAAAATAAGAGCTCAAAGACAAAATGCTGAAACAACAGAAAGAGATGAAAGAAAAATCCTAAGGCTAAGGAAAATAATACAATTATAGGTCTACAAACAAATTAGAAATCAAACAACAGTTTAGATACAACTGAAGAATTACTGGCATTGAAGAAAGACTTAAAATAATCACTACCAACACAGCAGAAAGTTACAAAGAAGTTGAAACAATTAGAAACCCAATAAGGTATTTTAGATGAGTAGATAGATCACGCTCTATATTTTAGTGTCGCTTTGCTCCGATCGTTGTGTATTGAAATCCTGGTTTTGCTTTTAAGGACACATGCTTTGTCTTATTCATCTTTGTATTTTGCAAAGGGACTGACACCCCAGCCTGGCTCATGGTAGATGCTCCAAGTGTGTCTGATTTTCTAATTATTGAAGGCCAAAAGGTCCCTGTTACTTTATCACGGCCAGAGGGGAAATTACATACACATTAACTTGACCAAACTTAATCCCTCAACTTCCTAGACACACAAATGTGCAATTTTTTTGTGCTCTGCAATTTAATGGATAAGGAAATATGTGGCTGCCTAAGTTTGGAAGAACCAGGATGGGAAAGGTTTTCAATGTAATATCTATGATAACACGGATGGCCACAGTACCAGTGGGAGATTCTTCTAGCCTGAATGTAGTACTTTGATTTCTTGTCTACAATTGTGGATGTGTATTAGAAAGGTTGAGTGATGTTGAGTGTAGTGTGAGGGCCCCATTGAAATACAGGAAGAATCAGGGAGGATGGCAGAAGTGGAGGCAGAAGGCTCTGGTGTTGACTTCCTTTGTTTCTAGGAATGAACCAGTGTCGGTATTATCAGATTTGTGAGAGAGGTGATGAGAGCAGAAGGGGTAGGAGGTCCCACCATTGGTCTCCTCTGAGCAGGTCTGAGGGTCAGGGAAGGGAAGGAAGGATAGATTCATGGCCCACTATCCATTTCCTTGATTTTCTTTATTTTTAATCAGATAAGCTACCTTCTTGCATTGAGAGCTAGCATCTGATACAAAAGGTGCCGGTATTAACGGTCGCACTGATGGGAAAAAGAGACACTGGTGTCCTCTGCTCTCCCTCGTCAGCAATTCTGGAGATGCCTTATCATACCATCTACCAGGCTCTGGTTGCTAAATACTGGGTTTGCAGCCTTTGTTTATAATCATCCCATTTCAGTTTCAAAGCAAATTTTAATTGGTGGTTTTGACTTATTTGGGGTAGTCAGAATCTATACAGCATAACAGAACAACCTTTGGGCTTTTGAAATGTGTATCTCAAAATAGAGCTGGAACAAAAGGAGGAGTGGAAGCTGTGTCTGTTTTAAACTCCCCTTGGAGCAAGGGTAACGTACAGCCTGAGCTGCCTTCTGGACTCTCCGGACACCACTGCTGATTCTGCACTTCGGAGGACAGGTTGTCGGTTCAATGTTGCCGGTTGTTCATTTTAAATGATCTGTTCAGAACAAAATACTCTCCGTTAAGAAAGCCTTGGACCAAATTCTTTTACCAAAACAGTGTTCACGTCATAGTAAAAGATGAAATTTGCCACATCGATGGTCTTTTAAGAAAACCTATAACTGATAATGAAGTGCCCTACATGCTTGAAAAGGTAAGAGCGTTGCAATTGATCAGAAAGCTGTTCATCTCATCTCCAACTTTGTAATATTTTCAAACAGGGCCATCTAGTGGAGTCCCCTACCTGTGCAACCATGAGTGCATCTCAGATCTTACATTCAAGTTTTTAACTTTGTGATGCTTCTAAGTTCAAATTCACGGTCCCTCTTTTAAAGAGTCTACTCAAAAATAAATACCTTTCCACTCATACATACTGAGTCATTTGACAATACCTTCATCTGTGGGTACGCATTCAATTCAGCTTCTGAAAGATTAAAGTTGTTTATTTTTTCCTTCTTCCTATGAAAAGCAGTCCTTTTAGCCTGCCTCCTCTCACACCATGAAATCTCACGGAAGAATTAAGAGATGTATATGTGAGGCAATCTGAGAATTATATAAGATAGCGTAAGATACAGGATCCAGATGTTTGTTACAAATGTAAGTAGACTTTCCATGACCCCTCAAACACATTGTTGGAATTGTGTGACATGTCCAGTGGGGTGTTTCCTTGGACTGGTTGGAGAAAACAGTCCTCTGTGGAAAGGTCTATAAAATTTCTTCCTAACCCAAGGGGACGGAGGGTTTGTTCACCAAATTCACCTCGTTCTCTTCCTGGAAACATAGCTGAATTACGTTTCACAGCATCCCCTGAGGTTAGGTGCGGCCCTGTGATTGAGTTGCTCCAAGTGGAATGTGGATGGAAGAGATATACTCCCCTTCCAGTCCTGGCTCCTGCCATACCTGCATCACCCTCCATGCTTTTTTTCCGTCTCCCCTCCTCACCCTTCATCCAGTAGATGCCAATGCCGCGGGCGTAGGAGCCCTGATCGGTCTGGGTTCTTCCATGCCTGTGTGGAGCCTACAAACCCCACAGTCTACAACGGACTGTAACGTGGACAGGAAACATGCTTTCCTCGTGTTAAGTCAGTGAGATTTAGGGGTTGTTTGGGAACTGCCATGATTAACAGGAGAGAAGAAACAACCAGAAGAAAGGAGAGAAGAGGATGCAAGAGAAAGGCAGTCAAGTCTAAGTTTCCCTCAGAGACTCTGGTGAGCATTCTGACTCCTTTCTCCGGGGTTCGGAGTAAGCACATGGTTGATAAATTCTGAGAACACTGAGCAGAACAGCGGGACGTGGAGCCACGGAGTGCTTTCTGACAGGTTGGAGCTGGTGGGGTGAGGGAGGCAAGCTGTGGATGGAGATGCTTCCCACAGCCCAGCTGTGGGGAGCACAGTGTGAAGTGTTTACTAATTGTTTCACACTAATTAAACTTCTCTGTTAACTCTATTCCAAGATGTCTCCTGCACGATAAGGCCTGTGCCCTTTCCCTGTAACAGTTCCAGGTGTATTCAGGCAAGGCAGAGTGGGAAGCTAGCAAAATTGTTCACATGAGCCGTTTTGTGGAAGTCGTCTTTAGCACATCTTTAACACACAAGGCATCTTTAAACGTGTAAAAGAAATAGAAATCAGCGCACCACAGAGGTCAACATTCTGCAGAGGAAGTAGGAATTGAGCGAAACTGTCGCCTGGCAGAGAGGAAGACATGACTGGTGGCAGAAAGCAAAGAGGGGAGTAAATAAGGAGGTGCTGTGGAGGGGTAGAAAGGTCATTGGTCTTATAATGTGTGACTGACGTAGCAGAGAAGGGGGAAATTAAGCACCACAGACAAAATGAAGGCAAGTTACTAAGAGCCTAAAAATCATCACTGA
Organism: Corynorhinus townsendii; assembly: GCA_026230045.1. Taxonomy (NCBI): domain Eukaryota; kingdom Metazoa; phylum Chordata; class Mammalia; order Chiroptera; family Vespertilionidae; genus Corynorhinus; species Corynorhinus townsendii. The sequence continues at coordinate 146,670,241 of JAPDVU010000005.1, read as the reverse complement.
GATCTGGATTTGAACCTGCAGGCCAGAGCTCCCAGGCCAATCGAATATGATTACTAGACAAGCTGGACTTACCCACTCATTTGTTCTGGTGCCTGCCATCATTCACCTCTCCCCCAGGGCACACTCAGGCACATCAAGCTGGCAGAGGGTCTGACTGAACACCCTGCTCCTCAATCTAAACTTGCACAGATAACGAAACATACCAATCTGTGCTTCCTCATTGAGTACCTGCTTGTCTGCCCAATGACAGTGTCTCCTGCTCCTAGATAGTTCTATCGCCTTCTCTCTTGCTGCCTCCCCCGAAAGCCTCCCCCAGGTGGCTTCCTTGTGCAGCCCTGGTACGGTATATGCCTCTACTGTCTCCTGCTTATTGCAAGTATTTACTACTCATCTGGCTCTCACACTAAACTGTGGGTTCCTTGAAGGCAGGGGTGATGTCTCATTTAATTCGGTATCCCTGACACTGATGGCAAGGACTGCCATCTGCTAGGTACTCGTGATTAATATATGATTAATGCACAGATGGATGGATGAATGGAAAGTAGATGGGTTTATTGTCCTGAGGCCAGAGACTTCATTCACACATCCACCGCAGTCATTATGTACACTTATTCGTCTACATACTTGTCTTCCTTTATTAGATTGTAAGTCTCCTTGAGTCTTGCTCATAAATTTATTCTCAGCACAGTTCTGTGTCTGGCTTGTATAAAAAACACAGTAAAGCCCTAGCGGGTTTGGCTCAGTGGATAGAGCATCAGCCTGAGGAAGGAAGGGTCCCAGGTTCGATTCCGGCCAAGGGCACATGCCCCGGTTGCAGGCTCGATGCCCAGTAGGGGGTGTGCAGGAGGCAGCCAATCAATGCTTTTCTCCTATCATTGATGTTTCTATCTCTCCCTCTCCCTTCCTCTCTGAAATCAATAAAGAAATATATATTTTTAAAAGCCAGTAAATGTTTATGGGATGAATGGAAGCATGGATGGTTCCTGCTATAAGCACTGACAAATTACGAAGATTTGGTGGTATGGGATCTTGGAAGAAACTTGACTTAAAAAAATGATATAAGTAAATAGTTGCCAGAAGAATGCTTACATATTCACACATGATAAGACACAGACTTGGGAGTTTGCGGTCACCGCTGAATGCTGTTGCTGTTCTCTTCACTCGCAACTTCCTTCATCGCCCTTGACAATGCAGATCTTCGTGAAGACCTTGACCGGCAAGACCATCACCCTCGAGGTCGAGCCCAGTGACACCATCGAGAACGTCAAGGCCAAGATCCAAGACAAAGAGGGCATCCCACCTGACCAGCAGCGGCTGATCTTCGCCGGCAAGCAGCTGGAAGACGGGCGCACCCTGTCCGACTACAACATCCAGAAGGAGTCCACTCTGCACCTGGTCCTGAGCTTAAGAGGAGGTGTCCAAGTTATCCCTTTTAAGCTTTCAACCAACTTAAATCGCACTTTTCTTTCAATAAAGTTGTTGCATTCCCCCCCCCCCAAAAAAAAGACACAGACTTGGGAGTGGAGCATATTTGGAATATTATTATGATATATTATTTGAAGTAAGCAAATTACAGAGAACTTTGTACTAGGCCAGTGGTCAGCAAACTCATTAGTCATCAGAGCCAAATATCAACAGTACAACGATTGAAATTTCTTTTGAGAGCCAAATTTTTTAAACTTAAACTTCTTCTAATGCCACTTCTTCAAAATAGACTTGCCCAGGCCATGGTATTTTGTGGAAGAGCACACTCAAGGGGCCAAAGAGCCGCATGTGGCTCGCGAGCCACAGTTTGCCGACCACGGTACTAGGCCACAGGAATGTTTTGGGGTTTGATATTGTAACCTTTTCTTCCTGCATAAGACAAACCAAATTGAGCCCATTGTCATTAGTCTCCTGAGTAAATAGGCCAATAAAAAAGTAAGCCATTGTTTCTGATGATGTAGCCTTAGGGGCTATGGACCTCTAGCGTGCGCTGAGACCAGCCATGTCAGGGCTGTTGAAAGGTACATCCTACTAGTTCAGATGATACTTTGGGACCCAGTGTGACCTTGTGATGTCTACCTTCCAGTTTATAAAGTATATGAAAGTACTCTATAAACTGGAAAAACTCTATGCCGATAACAGGTATTATAATTCGGATTTATCCACAAATACATGCATGTTGTTTTCACTGAACAAATATTGGTATAATCAATGAAAGGAATGTTCCTTTCCTAAAGATGCAGAAAAAAAGTTCAAGTAACGTTCAATGAATTGAGCAATGCTAACAAGCATTGGTATAATTCTGGCTAAAATAGATATTAAGGAAGGGTTTTATTTAGTTTTGTGTCTCAGCTCTTCATTTCATTGGTCCCAGACTAGACATACTGCTTCTTAATTTAAATTTGCCAGGTAAGTAAATTGATGATAGTAGCTATGGTGTTATCTGAAGTAGGCAGAATCTATCGTGTGTGTGTGTGTGTGTGTGTGTGTGTGTGTGTGTGTGTGTTGTGTGTGTGTGTGTGTGTGTGTGTGTGTGTGTGTGAGCAAGAAAGTGGGGAGAATAACAATAACGCGTCTGGATGATGGCCACGGCATCACCATGCTAATGAAATACATAAGTACAGAAAAGAGAACAAAGAAGCCATTCAAATGTCCCCATCACTCATCATTACAGAAACCCATGAATACACCAAAGCAGGTGTGTGGAGATCAAAGGTAACTTATGAGCAGCAAAGAAACAAAATGTTATTTCAAAAGCACAAACAAAAAACAGCTGCATTTCGTAATGATAAAGGGTTTTTATGTTAATTAAAATTTCTAAACAATGTGTTTCCTTTTTACTTGCACTAAGGACTTTAAGACTCTTAGATTTAATAAGTAAAAAGAGAAAGCAAAGTTTATCAATGATTATGTAAATTTGTGTTATAATCCAAAAGCCATCTCTTTCATCCAAGAAAACCAATTAAAATTAAGAAGAAAAAAGAGGAAATTAGTTGCTCATGGGGCGGGGTGGGGGAGGGCAAGGAAAGAAGAGACAAAAAGGAAGGAAGAAAAGAAAAGTTGTCCTTCTGGCAAACTTCAGAAAATTTAAGGTTTAAACATGTAGCCTTGATGTTCTGTGAAATATACCAAGTGTTTTTAAATTTTAAGGAATGTAATAATCTCTTTTAAAGGATGGCAAACAAATTCTTGCATATTCCTAGAATAAAATAATTTTCATTATAACTTTCCTTAAATATTCACAAGCACATATAATTTCTATATTCTTTTTTCAACTACAAAATCAAAAATTTCAGATTAAATACGAACAAAAATCTAATACTAATAAAATTCACATAATGGATTTGTTTTAACAAAACAAAAAGAATGAATAGCAGAAAGATGCATTTGAGGTTTTTCTGCTTTGTTGTGTATTGCCTTTATTTTAACAACCTGGAATATTATTTGAGTCATTGAGCATTGTTTTTATTGTTCCTTTTAAGCAATGACATTAAAGTTAACCAATTCATTGTTTTATTGGGCTGATCTGCTTAATAGCACCCTCCAAATTGAATAGTAACAAAATATTATAACAATAAGAAGGCACAATGAAAACTTTTTCATTTTGCATATTTATTATCTCACTGAATGAACTGTTTCTAGTCCATATATACAAGATTTCATCCCTCCATCTGAATGATGTGAAACTTTATTCATATCATGCGCCATATCATCACATGACCTCCACTAGGCCCCCGTGCAATTGTACTAGTAAATACACATGCAAATGTGGATACTTGGTTATAATAAGGTGGTTATCCAAATGATCTAGAATATGCTCACACTAAATGTTTTAAATTATCGTTGAAATAAAAACAAAAAATTTAGAAATTCTTATAGAGAGTTGAAGGCAAAGTTGCCTTCTGTGTTAGAGTTAGTGATTTTAATCAATGACTCTTTCTAGAGTGTCTGATTGGCATCACTTGCCATGGAATGTACAGGGAGGGATCCAACTAGAAGTAAAAACTTGAGCAAATGAACATTGCCTTCGATTCCTGAGTGTTCGAGAAGCCAACTTATTCTGCTATATGAACCTCAAAAGAATACTAAGATAGCTGTAGTCACGCCCACCTTGCCCTTTCCAAATTTTGTGGGCTGGTTAATGAACCTTACATAAATCCCAATTTAATTGCATTAATTTTTCAGTGAGCCAGAGTGCCCCCTTGCGGGAATATTCAGTAGTTATCCAGGTACTGCAAGACCATCTGATTTTGTGAGTACACGTTTCCCAGGGATGCTAAGTTGAACACACTCCCTACTGTGCTTTATTCCACTCATCTTCATGGTTTCACAGCCACAGATAAATGGGAAGGGGTGGAAATATGATAGGCAGCAGCTAGTGGTATAGGAGTATATTTTCCGAAAACAATATTGATTTTCTCTCTTTTTCTTTTTAAATGTGGTGGTGGTGGGAGTTGGGAAAAGAGTAGTAATTTTCCAGAATTAGTCAGAAAGCCAGCCCTAAATTCAAGAAATTACTAGATATCTTTAACTCTATCACAAAGGAAATATTTATTTGGGTTTTCAAATGACTCATTGAGGACTTACTCTCACTTGAGTATCAATTGTTTGGATTTCCTCATAATAGAGTTGAGAGTTAGCCTAAGTAGGTTGCAGAATTTTAATCAGAAATGTAGCTGTTATAAAACAGAATGAAGATTAAAAATAGCTTAAATGCTTTACTTACTACTTCAAGGCATAGATCTTTAAAAAGCTTTTATTTGGAAGACTTTCAAACACATACAAAATCATATAAGAGGCGTATACTTAATCTCCATTTACCTATTAGACAGCTTCAACAATTACCAATTCATTACTAATCTATTTCCACCATGCTGCTTTCTACCTCTCCAGTTACTAAGAAGTACATTCCAGATATCACATCCTTTCATCCATAAATACTTCAGAAGGTATCTCTAAGAGATAACTCTCCCTTTAGAAATAAAATCACACGCCTGACCAGCATGGCTCAGAGGTTGAGTGTCAACCTATGATCCAGGAAATCATGGTTCGATTCCCGGTCAAGGCACACGTCCAGGTTGTGGGCTCGATCCCCAGTGTGGGGTGTGCAGGAGGCAACCAATCAATGATTCTTATCATTGATGTCTCTCTCTCTCTCTCTCTCACCCTCTCCTTCCCTCCCTCTCTGAAATCAATAAAAAAATATTTTTAAAAAATGCAAACACACATGATCACATACAAAAATGAATAATAATCCCTTAATATCATAAAAGATTGAGGTAGTGTTCAAATTCCCTCATTGCCTCTCTCTCTTCCTCCCTCCTTCCTCTCTCTAAAAGCCTTTATTTTTTAGAGCAGTTTTAGATTTATAATAAAATTGAGCTGAAGGCACATACATTTCCTATATACCCACTGTTCTCACACATACATAGGCCGTCCCATTATCATCATCACTCTCCAGAATAGTACTTAAAAAAAATAAAAAGATGAACCTATACTGACATGTTATAATCACCCGAAGTTCTTAGTTTACCTAAGGGTTTACTCTGTGTTGCACATTCAATGGCTTTAGACAAATGTCTGACACCATGTATCCATCATTCCAGTATCATGCAGAGTATTTTCACTGCTCTAAATATCCTGTGCTCTGCCTGTTAATCTCCACCAGCAGCCCTGCGACCACTGACCTTTTCATTGTCTCCCAAGTTTTGCCTTTTCCAGAATGTCATACAGTTGGATTCACATAGTATACTAGGGGCCTGATGCATGAAATTCGTGCATGGGTAGGGTTCCTAGGCCTGGCCGGCCATCAGGGCCCATCTGTGGGGCGACTGGCAGGGTGATCTGGGGGCCCCTGCTGGCACCTGCCTTGGTTGGCTTGGGGCCTGCGCTGAGCATCTGCCCCCTTGTGGTCAGTGCACGTTATAGCAACCATTCATTCCACTGGTTCGGTCAGTTTGCATATTAGGCTTTTATTATATAGGATTACATAGGATAACCTTATCAGATTGGTTTCTTTCACTTAGTAATAGGCATTTAAAATTCTTCCATGTCTTTTCATGGCTTGATAGCTCATTTCTTTTTGGCATTGAATAATATTTCATTGTCTGGATGTATTATAGTTTACTTATTCACTCATCTATCGAAGGAAGTATTGTTTGTTTCCAAGTTTGAGAAATTACAAATAAAGTTGCTATAAACATTTGTGTGCAGTTTTTGTGTGTGTGTAAACATCAGTTTTCAGCTCCTTGGGTAAATACCAAAGAATTAAATTGCTGGATTGTACGGTAAGAGAATGTTTAGTTTTATAAGAAAATGCCATACAGTATTCCAAAGTCTTTGTGCCATTTTGCATGCCCACCAGTATGAGGATTCCCGGTGCTCCACATCCTTACCAGCATTTGGTGGTGTCAGTGTTTCAGATTTTGGGCATTCTGATAGGTGTCTAGTGGTATCTCATTGTCCCTGGAGACATATGATGTGGAGCATCTTTTCATATCCTTATTTGTCATAGTATATCTCCTTTGGTGAGGTATCTGTTAAGGCCTTTGGCCCATTTTTAAATCAGGTTGTTATTATTGAGTTACCATTGTCTCTTTTAATCTATGGGTTCTCTTTTTCCCCTCGATATATATATTTTTAAATATATTTTCATTGATTTCAGAGAGGAAGAGAAAGGGAGAGAGAAACATCAATGATGAGAGAGAATCATTGATTGGCTGCCTCCTGCACGCCCCCTACTGGGGATCGAGCCCACAACCCGGGCATATGCCCTTGACCAGAATTGCACCCGGAGCCCTTCCGTCCAAAGGACAGCACTCTATCCACTGAGCCAAACCAGCCAGGGCTCGATATTTTGTTTGTTTGTTTAAGAAACAGAGTCGCTTCTCTGCAGTTTCTACAATCTGGATTTTTCTGAACGTCCCTTCAGTGTTGTATAGGAGTTCCTCTGTATTGGCATTAAATGAGTAGTTAGATTTAGAAATTTGATCAGACTCAGGTTCAATTTTTTGTTTGGCAAGGTAACTTCACAGGCAGTGAGGTAGGCTTCCACCAGAAGGCGCAGGTGCTCTCTTTTTGAGACATCAGAAGCTATTGATCACTGCACTGGTTCATTAATAAACTAATAATTTCAAAATAGTGATATTCTAACTGCCATCCCTCCTGCTTTTATTGTGTTTTTTTTTTTTTGCTTCTTTGAAGAAATTTCCTCTCATAAACTTGTTACTCTACGATGCAATTTATAGAGACCAGAAAAATGTGTAATTTTTCTTCTACTTAACAGTTTTCCAAATGAGGAATTGATTCCTTACCACCATTTAAAAGTGACCAGTGAGTTTTTAAAAATCATTATAAACTTATGTATGTGAATGTATTTTACATTTTTCATTCCACTGACGTCATTATGCTTATTAATGCTTTAATCACGTTGTTCAGTCTTTGAGGAGTGGAAGTCTATTCAGCTTGGGTCCTGAATCCTTTTGACCTCACTCTACTAGTCTTTAAAAACTTCCCTGCTTCTTGCTTGTAAAACAAGCTGCTTTTACATTTTCTAACTCAGACCTGGAATTAGCTATTTCTCTAAGACAGTGGTCGGCAAACTGCAGGTCGCGAGCCACATGCGGCTCTTTGGCCCCTTGAGTGTGGCTCTTCCACAAAATACCACGTATGGGCGCACACGTACAGTGCGATTGAAACTTCGTGGCCCATGCGCAGAAGTCGGTTTTCGGCTCTCAAAAGAAATTTCAATCGTTGTACTGTTGATATTTGGCTCTGTTGACTAGTGGGTTTGCCGACCACTGCTGTAAGGCAATGCTTCTCAAAATGTAATCTGGGGACCATCCCCTTCCCCTGGAAGTCCCTATGATCCTTTCATGGGGTCTGTGAGATCAAAATTCTTTTTATAATAATACTAAATTGCTATTTGCCCTTTTAAACTCTCATCCTCTCACAAATGGGTATGAAGTTTCCCAAAGGCTACATGATCTGTGATATTGTGTGATATGATTGAATGCAGAAGTGGTCATAAGAAATCTGCTGTCATTACTTAAGCCAGTCATTCAAGAAATTTATAAAAATGTAAAAACAGTGGCACTCTTCTCACTAAATAATTACTAATGGATAGTTAGTTATTTTAAAATTTGTTTTAATTTCTAGTGTTATTGTAATTCAGTGTATATATAACCCACATAAACAAAGCTCTTTGGAGTCCTCAACAATTTTTAAGAGTTTACAGAAGTTTGGGGAGCAAAATATTTGAGAACTGCCACTCCAAGGAGTCTTAGTTTCTTTGAATGAAAAATGATTAGAGGTCACAATCTAGGAACTAGAGATGTTCATAGTTACTAGCTTGGCCATTCATTCAATGAGACTAAAATTGATCATGATGCTTTTGATGCAAATTCAGGACTATAGAGTTTTTACCTAAACTCATACATTTTACGTTTGTATCTCCTTTTTCCCATTACAGAAATCCCAGCAAAACCATTTCATTTCAGTGTCAGATTAACAGTACCTCCATCACCATCACTACCAACAATATGATTACTTAAAACAGCTTGAGTTTTTTGTCCTTGAGGTTTATCTCTCTTTAGATGTACAATAATTTGATGGTTTAAAGGTACTTAAAATGTGTAAGATTTTTGGTCCTGAAGTAACAAAGTTCTATAAAATTAAACATATATTACTATAATTAGTCTATATATACTGATATTTATTTGTATTTTTGTTATGTGTGTGTTAAATTTTAGTAGAATGAAGGAAAACAATGGAAAAAATAAAGTTACTTGAAATGGTATGTGCTTTTGAGATTATGCCACTAAGCAGATCAGTTAGATCCATGAGTTTTGACTTTTAATTTTCAGAGGCTGCTTTCTGTAAATTTAGTTTTGTGATAATATGAAATGTTTACATGGTTCTAGAGTCAGTTTTATTAAATAAGATATATTCTAAGAAGTTTAGCTCCTATCTCTGTATCCTCTATCCTATTCCCTTTCTTCCCCATAAGTAATATTTTTTTAAAAATCAAATTTCCTTTCCATTATTTTTTAAAAATTTAATCAAACATTTTATATACTTAGTATTATTATCTCTCCCCTTAACTGTTTTCACTTTACAATCTATGTTAGAGATAATCCAGTTGTATATAGAACACTTCATTGTGTTGTTGTACCGTAATTTCTTCAATCAGTTCTCTATTGAGGAGTTTGGGGGTAATTTCCAGTATTTATTGTAAATGGTGCTGCAGTGAATAGTCGTGCATATTCCTTTCATATTTTTACCACCATATTTTTGGGGCAACGTCCTAAAAGTGGAATTGTTGAGTCGAATCCACAGACTCTGGGTCACAAGAAGAGGAATTCCAAGGTGGACGAGGCAAGTAAAGAATTTTACATTTGGACATCACATTCAATAAATCACATATTCGCATCCTCCCAACTCCCAGCTTTCCAGTTCTTCCTTGTCAGAACCTCTAGTCCTCTGACCTCACACCTTCCACTTCTCCGCCTCCCCCCTTATCCCGTAACTAAAGCGCTCCTCCCACCCTCTCCCTGGTTCTCAGGACCTACCCAAAGAGCGGAGGGCACAGGCTTTGCGCATGCCCAGCTAGTGCGCGGCGATTGGAGCCTCTGCAGGTCAGAGTGGCGTCACAACGGCGCGCCGCTCCCAGGCGTCCTCGCAAGGTCGCTCTGCCCAGCGGGAGCGCGCGGCAGTGACCGGTCCCAGGTCCGGGGACGCGCCGTTTCCTTCTGCCTGGGTACCAGCGGCGACATGACGGGGTACACGCCAGATGAGAAACTGCGGCTGCAGCAGCTGCGAGAACTGAGAAGGCGATGGCTGAAGGACCAGGAGCTGAGCCCTCGGGAGCCGGTGCTGCCCCCTCAGAAGATGTGGCCTATGGAGAAATTCTGGAGTAAGTTTCTGCAGGACCAGGCCCCCTGGAAGAACCTGGTGAGTGACCGGCCTCCCTCGCCCGCCGTACACACAGCCTTCCACGACCCCCAGACTGTCTGCTGGAATGCCTGCTCCTTGTGGCCAAACCAAGGACACTGACATCGCTCTGCGCCCGCAAGTCCGATAGTTCCTCCCGGTAGAGGGAGAATTAGGTCCTACCGAGACTTAGGCTTAGCCAGAACGCTGCCTTGTCCCAAGAGTCCTGGCCTGGGCGCCACAAGTCCAAGAGCATGTATGGCTTTGGGAGCGTCATGCCCCTTTGCTGTTTAGTGTGATGAGGAGGCGAATCTTTGCTTGGGTTTTACAGCACGTCTGGGTCTCTTTTGATTGTACAGATCTTCCCTCAGACTGATAGCCAAGGATTCACTGGTTAAAATTCCATGATTTTAGTATTTGAGAACACTTGTTTAAGGTTGAGGTTATAGAGACCCAACTCACACTACAGCCCACTATCAACAAGGCACAACCAGTCTCTAGCTGATGTTGCAGGCCCCATGTGATCACCATAATAGACAGAATCCTGTTGCCTTGCTTAGTGAGTCATATTCAAGAGCCACCTTTCTAAACTACCACTATGTACGTTGAAGACACTTTTTCATTTAAAAATGCCATCCCTGCACTGTACTCTGCAGAAAGTCACTCATTCAAGGAGTTGTCTTTATTTTCAGGGTCTCTGAACATTTTCTCGAGGTCGTTAATTAAATCACATCACTTAGGAGTGATAAGCACTATATCTCAGAATTGCTTTCACTTAGCTATGGCATTGGCTGATAATAATGGAATAATACTAATATGTAACACTTGAGTGCTTACTTTGTGCATGGCACTTTGCTGATGGTTTTACATGTGTTACTTTATTTAATTCTTTACTTCTGTAAGACAGAAAACTGTTCTTAATGAATGGAAACTGAGGCCTACAAAAACTCAGTGGTTTAGCCTTGGCCATAGAGCTAGGGATTAAAGGAGTTCACATTGAAATCTATGTGTATCTACTTCCTTACAGTGCTACAAAGTCTGGTGCAAATTTTTCTCAAAAAGTGGTCTTAGATACTTTTTTCTTTTTTTAAATGTATTTTTATTGATTTCAGAGAGGAAAGGACATCATTAAATCAATGATGAGAGAGAATCATTGATTGACTGCCTCCTGCACGCCCCCTACTGAGGATCAAGCCCACAACCCAGGGCATATGCCCTTGACCGGAATCAAATCCAGGACCTTTCATTCCACAGGCCGACACTCTATCCACTCAGCCAAACCGGCTAGGGCTTAGATACTTTTTTTATGGTGGTAAAATTAAACTCTAATTCAACTCTTCTCTCACCCTTTGTATCCTCGACATTACTTGTTGATTTTGGCAGCCACTGATTGAAAGTAGACATCCCTCCCATGATGTAAAGAAATAAATAATCATTTGTTGAAATCCATCTTACCTTACTTTGAGTTAATTTTTTCTTCCACAATCATATCTATTACAACACTTAGAATCCTTTCCCTGAAAGAATAGGTATGTTTCAGTCAAATTGGCTGCCTTGGAAAAGTTCCATTTCTTTTAGTTCTCTTTTGCCTTTCTCAAAATAGTATAAAGGCATCTCAAAGTAAACTTGGAACACTTCTATCCCAGTACGTAAAACACTTTTTCCAGTGTTGGTGTGCTCAGGTTGTCACCTCACACTTAGAACATCTGAAATGGATAAATTAGGGAGATGACTTTACCTGAAAAATGATGTAGGTTTGATCATTCTGGTTAAATTGATTAAAATTTATTCTTTCATTATTTATGCTATGCTTTATCTTTAACAAACTTATAATAAAGATAATAAGGAAGTATTTTTAAAATTTTTTTATTTATTTATGTTTTGAGAGAGAGAGAAAGGAAGGGGGTGGGGGTGGGGGTGGGGGTGGGAGAGAAACATCGATTTGTTTGTTGTTCCATTTATTTATGCATTCATTGATTGATTCTTGTATGTGCCCTGACTGAGGATTGAACCCACAATCTTGGTGTATTGAGACAACACTCTAATCAACTGAGCTACCTGGCCAGGGCTAGAAGTAATATTTTTTTAAATCTATAAATGCCTTACTATAGTTTTGCAAAATGCTACTTGTCTTAGTGCAACTTACCCTGCACTCCAGGTATCCCCTAGCAGGTCCTATGTTTAGTAAAAATATTTAAATGGGTGAGGTTAGCTACAGACTATAAAGAATTTGTAGCATTTAGAGATTTTTAAATAATCATGACATTGTTGTATTATTGATGTTTTGTTTTTTTCTACCACAAATGTAAAAGATGGGACATCTGTTTTATTTTGTGTATGGTTTTTTCTCCCTAGGTCTATAAGACGTACCGACACAGTTTCCTTATTTTTACTCATGTACTTATACCTGCCTGGATTATTCATTATCATTTAAAATATCATGTGACTGTAAGTATGTTTTAAATATGTTTTTCAGAATTTATTTTTAATATTGTACAAAATTATTTCCTATGTGGGTATGCCTTACCCTGCTTTTATTTAGTAGAAATAATGAGCCTCTTGTAACTGATTGTGAACAACTTTGAATCCTTTTAGGTAAAAGGTTTAATTAAATGTAAGTAATATATGGCTTTTCAAAAAGTTAATCTTTATATTAGTTGCTTACAACTTAAAATGCATTTCCTCCTGGAAACAGTATTTAAATGATCAGAATGTAATTGACCTAATAATACTAGTGTAAACTCAGGATCATGAATAGGAAGGGAAAAGGGAATTTCTGTTTCTCTCTTTGAGCATAGATCTGGTATAAGGTAAAATTCAAAATAGTCAAAGGTTATCTTTGTCATCATTCCATTTCCCTTTTTTTTTTTCATTCTATTTGATTTTTCACAACTTCTTTTCTTTAGAATCCAGGATGTTCAAAAGCTTGAACTTTTTCACTGAAAGATCTTTCATGTAGTGGTTTAAAGGCTAAGGATAGCCTGGTGTAGGGTGTTGGAGCCCAGGCAGGGTGAGGAAGGAGTGCATATTGGGAGTGGTATGGAAGGGAGAACAGTGGTGGCTACCCAGCATGGAGTGTTATAACCCAAACAGAGTAGGAGGGCATTCTTGTACCCATGGAGGAGTGTTAGAACCTGGGTAGGTGCTGCATGGGGGTAGAGGGAAAGTATTGGTGAGTAGACCTGTTTGGAAAGAAGCAGTGGCAGCAACCTGGTGTAGGATATTGGAAAAAGGGTGGTTTGGGGCAATGATGGAGGTGGCAGCACAGAGTAAATGTCAGAACCTGAATGAGGTGAGGATGTTATTTATATTGGAGTGTGGTGATCGTGACAGGAGATTGGTTATATACAAGAACATTGGTTAGATAAGTACAAATATTGAGATAGTGGGATCAGGATTCCCATTGTTGGAAAAGGGGGCTACATATATAGAAAGGGAGAAAAACCCTGGGCTACTGGAATGGAATTGGGAGTATAGGTGTGAACTTACGGTTTTTAATAATTATTAATAAATATAGAAGTAAATATAGATGTAAGTGTGGCGTCTGACAGTGCCTGGTGGCAGAGCTACCTCATGGTAATTAGCACATCTAGTAACCTGATCTTATTTTCTAAATAAAATTCTTCACTGAAAGGATCCAGAGCTCTTTGGAGGTATGGCCAGGTCCAGGGCTGAGGCAGGGAAAATACAAGATGAGCTTGTTGTTCCAGAAGGTAAAGAATTGTCCAAAGAATGATGGAGCTATATCAAAAGGACAAAGTCAGCTTGAAAGAACTCTCATCAGGACAATTTGGGCATCAAAATGATGGTAATAGATGATAGACAACTGAATAAAAAAAATGTGAATCCATGAGCCCATACTTATAGATAAGTAAAGAACAAATGGGTAAAAGAGAAAGTTTTTTTTTTGTTTGTTTGTTTTGTATAATAGGTTGCTAAATAATAAATGGACAAGGAATGGTAGAAAAGTCATAATTTGAGAATCATCATGGTAATATTTTATTCATCCAGGGAACATCAAAAGATACTAAAGTTTATCTCAAAATACCTATCTTAAACATACTTATTTGTTTCAAAGAGAAAAAGGGTTATTTTTGTGGTGGAGAAACCTGACAGATACCACCTAAATTAAGAAATGTAAATTATGGGACAAACTGAAATTGTGTACTATTTGAGAGGATACAATAAAAAGAAAAAACAGCATCAATTTTGCAATATTCTTGCCAAAATGCATAACCTGAATCTAATTGTGAGGATACATAAGACAAACCCAAATTGAGGGACTTTTAAGCCTTGTTCAACCTTCAAAAGTGTCAAGATCTTAAAAGCTAAAGATTAATGGAAGATTCTTTCCAGATTGAAAAAAATTAAATAGGCATGTCAACTAAATGCAGTTCTTGATTAATAGGCATAATCTGCTTAGTCAAAAGAGAAAAAAATGGTTTTAACAGTCAGATGTTTAAACAGTCTAAACAGTGAAGAACAAGTCATCTAAAGAGATTTTCTGAGAATTTCAAACAATTATGGAGACAACTGGTAAAATTTGAGTGGATTCTTTAGGCAGGCGGTAGCAATATAGCAATGTTAAATTCCTGATTTTGATGACTCTATTGCAATTATTTTAAGAATATGGTCCTTTTGCTCTAACCGGTTTGGCTCAGTGGATAGAGCGTCAGCCTGCCGACTCAGGGTCCCAGGTTCGATTCCGGTCAAGGGCATATACCTTGGTTGCGGGCACATCCCCAGTAGGGAGTGTGCAGGAGGCAGCTGATTGATGTTTCTCTCTCATCGATGTTTCTAACTCTCTATCCCTCTCCCTTCCTCTCTGTAAAAAATCAATAAAATATATTAATAAAAAAAAAAGAATATGGTCCTTTAAAAAAAGGCTCTTATTTGTAGAAATAACTTAACGTAAACCAGTTGGCAATTTACTATGAAATGATTGGGTAAAAAATTATTTTTATAATTCTTGCAACTTTCTGTAAGTTTAAAATTATTTCAAGATAAAACACAAGTTAGGGATTGCCTAACAAATTGTAGATAATCCCGTTGAAGTTAGCTTGTTAAAAGGAGAAGGAAACAAATAACTGGGGTTCTTAAAAATTCTTTCTAATATGACTGGTTCTCTGTTGATTGTGTGGTCTCTTTAAAATTCTGATTGCTGACATCATCTTTGTTCTCTTAACTAAGCAGATTATATCCATTGATCAACAACTATGGAGTACCTAGTATGTTTGCTACCTTTATCGCTATAGAAAGTATGTAAGACAAAATTCCTGAACTCATGGGGTTTATAGTAAAGTTGGAGATAGGTGATTCTGGAGATAGGTGATTCTAGTTGGAGATAGGTGATTCTGGTTGGAGATAGGTGATTCTGGTTGGAGAAAAGTTATTCCAGTTACAAAGAAAGATATTGAGTCACTAATGAGCATAGCCATTATCTACCCAAACTCTTGACTCAGTAGACTGGGACCAATTAATGAAGGTCTTGAAAACTAGGCAGAGGAGGTTGAACTTTATGTGGTAGGCAGTGGGAAGCTTCCACTTTTAAGTAGGAAAGTGACTTTATAAAAGTGATATATTTAGGAAAATATAAAATGTGGGGTGAATTGGAGGGAGGGAAGTCCTTACATTAAAGCAAATCAGCTGGGCGCTGTCACCATTTAGTAGTGTTCGTTGATGAGAATCTGGTTAGGGCAAAGATCAGGAATGGAAAAGAAAAGTGAAACCAGGAGATACTTTCAAAGGAAGAAACAGCCCAAGTTAAGTTAGGGATGAAACCAAGGTTCAGAGTAATTTATGAAAAGGAGGGCTTTCTAGTCCTGGGAAGAAAGTAAAGTTGTTTAGGAACTTGAGTTATCACATCTGTTTCTCTGGGTGCCCCAGTGGACAGGACGTGTGTTACATTTAGAAATCTGAGGTTAATGTAGGAATTAGAGTTGGGATTTAGTGTTTTCACTGCACACACACACACACACACACACACACACACACACACACACACACACACCACACACACACCACACACACCACACACACACACACACACACACACACACAGGAAATCTTTCTGCAACCATTAAAGGGGGCTAACAATTTATATGTCTAAGGTTCAGAGAATATTTTATAATTATTTTGTTGATAGGCTTAAAGTTTTTGAATTTATGTTCACCTATAAGTCCACAGGCCACTTCATATCATAGGTCTGTATTTTTTCCCTAGGGTTTAACATGCAAGACCATAGAAAAGAAAATATATTATTTTCTGTCCGTTTTTTGTGTGTTTTTTTTAACATCCAAGAGTGGTTTTTATGTGCAGAAAGAACTGTTCCCAGTTATCTGGAATATAAATTAATATTCAATTTGTTAGTTTCAAATTTAAAAACCATTTTTCTAATTCTTTAAATTTGTTTTTTAAATTCTGTTACTACTTATATAGCTAGGAAAATATGAAGAGTCTCCTTTCTTTGCTCTCATTATTTTTGGATTAATTCAAGTTGAACTCTCCTAAAACAATTTTCCTACGAACATAATCAAATTCTCTTAAATGTTTCAAACTGCATTTATACATTTTATTTTTTAAATACTTATAGGGCAAACTAATGACCCTAAGAAACAAAATCTTAAAATCACAAGTCTAAATAAATTATGCCCTTTATTTTTTTTTTAATATATTTTATTGATTTTTTACAGAGAGGAAGGGAGAGGGATAGAGTTAGAAACATCAATGAGAGAGAAACATCGATCAGCTGCCTCCTGCACGCCCCCTACTGGGGATGTGCCCGCAACCAAGGTACATGCCCTTGACCAGAATCGAACCTGGGACCTTTCAGTCCGCAGGCTGACGTTCTATCCACTGAGCCAAACCAGCTTCGGCAAATTATGCACTTTAACTAGAATCCTAGAATTAGTATTTTAAACCCTCTAATAGCCAGGTTACCTTACACATTACAAATACTATAAACAATATATGGATCGTCCATTGTTTTTGGAACTTACTGAATTTGACATTCACCGGTTTATACTCTGGATTTGATTTACTTTGTAATATCTATATTTAACAATTTTTCTAGGATTGAAAAGACACTTATATCCTAAAAGAAGTGAATTTAACAAGCTGCAGTTACTGGGTCAACAATTCAAGACATTAATATGGTTGCTTATTTGAGGGATTAGTACTTCTAGGTGATTTTTCCTGGGTCAAAGATGGACATAATTAGTTAAAGGTTTTGTGTCAATATAGGTCTGAAGACCTCTCTCTTACCTTATTTTCTCTTGATTTGGGCAGGACTGCATTCTTAATAACCCTTGCAGCCACTTTGCTAACACCTTTACTGCCTGCTTGAATTTTACTGTCTCTCTCTGATTTTTAATTGATTTCAGAGAAGAAGGGAGAAACATTAATGATGGAAATCATTGATTGGCTGCCCCATGCATGCCCCCTTACGGGGGATGTGTCCTGTAACCAGGGCATGCGCCTTGATGGGGAATTGAACCATGACCTCCTGGTTCATAGGTCACGCTTACCTACTGAGCCACACCAGCCACACTAGAATTCTTAAAGACATTTTAATATTTTCACATTGTATTATGTAAAATGTTTTTCAAAACACTTTAATGTCCTCTAATAGTATTCTAAGCTTCCTGCTTTTGGCTTCAGTTTCTCTGAATTTTATATCATGCCATACATTTTTTGGTTTGGTACTTCATGAAGATGTATATGCTTAATCAATAAATTTATTCCACAAATATTTATTTAGTTCCTCCTGTGTTCAACGCACTGTTCTAAACAGGGATACAGCAGTGAACAAATCAGATGAATCCCTGCCCTAGTGAAATGTTTATTCTGGTTTTGGAAACTTGCAGTAAATAGATAAAGAGGTATAAAAGCTGGTGATAAGTCTGTAGAAGAAAAACTAAGCAGGGAAAAGACTAGAGAATGATAGGAGCTGTTTTTTTTAAATTAGGCCTCTCTTAGTGCTATTTGAAGAGAAACATAAATGACTTGAGGGCATGGACAAAGCAAATAACTAGGAGAAGAGCATTTCAGGTAGAGGAATCATCTATATAATAAAAGCCTAAGCGGTTGTTATGGCGGAATGACCAGAACAGCCAGTTGCTATGATGCACAGTGACCACCAGGGGGCAGACGCTCAACCAGGAGCTGCTCCCTGGTGGTCACTGTGCTCCCACAGGGGGAGTGCTGCTCAGCCAGAAGCTGAGCTCACAGCTGGCAAATGCAATGGCAGTGGTGGGAGCCTCTTCCACCTCCGCAGCAGCACTAAGGAGCAGCAAGCTGAGTGGTAAGGAGCAGCGAGCAAGCAGGCGGTAAGGAGCGAGGGGTCCTGGACTACAAGAGGGCACAGGCCGGGCTGAGGGACTGCCCCCCCCCCCCCCAGTGCATGAATTTCATGCACCGGGCCTCTAGTTAAGTATAATGGCTCTGAGGCTCAAGTGGGCCCAACTGATTGGATCAATAGCAAAGGCGCTACCTATATACCTTGCGCTATAATACTTACCTATATAGTGTAAGTATTATAGTGCAAGGAGAAAGAGGTAGGAGTTCAGAGAGGTAGCCAAAGGCCAGATTGTGCAGGGTCTTGGAGATCACTGCAAGAACTTTGGCTTTGTGTCAAAGAATTAAACTTTGAGCAGAGGAGTGATACATGCTAGCATTACTTGACTCTGCCTGCAGTGTAGAGATTAGACTGTAGGATGGCACGCAAGTGAAAAATGATAGGGACTTGGACAAGGGTAGTAGTACTAGAGGTGGTGAGAAGCACATTCAGGAAATAATCTCAAGGTAAAACCAACAGGATCTGCTGAGAAGTCAAAGTTTTGTCCTATTTATTTGGGAGAATGAGTCTTGTAGCAAGTTAGGGACTGGGGCAACTTAAGTGTTGGACATGGTTAAATTTGAGGTGCCTGCTTGACAGCCAAATAGAGATACTGAGTAAACGGTTGTATGAGTCTGGAGTTTGGTGGAAATCTGGGACTAAGTTAACATTTGGTATATGATCTATAATTTTAGAAGAAACTCTAAAACAATAATTAACAGAGCATTACTTTTATTGCAGACAAAACCATATGGCATGGTTGCAAGGAAGCCCAGAATATTCCCTGTAAGTCTTAAAACATCTGATTTTTTTTTCCACTATTTTTCTTTCTCTTTTCCCTCCCCAAGTGATTATTTGATTAAAATGTGTTTTTTTCCCACTGTCACTTCAAGTGCCTATTTTGTATATTCTTTTTCAAAAATAAAAGAAAAAGAGGAGGAAATAGTGTAATAGTGTAAGGTAGTCCTTACAGTTGAGAATGGGAGGTGGGCACCTTTCTATACAGTTACCAAGTTCTCTCCTTTCTTTGTCCTCATGCAGCTGCCTCTCAACTCAGTGGCAGCTATGCAGAGGCTATCTGAAACAGACTCTGCACTTCAATCTGATCTTTGACAAAGGGCTGCGTCCCTGTTTACTGAGCTTTATTGGGCTTCTGTTTCTCAGAATGTTTTGTTAACCCTTACTATTTAAAGATTCAGAAGCAATTTGTTTTTCCAATCCTGAAAGGTCCTGAATATCTTATTCTTTTTATTTCTGCTTTCAAATCAGCTACTTCTTGCCTGAGCTCATGTTTCCTCAAGTACTTTTCCAAGGCAACTAATCGTCGAACTCGTAACTTTTTTCCAGCTTCCTCTCCTAGAACCTCAAGCTCATTAGACAGTCTCTTCCAAGTTATTACTGGCTTTCATTTTATTTTTACCTTCCAATGCCAGTGTCCTTGCCTCCAGACTGCTAAGCCAGCGCCATGTGGTTCAATTTTTATTACAGCAGCATTAGTACCATTTCAGAGTATTAATGTCTGTGTTAGGGTAACGTTAGCTGTGGTAATAAATTATCCCCAAAATGTATAATGGCTTAAACATAAAGTTTATTTTTTTTATTAAATAACAATCCTGAGCAGTACCAGGTCAGGAAATGGCTGGGGTGGGGATGAGGGATAATTCTACTCTACCCAGTCATTCATGGACTGTCAGGTTGATAGATTCTGCTATCTTGAGCACAAAGCTGAAACTAAAGCTAAGTAATTTGCCTGAAATTATATAGCTTGTCAATGGACTTCCCAGGATTCTCACCACTTGGGTTCTGGCTCCAAGGCCCATGCCTTTTCTACCACACACACTCTAGATTTGAAAAGACACCTGAACCAGCTCTCCCAACAAAGTTTGCATTCTGTCTCTACTACCTGGGCCAAACGGTAAACTGGTGATTGAACACATTTAATTGCTGGAAATACATTACCTCCTTATATTGAGCTGAAGGTGTTTCTATGTAACTTTTTTCTAGGGCTTCTTCTATTTCTTGGGGCCTTGCAAATAAACATTATTCCTTTAGCACTTTGTGAAGACCACTTTCATGCTCTTTCTGGTCATTTTGTTTGGAGCGAAACTTCCCCTATTCTTTCACTTATACCTTAAGATTTTGAATACTGGTTTCCCATCTTTAGACAGCCACTGCTTTGTCTAAGTCTCTTTATTGGGTGAATGCCAAAGCTGAACTAGATTTTCAGTGTGAGGTCTGACTGAGTGGATATACCTGGCAGACAAGATCTTTCTACTAATACATGTTTGTTTTCCTAGGGTGATATAATTCTGGAGACTGGAGAAGTAATCCCACCAATGAAAGAATTTCCTGATCAACATCATTGAAGATTAATTTCAAATTTCAAATGCTATGAGCCTAAGTTTTGTTGATATATTACCATATTTACTGAATATATTCTCTGGAAAAGTAACTTTAATAAAGTTTACTCTCAGATATGTGTTGCCTATTTCTTCCCAAACACTGTACAATTTAAGACTTTCAGTTATTTAACAATAAGTACAAACTGGACCTGCTTAAAAAAATACGAACAATCACCTTTTTCTGGCCATTATTGTGTCAGAAAACAAGATATAGAAAATTAGTCACACGATAATTTTTTTCTTACATAATATTTAATCTAGTCTGTTGTGTAGGTATGCAACAGAATAAAATGTAATAAACAAATATAAGATTAGAAATTCCACACACTTTTGTTTTAAAGGTGGCTTTCTGAGGCATTTTAAAAGTATTTTAGAAACTCTAAATTGAAAAGCATGTCATTTCATCTACGATCTGATACTCAAAGCCTGTCAGATCTAGGATGCTTTGTTATGTGAGAATTTGAAAGTACACGTATTGGAAAAGTTAGCACATTCATGGTTTATTATAAAGGGCTGTATGCAATAATAAATTTAGAAATTTATATTATGGATTTTACTTTAAATATAGACGTGTTAGGTAAGCATGAAATATTTGCATAGAATAAAATCTAGAGGAATTAATAAATTTCATTCATCCCCAAATATTTTGTCTGGGTATTTCTTCCTTAGTTGTCGTCGAGCGGCTACTGTCGATGCATAGATGACATATCCCCAGGAAAGTAATACGATCGCGAGGAGCAACTAAAAAATATAAATGAATAAATAAAAAAATTTAAAATAAATAATGCAAAGCAAAAAAATTCACTGTGGGTGGTACTTCCTCGCTGCCCCCTCCCCATTGGTTGCTATGTACGTTGCTAAGGTGGAAATTACAGTAACAAACGAATAAATGGAATTCCGGAGGCGAATCCACCCAACTGTCCTTACGTAAGAAGCGGAAGAGCGTGTCCTCCAGGAAGAGGCGGAGTCGAGGTGAGAGAGTGAAAAGCTTAATTCAGGAATGGGTTTTTGAGTTTCTGGGAGCTGGAGAAATACGGGGGCTTCCGCCCGGGGGACGAGGGAGTCGACACCGTGGAGCCTCGCAAGACCCGGGACCTACCACGGAATAAATCCAGTCTAGGGTGCGGCGACTCACTGGCCTCATGGTAAGGAGACCACGGCGATCCGCGGGAACGATCAGGCCCTGCAGGCCCTAGAGTAACCTGCGGGGCGGCGGCTGTCGGGCGGCGGCGGCGGCCATCTTACATCCGGGCATGAATGCCCGCCCACTCGCCTCCAGGAGCCTTTCCCAACCGCGGGGCGGCCTCTTCCGCCCGGAGCTGGGGGCGGGGTTACGGGATCGCGGGCCTTGCCCGCCTTTCAGGCAGGGGATTAGACAAACGAGGTAATGATTTAAATGGCTTTTCTTTGCCGTTTAGAGAGTTAGGCGCACCTCGTCAACGGGTTCTTTCAGTTGCAGTGCAGTTTAAATGCAAGGTAATGTACCGTCTTGTGCATTTTAAAGTTTACTTGAAAAACTAATATGTATTTTAAATATTACACCGGCGTCTAACTCTGGAAGAATTAATGTTTCCTCTTGCATCTGTTCCCACATCATATTGATAATCTTTCGTGTATTTATCTTTGGCGTAAATACACCACATTTATATAACAGTGACAAATCGTTGTGGGAATTCCTGTTAATTGAGCCCTTCTTCAAGGAACAAAGTCTTTCATAACGCAGTCTTGTTTAATGTAAATGGTAACTTCGAAGAAGAAAAATAACGTGGCATCCGTTCTCTGGCATACTGTACCTGCCAATCAACAAGTGTTTGTTGAGCGTCAAATACGTCAAATATCGTGTCAAATATGAACTAAAGGACGGCGGTTTGGCACGCGGGCGTTTGCACGAGTTTGGCCCTAGAATGTTTGGGACGCTCGCTCCTGAGGTCGGAGGGTACTGCGGCCGCGTTAGGGGCAGTGCTCTCTCTCGGTCCATCTCAGATATCATAAAATATATATATATATATGGTTTTAACCCTGACTTGGCGAGTGGGAAAGGGGAAAGCAGTCTTGATAGAAAAACGGTCTATTTTGCGAAGATTTCAAGGCGATGTCCTCAAGCTGATTCCTGTTTATTCCGACTGGAGTAGATCTTTCTGTCTGAAGACTAGCATGCTGGTTGGCTCTGGGGCTTTGGATTCTATTCGTATCTCGGTGTTGTTATTTCCTAGGAGGTAAAGTGACTTCAACCCCGTGTAACTCAGTTCCTTTACATACTAGAGATTCTTTTAGTAACTTCTCGCAAAGTTTGGTGAGGTTTAAATGAGACCAACTAGTTATCGTGTTTTCCTGCCAAGTTAGGAGCGAACATTAAGTTACTGCCTTTGTAACCTCCAGAGATTAGTAACGAGAACGGTGATGGGGAGGGATCTTTGGGATTTCTGCCTGGGAGGGTCGGCGGCGCGCTCATTCCAGGAACGCCGCGGGTGGGGGGGGCGGAAGGGCCGAGCGCACCTGGCTCCGCCCTCAGTGCCGGCGCCCTCCTAATGCGCATGCGTTACGCAGGCGGGTGTTTTGTTTTGGCGTGCCGGGGGCCTTGGGGTGGGTTTTGCTGTTACCGCCGCCTCCAAGCTACCAATGGTGATGAGCGCTTTACGTCACAGGGGTCGCAACAGCCGCCGGGGTCTCCGCTGTCTCGCGAGGAGGGTGAAGCGCCCCCGCATGCTCCGACTCCCGAGGGCCCGCGGAGAAGTCGCCGGGTACGCCTTCGCGGATCCTGCCGTCACCGACCTGGCTTCCTGGGCGGTCGGGAGCCTGCCACCAGTGCCCCAGTCCGAATTTCGCCCACATTCTCCGAGGTAAGTGAGGTCGGGAACAATGGGGCGCAGGAGTCGGAAGGGCTGGGCGAGCTGGAGCTCCCTTCTAGAGGTCGCCCGGGCCTCGGCGGGGTACGGCGGGCAGATGGCACCTGCAGCGCACTTGTGGATTGGTGCTGGTGGGTGGGGGAGGGCTGCGTTCCCAAGAAGCGCTGGGGAGGGGGACAAGCCTAGCCGTGTACTGGAAAGACCTTGGTCTCTGACGGGTGGGGGGTGGGGGAGACCAACACTAAATGTTCGAGTCTGAATCGTGTCATTTCCACTGTCAGAGGTGTGACGGATGGATTTTCTAACCTCTCTGAGCCTGTCTGTAAAAATGGAAATAACGGTATTTTAGTTCGTTGTGATAATGTAATGCACGTGGTGGTTGTATTAGATCCTGGCCGGTGGCAGTTCTCAACCAAAGGAAGCGTGGACTATCACCGTGACGGATGGAGTTGTCCGTGCAGTGTTACACACTGTGGGCTGGGCTCATTCATTCAGTCAGTGTGGTTTTCCTCGTGGACTGCGTTTTCCTACACTGAAAGGGGGCAGTGCTGAGATGAGGCAAATAGTGGTTTAGTGAATAGAAGTGAAAAGTGAACGGAAGTTTTGGTAGGTAATTTAATTGTGGTGAAGATTGGGGGTGAGATTCGTTTGTTTTTAATCAGTGACATGCAAAACTATATAGTCAACCAATGGCCCCGGCTGGTGTCGCTCAGTTGGTTGGGCATTGTCAGTGCACCCAAAGGTTGCTAGTTGGATTCCCAGTCAGGAACACATGCTCAGGTTGTGGGCTCGATCCATGCAGGGGGCAGCTGATCGATATTTCTTTCTTCCTCCCCTTGCTCTCTTTAAAAGTCAATTAAAAAAAACTTAAAAAAACACACCAATGAATGTATAAATAAGTGGAACAACAAATAGATGCTTCTCTTTCCTTTCCTCTCTCTAAAATCAGTAAATAAAAAATTAGAAACAATGTATTTAAAAGTCTAATAATCCCCTTATTTTATAGAGAGCAGGGGTGGGGAACCTCTGGTATAAGCCCTACAAAATCATTTGGTCTGTCTCTGCCAAGGCATTAGGAGTATGTTAATTCAATGTTTGACCAAATATAGCAGGCTAATTTTTTTAGTTGTGTCTTATCCTAAAGATTTTGTTGCCTGTTTTTTTTTTCCTGAATAGGAGAATAAAAAATAGACATAGGAGGAAATGCTGAGAAATGTATGCAATATTAAGGTTTCAGAGTTTAAATATGTTGACAGAAAAACGATTGGTGTTGTATATTTATGATTCTATTCTCTTAAGGACAATGGTGATTTTTGCATTTCCACTGTAGAAAATAGAAAACTAGAAATAGTTGGACCCCTTGAAGAAACTTGTTCAGCACTAAGTTCCTATTAAGTCACTGCTCTGAGAAAGTTAAGATGCCCTAAATGAGCACATTTAATTTGAAATCTATGATGAAATGCTTATTTCACAATTTCAGATTTTTGTTGTGGGGTTTGTTTGTTTTTGTTAGAACTTGGTGTAACCAATGAGTCTCTTGTTTAGAAAATTACAGTTCTGTTATTTGACTAACTTGACAGTAGTTGACTAGTGGTGGCAGTTCCTGTGATAGAGGAGGTAGAGAAAGATGAATAATAGTCCAGACAACAATAGTTGTCTCAGTGATTGAGCATCGACCTATGAATTAGGAGGTTAAGGTTCAATTCCTAGCATGCAGGGACAGCCAATCAATGATTCTTTCTCATCATTGATGCTTCTCTCTCTATCCCTCTCCCTTACTCATTAAAATCAATAAAAAAATTTTTTTAAGGTTATTAATAGGCTCAGGAAAACATAAAGAAACTAATATTTAACATATATAAAATGATTAGTGTAAAATGCAGCTAAATGAATTTTATAAGATAATAAGGCTAAAATGTAATGCGAATTAGATTTCAGCTCTGGCAAATTCATTTAATTATAGGCAATATAAACTGATGAATTTAAAATAAAACTAATCTTTAAGATTCTAATGATCCTTGTGGGAAAAGATAATAAGGGAAAGGGACTGAAAGCATCAGGATACATTTTGGCTGACTTTCCATTAAATAAAAAGGCTAAGAAAGGCTGCTTAAGGGGGTTTAAAGGAAATCAGGGATTAACTGACTAATAGCATAGTAACAGTGCTGTAGTAATAATAATCACAGCAGCTAATATTTAGTGAGCATTTGCTGTGAGCTATGTACTGCCCTTGAGTGGTTTTACATTTAGTATTTAATTTAATTTTCACTAAAAATCCTTTTTGTATTTAAAAGAATATTTCGCTAAAAAATACAGAATTGGTTTAAACAGGTGAACTTTCTGGTATACAAATTGTCTGGTATACAAGTTCAAGTATAGTTGACATACAATATTATGTTTCAGGTATACCATATAATAATTCAACGTTTATATACCTACTATGTGATTACCACAATAAGTCTAATAACCACCTGTCACCATAGAAAGTTATTACTAAAGCTATTTTTTAAAGGTGCGTATACAAAACTTACCACAAATAAATCAGTAGTCTATATTATTTGGGGTATGTATATGAAAGACATAAAACTATACATAGAAATAACACCAACTGAGGACTGTGCTGTTTAGGGGTCTTTGTTTTCTACAGAAGATAGGAGAGTAGATAAGGGACTTTTTTTTAGAAATCTGGACTAACCAGAGAAAATGTTGTTAAATCTGAGCGGTAGATACATGGATACTTGGAATATTTTTCTTTGTACTTTTTTGTATATATCAAATATTTCTCTTTATTTTTAAAAAATATATTTTTATTGATTTTTTACAGAGAGGAAGGGAGAGGGAGAGGGAGAGAGTGATAGAAACATAAATGATGAAAGAGAATCACTGATTGGCTGCCTCCTGCAGGTCTCCTACTGGGGACATAAGCCTGCAACCTGGGCATGTGTCCCTGACTGAATTGAAGCCAACACCTTTCAGTCCGCAGGCTGACACTATCCACTGAGCCAAACCAGCTAGGGCTAAATTATTTTTTAAAAGAATAACAGAGCGTTATATAATATTTTGAGAGCTGATTATGTACTAGGCATCTTTTCCAAGGGCTTTTTACATCTTCACAAACCCTGTGATGCAGTGATCTACAGATGAAATTAAAGCCTTAGAGATAGTAACTTGTGCAGGCATACTACTAGTATGAAACCAGGATTCAAATCCAGACAATTTGTCTTTTTGAACTTGTACTTAAGTATTATGTTAGTAGGTGACACTGCCCCTTTAAAGATAATGAACTATTTTCACCAAAGTATGTTTGTATTTTTTTCAAGTTTGGTCATTTCTCTTTTACAGGATTACTGATGTAAATTTTTCCCTTTTACAGGTAATGGCATCAGCAGCTAAGGAATATAAAATGGACAACTTCTCACCGAAAGCTGGCACTAGCAAATTGCAACAGACAATACCAGCTGATGCATCTCCTGATTCTAAGTGTCCTATTTGCTTGGATAGATTTGATAATGTGTCTTACTTAGATCGCTGTTTACATAAGTTTTGTTTTCGCTGTGTACAAGAGTGGTCTAAAAACAAAGCTGAATGTCCACTATGTAAACAGCCCTTTGATTCTATTTTCCATTCTGTGAGGGCAGAAGATGACTTCAAAGAGTACGTCCTAAGGCCTTCATATAATGGTTCTTTTGCCACCCCTGATGGTCGACCATTTCGCTATCGTACAACTATGACAAGAGAGCGAAGTGCTTCTTTTTATTCACCCAGTAGAACCATGAATAGAAGAACAACAACTCCACCAGATAGTGGAGTATTATTTGAAGGGTTAGGCATTTCAGCAAGACCCAGAGATAGTGAAATTTCTCAACTTATGAGACAGATTCCAAGGAGGCCAACTACTACCGATGAAAGATCTTTGCGGAAAATTCAAGAACAAGATATTATTAATTTTAGGCGAACTCTCTATCGAGCTGGCGCTCGTGTTAGAAATATTGAAGATGGTGGTCGCTACAGGGATATTTCAGCTGAATTTTTCCGTAGAAATCCAGCTTGTCTTCACAGATTAGTCCCCTGGTTAAAACGTGAACTTACAGTTCTTTTTGGAGCTCATGGATCGTTAGTGAATATAGTACAGCACATCATTATGAGTAATGTTACTCGCTATGACTTGGAGAGTCAGGCATTTGTGTCTGATTTAAGGCCATTTTTACTTAATCGGACTGAGCATTTTATACATGAATTCATCAGTTTTGCTAGGTCTCCTTTTAACATGGCAGCCTTTGATCAGCATGCTAATTATGATTGCCCTGCTCCTTCCTACGAAGAAGGTAGCCATTCGGATTCTTCTGTCATAACAATCTCCCCAGATGAGGCTGAGACCCGAGAGATGGATGTTAATGTGGCCACTGTCAGTCGGGCACCATGGGATGATGAGACACCAGGGCCATCTTACTCAAGCTCAGAGCAAGTACATGCTGTCATGTCTTCCCTTTTAAATACTTCTGATAGTTCAGATGAAGAACTTGTAACAGAAAGAGCCACATCTCAGATACAGGGAGTACAAACCAATGAAGACTTAAATAACGATAGTGATTCTTCTTCAGATAATTGTGTCATTGTTGGGTTTGTTAAGCCACTAGCGGAGAGGACTCCAGAACTTGTTGAACTGTCCTCGGATTCTGAGGAATTAGGCTCTTATGAGAAAATGGAGACTGTGAAGACGCAAGAACAAGAGCAATCTTACAGTTCTGGTGATAGTGATGTTAGTAGATGTTCATCTCCACGCTCTGTCCTTGGAAAGGATGAGCAAATAAATAAAGGTCATTGTGATTCCAGTACAGGAATCAAGTCAAAGAAGGAAGAGAAACAATGTACATCATTGTCCTCTCCCAGAGACCTGAGTTCATCTGTCAGAGGAGACAGAGTATATTCCCCATATAACCATAGACACAGAAGGAGAGGAAGATCGAGAAGTTCAGATTCACGTTCTCAGAGTAGAAGTGGGCATGATCAGAAGAATCGTAGACGGCATCATGGGAAGAAAAGGATGAAAAGAAAACGATCCAGAAGCAGGGAGAGTAGTAAACTTAGAAGTAGAAGAGACAAAAAAAGGTCAAGAACTAGAGATAGTAGTTGGTCGAGAAAAAGCCAAACTCTTTCTCTAAGTAGTGAAAGCTCAAGCAGATCAAGATCTCGTAGCAGTGATCATAGTAAAAGAAGATCACAGAGCAGAACTAGAGATCATTATTATTTAAAAAATAATTATGGAAGCAGATATAAGTGGGAGTATACTTACTATAGTAGAAACAAGGATAGAGATGGCTATGAATCATCTTATAGGAGGAGAACTCTGTCTAGAGCTCATTATTCCAGACAATCTTCAAGTCCAGAATTTAGAATTCAATCCTTTTCTGAAAGGACAAATGCTAGGAAAAAAAATAATCACAGTGAAAGAAAATATTATTACTATGAAAGGCACAGGTCAAGGAGCCTATCTAGTAATAGATCAAAGACTGCATCTACAGGGCCTGACCGGGTGAGAAATGAAAAGCCTGGAGGGAAACGAAAATACAAAACACGACATTTGGAGGGTACTAACGAAGTGGCTCAACCGTCTCGTGAATTTACTTCTAAAGTAAAGGAAGGTCATTGCCAAAAATCTTCATCAAAATTGGGTGGAAATTATAAAAATGAGAGTGATAGTTTTTCAGATAGCCGATCATCAGACAGAGAGACAAAACATAAGAAGAGGAAAAGGAGAACCCGGAGCCTAAGTGTAGAGATAATTTATGAAGGGAAAGCTACTGATACAAATAGACATCATAAAAAGAAAAAGAAGAAACATAAGAAGAAGCATAAGAAACACCATGGAGATAATGCTTCACATTCCCCAGTTGTAATTACCATTGACAGTGATAGTGATAAGGATTCTGAAGTAAAGGAGGATACAGAATGTGACAATAGTGGTCCTCAAGACCCTCTACAAAGTGAATTTTTGGCTCCTTTGGAAACATTTGAAACTGAAGATATAGTTACAATAGAAGATGAAGTCAGCGTTCTGGACAAAGAGTGTGATATTACCACTCTTAACGACTTAAATAATGCCAACAAAACTGTAGATAATATTCCACTCCAACCAGCTTCACTTGAACAAACTTGCAATGCAAGAGAAGAGAGCACCTTTGATTTGGAGAACCAGCCCAGAAATGTCTCTATTCATACTGAGTCATCAAGGCAATTGTCGTCTCCACGGACATCATTAATGCCAGTATGTCTTGGTGGAGACTATGATATATCTTAAAACTGCCAAAGCACCTCATTGAGAATTCTGATGCTATAAGAAGAAGAAAAAGGAAAAGTGTCATCTATTGCAATCTATATAAAGATGAGTTTTGGTGAAAACTTTTCCCCCTTAAAAATATTTTGTGATTTTTTTTTTAATGTGTTAAAAATTTGTAAAAATTATTTGTTCAAAAAGTACGTTGCAACCTCAGATATGCACTTTTAAGTGAAGAAAATGTTATTGCTAGCAGTTTATTTAAAACTTGGGATCCTTTTTAAATAAAAATATATAATTTTAGAAGTTATTTCATAAAGCCATATGGTGTTGACATTTTTAAAGTAGAGTATTTTTTGAATTTTTTTTTTGAGAGTTATTCTGGAAATGTGTTATAAACTAAGAGAATCTGTTTAGATAGTCTTTATTTTTCTTCTTAAAAATTTGTATGATTCCAAACCGTTACTTCAGGTTAAATTGAGGCATTTAATCTGCACAGTTTATCATCTGCCAAAAGAATAGTTTAAATATTTTATATATTATCTGATCTGCCAGTAAAAGAAATGTATAATCAACAAAAGAAAAAAATAAACAGTAACACTTTAAAATCTAGAAATTTTCCTATATAGTGAGTGGCTAATAAATTTTTAAGTCAAATTATTTTACTGAAAAATAAGGATATACTTGTGTTATAAATTCTGAATTTCTGGTGAGGTGCATTTCAGATTTTTATTTCAGTTCTTTAACCTGATTGTGAAAAGTTATTATTTGCCTTCTACAGAAAAATGCAGTTATGTGGCATTTAGCTTACTAAAAACAAACAAAAAACCCTTGCCAGACTTTTACATTGGTAGTTCTTTTACACAGGGTGACTGTGTTTATGTTTTACCCGGTTTTAGAAATAAAAATTGCTCTACATCTATAGTGTGATGTAGGATTGCCAGTGAACAGCAGAACTTGGATTAAATCTAAATTTAGCCTTCAAATTTACCTTGCTACCATGTTCATTCATTGTTAACAGAAATTGGAATACCTGCTGTGTGATGGGTTCTGTACTAGGTATTCAGTGATAGAACAAAACAGATGACATATATATCATAACTAAGTTCTCTGGTGAGAAAGTATAATTTGCTATAAAAGCATACAATAGGAGTCTACTCTCCGGTGGAAGTGATGGTTGAACTGAAATCCAGTAAACAGGTAGATGTGGAGTTGTTATGAAAGGAAAAGATGTGCAAAGGTGCAAAGGCAGAAGGGAAGCCTGAAGTAGTCCAAGACAGGGTTAGCTAAAGGACAAAGACTTTAGGGCCAAGCTTTGTAGGCCATGTTTAGAGTTTGTGTTTATCTTAAGGGCAGTAGGAAACTGGTTTAAAATGACAAGAATCTAAAATTGACAATTTTTAGTAAGTTCAGAAATTGACAAATTGTGGGAAGACCAGTTGATCAAGGAATATACTTTAAAATTATAAAATGTAGTTTTTCTTAAGTATTCCAAACTTAATGCTGTTTTATTCCACATTCTGATTTTACATGATGTTTTCAGCTAAACACAATGAAACCCCATCTTAATACATGGTACCATCACATACCTAAATATTATGCATCTAATAACAGGTATCAAATTATGGTGCAGAAACCGATAGGACGGAAGGGACAAATGGACAAATAAATATCCATAGTTGGAGATTTTAACACCCCCTGTCAATACTTGACAGAACAAGTAGACAGAAAATGAGTATTAATGTAGGAGACTAGAGCCAATGTAACTTAAACCTAATTGACATTTATAAAGCATTACCCAAGAACTGCAACATAAATATTCTTAAATGATAATCCAGTCTATATGCTGGGCCATGAAACAAGTTTCAATAAATTTCAAAAGATCAAAGTCTTAAAACATACTGAACATTCAACACTAAAACCAGAAGTCAATAACCCTCAAATATTGGGGAAATTCCCAATATTTGAAAAACAGCACACTTCTAATTCATAGGTTAAAGAAGAAATCACAGGAATAATATATATCAAAAGGGATGACATTAAAAACAGCATAATATCAGAAGTGATGGGGATGTTAGAACTCAGCTGAGAAGGGAAATTTATAGCCTCAAATACTTATATTGGAAAGAAAAATATAAAATTGGTAATCTAAACTTATACCTTAACAAACTAGTAAAAGTAAATTAAACCCAAAGGAAGTAAGAGAAAAGAATAATGATTAGAAAGCTATTAAATAGAAAATAACAATTTTTTAAAAAATATCAAAGTCAAAGTTGATTTTTTTAAAAGATAAAATTATTCTTGGCAACACTGATTTTTTTGATCAGTAGGAATATAAAAATATGCCAATATAATTTAGAGGAAATGGTGAAATTCCTTAAAAAGCACAACTTGCCAAAACTGACTTGATAAAATTTAAAATCAGAATTGCCATATAACTAGTAAAGAAATTGAATCATTATAAGGTATCTTCAAAGAAAACTCCAAGCCCAAATAGTTTCATTCTGAATTCTCTTAAAAACATTTAAGAAGTATTGATACCAACATCACACAAACTCTTGACCAGCATAATGTTTACATTATAAGAAAAGAAACTTACAGACCAATATCTCTTACGAACACACAAAAAATAGGTAATTGAATAAAAAATATATTAAAAATGCTATATCATGACCAAATGGGATTTATCCCAGAGATTCTAGGTTGGTTTAATATTTTTTAAAAATCAATGAAATTCACTTTGTTCATTAATGTATGATCACCTCAATTGATGCAGAAAAAGCATTTGGCTCTAACCAGTTTTTTGGCTTAGTGGATAGAGCATCGGCCTGCACACTGAAGGGTCCGAGATTTGATTCTGGTCCAGGGCACATGCCCAGGTTCCAGGCTCCACCCCCATTAAGGGGTGTGCAGGAGGAGGCCAATCGATGATTCTCTCTCATTGATGTTTTTATCTCTCCCTCTCCCGCTCTGAACTCAATAAAAACATATTTTAAAAAACATTTGAAAAATTCAACACCCATTTATGATAAAAGCAGAGTAAATCTGTAATAAAAGAGAACATCAATCTGATAAAGACATCTGAGAAAAACCTATACCCAACGTTGTAATTGAAGTGAAACATAATTTCCCCGCTGAAATTAGTAATAAGGGTGTCAACCCCTCACCACTTTAATTCAGCTTGTTATTGGAGGTCATGGGTGGTGTAATAAGGGAACAAAATTCAGGACATAAAGGTTGGAAAGCAGCCTAGCTGGGTTCGCTCAGTAGATAGAGCGCTGGCCTGCAGACTGAAGGGTCCCAGGGTTCAATTCTGGTCAAGGGCACATGCCTGGGTTGCAGACTCAATCCCCAGGGGGCATGCAGGAGGCAGCTGATTAAGATTCTCATTGTTGATGTTTCTATCTATCCCTCTCCCCTCCTCTCTGAAATCAATAAAATATTTAAAAATTTTTAAAAAAAGATTGGGAAGGAAGAAGTAAAAACCATGTGTTCACAAATTACATGACTATTTACCTAGGAAAATTTAAGGAATCTACAGAAAAATTTTTAGACCCAATAAGTTCAGCAATGTTGCATAAAACAAGGTAAAAAAACAAAAAGACTTGTATTACTATCTACTATCAACAAACAATTTGAAAATGAAACTTCAGAAACAATTCTATTTAGAGTAGCATCAAAGAACATAGTTAAAAGAAGGGAGAGAAACGATCAGCTGCCTCCCTCATGTACCCCAAACCCAGTATGTGCCCTGACACCGAGGATCAAACTGGCCACCTTTTGGTATACAGGACAGCACCCCAACCAACTGAACACACTGGTCAGGGAAAAACCCGTACTGTTAAAACTTAAAATACTACTGAAAGTATAGAAAACAAATTCATGGATTAGAATTCAATGTTGTTAAAATATCAATTCTCCCAAAGTTTATCTATAGGTTCAGTGCAGTCCTGATCAAAATCCCAATCACTTGTGTGTGTGTGGTAAGCAGGGGAAATTCACATTTATTCTTACATCATAACAAAATGCAGAGATCTGCCGAAACCGGTTTGGCTCAGTGGATAGAGCATCAGCCTGCAGACTGAAGGGTCCCAGGTTCGATTCTGGTCAAGGGCATGTGCCTGGGTTGTGGGCACGTCCCCAGTGGGGGGCGTGCAGGAGGCAGCTGATCGATGTTTCTCTCTCATCGATGTTTCTAACTCTCACTCTCCCTTCCTCTCTGTAAAAAATCAATAAAATATATTAAAAAAACACAAAAAAATGCAGAAATCCAATATAATCTTCACAAAGCAGAATAAAGCAGTATCAGCACACAGACAAATGGAACTAATTAGAATTAAAAATACACCTGCACACATACAGTCAATTGATTTTTTTGACAAAGTTGCCAAAGCTATTAAATGGGAGCAGAAAAAATTTTCAACAAATGAAACACTGTGCTGTTACCAATTAGAAGTAAGTAAAAAATGAAACATTGACCCTTACCTCATACCACAATAAAATTAATTTGAAATTATAGACCTAAATGCCAAAGAAATAAAACACAAAGACAAAGAATAACTTAATGACCTAGGAGTAGTCAAAGATTTATTAGAAGACACACAAAGCAGTACACAGAGAAAAAAACATTTGGATTTCACTAAAATAAACTTTTGCTCAAGACACCTTTAGGAAAATTAAACGGTAAATCACAGACTAGGAGAAGACATTTAGGATACATATGTTTGACAATGGGCTTGTTTGTAGAATAAATAAATACACTTGTAAATCCATAATACAAACAAAAGCCACTGAGACAAAAAGGAGGAGCAAATGCTTCACATCAAAAAGATATAAGTGGCCAGTAAGTACATAAGTGCCCAACATCATTAATTATCGAGGAGTTAAAAATTAAAACCGCAATACACCAAGTTATATAAACAAACAAACAAAAAACTGGCAGTGTGTGTATTTACTGGGTATGTACCTAGTTCCTTCTTCTTACTCTGCCGGTGGGAATGCAAGTGGTAGCATCTGGGAAAACAGGTGGTAGTTTCCTGTCAAGTACGCCCGCGCAACCGGAGGGCGGCGGAGCGGTTCCACTGCATACGTTTTTGAAAACTCAGAATTGTACCCCGTCAAATCTGTGTACTTTGTTTAATCTGAACTTTACCCCTGTACTAGCAAAACAAATAAGATGAAATGAAAATCAAAAAAGCAATCCCCACGGGTGGGAAAAGCTGGGAGCTAGAGAGGAAAGGAAACTGCGAGGGGAAGGCGGGGCGGGGCGGCTGCGCCCCGGGGTAGCCCTGCCCCCGCTCCGCTAGTTGCGGTTTCAGTTTTCCCTCTGCAGTTAAGATTTCCCCGGCGGCTTTGCCGCTCCCCGCCGGGATCCTGGGAAAGCGCTTCCTGCTCGCTGTGCGCTTTAAAAGTGGGGCGCTGGTGAGGAGGGCCTTGGCGGGAGCCGAGCTGCGGGCATGACGGCCGAGGAGCGGCGGAATCTGCACGCCTTCCGGGACTATGTCACCAAGATTCTGGACCCTACCTACATCCTGAGCTACATGGCCCCCTGGTTTAAGGAGGGTGAGTGGTCGGCGGTGGCGCCCGCCCCTTAGGACAGGAAACCTGTTCTGGACGTGTTTGCCGTTGTTTTTTTACCCCTTCCTTTTTTTTTTTAATAGCAAAGGTGGAGATTTATTGAAGAACAAGCACAGACTCCCACGTAGGGAGAGGGAAAGAGTCCACAGAATGGACTCCCTCGTAGGGAGGGGGAAAGGGTCCCCTTCCCCTTCTTTTAATCAATACGGTAGCCTGCTGGGAACGCGCGGTTTGTGGCAAGATCCCCACAGCGTTTTAGACTAGAGCAGTGGTCCCCAACGTGGGGCACACGCCCCCGGGGGGGCAATTCAAGAACGAGTTATTAACAGTGAAGTTTTTGCATTTCTTATGGTTCTAAGGGCCTCATATACAGTGTATAAATATGTATTGTGACATATTTATACATCCCAGTTCTCTATGTTTTGAAACTTTATTTGCTATTTTTTCATATCACTTCATATTATTATTTTTTAAAACAATTTCTTCCTCAGTACTTCAACTGCTCTTTTGTTGTTTTATTTCTCTCTTTCATGGATGCCATGTTCTTTGGAAACTTGTTTAGACCAAGTTAATGTCTTTTTTAGGCTTCCTCCACGTGAATAGGAGTTCACTTTTTGAATAATAAGAATTGTATGTCACGGGGCGGGGGGAGGAGAGGGGCATCAGGATTTTAGAGATGCTTAGGTGGGGCAAGGCCAAAAAAAGGTTGGACTAGAGATTGTCAGAGTCTGAGGGTGACCTTGAGGACCCGACTGGGGAAACTGAATCTCAGTGAGGTGAAATGACTTACTTAGGGGTACACATCTATTTAGATTCAAAGCTGAAGAAATAAATCGCTGTCCATTTATTTCTATTAGTAGTTATGGCTGCTGTTTTGTGCTGACATCAGCGACTCAGAAATAAGATACAGGCCCTGCCTTTAAATACTTTACAGCCCATGGTGTTGGGGGGTGGGACAATGGTGAGGACAGATGTACACAAATGATTACAAAACACTGTCAGAGCTGCAAGAAAGTTCATGCTGACTCTGCACGTCACTTCCAAAATATGAAAATGTGAGAGGAGGCTTGGACTGAATGGCTTTAGGCTTTACTTCAGGTGTTTCAGCTTTTGATACATACGATGATGGATAATGGCCATTAGGTACATTTGTATTGAAATGCTTTTTGTTTATACTTCATGGTATATTTTATTTATTTATTTATTTATTTTTACAGTGAATAACGTGTTTGTTTTTTTACTGATCTTTTTTTTTTATTGATTAAGGTATTATATATGTGTCCTTTACCTCCTTTCCCCCCTCCCCTCCCCCATATTGAAGTGCTTTGTGCTGGAGGTAAGCACAAACTTTGGGAAACAGGAGGGAATTGAGATGAGAGAGGGGATCTGGCAATTTCTTTTCAGACTCCAAATGCCTTTCCTGATGTGTCAGCTTTTGGAAATTGCATTAAAGCAGTTGGATAGCTTTTCTGCTAATTGTCTGCAAAACCAAACCACAGGCTGTGGAGTGAGGAGTGAGCGCATACCACCAACAAGGAACCTCCACTTTCCAGTTGTGCTCAGAGTGAAGTCACCAAATAACATCCTAGTGACCACAGAGTAGCTTCCGCCCCTGAAGACTGTAAACCCATGCAAGACATTCTTTTAGAAAATCCTGGATTGGGTGAAACACTAACTGGTGTGAATTCCATTCTTTCATATTGTGTCAATAAACAAATAGCTCAGGTGTCAGGCCTTATGCTAGCATTGGAGATAGTTTACCCATATTTCTGCATATTACCTAAGAGGACTAGGGCAGTGGTCGGCAAACTCATTAGTCAACAGAGCCAAATATCAACAGTCCAACAACTGAAATTTCTTTTGAGAGCCAAAATTTTTAAAGTTAAACTTCTAACGCCACTTCTTCAAAATAGATTCACCCAGGCTGTGGTATTTTGTGGAAGAGCCACACTCAAGGAGCCAAAGAGCCGCATGTGGCTCACGAGCCGCAGTTTGCCGACCACTGGACTAAGGAATTACTAGTGAACGAGATAGAAAGGGTCCCTGCCTTGATTGAGATTGGAGTGCATATGTGAAGGCAGGTAACTAAATAAACAATAGATAATAAAGTGTGGTACCTGCTTTGATGGAAGACCATAGTATGCTGTGGGAGGGCATAGATAGGATAGTTTTTAATATATATGTTAGATTTCATTTATAGTTACAATGCAACCACAGAAAAATAACCAAAAGGTAAGTAAAATGTCTTTAAGAACTCTGACCCAGCTGGTATGGCTCAGTGGTTGAGCGTTGACCTATGAACCAGGAGGGCACGGTTCGATTCCTGGTCAGGGCACAGGCCTGGGTTGCAAAGCTCAATCCCCAGTATGGGGCTTGCAGGAGGCAGCCAATCAATGATTTTCTCTTACCATTGATGTTTCTATCTTTCTCTCCCTCTCCCTTCCTCTCTGAAATCAATAAAAAATATTTTTTAAAAAGGCAAGTAAAACAACAACAACAAAAAGCAAGCTGAAGAACACTATATATATTATCTTCATTTTGAATGTTAAAGGTACCATAGAGGCTTTATTTCAAGTCCCTCACCAGAGGCAACTTTTATCATTTAGTTGGTTTATATCTTTACTGTTCATTTTTTTTTAACTTATCTTTATTGTTGAAAGTATTACAGATATTTCTTTTGTTTTTTCCCCATTGACCCCCTTCATCCCACACCCGCCTCTCCTAGGCCTTCATCAACTATTGTCTGTGTCCATGGGCTATGCATATAAGTTCCTGGTTAATCTCTTTCCCACCCTCCCCACCCCTACAGTTCATATACATGGGTCCATAAACTTTTTGCTTTCTCCCCATCTTTTTCTGTTTTCTATTAGATTGATAAAATTTCTATATCTCCTATTTTTCTCTTGGAAACTCTGATTCTGTGAGTTAACCTTAATTGTGACAAGTGTATTCTATCAGTCAGGATTCAGTCAGAGAGTGGAAACACTAATGAGCGTTATGGCTGGATATACACTTTCTGACTCATTTTTTTGTCCTCCTTAAAAGGCAGTGGGCCCAGGCCAGGTAGCTCGGTTGGAGCATTGTCCCGATGTGCCAAGGTTGTGGGTTCGATGCCTAGTCAGGGCAAATACAAGAGTCATTCGCTGAATGCATACATAAGTGAAACAGCATTGATGTTTCTCTCTCCCTTCCTCTCTCCCAGAATCAATCAATAAATTAAAAAGGCAGTGGAAGCCTATCCTTATACTTATGCCCATACATTTCTATGTACGCACACACAAATATACCATTATGTTTAAACTAGGGGCCCGGTGCACGAAGATTCGTGCACGGAGGGGGAGGGGTGTCCCTCAGCCCGACCTGCATTGCACTCTCTCCAATCTGGGAACCCTCAGGTGAGCCCTCTCCAATCCGGGAGTTTCTGTCTTTGCAATCATATGAGCGAATTGTCTGAGACCCCAACCCAGTTTGGTTTGTTGCTCACAGAATAATAGAGGCTTTTTTTTTCTTTGCTCCATTGGTTGAGGTTTCCTGGAAGTTTTAGGATATCTTCCCTTTAATTTTTCTTAGACACTCTGATTTTACTTATGTCTCTCACCTTTGCTTTCCCTCCATCCCCCACCACAATAGTAACTTCCTCCAGGCTCGCTTTGCTCTAGTGTCTAGGACAGTGGTTGGCAAACTCATTAGTCAACAGAGCCAAATATCAGCAGTACAACAATTGAAATTTTTTTTGAAAGCCAAATTTTTTAAACTTCTTCTAACATCACTTCTTCAAAATAGACTTCCTCAGGCCATGGTATTTTGTGGAAGAGCCACACTCAAGGGACCAAAGAGTTGCATGTGGCTCACGAGCTGCAGTTTGCTAACCACTGGTCTGGGAGATCTGTCTGCCACCAGAACTACTATTCCCAGAATTCCTGGTGCTCCCGGTGCTCTTGGTTTTCTCTTCCTGTTCTGTCTCTGTCCCACAGCCTCCTGCTCTGCCAAGTCCTCCAAGCCGCCAGCTCTCCCCCTCTGCTCTCCCTCTGGCAGCTTGGGGAGCCAAGTTCCCCAGGCCGCTCCACTCTCTGCCAGCTCTCCTGCTCTGCTCTCCGCCTGGCGGCTTGTGGGGAGCGACTGAGGGAACCATGTCCCCTCAAACTGCTGGCTCTTCCGCTCTGCTCTCTGCCCGGTGCCTATGTATGCAAATTAACCTGCCATCTTTGTCAGGTTAATTTGCATACTTCTGATTGGCTGGTGGGGGTCGTGGAGGTATGGTCAATTTTCATATTTCTATTTTATTATATAGGATTACATTAGCAATATCCTGTATCTCTTTTACTATAAGTCTTCTCTACCTGTGTTGGATGTTGGGAAAGGAACACCGAAGACATGTTTATTCTGGAGAGCTTGCATGGTCACTGGGGTTCTGCAGGGCTTTACTTAGGTTATCCATGATGTTTTAAGGTAGACCTGGGTGTGGATTTTTTGCAATACCCTCTTGGAGTCAAATGCTAACACAATGCTAGAGGGAAACTGCAGGAGCAGAATTCTGAGTATTTATTCCTTCAGTAACATTTCTGGACACATTCATGAGCAAGGAACTTTGTTAGAATGCAAAGATGAAGTCATAGATTATTACAACATGCCCATGATCATAGTCTAAGAGAGAAGATAGACCCTCAAACAATTGCTATATACTGTAGTGTCAGTGTGTTGGGGAGCACACGAGACTTGGTTGGAAAGTTTGTAAGGAGGACATTCCGAAATAAGGGAAGTGTGCTGAAAGCGGCCTTCCCTGATTATCGGAATTCTGACTTAGGGGAGGTGCCAAAGGTGGCACCCCTAATTATTCCTTGACCTTTCCAAACAAGTCTGTGCACAAGCAGACCCCAGGTGTTTACTGGAATCCTTATGCTTAATCTTTGGGTGTTCTTGGTTAAAGGACACTGCAGACACATGTGCCCTCCCAAGATTACTTATCCTACTGATTTTATCTAAAAGATAAACATTATCTCAAACTGCTGTTACAATAAAAGCCTAATGAGGCAGGTGATTGAGCCTGTCTGGTTCCTTTAGCCAGGCAGTCCCTTAGCCCTCTCTTTCACAGCAAACGTTGTGTCGGAGTAATCCGGCATCAGTGCTGTAGTGAAAGGCATATAAAAAGACTCAGACCCCAATCCTAGCTGATTTGGCTTAGTGGTTAGAGCGTCAGCCTGTGGACTGAAGGGTCCCAGATTTTATTCCAGTCAAGGACACATGCCTGGGTTGCAGGCTTAATCCCAAATAGGGGGTCATGTAGGAGGCGGCTGATCAATGATTCTCTTTCATCATTGATGTTTCTATCTCTCTCTCCCTTCCTCTCTGAAAGAAAATATATATATATATGTGACTGAGAGCCCAGTGTGGCTCAGTGGTTGAGCATCAACCTGGGAACTAGGAGTCACGGTTCGATTCCAGGTCAGGGAACATTTCCTGGGTTGCAGGCTCAGCCCCCAGTGCAGGACCTGCAGGAGATAGCCATTCAATGATTGTCTCTCATCACTGATGTTTCTGTCTCTCTCCCTCACCCTTCCACTCTGAAATCAATAAAAAATATATTTAAAATAATTTTTAAAAATAAAAATAAAAAGCACAGAAAAGAGATCAAGAAATTCTACTTTGGGAAGTTGGAGATGGCACACATGCTATACACAGATGAACCTTGAAAATCAGTATGCTAAGTGAAAGAACCCAGTCACTCCTACATATTCTATATCATTGGGATGAAATGCCCCAAATAGGCAAATCCTTAGAGACTTAAGTGGATTATTAGTTGCCTGAGGCTAATGGGAGGGTAAATGGGGAGTGACTGCTAATGAGTATAAGATGTCTTTGTACAGTAATGAAAATGTACTAAAATTGTTTGTGGAGAAATTGGGGTACTCTCTTCCCCTCTGGGTGCTGGGGATAGAGTCTTTTATGATAGCTCAAGAAAAAGAATTTTCTGAGACTCACACCAGAGGATGAATGATTTTTTATTTGCGTGAAGTTACATTCCTGGGTTCGAAAGTCCTATTTCCCTTTAGTGCAGTTAAAAAGAAGTGTAGCTGGGGTTTCAGTACAGTTAGGAGCAAAGCCAGTGTCCAGAGTTTTCCTTCCATGTTGGAACCAGATCCAGTTCAACATCAGGCTAGTTGTAGTCCCTTAGTCCATTGTGAGTGCCGGGGAGCACCCCTCGAGCAATCAGAGTCCCAAAAGCATAAGAGGAACCAAGAGCACAAGAGCTCCTTATTCAGGGAATTAAGTATCCCAAATTTTCTCCTTCTTGCAGTAGCTATGCCCACTTCGGCCAATGATCTGTTCCCGGGTGTGACTGACAGACAAGTACCTTCCCGGTTACTTTACTGGGCATGAGTCCGTATGTTCTTCTCCCTGTCCAGTCCCTTCCCCCTGCAACCTGGGGAACAGATCAGTGGCTCCCTGGGGAATGTAAAGCTTTAGCTTCCTGGTGAAGCTGCCCAAATGACATGCCTGTAATATTTGGCCTTCTTTGCTCCTTTGTTCCTGTTATTAATACTAGGTTAATTACAATGGTATCAAAATTAGATAGTGGTGATAGTTTCACAACTCTTAAAAATCATTGAATTTTATTGTTGCCAAGACAGACGTAAGGCATCCCTTTTTTCATTCAGCATACCTCTGTTGAGTGTCTGTTACCTGCTATGTTCTCTTCTAATCCCTGAGAATATGATGGTTGACCATCCAGACATCTGGCTTACTCCCTTGGGATTTACATTCCATTGGCAATGGGGGGGAAAGTGGAAAATTACCAAATGTCAGGTCATAATGAAGGCAACGGTTTGATTACCACCTAAGACATGGAGTTAGTGTACAAAGTGTGTATGACAACCTGCTGGTTGGTGGGTACTTTTCTCCTACCTGGCCTCATTTTTTTCTCTTTAGCTCTTCTTGCTTTCTCTTTTCTGCCATATTCCCTACTGTCTTAGCAAGAGCCTGGAAAAAAGACTATGAAAATATCTCTGTTTATTTCTAACTTTGCTTGCTGAGTCCACTGTAATTGTTACTGATGCCATGGAGTGGTCCTATCCTCACATTCTTAGTCCTACAGTTAAGTCAGACTTTTGAACAAGAGACTATGAAAACGTTGGAGGAAGCCTTTCTTCCATCTAATCCAGTACTACCATGACTTCGCCCTTGTTGTGGGAGACTTTTTCATATATCTTTAAGAAATTTCTTTTCTTTGTAATAATTTTTTTGTTTCTCAACTGTCTTGATGTGGCTTATTCTGTATATCCTTGATTATAGAACTTCTTTTCATCTAGACTTCAGGTGATTCTCAGTGATGGTTCTGTAGTTTAGTTGTAATTTTGATGTGGTTGAGGGAGGAGGTGAGCACATTGTTTCTCTATTCCACCATCTTGACCGGAAGCCAATAAACTCCTTTTCTTTAGGACTGCTCTAGAGTGTGCTCCTAGACTTCATACCAAACTAGGAGAATTTCCAGGAAGGATGGCAGGTTGGTGAAGAATGAGCAGAGAATTTGCTGCCTTCCTGCTGTGCCTTCTATGGCTGTTTTGTTACAGCTTCCATTGCCACTTCATAAACTTTGACAATCCTGTTCAGGCTTTTCTTTCAATTATTACTGTCATAATTAGCTAGTTATTAATATTAATAATATGAAGAGAGCAAAGGGGAGGCCAGACATAGTAAGCGTGGTCATCTGGGCAGCTTCACCTGGAAACTACAACTTCATGCTTCCCAGGGAACCACCCGTCCATTCCCTGCAGATCACTGGGGGAAGGAACCACACAAAGAGGAAGATAAACGCATGTGCAGTGAAGTCTGGGTGTCATAGGGAAGGTCCTTGTTTGTCAGTCTAGCCTGGGGAAAAGATAATTGGCTAAGGGGGTGAAGCCACTGCAAGTGCATGAAATCTTGAAGGGTTAATTGGTTAAGCTCCTGGTTACAATCCCCAAAGAGTTCCTCTCTCTTGTGCTCTTGCTCACTCTTGAGCTCTCTTGCTTTTTGACCCACACTTGCCCACCATATGGCCTTAAGCATGCAGTGGACTGGAGCTGAGAATATGAGCTAAGCCAGCCAGATGCTGGATTGGACTGTGTTTTAATATGAAGTGGAGACTGAGAAGTGACCTTAATTCTAGCCTGCTAAAGACAAGATTGGACTTTTTCCATGGTGGGAAGGAGGGAAATGGGACGTTGGAAATCCAGGGGTTCAATTCCACAGAAATAAAGATCACTCCTCCTCCCTCAAGAGTCTCAGAAAATTCCTTTTCTTGTAACATTGCAGGAACTCCATTTCCACAGGCAGGGGTCCTCAAACTACAGCCCGCGGGCCACATGCAGCCCGCCGAGGACATTTATCCGGCCCGCCGGGTGCCGCTGCCTGTCCTGCTTAGCAGCCGACTCGTCCCGGGCCCGCAGTGCGCATAGGAATTTGTTCATAGTTGTTGTTTTTTAACTATAGTCCGGCCCTCCAACGGTCTGAGGGACAGTGAACTGGCCCCCTGTTTAAAAAGTTTGAGGACCCCTGGTAGAGGCTGCCACAGAGGGCACCCCACCAATAACACAATGATTAATGGTTCTACAGTTTTGATAAGTCACTCTTGCTTCTCTCTGTAGATGAGGTGCAGTATATTCAAGCTGAGAAAAACAACAAGGGTGTGATGGAGGCTGCTACACTTTTTCTCAAGTTCCTGTTGGAACTCCAGGAGGAAGGCTGGTTTCGTGGTTTTTTGGATGCTCTTCACCATGCAGGTTTGTTTATTCTTTTTACTCACAAATCAAAGTATATTACTTGACTGTTTCAGAATGCTGTAAAAGGGAAATGCTATTAATCTTGAGGTGTCCACATATAATTAGTCTTTTTAAAAATGTTTTTATTGATTTTTAGAGAGAGAGGAAGGGAGGGGGATAGAGCAATAGAAACATCGATGAGCGAGAAACATCATCGATTGGCTGCCTTCTGCGTGCCCGCTGCTAGGGATTGAGCCCTCAACCCAGGCATGTGCCTTGACCAGGAATCAAACCGGTGACCTCTTGGTCCCTGGGTCGACACTCAACTGCTGAGCCACACCGGCTGGTCTAGTTCATGTCTTTTAATCTAAGGCAATGTAAAGACTATTTTCAGGCAGATAATATAATTGTCTACCTGAAATATCTAAAGAAGTCTACAGAGTATTGTAAGTAATGGTAGAATTTAGCAACTTCATTGGATAGAAGATCAGTATACAAAAGTTAGTTGCATTTTCACCCACTGGAAGCATAGAAATATAATTTATAACAGTAACAAAAGTTATCATGTAATTAGGAACAAACCCAGCAACAGGTGGGTGAAGTTTGAATGGAGAACATGTTAAAATGTTATTGAAAGATATTAAAGAAGTCCTATCTAAATGGAGATACATACCCACGCATATGAAGAGGATGACTTGATAT
This sequence comes from Corynorhinus townsendii, assembly GCA_026230045.1. NCBI lineage: Eukaryota > Metazoa > Chordata > Mammalia > Chiroptera > Vespertilionidae > Corynorhinus > Corynorhinus townsendii. The sequence goes on along the minus strand of JAPDVU010000005.1, from coordinate 146,625,452 downwards.
CATAAAAATGTCTTCTCTCCCTATATTGACCTATATATTCAATACAATTGTAGTAAAAATCTTACATGCTTTTTCAGGAGTTTGACAAACTGATTCTAAAATATATTTGAAAGAATTATGACCCAAGAACAATCAATAACTCTCTAAAGAATTAAAATAGTCTGGGGTTTTCCCTTCAAGACATCAAGTTTTATTGTAAATTGATAGGCATTGAGACCGTGTAACTCTGTTCCTAGAATCAACCAGCTGACCAATGAAATAGAATAGTCTTCAATTAGGCTCATGTATTTATAGAAACCTGTTATATTATAGACTAGAGGCCCAGTGCACGGAATTCGTGCATGGGGTGTGTGTGTCCCTCAGCTCAGCCTGCACCCTCTCCAATCTGGGACCCCTCAAGGGACATCTGACTGCTCATTTAGGCATGACCCTCCCTTGCAGGCCTGGTTCCTTCCAACTGCCCTCCCCTGCTGGCCATCTTGTAGTGGCCATCTTATGTCCACATGGGGGCAGGATCTTTGACCACATGGGGCAGCCATCTTGTGTGTTAGAGTGATGGTCAATCTACATATTACTCTTTTATTAGATAGGATAGAGGTCTGGTGCAGGGGGGGAGGCCAGCTGGTTTGCCCTGAAGGGTGTCCCGGATCAAGGTGGGGGGTTCCCTTGGGGCATGGGGCAGCCTGGGTGAGGGGCCTGTGGTGGTTTGCAGGCCAGCCACGCCCCCCAGCAACCCAAGCAGAGGCCCTGGTATCTGGGATTTATTTATCTTCTACAATTGAAACTTTGTAGCCTTAAGCGGAGGCCAAGGCAGGCCAGGGTGTGCAGAAAGCTTGGCTTCCTCCATCACCGGGGGCAACCCTAGCCTCCTGCTCTCTCCAGCTCCGTGGCTGCTGCCATTTCTGTTGGGCTTTATTTATCTTCTATAATTGAAACTTAGTAGCCTGGAGTGGAGGCCTGGGCCTGCAGGGTGTGCAGAAAGGTTGGCTTCCTCCATTGCTGAGGAAACCCAAGCCTCCCTCCTGCTCTTTGTGGCCACAGCCTTCTTGGTTGGGTTTATTTGCATATTCGCTCTTTGTGGCCACAGCCTTCTTGGTTGGGTTTATTTGCATATTGGCTAGTGGGCGTGGCGTGTGGGCATGACTTGTGGGTGTAGCAGAGGTATGGTCAATTTGCATATTACTCTTTTATTAGATAGGATAGTTTAAAGAGAATAAGGTTAAAAACCAAACAAACCTTAACTTTCCTATCCATGCGGATACAAATAAATTTGTGTTCCTTAATTCATTCCATTCATATATACACACACAATATGAATTCAAAAAAATTAAAGATTTAACTCTTAAAGGTAAGATTTTAACAATTTTACAAAAGAATATAGGATCATATTTTTATGACCTTGGATTATGGCAAGATTTCTGAAACAAGATATTCAAGCATTAACCATAAAAGAAAGATTGATAAGTTTCATGACATTAATATTAAGAGCATTCATTTGTCAAAACACACTGTAAAGAAAGTGAAAAAAGCAGATTGGGAGAAGATATCTGCAAAATACATTATGACCAAAGAATCAATATATAAAATATTTTTAAAAGGCTTTAAAATCAATTAGGAAAAGAAAGAAAACTTCAGCCCTGGCCAGTGTGCTCGGTTGGTTGTAATGTCCTATGCACGGAAGGGTTGCGGATTCAATTCCTGGTCAGGGCACAAACCCATGGTTGCATCCCCAGTTGTGGTGTGTATGGGAGGCAACCAATCGATGTTTCTGTCTCACATTGATGTTTCTATCTTTATCCCCTCTTCCTCTCTCTCTAAAAATAATTAATTATTTGTTATAAAATAATTAACACTTATTGTAAATTAGGAACATAATGAGGTAACATTTTATAACTAGTAGATGGCCAAACTGAAGTTCAACAGTGTTAAGGCTTGAAGAGGATATTTAATAACAGGTAATCTTAGATATCACCCTACAACCCTGGCCGGTGTGGCTCAGTTGGTTGCGTGTTGTCCCATGCACCAAAAGCTTGACAGTTTGATTTCTAGTCAAGGCACATGCCTGGGTTGCGGGCTCAATCCCTAATAGGGGGTGTGCAGGAGGCAGCCAATGGATGTTTCTTACTCTCTCCTGTCCCTTCCTCTCTCTAAAATCAATAAAAACATATTTAAATTTAAAAAAATCACCCTACAGAGTATAACTTGATAAAACTATTTTGAAAAACAATTTGGCATAGTTCAACTCCCATGTATCCTATTGAGCAGTTTTACTCTAAAAAAATTCTTACACATATATTCCCGAATTCATACATGAATGTTCATAGTATAATTATTTGTATTAACGAAAGCAAGCAAGCAAACAAAACTAGAAGCAAATTTAAAATATTCCCACGATGGTTGATTATACTGCAATGAAAAGGTATGAGCAAAGCTAAAGACAACAACACAGGTGAAACTTAGAAATGTAATATTAAACTTTTAAAAATAAGAGAAAATTCCATTTAGTAGAATAGAATTATAAAGTTCCAAGCAAGCTAAACAAAACATATATTGTTTAGAGAATCAAAGATATGTCATGCAACTACTCAAAAAAATTAAGGGATTGATACATCAAATACAGGGTAGGAGTATATTTGCAAGGAGATAGAAAGGTGGGGGAAAAGAGGCACACACCCACAAACATAATGGAATTATTCTAGTTCTTAGGTTGTGAATGGATTTACATGTGTTCGTTTTGTTGTTCTGCTATTTATAGTCTAATAAAAAGGTTGTGGGCCTTAAGGTCGGACAAGCCTGGTAATTCTTCAGAGAACTTTAGAGCGAAGCATTCTTGGATTATTACAATTGGAAATAATTTTTTTCCACCTCACATTTTCTTATTATACTTAGTTTTATTTTATTGGAATAACACAGAAGGTAACCTTCTGAGGGGCTGGAATTATAGTCTATATTTCTGTTTGCCTTTACTAATTTGCACTGACAAGATACTTAACATGATGGCTTGGCTCATTGAAAGATAAATCAGGGGTTGTAGGTGGAGTCTATGGATGCACTTTGGAAGGAAGATTTTATACTAAGATCGAGTGTAAAACTTCACTTTTATCCTTTGTATTTTCTCCCAAGATATGATAAATATTGTTAGAAGATCTAAAATGTTGGGTACCTAAAATGAATATCTAGTTTTCTTTTTGAAAGATCATTAGTATCTAAGGAGATTTAGATATTTTTGAGTTCTCTCACTATACATTCAGACATGATTCCTTGATATTAAATAATCTCAAAGTATGTTTTAGTTGGTCTCATAAAAGCCCCCAATTCTCTCTCTGTCTCTCTCTCTCTCTCAGGTTATTCTGGACTTTATGAAGCCATTGAAAATTGGGATTTCCACAAAATAGAAAAGTTGGAGGAGCATAGATTGCTTTTAAAGCGTCTGCAACCAGAATTTAAAACCAGAATTAATCCAAATGATATCCTTCCTGAAATATCTGAATGTTTAATTAATCAGGAATGTGAAGAAATTAAACAGGTAATTTAATTAAAATAAAATTCTGAATTTGGGGGAAATAATTTGAACATGGAAAATGTTTTCTGTTTTCTATAATGCTTTAGACCTAAGAAAGATCCTGCAATCCTCAAAAGTCTTCAAATCTGAGGCATAATTACCTAGAATAGTACTTTTAATTGTGAATTGAGTAATTTTTATGTCACAAATTTTTTTCAGGTTTGTCCTATTTTCAATTAAAATGGTTTTTATTGCTTTCTGAATAATGTTTTATGCAAATTTAAATAAAATCAACCAGTTTAGCAAATAAAAAAAAAGCCATATAATCTAGTGGTTAAGTATTCAAGCTCTGGACACAAATAAACTTTGTTAGAATCCTAGCTCAGCCACTTACTAGTGATATGATCTTAGGCAAGTTACTTAGTTTCTCTAAGCCTCTGTTTATTCATGTATAAAATGGAAATAATAATAGCATCTTATTATTATATTTTTATAAATATTAAATTAGATAATATATGTAAAGTGCTTACATATGCCTGGCGCATAATAATAAATGCTCAATACATTTTAGTTATTATGATTAATAAAAAAAGTCATGTAAGTTTCATTACCTTGAAAAACCCATTTGTTAATATTTGGTTATGTCCTTTAAAATATCTCTTCATGCCAATATACCCATATTTTGAGTGGCTATTATGTGGGTTGTTTTCCCGATATTGCTGATGATGACTGAATATAAGATCTCAGAGGAGGTGAGAATACTTGGCTTGACATAGTGATACAGTATGAACAGGACAAGGACAAAGGAAGGGTATTTTTAAAAATTGTGTGGGATGGGGCAAAAATGTTCATGAGTCAGACCTATTGAACCAAACAATGATTTAAAATCAGATAGCATTTGAATTGGTATTTCTTCAATAAAAACTCATAAAAGGAAAACTTTGAAATAATTGACCAGTCAACTGCAGTTGTCTTGCTCAGGTTTGTTCCAACAAGGGGCTGATGGCAGGTGCAGAGAAAATAGTTGAATGCCTTCTCAGATCAGACAAGGAGAACTGGCCCAAATATTTGAAACTTGCTTTGGAGAAAGAAGAGAGCAATTTTAGTGAACTGTGGATTATAGAGAAAGGTAGGATTTTGACGGAACAGTTCTGAAGGGGGGAGGGGAGGGCCTGAAAACATGCTCTGCCTTCCTCATAGTTCTGCTTAGTGCTTCCTTCATTCCTACCTGTTCTTCACTTGCTGTCAGAGGCATTTTCCCCTGACACCCATCGCTACATCTCCAATGAGAGACCAGCATGAAATTAAATTCTGGAAGGCAAGAGGCTACTTGCCTACAGAAGTAGTTTGGGTGTCTATAACCCCAAAATATGGACCAGGCAAACCAGTCTTATCCAGATATCCCATCTGGCCCAAAGGATTTGGGGAAGGCAGGGTCTGCGCTCACTGTTTGGGTTTAGATTATCAGAGAAATCTCTTGACAATTCCAGAGTTAAGAAGGTCCAAACCAGGACTCACCCCTTTTCACAGTAGACTCATGATAGACATTGCTTGGTTCTCTGCCTGGAAGCCATCTGGAACTGAACCAGAGCAGGACTGAAAAAGAGAATCTATTGTGATTAAGTATCTGAGTCATCATCTGGTTTCCTGAAGCTAACCTCAAAGCATTGTTTTAAAGGCTGAGTTTGGTAAACCCTCTTAGCTTTTTCTGGCTTCTTTAGATTACAACTTGTTCCAGGAATTGTGTAAATACACATCTGATTTCTTGGGGAAGCCAGGAAAGGAAGACATGAATATCTTCCTTAGTGTGCATATGAACCACCAGGATCTTGTTCAAATGCAGGTTCTGAGGCATAGGGGTTCAGGAGTCTGCATTTGTAACAAGTTCCTCAAATTGCTGGTCTGTGTCCTACACTTTGAATGATAAAGTCCGAAATGACATCGGAGTTCAAACTCCAAATTGAGATAGCAAACTTGAAAAGATTCTTTTAATTGTTTTAAAGGTGACAGGAGTGTTAATGGGAGTTTACAATTTTAGTATTATGACCTCATTGTGAGGCTTTCACAATCAAGACTGGAATCGGTTTAGGTAAAGATTCTAAGACGCTTTTTGGTCCCATAAAGGTGCAAAAGAGGAAACGAAAGAGCTTGAGGATGAGGAAATAGAAACTTCCGACGTACAGATTTTCTACAAGGAAGAACCAGAATGCCAGAATCTTAGTCAGAATTCATGTCCACCTTCAGGTACCCAGCACTGTTTTTTCTTTTCCATATGTTGCTCTTCAAGTATTTTGTGTGGGGACACGTTTTCAGTACCGAAAGTTACAGCCTTATGAAAAGTTTTTTAAGGGAAAGTAATAAAGAAAAGAGAACTTGCATGACAAGAAATACTTTTTTCTATGGTTAGGAAATCAATTGTCAACTTCTTCCTCTTCTATCTTCTTTTTTTTGGTCTTTTATCACTAAGAAAATATAGGCATCTCTACATTGAAAATGCAAATAGTCCTCCCAAAACTCAATGTCCATGAGCTCCTGCTGTCACAGACAGGATTTAAAACATCAACCCTGCTTTCTATCGAAATATTTCTACTATTTGAGAGTCATTTGCTCCCTTTCCTTCTAAGATCCTAGGGCTGCAGTGTAAGTTGATGAAGTTTGTGCACTGCCCATGTGTACGCGGCTGAGGTTTGAGAGAGGATTGAGATCCCGCTTGTGCTGTTTGTCCAACAGTGCATTGAGGGGGCTATGTCCTCTGAGCGGAGAGCTTTTTCTAATTCATACAAAGGCCTGGTAGGAGTTACTTGTGGCCGTAGAAGGCCCATCTTACTATTTTCATGAGACCAGAAAGTTGCATAATAAGTCATAGTAAAAAGTTATTTACCAAAGGGCGTCAGAGGGTAAATTATGATATACATGAGTAGTGTTAGAAGAAAGATGTGATCTGGGGATAACACCATGAGAAGCAAATTTATAGATTACTTCTGCAACTGAATAATTCAAGTGTTTGGTCATTCCAAAATAAAAACAATGAATGTAAGTTGCTTTCAATTTTTCTGACATGTGAAAGGTCCTTAGTGAACTCTCTTAACCTTTTAGAAAGTCTCCTTTTCTTTCAAATGGATAGTTTGGATTCAATAGATGATTTTGAAGGTATTTATGGCTCCTAACATATTTCCATTTGCTTATCTATTAGTGATATAAAGCCTCTGATTGTTTTTTTAAACTTCTGGTTCTTGCCCACTGGCATGGCTCAGTGGTTGAGCGTTGACCTATGAACCAAGAGGTCACAGTTGGATTCTGATCAGGGCACATACCCAGGTTGTGGGCTCAGTCCTTAGTGGAGGGTGTGCAGGAGGCAGCCAATCAATTATTCTTTCTCATCATTGATGTTTCTATCTCCCTATCCCTTCCTCTCTGAAATTAATAAAATTTTATATTAAAAAAACAATAACAAAAAAACCTCCCGTTATAACTGTAAACATTCCTGATTGTGGGGATATCCAATGTGCTCTCCTCTGGCCATCCTGACCAAAAGATGGCCAGTCTGTTTCACACATCTTGCTTAACTTCCAGGGAACTAAGTTCACCCCATAGTCCCCAGTAAAACCTTTCTTAAAACTCTTTAACATACATTCTAAAACAGTGGGTTTGGAGGAACTACTTCCCTTATTTGCAGTTAAACCATGTAATACCTCCCAGTTAACAGAGACACAGGACAAACACAAGGTAACTTTTGCTTCACACAGACTCTTACGTTCATATTCACACACCAGTCAGTCTGAGCTTTGACTTCCACTCACGTAAAGTCCCTGAACTGAGGCAAATATTTTGCCTAAGTGGTGATCAGCCCCTTCTTCTGTCCCAAAAGACAGGCCTGAACTTGGACTGGTCCCCCTGGGGAAAACTCACCATTCAGACGTCTGGTTCCAGAAGGGGCTTTCCTGTCCTGCTGGGAGTCCACTGGGGCGTGTGTTTGTGGGGGGGTGTCCCTGGTCATCCAGGCCTGATGAGGACTGGAATCCAGTAAATCACTGGAGGCATGCCTTTCCCGTCTTCAGGGGGGGGGGGGGGGCAGGCAAATGGACCAGCCATCGGCCTTTACCAGCGGTGCCCTGAGTAGGCAGCATGACTGGTATTTTCCCAGCCAACACACCAGGTTAATGTTGCAGATAAGCTGCCAGGCGGCGAGGGAGAATTAATCAGCTGGGCACTCCGAGGATAGTCAGAAAAATAGCCTTTATTTCCAGAGGCACAAGTGCCGTGACTCAGGGGAGTCAGTCTCCAAATCCTGAGTGATGAATATGGATGAAGCTTTCCCTTTATGCCCTTTAGTTTCTTTGTCCCCCAAATATGGATCAGGCTTCCGGACTTTTGGACTTTTCACTGGCTTTGCAGCCCCCGTGAGTTGGGATGGGGGAAGTGAGATTACACTCAGAGGCCTGTCTGGCGCCAGGACTGCCAACCCCCTCAGGGGGTTGCATATGGTTCATGGTGTATGACCTCTGTAAAATGGGAGTATTCCAGGAAACAGGTTCTGCAAGGCAGGACAGGCATCACGGATAGAATGGAGTTTATCAGCAAACAAGAGTGCGTTAGAATGTAGGTTACTGGCACAGATTCAGATAGCTAGCCCCCCAAATGTCTTAGTTTCCCCTTCACTTTGGAGAGTAAGTAGCATGTGAGAGCCTTCAGAATTACAAAGCATGACTGCTCTTCAATGAGAGATTGCTTTGAGAATTCAAGATTTACAGTTTAGTATTTTTCAAAGATTTCTTGCTGTTTTGTTACATATAGCATTTCCTTTAACCAGTGGGCATCTGTGTTGCCCTGAAGTAAGCCATTTGTTATTTTATTTTTTCTTGCCTTTTTGCCATCACTACTTTGTCATTGAGGGGGAATTCTCCACTTCAAATCAGTGGAGAAGCTGGAATGTTAAAAATAAGGATTGTAAACTTCCCGACATGAGGCCCTTCTTACTGGAGTCAGCTTCCTGTCTGTCTGACAAGAGAGAGCTATTGCCTAGTTCCCTCAGGCAGAAACTCGTTGGTAATTTTGTTCCTTTCGTGTTTCAGAAGCGTCTTGTACTCAGAGCCCAATTAAGCCAAGAAATTACCAACTAGAGCTTGCTGGTCCTGCTCTCAAAGGAAAAAACACAGTAATATGTGCTCCTACTGGTAAGCTGATTGCCACAACTTAGATGGTCTGTTTCTCTGCTTCCCTTTTTTTCCTTTTATTGAAGAGTGGGATGAAATGGGCAAGTTTTAGTTTTTCCCTTGTTCCATTTGTCTTTTGAGAAAACCGTGTTATTAATACGGTCTCAAGGTATTTTCAGGAACCGGAGGGGAAAGAAAAAGGCCATCTTTTCGCTTACTTCAGGCCCTGACTGTTTGAGGAATGCAGGTCCTAGGAAGTAGGTTAATATTGGTTAGTTCTGGTGTAAAATCTACCGTTGTTCACCCATTCACATTAACGGTTTACTAGTCCATCCAGTGGTTGTAGGAGAGCCAAAAATAATTAACATTCCACAGAAATATTTTAATATGACGTTCGTGACCTTTTCTTTTTCTTTATGTTGAAAGGTTGTGGGAAAACCTTTGTTGCACTTCTCATATGTGAACATCATCTTCAGAAATTTCCACAAGGACGAAAGGGGAAGGTTGTGTTTTTTGCTAATCAACTCCCAGTGTATGAACAGCAGAAATCTGTCTTCTTAAAATATTTTGAAAGACATGGGTAAGTATAACAGTTGTTCCAACTTGTTTTTCTCTGGCTTTATGTAACCGGGGCGCTTCCTGCTTTGTTTTGGTTTTGGAAAACCATGATTCAAAAAATTCATAGTAGATTCAGCTTTTATAAAATCTAGATGCAATTCCTTCAGGATTCAAGTCTGTTTTGTTAGCTATACCTGAAATCCTAAGTAAATGACTTGAGAGACACATTTTACATTTAACTGGCACATTTATCTTTTTCATGATTTTATGATTTATTTACTATGACTCTTTAGGTACTAGTTTCTTAGTGGCTTAATAGGCACTCCTAGCCATTTTAACTGGCTTGCATTCATTGATCACTTCCTATGTGGAAGACGTTGCTAAGCACCCGTTTCCGTTTTGACTTAGGGAGAACGCAGTCAGTTAACGTTCTGATCTAGTGTTTCAGATCTTTGTGGTTTCTCACTCACACCGTGGTTGGTAATAGGCAGTTTCTGTCGTTTCCAGGTACAAAATTGCAGGCATTTCTGGAGCCACGGTTGAGAATATCTCAGTGGAACAGATTGTTGAGAACAATGACATCATCATTTTAACTCCACAGATTCTTGTGAACAGCCTTAAAAATGGGACTATTCCATCACTCTCTGTCTTTACTTTGATGATATTTGATGAATGCCACAACACCAGCAAACGCCATCCTTACAATATGATCATGTTTCATTATCTAGATCAGAAACTTGGAGGATCTTCAGACCCATTGCCCCAGGTATCTGCAAAGTCATGGATTCCTCGTCAGAGCTATCACCTTCCTAAGTCATATTGACTTATTCTTTTTAAAAATACATATTTTTATTGATTTCAGAGAGGAAGGGAGAGGGCGAGAGAGCTAGAAACATGAGTGATGAGAGAGAATCAATGATCAACTGCCTCCTGCACCCCCCACACTGGGGATTGAGCACGCAACCCAGGCATGTGCCCTGACCAGGAATTGAACCATGACCTCCTGGTTCATAGATGGCTGCTCAATCACTGAGCTACATATACCAGGCTTGACTTACCTTTTTTTTTAATATGTTTCTATTGACTTTTAGAGAGTAAGGGAGAAGGATGGAGAGATAGAAACATCATCGATTGGCTATCCCCTACACACCTTCTACTGGGGATCGAGCCTGCAACCTGGGCATGTGCCCTGACCAGGAATCGAAGCAGTGATCTCTTGGTTCATAGGTCGATGCTCAACAACTGAGCCACACCGGCCAGGCTTGACCTACTCTTATGGCCACAGTGAAGATGTCCTTCTCAGGTTCTAAGTCCACATTATATAACTCATTGATTAAATTTGGTTCATTGGTTCATTTATCCACTTAACAAATAGGTATCAGGTGCCTCCATGCACTGTGCAAGGCACTGGAGATGCAAATATAAAAAGACATATTCCTTGTCTTCAAACGGCTGAAGTTTCATGGAGAGCCAAGTATGTTAGAATTACGTCATAGTGTATCATGATGGCACACTGTGGAGGTGAGTACACGGTGCAATCAGAAGAGAAGTAAAAGAGCTCCTAAGTGTGCTATGGAGGGAAGGCAAGTCCTAACAGAAGTTAGGTTAGGCAGACACTAACAAGAGTTTACAAGGTAGGTAGCTGGGTGGTTTTCAGGAAAGGCTACTGTGTGTCCAGAGGCACAGAGCCGTGGTCAGCAAACCGCAGCTCGCGAGCCATGAGACTCTGTGGCCCCTTGAGTGTGGCTCTTCCACAAAATACCACGGCCTGGGCGAGTCTGTTTTGAAGAAGTGGCTTTAGAAGAAGTTTAAGTTTAAAAAATGTGGCTCTCAAAAGAAATTCCAATCATTGTACTGTTGGTATTTGGCTCTGTTGACTAATGAGTTTGCCGGCCGCTGGCACAGAGGGATGAAAGAACATGGTGTGCTTAAGGATCTTGAAGCTTTTAAATATCACTTGGGTGTAGAGTACGAAGTAGTGAATAGCAGGAGGTGAGTAAGGATGGGAGAGAGGGAATGATTGATAGAACACGGTGCCAGGAGAGCCCTGGCTGGTGTGGCTCGGTTGCGTGTGTCCCATGCGCCGAGAGGTTGCTGGTTCCATTCCCAGTCAGGGCACCTGCCCAGGTTGCAGGTTTGATCCCAGTCCGGGGCATGCAGGAAGCAGCTGATCAGTGTTTCTCCCCCATCAATATTCCTCTCCCCCTCTCCCTTCCTCTGTCTCTTAAATCAATAAGAACTTTTTTATTTTTAAAAGATGCCAGGGGAGACCAGAGGTTTGGGATAAATAGGCAAGTAGATGGATTAGTACAGGAGACCAGATGGAAAGCCATTTTTGCTGTTTTTGGTGTCAGAGGGGAGAGGGTAAGAGGAGTCATTACAGAGAGTAGTTCTCAGATGGGAGGGGGAAAGGAGGGAAATTGGATATAAGCCCTCTTTTCTCTTGAACGTAGGAGAGGTCGATAGATCATTTGTGGAGAAGAATCAAGATGGGAATGGAAGATGCGTAGAGAGGATTTAAATGGAAGAGAGAACTAATCCACAGAAGAACTGACTGGTCATATTGGGGGCTCAGATGAAGTTGGAAATTGCGAATCGGTAGCATAGTAATCTCACATTTGTGCACAGTTCTCTAACCCTCATAATTACCTGTTTAGGAAACACAGGTCGGAAGAAATTCGGGATGCTGCCCGTAGACAAAGTTCAGTTGCAATCACATTTCTTCCTCCCTTTTTGTCTAGAAACAAAAATTGGTAGCTAAATATTCAATATTTATTGAGAAGCTATTAGAGGAAGACACAAGTATTTATCGGGTGGCCGTTCACCTAAATTCGTTACAAATGTTATCTTACTAAATGCGCACAGCTACCGTTTTAAATCGCTATTGTTGCCTAGCTTTACACAGAGAGGGAGCTGCTTGTCCAAGGACACACAGCCAGTGTGACATGGCTGGGCTTGGAAGGGAAGGGTGTCCGATTTCAGCCCTTTTCCTCTTCAGTTTGTTGTTCTACTCATCATGGGGGGCACCCGGGTAAAGAAGAAAGAAGCCCTGCTCGAAAGGCTTTCCTCTCTTCATAGCTATGCTGATTTGTGTTCAACTCATGAGTTGTGACTTCCGCATTTATTCAGTGCTTTGCTTAATGAGGACCTGTCTATTTGCACTGTCAGAGAGTTTCAGGGGGAAAATGCCCCTGCCCTTTACCTGAAGTTAGGGGGAAGCCTGCGGTAGCAGGAGAGAGTTCCAGGAGGGGCTGAGGAAATGCCACGCTCTCCCCGGACATCTCATGGCTTGGCGCGCTCTTCACAGGTCCTTGGGCTGACTGCCTCGGTTGGCGTCGGGGATGCCAAAAACACAACGGAAGCCACGGAGTATATCTGCAAGCTGTGCGCTTCTCTTGACACATCAGTGGTGGCAACAGTCAAAGACAACTTGGAGGAACTGGAGGGAATTGTTTATAAGCCCCAGAAGTGTAAGTGGGATCCAGTAACAAGCCCTTTAGACTCTGTTATCTTATGCTCTTCCTAGTTCAGAGCCATTTGAATGGACACTAAGTTTTTACACTTTCTCTGTTTGGTAGAAACTATTTAACCCCACACTTGGGAAATAATCACATTTCTGGCCTCTCTCCTGGACGGAGCTCTCTGCCCAAGCAATGGATGAACCTCAGGAATGGCCTGTAGGAAGCAAACAATCTGACTTCATTCCCATAAAACTCTTATACAGAGACCCATGAGAGGGAGAGGTGATGAGAAAATCTAAGCATGTAAATGGCCAAGACCCGGCTCGGTCCTTCCCGGTGTCCATGCCTAAAGAGGATACTGTGTGGTTATTCATCATTTCAGTATTTATCTGATAATTTTGGTTGAAATTATCTGAGTTCATCAGACCTTACCTCAAAAGATGAGAATATGATTTTTATAAGATTGACTAGCAAATGTTTATTGGATACCAATGCTGTACTAATTCAGCAAGGGAGAGAGGGGAGAGGAAATACACATGATTTCATCCTTGCTCTCTGAACAGCATATGACTGTACAAGGCAGAACAGACAGACATGAAATAGTCAGGGAGGGGGCAGTTACGTTTCTTTCTGGGAGCTGCCTGTAGGTGTCTAAAGAAGATACACAATCTGAACTTCTTCGTATCAAGTACATATTTATTCATAACCTGGTCCCCCCTGCCCTCTGAGCTTCCTCTCCTCCCAACTCCCATAAACCCAATCATTACATTCCTGTGGGCTCCTCACATGTGTCAAATGCCTTTTCTCTCTAACTTTGGTCCATGCTCTATTTTGTTTTTATTTTTTAAGTATTTTTTTATTGTTTAAAGTATTACATATATTAGTACATATGTCTCCTTTTTTCCCCCCATTGACCTTCCCCCAGCGTCCCCTACCCCCTGTCGCATGCCCTCATCCCCCCCCCCCCCCCAGTGTCTTGTGGCCATTGGTGTGCTTATATGCATACAAGTCCTTTGGTTTATCTATTTCCCTCCCTCTCCAGCACTCCCCAGCCTTCCCGCTGTAATTTGACAGTCTGTTCAGTGCTTTATTGCCTCTGTATCTATCTTTTTATTCATCAGGTTATAATGTTCTTTATTTTCCATAAACGAGTGAGATCACGTGGTATTTTTCTTTCATTGCCTGGTTTATTTCACTTAATGTAATGCTCTCCAGGTCCATTCATGCTGCTGCAAATGGTAAGAATTCCTTCTTTTTTATAGCAGTGTAGTATTCCCTTGTGTAGATGTACCATAGTTTTCTAATCCACTCATCTGCTGATGGGCATTTAGGCTGTTTCCAAATCTTAGCTATGGTGAATTGTGCTGCTATGAACATAGGGGTGCATATATCCTTTCTGATTGGTGTTTCTAGTTTCTTGGGATATATTCCTAGAAGTGAGATTAATGGGTCAAATGGCAGTTCCATTTTTAGTTTTTTGAGGAAACTATACTGTTCTCCACAGTGGCTGCACCAGTCTGCATTCCCACCAGCAGTGCACGAGGGTTCTTTTTCTCCACATCCTCGCCAGCACTTGTCGTTTGTTGATTTGTTGATGATTGCCATTCTGACAGGTGTGAGATGGTACCGCATTGTTGTTTTGATTTGCATCTCTCGGATAATTAGTGACTTTGAGCATGTCTTCATATGTCTCTTGGCCTTCCTTCTGTCTTCTTTCAAAAAGATTCTATTTAGATCCGTTGCCCATTTTTTTATTGGATCATTTATCTTCCTTTTATTAAGTTGTATAAGTTCCCTGTAAATGTTGGAGATTAAACTTTTATCAGTGATAACATTTGCAAATATGTTCTCCCATACAGTGGGCTTTCTTGTTGTTTTGTTGATGGTTTCTTTTCCATGCTCTATTTTTTACATGATTGCATTTGCTTCCTCCTTTCCTCTTCCCCTGCGTATCCCACACCACTGCCTCCCTTGGAAGAATTTGGGGTTCTTTTTTTCCCTGTGCTCCGACACGTGTGCATACTATGTTACCACACTCAGCTGTGGTTATTTGGCTGAGTATCTTTCTGTCCCCTAAGAACACAGACCTCTCTGGAGCATGGAGTGAGTTCTTTTCAATTGTCTGTCACCAGAATATGGCACATGGTGGGCAGTTAGTACATTTCTGCTGAAACAATGCAATAATGAATGTCAGGAACAGTACAAACAGTCCTGAAGGTTGCGTGGAAAGGGATCAGAGAACAGAGACAGGCTTAAAAAGTGTGGCATTTGCAGAGACAAGCTGGACACCAGCCTCCTCAGAGCAGGGGCTCTGTGTTGAGTAACAGGAAAGCCAGAGAGAGAAGTTGGGTTAGGCCCAGAGCACAGCAGACATGTTAGCAGGAAGGATCTGTTGCAAGGTTTTTGAGTGTTTGTTGGATCACCTCGGTGAGTTGCCTGTGCGTTTGGGACCTCAGAGGAAATAACAACAGTAGAGAAAGGTTTGGGGATGCCTTCTTTAAACTCTGACATAAGCTTCCTGAAAAATACTCACTTTCCTTTGATGGCTCTAGTTTTCAGGAAAGTGGAATCACGGACCACCAACAGATTTAAATGCATCATCTCTGAGCTGATGAGGGAGACAGAGAGTCTGGCAAAGAGCATCTTTGGTGAACTCGGTACCGTAAGTCTCGGTGAGATAAATTTCATTTCCTGTCCTCTCCATTTGGGAATAGCCACTTATTTTCACTAGTATTTGTTTGCAGTCTCCTTAGTTCAGACAATGTCAAGACCCTATCCAGAGGTGGACTTTCTTGATTATAGGTTATTCAAGAACCTTCCAAGACCTCCTTTATTTTCTATTGCCTTTTTCCCCCTTTATAAATCCAAAGTAAATGCAGGACACACACACATGAAATATATTACATGTAAATCAGTTCATTGCTTTTTTGACCTTCCAAGTAGCTTTCTGTCCTGACTTCCTATTATAGGAATAAAACCACCATTCCTCTGATGGCTGAGATTCAAGCCTAGAAGTGACCTTTGATCTTTCTTCTTTTGAGACTCTCTCATGAAGTCACCAAGTTCTGTTCTCCTTTTTATCCACTCATTCATTCGCCAGAGAGTTATTGTGCCAGGGACTGTGGTAGAGAGGGAGACAGTAAGATTAAAGACATAGTCCCACCCTCCGGGAGCTCACAGTGAAACAGTGAGAATCAGATGCGAGTAGTTCCCATGGGACTGGGCAGCGTCACACACTGGGTGCCTTGGGAGCACATGGAACTGGACTGGGCTGCAGGGAAGGCTTCCTGGGACAGAACTAGAAGTTAGCCAAGTTAAGAAGGAGAGACAGCCCTGACCGGTTTGGCTCAGTGGATAGAGCATCGGCCTGCTGACTCAAGGGTCCCAGGTTCGATTCTGGTCAAGGGCATGTACCTTGGTTTCGGGACATACCCAGTAGGAAGTGTGCAGGAGGCAGCTGATGGATATTTCTCTCTCATCGATATTTCTAACTTTCTATCCCTCTCCCTTTCTGTAAAAAATCAATAAAATAAAAAAGGGAGAGACAGTTACGTGAGATCGAAAGGCATTAGGCATAGAAGGAAGAAAGAGTGCAGTGAGTTTTAGGAAGTACAAGCATTTCATGATAATTTTATATATTATATATTTTTTCATGATAAGTTTAAAATGTGAGTAAGGAGTGAAGCTAAAGGGAGAGGCAGGGGGTAGAAGGGGAAGGGCCTGGTAGGCCAAGCTGAGTTTAAATTGTACCCTAAAAGCAATGGGAAGCAACTGAAGATTTTGACGTGATAAGGATACCAGTGAAGGAAGAGGGCCGGAGGCTGTGGCATGGCTTGGTGAAGGGAGGAGGCTTGTGCAAAGCACTGCAAACAGGAAGTGTTCAGACTTAATGGCTAACTGGATTTGGGTGGGAGGGAGGGAGAGAGGGAAGGGAGTGAAAGATTTCCCTGCAGGCTTCTCGCTTGGGCACCTGTGCTTATGCCTGGGAGTGGTACTGGTTCTAGAACTAGGAGCAGCTTTGGCAGGTACCAGGTGAGTTGAGAATTTGGGAGATAATTGAATTTCTAATGTCTGCAAGATTTCTCATGGTGCTATGCTACTTTCTCTCACATTTGTTCTACTTCTCTTTCCTTTTCTTTTACAGCTTGATTTAGGGCTTATTTTAATAGCCTTGTAGCTGGTTTGCCCACCTTCACTCTCTTTTCCATCTATTCCCTCCCCCATCGCCTGGCTAGTCTTCCTGAAGTACCAGTCTTACCTCGTCAGTGTCCTGCTTGAATCTCTTTGCTTACAGGCAAAGCCCTCCAGGTCTCTCCCTGGACAGTCTGCATCCTGCCTGCACAACCTGGTTCTACTTCTTTCCACTTTTACCTCCCACTCCTTCCCCGACTAAATGTTTTGATTTAGCCTTGAACATGCTCATTCACTCGTTTGTTCATTCATTCAGTGTTGGCAAGGTGCTGGGTGATGAGAATACACTGTGGACCCTGAGACACAGCCCCTGCCTTCATGGCATTTCCAGTGTAACAGTAAAGCCAGAATTAGGAAGTAATAAAAATAAAGCAACAGGGGATGGGGTGGGTGGGTGGTGGGATAAGGGTGTTTCAGGTCGAGGGAACAGCATGGACTGAGGCCAGGAGAGTAGAGTATGGGGACTCACGTCAGTCCTGTAAATGCAGGGAAGGGAGTGTCTAGAGATGAGGATCATAAGCAGGCAGGGTGGGGGTCACCGAGGACCTGTCTGAAGCAGTGGGATAGATAGCAGTTTCTCACCTTCAGTTTGGAAACTCCCTCTTAATTCTGAGTGAGGAATGGATTGGGGGAAATACGGGGAGGAGTGGGGACACCAGTTAGGAGGCCATGATCATCCAGGAGCGTTATGACATGGTCTGACCTGGGGAGGGTGCAGAAGGGTACGGGGACTTGAATTTCTACCTTCTTATTCCCTCCACCTCTAATACCCTACCTCCTCCTTTTCGCCAGTCCAAATCCTGTCAACTGTTCATTTCTGGATTGCTTAGCTAATTTTTTTTACTAGACTTTATTTTTTTTTAAAGCAGTTTTAGGTTCATAGCCTAATGGAGCAGAATGTACAGAGATTTCCCATATACCTGCCTGCCCCAGCCTTGCTTATTTTCATGCCTACCCAAGTTCAATAAATACTTGTTGATTCATGTAGTTTACTGCTGGCCACCTCGTTTGTGGTTGGCCTGGGAAAGAAGCATGTCAAGGCCACTTGTCTCGGAAGCCTCCTTTGTTCCTTTTATTTAAAAAGAGGAACATTTTAGCCCAGAAATAGAGCTCTTCCTGTGAATTTTATGGGACTGTGCTCTGCCCCGGGGAGCCCTGGAGAACTGACTATTCCTAGAGTCACTCGCAGACTGAGCTGCTGGGGGACAGGCTGGGTCTCCATCCTCCTTTACTGGGGCCCCAGCACCTGCAGAGCCCGGACTGCTGAACCCTGACTACTCTGTGTACAGAATAAGAAAGAAAATTAGAGGGTAAGGCATGCTTAGAACCTGAAATGACTGACATATGACACAATGAAAAACTTTTTCTTTCCAGAAAACTTATCTCAGATTCAAAACAGGAATTTTGGAACACAGAAATATGAACAGTGGATCGTCGCAGTTCAGAAAAAGTGCATGGTGCTGCGGCTGCCAGACAAAGACAAGGAGAGCAGGGTCTGTAAAGCGCTGTTTCTGTACACGTCACATCTGCGGGTATGTTGCTTCATCGGAAAGGCCTATTTTATTTTATACTTATTGATTTGAGAGAGAGAGAGAGATTGAGTTGTTGTTCCACTTATTTATGCATTCTTTGGTTGATTCTTATATGTGCCCTGACCTGGGATCAAACCCACAACCTTGGCATATTGGGACGATTCTCTAACCAACTGAGCTACCCGGCCAGGGCTGGTTAGGCATGTTTTAGTTGTAGCACCTACTGGGAGCTGTGCTGTAGCAGCTGAGGGAACATCAGCTTTTCATCCTGTCCCCACAGCTCATTTAGGAATTTTCCAGAAGATTCTTAGGAAGCAAACTCCAAAAATTATCTCATTCAGCATCGTCTTTGTCTGCTTTCTGAACTTAACACTGGAGGCAATAGGATGGACAAAGGGAGGCTCTGTGCTGTGCCTCCAGCATTCCCATGACTGATACGATTAGGAAAAGTTGGGTGAGGATGAGCATTAGGGTAGATAGGTGACTGGTGACAGCCATCCTTAAAGTTCAGTATGGGACTCCCATTGCCCTATCCTGAAACATGTCTTCTTACCTCGGATAGAGCCACATGCACACAGGAAGATACGGATGTTTTAGCATATATTCAGCCAGTATGCATTTATAGAATTTTAAGGAACGTAGTATTTGGTGTAGGTGGTCAGCGCCATCATTCTAAGCGGGTGCAATCACAATTCATTGATGACTTTAGATGTATAAAGAGATTGAGTTGAATGTCTGGATTATGAGGCAGATTGATATGGAAGTTGATTTGCTTTTGTTGTTGTTTTTTAGCCTTTGATATGCATTTTTCTTGTAATTTTCTCTTTCTCTTCCAAGGTAGACCTCTAGAATCCAGAGTGATCCTAATTAATTATTGATTCTAGCTAACTGAGATTTTTTGAAAACAGTATTTGATTCCAAGATTTTACTAAGTACCATAGGGACTGTTCATTTTATTTATTTATTTTTTAAATATATTTTATTGATTTTTTTACAGAGAGGAAGGGAGAGGGATAGAGAGTTAGAAACGTCGATGAGAGAGAAACATCGATAAGCTGCCTCCTTCACACTTCCTACTGGGTATGTGCCCGCAACCAAGGTACATGCCTTTGACCGGAATCGAACCTGGGACCTATCAGTCCACAGGCTGACGCTCTATCCACTGAGCCAAACCGGTTAGGACGGGACTGTTCATTTTAAAAAACTAAGTTGGAACAGATTTGAGGAAAGTTTATTCTTAAAGTTAATTTCACGCCAAGTTACAGCTCGTTGAACTTAAGAACAGCCGATGTGTTGGACATTAGAAATACATTGAAACTCCGTTTTTGTTTTCAACAGAAATTTAATGATGCCCTCATTATCAATGAGCATGCACGGACGAAAGATGCTCTGAATTACTTGAAAGAATTCTTCAGCAACGTCCGAGCAGCAGGATTTGATGAGATAGAGCAAGATCTCACTCGGAGATTTGAAGGTGGGTGGTGTTTCCAGAGGAGGAAGCCATGCAGCCTGGTGACTCCAGTGATAGCATAATGGTACGGCATTGTATTTAGCATTTGATGATGCTCAGCAGAATATTGTCCTGGGCTTACGCAGATGGCGGGACCATTGAGCTTCAGTGAAATCTGGTATTAATGGAAAGAACCTACGGCTTACCCTAGTTCCAATTTTGAAAAAGGAAAAATAGTAGACTTGCAAAGGATATATTTCATGGAAATAGTTAATAGTAGCATATTTTGATTTTACTTTTAGTAATTTTATAAAGGTTTACAAACTACAAAAAAGTGTGTTTTAATGATATTAAAAATACTGTAATTTATATATACTTTGATGTAAAGAGGAAAACCAAAATGGCCCATAGTCCCATATCCCCCATATTAAGAAAAATATAGGAAGATATTAAATGAAAAGTAAGGCTTCCTTCTCCTTCTGCCCAATTTTCCCCCCAAAGGTAATTGCTATGAATAATTTGGGGGGAGGCTATACTGAAGTATTTACTTACACATATATGTAACCCAGTGATGTGCTGCTACACATTGAACAACCAGCTCTCTGGAGGGAGACAAAATATATGCATTTATTGGTGTATGTACTAGTAATGTATGCATTCAATTGGTGGTATTCACTTATACAATTCTGGTCAGATTAAGAGATTAACTGGACTATAGCTGAAGGTCACAGTGTGTTCTAAATTTCTAGAATTTATAAGTCATTTACAAAACGTTCTCCTTTTGCAGAAAAGTTGCAAGAACTAGAGAGCATTTCTATGGATCCCAGCAACGAGAACCCTAAACTGAAGGACCTCTGTTTCATCTTGCAAGAGGAGTACCACCTTAACCCAGAGACCAGAACCATTCTCTTCGTGAAAACCAGAGCACTTGTGGATGTAAGCTTCTTCCTCCTGTGGATAACAAATGGAGCAGTACCATTTTATTGAAAAGATTGTCTTCTCTTTACTTCACTGTTGTAATTATTCTAGTTTATAATGATGTCTTGATACTTTTATATGTTTTTTATTCTTTTCATCTATTTAAAAAATTTTATCCATTCTATGGGTATGTAGTGATATCTCACTAGGGTTTTAATTTGCATTTGACTAGTGACTAATACTATTTAACATTTTTCACATACTTATTAGCCATCCACACATCTTTTCTGGTGAAGTGTCCATTCACATTTTTTGCCCATTTTAAAATTGGGTGTAGTTGGATTGTTTATCATGTTATTTTTGAGTGATCTTTTATCCTGACAAAAAGTCCTCTGTTGGGAATGTGATTTGAAATTTTTTCTTCTGGTCTTCTCATTCTCGTAACAGTATCTTTTACAGATGGAAAGTTTTAACTTTTGATGAAGTCCAGTGAATCAATGTTTTCTTTTTGTGGATTGTGCTTTTGGTATTGTATCTAAGAGCACGTTGCTCACCCACTACCACAAAGGCTTTTACACTTTATTGTTACCTCTCCAATCCACTTTGAGGTATGGGTTGAGATGCTTTTTTTTCTTTTTGTATGTGGACATCCAGTTGTTCCAGCACTGTACTAGTATATTGAGACTATTCTTTCTCCATT
Organism: Corynorhinus townsendii; assembly: GCA_026230045.1. NCBI lineage: Eukaryota > Metazoa > Chordata > Mammalia > Chiroptera > Vespertilionidae > Corynorhinus > Corynorhinus townsendii. The sequence continues at coordinate 146,603,987 of JAPDVU010000005.1, read as the reverse complement.
GAATTGCCTTTGTAACTCAAAAAAAAATCAGTTGACTGTATTTATGTGGATCTATTTCTGGATTCTCTGTTCTGCTCCATTTATCTATATGTCTGTCCTTTCACCCATCACACTGTCTTTTGGTTTTGTTTGTTTTTTTATACTAGATTTATTTATAGGTAATCTTTATTCCTTAGAATTCATCCGTATAAATTGTATAATACCATTTTGTTTAGTATACTTACAGAGTAATGCAACTATCACCAAAATCTAATTTTAGAACATTTCCATCTCCCCACAAAGAAAGTCCCCACTCATTTGCAGTCACTCCTTATCAAAATTCTACTGAGTCCTAAGTAATTGCTTATCACTTTCTGTTTCTATAGGTATGCCTGTTCTGGACATTTCGTGTAGATAAAACTGGAAAATAGGTGGACCCTGGTGACTGTTTTCATTTTACTTAATTCTCTTGCATAATGTTTTTGAGATCCATCTATGTTAAGACAGAAGTAAACTGTCCATTTTTTTAATTGTTATACATCCCACACTGTCTTGATTGGTATAGCTTTAGAGTAAGTCTTGAAATCAGCTAGTATGAGTTCTCTAACTTTTTCTTTTCTTTGAAATTGTTTTAGCTGTCTTCCTTTGTCTTTCCATTTATATTTTAGAATCAGCTTGCCCACATTTATGAAAAAGTCTACTTGGGATCTCTTTTGGGATAGCATTGAACCTACAAACAATAATGGGGAGAAATGACATCTTAATAATATCAAGTCTTCCAATCCATGACCATAGTATATCTCTTCATTTATGTAGGGATTCTGTATTAGTTACCTGTTGCTGACAACAAATTGCCCTACAACTTAGTGACTGGGAACAACAAACATCTATTATCTTACAATATCTATGGGTCAGGAAGCGGAAACAACTTAACTGGGTGTTTCTGGCTCAGCATCTCCTGAGGCTGCAGTGAGGGTGTTGGCCATGGCTGCAGTCATCTCAAGGCTTGAATTGGGAGGATCAACTTCCACCTCACTGAGGTGTCTATTGGCAGGCCTCGCGAGATGTGCTGCTTTTAAAAAAAAAATACATTTTTACTGGTTTCAGAGAGGAATGGAGAGTGAGAGAGAGAGAGAGAAACATCAATGATGAGAAAGACTTATTGATCAGCTGCCTCCTGTATGCCCCACACTGGGGACTGAGCCTGCAACCCAGGCATATGCCCTGACTGGGAATCGAACCGTGACCTCCTGGTTCATAGGTTGACACTCAACCACTAGCCACCATCAGCCGGGCGGAAGATGTGCTTCTACGCTCACTCACTTGGGCCTCTCCACGGGCTGCACGGTGGCCGGCTTTCCCTGAGTGATTCAAGGGAGATTGAGGAAGAATGCCTAATATGGAAGTCACAGTCATTTTATCACTTCAACTGGGAAGTGATATCTCATCATATCTGTCCTATTTTGTTAATTAGAAGCAAGTTAATAAGTTCAATTCACACTTGAGGGGAAGGGATGTAAGGATATGGATACCAGGGAAACAGATCATTGAGGGCTACCTCCGATGCCACCTACCACATCTTCTTTGGTCCCTTTTATCAGTGTTTTGTTGGTTTCAGCACACAGATTCCGCACGCGTTTTGTTGGTTTCAGCACACAGATTCCGCACGTGTTTTGTTGGTTTCAGCACACAGATTCCGCACGTGTTTTGTTGGTTTCAGCACACAGATTCCGCACGTGTTTTGTTGGTTTCAGCACACAGATTCCGCACGTGTTTTGTTGGTTTCAGCACACAGATTCCGCACGCGTTTTGTTGGACTTATACCTTAGTATTACTTTTGAATGCTATTGTAAATGGTTCTTTTGTCTGTTGCTGGTATATAGAAATACAACTAATTTCTGTACATTGCTCTTGTGTCCTAGATCTTGCTAAACTCACTTTTTAGTTTTACATACCCACTTTCGATCTAAACTTTGCTTTTATCACTTAAAAAATATCTTCAATGACAAAGATTTGTACCTTTATGGTTAATTATTGCATAGAATTCAATTCCAAGAAGCAGTTTTCTTAGATTTATCAATCTGAAAACTGTCTGTATACCAACTTAACATGTTTTTTTCCTTCTTGCATATACTTCAGTATTGAATTAATATAGATGGCATACAAATAGGGCCTAACTGATAATTGCTTTTTGTTTTCAGGCTTTAAAGAAATGGATTGAAGAAAATTCTAAACTCAGCTTTCTAAAACCTGACATATTGACTGGACGTGGCAAAACAAATCAGAACATAGGTATTTATATATGGTATACCACATATAAGAATATATGTAATCTATTGAATCTTTTTTATGTTTGTATCAGGCTTCAACTAAAGAAGCAAAACCAGTAGATTTTACACACACACACACACACACACACAAACATATACACACACACATAGATACATACATATACATACACACAGGGATTTATGACAAGGTACTGGCATACACAATTGTACTGGTAAAACAAGTCTGAGGTCTGCAGGGTAGGTGGTCAGGAGCCGGCTGGAACCCCATAGCCATGAGCTGTTTGAAGTCCCTGAGCTCAGGAAACACCTAAGCCCTCTTTTAATACTAATACCTAATCAGTATTATTGATTAGGTTAGGCCCACCTAGGGTGAAGCCCCTGTTGATTCCCTAATGTCGACTGATTAAGAACTTTAATTACAACTGCACATTCCACTAGGGACTGTAGTGCAGCCTAGCCACGTTGACATATCAAAAGGCCATCACATGCTCACATGCTAGAAAGTTGCAGACATTGCTTCCTCCCGTTCTTTTTTTCACATATTGTTTGAGTATGTTACTCTTCTGCTCCACCAGCAGATTAACTGGAAATAGAAATGTTCTGTTTCTACTTCATTGTTCTTTAAACTGTAGATGCTTTTATGTGTATTGTATCTTAGAGTTTAAAAAAATAGTCCAAGTAGACAAGCCTGAACTCCAGTGAGGGTGGTCAGAGGATGTAAGGCTGCCTCTGTGATCATCCGGGAGGAGCCAGGTGGCCAGCCCTCACCTGGCGTTCTCACAGCTATGCTCCCCACGCGCCAGTGACCAGCAGTGGCATCCTCTCTGTTCCTCCTCTGTAGTGTTATGATAAGCAGTTCCCACCCTGTCAGTCCTCAGTCATCACCCTTGCACTTCCCCCTTATACACTTTAAATTTCATGACTCTAAAGGGCAAATTCAGATTTTGAAAGTTTGGCTTACCAAATGAAGTCCAACACCACAGATTCCTTTTTTAAAAATTCTTTATTGTTTAAAGTATTGCATATGTCTCCTCCCCCCCCCCCACATGACCTCTCCCCAGCCACTCTCAACCCCCCAGCACATGCCCTCACCCCGCTACTGTCTGTATCCATTGGTTATGCTCATATTCATGCATACAAGTCCTTTGGTTGATCTCTCCCTCCACCCCACTCTCCTGCCTACCCTCTTAGGTTGGACAGTCTGTTGGATGCTTCTATGACTCTGGCTCTATTTTTGTTCATCAGTTTATGCTGTTCGTTATATTCAACAAATGAGTGTGATCATGTGATATTTATCTTTCTCTGACTGAACACCATGGATTCTTGTGGTCAAAGTTCTGTGCTATCTGACTGCAACATGAGTCCAATATGATTTTCCACCTTTGTTATTTCCCCACAAATAAACGCTCAGAAGACATTTTCTTATTTGTTTCCTCAGTTATTCATCCATCCATCCACATTTATTTAGAACTTAGCCTGTGCCAGTCATTGTGCTTCTGCCAGACAGCCTTCCCCAACCCCCTCCACATTCCCACAGCATCCATTCTGCCTCCACTTCACTGCTCGTCACATGGAACTGTAGCTTTCTATTATACCCCTCTTCCTCCAACTATGAGCTCCTTGTAGATAACAGTGGACCTTTAACTATTGTATTCTTATATGACAAACCATAATGCCGAATAAATGTTTGATGAACAAATGAATGAAGAGGTTCAGAAATTAATGAAGTATGGTGTCTGTCTTGAATTTGTTTTGTCCTTCACAAAGTATATCTCAAGATTTTGACAGCCGATACACTAGGAAAAAAAATGGAACTTTTATAAATTCTATTAACTCTAAAGTGGGGATCACTCAAGTTCTTTCTCCTCTCATTGTATCAGTGGCTGAGAACTGCTCACTCTGAGGATCCTAGACTTAAAAATTCAAGGCCGGGTTCTGCTGCAAGCTAGCCTGTCAGTTTCTCATACTTCCAAAAGCCTCAGGGTCCTCATCTGTGAAGGGGAATGGTGACACTTGCCAGTCAACCTAGGAGAGCTTTGTGAGGTTCCCGTGAGTAAGTAGATGAAAATGTTTTGTCAGCTGTGAACTCCTCTACACATGCAAAGGTATTACGATTAGTTAATATTTTTTTTTAATCAGCGTTTGTTTTGAGACAACACAACTAAAGCCACACAGCTGGTAAGTGGCGCAGCTGGAATTTGAACTCGGGCAGTGTTGTGACAGAGTCCAAGTAGCACCAACTACATGTGCTCTCTATAGCAATGAGAGGATAGGCCCTGCAGCCTGGGGTTGTTGAGAGATCATGAATACAAAGCACTTATCACAGTCCCTGGCATGTAGTAAGCATTCCATAGTTAATAGCTGCTTTTCTTCAAGGGTAAAATTTCCTCTTTGGTGAGATGTAATGCCCTCTGACTCTGGCACAGGAATGACCCTCCCAGCACAGAAGGGTGTACTGGATGCATTCCGAGCCAATGGCGATAAGAAGATTCTGATCGCCACCTCAGTTGCTGATGAAGGCATCGACATTGCTCAGTGCAATCTGGTCATCCTGTACGAGTATGTGGGCAATGTCATCAAAATGATCCAAACCAGAGGTGAGAGAAGCTTTGGTGTTGTTTTAAATGTCAGCCAACTTGTCTGATTTGTGGGTGTACCTGTCATTCCGGCCTTTCTCCTTTACCGAGTCCTGCGTGTGTGTGTGATCAGTGGCACAGTGGACTCTGGGATCACTGCCCAAAAGGTGACTTATTGGGCCAGGATTGGGTGGCTACAGTTTTGTCCACTATTTTAATTCTTGTTCACAATGAAAACGGTGGACTTGACCAACACTGGCTGACATGTTTTTAGAAGGCTAATTCCCATGGGTTTGGGGCTTTGGCAGTTGGCATGCACACCTTTCCTGGCTGTGCATGTCGTGCCGCTGGGCCCGCTGTGTGCAAGGAGCTCTTCTGTCCCACTTGCACCAGAGTCTCCTAACTAGTTCTCTCTTCCTTTTTCAATTTCTGTAACAGCAGCTGCCACATTACCTCTCCTGGAAAAAGCTCTGAACGTTTCACTTCCATGTATAGAAACTGCAGTGGTTGCCCAATTTTCTTGATGTTACAGAGTTGTATATATTTCTTTATTTCAGAGAAGAGAGAGAGAGAGAGAAACCTCAATGATGAGAGAGAATCAATTATCGGCTTCCTCCTGCACATCCCCACTGGGGATGGAGCCCCCTGACTTGAAATCAAACCATGACCTCCTGGTTCATAGGTAGATGCTCAACCACTGAACCACATCAGCTGGGCTTGGTGTTAACAGAGTTTTCAAATCAAGCACCCATTTTATCTTTCCAATTATTCCCCTTTATTCATGATTCACTTCAGCCAACCTGACTTCATCATTTTCTCTTTGTTGAAGGAATTGCTCATGTATTGCTACTGATGATCGTTTTACCTCTTCCCCCACCTCTGTATCACCTGTCCCAAATTCCCCCACCTGTCAGTCTTCTCTCTTTTGAACATCCATAACTCTTCATGTCTTTCAGCACTTCCCATTTCCCACTATATTCTTGTGGTTGTGAACATAGCTTATTTCCCCATTTCCTAGAAAGCTCCTGAGGGAGGATCTGTTATTACTCACCTTAGAGCCCTCCCAGTGTCATCCTGAGGGCTCATGTTGGACTCTCTGTAAAGCAGCATTTCTGATAGTGTGGCCATCTGGTCACACTGCAGCGTGGAGACTGCGAGGAAGCCAGTGTGCGGCGGGCTCCAGTTCACCTGCGTGCCTAGTGTGCAGGTGCACCCCTACCTCTCGGTCTGTGTTCTGACGGCTCAGCTTCCCTGGAAAGCGGGATTCAGTGACCCAGAGTTGCATTTTAGGAGTATGGTTTTATGGTTTTTATGGTTTCCCATAGCTTACCTATGCTCAGATTTGTCAGAGCTTTAAATCAAAGGCACCGAATGAAATATTTATTTTCTGACAGGCAGAGGAAGAGCAAGAGGTAGCAAGTGCTTCCTTCTGACTAGTAATGCTGATGTAATTGAAAAAGAAAAAATAAACATATACAAAGAAAAAATGATGAATGACTCCATTCTAAGCCTCCAGGCATGGGATGAAACAGTATTTAAAAAAAAGGTAAGTCTTTTCATCTGTGCTACTCTTTCCGAATCTGACCATAAGTAACAGGGAAGGTGAGCAAGGTTGGTGCCTTTTATCAGATGGCTGGGTATTGCATTAGAACAATAAGTTTAATCTTAAAAATTTGTCCTGCAGTGAACATCTAGTTTATTCTGCTTTTAAGTCTCAATGAGATTAAAATGTATTTTATTAATGCTGATGCCCGAAGTTGTGCTTTTATTATTTTTATTTTATTTATTTATTTATTTAATACAATTTATTGATTTTTTACAGAGAGGAAGGGAGAGGGATAGAGAGTTAGAAACATCAATGAGAGAGAAACACCAATCAGCTGCCTCCTGCACACCCCCTACCGGGGATGTGCCCGCAACCAAAGTATATGCCCTTGACCGGAATCGAACCTGGGAACCTTCAGTCCGCAGACGGACACTCTATCCACTGAGCCAAACCAGTTAGAGCCTGAAGTTGTGCTTTTAAATCTAAAAGGCAAACTGAGCTAGAATCGCTCTTGCATTGAGTTTATCTTGAGGACAATAACCTAACACTACAAGACATAGTCTTTCTTGGTCTTTTCCTCAGATCCCTTTCCAACATCTGGAGTCCCCAGAGAAAAGCGCCCATTGCACTGTGCAGGAGTTGGGTGCCTAACTGCAGATATGGATAATAATGTATACTTTGGAGTGGCACACCTGTTCAGTTCAGCCTCTTGGTAGAAACCTTCATTTTATTGTAATTTCCTTTATAACTCAGAGGCATGGAACCAGAGGTGGGAAAATGGACACACATGCACATGCACACTCAGACTTTCTCCAGACTCTGCAGAGGTTTTCATCTCAGAACCTCTGGAAGCATCGAGCACTGCAGAGCCGGGGGAGAGCTTTCACATTAGCATCAGTGGTTCCAGTTCTAGTTCTGCCATTTACAAGATGTACAACCTCAGGTCATTACTCTGTTTTTAAAATCATCAGCTTCCTCCTTTGTAAAGTTGGGGAAATGTGTAAAGTATTAAACTCATAGTTTAATAAGTGCTAAAAAATGAGTCATTGGACACAGGTGAAAGGCATACTGTAACTTCATAAAGATGAACCTTCCACTTCAGTAGGCCAACTGCACGGTGTCCACAATTTTTAAAAAGTCATAATCTCTATGCTCAAAAAGTACTAAGAATCAGTGATGTAAAGCGAAGCAAATTAACACTTATTTTAGGACAAAAATACCATTTTATGTTAGTGTTTACTCATTTTTAATAAACATTTCTTCCTAAAGTTTGGAGATCAAGATATTTTAAAAACCCCTCTTCCATATTTTCAGGAAGAGTTGCAGGGAAATTTCTTAGTTCCTCTTAATTTTTTCCCCTTAATTTTACTGAGAGATAAGGGGTTTTTTTGTGTGTTTTTATTTTATTTTACATTTTATTGATTTTTTTACAGAGAGGAAGGGAGAGAGATAGAGAGTTAGAAACATCGATGAGAGAGAAACATTGATCAGCTGCCTCCTGCACGCCCCCTACTAGGGATGTGCCCGCAACCCAGGTACCTGCCCTTGACCAGAATCGAACCTGGGACCCTTCAGTCCGCAGGCTGATGCTCTATCCACTGAGCCAAACCGGTTTCGGCTAGAGAGGGAGGGGTTTTTAACTGAGATACCTATGTAGGACATAAGGATGTTGCCAATAAAGGCCTTAAAACCATATTAGCTTTAATACCTCTGGAATAATCTTTAATCCCCTCCACAGGGTGACATGCTACTTATTAGATTCATATGTGGCAGAAACCGTAGAGTAAAAGTCTAATAAGGAAGATGAAGGCTGGACCAGGCATGGACATTCTTTTGTAGCCAGAACACCAGGTCAAGCAGTGGAGTGAGGAGAAAACGGGCAACATCATATCTGTCAAATTGGGCTATTGCTTAGCATTTGGGATTCCCCTAACACCCGTAGATAGCAAATGGGCAGAGATGGTAAAGAATGAGAGGGAATTCAGAACAAGTGTAGCTGATAGTCATTATGTGGCAGCTAGGCGCATGGAGTCTTGCCATCATCCCTATCCTATCGTAGAGGAAGGCTTTGCTTTAGAGGCTTAGTAGAAGTATAACAAGGTAGGAACAACCTTATATTCTTAAAACAAAAAGCAATTATGTTTCTTGGGGTGAGGACCCTTTCTGTGTTGTTGTTTTATTTTATTTTATTGTTTACAGTATTACAGATTTACAGTATTGCAGATTTTCTGTGTTGTTTTGATAAGGGCATCGGATCTGAGCACTCTGGTCCCTGCATATTGGTTTTAGTGGGAGGAAGAAACTCCTTAGGGCGGCACCAAGTAGGTGGAGATGGAGACTGAGCTTTCTTCCCCCTTCCCACAATTGCATTGCCCATTGTCTGCATGTGGCCGACCTTCCTGAGAGCACTGTGGTCCCCAGGGAATCTCTGGTGACGCTGCAGCCATTTTAACATGTAGATGGTCCAGAGGTATCCAAGGACTGATTTCCATGAGGGAAGCTTCAGGATTTGGAATATGTAATTCTGGAGAAATAAGGTATAAAGGGCATTTTTCACAGTTCTAGTTTGAAATCAAAATGAGGAAGCCCACCTTGCTTTCTCATGGAGTAGAGAATAAAATGTCAAAAAGAACTTCCAACATGATGTGTACCCATGACAGCACACAATCAGGCTTTTATGGTTTCCCTTTTTCCACCTTAGTCCGTGGAATTGAGCTTCTTCTACCTCGGGTGGAATGGAGAGGCAGTGAGCTATAGACTTAATTTGTGATATTGGTTGTGCCTCTTTACCCGTTGAGTTAGTTTTAAGTATAGCAGTAATAGTTTTAACTGACTGGGATTTATTGCCCATAGTAACACTTAAAATATTTGGGATTATTACTATTTAACTGAATTTTAGTATATAATTGAATATAATTAGATATAAGTATGTTTTTAAAAATTGGATGCTTAATTTTACAGCTGACAATGTGGAAGTCACCATGTTCTTTGTTTATGATGTTCTAAGATTCCTTCTTTTATCACTTCCTTCTGTTTAGAGAACTTCCTTTTGCCATTCTTTTAGGGAAATTCCACTGGTAAACAAATTCTCTTAGCTTCTCTTCATTTCAGATTGTCTTGATTTCCCCCTTATTTTTATTTAATTTTTAATTCTTATTTATTTCAGGAGAGGGAGAGAGAGAGAGAGAGAGAGAGAGAGCCATAAATGATGAGAGAGAATCATTGATCGGCTGCCTCCTGCACACACACCCTCTCCCGCTGGAGATTGAACCTGCAACCTGAGCATGTGCCCTTAACCAGAATCAAACCTGGGACCCTTCAGACCGCAGGTTGATGCTCTATTCACTGAGCCAAACTGGCTAGAGCTCCCCTTCATTTTTTAAGGACATATTGGCCTTCATGGTCTCTGAGGAGGAATCTGCTGTCATTCAGATTATTTTTCCTCTATAAGTAAGGTGTCACTTTTTTCAGGCTACTTTTAAGATTTTTTTCTATGTCTTTAGAACTTTAATTATAATGTGTTTTGGTGTGGATTTCTTTGGATTTATCCTGTTTGGTTTTTGTTCAGCTTTTTGAACCTGTAAGTTTATATTGGGGAGTATTCAGCCATTATTTCTTCCAGGACTTTTTCAGCTCTACTCTCTTTCTCCTCTCCTTCCAGGACTCTCCTAAAGGTCCCTGGGGCTCTGTTCATTTTGTGTGTGTGTGTGTGTGTGTGTGTGTGCTCTATATTATTTCTGTTGTTCCAATTGAGTAATTTCTATTATTTTATGTTCCAGTTCACTGATTCTTTCCTTTGTCCCCTCTATTTTGCTGTTGAGCCCATGCACTGAGCTTTTTATTTTAGTTATTACATCTTTCAATTCTAAAATGTCCATTTGGATTTTTATAACTTCCATTTTTTTGTTGAGCCTTTATAATTGCTCATGTTTCAAGAGTGTTTCTGACTACTCATTGAAGCATTTTTATCGTGGCTGCTTTAAAATCTTTCTCTGATAACTTCTGTCTTCTCAGTGGTGGTATCCATTGATTAACTTTTTTTTTCATTCAGTTTGAGATTTTTCTGATTTTTGGTATGAAGAGTGATTTTTTTATTGAAACCCTGACATTTTCATATCATATTAAGAGATTTGGGATCTTACTTAACCTTCTGTGTCAGCTGGATTTTTCTGGCACCTTTCTGGCAGAGTAGACAGGGACATTATCTCATCACTGCTAGGTGGAAATAGAAGTCCAGGTTCCCTGTAAATTTTCTCTCTTGGGCCAAGACCAGCACAGCTAGAGAGTGGACAAGTCCTGAGTAGGGGCCACTGGGGATTGAGAAAAGGAAAGAAAGAGACAGACACAAAGACTTTAAGTAAAGCTGGAGTCAGGTAGGATGCTGCCCTCGGATGGAGAGACAGTGACCCAGGGCTAGTGCAATGCATTTATTATATACAGCATGATACCAGGAAATTTTACTAGAATTTAAGACAAAGGAAATTATGTGAAATCATGATTAAAGATCAAGCTGCAATTCTTCATTCTTGGGGCTTCTTTGTAATTGTCATTGCTGGCTGAGCCCGGATAATTGTGTCAGTTCCTGGCGCCTGGCTAAACTTAGATAATGAAACTCACTCCCTGGCACCTGAGCTAAAGGTCAGGCTGACAACATACCTGCCTCTGGCAATGTATATTTCCAGGATGTGGCTCTGCTGACACCACTGGACGCAGCCAGCAATCAGCTCATGTGCCTTCCAAAATGCTCTCTATAGTTCCCTATTCAGCTTCTGTTGATACCAATGAGGGGGAGGTTCCTTGTTACTGCTGGGTGGAGGTGGGAGTTCTGGCTCCCCACATGGTCTCCAGTGACACCATAGGCAAGGGGGAGGGGTGGCTACCATTAAGCAGGGATGAAAGTCCTAGCTCCCTACTTGGCCTTCTCTGACACCACCAGGTGAGTGGGTTGGGGCATTTCATTACAGCCCCACAAAGTGGAAATCTAGGTTCTCCACTCAGCCTTTGCTGGCATGGGTGGAAATTGGGTCACAGTTTTTTTATTTGTTTTGTTTTATTCTTTGGTATTTGGCAGGAGTAGAATATTTCTTGGCTAAAAGTTTTCTGTCTTTCTGGGCTGCCCCTTTCCTGGCCTTTTGGCTTGAGAGAATAGGCCTTTGTTGAGACTTTTAAAATATATATATTTTTATTGATTTCAGAGAGGGAGAGAGATACAGAAACACCAATAATGAGAGAGACTCTTGATCGGCTGCCTCCTGCACACCTCCACTGGGGATTGAGCCCACAATCCGGGCATGTGCCCTGACCTGGAATCGAACCGTGACCTCCTGGTTCATAGGTCAACCACTGAGCCAACGCTGGTCTGGCTGTTGAAACTTTTTTTATCTGTGCCCATAGGTATTTCTGGTTGCCAGTTTCTTCAGCTCCAATCTAGGATTGGAAAACAACAACAACAAACAGGGAACTTACTGCCATAGGGTCCCAAGGTTCCTAGCTAGTCTTCCTTCCTCTCTTCACCCTTTAGAATATCCTTATGTTTATTTTATTTATTTATTTTTAAAATACTTTTATTGATTTCAGAAAGGAATGGAGAGGGAGAGAGAGATAGAAACATCAGTGATAAGAGAGAATCACTGATCGGCTGCCTTCTGCATGGCCCACATTGGGGATCAAGCCTGCTACCTGGGAATGTGCCCTGACTGGAAATTGAACTGTGACCTCCTGGTTCTAGGTCAAAGCTTAACCACTGAGCCATGCCGTCTGGGCTCCTTATGTTTATTTTAAATAAACATAGCCCTAGCTGTTTTGGCTCAGTGAATAGAGTGTTAGCCTGTGGACTGAAGGATCCCAGGTTCAATTCCAACCATGGGCATATGCCCAGGTTGCAGGCTTGAACCCCAGTAGGGGGCGTGCAGGAGGCAGCCGGTCAATGATTATCTCTCATCATTGATGTTTCTATCTCTCTCCCTCTCCCTCTCTGAAACCAATAAAAATATATTTTAAAAAATTAAAAAAATAGTAAACATAAGTTGTACTTAGCCAAGGTCTAAATTTTGAAATGTAATGCAGTCATACTATACATACATTTAACCTTACTGTAATTTGACAGTACTCTCTGTGGTTGGAAGAGGAGAGAGACAAAAACCGATTTGGATGGTGAGGGCTCTTCTGCCTGCTGTTTCATTCAATTGGGTTTATCCCTTGGAAGTGGGTGTAAATATGTCTGAAACAGCCCATGTGTATCATATATCTATTTATGAAGGATATTTTAAGTTTTGCCAGCTACTAAAGTAGAAAGCATAGTTCATATGACTATTTTATGGACATCTTTAGTGCTCTGTGGGCAACTTTGATGAGGAAATTAAAAGACTAATTGGAGGCCACAGTTAACATTGACTAACAAAGAGTTAGGAGAACCAATAAAATTACCTATGGGATTTTTGCAAAGTCATCAGGTACGACATATTCATGGAAGTGTATGCAGAATGAATAATAGATATATATGTGTGTGTTTATATACACATATGTATCCTAGTTATACTTTAATTATATTTATGAGGTTTTTCTTTTTCCCCATGTAGATTCACCAGATACAGATTCATGAAAAATTCATCAGGGATAGTCAAGGAAAAGCAGAACCTGAACTTGATAAGGAAAATAAGAAACTGCTCTGCAGAAAGTGCAAAGCCTTTGCTTGTCATACAGCGGATATAAGAGTGATAGAGGTGAGCAGTCTTTCCCAAAGAACACTGGGTCATTTTTTAGCACTAATTAAAACTTACTCATTACTGGTGAGATATTTATAAGAATACTGTACTTTCCTTATAACCAATGTCATGGTCCATGTATTTTACAAAAGCTAAAAGTTAAAAACAACAACCACCTTAATTTCAACAATAAAGAAATCATTTTAAAAATTGCTGCACAGCCACCTAATTAAATATTATGTAGCCGTTAGAAATATGGCTATGCTAAATTCAGTGTTGTTCCCTGGATTAGATCTTAGAACAGATAAAGGGTTTTACTAGGAAAAGAGGTAAAATCTATAGTTTAGTTAATAGTAATGTGCTGATATTAACTTCTTAGTTTGGACAAATGTACTATGTTATGTAAGATGTTAGTCAGCATTCAGGAAAGATGAATTCAGGAATTCTCTGGACTACATTTGTAACTTACCTGTTAATCTAAAATTATTCCAAAGTCAGGTATTAAACAAAATGATTATGAAGTTTATATAGTATAATTTAAAACTCCTTATAAACTAATGGTAAAGCAGAAAAGTAATCAGGATACAAAATTATAAATATGCTATAATTATAGATGTGTGAAATAATAGTAGCGAACTGCTATCACTGTCATCAAAAAAGAAAAAAGAAAAACTGTACAGAAAAAAAGACTACAGGAAATATACTAATGTGTATTAATATTTAGCAAGATTCCATGATACTTTTCTCTCTTTGTACTATTTTATGTTTTCCAAACTTTCTTTTTGGGATATGGTTCACTTTTATAAACAAAATGTCTCCTTATTTTTAAAACACAGTGTCTGCAAGTTAACAAACTTTAAGATAAAAGGTTAGAAAAGTCTCCAAAGACAGACATTGGAGGTAACTCACCTGCTGCCGATACAGAGTTAGGTGGTGTCTGGGCTGGTTCAGATGACGACTGATGACTTAGGGTTCTGTTTGGTCTTCAGAAAACTGAAGTCTCTGATCCAACTGTTTGAGCAGGAAGCATATTAGGGGTGATCTGGCAAGTTCCTGGATCATTCTGAGTCTCCTTTAACTGTATAAGACCCTTTCAGCTGGGTGATTTTCTATTGGAAACGGCCCTTTTAGACTGTACATTTTCCTATGGATCTGCATTTGCTGTGCTGTGTGGCTTTTTTAAGGTTTGCTCTAAAGTTGGCTGTGGACACATTAATCCCTGACCCTATTCTGATCCACTCTGACCCTTGGTTGTTTTTCCCTGTGTCTCTTGGCTTATGCCTGTCAGGCCACTGGTGAGCTCAGGCTCCATGGATCTGCAACAAATACCCCTTTTGTTTCTGAATTAATAAAGAGTATCTACTTAAGAAGCCAGGTTGCCTGGCAACTTCTCAGTCCTTCTGGTCATGAGATGTCCCCTGTCAACTTACTTGCTCCTCCACCCCAACCCTCACTTCCACCCATGCGATTGGGAGTCGTGCTACATGGATTGGCCTTCAGGTGAATCCATATTTTCTTTCCCCACCTGTGAAATAAGTGGGATCCCACCTGCTCTTCATCGCAGATTATTGTGGAGTTCTCTCTTTTTTTTTCTTCTGAATATATTTTTATTGATTTCAGAGAGGGAGAGAGAGAGATAGAAGCATCAATGATGAGAGAGAATCATTGATCATCTGCCTCCTGCACGTCCTCTACTGAAGATCAAGTCCGAAACCCAGGCTAGTGCCCTGACCAGGAATCGAACCATGTGACCTACTGGTTCATAGGTCGATGCTCAACTACTGAGCCTGGCTGGAGTTTTCTTTTTAAATCACAATTGTGAACTGGTTCTAATGTTCTTTTTTTTTTTAATGTTTGATCCCTTCATCTATAGGAATGCCATTACACTGTGGTTGGAGATGCTTTCAAGGAGTGCTTCGTGACTAAATCACACCCCAAACCAAAGAGTGTGGGGATTTTTGAGAAGAAAGCAAAGGTATTCTGTGCCAGACAGAACTGCAGCCATGACTGGGGCATCCATGTGAAGTATAAGACATTTGAGATCCCAATCATAAAAATTGAAAGTTTTGTGGTGGAGGATATTGCAACTGGAGAGCAGAGACTGTATGCAAAGTGGAGGGACTTTCATTTTGAGAAGCTACCATTTGATCCTGCAGAAATGTCCAAATGACCTCAGGGCCACAAGCTTCCACTGCAGGGAATGGGTGATGGTGAGTGAAGGAGAAATTATCCCTGGTAGGCAAATCGCTTGTACCACGTGAAGATATTTACCTAAGGCTTGTACTGCTCTACATATTTATCACTGTACTCACCTTCTGTTCCTAGTTTTCTGCAGCTTGTATGATATTATATACGTAAAGCACACAGGAGTGGATCAGACCCTGAATGATTGATAGACCAGTAGAGCTCTAAGTACTTGGGAAAAATTTTAAAGCCTCACCTTATTCTCTTTCTGTTCTTCCCTTTGGAACCAACTGTCAGTGTACACCCAGTAGCCACTCAGTACGCATTAGAATAAATGAATGGATGGATGGAATGTTTCCATACTTCCCTTTCCTTACCACACACACACACACACACACACACACACACACACACGTGTACGTATGTACATTGATGATGGTTACAAATAATCAAGTTCTCCATGTAGCAATGTATGGCATGTAACCTTAAAATTCTATAGTAGGCAACTGTTAGTAATGGGGCATGTAAATAATATAGCATTTCCCGAAAAGTTGATTTCTCTTCTTTAGTTTATTGTACATCTTGCCCTATTATTTTCATAACCTGTGCTATTGTTCCCTTTCATTGGTTATCCCAAGCCATTTCCCAGTAATAGTTGATGGTCAACACTTGGACTGTTCTCAGTTAGCTCCCTTGGCTGATACTGATGAGGCAGTTTAATTTGGCTGTTCTTTCTGTTTAAAAAATCAGAATGCATACCCAAATGGCACTCCTGCCATTTAACAAGATTTGCTGTTGCTCCAGAGCTTAGCTTGGGGTTTTTCAGACATGGAGACAACTGCCTGAGTTTTGCTGTTTCTATCCAGGCCAGGGTATTCTATGTTGAATTCAGGGTAGGCTCTATAGTAATTTAAGCATCTTCCTAAAACAGATTCAGATTAGTTGTTTGTAATTCATGTTGGTGGTCCAAAAGTCATCTCATTAACATAATAAGAGACATCTTTGTCCAAGTGTTTTAGGAACTCTGCCAGAAAGGTGTGTGTTTGTGTGTGTGAAGACCAAATATACATATTATTATAAACCACAGTCTCACAAGTATCTCTCTTATTATGGAATTGCCTTTTTGGATGCTGTTGTTCAAGGACTCCAATAGAATATATAAAACATGCTAGAAATCTGTTTGAGAATAGTTCTTTCAAGGTTCTAAATGGTCCTTCCAGGCCTGGATGGTTTGGCTCAGAGGGTAGAGCATTGGCCTGTGGACTGAAGGACCCCACTTTCGATTCCGGTCAAGGGCACATGCTGGGTTTCAGGCTTGATCCCCAGTAGGGGGTATGCAGAAGGCTGCCAATCAGTGATTCTCATCATTAATGTTTCTATCTCTTCCTCTCCCTTCCTCTCTGAAATAAAAAAATACATATATATGTCTTTTTTTTTTTTTAATGGTCTTTCTAGATGAAGGTGAATAGTCTCTCTTCTCTTCTGCCAACAGAAGACAGACTAAAGCTGAAACAAGAACAACTTTCTTTGTTTGATGAGGAGAGCGGTTATAGGGTTTAGCCTCGGACGGACCTGCTGGCAAAGCCGCCAACAAGTCCCAGCTTAGAGGGCACAGCCCTCTTGGCATAATTAAGCTTGATCTTGTGATGCTCCCTAGATCCTTCCTGGGTAGCTAATGGGCTGTGGGAGGTGCAGCAAGGGCTGCCAAAACAAGTGAAACTCACAAGAACATTGTAACTATGGTGACCACTACTTGTTTACCTCTGACTATAAAATAAAGGCTCAGCTTGCGGTCTGGATCTGTTCTGTGGCCTCAGCGAGGCAGAGAAGAACCACCTAGACCCAGCTTATTCTCTTTGCCTGTTTTTTCTTCATCCTTCACCGGCCCTCCCTCAGGCTCGCCGAACCCTTGGCTGGCTGGCGCGGCACAGTTTAATTTTAGCATGGAGTCAAGCCATTGCCAGGCATAGAGCCTGGAACAGAGAAGGCACTTGGTTAATAATCACTGAATGAAAAAACCGAGTAAGTAAGATTTTAAGAATGAAAACTCTTGACTGATGTCCTAATACTGGTCATTGGATTCTGGATCAGAGGCTGCATTTCAGAACCAACTGGGAGTCTTTTTCATGGGCATATGCCCAGCCCTCATTAGAACATCCTGGCAGGATGTCCATCCACGTGTATTTCTTCAAGTTCCTCAGGACTTGAAAGTCCACAGGAACTAAGAGAGTTTGATTCTGATATGATTTGCACATCAGAGAATATAGCCTTCAGCATGAACCAGAGACACTCTCTAAGGTGGGAAGAATAGGCAAGGGTTTTAAAAACAAGAATCAAAGGGAGGGTTGCTAGGTAAACAAGACCATAAACTTACACCATCCATTTTCTGATTGGTGGGGCAACTGGACTCTCCAGGGTCTACTGGCCCAGTGGTCTCAGCAAGTGGGGTTGTGAGATGAGATGAATGGGTAGTTTCAGTTGACTCATGGTCAGCAGGTAGAGTCACAGGATATGGCCAGTGCCTCAATTGCCTTTGGAGTCTATAAAGGAAACTGGTAAAGCAAGTCTTGTGGTGAAATGAACAATGCAGGGAATGCAGTTGGTCAGGCAGACAGGTTAAACTGAAAAAATGGCCTAGTTACTCAAGCAGGGTCAGAGACCAGATTGCCAAAGGGCCTAGATATTAGTTCGCAAAATTATGGTATTAGAATCCTCAGGTGGTTTATTATACAATTCATTTTACAACCTCAGATCTTCTTATCTGTGGTCCCTGCCAGTGCTGACATTGTGGTATTTTCACCTGAAATGAGAAGTCACCTTGAAGCAAGCTCCTGCTTGTAAAACACGTCAGTAAATTTTGATCCTTGCCCTTAAATCTGACATTCTTTGAATGTAAAAAGCAAATAATCAGACCATCAGCATTTCCTTAAGTGTGTCCTGTGGAGCACTGGTGTTGGGAGCTGCTCCAGAGAAAGCGCTCTGTGGTCAGGCAGGTCTCTCTCTGTATGCTGCCACCTCTCCCCTCCAATGTGTGATTGTGTGTCGCTGCGTCAGTTCTGTGGTAATAAGACTCATTTAATCCAGTAGGTCCCAAGTACACTGTCCCTGGAACCCTTTAATTCATTTACTTATTTTTTTTAATTTAAAAAAATGTGCCCTAACTGGTTTGGCTCAGTGGATAGAGCGTCGGCCTGCAGACTCAAGGGTCCCAGGTTCGATTCCAGTCGAGGGCATGTACCTTGGTTGCAGTCACATACCCAGTAGGGAGTGTGCAGGAGGCAGCTGATAGATGTTTCTCTCTCATCAATGTTTCTAACTATCCCTCTCCCTTCCTCTCTGTAAAAAAATCAATAAAATATATTTTTAAAAAATGTATTGATTTTAGAGATAGAGGAAGGCACAGAGAGAGGAAGGGAGAGAAAAACATTGATTTGTTATTCCACTTATTCATGCATTCATTAGTTGCTTCTAGTATGTGCCCTGACTGAGGATCGAACCTGCAACCCTGGCATATTAAGCAGAAGCTCTAACCAACTGAGCAATCCAGCCAGGGCCTGACCCTGGTACACTTTTAAAAGAAAAATCTTTATTATTGAAAGTATTACATATGTCCCCTTTATTCTTCCATCAACCCCTTTCAGCCTCCCCTGCCCCAGGCCCTCACCACCCCACTGTCTGTGTCCATGGGTTATGCATATATATATACAAGGTCTTTGCCTGGAACCCTTTTTTAAAAAAAATGTTTTTATTGATTTCAAAAAGAGGGAGAGGGAGAGAGAGATAGAAACATGAATGATGAGAGAGAATCATTGATTGGCTTGTCCCGTACTAGGGATTGAGTACCCGGGCCTGTGCCCTGACTGGGAATCATACCGTGACCTCCTGGTTCATAGGTCGACCCTCAACCATTGAGCCACACTGGTTAGATAATAGTGGCTAGAACACTATTATTCATAGGACATCCTGAACATCCTGTAGAAGCACAGTGGAGGTATACAGCTCTGATGCTGACTAGACAACCAGAACCAAATTAGAATATTAATTTCAGGATCAAACCAGTTTTATTATACTGAGTAATAAAACTATACATTTCATTAAACAAATCTGTGTTTAATATATAGGCCTTAGAACTTGGGATGCAAATTATTGAAACAGTTAAAAATATCAGCTGTAATTATATAATCCTTGTTCATGGTAATTTGGCTGAGTGAACAAAAGTGACTTGGGCATTAAATTCTGTTTGTGGTCATGACATTTAACAACTTTCTAAGAAGGCAGCTAGTGGAACCTTCGTTACTGTTTTCAAGAAGTAACTCCAGAGGAGAAACCAAGATGGCGGCATAGGTAAACACCTGAACTTGCTGCCTCGCACAACCACTTCAAAACTACAACTAAAAGACAAAACGGACATCACCCACAACCACAGGAAGGCTGGCTGAGTGGAAATTCTACAACTAGAAGGAAAGACAAAAGCACACTGAGACTCAGAGAAGCTGTGGAAGTAAAGTGCAGAGGTATGAAGGCGCATGCGCAGAGAGGGCTGGCAACTGAGTACGCGGTTGTCTTTCTCAATCGGGAGGGAGACACAAGCTCCCGACTGCTCTGAACTCCAGTTCCAGGCAAGACTCTGGGGACCCAGACTCATACGGGGAGAAACTGGACTGTCTGGCATCGGGTGGAACTTGAGGGCAGCCTTCTCTCAGAGGTGCTTGCAGTGATTACCGCGGGTCACTGAGACCCAGGGGCCTCTTAGGGCAGGGCTGACGGGAAGCCATTGCTGTTTGCTCTGCCCTGAGACCCTGCCCCACCAAGCTGTGTGCAGAGGCTTTTGCATATGAATGGCCTGGTCCTTTGAATTTTAAACTTACCTAACAAACTGCAGCTGAGTCAGAGAGACCCAGAACATCCAAAAGAAGGCCCAAGGCTCCACAGCAGCTTGTATTGCTTCACAGCTGGGCCTCATCTGGGAACCTCCAAAACCCAAACAAAGAAGAGGAATCTGCAGATCTCTCCGTAGCCCCTGCTGGGTGGCCTCAGGCAGAGGCTAAATTAGCACCTCCTTGGAGATCCAAGAGCCAGTGTACCCAGTGGTCAGAGTGTAACCATCCAGATTACATCTCCTTAGATCTATAAGGGACACACTCAGGGGGCAAACTCAGTGAGCACCAAAGCCCCACTGAAGCAAGTCTTGTCTTATAAGGGTGTCTCCAGCACAGAAGTTCTCCCAGCGTAGACACAACTGATCCTCACAACCAATTGGCCTGGAGGTCAATTCCCCCCAGTGATACCAACAACAATCAAGGCTTAACTACAACAAGACTGTGTACACAGCCCACAAAGGGGTGCACCAAGAGTGTCCACCTCAGGTAACTGGGGAGGCTGAGCCACTGGGCCCTATAGGACACCTAGCACACAAAGCCACTCTATCAATGCAGGTAAGCAGCCAAAATGTGGAGACAAAGAAACAGGTCACAAATGAAAGAAATGGAGGATATAGAGTTCAAAACCACGGTTATAAGGTTCTTCAAGAATTTTCTAGAAACCACCGATAAATTTAGTGAGACCCTCGAAGATATGGAAAAGGACCAACTCTAAATTAAGCATACACTGACTGAAATAAAAAATAATATACAGAGATCCAACAGCAGACAAGAGGATCGCAAGAATCAAGTCAAAGATTTGAAATACAAAGAAGCAAAAGACATCCAACTGGAAAAGAAAAAAGAATCCAAAATATGAAGATAGTGTAAGGAGTCTCTGGGACAACTTCAAGCGTACCAACATCCGAATTATGGGGGTGCCAGAAGAGAGAGAGCAAGATATTGAAAACCTATTTGAAGAAATAATGACAGAGAACTTCCCCCACCTGGTGAAAGAAATAAACTTACAAGTCTAGGAAGTGCACAGAACCCCAAACAAAAGGAATCCAAAGAGGTCCACACCAAGACATATCATAATTAAAATGCCAAGAGCAAAAGACAGAGAATATTAAAAGCAGCAAGAGAAAAACAGTTAATTACCTACAAGGGAGCACCCATACAATTGTCAGCTGATTTCTCAACAGAAACTATGCAGGCCAGAGAGGAGTGGCAAGAAATCTACAAAGTGATGAATAGCAAGAACCTGCATCCAAGATTACTCTACCCAGCAAAGCTATCATTCAGAATTGAAGGTCAGATAAAGAGCTTCATAGATAAGAAAAAGCTAAAGGAGTTCATCACCACCAAACCAGTATTATATGAAATGATTAAAGGTATTCTTTAAGAAGAGGAAGAAGAAGAAAAAGGTAAAGATAAAAATTATGAACAACAAATACATATCTATCAACAAGTGAATCTAAAAATCAAGTGAATAAAAAATCTGATGAACAGAATAAACTGGTGACTATAATAGAATCAGGGGCATAGGAAAGGAGTGGACTGACAATTTTTTGGGGGAAGGGGTGTGGGGATGCGGGAAGAGACTGGACAAAAACCATACACCTACGGATGAGGACAGTGGGGGGGAGGTAAGGGCACGGGGTGGGTTGGGAACCAGGTGGAGGGGAGCTATGGGGGGAAAAAAAGAGGAACAACTGTAATAATCTAAACAATAAAGATTTATTTAAAATAAAAACAAAAAGAAGTAACTCTAGCCCTGGCTGGTTTGGCCTAGTGGATAGAGTGTAGGCCCTCAGACTGAAGGTCAAGGGCACATACCTCTTTGCAGTCTAGATCTTCGGCCCTGGTTCTGGTCAGGGTGTGTGTGGAAGGCAACCAATCAATGTGTCTCTCTCATATCCATGTTTTTACTCTGTCTCTTTCCCTCCCTTCCACTCTCTCTAAAAGTGGATGGAAAAGTATTCTCGGGTGAGGATTAATAGGGGAAAAAAGTAACTGCATTGCTCCTATGTAGCCATGCAGGGTAACAACACTGTCCTAACGTAACCCTGGAAGAGAAACTATGCCAAAATAAGGTTCTTCATTTAAGTAACTAGGAAACTCCCAATATTTTTAGACTAGGAAATACTGAGAGACAAATATCTAAGGTCACAAATTACTAACTGTTATCCTAGAACTGCTGGTGGCCATGTCCCCTGGCACCTGGAGTGGCCCAGAAGAATGAAGCCGTTGCAAATGGAAGGTAAGATGAAATGGGGAATGATAGGGAGATAACCTGAGTTTGAACCACTAGAGCCAATCAAGCTTGTGGCCATGGCCACCCCTGATTTTCAAGTTCTATAAATCAATTATTATTATTTCTCTTAAGCTAGAGTTGTGCTTCTACCACCATAACAAAGAGAGTCGTGACTAATATATTCTCCTCCTAGGTTACTCTCCACCTACATGAAGACTGTCCTTTAGCCAAAGATACATGTGCTCATTTGCTGCATTAAATACATTTGACTCACTGCACACCAAAGAAGGCTTGTTTCCGTAGGAGGGATTCAAGCAGTCATGGCTTTAGAAGCCTTGAAGAACAAAGAAAATGGGAATCAGAGAGAAAGAGAATGGGGACTGGCAGGTGCAGCACGCGTAATTTGGAGAGTAAGAGGACCGGTGCCTTCTTGAGAAACCAAGTAAAAGGGGATATTTGTTTAGCCTTGGAGTGGGCAAGGATGTGACACTGGCCAAGAACAGGAGGATAGTATGTGTGTTTGGGGGTAGAGGAGGAGAATCCAGAAGTGAGGGGACCCCATTCCAGAAGTCATAACCACAAGAACCTGTTAACCTGTAACCTCCAAATCCAGGAGCTAGACAGCTCCCAGAAGCTCAGTGATGGAGAGCTAAGTAGGTGGAGGTCTGTTTTCAAAGCCGTTCTTAGCGTTTGTATGACAGGGCTGGTCCTAATTTGAGGGTCACAGGCTGTTTTTGTACAACAGGGTTTGTGGTTGTTTTTTTCCCCCCTCCATTTTGTTTTGTTGTTTGTTTGTTTTTGGTAATTGTTATTCATGAACACAAGATAGATACCAGGACCTCAGAGACACCTGTCTTGTCTCTCATCTGGGAAGAGGTGAAGATAAGACTCAATCCTGGGTGTTCTGATGACCAGGCCATCTCCCCTGAGTGCTAAAATTGAGATTTAAAATTTATTACAAGGAGATTAACCTATAATCTATAAGGTACTCTGTTATGGTCTAAATGTTTGTGTCCCCTCCTACCACAAATTCTTATGTGAAAGCCTCTTCCTTTGGAGATGGGACCCCTATGGAAGTAATTAAGGTTAAATGAGGTCATATTGGTGGGGCCTTGATTCAATAAGTTTAGTACCCTCATTAGAGGAGACTCCAGAGAGCCAGTTCCTTCCCCCTCTGGCTGTATGCACTGAGGAAAGGCCATGTGAGGACACAGTGAAGAGGTAGCCATCTGCATGCCATCTGCATTCTCACCTGAAAATTAATTGGCTGAAATCTTGATTGTAGACTTCTAGTCTCCAGAACTATGAGAAAATAAAGTTTTGATGATTGAGCCACCTGATCTGTATTTGGTTGTGGTAGCTAGAAGCTACTAAGACATGACCTGAAACAACTTCAGTAATGAAACTGAACAGATAAACTATAGGACATAAAAAGATTATGATCAGTCCTAGCTGGTTTGGCTCAATGGATAGAGCGTCAGCCTGCGGACTGAAGGGTCCCAGGTTCAATTCCAACCAAGGGCACATGCCTGGGTTTCGGGCTTGATCCCCAGTAGGGGTCATGCAGGAGGCAGCCAATCAATGATCCTCTCTCATCATTGATGTTTCTATCTCTTTCTCCCTCTCCCTTCCTCTCTAAAATCAATAAAATATATTTTAAAAAAATTATGATCAGCCCTCACTGGGTTGCTCAGTGGTTAGAATATTGGCCTGAGGACTGAAGGGTCTCAGGTTCAATTCCAGCCAAGGACACGTTACCTGGGTTGCAGGCTCAATCAGGGCACATTCCAGAGGCAACCAATCGATTTGTTTCTCTCACATCGATGTTTCTCTCTCTGTGTGTCTCCCCTCCCTTCCACTTTCTAAAAATTCAATGGAAAAAAATATCCTCTGGTGAGAATTAACAAAGCAAAAAATTATGATCAGCTCAACATCCTTACATGATTGCTACTGCTGCATTCGTGTCTGCTCCCATACAGCGCCGAGATCATGTTGGTTCCTCAACACTTGCATTTTACCTGCACAGCACTGATGTACTAGTAATTGGTTGTGAAAACCGGAGAAATTAAGGTCAGTTTGGTTTGGGGAAGCTGCAGTCTAAGGTTCACTCTGCTCTAAATAAACCAAAACTATTGCCACACACACAACAGAATTAAATTCCAAACTAAAAAAATTTTCCTTGAAAATAGATTTAATTGCATTCAAATTAGAAATATTCTGCGTGTCTCTCCAAAACCACCTCCAAACGAAGTTCTCTTATTGACAAATGAAAATTTTTCTGGGGAAAATTTTGAAGGTAGTAAAAGAAAACTTCACGTATCTTTAAAGTCAGTCCATCAAAAGGCACATAATAGAAAATGTCATTTGACCTGTCCACGAGGGGTCATGGGAGAGGGGGAGAATTGCAACCACCACTGTCATCTGCAGTCCTAAAAAGTTCTTATCTACCATGTCAGCGAACGCTGCTATAATAAGGCAAAGGTGAATGGCTTTCAGGGGCAAGGTCTCATTGAGCCGAGGAGAACAGAGAGGAACGAAAAAGAGGACAGGAGACACCTTATGAGAAGATGTATTTGTTCATCTTCGGAACAATGAGAGGCTAAGCACGAAAATGCAGCATCACTTTGAAGACCAGCTTAGTTCTTCCTGGCACTACCGACATTCCCACCATTCTAACTTCCAAATTTTAGAAGAAGTTAAAAAGACTAACAAAAATAGAGGATGCAGAAACTGCCGAGTTTGTGTTTGGAGGAACTCTGGTGCTCAAGTGGAGCGCAGCTGGCTGGTGGCGCTGCGCACCCTCTGGATGCAGCTCCCAGTGCAGATCGAAGAAATGAGGGCCTCCTTGGCCATCTTGAGGATCACGTAGTTGAGGATCACCCCATTGTGGCAGTGAGCTTCCTGTCAGTGTCAAATCTCATGATTGCCTGCCAGGTCTTCCTGGCGGTCAGCTGCAATGACAAAGAAGCAGAGAAGGACCCCTGAGGAAGGAAGCATGGGTGCTCTGTTAGGAGAAGCTTCTGCCCCTCAAAGTACAGTCCGCACACTGACAGCCTGGGAACTTGCGCAGTCTCAGGCCCTGGGCCACGCCCGCTGACTTAGAAGTTGCATTTTAACGAGATTCCCAGCAGGCTTATCTGCACCAGAAAGCACTGCAGAGTAGACATGATGGGGGCGGGGGCGCCTCTCAGGGCAGCAGTATACAGTGACGTTGGTGATGATATTTTCCACATCATCTCGGGAAGCTCTGTGTGGACAGAAGGGTCTCTGGTCCGCAGAGGTTTCATTAAGGTTGCCCCTTAGGCAGCTGGCCCAGCCACTCACCCTGGGACACAGACCTCAGCAGCTGCCTCTACCTGGGTGTCTAATCCGCCTGGGACCTTGGTGCTGGGCACTTCCTCCCTGCCACGCCCAGGGAGCTGGGCTAATCAATGCCTGAGGCGTGGGGATAGGGAGAGGGTTCATATTTTTATAATAAAAAGGTGTTTTTTAGGTAATGTTCTGTCCCCCAGCTTTCATCACTATTCTCTGGGCTGTGATAGGGAGAAATGGGAGACAGCTGTAAGGTAAGAATGACAATGACGAAAACTCTACGAGTAAATAGAAATACATAATAAATCAACAGGTGTCCTCCTTACTGTGTTGTGAAGACAGGTAGAAAGGGTGCTGGTAGGACTCCTAAGTCTAATGTAGTCCTACTAAATGATTTTTTTCCTTTCCAAATCTCACAGAGTTCCTCCTAAGAAGATTGATTACAAACATAAGGTCCCTTTCAGCTGGGCTTACCTGGACTTGGCCTTTCATTCGTGGTTTGAGGTTTTCTGGGATGCTGATGGTGTATTGTTCCTGCCCCCATGAGTCCCAGGGTGTCTGCAGTCTCCTCAGGGGGATATTTGAGAGGGGTTACCCCCATTCTCACCAAGAGAGGAATTTGGACAATTTTTCTTTAGACACACAGAAACGTAACAAAGGGTTTCTTAAGCCAAAACTCTTCTTACACCTAAATTCTTTATAAGCACCAGTTAACCCTTTACATAAAACATTACCTCTGGTTAAAAAATAATGCAGTAATGGCCCGGCCGGTGTTGCTCAGTGGTTAACGTCGACCTATGAACCAGGGGATCACAGTTCAATTGCCGGTCAGGGCACATGCCCCGGCTGCGAGCTCCATCCCCAGTAATGGGTGCAGGAGGCAGCTGATCAATGGTTCTCTCTCACCATTTATGTTTCTACCTCTCTCTCCTCCCTTCCTCTCTGAAATCAACAAAAACATATCTAAAGAAATAACGCAGTAGCTCGTCTGCACTGATTGCCTACACAGGACAGGCTCTATGCAAGCACTTCAGTGATTCCCATTCCTCCTCCACAATCCTGGGAGGTAGATGCGATTATTGTTTCCTTTACCGAGGCGGTCAGGGCTGTATTTGGTACTTGAACCCATGCCATTGTATCTGGAATCCACACCACAAAACAAACGGACAGCTGTCTGGAGAATGCTTTATCAGAGTCAGTCTCGGCTCACTGACTGAAAACAAATGGGAGGAGCTGTTACAGTGGGGAGAAGTGTTAAGTGGCCTCAGGGTCTTGAATACCACCACACTAGATTTGTTCATTTCCCTATGGTTTAAAACTGCCGGAGATGGGGTAGAGAATTATATCCTGTTTTTCTAGTGAGCAAAAGAAATCTAGACAGATGCACTCAAGAATAAACTTTCTCACAGACATTGCATTTTTTTTTTTAAAAAATGGGAAATCTGCCAACTGTATTTTATTAAAGGCAGAGCTAAGGACTGGTCACTTACATAAAATGTGGCCATTTGAATAAATAGCACTCATCTGAGTTATCTAACAAAGAAACTGGCACAAAAGAGATAAGAACAAAATGATGTCTTTCTGTAATACATAATTTTACAAATTTTGTGAAAATAAATGTTACCAATTTTTGCTTAAATGGTCTTCTCCGATATTTCTCTGGCATTAGATGATTCTTGGTCAAGTTTTAGATTTGGGCCTGGCCAGTGTGGCTCGGCGGTTGAGCATGGACCCTGGAAACAGGAGGATTCCTGGTCAGGGCACATGCCCGAGGTGTGACTCGATCCCCAGTAGGGGGCGTGCAGGAGGCAGCCTACTGATATCCTCCCCTTGATGTTTCTATCTCTCCATCCCTCTCTCTTCCTCTCTCTCTAAAACAGTGGTCGGCAAACTGCGGCTTGCGAGCCACATGCGGCTCTTTGGCCCCTTGAATGTGGCTCTTCCACAAAATACCACGGCCTGGGCAAGTCTATTTTGAACAAGTGGCGTTAGAAGAAGTTTAAGTTTAAAAAATTTGGCTCTCAAAAGAAATTTCAATCGCTGTACTGTTGATATTTGGCTCTGTTGACTAATGAGTTTGCCGACCACTGCTCTAAAACATCAATAAAAGTTTAGATTTGGGGCCCATTTATTATAAAAAGAGTCTATGCTTTCTCCACTGCGTTTGTATCACAGTCCAGAAAACAAAGGGGATGCCATTCTTTGGAGCAGCACCTGCTCCACAGGCTATTGCCGCAGGTGCAGGCATTCAGGCGGTCACAGGTTTTCCCACCCTCCACTGCGCTCCAAGGGCAACTTTAAAACCCCTGTATTAGACTTCTTGATTGTGTTGAATTCCTTGGTGTATTATAAAGCGTTTCTTAAACCTCCAGTTTGTTTACAATACATTTTTGCAACCTAAAAGCTTCAGTCTCCAGTTGTGTTTGAGAGAGAGGAGCTTCAATTTCCTCAAAGATCTTTAAACAAAAATTTTTAAAAAATATTTTTATTGATTTCAGAGAGGAAGTGAGAGAGATAAAAACATCAGTGACGAGAAAGAATCATTGATCGGCTGCCTTCTGCATGCTCCACACTGGGGATCGAGCCTGCAACTCCAGCATGTGCCCTTGACCGTAATGGAACCCAGGACCCCTCAGTCACAGGCCGATGCTCTATCCACTACACACTAGAGCTAAAACAAAATTTTAATGAATTGATTTTTAAAAATGGTATGGGGTTGCCAGGACCATTCAATAGGGGAAGGGTGGTCTTTTCAACAAATGTTGATATCAGATATGCACATACAGAAGAATCAAGTTGTAGCCTGACTTTATACCATGTGCAAATTATTAACACAAAATGGATCAGAGACCCAAATGTACGAGCTAAAACTACAAAACTTTAGATGAGGACACAAAGGAAGAGACTTACTGGATACTGATATTGGACCTAGTAATATCTTTTTGATATGACACCAAGCAACCAAAGAAAAAATAGATAAATCAAACTTCATTGAATTTAAAAACATTTGTGCATTAGAAGACATTACCAATATAATGCAAAGGCAACTCACAGAATTTGAGAAAATGTTTGCAAATCATATCAGATGGCAACCCCGTGCAATGCTGGTAGAAATGTAAAATGGTGCAGCCACTGAGGAAAACATAGAAAAAGATTAAACATAGAATTATCATATCTAGCAATTATGTTTTTTAATATGTACATACACACAGAATGTACATATAAACAGGACCTCAAACATTTGTACTACAATAATGATTGCAGCAGCATTATTCAGAATAGTAAAATGTGGACATAACTCATATCTATTCAGGCATGAATTTTTGTTTCTTTGAACAAAACATGGTACATTCATACAATGGAATTCACCTTTAAAAAAAAGAAAATTCTGACACATGCTACACCATGGATGAACCTTGAAAATATTACAGGGTACAGACCCAGGTTGTGGGTCTCATCCCCAGTCCGGGCGTGTATGGGAGGCAACCGATAGATGTTTCTCACATTGATGTTTCCTCTCTCTCAAATCAATAAAAATACGTTCTCAGGTGAGGATTAAAAACAACTGCAAAACTGTTATTCCCTGGAGCATTTCAGATCTTGCTGCGTGGCATACATTGTCCGTTTGGTTCAAATAAACTCATAAAAGTTCTCTACAGTTGTGGACATTCCTTTTGTGGATACTAGAGTAGTCATATTTATAGAGACAGGAAGTAGAATGGTGGCTGCCAGGGGCCGTGGGAGGGAGGAATGCAGAGTTGTAATGAGGATAGAGTTTCAGTTTGGCGAGGTGAAAAGTTCTGAACATGGACAGTGGTGATGGCTGGACAACAATGTGAATGAACTTAATGCCACTGAACTCCACACTTAAAAATAGCTAAAACAGAAATTTTGTTACGTACATATTACCGCAGTAAAAAGGGTTATGCATCTGATTGTGCTTTTAGGGTTATCAATTCAATGCTCAATAGAAATCAGTTTACAAATTCACACGACCTTGACTCCATTTTTATAAAAATAATTTAAAACATGCATAGAAAGAGGTGATGTGAAAGGCACACAAGGTAATGATATATACTTTTGTTGTTGTTAATCCTCTCCCGAGGATATCTTCCATAGATTTTTAGAGAGTGGAAGGGAGGGGAAGAGACAGAGAGAGAAACATTGATGTGAGAGAGACGCATCAATTGGTTGCCTCCTGTATGTGCCCTGGATGAGGACCGGGGATCAAACCTGCAACCAAGGAACATGCTCTTTTTTATTAAAAAAAATTTTTTTTTATTGATTTAAGAGAGGAAGGGAAAAGGAGAGAGAGATAGAAACATCAATGATGAGAGAGGATCATCGATTGGCTGCCTCCTGCATGCCCCCACTGGGGATCGAGTCCGCAACCCAGGCGTGTGCCCCGGACTGGAATCAAACCCGGGACCCTTCAATCTGAGGGCAAACCGACAAGGGCAAGGATGTATATTTTTACAAAGGTATTTTCAACAATGAGTTTGTTTATGTAATAAAAAAGGAAAATGTACAGTGTTTCTAGGGACTTCTTAATTATGTACATTAATATTTAATATATTTTCTTTACTTAAAACGTTTACACAGGTTCATTTAAATCCTAACATTAAATACAGGTTAAAGTAAAAATCACTGAAGTAAATGTCATTAAAGGAAAGTTCTTAAACGAAACCTCAGGAAAAGCACGTTGAGGAAGACAATCCATAACCCAGAATGGGGAGGTAAAAGTAGCTTGTCTTTCAGCCTTTCCTCTTCCTCCTGTTAAATCAAATTCTTCCGTAAATAACTCCTTTCTGTCGGTTTTGAGAAAGGCTTGGGAAGGAAAGGAGCCTTACAAAATGCCTGGCCTCCACGGGAGAACCCGCCTACACCCTCCCTTTAGGCCAGTGATTTGGGTATTGCCGTACCCTTCCAGGTTCTTCCAAAACCCAGCTGCACCCCTCCTGAAACCATGATAAGGCATCTGCCCGAGGGCTCTGCATTCTGGCACCCTGCCCCGCCTTTACTGTCTAATAAACAGGAATCACTCGCCGGATTATCCCGTCCTCAGCCTTCGGGGAGATTTCGGGGCAGGCCAGGTACGCTGAAAAAGCACTTGGAGCTCCCCACATGCTTCTTTTCGGGCTGAGCTCCTGAATTCGGGGTAATGGGGTGATCCGGACCCCAGGGAGGCGCCGAGATCCTCAGCACAGTCCCTGGGCCCTCCTCTCGCCTCCCTCCACACCTCACTCCCTGGGATCTGCCTGGGGCAATTCGGAGCGAACCTAATCAGGTGTCGGAATTCCACGCTCGCAGGCCCCGCCCACAGGCCTCATCAGCCAATCGAGGCGCTGGCAGGCCACGTGGGGGCGGGCCGCTCGGGCAGAATCCCGGAGGCTTTAAATCGCTGCCTCGGAGGAGTCACAGCCGTCGCAGATCCTGGACCCGCACGTGCTGACTGTTCCTGCTCGGATGCGCCCCCGAAGGTGAGCGTCGCGGGCCGGGCTCGACGCTGCTGGGCCACCCCGGGAACCAGCCTTGCGGGTGGAGGGTTCGGGAGTTCCAGGAGGCACCGTCCCGGGTCCTGGCATGGCGGGCAAGGCAGCCTGACCTCCGTCTGCTGGGCTCCCTGCGCTCGAGGCAGCGGTGGGCTTGTATGGAGGGCGGAGCAGGCCGCACCTCCCAGGCCCGGCCCTGCAGGGCTGGTGTCCCCGGCCCCAGCGGTGCTCTGAGCCTCGGTAGAGTCTGTCCCCGTCCCGGGTGCAGGAGAGGGGTCTCTGGGCTGTTTTTCTCCACCCACATGCTTGGCCTTCCTCCACAGTCCTTTGTGTAAATACTTGGGAGGATAAATTCATTTTTTACACCTGTAACGTCTCAAGGAGGTAGGATGGCTTTCTAGGAGGATTGGTATAATCAGATACTACTTTCTTTTCCCTTCCTAGGTTTTGAAACATGAATCCTTCATTGTTCTTGATTGCCATTTACTTAGGAATAGCTTCAGCTGCTCCAAAACTTGATGGAAGTTTAGAGGCACGATGGCACCGGTGGAAGGCAACGCACAGAAAACTATATGGCTCGGTTGGTAACATCTGAAATTATCCAGAGGGATCCCTCAGAATGGTCCAGGCTTTTGGGAGTTTATAGCAGAAAGTAGCTTTTTTTTTTGTTTCGTCCTTTAAAAAATGTTTTTATTGCCCTGACCGGTTTGGCTCAGTTGATAGAGCATTGGGCTGTGGACGAAAAGTCCTGGGTTGGATTCCGGGTTCGATTCTGGTCGAGGGCGTGTACCTTGGTTGCAGGCTCGATCCCCAATAGGGGGTGTGCAGAAGGCAGCTGATCGATTTTCTCTCATCAGTGTTTCTAACTATCCCTCTCCCTTCCTCTCTGTAAAAAATCAATAAAAATATTTCTTATTGATTTCAGAGAGGAAGGGAGAGGGAGAGAGAGATAGAAATATCAATGATGAGAGAGAATCATTGATTGGCTGCCTCCTGCATGCCCCCTACTGGGGATCGAGCCCGCAACCCAGGAATATGCCCTTGACCAGAATTGAACCTGGGACCCTTCAGTCCCTAGGCCTAGGCTCTATCCACTGAGCCAAACCAGCTAGTGCAAACAGTAGCCTCTTGAGGCAATGACTTCATGACACCCATTACTGAGCACAATATGGGCAAACCTCGCTCGTGTATGGGTGCTAGAGAACAGAAGTATAAACCTTTCCTGGCTCTGGTTTCTCTTCTGCAGTTCCACTTGGTGAAGGTGACTTGGTTTTAAGTAGAAATAAAAAGGATCGGTTGATTATATGTTTGCCTCTAAAAAAAGGATCGGTTGATTATATGTTTGC
The DNA here is from genome assembly GCA_026230045.1 of Corynorhinus townsendii. Taxonomy (NCBI): domain Eukaryota; kingdom Metazoa; phylum Chordata; class Mammalia; order Chiroptera; family Vespertilionidae; genus Corynorhinus; species Corynorhinus townsendii. The sequence continues at coordinate 146,571,441 of JAPDVU010000005.1, read as the reverse complement.
CTCTAGAATGAAGAAGGATGGAGGAGAAGAGTGTGGGAGAAGAATATGAAAATGATTGACCTGCACAACCAAGAATACAACCTAGGGAGACAGAGCTTCACCTTGGCAATGAATGCTTTTGGTGACATGGTGAGTGTGGCTCACCTTGCGCCTCCTCTCCTCACTCAGTACTATACCAAAATAAAGCCTTGCCTGCCAACATTCTACTTTCTTTTCCTTGAAGACCAAGGAAGAATTCACGCAGGTGATGAACGGCCATCAAAACCAGAAGCACAAGAAAAGGAGAGTGTTCCGGGAACCTTACGCTGCTGAAATCCCCCCAACCGTGGATTGGAGGGAAGAAGGCTATGTAACTCCCGTGAAGAACCAGGTATGACAATATTCAGCAGGTCTCTCTCCAGGAGTAAAGCCATAAAGGAGTTGGCGTCATGGCTGTGGTAGACTGTGGGACAATATGTGTTTCACTAATTTTGAAGAGTTTACACATTGTTGGCAAAACCTTGCTATTTGTTCTGCAGACTGAGAGCTTCTGTACTGTTTTCAGGGTCAATGTGGTTCTTGTTGGGCGTTTAGTGCAACTGGTGCCCTTGAAGGACAGATGTTCCGGAAAACGGGCAAACTTATCTCACTGAGTGAGCAGAACCTTGTGGACTGCTCTCAGGCTCAAGGCAATGAGGGCTGCAATGGTGGTCTCATGGATAATGCCTTCCAGTATGTGAAGTCCAACGGAGGCCTGGACTCAGAGGAGTCCTATCCATATCAAGCAAAGGTAAGCAAAGTTCTAACCTTTACGCCATTCCTTTTGAAAGTTGAACACCTTAGAGCAAACAGATGCCATATTTAGAATTCATATTTTATTTTACTTTTAATTTATTTTAGAATTCATATTTTAGACTGTAGAGTCTATATATGTAAACCGTCAGAACTTTCATCAAAATATATCAGTCTTGAACAGCTCTGTTTGGGATGTTCACGGTTCTTATTTCTGTGTTATATGGAGACATACATACCATTCTACATATAGCACACTGTTCTTCAGAGTGAAACATTTCTTATGGAGAGATAGACCGACAGCATCTCATTGAATAGACACCAGCTAGTTTTTCATTTTCAAAACAGCCAGTAGCATTTCACAAACTTAACCTGGAAATCATGAAGCTGCCTACTGTCTGAAACTCATGCTTCCCGGGAGGTGGGTTAGTAATCAAATCTCTTCCCCTTTACCTTTAAAGGTTGGACCCTGCAAATACAGGCCCGAGGATTCTGTTGCCAATGTCACTGGCTTTGTGGACGTCCCTGGGCAGGAGAGTGCCCTCATGAAGGCAGTGGCAACTGTGGGGCCCATCTCTGTTGCTATAGATGCAAGCCATCTTAGCTTCCAGTTCTATGAAGATGGTAAGCATTGTCTACGTAGAAATTTAGGCAGAAAAACTGGAAAACCACCATGACACGAAGCAAGATTCACTCTTTGGTGTGCATATTTTCTGGGAGTGTGTGGATTTAGCATTTTTCACTGTGCACACACACTTAATATCTTTCCCTGTTGTTTCCATTTGACATTCCTTGAGCTATGTCCTCATGATTTTAAGCACTTCATAAATATATTTAAATGGCTACATAATTTGATTGGTATAGCTTAATAATGTATACTTTACCTTTTTCCAGTTGTTAGGCCTTTAAAATTTTCCAAAGAATTTTACTGTTGTAATTAAAACTATAGAGATCCTTTGACTCAAGTAATTTTGCATTCTGTGCTGTTTCCTAAGACTGACATCCTAAAAGTAGAATGACAAGTCTTCCAGAAGAGTCTTTATGCCTCCTGACTGACACATTGTTTATAAAAGAGATTGTGCCAATTCAGATTTCTGCTAGTATTAGATGAGGGCCTAAGTCCCTAGCCTAGGTTTAAAAAAAAAGATCTAGTTTCCAAATCATACTTGGTTTTATGTCACTTAGCTGAATTTTGAGATGCCTTCCTTACTGTAGGTGACCTGCAGGGCACTGTCACCTGCCACTGGGAGGTCCTCATGCCGATGTTGAATTTTACTTTCCCAGGCATTTATTATGAGCGGCACTGCAGCAGCGTGGATCTAGATCATGGCGTTCTGGTGGTTGGCTATGGCTTTGAAGGAGAAGAATCAAGTAACAATAAATATTGGATTGTCAAGAACAGGTATAAACTGCTAAAAATACTTACATTGGAAAAGGGAGATATTTTTTGGAATCAGTGTATGGATGCAGGTCTTCAAACTCTTGAGCACACTTCTGAAATTCCAGAAGTCTTTTTTTTCTCTTCTCTATAGTCCTGTTTATTTTATTTTATTATTTTTTTGGTTAATCTTCACTAGGAATTTTCTTCCTTGCATTGATTTTTAAATTTATTTTATTTTTAAAATATATTTTTATTGATTTCAGAGAGGAAGGGAGAGGGAGAGATAGATGAAAGAGAATCATTTAGGGATGAAAGAGGATCGTTTATCCGGCTGCCTCCTGCACGCCTCCTACTGGGATCTGTTAGGATTTTTTAGAGAGAGTGGGAGGGGGAGAGACAGAAAGAAATACTGATATGTGAGAGACACATGATTGGTTGCCTCCCACACCCTGCAACCGAGGTATGTGCCTTTGACCAGAATGGAACTTGTGGGCTCCTGCTCTTAACCACTGAGCAAAATCGGCTCTGCCGACATTTAATGTTACGGAAACACATTCATGTGCCTGTGTGTTCCTTAGGTGGGATAAAGCACGTATGTGCAGGCTTAGGACTCGGCCGAGAACTAGGACCACCTCTCCTGATTCTTTCTGAATCTGTTTGGGACTCTCTGGTGCACTGCTTCAGTCTCAGGCGTAGTTGTTAATAAAATGTGTTTGATTATTTGTGTAAAATGGAAAACCCTCTCTTCTTTCAGCTGGGGTGAAGCTTGGGGCAAGAATGGCTACATAAAGATGGCCAAAGACCGGAACAACCACTGCGGAATCGCCACGGCGGCCAGCTACCCGACTGTGTGAGATGATGGTGTAAGAAAGACTTGGTTGAGAACAGGATATCCAGAGGAAGAATTTCTGTCTTAAAACTGACCACATTCTACTTAATGGGATGCAACACCTGAATCTTGAAGATCCAAACTGTGATTTGAATTCTGCGATGTTTTACATTGGTGAAAATGTTACCACTTGTTTTATAAGGATGTATAAATTTTTACCTTTTAAAATAAAACTTTTTATTATTCTTTTTAATCCTCGCCCAAGGATATGTTTATTGATTTTAGAGAGGAAGGGGTAGAGGGAGAAAGAAACATCGGTGTGGGAGAGAAACATGGATCAGTTGCCTCTGGTACGTGCTGTGACTGGGGATGGAACCTGAATCCTTTTGGTGTGTGGGACAATGCTCCAACCAACTGAGCCACCCAGCCAGGGCTAAAACTTAATTTTATACCTAGAGGTGGGGTTTTTTCCGTTTTTAATCCGGACACAAAACTGTAATTGGGCCCTAAAGACAACTGAATGTGTCAGTGGTCCATTCGGACAGTGGCCGGGTGGCCTTCTGGGTCCTCTAGAGAGTGGAGGGGTAGGAGGGAAGGAGAGAGAAAAACATCACTATGAGAGAAACATGGATTGGTTGCCTCCCGTGCATGCCCTTTGGGGGCCAAGATCAGTCTGCAACCCAAGTATGTGCACCTGACTTGGAATTGAACCCGTGACCCTCCAGTCCTCGGGCAGATGCTCTAACCACTTAGACATAACAGCCAGGGCGAGGGCAATTATTTTAACAAGGAAAAAATTCACATTTTAGAAAAGTTGAGCACACACACGTAGGATTGCTAGATTAAAAAGGGGCCTTAGACATCATGATTATTTGACCCAAGATAATGATAACCCAACTGAGTTACAGAATGAATGCCACGGTTTTTGCTGCATCTTCCTCAACTGCTAGTGAAGACCACCTGGCTACTGGCAGTCAAAGAAGGATTGGACCTGGTGGATTGCCAAGAATGCTCGTCAGCTGGCAGTACATGAAGTGTCTGACTTGTGAGTCAGTGTATAGTGCTTATTTATTTATTGTTTCAGCAGTATTGCAGGTGACTCCCATTTTACCCCTTTGCCCACTACCACCCAGCCCCCACCTCCCCTCCCCTGGCCTTCACCGTTCTGTTGTCTGTGTCCATTGGCTAGTTCCCTACTCCCACCCCTTGCCTCCGGTTCTGTTTTGTGTCTGTTTAATTTGTCCATTGGATTCTACATAGAAGTGAGATAATATGGTATTTATCCTTTAATGATACTTACAACTGTCGGAGTAAGAACATTTTCATGCACAATGTTTTCCGTTTTCCACTGTCATTTTGGCTCAGTTTGAGGATATATATATATATAAGAAGGGTTGTACTTTCTCTAAGGCCATTAATTTTCCAGACTTAATGAGGAGGTTCAGCCCCTGTGTATGAGCCTGGCCAGTGTTTCCAGCTCAAGGTCAGCTTCTCTGACAGCTCATGATGTCACTCCTTAGAGGGAGCCAGGTCTCTCCTGCTGTGGTGAAGGTCACTGAACCATTGTTGCTGGGGTGGGGAGGGAAGGACACTGCATGTATGCATGCGTGTATGAGAGAGGGGGAGAGAGCACACAGATCTGCTTTGGATCTATGATCTGGAATTTTTATAAATGTCATTGGGTATGAAAATTATGCCCAGGAGTCCTTGAGCTAAACTGAGCCAGCCACACATCAAGTGGCCGATGGCTTCCCCCTGAGGGACAGATTTTATCTGCTGCTCAACCCTAGCACTCACAAGTAACATCTCCACTCATCTTCCTTGGGGTCAATTTTTCACACCTGGGAGAATCTGGAAGTAGATTCTTGATAAAATTAAACTCGGGGTGAGCAGCTTACCAGTAAGTCTCCCGTGTGTAACCACGTCCTTCAGCCAGCCGGTGCTTAGGCTTGGGTCGCGGGGCTCCGTGACAGAAGGTTCTCGGGACCCAACGAGCCACCCCAGCGGCGCTCGGCACAGAGACGCTGTGGGTCTCCCGGGGAGGCTGCTCCTCGTTCTCTCGGCTCCCTTGGTTCAGAGCTGCCTTCTTGGGCTGAACCCACAAACTTCTGTGTCAGAGTAACTCCTTAGCAAGGGCCAGGCTTTCTCCAAAAGGACTGTTAGGTGAACACGGCCCTTTCTTACAGCCCCCGGGTCCCTGTTCTTTAGACTCTCCCTGGTGTCCTGTTTCTGACGGGAATGGAGAACGCCTTCCGGATGTTCTTGGAGCGGATGCCGTTGTTCGCTCAGGGAGCACAGCTCTGCTGTCTGTGGTCCCTGGACCAAAAGTCCACTTGGGGATTTGTAAGACAGAAGAAAGTAACAAATGCAGGACAGATAGGAGATGTCCAAACCTGTAGATAATTTTTATAAAAATTGATTTGAGCCAACCCTGGCCTGGTTGCTCCGTTGGTTAGAGCATCTTCCTAATACACCACAGTTGTGGGTTCGATCCCAGCCAGGGCACATAGGAGAGTCAACCAATGATGCATAAATAAGTGGAACAAGCCGGTGTTTCCTCTCTCAAATTAAAAAAAAAAAAAAGAAAAAAGACTGGTACAGTTCTTTATGATTATTTGCTCAGCATTTCCCCCCTGTCCCTTTCTCCTGTTCACCCAGGGTGCCTGGGGCCAGCCCGGTCATATAACTCAATCTCTTTCAACCACCATGTTTTGCAGAGGGATAGCTCAGGGAACCACACTGGACCGGTCAGAATCCTCTGGGATTTCAGGTGTACAGGATGCTGCTCCAACCAGCTGAGCCACCCTGGCCAGGGGCTTCTCTGGGATTTTATGTACTGATGCTGCCAGAGGCAAACCTCTTGCCTCCGGGTTTTAGCTGCCGGATACTCTGTCCCTGGGACGTACAGTGCTCTTCAAGTAGAAAAGAATGAAGTTGGCATTAGGAGGGAGTTGACACAAGAAAAGGAGGTCCCACTCTCCTAAGGCAACCACAGTTTCGATTTGGGTCATCTTTTCTAGGCATGCCTATGTATAGCTTTTAGTTTAATGTCATTAATGCTTTTATTTTTTATTATAAAAGTAAATCATGTTTAAAAAGTAAATCATGTATAATCATGTATAATGGGACTAATGTGGGCAGAACAGAAATGAACTGCATTCCTTCCCATCAGCAGAGAAAGTCATTGTTACCTTTTTATTATTTATTTATTTACAGAGAGAGTGGGAGAGACGGAGAGAAACATTGATGGGAGAGAGACACATCAAGTGGCCCGGACTGGGATCGAGCCTGCAACCAAGGTACGTGCCTTTGACTGGAACTGAGCCCAGGACCCTTTCATCTGAGGGCCGGCACTCTATCCATTGAACCAAACCAACCAGGGCCATTCCTACCGTTTCAGTCTTCCTCCTTCCAGTATTTTTTCTTTGCCCATTTTTTTAAAACAATCATGAGATTTTACTAAATCTAGGCTTTGGTCACTTAGAGCTTTTGTGTCTCACAGCTGCTATGCAGGTCAAAACCAGAGTTTCTAGTTGGTCCATATTTAAAGAAGGGCAGGAAGTATCTTTTTCAGCAGGTTTTCTCTTGCTCCCGCAGGGCACCATTCCCTTACGTTAGTATAGAAACAGAAAGCTTCCTTTGACTCCCCATTGCTGAGACTAAATGATTCCACTTGGGTGCTTTTTTTTGGTTCACCCAAGGAAAAATGGAAGGAGTCTCTTTAAAGTGCGGACAAATGTGGAAATCAGCTGGGCTCTTTTTCTTTCCCACACCATTCCTAATTGTAGTCATAATTAAGCTGGGCTGTTTTTCAGACCTGGGAGTTTAGGTTTCATGACTTTCTGGATTATAGATTCGCCTGTCCCACCACATGCAGCATAGGTAAGTAAAAACAAAACTAAGAATTCCTTTTGAATTAAAGACCAACAAACTAATGCAACAAGCAATAGTTTATTAAAAAAAAAAAAAAGGGGGGGGGACCAACAAAAAGAAAAACAAATGACCTTTTTTTTACTATCTCATAGATTAAGTAAAAATACTTGTATTAATATATATGTATATACATACTGCATATATATACACACACACACGGTATAACATTAAAATTACATGCTTCTCAGGACAGAAGAATTAGGACATGTTCCCCATATGAATTTAAAACTCTATCACAATTTAAAATCACTGCAATAAAACTTGCTTCCTTTATTTTCTTTTGTAGATTTCAAGTACAGGAAATTATCAAACCAGGATCTCGATGTGGAAAACCATCTGCTATGCACAAATGACAACGGACAGCCACAAACCGTGAGCCGGGTTTTGAATTCTCACACAGATCTTCGTAGCCCTACAACTGTCACCCTTCTACCTGAGATGAGAGGGAATGATAAAGCGCCACAGTCTGTCGATTCCACATGGACGTTCACATTGACGTTTAAACAAGCGCTAACGAATACATGTCATCGTAGCAACAACACTGGCCATGAAATCACTCTAGAGGAGGATTCCGTTTTCCCCTTTCCTTGCCAAATAAAACACAAAAAATTGCCGGGAAAATAACCCAACACAAATCGGAGGGTGAAGCACCTCTGGCGATGATCAGCATACAGCAAGGAGCAGAGAGGGAGCGTTTCCTTCGGGACAGCTCCTGGCTGGCGTGATGATTTCAAACACACCCTCGTCTGCAAAAGGCACTCACATATTGTCTATTTATAAATCATACAGTGGGAGTCCATACATGAGGGGTTTTCCTATAAATATAAAAAAGATAAGCTGAGGACATGATATATAACAAAGAAAAGAGTATGAAAAGCACATTTTGGATAAATGTGCGCTTTTTATTTAAAGGGCAATCAATATAATCGTTAAAAATTTTTCATTGAAAAGTTAGGAATTCCAGTAAAATTGTCAGTCAGAAGCAAGGTACTAGAGGCTGAGAGATGGAGTCCAGAACACAGACAGGAGGGACACTAGCTTCTCAAATGGCCAAACGGACGGGTGTGATTAGCTCTTAAACTGAAAAAGACCTTTCACTCACAATGGGATGTGTGAGAGGGAGAAAGGTGGGAAGGAAGGAGGGAGGGGTTAGCAGAGAAAAGGTGCAGCAGGAGGGAGGGGGGCGCCCTTCAGTAGGTGGGCATAGGAAGGGATGCATCTGGAATCTCTGATGGGAAAGATGGCTGCATCCCCCTTGCTTTTGCAGTTTGAAGACACCCTGCCCAAGCCAAAGCTGCCCTCACCTGGACACGACCGAGCTAATGGAATTATAAGATGTGCCACTGTTGCAGCTCGAGGCATAGGCCTCCTGGCCATTGCCATCGAGGTGGATTTTGAACACAGAGGACGCCTTCAGTAGAAAGTCTGCGGCATCTCGGCGCCCCAGCTCCCGAAGTTTGGACATAAGGATGCCGACTGTGCTCTCGGGGTAGGAGGTCCATTCCCGGAGCAGGGCGTGGACTGGGCTCGGGAGAAACTCCTTGGGAGCCCCGTTGTTGGTGTTATACTTTGCCACAAGGTCAGGGAGGCCCAAGTTCATGGCGAGAAGGCACCAGTCCTTCCCCATAGGATCAGGCGGGTCCAGCAGGCGACTAAGTTTCCTCCGGGTCAGGAGGTTCAGATCTGACGCGTGGATGTCCATCCCCAGGCTGGCCTGTGAGTAGATGTCGTGGCACCCGAAGCACATGATGCTGCTGAAGCTTTCCTTGTACCCACCCATGGTGTTGGTCAGCGAGGTCTCCTTCAGGGTCTGCGCCCGGAAGAAGTCCCGGGGCTGGTAGATCATGACGGGCTCGTGGTGTTCCCTCAGCTGCTGGGGGCTCAGGTAATGCTTCACGGTCAGCAGCCCTGGCAGCGTGGTGGCCATGACGTTCTCGATGGTGCTGCACACCGAGTCCAGCAGGAGGCAGCATTTGATCTTTTCCGTCTCTAGCCCGCGCACCTGGACCTCGATGCCCTGGCCGTGGTTGACCAGGAGCACCAGGAGCTCGGCCCCACGGTTGGCGATCTTGCAGCCGCTCACCCACAGGCGAATGTCTGCGTCTCCCTCGGCGCTCTGTTGGTGGATCCACCGGCACAGGTTCACCTGGACCTTGTGAAAGATGCCGCACGGGAAGGGGGCGAGGTGCTCCACTGGGACGATGCGTACTCCGCCGTAGACCATCACCTCGTCCTCCTCGTCCGTCCAGGAGCGGTGCAGATTGTCTGTCTTGATCAGGGCAGGGATGTCCACCATGGTCCCACTGCTCAGGTCCCGGGCACAGATGTCCATGGCATCTAGGATCTGCAGCAGCTCCTCCACGTCACTGTCGGGCACCAGGCGCTGGATGTCCTCCATGGTGTAGCGGCCCCGGTAGTGGTGCAGGGCCCGCGGGGTCTCCACGGAGAGCAGCTTCCCCAGGACGTTGGTGCAGAGCCAGCGGGGGTCCAGGAGCAGCACGTCCTGCACTGTTTCACTCTGCATGATGTTGATCTGCCAGGGGAGACAACGAGAAGTCACACAGAGGAACCTAAATGAACGGGCACCAGCTGCTCAGAGAACAAATGGGCCCGAGCAGGGACAAAATCTGAGCAGATGTGGCAAGGAATGACTCCTCCATCATTCGTATGGCTGGCTCTCAAATATCCATTACTAAGCCAAAAACCAGTTTGAGAAGGTCGTAAGGGAAATTTTGAAAAGACCGTGGACTCTAAAAAAAAAAATGTGAGAGTTGGCAGCTATGGAATGAGTGTTTTTTTGACTAGATTCTGTCCCAAAATAAATACATAAATAAGTAAAACCAGCTATAAAAGAAATTATTGGTACAAGTGGCAAACAATTGCATAAGGACTGCATATTCAGTAGTATATCAATATTATATGTCCAGAATGGGATTATTAATTATATTGTGGCTATGTGGGAAAATGTCCTCTTTAGGAGATATAGGCCAAAAATCTTGTTTTTTAGAGAGAGGAAGGGAAAGGAAGAGAGAGAGAAATATCTATGATGAAAGAGAACCATTGATTGGCTGCCTCCTGCATGCTCCCTACTGAGGATCAAGCCTGCAACCCAGGCATGTGCCCTGACCAGGAAGTGAACTGTGACCTACAGGTTCATAGGTTGATGCTCAACCACTGGGCCATGCTGGCCGGGCTGTTTCTCCTAATTCATAGAAACAAACACAGAGAGACAACTAAAATGAAGAGAGAGAAAAATATGATCCAATTGAAAGCCAGGAACTGAATGAAATGGAGACAAGCAATCTACCAGATAAAGAGTTCAAAACACTGGCAATAAGGCTGCTCAATGGACTTGGGAGAAGACTAGGTGAACTCAGAACTTCGACAGAAAAAAACACACAAAACAATCAGTGCTCTCCCTCCATGGCTTTCTTCCCTAAACTCTAAGGGTCCCTAGAGACTTGCAACCAGGGGAGCAATGGGGACCAGCAGCTTGTCCCCTGAACTGGACTCCAAGGAGGCCCCCTTTTCTCTGACTCTTCACTGAGCCAATGGCAGCTCTGCCTTGGCTCATTTCTTTCCCATAATGTTTCCAGAGAACAAAGCAGCCCTGCCTAGGGTCTCTTGTTGCTGCTTCTAGACTAATCCCTTCTTGCTTCATGTCTCAGCTTTAATAAACATATTCTTAAAATCACACACACACCAATCAGACCTAAAGAACACAGTAACTAAAAACAAAAAAAACTAGAGGGAATCAACAACAAATTAGTTGATGCAGATGAATGAGCCAGCAAGCTGAAATAAATGAACTAGAGACTAAAAAATAGAAATGATCAACAAAACTAAGAGCTGGTTCTTTGAACAGATAAACCTTTAGCCAGATTCATCAAGAAAAATAAGAGAAAGGGCCTAAATTAATAAAATCAGAAAGGAAAGAGAAGAGACAACCCACCACAGAAATACAAAGGGTTGTAGGAGGACAGGATGAGCAATGATACACTGACAAATTCGACAACCTAGAAGAAATGGCTAAATTCCTAGAAACAATCTTCCAAGACTGTTGTTTCTAGTAATCAGTCTGTTCAGACTGTCTGCTTCTTCCTGATTCAATCAGTAATCAGAAAACTCCCAACTAATAAAATTCCAAGACTAGAAGGCTTCACAGGTGAATTCTGCTAAGCGTTCAAAGGATTCATACCTATCCTTCAGCTCTGAAAAGGGAAAGCTCCCAAACTCAATCACCCTGACACCTCATGGAGCCCCGCCCAACCCGGGAGCCCTCACCTCGCCGGCACTGTGGAGCTGCTGGGCTATACACCTGAGGTCCTCCTCGCTGGCGAGGGGGTTCAGCTGGTCCTGCACGTCGTACACAAACTGCTGCAGTGACATCAGCTGGTTGGGCCCATTGAGCTTCCTCCAGGACGGCAGCGTGGAGATGATTTTCTCACACAGGTGAGTCATCGGAGGGCAGACCTGGAACATACAGGACACGACAGGTCAATTTACAGCTGTGGGGACTCGCAAGAAACCGGGTTTTCATGGGGACTGTTGAAATTTTTCAATTCAGACTAATTCTTGGTATTGGCTTGAAATGGGTTTTTAATCTTTTAACTTGATTAAATAGTCTGGGTACAGACTCATCTACCCAACCACACCTTCCTATTTAAAAGCCACAGCAGCCATACCCTGCACCCCGTCATTCATGAGGCTGTCCCCTGGTGGACAGTAGCTTTTAGGTCAGTTGAATTTCACTCCTTATTAAAAAAACACACACAGAATGCCCAGGGATACAGGCAAGTTCGAATGGCCTGACCTCAGGAGTGGAGGGGGTGTGTGAAGTGAACATCGTGCCACACCCCAAGAACAGTCTCATTCCATTTGTTCATCTATTATTTTATGCCCTTCAACAAGTGGTGGTGGCGAATTTTTTCTACCTTCTGCATTTTCTAACTATTTCACAAGTTGCTTTTTTGTATCATTACCTATATATAAAACCCTCATATACAAATAGACTGAACAGTGGAACAACTCAACAACTGGGTGCTATGACGTGTAACCACCGGGGGCACGTGTAGAACATGGCGGGCGTCGGCTGCAGCGGGATGGTGGAGGTGAGTGGGGGTGCCAGACCAAGGTGGGGCACTGGTTGCTGGCATTGGGGCAAGCCTCTGGTGGTTATTGAAAATTCTTTGCTCTCAGGTGCCATGGTCCTGCCCGCCGCTCACACCCACTAGTGGCACCTCGCTTGAAGCCGTCAGTGGGTGTGAGCAGTGGCTGCCGGCTCCTGAGGGCTTCTCCACCTCCCCCTGCTCCTATGGGGCAATTGGGGCAGCAGCCACTGCTCGCACACAGTGCTGGCACTGGCCCCAATCACTCTGTGCCATCAGCAGGTGTGAGTGGGGCTAGTGCGTGGGAGCAGCGGTGGTGGTAGCTGGGAGGCCGGCAGAAAGGGGACCAGGGGCTGCAGCTGGAGGGGCCAGGCGGGGGCGTGGAGGGTGGGCCGAGCTCCTCTCCTGTGCCCACTGCAGCCTTGCAGCCAGAGTTCCTTTCAAGGTGCATGAATTTGTGCAGTGGGCCCCTAGCATATCTCTATCTATCTATCTATATGTATATATTTTAAAATATATTTTTATTGATTTCAGAATCAAACCCAGGACTCTTCAGTCTGCAGGCTGACACTGCATCTGCTGAGCCAAACCAGCTAGGGCTGTGTCATTATATATTTTACAAATTTATTAAGTTTATTGGGGTGACATTGGTTAATAACATTTTGTTTCAATAGTACAATTTATAATATATCATCTATCTATTGCATTGTGTGATCACCACCCAAAATCTAGTCTCCTCCCACCACTGTTACCATAAGTTTGACCCCCTTAGCCCTCTTCATCCTCCAACCCTTTTCCCTTCTGCTAACCACCTTTCTGTTGTATCTATGAGTGTGTTTGTTTTGTTAGATCATTTATTGCTGTCTGCTTTATATTCCATATAGAGTGAAATCATATGCTTCTTCAACTTAAGTCACTTTTGAATTGCTTTTGCAATTTGTAAAAAGTAGTTTTACTTTAGACAAACCACTAAAACCATCAGCATTTCCTACACTCTAAGGTGGTCCACTTTGTCCATGACAACCCCTCCACCTCACAGACATCTCCTTCGCTGCTCTTTCTTCCTCGACCCAGAGCAGTAAGATAAAAACTCGTCCACGCAGCCACCTCGCACTGGGGCCCCTGAAAACCGAACCAAACCAAGAGGGCAGCACACCTCCAGGGTCACTGGGTGGCTGGGCAGAGGTGGGGCTCCTGCCCTTCGCAGGCAGGCATACTCACGGAAACAATCTGGCTCCGTATTTCTTGCAGGTGATTTCGAAGTACTTTCATGTCCTTCGACCCAGAAGCCCCAGCATCCAGAACAAACAGCTTGTTTGAAATGTGAAGATCATTCCCAAACCTAAGAGGGAAGAGCAGGAAGCCTCATCAGAGCCACGCAGTCTCGCCAGGCGTGCCCAAGGCTGGTCGGAGGCCAGGAAGTCCTGGCGACCTTCAGAGGGCCCCTCCCTGCTGTCCGCTGGGCTCTGTAAGGTCACGTGGGAGCAGAGGCCTGGAGACACCCGTGTGCTTCTAGGCAGGCGACAGGGACCTCAGGCCCCATGAGATGGCAGGAACACGGTGCGAAAGGTAGCAGCTGCCCTGCTGCAGGAACCTTACAGGTTATGAGAAGAGATGCTGTTGCAGTTGACAGAGGAAGAACAGAGGGATGAGCGAGAAAGTTACAACCCCGATCTAAAAACGTTAGCAGAAGCCCTCTTTTCACATCGGGAAGGTAAGAGGTAATGTCTTCAGCTGAGAGGAGTTGAGTTACTAGCACGTCGCACAGAGTTGCAGGTTCCAGTTTTCTGTTGACAGGTACTAAGCAGGAAAAAAGGTAGGTTTACAGTTGTGAGTGTGCAAGACACAGTTTATTCCTGTATTATCATTTACTAATTGTTGTATTATTTTCCATATGAACAGCGGTGGCCGACTGTTGTCCTGCTCTGTATTTTTAGCAGGTGACCCTGTGCACATCCATATTTCCAAGGCAAACAAGAGCTTTGCAAAACTACTGGACATGAAGTGCACTCTGCTAGTCTCTGCTGGACTCCTCCCCACCCCACTTCAGGGAGTTGGTCAGGACCCCCTGAGTGAATTTCATAACCCATTATTTTATTAAGTATTGACCAGTGGTATCATTAGATAGTCATAAAAACAAACACACACCTGAAAGCTCAGACAACTAAAAGAACTAAGGATCTAATGTATAACATGGTGACCATGGTTGACAACACTGCATTTTACAGTTAGAATTTGCTAACAGAGGAAAACTTAAATGTTCTCCTCAGAAAGAGAGAGCTGGTTTGGCTCAGTGGATAGAGCGTCGGCCTGCAGATTGAAGGGGCTTGGGTTCAATTCTGATCAAGGGCACATGCCTGGGTTGCAGGCTCGATCCCCAGTAGGGGGCGTGCAGAAGGCAGCTGATCAATGACTATCTCTCATCATTGAAGTTTCTATCTCTCTCTTCCTCTCCCTTCCTCTCTGAAACCAATAAAAATATATATTAAAGAGAGATGCGAATGATGATGTTTTAATTCACTAAGTAGTGGGAATCCTTTTACAATGTAAATACATATCACATCACCACAACGGATACTTTAAATATCTTACAATTGTATCTGTCAATGATGCCTCAATAAACAGGGAAAAACACCCCACATAAAACGACTAAAAGACAGTGGTACCAGGAGGTGATGAAAGAAGTTAGAAGGCTGTTGCTTTTTATCCTGTGTTATTTTCTTGTTTGATTTATAATTATGTGTATTCATTGCTTTGATAAAAATGAAAAATACAACAAAAAGGCCACCAAGGAAAAGAGGCCTTTATTTCTCTAACTCCTCTCTCTAGTTCACAGGCCTTCGGCTGCATTAGCCCCGAGGGCCCAGGGGCTGCTCCTTCCTTACCTGCTCCTGATCTCTTTCAACAAAGCCACGTCTTTGTCGTACCCAAACTCGCCTCCAGCCGGACGGGGAACGTTCATGATGTCTGCGTGCGTGGCCACCAGGACGACGCGGAGTGGGTTCTTCAGCTTGCCGCCGAAGGCTGGGGGCGGAGAGCACAGGTTCAGAGGCGGGCGCCCCTTCCTGGCTGCCTCCCCCCCTCACCTCCCCCCCACCCCGCCATGTGCGGTGGGTGAGCTGGCCCCGCTCCCCTCTTATCTCTCCAGGAGGATGTGCAACCTCCCTGAGGACGTGAGGCCACGTGCCTGCTGCGCACCGTAACCTCTGGGCCGTGGGCTGCCAATAGCAGAATGAGCCTGTTTTCTGGGCCTCACGGAAAGTTGCTCAGAAATGGACCAGAACCGACCACAGAACACAAGGCAGCTTCTCAAATCTATCTTCAAATGGGCCCAGCTTGCAGGGTGATGAGAGATCTAACCTCTGACCCGGGTCACCCTTTATAAGTCCAAAGAAACCCTCTGGATACAGGGACGCCACAGAAAGGACTCGGAAGGAAAACTACAGTTCACACAGACAGCCTCTCGCTTCTGGGAGTGTTTAAGACAAAAACATGAAAGAGAGAGAGCAATAAAGTGATGGTGCTCCGTGGGGGGTGGGGTGGGGGGGTAGGGGTGTGTGTGTGAAGCTCAGTTTATCTGGTTATGTGTATGCTTTTCAAAGTAAAAATGACTATTGAGTTTTGTATTTCACCAGAGAAGGCTGCTGCTTCTGTTGCAGGAAAAGGCCAATGCTATCTTCCCCTCTAGAATACAGAGGATAATGCATCTAGTCAACATGGTCCCTTTTCTTGCATTGTGAGGGAGCTACAGAATGCAGGAGAGCTCATTCTGCTTATGAATTGTGTGCCCAAGAGGCAAAGGTGCAGTAGCTAGTGAAGGAGGTATTCCACTTTGCACCCAACAAAAGTGCCCCCAGCCCCAAAATAGGGAAAGAAAGTGAGAAACGGCCCTCAAGGAGTAAGCTCAGGATCAGGCCTTGGTGGCAGAAACGTGATCATGAGACAACCCCCAGCGGAAGGAGGGGCGCAGGGAGCACTGCTGTGAGCCACCAACGGTCGGAGCCGAGCCTGGCCGACAGCAAGGCCAGCGAAGGGTGCTCACTCGCCCAGGGGTGTCTGAGCTTACCTATGGGCTCCTCAACCGGCACAAGAGACTTGAGGAAATTGAGCCAGAAAACCACTTGATTCAGCTGGATCTCATAGGGTTCTTCCAGACTGAAAACGATGACGTGGATTGATGTGGGGTCATTTGCAGCAAAATAATCGTATGAGCAGAAGTAGACAGGGTTTCCAGAGAACTCCCACACGCTGAAATCGCCAACCCCTACGGAGAAAAAGATGACAGTCGCAGTTTTCCCAGCAGTTTAAGGTTACCAGCAGGGGCAAGTGCTGTCCACAGCATTCATCCATGGATCTAGGCATCTACTTAACACATTGCGGACGGATCATGAGAATTGCCGTGTCTTGTGGCCAATCACGAGAATTCTTTAAAAAGATATTAGCTTGTAAGAACATGTAATAACTTCAAAATGCAATGGGTATTTATTAAAGCATGCCTTTTACATTTATGTAAAACCTTTTTTTGTACTCGTTCAATAGAAACTTACCTGGCCACTGGGTGAAGCTAGCAATAAAACTACTGGTCTGCAATGTGTTAAGTATAGACCTATGCATGTAATACAGACATATCTCTATGACGTATGGGTTTTGGAAGATCCCCGGGGCCTTTCCAGAGCCGCATCCTGGAGCACAGGCACGCAAGGTCTGGCAGCGAAGGCCTTCGTGTGCCAAGTTCCCCGGAACACAGAGAGAGGCCTTGAGCACGCGGAGGCAGACTTGGGGTTGGGAGGAGGCCTGAGCAGAGCAGGGGTGAGGGCAGGGCTGGGGAGTGCTGAGGGCACCTTCCTTTCTCTATGCTGCAGGGCCAGCTTCGCTAGAACATTCAACTTTTAAGAGAGCAAGATGTGCACGGACCTGAATTCCGATTCTCTCTGGGTTCGGGATAATAAAAGGGCCTCCATGAAGAGGCTCCCTCCCGACCGCCATTTTCTGAGTCCCTCCTGGTACCAGATGCTCTCCCAGGGCCTTTCCTAAACATCCGCTCACACAATCCTCACAAATGAGGGGACTGAATCCAGAGAAATGGCTACGTGGTCGTTCTAAACCGGGCCTCCACAAGCAGGGGCTGGTGCCCACGTGGCCGGGGCTCTGGAGCCCGGGGTGCCACAGGGAAGAGGCAGTGGTGGCTGGAGGCAGCAAACCATCCGTGGCAACCTTGGAAGCGTCCGTCACCTCCTGGGGAATGCTTGACAGCAAAGAACACACTTGAAATGTTGCTTATGGAAAAAAAATTTGCCTGTGTCTACATCAGAGCATTAGGCATGAGTGCTGATGGGTTTAAAAATGATTCTTCTATATTGGGTATCAACTGCAAGAGGGATTGTATTTTATGAGATTTCCCATCCAAGTGCATGATTAGCTCTACTTTAAAAAATGGGTTAGCCCTGGCCAGGTAGCTCAGTTAGAGTGTTGTCCTGATTCGCCAAGGTTGCAGGTTCAATCCCCAGTCAGGGCATGTACAATTATCGACCAATGATAACTGGTTGCATAGATAGAACAACAAACCAATGTTTCCTTCTCTCTCAAGTCAATCAATAAATTAAAAAATGTATCTACTTGACATTTATTAAGCACCTACTGTGTGCCCTGTGCTTTCTTAAGAGTAGAGGATATCACGGTGTTTGGATTTACTTTTTAGGGGCGTTAACCAGCTCTGCTTCAGTCCTGGGTCACTTCCAACATCACTGCACTGGCCCCTCCTCGGCGCCTGTGGGGCTGTGACGGGTGCCACCGGGCCAGGCTCCCCAGGGGGATCACGTGAAGAAGCCCTGGCAAAGGGACGCTCGAGGCCCTTCCCTTTGCGGTGGGCAGGCGTACCGTTCAAATAGGCGTTCTGGATGTCGACGGCCTTCGTGGACTGGTCGTCGGCGGAGCAGTGCGGGTGGTGGGACGGGGCCACGAACACCTCCAGCATCCCCTTGGTGAGGCCCGGCTCGAACATCATGCTGCGGCTCCTCACGCTCACATTCTCGCAGCCGGGGTACAGGTTGTTGATGCTCACGGAGACTGCAGGCAGAGGAGGTGGTGAGACTCGCCCGGGGCACCGTGCACGCCTGCCCGCCCTCCCTGCCTTTGCTTGTGTTGTCCTTTTCTGGGACATCCCTGTCCCCACCCCACTCCTGCCTCAGGCCCCCGGGGTTGCGGTGGCCCTCAGGTGTGCTGTGCAGCAGCACTTCCCAGAGATGTTGGGCTGATTCTGTCTGCCCTCCCCACCACCCCCCAAGGACTGCCTCTCCCAGGCTTGCTTGCCATTTACTGCTGTGTTGGGTCAGCTAAGGGGAGGCCCTGGCGAGGCTGGGAGGAGGGAAAGGCTGCCTCCTGGCTGGTGGCTCAGCCATTAGCCTCCAGTGTTTTCAGGAGATGGTAACACAAAGGGCCAGCTTTCTTAAGGCAAACAAGTTTCCTGCTGTCTGCTAGATATAAACGAGGCGATGGGAGCCTGTCTCCCAGGAAAGGAAAAAGGCCTGGCTGTTCTAGCAAGGTCAAGGGCCTGGGGGATAGCAGGGCAGGGCCCCTATGCCACTCCAAAGGGACAATGTTGCTGTTTCTGGAGATAGACCTCCTTCCTTGGAGGCCACAGTCCCCCAGCACAGCCCGCGCCCCCCTCCCGCCCCCCAGTCCTCCCCAGGTGGACCTCACAGCACCTCCTATTTGTGCCACACTCTGCTTTTTCAAGGACATCGTGAATGCTGTTTTGTGAGGGCCAGGAAGTGACTGGTGAGCTGCCAGACCAGGGCTCGGGGGCCCAGGCCCTGGTGCTGCTGCCCCTGCCGGTGGCTCCCTCAGCCCAGGGGCTACTTGCCCCTGCACTGGGCAGGAGGGCCTGCCAGAGAGCCTGCAGGCAGAGCTCCTGGCCCTTCCCAGGCCTCAGGCAGGTCTAGAGTTAACTGAAGAGGAGTCTATCTCTTCCAGAGACTGTTTGGGTGGAAACTTTCCCCCGCACCTCGGAGCGGGCCACCCACCTGGGCATCAAGCACTACAGGCCTCATGGGCTACCCTTCTCTTCCACATTCGCCTAGGCCTCCAGGAGGCCACTCGGCTTTGGCCAGACAGATCTGGGACTGAATTACACCTCTGACACTAACTAGGGGTCACCTTGGCCCAGGGGCCACATACTCCAATGTATTCCTGAAGTGTCATTTCTATCACAGGAAAGAATTCCATGCACGAGTGGGGGAGTCTGCCTCTGAGCTCTCTCCTGGCCTCCGGGAGTCTTGGAGTTAGGGGGCTGGGTGGATGGAGATGGGGCGAAATGCAGAGCCTGTGCCCTTCCACATGGGGCCGCTGCCCGCCTCCCACTAGCTGGCACCAGGCAGGAATGGGAATCCAGGGTGCCAAAGCCTCCACAACAAGCAAAGTACCTAGCTTTTTAGTGAAATCTCTTCATTTTTCTTTAAAATTTTTTTAAAATTTTAATTGCATTTATTGGGGTCACATTGGTTAATAAAATTATATGTTTCAGGTGTACAATTCTATAATACTCATCTGTGTAGTGTATTGTGCCCACCACCCCAAGTCAGGTCTCCTTCCATCACTACCTTCTATCTGCCCCGCTTCCGCCTCTGCTAATCGCCATACTGTTGTCTGTGCCCATGCGTTGTTTTATTTTTGCTTAATCCCTTCCCCTTGCTCAATGTTGGCAGCTTATTCATTGTCCTCTTTCCCCTCCCTCTACTGCACAGCTGCAGCTTGCCAGGCTGCTGGGTTTCAGCCTCTGCAGAGACGCCTCATGTCTGTGAGCCTTGAGCTACCTTTCTCTGAAATGGGTTTATGACACAATCCATGAGACGTCCAACGAGACGATGTGTGCAGCACCTGGGACACAGGTCAGCGCAAACTGTTCACCGCACACCTGCCTTTCCACACGCTCTGGCTTCTACCTAAGCTCTGTTTTGGTCTCCCAGGAAGCAGAGCTCTGTCAGCTGGACAACCGTTTGGTGTCCCCTGGGCCTTCTCTCTGTGTTTCCGGCGTTTGTTACTTTCTTCAGCTTTGCACATCCCCAAGTGGACTTTCCTTCAGTCCAGGGACCACAGGCAGCAGAGCTGGGAGAACAATGACCCCAGCCCAGGAGAAGCGGACACATCTGGAAGGTGTTCTCCATTCTGGTCAGAAACCAGCATCCTGTGATGACAGGACACCAGGGAGAGTCTAAAGAACAAGGACCCGGGGGCTGTAAGAAAGGGCCGTGTTCACCTCCTAACAGTCCTTTTGGAGAAGCCTGGTCCTCCATAAGGGGTTACCCTGACACAGAAGTTTGTGGGTTCAGCCCAAGAAGGCAGCTCTGAACCAAGGGAGCCGAGAGAACGAGGAGCAGCCTCCCCGGGAGACCCACAGTGTCTCTGTGCCGAGCGCCGCTGGGGTGGCTCGTTGGGTCCTGAGAACCTTCTGTCACTGAGCCCCGCGACCCAAGCCTAAGCACCGGCTGAAGGACGTGGTTACACACGGGGGACTTACTGGTAAGCTGCTCCCCCCGAGTTTAATTTTATCAAGAATCTACTTCCAGATTCTCCCAGGTGTGGAAAATTGACCCCAAGGAAGATGAGTGGAGATGTTACTTGTGAGTGCTAGGGTTGAGCAGCAGATAAAATCTGTCCCTCAGGGGGAAGCCATCGGCCACTTGATGTGCGGCTGGCTCAGTTTAGCTCATGGGACCTGGGCCATAATCCTCACACCCAGTGAGGACTTACAAAAATTCCAGATCATAGATCCAAATAGATCTCTTTGTTTTCGGTCTCTCGGTCTTACACACACACACACACACACACACACACACACTCTCTCTCTCTCTCTCTCTCTCTCTCTCTCTCTCTCTCTCTCTCACACAGTCTCCGCCCTCCCTGCCCCCTAAGGGTGGTTCAGACTGGAGTGACCTTGACCCACAGCAGGAGAGAGCTGGCCTGGCTCCCTCTGGGTGACACTGTAACTGCCAGAGAAGCTAACCTTGGACTAGGAACACTGGCAAAATTACAGCGGCAAATGGAAAGTGTGTGCACACAATAGCCCTTACTCAGAAGTTGTGTCGTTATAAGCTGTGGCTCAGGAGCCAGACACTTCGTGAGCTGCCAGCTGTGTGACTTGGACAGCCTACTTCACCCCTCACGGCTTCTGTAAAACGGTGGTAAAAATACCCCATAACCCTGTCGCACGGATGAAATGAGGTTTCACACGGCCATGTTTTGCCCAGCTCCTGACACATAGTTAGTGCTCGGTAAGTATTAGCAACACCAGTTAGCAACTTCATAATCATTCCAGTTAAAAAACCATTTTGGGTTATTTTTTTCTCCAAGTTTCTGCTGTGTTCAGAGACAACAGGTTGAATGAGCATATAAATCTTAGTCACCTGCCCCCCCACAGGAACGCCGCCCAGATCTCCCTCCTCATGGAGAGAAGAATTACATAGAAACCCACACTATAACACTTCTGTTTTCCACCTCGGGCACCGACGTGGCCTCGTTGTGATATGATGCACGGGAAACGAACCCGAGGCACAAGGCTTCAAAACTGACGTTGTTTAGGAAACTCTTGGAAGGTCTCTATTTTCATCTTAGCAAAACTTCAGTCCCTTGCTCTACAGTGGGTTTCTGGAGAAAGAACACCCAGCTCGCACACCTTCCTCTTGCTCATGGCGGGTGTGTCTTCCTGAGGAAGGACAGGTGGCCCTGAAGGTCTGGGGGTGAGTCCACTGCTAACTGTGTCTGAGGAAGGCAGGGGAAGACAGCAAAGCCTGCTGCCCTAGAGGGTCGTTGTGAGCAGAGGGACAACTGTGAACACCACTAAGCCTTTCAAAACTACTGAGCAACTCCGAATGTGTGGGCTGTTGATCCCACATGAACCCCATTTTGTTGTGCTGACTTCCAGGACGAAAGCATGGGGGAGGAGCCATCTGGGGCCAACATTCGGTCTGTCCCAGCTGCATGTTAGTCCCAGCTCCCCGCGTCCTCAGGAGCAGGGTCCCTGGGTAGAACGCGCACGGTTCTGCCTTTTGCACATTTGTAATTGTGAACTTTCGTGTCTGCGACCCCAACTTCAGCGAGGCCCTCTCCTTGCTATTCTGGGGGCAGCTTGCAACGGCTGGGCAATAGCAGGGCGGATACCAGGCCCAGGGCCGGGCTGGCCCACACCTCATAGCCACCAAGGCGCTGGAATCCAGTCGGCCTGGGGCCCAGAGCCCATAACTAAGCCACCACTCATCCTGGACCCTGACCCAGAGAGGGAACCCGAGCCCCTACCGCAGAGCCTGGGGCCCGGGGTGGGGGCGCCTACCTGCCGGCTTGGAAGCCAGGGGTGAAGGCGGGAACCTGGTGGAGTTGGTGGAGGAGAGCCGGGGCCGGCGCCGTCGGAAGAAGCTCCTGAGCAGCCCGCACTTGAGCGACTCCACCAGCGTGGTTTTCCCCGAGCCCGAGTGGCCGAACAGCTTCAGTTTGATTCTGGGCTGCAGGTTCTGTGTGGGTCGCAGCTGCTGGATGAAGAGGCCTCGGTGCGTGTCCTGAGCAGATGACAGAGGGCCTGTTAGTCGCCACCAAAGAGAAGGCCCGAGCAGGTGGCAGGGCTGGTTCCCAGGGCCCCGCACCCCTGGCTGGGTCCTCCTGGTTGGCAATTTTCACCCATATTGTCCTGTTCTCAATACATGTTTGCAAAACTCATGTAAAATGCACGTAATATGCAATTCGCCACCTTAACCATTTTAAAGTGTACCATTCAGAGGCTTTAGTACATTCACCATGTCGTACAATCAGCTGATCTAATCAATCCTCATTCTCTCAATTCCCTCGGATCTCTCACTTCTCTCGTCCTCTCAATTTGCCTAAGAGCCGAGCCTAGTCCCAAAGTGCCCAACCTAGTCCAGACCGGTTGAGCCCAGTCCAGGAAGTTGGAGCCTAGGGTAGCCCCAAGGAGTGGGGTTGAGGCCTGAAGAGGTAGAGCTAGTCCCAAGTCAGACCCGGAGCCCAACGTAGCCCGGCAGAGTTGAGCCCGGACGGGAAGGGCAGAGCCAAGACCCTCAGAGCACCTGGCTCAGGTGGGATGGTCCTTAAAGAGGGGTGGTATA
This sequence comes from Corynorhinus townsendii, assembly GCA_026230045.1. NCBI lineage: Eukaryota > Metazoa > Chordata > Mammalia > Chiroptera > Vespertilionidae > Corynorhinus > Corynorhinus townsendii. The sequence continues at coordinate 146,548,311 of JAPDVU010000005.1, read as the reverse complement.
AATGACTTGACTCAGGTGACCCTCGTAAGAGCGCGCCCTAGGTAAGTACCTTCCTTTCTGTCTCAGTGTGATCGCAGACCTGGCCTGACCACTGCTTTCAGTTCTAAATCCCGGGAGGCGCTGAGTTATTGCCCAGCCACTTAACTTTTCCCACTAACAACCAAGCAAGCTCCTCTAACAAACTCAGGACTCTCCCTAAGGCTACGAAGTTCCCACCTGTTTTCTATTGGTGAATTGTGACGCTTCTTTCTCAACAAGGCAACACTGCCCCCTGGTGGGCAGTTAAGCCACCTACAGAGACATTTTTAGTTCTTACGTTGGGGCACCCACGTGCCCAGATGTGTATAAACATGGTCCTGAGCAGTAAGAATTCTCCTGAGCTGATTGCTGGGTATTTATATAGGAAATAAACCTGTTTAGAACATCTGAGCTTAGGACTTACCTGCATCACTTTATATATGATCCAGAGGGTTTTTGAGGGGTGGCTGGAGAGGGGGCATGGTTTCATACACACTGAGTTTCCCAAGAATGCAACCATCTTATAAATTGGTGGAAATATGCATATACATAACTTTGATCTTTCATGAGCTCTGTCCTTGCATTTCTGAAAAGTATGCCCGCAGTCGCTGCAGTGTTTGAGTTGCCATCCCAGCCCTTTGATACCCTTGGGCGTCTGCAGGGTGAGTCTGTGGATAGGTCCAAGTATCTGCCGATTTCAATACGTCCCCTCACGCCCTGTGTCACTGACCTGGAATCGAACCCGCCACCTCTTGGTGCATGAGACAATGCTCAACCAACTGAGCCACACTGGCCAGGGCTCTATTAATCCTTTAAAATTCCCTGAGTAGGTACGTTGTTATCTGTGAATTTCATTTCAGGAGGGTGAAGAAGGCATCACTAAATGTAGCTGCACATTGCTGGACTGGCCAGGGTTGGAAACCACGGCGTGGACAGCGATGTGTGGAACATGAGGTTGCTCTTATGCCGATTGCTTCCTCTAGCCTCAAAGTATGGCAGAGGATAAAAAGGGCTGCGGACCAAACCAGAGAGGGTCAGACCTGCATTACCACCATTTGTCCACCACCCAGAACTGAAATACCATTGCTGACATGTACACATAAGGAACTGTTTGACATTGAAATTGGGACTCAAAAGAACTGTTGGCCCAGAAAGAACCTCACTACAGACTGATTCATTTGCCTCGCAAAAAAAAAAAAGAAAGAAAGGGCTGGGGTACTTCGCCAGCAATTTCCTTGAATTATTATCAGCAAGAAAGCTGAGAAGGTCCTGTTTGAGATAGGAACTTATTGGGGTGGCGCTGACCAGCCTGGAAGACACGGGGTGTGGAGACCTCCGCGGTGCCGTCTGCTGTTGCAGGTAAGTCCATGACTTCCCGAAGCAAAGCTACCTTCCCTCATTTTAATTTAAGCTTCAAAACCAGCCCTTTGATCTTCCCTTTACATCCTCCCGCCCTGTGCCGTGTGGCGAGCATCTGAATTGCAGTCGGGAGTCCGCGGGCATCCCCTCCCGTTCTGAGCATCTAACTCCCGTTCTCAGGGAGTTACACGAGAAGGTTCTCTACCTATTTCGTGACACACAGCGCCCTGACACACAGGTCCTCTGTGTGCAGCCAGTGTCTGCTCCTGCTGAGACACGGGAAGGCAGCAAACCTGCTCCGGCTCCCATCCAGTCACTGGACCCGGGTGCGCTGTGCAACGAGTGAGCTCATGGCTCTTCTCTGTTTCCTGCCCTGTTGACCTTGACACTTTGGCCAACACATCTGTCCTGTGGGAAGGAATGGGGCATGTTCTTCTCGCTTGCGTGAGTTTCACAGGCCCTTCCATTCTGACGAGACTTGAACATGCCTTCCCTCCACCCCTGCCCCGGACAGTGCGGCCCTGGTGGGCTTCCAGAGGCCTCCCTGAACCAAGGCTTTGCTCTCACTCCTTTGAATTCCACGCAGGGAGGTGGTGGCTGGAGGCGGCTGGCGATCTGCCTGCCCGTTTTCTGGACCAGCCGCAGACACGGAGCGAGAGGGAAGAGGCAGCTGGTGGGAAGACTCTATCTGTCCTAACTCCAGTAAGGGCCTCTGAGCCCTCAAGGTCTCAACCTTGGGCTGTGTCCTTGGCCTGGTTAATCCGGTTTCAGCAAGAATCCTGTTGGATTGGCTTCGTGACAATCCCGTCTCCTGAGCTGGTATCTGATGAAATCGCTCGCTCCCATCCGTGATATCTGATCACCTGGCCTGCCCTCAGCAGGAGTCCTGCTCAGTCCGTGCACTGTGACCTTTAAAACACTCTCTTCCCCTCTTCCTCAACACCCCGCACGGCTATGAGCGGCTGCCCAGGACCGCCAGTGTGCGACGGTGGTCACCGCCGCAAGTTCCTCTTCCTACCGCCCTAACAGTGCCACCCCTGATGCCTTCTTTGTGCACCCCACCCTGACCCCCAATAAAGCTCCTTGCCCGGGGTCTTCTCTGCTCTGTGACCCTCCTCTTGACCCCCGTTTCTCTGGGATTAGTGAGGAGAAGAAACCTGGTTTTCTCCTGAGCCTCCCCTCTGCCTCCTTTAGCGGCCGCACCTGGCTGACCGTCTCAGAGAAGAATCCAAAGCAAGAGCCCCTCGTTTTGACGGTTCCTCAGCCATTTCCCATCCATAGACCCTCTCCCTGCTCCTTGGCTATGAATCTCTTCCTGTCCTTGTTGGAGTCAGAGCCCAGCAGATATCTTGCCGCTGCCACTAACCCCCCTGCAGGCCCCCCCCCCCAATAGATCTGCCTGGTCCTTAATAAGGGTCATAAGTTATTTTTTCTTGAGCACCCAGGAGTGGAGACCGACGAATTTCCGGTCTGCAGCAGTAACATCACGTCTGACATCTTGCAGGTTACGTGTGCCGTCACTTCCACTCCTTAAACTGCAAAGACACCTTTGTGGGTAATGTGGTCATGCTCCCTTTCAGACGAGGGGACCCAGGCTCAGAGAGACCAGGGCACTTTCCCAAGGTGCAGACAGCACTTCTTCCCAGCATTGCTGCTGCTCAGGGAGGGGCGGGTGTCTCAGAAGCGGGAGGTGGTGGAGAGAAGGGGTAAACAAAGATGTACTTGCAAGCTGAGGGCAGAATCCCACAGGGGAGTGGGCTGGAGTGAGTTACCAGCGCCGAAGAACATCCAAGCTGGTCCCACTCAGAGGACACGCCCCAGTTACTGCAAGGTCTCCAGTCAATGCTGCTTTGCGGACCGGACCGTTGGGTGTAAAATGAGTCATTGCTACAAAAAGGCGAGTAGAAGGAGATTAGCCCTCCCTGCTCTGGATTTTCAAACAAAGGCCACGACTCATTTCAGCACCTCTTTCCTATGCAATCACTTGGATTGCTGGCCTGTGTGCATCACATGTCCTCAGGGCGCTGAGGGAGACTTTAATTCTTCATCAGAAGCAGTGAGTCCCCATGTGAAGGGGCCCTGCTCATCTCAGAATCATTACAAGCTCACATGCTGTTTCCCAAGTAATAACTGCCCTTAGAAATCTTTTTTCCCTCAAGAAAATTCTGTTTTGCTGGGCTCACAGCTCAGCTTTATGATGCCCCGGATTCTAAATGACCACACGAACACACAAACTAATGCTCTCCATCGTGTGAGGATGAGGACGGCAGTGAGGAAGGGGTAGAGGGAATACAGACATCCCACCCTCCCTCCTGTCCTCGGCACATCGCCCCGGCCCCTCCCGCTTCCCTTCCACCAGGAGCCGATGGCCTGGCTGGGACGGACTCACACTCCACCTTGTCTTTGGGAAGATAAATCAGGAAACGGCTCTCTATCAAGATGGACAGAATCTGCCAAAATCAATAAACGCCAGGAAAAACAAAATAGTCTCACGTCTTCTCCTTTTTAAGGAAACCTAACCTCACATGAAGGATGGTCCCTCCCTGTGCTCACTAAAAATCTTGCAGAATCTGAAATCAACCGAATTTGATAAAGATGCACAGGACAGACAAGTTTCTGAAATCTCTCCCCACGAGGTGGGCGCCGCATTATCACTTTTCACCTCTAGATGGTGCAGCAGGGTCCTGACCAGTCTCCCCAGCACAGCAGCTCCCATCAACCTGAGTGTGAGCTCTCCACTCAGACTTCTTTGGAGGAGGAGCACAAAATTCCACCCACTGCAGTATCATCGCCAGGGGGTGGAGGGTTGGGACTATGGTGGTCCCTAAATTCTGGCTCATGGCTTGAAATATTTTCCTATTTGTGTCTCCCACGGCACCCCCTGAGCCGGCGGGTGAGGCTGTGAGGCCTGGGTGTCTATCTGTGGGTATGGCCTCTTTCGTGCAGGGCCGCCAGGTTGGGAAAATGGGGGAAAGCAACCGGGATCTAAATCAGAACTGGCCTTCCAGGTGGTCATAGAGGCGTCTTCCCTCTTCGTTAGCTTTAGTCGCACACGTTAAATGCTTACACAGGAATGTGAGCCTCCGTTTGTACTCCTGCACAACGTCCTCGGGCCTGGACAACCCCAGTCCAAGCACCTTCCGGTCTCACCTGGCCGCGGGATCACTGTCCATCTGGGCCGTGAGAGGTAAATTCCTAAAACCTAAGTCAGATCTTGCTCCCACCTGCTGAGTACACCTGAGCCAAGCCCTACTCTCTTTACCAAGGCCTGTGAAGCCTGGCCTCCCTCTCTGATGCGATGGTCTCGGGCATCATTCTCCGCCCAGACCACTGTACTCAAGCTCCCCAGCCAGCCCCATCTACTCCCCTCCTCGGGCTGTTTCCTGGCACACACCCAGCCCTTTCTTGCCCCAGGACCTTTGCCTCGGCTTTCCACCAACCCTGTCTTGTCCTCAGGGATTGGTTTAAACGTTGCCATCGAAGAGGCAGTCCCTGACCAGTCAGTGGAGATAGTTGCCACCCCCGCATCCACTCCTGTCTTTCATTTCACCCTATTTGAATCGCCTGCACTTACACCAGGGGACAGCAAACCTGTCCGTAAAGGGCCCTGGTGGTCTTTGTTGGGATTCCCATGCATCCAGAAGCCAGCCATAGACAGTAGTCAGTGGGTCTGGCTGTGTTTCAATAAAACTTTATTTTCAAAACAGGTGGTGAGTCAGCTCTGACTCATAGGCCATCTCTTGACAACCCCTAATTCACCCTATTTTGCATTTTTCTTATTTGTTTATCGGCTGAGTCTTGCCTCTTTTGTTCACTGTGACCTCTCTGCTGCCTAGAACAGTTCTTGGCATATGAGAGACACTGTGAATATCTTTTAAATGACTATTATTTGGTATCCGTTTTGCTCTTTGAAGCCCTGATGAGTCTTGGTTTCCAATTTCCTTTCTTCCAGCAACTCCCCTCCCCCCACCCCCCCCCCCCACCCCGGAAATGTAGCTTTCACTTTCTCCTCAGGAAAGATGACTGAACACCCGCTGATTGACAGGGGCGAGCCTGCTGCAATCTGGGAAAGCCAGATAACTGGAGGGGTGATGCGCTCTCCGCACGTGGCAGGATGCAATTACAACCTGCACAGATGGAGCAGCAACTCCTAATTATGCAAATGCAGCTTGCTCGTGAGTTTTTAATTCCGGGCAAATCCCCAACTTTGTCCTCTTCTCCAAAATATTCCTGGGCACCTTTCTCACTGCCTAGTCTTGGGCTTAGGAAAGGCAATTACTTTTAATATCAGTTTATGGACAATCTGATTAGAAGGAAAATCAAACGAAGTAATAATAAGCCAGCTCCCCAAACCTACCGAAAGGAGTATCTTCAAATCAGGTAAGAAGGGGACTGCTAGCCAAATGGATGCTGAAGCAACCAAGTGTAAGCGCCTCCTCTCCCGGTCACAGCAAGCAGCCCTCCTCTGGAGGGTGGGCTTGGCGGGGCCACAGCACAGGGGTCCTGGAGGGCTGACCTGGGCTTTGCTTAGTGGTGGGGGGAGCACAGCCGAGAGTAGAAGGGTCAGGCAGCTCTTTTTCTGTAAAAGCGTTGTACCTGCCTGGCTGGTGTGCTCAGTGGTTGAGCATTGACCTATGAACCAGGAGATCACAGTTCGATTCCCAGTCAGGGCACATGCCTGGGCTGTGGGCTTGATCCCCAGCGTGGGGCATGCAGGAGGCGGCCGATCAATGATTCTCTTTCATCATTGATGTTTCTCTCTCTCCCTCCCTCTCCCTTCCCCTCTGAAACCAACAAAACAATATATATATTTTAAAAATGTTGCACTTAAAACCCTAGAGACCCCCCAAGCAATGGTGCGCTGACCAACCAGCGTGCCAGGAAAACAGCCCTGATGCTTAACGCTTGCTATTCCTGGGGTGCAGACACCACCTCCACGACTGATTGCAGGCCCCGATGTGGTGGCACTGAGCACACAGCTGGAAAGAGACGTGGATGGGGGGCTTTCCCAGAGGGGACCAGAGGCTCCGGTACTCACCACCCACACGGCACTTCATGTCTGAGCTGTGTTTGTTTCCCTCACAAGACCCGGCCTCGGCCCTCCTCACCCCCACGCTGCCCAGAGGCACGGGCTGAAAGGTTTCATTCCCCCCTGGGCTGGCCCCTGCGCGGACTACATGGGGAACCACCGCACTCTCCTGGCCTGGCCTCTGCTGCCCCACACTGTCAGCATGGCTGAGGCTCTACTTCAGGAACAGAAAGCCCCAGACTGCCCTAGCAAACACTGTTTAAAACCACATTTCCAGGCGTGTCAGCTGGCTGGAGGGGGACACACAGGGAGCTCTTTTTGGCTAATTTGGTTGGAACCCATAGGGAATGGCACGGCCATTTAAAGCCACCCCCCCCCCCCCCCCCCGTTGTCCCTACACAGATTTCTCCTGTGAATGCATTTAATTAGCATCCAGGGCCGAGTCTTCAGGGGGTGTCCATGATGGAGGAGGGAAGCTGCCACATGAGGTGCTGGGGGTCCGTGAGTCCTGCGAGGCAGGCAGTCCCGCCCTGTAGTGTGGTCAGAAATTGCTGGGCAGCCGACTCCCCTTTTCTGGATCCTCAGGAAGCTGAGGTCCAGAGCCCTTTGCGGGACAGATGAAGGCAAACAAATACGTGGATCTCCCTGGAACAGTGCGAGGGGGAACATCCCTGGGTTATGTTCCAAGGAAGGTGGTCCTGGCAGCCCACAGCGGGTGAGCCCAGCGAGGAGAAGGGCGCCCCTGACTGGGGGGGAAACTGAAGCAGACTGGAGCCCCTGAGGACCAGATGCTTCTAGGTCAGGTCTGAGTCTGCGCTCTGCCCTGGGGAGCATGTTGCTTCACCGACTTGAGTCCGGTTTCCTGTGAGAACAAGTGAGTAAGGTGAGAAAAGCTTTTCTAGACGGATCTCTTTCTGGACTTCCCAGAGCAAAGGACAGGCGGAATCCTGCAGCAGCCTGGAGAGCTCAGGGCTCACTGGCTGCCTGCCCAGCTCTGTGGCCAGTTCATGGCCTCCAAAGCACAAGGTGTGAAATAGATTATTCTCTCTCTGACACCCCAAGGTCAACTCCAAGCACTGGGGGGAAATGTTCTCATCTTTGCGTCCTTTCGCCTCCCCCCAACCAGGGACCACTATGGAAAGGCCCTTGACCGGAATCGAACCTGGGACCTTTCAGTCCGCAGGCCGACGCTCTATCCACTGAGCCAAACCGGCTAGGGCATTGAACAATACCTTTTCAATGAGCACTTAAATCACTAAATTATTTTTTCCTTTCCATAACGTTTGTCTTTTTGAAAAAGCATTATAGGAGAGTTAGAAAAATACAGTAATGTTTAAAGAAGAAAATGTTAATTACACTAGCAAAATCTAAAAACACCACCGTTAACGTTTTCTTTCCAGGCATTTTAGAAAAACACAGGTCGGATTATAATGTGCACATAATTTATCTTCTGCTTTGAAGTCCAGGAACATCCTCAGCATTAACTCCTGTTACTAAACAACCTCTTCTAAAATATTTTAATGCCTGAAAACCATTCTGCTTTATAGCTGGATGACAATTTGCCAGACATGATTGTTGGTGATCTTGCCGTAGGCAGTTAGACATGGGTGGAGCAAGGACATGGGCCAGGTACAGAAGGTCACCAGGATGGAAAGCCCCAGGTGCCTAGCAGTGGACAATCCATTATAGGGTGGGACCCCGCCCCAGGGTGACCTTTCCTCCCCTAGCATATGGCTGGTCATGAGGTTTGGACCCCCTGGCCTGTCCTCCCTGGAGATAACATCTAGGCCTCAGTTGAATTTCAGCGCCAGGCCCAGATAAGCAACAAAACCAGCCACAGCTGACGTCAGGACCAGCTGCCTGGAATAATGACCCCCTGCCCTGGTGCCGGCCAATCCATCAGTGGAGACCACAACCCTGAATGGACACACCTGGAAAGCTACTGAATATCCTATGGAGACTTCCCCTGGGACCACCCCTAAAATCTCTGCCCTTAAAACCCTTAGGACGGAGGATCCAGTGCGCTCTCCCTCCTGGGAGCTCACCCCTGCCTTTCCCTCCCCGCCTTGCTACCAGCCCTCCCCCGCCCCCACCCCCCCCCCCCCCCCCCGCCCCAGGCAGGTGACCATTAGCTTCCTCACTCCCAAACTCCAAGGGCCCTTCCTTTACCTCCGTAACTCATTTCCTAAGCCCCTTTCTTCTAGGAACTACTTCTTCTATCTCTGCAATTTACCCCATAAATGCCCTCTTACAGTTTGGGCCTCGCTCTGAGTTCTTTCCTAGCCACAACCCAAGTACTGAGGTTGCTGAACCCAGGTTTGGTCTGACGCCACCGGTCAGACACCTGGGGCCACTTCCACCGCCTACAGCAAGCTGGATGGTTCCGGTTCTTATTACACGATTACTTATAACACGGCAGTGAACATCTCCAAGCTTAAAACGTTCCCCTGTGTTTCTTTCATTTCTGTAGGATACAGCCCAGACATACAGTCCCAGCTTCAAGGGCATAACTATTTTGATGTCTCCTAACACACATCGCTATAACGTGGGCCGGAAAGTCACACCTGCCTTACTTACTTATTTGTGTCATGTTCCCTTAAGCCTCAGAGCAACGATGGGAAACAAACCAGAACATGTGTGGTGTCTTTCAGCTCAAAGATGAAGAAGAAGCAGAGTCAGCTTTTTCATGTTCCCTCCACTTTGGGAGGGTGGGGTGGTTATTACTGAGAGGGCGCGAGGCGGGAAAGGAGGCACAGAAACTGTCAAGAGGCCCAGCGGTCTCCCAGTCCAAATACGGGAAAAGAAACGGACAGGTAGCTGAGATAGATATGCAAATTGACATGCAAATCACAGGCCCAGGATAGCGAGCTGCCTTTTTCCTGCAGCCTGTGAGTCCAGAGCCTCCTTCTCCGAGTTTACAGGAGCAAAGACACTTTGCACTTAGAAACAGACTGATAAACAGAATCTCTCACCTTTCGGAGTCTTGCGAGGAGACCTGCTACATGCTCGTGCTGCTCCGACCTGGCGAGATCCTCTGCTGTCTTTCCATCCTGTTGGAGGACAAGGATTAGTTTCCTTCCTTCTCAACAGAGAGTGTGTGTTCTGCACACCATTTCCATCATCAGAGGCAGAAACAGGACAGGAGGCAGAAGCAAAGACGGTGGCCAGACGGAGCGCACCCGGCTTCTTCCCTCTGAGGGGACTCCCCATTTCACTTCACTGTGCAGGGAGGGAAGAGGAGGAGGAAGAAGTCGTGCATTGGTGTTTTGAGGTCCAATAGCGAGGTGCCTCAGGCCCCCCCGGCTTTAATCGTACTAGGCACCTTGTTAGCAGGCAGACTGCTTGGTGAACTGAATCCTTCTCCAATTAGGCAGACGACAAAGATGGTCTTTAGGTAGACACTAAACTCCAGTTAGTGTCAGCTAACATCTTAAAATACTTCCAGAGGCAAACCTCAGCACTGATGTCATGCTAGTTACTGGTCACTGCTGTGCCTTGAAAGAAAGGTTTTGTTTAACAGACAACTACATCCAAAGACTTTCAGTGAATGTAAAGAAGGATGTGGACAAATAAGGGGCCGAATGTTAAACCTGACAAGCTCAGGGGAGGCCTACACGGCGGCCTTAGAAACACAGAGACCTAACGTAATCACATAGGATGGACTGAAATTAAAACGTTCTAACTAAAAGCGAGTCAGGGCGATTAGTTATTATTAATAACTTAATTGTTATTATCATCTGTTGTTAACTGTTAGCTATCCTCTACCCACCTATGTAAAAGAAGTATTTGTCTCTCCTTTTACTTTTTATCCAATCTCAGAGGTTCCCCCCTTCCTCCTTGCTTTCTCCCACCTTCCGCATGCCCAATCCTTCGGCATCCCTAATCTATCACCAATGGGTTTCAAGTGACACCCTTACATTTTCCTCCTATGATTCTAATGTATAAAATAGGGTGCAAAACTGCCATTCTCAGGAGCATTTTCTCAATCCATTGAGAATTTGCTTGCTTGCAATTGTCAAGTTTGGTTCAAATAAACGCCTAAGAATTCTTACAGTTTTGGATGATCCTTACATCAACAAGGATATAAATAAGGGTCCATGGGTGGCACTTCGGTGTTTACTTTTTTTAAAAAAATATTTTTTTATTGATTTCAGAGAGGCAGAGAGGAGAGAGAGAGATAGAAACATCAATGATGAGAGAGAATCATTGATTGGCTGCCTCTTGCACGCCCCCTGAGTTCATTTGTTTCGTGCCATGAACGTGCGCGACAGGGGCTAACATTTCCTGAGCTCCTCCTGAGCATGGCCCTGGTCCCCCTCTCACGGCTCTGTGTGCAGGACTCAGTCCCTCATGGAGGCGGGAGCTACGGCTGTTCACAGGCCGCCCTGGAGGACACGAGGCTTAGGCACTGCTCTGCTGCAGTTTTAGAAATCATTGTACCTTTAAAAGGAGAAATGATGAGGAGCAATTTCCGCATAAATAAAAGCAACGTTTTTAAAGAAGAACAAGAAGCCTTTGGGCCTCTCTCTCAGTGTTTGGCAGTAACCAAGTCCCATCCCCAGGGGAAGCTAAGAAATGCCCAAGTCTGTTCAACAGCACACCTTCCCGCTTCTCAAAGCAAGTCACTCTCTGAACCGTGCCTGGGGTCCCAGTCAACCAGTGCTTCTCAACCCCAGCATGCCTGACATTTCGCACGGGGTCATTCTCATTGTGGGGGCCGTGCACCCTGGGATGTTTAGCAGCAATCCCTGGCCTCACCTCTAGATGGCAGCAGCATTCCCCTTCTCCACTGGTGACACCCTCAGTGTCTTCAGCCATTGCCCACTGCTCCCTGGGGGCTAAGTGCCCGGGTGAGAACCAGAACCTTGGGCTGAAGCAGGGAGCTCAGATGGGTGCTGGGAGGAGGCATGCTTACAGTCCCATGTCACCGCTCTCTGCTCCTGAAGATTCCCGAAAAGTGTCCAATGGGCAGGCGGGGCTTCTAGTTTGCTTTGGGGATGCATGAGGCACCATGTCAGGACTCATGGCAAACTGTGTAGATCCTTTACTGACATGGTAAGAAAAGTACTCAGCGGCTCCCAGACCCCACTGCACACTGGAATCACTGGGGTCTTAAGAACTCCCACTGCCAGGTCTGGAATGAGGAGTGGAGAGTGAGGGGGACGGAAGGAATCTCACTTAAAAATAACTTGCAGGCCTACTAGCAGAGCCAGGCTTCTAAGCAAGAGACAGCAGCTCTTGTCAACGGTCGCCCACACCCCCGGGGCCCCTTCCTCCTCCCTCTCCGAAAGCCAGGGCACCTCCAGTGCCCTGCACGGAGGGGGAGCCTTTAGGAAAGAACACACACATCTAATAAAACCGGCAAAGGCACAGTTACATAACGCGGGGAACAAAAAGGCCCCTGGGAGGCAGCAGGCATGCCTGGCAACGCAGCGCGGGCCTGGTGAGAGGAGAGGAGGAAGCAGTGAGTAGATGTCACCCCGGTTTGTGTGGGCACATGTTCCCGCGCTGCAGCGCAGGGGCTGGAGCTTAGCAGCAGCTGGTCTGCTTCAGAGTGCAGCTGCCAAGCCTCAGCCGCTTGAAGTCGCCTTTTCCTGCCAGAAAGCTACTCACCGAGGTCAGCGCCTCCACGTTGGCGCCCATCAGACAGAGGTAGCGGACCACGTCGAGAATCCCGTTGTTGGCGGCCAGGTGCAGAGGTGTGCGTCCATACTGCAAGACACAAAGAGACCCAAGAGAGTTCTGACGATGGTGCCTGAGGATCGATGGTGCCTGAGGATCGAGGGCCAGCCTCGGGCGAGGGGTCTGGGACCCACCAGAAAGAAGCAGGAGGCGTGGCTTGCTTTTCCAGAAACTTGCATGTCCTGAAGGAGGCAAGCCAAGCACAACGTTCTCAAGTGTTTTTTTTCAGTTAAAAGGGTAACTTCAAAGGGTAAAAAGAGTGGGAGGCTTATCATAAGGTAATTAAGTCTCTTGCTGTGCTGGCATAAAGGAGGGTTCAGTCAGGGCTTAAGGGCCGGCCCCCAGGTTCCAGAAAGATCTGCACCACAGTTCACATTTAGACACAGCAAGGGATGAAGGGACGGGAGGACAGCCATGGAAGACACACGAATGAGGTCATGACCACATTTTTTTTTAATATATATAATTTTTAAATTGATTTCAGAGAGGGAGAGAGATAGAAACATCAATGATGAGGGAGAATCATCGATCGGCTGCCTTCTGCAAGCCCCCCACTGGGGATCAAGCCTGAAACCTGGGCATGTGCTCTTGGCCGGAATCGAACCCAGGACCCCTTAGTCCGCAGGCCGACGCTCTATCCGCTGAGGCAAACCGGCTAGGCATGCCCACCATTAAAAAAAAAAAAATGTCTATGGCTCCCAAATTGTGTAACTAGGCACCTCCGGGCACTGCAGTCAATTCCTGGGGGCACAATAAATATTTTAAATTTCTGATGAAACCAGCAGGTTGGGACACCAGGTGAGCTACTAGCTCCAGGGAGTGCAGGGTCTCAGCATTAGGTTGTACTGTCTTCCTTTCACTGATACAGTGGAGCCGTGGCGGTTACTGTGATAAGGAGCAAAAGCATTTTGAGAAAATGAATGTTCAATCTGAGCCCAAGATGTAAGGAGCGGTGAGAACATCCCATTAGTACATAGTTGTGGTTATGTAAGAATGACGTTAACCTATTAGTTTTCTTTCCATTTATGTGAATCACTCATTGCAACGGCTACAAACTTGTTAGGATATAAAGACTTACTAAGTTGTTTAGCCTGAGCTACTTAATAAACAGAACTGTTCCGTATTTCTTTTGCCCTGGGGGAACCATGAAAAAATTATTGAGACACAACAGATGCTGGGAAGCAAGAAAGTTAGGGTATTTCTGTCTTCCATTGTTTATTTGCAAATATAGCTGTGTTTTTTTTGTTATGAAGTTAACACAGGCTCATTTGAAATGTCTCAGCAATGTAGAAGGATAAATGGTAGAAAGTAGAAGTCCTCCTTCCCTACTCACTCCCTCCCCAAGTCCTCCTGCTCAGTGTTAAGTAATGCCCTACTTAACACTCTGGGGCATTTCCTTCCAAGCTTTTATCTATGAATCCATAAAAAGACATAAATTATTTGAAAAGTCCAGATGTAATCATCCTCCAGATTCTATCCTGTCACCTGCTTCGCGCACCTAACAATTGATTGTGAACACCTTTCCATGTATCACTAAGTCTACTACATTCTTTCAGACACCTGACTAATGCCCACGACATGGATATGCCCCAGGTCATTCGCCAGCCCGCTGTGGAGGCACACCGAAGGGGGTCCCATTCCTTGCCATTGTGAATAAGCTGCAAGGTGTGTGCCTGTTTATGTTTTGTCTACTGTTATCTTCTAGAGTGACTCAGAAAGCAGCACCCTCGACCTACACCACATGTCAGCGACAGGGGCCTCCAGACAGTCCCCAGACACACACACATGCTTCTCTCGGTCTGCAATTTCCAGAAACTTGCAGTTTCCCCTCTTCATCTATCAAAGTCCCAATCATTTTAAGCGACTGCCCCTGAAAAGCTTTCCCTAGTTTCCTTAATGTCCAGATGTCAGCATTTCCATAGCGCCTGTGCGTCTGTCATAGCCGTGACTGAGACATGAGATGCTATTATATTGAGAAGCCAAAAAAAAAAAGGAGAGAGAGAGAGAGAAGCAGCCTGAGGGCAAGAACGATCACTGTGCTGCCCACAAGCTCCCTGCCACGGGCCTGGCACAGTGCTGTCCGAGCCAGGCAGCGATAAACACTGTTGGCATGAAATCCTCTCTTATGCTCCGCATGTACATGTGTGTGCATCTGTGTGTAATGTGCTTGTGTTCCACACACATTCTCTCTCTTAACTGATGAGAAGAGGCAACACAAAAGCAACAAAGAGTTAAGGGCTGTGTGCTCTGCATCATCTATTTCCCCCTCACGTGTTCCCTAATATGGCCGTGTTCAATAGCCACTCTCCCGATTTTCATCTGAGAAAAGCGAAGACGAAGAACTGTCTATTACACTGAGTGTGAAAGGTAGTGACAAGTTCCGGTCACATCCTGGTGACAGGGGTGGGACCTGAATGGCATTTTTATCTCTGGGGGAACTGAATCCAAGGAAGGAACAGGCACACCACGGGAAAGGAGCGACGGTCTGCCCGTAGGCGTGGCTGTCACTGTGCCGTGTCCGGGAACCCTGACAGCCCGTTACTAGGGTGAGTCCATGTGAAGCCAGCTGTGCTTCCTGGGGGAAATAATGCCTTCCTCTTACTTTTCTGCACATCTTTTAACCTCCTCTAGAGTCCCCGTTATCTTTCCAAAAAAACAAAACGATAGAGAGGCAAAGCTGACACCAGCCCTTCTGAAGGCGGGAGACCCACAGAATTGCTGTGGGCTGAGCCTGGTGCTGAAGGCAGCGGGGTCCTGCCTGCAGGTCCAGAACCTGGAGCTGCTCCAGGCGGGCTCTGAAGAACGGCCTGAACTTTGCTGCTGAATCCAGGAGGCTGAAATTGTGCAACTAATGAGTTTTCCTCCAGCTGAGCTCAACTCAATGACAAAAGCATCGGCTGAATGCCCTGTATGTGCCATTGTGGGCCGTACATAGTAACAATACAGGTTTATGTTGGTGTATATGAACTGCCACGGCCATCTATAGTATCAAAAATGTCGGTGCTTCCTAATGAGTCCCCCCTCACCCCCCAAAAAAATGTTGAGGCTTTCCTATGAAATGAACCAGTTTTTTTTTTCTTTCTTAAATATATTTTTATTGGTTTCAGAGAGAAAGGGAAAGGGAGAGAGAGATAGAAATATCAATGATGAGAGAGAATCATTGATCGGCTATCTCCTGTACACCCCCTACTGGGGATTGAGCCTGCAACCCAGGCATGTGCCCTTGACTGGAATCGAACCCAGGACCCGTCAGTCCACAGGCCGACGCTCTATCCACTGAGCCAAACCAGCCAGGGCTGAACCAGTTGTTTTTAAGCATGAAAGTCTAGGATTTTGTGGCTGGGCATTTTATAGAGCATACTTAACAAACGCACTATTTTGCCCTGAGGCATGAGGCGAATACCCGGTGCCTCCTTTAGAGGCATTGGTGAGACATGGTGTTAGTACGCCTCAGCTGGCAGACGATGGCCAAGTCTAAATGTACTCAAATGAGTGCCCCGATGTTCCTTGAAGCTGCTTTTTATTCATTTGAAGACTCCTAGAAGGAAAGCCAAGGTCTTGATGCTTCTTAACATTGCATTTAGCTTTCCCCTTAAGCCACTTACATAACTGACTTGGCAAGATTAGAATGGGATACACTAAGAAAGCAACCACCAGCTAATGGCTAAGAGTTCGGATGTTGCCCTTTCATATTTCTAGAATGTGAGGATTACCGATTTAAACTTCCATTAGAATTAATCACAGAATATGCAACAGGAATAATTTTTGGGGGGTAGAAGTATAATTTTCTGCCTGTTTCAGATATTAATTCTTTTACCTCAAACAAATCACAATAAAATTTTGCTGCCATCATGCCTGCCATTTATAAAACATTTCCCGCCCGAGCCGGTTTGGCTCAGCGGTCAGAGCGTCAGCTCACGGACGGAAGGGTCTTGGGTCCTCGGTTGCAGGCTTGATCCCCAGCCCTGGTTGGGGCATGTGGGGGAGACAACCAATTGATGTGATTCTCTCACATCGATGTTTCTCTCTTCCCCTCCTTTCCATGCTCTCTAAAAATCAATGGGAAAAATATCCTTGGGTAAGGATTAACAAAAAAACAAAAAACAAACAACAAAAAAACATTTCCCACAATTAATCAAAATAACTTTACTTGGACTTTGTTTTTAACATTATCTTCACAGAATAGTGCTTGCCATTCATACAGTCACAGGGTCAAAACCAACTGAATAGTCAACTGTTTATCTGATTTGGTAATAAAAATTTAGATGGCATTTAGGGAAAGGGGAAGGGTTAGGTAACTTCTAAAAGTCAACATAACAACATTTAAAAAACCAGCCTAGGAACATGAAATTATTTATTTGCATTTCTTTTTTATTCACCAAATAATAGCATCCTCTTGGTCTTAAAAATTTATTTAGCACAAAAAAGGTGCAATGAACTTCTGACCCTAAAACTCGCCGTCGTGGGGAGGGAAGGGGAGAGAGAAATCTGGTCCTAGAAATCCCAATCAAATCAGAACTCAGTAGGTGTTTTCTTGAAGTCTCAGAGCTCCAGAAAGACACCCCAATTTTGTACCACGTTCTCGGATTCCTCTAAGGTGGACGGTTTCTGTGCCTGTCTCTCAATGCTCATATGCAGTAACCAGGTTAGGCAGGAAGTACTTATTAATGCAATCATTTTGTGTTAGTCTACAAAACTATTCAAAAATCATATGTAAGCTATGACTGAAAGTAGAGAGCCACATGAAAAAGAACATGGCCCGTCCTAGCCGGTTTTGCTCAGTGGATAAAGCATCAGCCTGAGGACTGGGGAGTCCCAGGTTCGATTCCGATCAAGGGCACATGCCTGGGTTGCAGGCTCGATCCCCAGTGGGGGTTGTGCAGGAGCCAGCTGATCAGTATTTCTCTCTCATCACTGATGTTTCCATCTCCTTCTCCCTTCCTCTTTGAAATCAATAAAAATACATTAAAAAAAAAAAGAAGAAAAAGAACATGGCCCTAGCCAGTTTGTCTCAGTGGATAGAGCTTTGGCACGAGTACTGAAGGGTCCTGGATTCGATGCTGGTCAAGGGCACGTACCTTGGTTGCTGACTCGATCCCTGACCCTGTTTGGGGTGCTTGTGGGAGGCAACCAATCGATGAGTGTCTTTCACATGGTTGTTTCTCTCTCTAAAAATCAATGGAAAAATATCGTCAGGTGAAGATTAACAAAAAAAAACACAGAAAAAGCAAAAGTCCATAGGAGGAATACTGACTGAACAATGAAGAGACAGATGCAAAGGGAACTTGGACAAAATCCGGAAGCAGGTCAGCAGGCCCTTCAGGGGCCTTTCTCTCCGGCCCTACCTTGTTGGAGATATCCAAATCGCAGCTGGCCTCACAGAGGGCCCCCACAACAGGCGCGCTGCCATCCTTGCAGGCCGTGTGGAGGGGGGTGTTGCCGTGCCTGTCCTGGAAATTGACGAAGCTTCCCTGGCTGATGAGAGTCTGAATGACCTCCATCTGACACCGTCTCACAGCGACATGAAGAGCGATGTGTCCATCCTGCAACAGACACCGGGGGCCATGAGCACGGCCACTTGGCACATGGGCCTGGCCTCGCCCTTCCAGCCGCCACCGGGCCAGGTTTCATAGGCGACAGGATCCCTGCTGCACAGGCTGAATGGGGATCGGAAACCACACATTTTACTCCTGGGGGGCGGTGGAGAGGCTCCATACATTCCACTCTGAATAATCAGACTCTGCTGACCATCCGCACGGTTCACCTAGCCTTGGCCGGTGCCGTCGGCGGGGAAAGACTGGGCGCTGCTTTTGTCTCTGACTGCACAGGACTTAAGTAACAGGCACACTGATGGCCTGTGTTCTCAAGTAGTTGAAAAATACCTTTAAGAACATTTGCTCAGCAATCTTTACAGCAGGAGAAGCTGTGAAAGTGATGGGAAGGGATATGCTCGAGGGCTGTCATATGTATGAAAAGCAAACACAACATGCTTACTCCCTGCATTCCACCAAAGACCAGCCTGAGGATTCCTTCTCCCTTTTATAGGATCCCTGGTGAGCAGACAGATGGAGTTCAGGAGCTGGTAGAGGGTTTTGGAAACATTTCTATACCTTATCTGTTCTAGGGTTTCTTAATCTCAGCATATTGACTGACATTCTGGTCCTGTCCTGTGAGTCGGAGGACATACTAATAAGAGGCACCACCAGTCTTTATCTACTAGACGCCAGTAGTAATGCCCACAACCACCAATAAACGTCTCCAGTTACTGCCAAATGTCCCCTGGGGACAAGGTCGCCCCCGTTGAGAAGCACTTCTCTGTACCAAGAAAATACTCCACAAATGGCAGTTACTAAATTAACTACAGTGTCCAAATCTAGCTATATAATGCAAGATCACAGCCTCATTTTAAGTACAAGCTCACAATAAAAACAGACCATGTTGAATTTGCTTAATTAAAAATCGAACACCTGGGGAATCCAAGATGGCGGCGTAGGTAAACACCTAAACTGCTGCCTCGCGCAACAATTTCAAAAATTCAACTAAAAGACAAAACGTCTATCACCCAGAACCATGGGAAAGCTGGCTGAGTGGAAGTTCTACAACTAGAAGGAAAGAGAAAAGAGCATCGAGACGTGCACGAGCGCTGAAAAGCTGAGGTACGGAGGCGCGTGATCCGGGCTGGCAGCGGGCGTTGCTTTTTTCAACCCAAAGGGAGACAAGCCCCTGATTACTCTGAAATCCAGTTTCTGGGGAGACGCGGGGGACCCAAACTCCTACGGGGAGAAGCTGGACTGTCTGCCAGTGAGGGGGGCTTACTTGCAGAGCTGCACGCAGGAATAATTGTTTACGGCACTGGGGCACGGGACTCTGGGACGCCCTTGGGGACACAGAGCCGGCTAACTAGCAGCCATTGCTGTTTGCCACGCCCTAGCCTAGTGACACCCTGAGACCCCGCCCTGCACAACCTACAAACCCACCCAAGCTCCAAGCAGCAGCGTTAGCAGAAGAAAGCCCCGCCCTATCGCAGCTTAACCTAGCAAACTTGCAGCCTGGGTCAGACAGCTCCAAAACCTCCAAACCCCAAGCAAAGAGGAGAAAACTGTAGCTCTCACTGTAGCTCCTGCTGGGTGGCCTCAGACAGTAGCTGACCTGCACCCCATTGGAGATCCAGAAGCCAGTGTACCTAGTGGTCAGAGTGAGACACCAGATTTCAACTCTTCACATCCATAAGTGACACATTCAAAGGCAGACTCAGTGAGCACCAAAGCCCCACTGAAACAAGTCCTGCCCCATAAGTGTGTCTTCAGCACAGCAGTTCTTCCATTTTAGACACAGTGAGTGCTCACAGCTAATTGGCCTGGAGGTCAATTCCTCCCAGTATACCAACAGCAATTAAGGCTTTAACTGCACCAAGTCTTTGCACTCAGCCCACAAAGGGGTGTACCAAGAGTGTCCACATCAGGTGATTGGGGAGGCTGAGCTACTGCCCCCTATAGGTCACCTACCACACAAAGCTACTCCATCAACACAGGGAAGCAGCCAAAATGAGGAGACAAAGAAACATATCACGAATGAAAGAAACGGAGGAAAGCAAACTACTGGATGACATAGAATTCAGAACCACATTTATAAGGTTACTCAAGAATCTTCTTAAAACCGCTGAGAAACTTGATGAGACCTTCAAGGAGCTTAATGAGAATGCCAAAAAAATGGAAAAGGATCAGTCAGAAATGAAGCATACACTGTCTGAAATAAAGAATATACAGAAACTCAACTGTAGATCAACGTACCCCAAGAATCAAACCAAAGATCTGAAATATGTGGAAACAAAAAACATCCAACCAGAAAAACAAAAAGAAAAAAGAATCCAAAAATATGAAGATAGTGTAAGGAGCCTCTGGGATAACTTTAAGCGAACCAACATCCAAATTTTTGGGGTGCCAGAAGAAGGGAGAGAGCAAAATATTGAAAACCTATTAGAAGAAATAATGACAGAAAACTTTCCCTGCCTGGTGAAAGAAATAGATGTACAAGTCCAGGAAGCGCACAGAATCCCATACAAGAGGAATCCAAAGAGGACCACACCAAGACACATCATAATTAAAATGCCAAGGGCAAAAGACAAAGAGAGAATATTAAAAGCAGCAAGAGAAAAACAGTTAATTACCTACAAGGGAGTACCCATACGACTGTCAGCTGATTTCTCAACAGAAACTATGCAGGCCAGAAGGGAGTGGCAAGAAATATTCAAAGCGATGAACAGCAAGAACCTACAACCAAGATTACTCTACCCAGCAAAGCTATCATTCAGAGTTGAAGGTCAGATAAAGAGCTTCACAGACAAGAAAAAGCTAAAGGAGTTCATCACCACCAAACCAGGATTACATGAAATGCTGAAGGGTATTCTTTAAGGAGAGGAAGAAGAAGAAAAAGGTAAAGATAAAAATTATGAACAACAAAATGACATCAAATACATACCTACCAACAAGTGAATCTAAAAATCAAGTGAATAAAAAATCTGAAGAACAGAATGGACTGGTGAATATAATAGAATCAGGGACATAGAAAGGGAGTGAACTGATGATTCTCAGGGGAAGCAGGTGTGAGGGGTGCGGGAAGAGATTGGACAAAAATCTTACTCCTATGGATGAAGACAGTGGCGGGGGGGGGGGGGTAAGGGCATGGGGTGGGGTGGGGAATCAGGTGGAGGGGAGCTATGGGGGAAAAAATAGAGGAACACCTGTAATAATCTGAACAATAAAGATTTATTAAAAAAAAAAAAAATCGAACACCTGGTTCGATTGAATTGAGTTTCAGACAAATAAGAGTGGTTTATTGTCTTTTGCAAAATAGCAGGTGATGGAAATCAATAAGCCACCTATTTCTTTGTTTATCTACAAATTAATAGTGCACTGCCAATTTTAGCCCTAAATGAGGATTGTCTTGGGCTCAGCCATCATCACTGTACCTGCTCCCAGCTGAAAAGGCTAAAATAAAAGAGACCCGAGTCATCTGACCAATTCATAAATGTTGCTGCACGCCACAAATGAATATTAATTATTAAACAGAATCTAGAAAAGTTCATGGAATCTTTGGGACAGAGAAGAGAAAGGATAATTACAATTTGCTGTATTCAAGTTCATTTTGGGTAAGCTAATGGCAGAAGTCTTGTGGTCCCTCCGGCCCCCCAGATCACTTCTCGGTGAGTGTGATGCATTCACCCACAACGCACCTTGTCAGAGGCATTAAGGTCGCCTCCGTGTTCAGCCAGACACTCCACAATGTCGTGGTAGCCCCTGGCGGAGGCTGTCAGGAGGGGCGTCTCTCCTTCTCGGTTCTTAATGTTCACGTTGCAGCCGGCTTCACATAGGGCTTTGGCCACAGAGTAGTAGCCGTGCCAGGCAGCACAGTGCAGAGGGGTTTCTTCTTCCTGGCCAAGGCGACAAGTGCAATCATATGAGAGAAAGTGCAGGCAAGGTGAGAGTCCCCGCTGAACGCGGCAGCAAAGTCAAGGCAATGGAGAGAATGAGCTGACAGCTACTGGATGAAACATTAGCCTGAAATTAGTAGACACCGGCCTTTCCTCCATTCAGTTTGTTTCCCCAACGCTTGTGCGTTGGATGCGTTTGGCATTCTCAGCATCTGCGCGACAAAGGACTTCAGGAACACACTGGAACCGACAGCTCAGCTCTTTTGAACAACCGAGCCCCAGTGCAGGTGGAATTTTAGCATCTTTCTTACAAAAGTGCTTCGTTTACTTCATCTGAGGTGACTGATGGTAGGAGAGCACTTCTTTGAACAAGAATTCTCATAACAATCTTGATGCCTCACCATGTCTGCCATGTTGCATTTGACAAAGATGAGTCACATAAACTCACCATTTTATTGCTGAGGCAAATAAAAGTAACAGAGATAACCATGCTGTAATAGTCAGAGAGGGCTGGCCGTGGGGTCTCTATAGGGTTGTAAGGCTGTATATTCATGGTCAGCATCTTAGACACATATGTCTGCCTACGTGAGGCCATTAGATGTTAGTGGTTACTGACAGGGAATCTGGAACCAGACCCTGTGGTTTCGAATCCCAAACCCTAGCTCTCCCACGTATGAGCTGTGTGAGCTTGGGCAAGATACTGAACCTCTCCCTGCCTCAGTTTCCTCTCCTGTAAAATGAGAATGATAGTAACAGTAATAACAACTCATAGGGTTGTCTAGAGGATTAAATAGATGGATGTTAGGTAGTGCTTCTATTTGAGGCCCTGCCCTCTGGAATCTAAGCAGAAACTTGGATAAAACTGGGAGGACTGGGCCATGTCACTGTCTGCCTGTACATCTATGCAGAGAGCAGAAGGAAGGGAAGATACCAGCTACCATGACCCACCTTGTCCTGGAAATTGGGATTGGAGCCAAAGCTGCAGAGTAACTGAACCACATCGGCGTGGCCGTAGCGAGCCGCCACGTGCAGGGCTGTCTCTCCAGACTGCAAAAGAAACAGCCAGAGATTCAGAGCGCCCCCGGGAGCAGGCTGTCGGGACTGGAAAGCATAGGACTGGAGGCCCGGCCACACACACCTGGTTCCACTTCCTCCCTTCTGGGGGTGCCCGCCTCCCTCCGTGCAGATGGTGCCTGGGCCAGGGACCCTGAGGGTGGAGCGTCCATCATGGAGCTGGTGCTAAACCCATATGCCAGGCTCACCCTGTTGGTCATACAACCCCAGGTGAGACTGCTTTCCCTGGTCTGTGATGGCTGTTCTCACACTTTATCTACTGCTGCTTCCAGCTATGTGACTTCTTTAAACACAAAACTTCTTCCTTTAATATTGGGTTCATCACCCAGCAGATATGTAAATGTACATATTTTTATTAACTAACACGTTTCTGATTTTATTGTCCATGTTTAGAATCTCATTTCTTATATTCTCAGAGATTTTAAAACATCACTATTAGCTTTCAGTGAATTAGTAATAGAAGCAACTTCCTTAAGGTATTTTACTTATAGTTACCAAAATAAAAAAAAAAATTGTTAGAATAAACTGTTTAAAACAAAACAAGATACCTTATTGCCATAATAAATACACTAGTCTTTGATGTGACTGTCATTCTTAGATTGGTGCAGGGCACAATTCATATGACTGTGTGTGGCAGCTCTGACCAAACGTGACACCTTCTGCTGCAAGTGTTAGCAGCAGAGATGGGATGCCCAGTAGGACCCATATGGGTGAGAAGGTAGGAATCTTTCTCACCTAGGTACAGGTGCAGGACTGTGGGATGGACTGAATGGAACCTGAATATGTGAAAGTAAGGTATCTTGCTGAGTCAATAATTTTTATAGCATCTGTGCCCCCCCGCAAAGCCTTACTTTACATGCATTGTCTCATGGACCCTCCCAGTGCCAGTGACTGTAAGGTCAGCATTGTCAGCCACTTCAAAGATGAAGAGTGTGGTCACATGGTGAGCCAATGTGAGCTTCAGGACTCGGGTCTCTTTCTGGCTGTCCTTCTACTGGAACTTAAGAGTTTTCCTGTTACTCATGTGAAGTAATTCATGGCTTGCAACTGTGGCAGATTTCAGCGAAAAGCAGATTTTAACATTAGACCAAGCCACCAGCAAAAACAAATTTCTAGATTAAATTCTCTGTAGGAGGATTTGGGTCCTGAATCCTTGCTCTCTGGGTCCTGAGGTGCGTGGCAAGATGAAGCTCAAATGAAGCCTTTAATTACTTCCCCCGTCCCCAAGAAAAGTGGCCTTACCTTGTCTTTAACATCCAAAGGGCATTTGTTCTCATGGAGAAATTTCAAGGTATCCACGTGGCCGTGCCGGGAGGCCCAGTAGATGGCATTGGATCCACCCTGTGCAGAAACCAGAATGGAATTACACTTCCAGAGCTGAGGGATCTGAATGCTCGTCGCCCAGACACACTCTACTCCCCTTCCTCTGTGACGGCAAACTCCACAGAAGCACCTTCCATGAGGAACAACCCCCTCCCATTTCATTTATTTTTGCATAGGGATATCGAGGTTATGTGAAATGCTAACATTCCATGGAGCTGGGGGGAGGGAATCAGGGAGCTCTGTGTATTATCTTTGCAGATTTTTTTGGGTAACTCTAGAATTACGTTAAAATAAAAAGTTGTTTCTCTTTTCTTAAAACCTTCACTTGAACTTCTGTTTGGAATTCCCTATACTGTCAAGGGACAGATCTAGTCCTTTTACGGCTCTGCTAAAAGTCTCTGGAATCTGAGGACAAGTTCATTATACTAGTAATGACTATTAACTGTTAATCAATGTGTCTACACTTCCAATGTGATTCACACCTCAAAACATATCATCCTTCCTTGTGGCCCTAATAAACAAGCAGGCAAATACATTTCTGGTGAGACGAATTAGACAGTGAAAACCTTCCCAACTGTGACATCTTACAATAACACTGTTCAGTAAGTGATCAGTGAGGAGAAAAATCTGGGGTAGTGTGCACGGAAAGGCTGATATCTAAAAACAGAGCCCAGAGAAAGATCAATGTTTTCCTCTTGCTTTACAACACCTGTTAGCTTGGACCAGGCTACTTAAGCAATTCATCTTCCTTTAGAGAAAACTGAAGTAGAGCATACATATTATTTTCTCCGTTACCTCTAAGATTAGAGGCATTTGGAAATACTTAAAAAATTAATTTGTTTGCAATTAGAATGATAACCTTATCCTGGACATCGATTCTTGAGCCTCTTTTGATGAGCAACTGCAGCATTTGAATATTTCCACAGCCAGCAGCAATAAGGAGTGGAGGTGTCCCATGCTGGAATAGGCAAGAAACCAAAACAAAACTATTTTTCAGGTTTGGTAGGAAAAAAATGCCCAAATTATCATTGCTATCCCACACACCTTCCTATGTCTCAACAGGCGCATAAAGACTGCTACATAACAGGAATGGAAGACAGTCAGAGCATAGCAGGCTTCCTCTTTTGGTTTCACAATCAAAAGGCAACATTTTCATTTGTGGGGTGAGTACTTTAAATTTTCATGGTTAGAGGTGTAATTGGTGCATGTGGAATGGCCTTGCATGAAGAAAGGCTCTGAATGCCAAAAGACCTTATTTCTAAGTCATTTCACTCTCTACATAGAAGCGAGTGTTTCCACAGGATGGAGCTTACAACTAGAAGGGAGAATGAGGAAGCAGACAGGGTCTCTCCCCCTGGGACTTGGAGGTGCACAGTCACATGACCCCCTGCCCCCACTATCCGATAGAACAGGATCAGACCTTATTGGGTTGGTTAACATCATAGTTGGACAATGAGCCCAGGAGGTGCTGCAGGCCTGGGACATTGTCATCGTTGATGGCATGGATGATGGCTTTCATCACAAAGGAGTCTTCCTCATCCTTGAGAGAGACAACAAAGAGTGTTATAACATGTCCTCTGATTTGCAGGATATTGAGATGAATGAGAACCCGAGGTCTGGAAGGAAGAAGTCTTCCCATCTGGAATTCCTACACGGCTTGGGTCCCTCTTCTTCCTTAAACTTTTTTTTTTTGCAATAAATGTCATTTCTTCCAACTGATTATTCAGGATGATTTTAATGTATAATATTCAATCATTCTCATTACTTTACATTAATAGTTTTATCTTTTCTTTGGTCCCACAATTCCCAAAAACCAGCCTTCCGCCTCTTCCTCTCCCTTCTTCTGCCTTGCTTCTCTCCCACTTCTTTTTTCTTTTTAACATATACAATCTCTTTTTACACTACACGGCTAGAGCTTGGCCTCAGGGAAATGACTAACTTCGGGGGAGGGGGGATAAAAGAGCTGGTGTGTGC
Source organism: Corynorhinus townsendii (assembly GCA_026230045.1). Classification (NCBI taxonomy): domain Eukaryota; kingdom Metazoa; phylum Chordata; class Mammalia; order Chiroptera; family Vespertilionidae; genus Corynorhinus; species Corynorhinus townsendii. Next base: position 146,522,422 of record JAPDVU010000005.1, on the reverse strand, counting down.
TGATGTGTGATCCTGCCCTTGGAATCCCCAGATTCCACTCAGGAAACGTGACTATTCAGTTACAGGAGTGGCCTGGTTCCCACAGAATCACCCTTTCTGCCTTTCCTGGAGTTCCCTTTACCTCCAGAGTTAACAAAGCCCTGTTGTCTGTCTGTCAGAGCAAAGTCTTGTTGAATTCAAACATGTCTAGTCATATCTGAAGAGTCAATCTGTGGTTAGGTTTCAGTTTGGATTAAGGGGAAAAAATTATGGAGTTTTTCTCAAGGGCTTTGGACAGTCAGTACAATGCTAACAAAGCAAGTGGGTTTAGCCGTCTGGTCTACCACAGACTACACTAGCAAGCCTTAACTGCTTTTTCTCTAATATTGTGTGTGTGTGTGTGTGTGTGTGTGTGTTCAGGGGGAGTATTATCTGCCCCTTTGCCCCTTTTGTACTACTACAACCCAAGAGTCTCCCAGGTCAGTGGCAATAGAAGGCTCTCATTTCAGTTAATAAAAATTAAAATGAGCTCTTCCCTCTTCTACTGACCAGCCTCTCTTTTATCAAACTGTGAGTGTGAGAGGAGGTGGGTGGTAGTGTCAGAGGTGGGCGGGAGTAGGTACAGTGCCAATAAAAACACACAAAAAAAGGACGAGGAAGCAACAGCGGACATACATCAACCATCCCAACTCCCTATCCTGAGACGAGGAAGGGTAAGTTGGACATTTACATGACTTCAGGTTTTCGGAGTTGTCGAACAAATCAAACAACCAAGATATACTAAGTACACAGTGCTAAGAAAGAACCTCACCAAGGCAAACAAGTTTGCTTACCAGAGTATCATCGCTTCTGGCAACACTCATGTTACTTCTGGACAAGAAGGACCTGGATAATCTTTGGCACAGTGATATCAAGCGAACTGATTGCTTAAAAAAAGAAAAAAAAAAAAAAAGAAGAAGAAAGAGGGTAAATAAAGGCAGGGGGAGAGGAGGAGTTTATGCAAAAATACTCAGATCAGTGCAAGTGCAAGTGACCGTCTTGGAGATGGCATTCACTGCTGATAGCATGCATTCTTGGGGACAGGCATCCCATGAGTAGTTGGAATGTATTTGCTTAAAGAATAATTCTACATACAGGTCTTATACATCAAGACAATAGATAGGAAGGATAGAGAGAAAGTCTCCTTCTGTATTTCATTATTAAACGACAAGGATAGAGAGAAAGTCTCCTTCTGTATTTCATTATTAAACGACAGAACTGGATGCCCTCCATCCCTTTTCCTCTTGATATTTTGTTCTTGATTGTTTGAGGAATTAGCTCTTACCCTAGCAAAACCCTTGCACGTCCCCCCTCAGAGAAACATAGTATGCAAGCGTCTTGCCCTGTGTCCTTGGTCCCAGGCAAGCTGGTAATGGTAGACAATGTGACTATCAAAACTCATAGAATTGTTGGAAATGCAAAGGAAATAGAATCAGCAAATCCCTCAATGTCAAATAATCTTACTTTCCATTTTTTCCGGGCTGCGAACTTCTTGAATTTCTCCATGTTTACTGCTGATGCTTTTCTACTAAGTGCTTGTTGGGTATCTTTAGGCTAAAATGAAAGTCCAAGAAAATATTTACAGCTTTCAAATTACAGAAATGTGTTACATGACCATTTTTTGAAACCTCTCATTATTCGGAATACTTGCTTACACATTTACCTTGCTAGAATAACAAAACATTGAAATAAAATGCAAGATCTAGGAACCCAGTCGGCAGAGGCTAAGGATTTGCTACATTTATAAAGACTGGATGTCGCGGCCCTAGCTGGTTGTGATCAGTGGATAGAGCATTGGGTCTGTGGACTGAAGGGTCCCAGGTTCAGTTCTGGTCAAGGGCATATGCCTGGGTTGTGGCCTCGATCCCCGGTTGGGGGACGTGCAGGAGGCAGCTGATCAATGATTCTCTCTTATCATTGATGTTTCTATCTCTCTCTCCCTCTCCCTTCCTCTCTGAAATCAATAAAAAATATATATGTATTTATTTGAAGGAGGAGGAGGAGGAGGAGGAGGAGGAGGAGGAGAAGAAGACTGGATGCTGGATGTTAGGGAAAAGTTGAAAATGAGCTTGGACCAAGCTGAATTACAGCTTTTCACAAGGAAGTCTGGGAGTGGCAAGATAGATGGTGAGACCATGTTCTGAGGCATTTGAACTTGAACATCAAGTAATTTAGAGCTCGGAGGGACCTCAGAGGTCATCGAATTAAGTCTGTCTGACAGCATTAGCATGCCTTCTAATGCACCTTTTCCCCAGGAAGCTCTGTCTCTGAGAGAGACACCATTGCCTTCCGGGCCTGGTACAGGCAAAGAGTTCTCCAGCTGTGCCAGACCTACTTTTGTAATGCAAGTCATTGCATCACAACCTGCTTCTTGGTTCCATGATTTTATTCTGAACTGCCATGTTTCCCCACCCTCAGGCCTTTCTGTTCTTGCTGAAGGAACTTCAGGTCTTTTGTGTGGGGAGTTTTATCAGCGTTTATTTGAACCAAACTGATGCCAGGGAGCAAGATTTCAAATGCTTTGGGGAATGGCATTTTCAGTCTCTTTTATGCATCTGAAATTAGGGAGGGAACATAAAGAAGATTATAGGATGATAGGTGAAAGCAAGGCGGGGATTGGATTACAGGAGAGTTAACAAGATTATGTGCTCTCTTGAGGGTGGTTATCCCTTATTTCAAAGGTGTGTTAACATAGATACACAGTAAACAATGGTCCCCTGTCCCTTGCTTAAGGCAGAGATAAACCTCTTATTAAAAAAGTGTTATGACTACCCACTATGACCTGCCCAGTTAGAAATTTATAATCAGATCATTCTGTGAGGTTACTTTCAGAGGACCCCTTTTCATCCACAGCAACTTCCATTATTTAATCTAAATGCCCGAAGGCATTGGGCAGGCAGTATAAAGGTGAATTCTTCTTGCATAAAGGTATATGCAAGAAGGCGGCCATAGGCCTGGCAGAAAGGCCTCCTGGAATGAGGGCTCAGTTTGAGTAGACTTGACCTTTAGCTCCCTTTACAATCTTGCCTTAGGATAGCTTTCTTCTCTCCACCTCTGATATCATTAGCATACTCTTATCTGCTAGTTGTGCTAAAATATGGCACCAAAAGCAAACCCAACACTCCAGAAGTGTCCTGTGGTTAGAAACCACAGAACTAGTAATGCCCTGGAACACACGAATTTCAGGAGGCCCTTTCATACCCAAACCAATCACCAAATGCAGCTTACCTTGATCCAGGGGTGCTGCAAACTATCTTGAATGGTCATTCTCTTCCTTTGTGGGGAGAGAAGAAAGAAAAAAAACTCTGTGACCACAGAAGCAAACACTATGGTTGTTTCTCTGCCAGCTAGGCCTACAAAACAATGTTCTAGAAAATGCAGTTTGGGGCTTGCTTCGGTGGAAAAAAGTCGAGAAAAAAATACACCTGTGTGATGTCACTGTGCCTGCAGGACTGACTGAACAGGTACAAAGGAGCCTGCGTTTTCTGAGGCGTTTCACATGGCATGCTTCCCTCTGCGAGGAGCAAACCACCGGGGTCTCACAAGCCTGGCCTCGCGCACAGGACAGGGGCAAACCCTCGTCGAGCGGAGGCCACGGCTGAGCACTTTTCAGGAACAAGGGACACCACTCACTTTGGATCCTTGACGAGCAGTCTTCTTATGAAATCTTTGGCGAGGGCACTGGTATTACTGAAGTATTCTTCCTCAAATTCATAGTTGACAGCGGATACATTTGCTAACGTCTCTTGCTTAGTGTCTCCAAGAAATGGCGAGGCCCCACTGAGGCTGTTGATAAAGTGGGGCACAGAACATGAACAATTACCTCTTGTGTTGTCATTCGTTTCCATAATATCTGATAAGGGGGGGCAGGAATAAGATTATAATGTGGTGCTTGGGCAATCATTTTAGAATTCCATTTAATTGTCAGGCACAAAAGCTTCGGCTTAATGCAAAGGATGCATTTAAAAAGTTAATCTGCAACAGCATCTAGTAATTTACAAAAAACCTCTATCCTACTTCCTCAGTGATGGACAGTTTCTGATGATTCACTTCAAAGTTGGAGAAAATGTTTAATTAGTATAAACTAAGCATGTTCTGGGGGTGTAAAATGAATGTTTACATAAAGAGCACGCATAAGCTGACGAGATCAACATGACTGCTTAATAAAACATATGGTCTTGAAAGAAGGAAAGAATATGAACTGTGGATTCTGGTACTTACAGAATATAGGTGATTACTCCAATACTCCTAGACACGAAACAGAAACAAAAACTAATGTCAGAGTAATGATAAATTAAATCAGAAAGATGACAACATGAAGGGCGCGCTACTTACCACATATCTGCCTCGAGACCAAGAGGTTCATAGTTGACTATCTCAGGAGCTAAGAGGAAATAAATGCACATTGAGAGAGAGAGTTTCAGAAGGAAGCAAACCAACAGGTCGTGTTTTCACGTACAAACCAGACACATGTCCCAGGGAAATGATGCTGCCGCCGGGGAAATGTTGCCAGCAGAATGCTTATGCGAAATAAAAGACCACAGGAGCAAAGAAACTTACCAACAAATTCTGGTGTCCCAAATATGTTTTTGAATTCATTTCCAAAGTCAATTTTATGGGCCAGCCCAAAGTCGATGATCTTGATCCGAGGTTTGGGAACATTTCTATCCAAAAGCATTATGTTTTCAGGCTTAAAGAAAAAGAGAAATAGTGCTGCAGCGATACTCATAGTAACCAAAAGGTGGGGGGAAAATCCAATGTCCACCAACAGAGGAATGGATAAACCAAATGTGGTAGGTAATATAACGGACTATTATTCAGCATGAGAAAGGAAGTCAAGTCTGAAACTTGTTACAACACGGGAGAACCTTGAAGGCATTATGCTAACTGAAATAAGCCCGATAAAAAAGGATAACTATTATGAGTCCACTTATATGAAGTACCTGGAATGGGCAAATTCATGGAGTCAGAAAGTGGAATGGTGCTGAGAAGATGGGGTTGGGAGAGAGGACGGGGAGTTACTGTCTAATGGGCACATAGTTTCAGAGTGGGAAGATCAGAAAGTTCTAAAAGTAGATGGTGGTGATGGTTGCACAACAAGGTGGACATACTGATGCCACTGAACTGCATACTTATAAATGGTTAGAATGGTATAAATTATATGTTATCTTTATTTTACCACAATAAAAAAAAATACAGCAGCTAAGCTATGCTATACTAAGGTAAGGTGGCTGAATAACTCTTCCTCTCCCCTAAAAAACTACTGAAAAACGGGCATAAAGGGTACTTGCAACAGAACACCAGGAAAAACAAATGTTTTAGTTTAGGTTCTCCCAGGAGTAGACCTGGGACATTTGGGTGCATGTGGCTTATGTGAGAGCCACTTGGTAGAGAAATGGGGAGGCAGGAAATGGAAGGATGCCAATACAAGGCATCTTATCAAGTTAGGAGTGACTGCAGTGTGACCCCTTTGAGGAACGTGGGGAGAAAAAGTAGCACTCAAGAGTTTTCCAAATAAAACAGGAGGCAGTTCGGGGGTTTACTGACCATCTCGCCATCCTTCATTGCTAAGAGCTGTGCCTGTGGGCATTTCCTTTTTTTTTTTACTATATTTTTATTGATTTCAGAGAGGAATGGAGAGGGAGAGAGAGATAGAAACATCGATGAGAGAGAATCATTGATCAGCTGTCTCCTGCACGCCCCCTGCAGGGGATTGAGCTTACAACCTGGGCATGTATCCTTTACTGGAACCGAACCTGGGACCCTTCAGTCCGCAGGCCAACACTCTATCCACTGAGCCAAACCGGCTAGGGCGGCATTTACTCTTTAGCATTGCCAGCTCCCAGGGCCAGAAACCAGATGTCAAGCAGAGAGCCATGTGTTTGCAACAGCAGTCTTTGGGGTGTGCCTTAGTGAGTGTTGGGGGGATACAGATGGGTTCTTCATAGCTTTGCTACAATAGCATGAAGAAAATCCTTCTTCTGCTATGGTCCTATCCTAGCTCCAATGATCTGAATCATTCACTTGGCAATCGATCACATGCTACTTTGCACTTCAATCTTAACAATGACATTGTCACTTCCTGTGGCTCACAGGTGTCTTACCTTCCCAAAGAGACCATGACCTCTGTGACTGTTGGGAGTATGATATTAGCTCCCATAATGCCCTGTCTCCAGCCAGGTATGACCCCACTTAGCCAGTCTCAGAATTTGGCTTGATTGATTGCCAGTGACAGAGTCAGACCCATAAGCCTTTGCATCAAGAGGAAGAGTAGAGATTGAGGCTCTATCTTACATGCCCTGCAGCCACAGGGATGGAGACTGGGAAGCCAATGGGCACTCCCGACTGAAAATGTCCTACCGCTGCAGCTCCATTGCTTAAAGACCTGGCTGATGAGACCCCTTGATTCTTCCCCAGGGAGTCTCAAATGTAATCATTAATCTTAAACCTCTATTCCACAAAAAGGTAGGAGTCACTGCAGAAGGCATGCATTATACACTGGCTGATTTACACTGATAATTCCATTTGCTATACCCACACGAACGACAAGTCTCTCTTTCAAGTGCTTCCATTTTTCCTTAGCAAACAACCAGTGCTGTGGTTTCCATCAGCTTCTCTCTGACTAACACTCAGCAACGTACCTTAAGATCAAAGTGGGCAATCTGAAGGGAGTGCAGGTAGTAAACACCATTAAGAATTTGCTTGAGAAATTCAGTTGCTTCCTCTTCAGTCAAAGATTCTTTTTCAGCTAAGAAGTCAAACAGCTCGCCACCTGCAACACTGGAAATCAAGAAGCAGAGGTTACTGATGACAGTTCTGTTTCACATTTGATGCGTTCTCTCATAGACTATCGGCACATTCCAATTTCAGGCCAGAGAAGAGCATAAGGATATGCTAGGCATGGAATCAGAATTCTCACTGGATGAGATATCAGCATCAGGTACATTTGTGCTCAAAAGCACTTGGGTACCATTTTTCTAATGGCACTATGCTCACAAGTGAGGGAAGAAGCAGAGACATGGTGGGGGTGGGGATCAATAGATCCTTAAAACATTTTAATTAAACATATTTGGAGATGAAGTCACAACTCACTAAGAAATAAAATGACAACTTTGTATAGAATTTATTAAAAATACATCTTCCTAGCTCAATCAGAGGGTACCTGGAAAGTTCCTATTCCATATGCCAACCAATGTTTTAAACCCCAAATCACAATACATAGTCTGACAAGGATTTTTTTCTTTAGTATTTGTTTATTGGCAAATCCCTATATACAATATAAATCATATTTAGTGATGAATTTAACAAATACCCTAAGTAATAAGAATAAGCTTACACAAAATTGAAATGCACATTGTTGGGGAATTATGTAATCAATCTCTCTGGCCAGACTGTAAGGCCCAGAAGGGTAGAGATCAGCCCCAGCTGTTGGCCCACACCTGTCCCCACCTTCTTGAACGGTGCCCGACACATAGCTAGAACACAAACTTTTTTATCAAGTGGATAAAGGAGCAAACTCCCCTGATTAATGGCAAATAACAGGGAACTCTTAATAAGAGTGTTTATAAGTTAATGTTTATCATTTAACTATACATTCACAACATAATAATTAACTGCAATTATGCATATAACTGCTGTGTTCATTATCTTTCTTTCAGCAAGACAGCTCCATGAACATCATACCTATATCTACAACAGGTGCTCACGGGATTAAACAATAGGACAAAAAAAGCTGTTTTCTTAAAGAAAAGTTTCAGTCTTCCCTCCAAGTCAGTGTCTTCCTTAGCCTGGTCCACGGTCATAGGATGGGAACTGCGTGGGGTGTGTTGACAGTGCAGATTCTGGGCCTCACTTCCAAACTGCTGCCTGAGAGTTCCTAAGAGTGAGGATCAGGAAATGCAGCAGCATGTGAACCAACACCCTGGGGGACTTCGCACACTGAAAATGGAGGACCCTTTTTCAAAGTCTTAATTCCCTGCCTCTGTGGCAAGGCCACCCTCTGATGTTTAACTTCCGGATGTTTACCCAGAGGGCGAGGTGACTCCTCCACCCTGGGGCCCGGGCTGAGGGCTCTGGCAGATCTGGGATGTGTCACAGTGCCAGAGCCAGCCAGGAAGGCTAGCAGCCCCCCGGGTGGCAGAGTCCTGCAGTTGGCGACACTGGCTGGGTAGTGGCCTTCCTGTCTGCAGCCTCTCAGCCTGGCTGCCCTCTCCTCCCCACAGTGCATGGCTCCCACTCAACTCCACGAACCCTCCGCTTCTCACTTCTCTGTGTTCTTATTCCTCTTAAAACCAATAATAATGGCCGGGCTGGTGTGGCTCAATGGTTGAGGGTGGATCTATGAACCAGGAGGTCATAGTTCGATTCCAGGTCAGGGCACATGCCCGGGTTGCGGGCTCCATTCTCAGTATAGGGTGTGCAGGAGGTAGCTGATCAATGATTCTCTCTCAACACTGATGTTTCTGTCTCTCTCTCCCTCTCCCTTCCTCTCTGAAATCAATAAAATATATTTTCAAAAATTTATATATATATATACCTACATACATGTATGTTTTAAAGAATCAATAATAATGGAGAGGGAATCCTTCAACCATAGGGAACAAAAAGGAGGAAAAATGGTAAATTGTCAACTGACCGCTGCTGAGAAAGATGCTGCATCATGTTTGCCTCTGTGCCCTCTGCCGTTGGTGCCACAGAGGCTTCCCCGTGAGAGTCCCTGCCCGGCTTCCTCCCTCTCTCCTCCAGTCCATGGGTGTGGCCAGACTGCTGCACCCCAAGAGGGGTTCTCCAGGGACTGTGGTGCTCAGCCCCAGCTTCTCTTTCTATCCCCCTCCAAGGCCTTCCACACTCCCCTGCTCACACAGGCTGCTGGTTCCTGACATGGAGAAACAGCAGGGGTTTGGCTGCCCGGAGCTGGGGAGAATCTTTGAGCTCCTGAACAGCTTGGTACAGGGAGGAGGCCCAAGTCCTTCCTAGGAACCCCACTGCTGCCCCAGGCCAAGTCTTAGTTCTTCTTTTTTTGGCTGGAGTGGCCATCTCATACTCTCCTATTCAGTTTTTTTTTTTTTTTAATATATATACTTATTGATTTCAAAGAGGAAGGGAGAGAGAGAGAGATAGAAACATCAACGATGAGAAAGAATCATTGATTGGCTGTATCCTGCACGCCCCCTAATGGGGATAGAGCCTGCAACTGGGCATGTACCTTTGACTGGAATTGAACCTGGGATCCCTCAGTCTTCAAGCTGAGGCTCTATCCACTGAGCCAAACTGGCTCGGTCCCCCTATCCAGTCTTCCTTTGCTGAGCAACTCACCTCCAAGGTGCTTCCTGACCACAGGAGTGAGAACCAGGAACAACCCTGGAGCCCCCAGGTGAGGGACCAGCCCGAAGGGCAGCAGCGCCTGATAGGACTAAGGAAGGAGGCACGGGCCATCTCCAGCTTTCTCCTTCTACCCCACTCGCAGGTCCAGTTCAGATATCCTGCTGTTCACGATGAGTCCTCACCGTCTCTTGTCCAGGAAGCCAAGTCATGCAGCTGGACATTAGGAGGGTAAGGGAGCCCAGCTCACTAGGCCCACACCCATCACTGGTTTCCTGCTGCCTGAAGGCCCTACATACCCATGCATCCTCCTCACACCCATATGGGAAGGCAGATGTCTCCACCATGAGTCTCTACTTATAAAATCTTTAGTCATTAATCAAAGTAATTGGAAGGAAGTGATTTCAGCCAAGGTTGGGGAGCAGACAAGCATCATTTGGCAGTTTACTGTCCCCCCACCCCCATCTCAGAAGGTAGAAGTGACCTGAAGGTTTTTTCACGTAGGCACTTTCACACACATGCTCAGAAAGAGAACTCAAAGGCTCAAGATATTGCTGAAGAGCAGAATAATGTTAACAAGGGGATCAGTCAAACCTTGGCACTTCAACTGTTTGTTCCAAATTTTACATTTTGCTTAAGAGAAGGAAGATTGATGGAGAGATGAGCAATCTGTGCAGCAAATTTAGAAAGTCTAACCTCCTTTATTAGGTCTTTGAGTCATAGTGTTTTAAATGATAGCATTATCATGGAAATTACGTGAAATGAACGCTGGCTGCTTTCTCCGAGAGCTGTGAAATGTGAAGGTTCCCTCTCCTCCCATTCCTTCCCCTCTCACCAATGCTTCTCCTAAAAGCTATCCCTAACAGAATGTAATTAGGACACATTACATTACAGCTTTAAAAACAAAGTGGGCCTTCAGCGTTACATAAGAGAAACGATCACAGGATTCCAATTTCTAAAATAAAACACCATTTGGGGTCCCTAACTCTTCCTAGAGATTATGCAGGACTTAACAGGACTTGACTCTGGGACTGCGTCTGATCACGAGGCAGGAGAGTAAGAAGCTGGGGAGACTCCTTGACAAGGGGAATAGGAGACACTATAGTTAAATGGGGCCAAATAATTTGAGCAATTTACAGCCAGCTAAAGAATCACAAGGTTTTATCTTTCCCACCCAGGGACACCAAGGAGCAAATGGTTTACACGTTCCAGACTGCCTGGGGGCAGACTGGCCTGGGTCCTGGCTCCTCTTTGATGATGTTCTTTAAAATGAAACTAACCAGAAAACAACCCCCGACACCTCTATACCCAGCAGAGGGCCCCAAGAAGGACCAGGGGTCAACAGAGACATTAGGTTTAAGAATATGGAGCCCTTGCCTGGTCCTGGAGCACTGACCTATGAGCTAGGAGGTCACGGTTTGATTCCCAGTCAGGGCACATGCCCGGGTTGTGGGCTCAACTCCCGTTGTGGGGTGAGCAGGAGGCAGCTGATCAATGATTCTTTCTCATCATTGATCTTCCTATCATCTATCTCTATCTATCTATCTATCTATCTATCTATCTATCTATCTATCTATCTATCATCTATCTATCTCTTCATCTCTGAAATCAATAAAAAAAATTAAGAAAAAGAAAATGTATCCGAGTCACTGTTTGAGGGAGAGCCAGCCAACCTGTGACATCCACATTAGACTTTGAGCAAGTGAGAAATAAATCTTATCATGTTAAGCCACTGAGATTTTGTGGTTGTGTTTAATCTGCTCTAAATACAAATTTATTTAATCAGAAGTGATAATACAGTACATTTTATTTATTATTATTATTATTTTTTTTAAAAAGATATTTTATTGTTTTTTCACAGAGAGGAAGGGAGAGGGAGAGCTAGAAACATCGATGAGAGAAAAACATCGATTAGCTGCCTCCTGCACACCTCCCACTGGGGATGTGCCCGCAACCCAGGTACATGCCCCTGACCGGAATCGAACCTGGACCTCTCAGTCCACAGGCCGACGCTCTATCCACTGAGCCAAACTGGTCAGGGCGATACAGTACATTTTAAACATTAAAACTGAAATTAAAAGAAAGCATCCAGTGCAAAGCGGAGTACACGAACTGTTCAGTTTCCTATTGCTGTGTAACAGATTTAGTAGCTTTAAACATGGCAATCATTTTTTCCTTATCTCTAAAGGTTTCTTTGGATCAGGAGTCCAGGACGGGTTGGTTGGGCAGCTCTGGCGCAGGGTCTGTCTTTGTCATGAGGGTGCAATCAGAGAGTGGCTGAAGTAGAAATTGCAGGACGGCTGGAGCATCTGGTTCTGTCTGGGCCCCTCGCTCCAGGTAGTTTCATGTCTTCGTGTGGTCTCCATTTGAGCTAGTTGGGCTTCCTCACAGCATGGCAGACTCAATGGACCATTTACATGGCAATCCAAGGCTCCAGGGCAAGAATTCCAGCAAGGAGGGCAGAAGCTGCCTCAGAAGTCACACAGCATCAAAGTGAGTCATAAACCCATCCAGATTCAAAGAAAGGGGATTTAGATGCCATCTCTTGATGGAGGAGTTTCCAGGGTCTAGACAAACATGGAGGTCAGGAGATGATGCTACAGCCATCTTTGACATATTACCCATGACAGATGAACTGACATTCTCAATCTTATTTTATCCTAAACTAGAGGCCCAGTGCATGAAATTTGTGCACATTAAAAGGGGATTAATTAGAGGAAATATTTTAATATTGCTATTTGCCCTTTCTATATAATAGAAGTGTCAGAGATGAAAGAAAATTAGTAAAATGTATATGAAAATCTCCCTCCTGTCAGTCTTGGGGCGTGCTGTAGGACCCAGAGTCATGTCCCCACGCACCCGCATGCGCCATGAAATGGTGTGAGACCCAGACCCAGACCCGGCCGGCCCCACCCCCATCAAGCCCTGCTGGGCAGGGGGTGCAGCCTCAAGGCCCCCGCCAAGACCTGCCAAGCAGGGGACACAGCTTCAGGTCCCCTGGCCTGACACTGGGGCAGGGGTCATGCCTTGAGGTACCCTGTCAAGCCCCACTGGGCGGGGGGCATGGCCTGAGGTCCCCCAGTCTGGTGCCAGGGCAGGGGGCATGGCCTGAGGTCCCCTGGCCCGGGCTGAGGTGGGGGTGTGTGGCCTGAGATCCTCTCCTCCATCAAGCCCCGCCAGGTGGGGGGTGTGCCTTGAGGTCTCCTGTCAAGCCCCATTGGGCGGGGGGCACGGCCTGAGGTCCCCCAGCCTGGTGCCGGGGCGGGGGGCATGGTCTGAGGTCCCCTGGCCCGGGCTGAGGTGGGGGTGTGTGGCCTGAGGCCCCCCGGCCCAGCACCACGCAGCCTCAGGTCCCTGCTGATCGCTCGATATGGGAACTCTGCCTCCACTGTGGGCACAGCCATCTTGTGATGGCGTTACAGCATGAGGGTCAATTTGCATATTACCTCTTTATTATACAGGATGTATCTTTTATAAGGGCTAGGTACAGGTACTTGTGTTGGTTTGCTAGAGCTGTATTAACAAACTGGATGGCTTAAAACAACAGAAATTTATTTTCTCCCAGTACTGTAGGCTACAAGTGTGACGTCAAGGTGTCAGCCAGGTCATATTCCTAATTTTTAGCAGTGGCTGGCAACCTTTGGCATCCCTTGGAAGTAGATGCACCACTCCAATTGCCTGCCTTTATGTAGCCTCAGCCTGTGTCTTCACAATGTCTCCCCTCTGAGCAGCATTTCCGCTTTTTATAAGGACACCAGTCTGACTGGATTAGGATCCGTCCTAGCAGCCTTCTTTTAACCTGGTTACCTCTCATAAGATACTGTTTTCAAATAAGGCCAGTTTCTGATATGCTGGGGCTAGGGCTTCCACTTATCTTTTTTGGGGGGACATAATTCAACCCCTAACAGATAGTAACTGCTCACAGGCTGCAAACAAAATGTTACAGGGTGGCGAAAGCAACTCAGGAGGAGGGAGGTCATTAGAATCTGATAGTTTGTTAGTCTCGTTTTCCAGTTATCCTACGAAGGAAGGAAGGGTTCATTCACGCACTGTTTAAAATCTTTCAAATTCAGGGCAGAAACGTGGGTGAGAAGGGCGTATCTGCTGTGGTCCTGAAGGAATCCCCTCAACCCTTTGAGGTGGTTCTTCCTTTAAACATAACTGTCTCGGTGGCTGTGATTGTGCCAGTGTGAGGGGGAGGAAGTCCTCACAGCTTCTTGGCTCTGCCTCTAAATAAACCCAAACTTGAAACTAGTGCTCCATTGTCCTCTTTAATCTTGGGGAAGTCCTGGAGGGTTTTCACATTCTCACCTCTCCTGTTCTAATCTACAGTCCTTAGGTAACTGAGGACTTTGCAGAATTTAAAGGGAAAGATGAGGCCTAACACCCTCCTATTCCCATTAGTGAAATAGGTGTGAATTTAAGGTCCAAAAGTAGAGTGGGGGTTTGAGGAACACCATTTGTTGCTTATCTAAATTACACAGAAAATGTCCCCGGAATTACACAGAAAATATCAAAGGAATTCCTAACCTTCACACTTTCTTTGGATCCAAAATGCAAGCTTCTCTGAAAAACATTTCTGTCTGTTTCACCTAAAATTCAGTAACAACTTAAAAGGAATTCTGGGGATGCTCACAGAAAAGAAAGCCTGGCACTCAAAATTCACGGGGGAAGTGACCTTTCGTTTCCACATTACCCGGGTAGGCTGTGCACAAAGCAGGCAGGAGTCTTCTGAACGTTTCTAGAATGAAATCCCTAAGGGAAGAACATCCTTCCAAGGGTAAAGGCGACGGAGGCAGGCACTCTGGTTTCAATCTGCCCTGTGACTCAGAGAGGTTCAGGTTAAGTTTCCTTCTGAGGCACCGGTGCTTTGCCTACAGAATGGGGATATGGGTGTCTGACACAAGGTAAATGCCTTAACTTCTCTTGGCCACAGGCAATGGGGTGAGAAAAACCCTTGAAGCTACTGTCTGTGTTGCTCTCTGTTCCAGATGCTGGCTAATGGCGGCAGATTCTGTTGTGGCTGCAGATGTGGCTGTCCTGTTAACAATGGAATGAGGCCACACACACCTGCGGTGAAAAAGTAGGGTTTTCCTGAAATGGGTGGACATTTCGGGGGGCGAACACCTGGGGGAGAGGTAGGTACTTAGATATATAATAGGTGAGCTGGAAGCTGGGCCTTGGCTGCGAGGGAGAGAGAACACCTCTCTATGCATCTTTCCTGGAGTCTGGCCATAGAGGCATCTAGATGTTCTGAGAGCCGTGGGTGGGGGGGGTGGGGGGGGTGGGGGGGGAGGGGGGAAAGGGCGCCCCAAGGGGGAAGGCGGGCTGGAATTCAGCAGGAGGAAGTGCTGGCAACCCCAACCCAACAGCATTCATTTAAAGTGACTCTAGTTCCTTGTTAAATAAATATGTATTTAACAGGTTTCTGTCCAGTCTCAATTGTGTAACAGCAGGAAATTCAAGTTCAATTTCATGGTCCAAAACGACCAGCACACCCAGACACTCTTTCTTCCCATGTGGCCCCACGGGCCAACCTGCAAGATCTGGGCTTACCCAGGGGGATGGGAATTCCCCCCTCCGTTCCATTTGGGGAGAATTAAACTGTAATTTCATTTCTTAGAAATATTACACACGAAATACACGAATATGTTCTTCTTAGGAAAAACAAAAACATGCATACATAAAACTAAAGTCCCTCTGACTAGCTCCCCTCCTCCCTAATCCGGGCCCTCTCCCCTCCCTACCGCCCCCAAAGTATATCCTAGTATGAACATGGTGCACAGCCCTTCACAACATTGTGTGTGTGTGTGTGTGTGACCTACACAGCACTGACTTGTGGACATTTTAGAACACAAGTGGCATCAGACTACGCTCACTCTTCTGCAGTTTGCTCGCTCACCTCGCGATGACCCTTTCTCACGTCTTGCTTTCGCTGCCGCCTCACATCCATCGGGATGTCTAGATCAGGGTTTATCTAGCCATTATGTGTTTCCCATTTTCCACTATCACAAGCAATGAGGCAATGATTTTTTGCTGTACCTGCTTCCTCTGAAGGTGTGAGAATTTTTCTCAGCTGGGGGATATATAGCCCCATATAGAATTTCTGGGTCAAAGGTTATGCTGGTTGTTATGTATTTAAGGAATGGGCTGCATCAGCACAGCCTCTTGCTTGGTATCATTAGTTTGGGCTAATCCGATGGGTGAAATAAACGCGGCACTGTTTTATCTTACATTCCCCTGCTTGACAGAGAGACGGATACTCTCTCATCGGTTTACCGGCCATTTGTATTTGAGCAGGTATAAACTGTCTGCCCACACCCTTTGCCCATTTTTCTATTGGACTGCCATTGTTTCGAATTGATTGATGGATGCTCCTTACCTCCTCTCTATACTAAGCCTGGATCTCTTCTGTATTCTAAATGTTTTCTCCCATCTGTCACTTGCCTTTTAACGTTACTTAAAGTGATGTTTTGTTCAAACTTATCAATCTTTGCAGAAATCAAGATTTTCTAAACCAATGTGAAGACAGTGAAATAGCAGGTGGAATTCAGCAGCTCTGTGGTCCATGGCAAGGAACTTCATCTTTCTGCTCTGCAGATATTAATGACAGCTGCCTGTGAGTCCCGAGAGGCCAATGGAATGTCAAAGCTTTCCCAGCACCATGTTCCTTTCCAAGCTCCTGTGTGTCTCTAGAGTGGGAGCCACCTGAGGGCAGCATTACAACGGATGATGCGCTGAGCCCACTGCAGAGCCAATTACATGCATCTCATCCCAACTCTGCCTTTGGTGACATCATGTCAGGACTGGAAATGGGCCATGGTGGGATTTGTATCATAGAAATAGACAAACATTACAAACCAGGGCTTTTCTGGCCTGGAGAACCCGTTGTTACACATTTACCATCACAGCACTGGCCTACAGTGCCCTGGGCACAGCCATCTGCCTGCATACCTCTCAGCCTGGCACGGACAGCTCTAGTCAGGAAACTCCTTCCTGTGCAGACCTGGAATCTCGCTCTGCTAACACAGATCCAGAGTCTGCCTCTAGAACAAACATTTTCTACAAGAAGATTTGTGGGCCGTACAGTCTCGGTTGCAACTACTCAACTCTGCTACATATTCTTCTTAGTGTGTTTCTTTCTCGAGGACTGTGCATACACAGGTAGCGGGCTCCAGCCCACTGGCTATAGTTTGCCAAGCGATGCTCACCAACAACTTGGGCCACAGAACACAAGCCACTCTGCAACCACACAATCACCCTCCCCATCTCTGAAGATGGTTCTCACACATTTCTGGGTTTCTTCTTCTCAAGCCTAGGGTTCTGCCCAGGTGGCTCTGAAAGTCAATTCCAAATACAGGTGAAGGGGTTTAGGAATGTTTCTAGAATCTGCTTCCCTGGGCCTGGACTGTGGTGGGCATTGACATTACAGGTCCAGGGAAGGCAGGAAAAGGTACAGAAACCTGGGCTGAGGTCAGTCAGGCGCTCTGGCCAACTCAGGACTGTCACAGGGTCTAGAAGCAGCAGAGCACAGGGGACCTCTCCACACCTCAGCCGTGTGACCCAGGGCCCCAGACAGTCGCCCAGCTGAGGCTGCAGGGAACAGAGATGAGCTGGTGAAGCATCCATCTTATATAA
This sequence comes from Corynorhinus townsendii, assembly GCA_026230045.1. Lineage (NCBI taxonomy): Eukaryota > Metazoa > Chordata > Mammalia > Chiroptera > Vespertilionidae > Corynorhinus > Corynorhinus townsendii. Next base: position 146,505,445 of record JAPDVU010000005.1, on the reverse strand, counting down.
AAACTGCTGTTTGAAATTTTAACCCTGCTATTTTGGCTTCTGTAAATGCTTGCTTGCTTAAATAAGGAAATAAGACTACTCCCTATTCCCAAAGAGGCCATAAACCTTCCCCAGATGAAGTTATCAGTGCTGGCGCCAGGCCAAACCTTTGGTTGAGGTCTCAAAGCCCCAGCGCATGGGGCCCTTTAAGAACTTGCAAAGAGAACCGGAAAAATCCTTATTTGGGAGACAAAGAAGGAAAAAACATATAAATACCGGAAACTTCCTGTGTGACTTCACCCAGAATTTGAGAGACATTTTCCTCTGGGCCCGCGCATAGTAATAATAATAATAATAATAATAATAATAATAATAATAAATGTAACTCCATCTCTCTAAGTGTTGCTTGGTTCTTCTCCAGTTTTCTCTAACACTGGCACCACAGAGATGAGCTGGCACATCGCAGATTCATGATCAAAACAGATGACTGCCGCCATCTGAAGTCACTAAGCTTTGAAATCGTTTGCTACGCAGCAAAAGATAACCAGATCGGGGTTCAGGGCCCTACCTCCTCGGGCTTTTGTGAGGATTAAATGTCTATAATGTGCTTAGCTCAATGCTTGGCGCAAAGAAAGTCCTCAATGAATGTAATTATTATTCAGAAAATACAGCGGCTTGAGTTCCCTTCCAGAGATAGGGGATACGTTTTACCTCATTATCTTAGGGGACTTGGTCCTCAGGCCATTTTCTAAAGAGGCTGCTTTTTGTGACTTCTTTATCAAATGAAATAAAGTGAAAGGCACTTAGCACAGAGTATGGCATAGAGTAGTTACTGCTCAGGAAACGGCAAGAATCTTTCCGCTTTGATGCCCAGAAACTGTCACAAAAGCTCTCACTCATCTCACACCTTCACTCCCAACCCACCCTGCAAGCCCGCCCTGTGGACACTGTACCTGACAGTTCTGCCTGACCTTTTACACTCTCCAAGAGCTAACAATTGTTATTTCAGCAACTTTGCATCCGGGTGGATACGGGGCCTCCATGATTCAGAGGGGAGACTGCTGTCACTGGCAAGAACATGGAATAAATGGGAGAGTTGGTCTACATGCTTTTAGGGATGTATGTGTTGTGCCTGAGGGACCAACACTGCTAGGTCTGCCAGCTACGGCAAGAAAAGAAAGATTTCAGTCTTGTAAAACCACCCACATTTGGCAATAAGCTGGGATCCCCCAAAGGTCCCTTGCCTCAAAAATCTGGTCTTCTATTGCCATGCACGAGGGACTCATCTGTGAAGCTGAATCAAAGTATGGTCTCTGTGGGGGGAGAGGGGGAGGAGAAGATTTCAAAGCAATCACTTTCATTCAAGATAAAAGAGCAGAATTATGACTTTCTTTGAGTCCCAAGATGGAAACAGAATGCTGGATTGGTAAACAGAAAGTGCATCATCTTTTGTCAATACCAGAAGGCACTGCATGACACGGGACCGACCACACTGCTCAGCTGTCGGCAAGGAGGCAGCAATTGCGGACAAAACTTAATGAGAGGCTGTGCTCCAGTCCGAGTGGTCTGACAGGACTATCTAGCCCCCTCACTGCATGTTCACATTCAAGGCCAAAGGATGGAACTGCAGTTTGCTGAGGCAGATTTTCAAAAAGAAGGCTGCAGTTCTCAGCTAGGCATGATACTAAAGGGAAGAAAAATCCCCCCCCCCCCCTTTTTTTTAACTGAAGAAGCTTTATGTGGAATATAATGAGGCATTTATGCAACAAGCTGACAAACCCAAACCAGTTTCGTTTCCCTCTTCCTCGTTCAGGGAACTGAATCTATGTGCCCTCTACCCACTGACTAGATCAAAATGATTGCAACTCTGGAAAATATGCTATTAGCTCAGAGACGTGGTTTGTTGAGCCAGCTCTCTGGTTGTTTTCTGGGTGATCAAGTCCTGCTGCTCAGGCAGCGGGGGTGACATGTCACGCCTACAGGATGTCTTATGTCGGTGGTCATCACACCTACTGTGGATTAATATGCGCCACGGCCCTCCCACCCCCAACTCTGAGCACCTGCTCATTTTCTGATTCCCCACTTGCATTTTTGTTTCCATACTGAACACAGAGAGGCGATGTGGAGAGAGAGATGGATGGGGGAGGTAACATAAAAATGTTCCAATGGATAAAATGAGCTTCTGGAAGCAAAAACAATGGCGTGAGCGCATCAGTTCAGGAAGGGAGACAGGAGAAAAGCATAAGACAGCGAGAATGAGCCTGTGCAGAGCGGTGGCTCAATGGGCTTCCCAAAGAATTCCATGAGACCAAAGGCTGCACTCAGAGAGGTGACAGGTGCAAGACAGGATGTCGGCAGCCAAGCGTGGATGTCCGGAGAACCTGGGTTTCTGGGTTACAGTGATGAGCAGCCTGGGATCTGGGACCACCCAGGCCTTGGTTCTAGTGGGGGTGGTGGGGAAGTGGAAAGGGAGGGTAGAGAGGAAGAGCCAAAATGTCCACTCTGGAGAAATTACAAACTAATGCAGATGAGAAAAAAGCAGATGCTGGCGTGCCAGAAGGGGAACCCAGGGTGAGAGGGTCTGAGAAGTTTTGGGAGGCCAGAAGATGCAGAAATGCTGGGCACAAGTTGCCCCAGGAATGGAGGAATCCTTGGCTGGGCTACTTCAGGCAGGAATTGCACTGGAAAGGCCACTTACGGCCTTCTAGGCATGGTGTCCTGCAGTTCAGCCGCTGAGCCTGCCGTATGGGTTACCAAAAATGGGGTACAGGTGTGCAGGGGTGGACCCCGAGCCCTCAGGTGTCTGTATGGGGCTCAGAGGTGCCTGGCTGGACCTAGAGGGTGGTCATCCAGCCACGAATAGCCTCATCCGTTCACTCCAGTGCTCCGAACAAACGATCATGTATGGTGTGCGGTAGGCATGACGTGACCAACAGGATGAGAAAAATTTATTAGAGACAGAGAAGGGGCTGAGAGACAAACTGGAGTTCCACCCCCAACTGGTCCAGGCAGAGTTAGTTCCTGAACTGAAGAAGGTCCTCATGTACAAGGAAATAAGAAACCTAACAGCCGGACCGACCACAGCAAACGCCAAACCTCTTTCTACTTCCATGGCTTCAGTTCAAGCTTTGGAGACCCACAGAAATAACGAGGCCAATCAAAAGTGGGGCACACGGAAAAGCTGGGGCAGCCAGACAGCTCTTTGGCCTGGGTCATTATAACTGGTGCTAGAATAAAGGCCGTGGGAAGTAAACCAAGCTGGGAGAGCAAAGATGCAGGTTTTTCCAAAATCTATCTGTCTGGTCTAGTTGAAAACAAGGGAAGGCTATTATCTGGGGAAGCACAGGGACCCGCTCCTCCCACTGCTGGCTGGGTTTGTTCTCCCTGAGCTCAAAGGGCTCAGATAAAGGCTGCTGGTTGTTGTTAAGAACCTGGAAATCCTGGATGAAAGACCCCTGGCCCATCAGATAGGAGCCCCAGCCAGCCTGAAGGATGGCCACCCCCGAGAGATGTAGAAACCTGCAACCTAAAGAGGCACAGAGCAGAGTAGTCTTGCCCTTTGGTTTGGGATGAGCTCGAGAAGAAAGGAAGGTGGGGGGAGGAAGAGATGAAGAAGGTGAGTGAGCTGATATTCACTCGTCAGGTGGTGAGGCTCAGAGATCACTTTGGCCAGTGGCAGAAGATGGGGAGTCAGGCAGAGAAGGGGCACGGAGCCGAGTACTTCCTACTGGCCACCTCAGTGAAGGGAAAAGAAAGGAGAAGACTCCCTGAAACTCTTCTGTGTTGAAGAGGAGGTCAAGAGCCGAGAGTTGCCCCCGCCAGAGGCCTCTAAGAAAGATGGAGATGAGAATGCGTCTCTTTTTCAATAGCACAGTCAGCCTGGGGCCATACCGGGGCTTGAGCAGCATTGGCTCTAAGTAGGGGCCTAATGGGCAAAGGTGACTTGGAGTGTCTGAAGAGCTCACCTTCTTTCTTTCTTTTTTTTTTTTTTGTATAAATGTTTACTGAGTAGCTGACATGTGATGGACATTATTATACTAGATGCCAATGATAATCAGCAGCTTTAATTTTAGCTGCTGGCCTCTGATTGCTATTGTATCTAGCCTCATAATATCAGGCATATTGTAGGTTCTCAACTTCTGTCCCTCAGAATGCCACCAACTCTCCTTCTATCCTACCCTTTTGCCCATCCCATGAACCCAACTTAGATATGTGGTCTCATATCTCACCCCTCTCAGGCCCAAAGTAGAAATTAGCTCAGATGACAAACTGCTCTGTTCTCAGAAGGGAGGCTACTTTCAGCAGGTCACAAACGATGCAGACTGGTTTCCTCTTGACATCTCCACTGCTCTCGCTCTGGAAAGCCCCTCATTACTGTTCATCAGAATCTCCCACTGGTCTCCTTGACGGAATACAACTTCAACCACTTTCATGGGGCACTGACTGCTGACTGTGTGCTAGCATTCATGCCCTCCTCTGGATGCTTGAGATAGAAAGAGAAATAAGTAAAATGCTGGCCCATGCCCTGGATAGCTGGGTCCATTACAGGAGAAAGATATACAGACATTTAAAATATAGTGTGGTAAATGCTATAATGAGCACACTTCTATAAGGTGATCAAAACACACATAAGAAAGGAACTAAACCCATGTGAGCTGGGCTTTGACAGATGAGTAGTAGTTCTCCAGGTAGACAAAGTATGGCATGCCAGGCAGAGGGTGCAACATAAACAATGGGTTGGGGGTGCCTAAGAAATGGCATAATCTGGTAAAGATGATTCTCTGTGGGTTGACCATGAAGGACAGAGATGAAAGGTGTGGAGGAGAAGTGGTTGGATATAAGGAAAGAGCTGGACCTTGGTACAAAGATCCTACACTATTCTATTACGGCTCATGGGCCTCATTCGGTAGGCAGAAGGGCCAGAGATGTTTTCTAAAGCTTTAGTAAGATATAACTCACATACCATATAACTGACTCTTTTAAAGTATACATACAATTCAATGGTTTTTAGTACACTCACAGAGTTGTGCAACTATCACCACAATCTACTTTTAGAATATTTTCATCATCCCCAAAGGAAACCTTGTGCCCATTAGTAGCCACTCCCCATTCTTCACCACTACCCAGCCTGCCCTAGGACCACTAATCTACTTTCTGTCTCTACGGATTTGTCTATTCTGGACATTTCATATAATATTTGGTCTTTTGAGACTGGCTTCTTTTACTTAGCATAATGTTTTCAAGGTTCATCCATGTTGAAGTGTATATTAATGCCTCATTCTTTTTTGCTGCCAAATAATAGTCTGTTGGATCACTATACAACATTTTGTTGATCCATTCATCAGCTGATAGACATTGGGTTGCTTCTACTTTTTGGCTAGTGTGAAAAATGCTGCTATAAACTTCATGTATAAGTTTTTGTGTGGACATATATTTCTATTTCTCTTGGGTATAGTCTGAGGAGAGGAAATGCTGAGTCATATGGTAACTCTACACTGAATATTTTGAGGAATGGCCAAGCTGTTTTCTAAAGCAGCTGATCCATTTTATATTACACTACATTACAGTAGTTACATTGCAGTAAATAGAAAATACCGCTAGTCTCCGGTAATGTTATGGAGAAATGTTCCAATTTATCCCAAAGCCCCATGAACACTTAATGTCATCTGTCTTTTTAATTATGGCCATCCTAGTGGACATGAACTGATCTCATTGTGGTTTTGATTTGTAGAGATACCTAATGATGAGTGATAATGAGAAACTTTTCATATAATTATTCAGCCAAGACTTTTAAGCAAGAGATGTAGCTGTTTGATAATAAATCTGGGGGTGAGCTGGACAGGTGAGAAAATATGAGAACGGTAATAAGGAGACTGACCCAGGGGCAGAAACCATGGGACCTAATGAAAGACTGGCTGTGTGGCACAGCAGGGAGTCAGGGGAGAAGGGAAAGGCAAGGATGGTGCCATGGCTTCCAGTCTGGGAAAGTGGAAGATGGTGATGCCATAAACCAAGCTAGAGAAGGACAGGAGAGAGTGGGCAGGGGAGGGGAGATTATAAATTCAGTTTAGGACATAGTAAGTTTGAGGTATCTGGGGGAGATCCATTTGGTGGAGATGTTGAATAGGCAACTAGAGAAGCAATTGTGGGGTTCCAGAGAAAGACCTAGAGATATAGCTTTAGGGATACCGATATATTGGGAGGTGATAGCGATAGTTGAATATTATGAGCTGCATATATATTAAGGAATTTTGCAAATTAGGAAGCTTCGGCAGGAATCCTTTCAGTGGCAAGCAGAAGGTTAAAATGTAGATTAAAATGATTTAAAGAGGAGAATCCAAGATGGCGGCATAGGTAAACACCTAAACTGCTGCCTCCTACAACAATTTAAACTGCAACTAAAAGACAAAACGTCTATCACCCAGAACCACGGGAAAGCTAGCTGAGTGGAAGTTCTACAACTAGAAGGAAAGACAAAAGAGCACTGAGACGTGCACGAGTGCTGAAAAGCTGAGGTACGGAGGCGCGTGATCTGGGCTGGCTGCGGGCGACTGGGCGCGTTGCTTTTTTCAACCCCAACGGAGACAAGCCCCCGATTACTCTGAAATCCAGTCTCTGGGGAGACGCGGGGGACCCAAACTCCTACGGGGAGAAGCTGGACTGTCTGCCAGAGAGGGTGGCTTGCTTGCAGAGCTGCGCGCAGGAATAATTGTTTACGGCACTGGGGCACGGGACTCGCGGATGCCCTTGGAGACTCAGAGCTGGCTAACTAGCAGCCATTGCTGTTTGCCACGCCCTAACCTAGTGACACCCTGAGGCCCCGCCCTAGAAACCCACCCAAGCTCCAAGCAGCTCAATTAGCATAAGAAAGGCCTGCCCTATCACAGCTTAACCTAGCAAACTTGCAGCCTGGGTCAGACAGCTCCAAAACCTCCAAACCTCAAGCAAAGAGGAGAAAACTGCAGCTCTCACTGTAGCTCCTGCTGAGTGGCCTCAGACAGTAGCTGACCTGCACCCCATTGGAGATCCAGAAGCCAGTGTACCTAGTGGTCAGTGTGAGACACCAGATTTCAACTCCTCACATCCATAAGTGACACATACAAGAGGCAGACTCAGTGAGCACCAAAGCCTCACTGAAACAAGTCCTGCCCCATAGGCGTGTCTTCAGCGCAGCAGTTCTTCCATTATAGACACAGGGAGTGCTCACAGCTAATTGGGCTGGAGGTCAATTCCTCCTAGCGTAACAACAGCAATTAAGGCTTAACTGCACCAAGACTTTGCACTCAGCCCACAAAGGGGTGTACCAAGAGCGTCCACATCAGGAGATTGGGGAGGCTGAGCTACTGGCCCCTATAGGTCACCTACCACACAAAGCCACTCCATCAACACAGGGAAGCAGCAAAAATGCAGAAACAAAGAAACATGTCACGAATGAAAGAAACGGAGGAAAGCAAACTACTGGATGACATAGAGTTCAGAACCACATGTATAAGGTTACTCAAGAATCTTCTAAAAACCGCGGAGAAACTTGATAACACTTCTGAGGAGCTTAGTGAGACCTTCAAGGACCTTAATGAGAATGCCAAAAAAATGGAAAATGACCAGTCAGAAATGAAGCATACACTGTCTAAAATAAATATACAGAAACTCAACTGTAGATCAACGTACCCCAAGAATCAAACCAAAGATCTGAAATATGTGGAAACAAAAAACATCCAACCAGAAAAACAAAAAGAAAAAAGAATCCAAAAATATGAAGATAGTGTAAGGAGCCTCTGGGATAACTTCAAGCGAACCAACATCCGAATTTTTGGGGTGCCAGAAGAAGGGAGAGAGCAAAATATTGAAAACCTATTAGAAGAAATAATGACAGAAAACTTTCCCTACCTGGTGAAAGAAATAGACTTACAAGTCCAGGAAGTGCACAGAACCCCATACAAGAGGAATCCAAAGAGGACCACACCAAGACACATCATAATTAAAATGCCAAGGGCAAAAGACAAAGAGAGAATATTAAAAGCAGCAAGAGAAAAACAGTTAATTACCTACAAGGGAGTACCCATACGACTGTCAGCTGATTTCTCAACAGAAACTATGCAGGCCAGAAGGGAGTGGCAAGAAATATTCAAAGTGATGAACAGCAAGAATCTACAACCAAGATTATTCTACCCAGCAAAGCTATCATTCAGAGTTGAAGGTCAGATAAAGAGCTTCACAGACAAGAGAAAGCTAAAGGAGTTCATCACCACCAAACCAGGATTACACGAAATGCTGAAGGGTATCCTTTAAGAAGAGGAAGAAGAAGAAAAAGATAAAGACAAAAATTATGAACAACAAAATGACATCAAACACATACCCACCAACAAGTGAATCTAAAAATCAAGTGAATGAAAAATCTGAAGAACAGAATGGACTGGTGAATATAATAGAATCAGGGACATAGAAAGGGAGTGGACTGACGATTCTCAGGGGAAGCAGGTGTGAGGGGTGTGGGAAGAGATTGGACAAAAATCTTAATCCTAAAGATGAAGACAGTGGCGGGGGGTAAGGGCATGGGGTGGGGTGGGGAATCAGGTGGAGGGGAGCTATGGGGAAAAATAAAAGAGGAACACCTGTAATAATCTGAACAATAAAGATTTATTTAAAAAAAATGATTTAAAGAGGGAATGAGAGTCAAGGAAGAGAAGGGGGCAGGTACAGATTGCTTCCTATTTCCATGGAAATTCTTCCCATAGACACATGGATGCCAAGGAGCTCAGAGACAACTCCTAACCCTTCAGAGAGGGATGCAGAACCCAAAGGGTAGAAGAGGCAGGATGAACACAACTCGCCTGCTGGGCAAGTTGCCCTGGCAACAGGGAGCTACCACCTGCAAAAGAACCAAGACTTCTAGCCTTGGGCCATGTCTCCACTTCCTCATTCCAATAACATTTCTAAAAAAAATTTAATAAATTTTTATTGTTCAGATTATTACAATTGTTCCTCTTCTTCCCCGCCCCTCCCCCCCCGCCCCGTAGCTCCCCTCCACCCGGTTCCCACCACACCCTCTGCCCTTACCTCCCCCACCACTGTCCTCATCCATAGGTGTATGATTTTTGTCCAGTCTCTTCCCGCACTCCCCACACCCCTTTCCCCCCAAGAATTGTCAGTCCACTCCCTTTCTATGCCCCTGATTCTATTATATTCACCAGTTTATTCTGTTCATCAGACTTTTTGTTCACTTGATGTTTAGATTCACTTGTTGATAGATATGTATTTGTTGTTCATAATTTTTATCTTTACCTTCTTCTTCTTCTTCCTCTTCTTAAAGAATACCTTTCAGCATTTCATATAATAATGGTTTGGGTGGTGATGAACTCCTTTAGCTTTTTCTTATCCGTGAAGCTCTTTATCTGGCCTTCAATTCTGAATGATAGCTTTGCTGGGTAAAGTAATCTTGGTTGTAGGTTCTTGCTATTCATCACTTTGAATATTTCTTGCCACTCCCATCTGGCCTGTATAGTTTCTATTGAGATTTCAGCTGACACTCGTATGGGTGTTCCCTTGTAGGTAAATAACTGTTTTTCTCTTGCTGCTTTTAATATTCTTTGTCTTTTGCCCTTGGCATTTTAATTATGATGTGTCTTGGTGTGGTCCTCTTTGGATTCCTTTTGTTTGGGGTTCTGTGCACTTCCTGGACTTGTAAGTCTATTTCTTTCACCAGGTGGGGAAAGTTCTCAGTCATTATTTCTTCAAATAGGTTTTCAGTATCTTGCTCTCTTCTTCTGGCACCCCCATAATTCTGATGTTGGTACGCTTGAAGTTGTCCCAGAGGGTCCTTACACTATCTTCAAGTTTTTGGATTCTTTTTTCTTTTCCGGTTGAGTGTTTTTTGCTTCTTTGTATTTCAACTCTTTGACTTGATTCTTGCGGTCCTCTAGTCTGCTGTTAGGTCTCTGTATATTTTTTATTTCAGTCAGTGTATGTTTAATTTCTAGTTGGGTCTTTTTTCATATCCTCGAGGGTCTCGCTAAATTTATCAGCCTTTTCTAGGAAATTCTTGAAAAACCTTATAACCGTGGTTTTGAACTCTATATCCAGTCGTTTGCTTTCCTCCATTTCTTTCATTTGTGATCTGTTTCTTTGTCGCTGCATTTTCGCTGCTTCCTTGAGTTGGTAGAATAGCTTTGTGTAGTAGGTTTCCTATAGGGCCCAGTGGGTCGGCCTCCCCAGTTACCTGAGGTGGACACTCTTGGTGCACCCCTTTGTGGACTGCGTGCAAAGCCTTGTAGTTATGTCTTGATTGTTGTTGGTATTAATGGGAGGAATCACCTCCAGGCCAATTGGCTGTGAGGATTAGCTGTGTCTATGCTGGGAGAACTTCTGTGCTGGAGACATCCTTGTGAGACAAGACTTGCAAAATTGCAAAAGCCTCTGTGCTCAGCTTGGATTGGGCGGAGTCACAGGGTGGAGCAGACAGCCTTGGCTTCCCATCAGCCCTGCCCTATGAGGCCTCTGGGTCTCAGTGTCCCTCGGTAATCGCTGCAAGCACCGCTGAGAGAAAGCCGCCCTCTAGTTTCGCCCGCTGCCAGACAGTCCAGTTTCTCCCAGAATGAGTCTGGGTTTCCAGAGTCTCGCCCTGAACTGGAGTTCAGTGGAGTCGGGAGCTTCTGTCTCCCTCCTGCTTGAGAAAGCCAGCCATGCACTCAGCCGCCAGTCCTCTCTGCGCACGCGTCTCCGTACCTCAGCCAGGTTAGCTACTGAGTCACTGCTTGGAAGTGGAGGAAGCCAAAGGCAGCTCAAGGCCACAGGAACACGAGAAGTACTGCCCTAGGAGGTAGAGGTCAAGGTGACTGGCAGCCCTAGATGAGGAGGGGAGGGAGTGGGGCAGGCTGGGAACACGCTCTCTGCTCCAACGTGGTCTTTTTTATTTAACTCACTCCTCCTGTCCCCGGGAAGGGTGACAGCTTAGAACACATGAACAATGGGCCTTGTAGGCTAAGTCCTATACAGGCTCAGCAGAATTTAAGGACTCAAACAAAAGAAGTTCCTTCTCCAAGAAGCTACTGTCTGAGAGTTAGAGTCCCCCACCCTTATATCTGGATAGGATGGGCTCAGCCTTCTGAAACCAGGATTAAATGAGATAACACAAGGGAGGGGCCCCACAGTGTTGACCCAAAGAGTCAAATGAAGTGCAACTCCCCATTCTTCTACCGGGCTCTGGGTGTGCAGAGGTAGCTGAGTGGGGCAGGGAGCCTGTGACTGGGACAGCCTCCACCACACAGAGAGGAAACAGGGGCCAGCAAGGAGAGGGAACAAAACAAGAGGGGAAGCCAGAATGTCTGAGGGGTCAGTGGGAACCACAATTCCACAGAGTTCCTCCTGGTACATCCTCTCAAGTCATTGGTTAGGGGGGGGTGGTTGGCCAAGACAGGAAGAATAATACGATTCGTGACATGGCTGTGAATTTCCAGGAGGAAGTGTGAACAGTTCTCAGGAATTTCGAGTCATAGGTAGAGTCTGTGGCGTCCAGATGAGGGTCTAAGAATACCATGACTGAGCTGTGGAAGTCCCTCAGGCTGGCTGGCGGCCAGTAATGTTACCCAGCTTACCAAACCTTAATGATTATAGAGCTTTCTTGGAAATAAGCAAAAATACCTTCTATTTATAACCTATGGATACAGCAGAGAACATCAAGCCAGATAGTAAATTGTGACTATATAATAAAAACTACAGACCTATGAGCTCAGATACCACATGTAGTCTGCTTTCATGATTTGCATTGTCCCAATTTTTCTAAGACCAAAAATGCCCATTCAATAAACACTTAGGAATCATTTTACAAATGAACTGGCAAGAAGTTCAGAGTGAGGGGAAGACGCCGTACGTACAGGGCTTTGTTTTGTGAGAGAATGTCTGGATGGAAATTCACCAACTGTATGTGATTTAATTCTGTTGTGAAAGGTTGAGACTGCTGCCAAAGGCACTTTCAGAGCTCTGTTCTTGCCTAATCGCAGCTATCTGAGGAGCCAGATGCCAAAAGTGTAACTCAGAGTTCTTGAAATTACCTTTGTGAATAAAAACGAAAGTTCAAAAAGTCAAAAGAGCTGGCTCCAGGTCAGGGAAGAGAGAACAAATGTAGCAGCAAAAAACCCCCCAACCATTTAAGGCAGTGGTTGGCAAACGGTAGCTTGCGAGCCGCGGTTTGCCGCTCTGTTGACTGACTGAGTTTGCCAATCACTGACCTAGACTCTCGGTTCCAATAATTACAGGCTATTGTCGTTCCTTGTGATTAAGCCCCTATCCCAGTGGTCGGCAAACTCATTAGTCCACAGAGCGGCAAACCGTGGCTCGCGCGCCGCAGTCTGCCGACCCCTGAAAGACATCTGAGCGTGCGATTGTGCCTTGTGAGGACTAGGAGAGGCACAGAAAGGGTGGAGATGGGGGGCCGAAAGGCTTCAGGCATTGGATTCACCTCATTTACTAGGATCACTCAGGTCCCTATGACTGCCTTCAGCTTAGTACAGCTCTGTCACTTTTAAGCCATCGCTTCAATCATTGTATCTGCTTCCCGAAAGGTTCTTGCAATTCTGGACTTGCTGACGGTGCAGCATGAACTCATCCACAGACATCCACTGAGCTGACAGAGAATGAAAAACATTCATATTCATAGTCCTACTAGTTTGCATCTCGGTTTGGTTAAGAGTGAGCCAATTTAATGATCGTGCAGAAAGTGGTCTAACAGTGCACAAATGTTTCAATACAACTCGGCAGCTGTTTGCCATGAGCAAACCGAATTCCGCAAATTATTAACTCAGTCAAAGTAAAAAAGAGAGCTAAAAAGGGGAGTTGTTCCACAGGTATAGAGTTCTGCAAGTGGAAAACGTCCTGGAGATCTGCTGCTCAACAAGGTGCCCACAACTAACACTACTGCCCTGTACCTTAAAGATAGTTAAGATGGTCAATTTTATGTTGTGTTTTTTTATTTTACTTAGTTTTTTAAATATATTTTATTGTTTTTTTTTACAGAGAGGAAGGAAGAGAGATAGAGAGTTAGAAAGATCGATGAGAGAGGAACATCGACCAGCTGCCTCCTGCACACCCCCTACTGGGGAGGTGCCCACAACCCAGGTACATGCCCTTGACCGGAATTGAACCTGGGATCCTTCAGTCTGCAGGCTGACGCTCTAGCCACTGAGCCAAACCGGTTTTGGCTATGTTGTGTTTTTTTAAAATTTAAGTTAAAAAAACAACAGAATGCATTATTCATTCCATGCCCTTGCACTTGGCTACAACCACAGCATACTACACCAATTAAATTGAGTTTTCTGGAGAAAGAGAGAGAGAGAGAGAGAGAGGGAACACAATATCGCATGCTAGCTAAAAAGGGTTAATCAAGAATCTCCTTTAAATTCCAAGCAGAACAAATAAGGGGAAAATTTAGGATTGGAGACCTCCAACTGGCTTGATTTCTTTGAAACAATGCACTATGCCAGTGGTCGGCAAACTCATTAGTCAACAGAGCGACAAACCGCGGCTCACCAGCCACATGTGGCTTGCGAGCCGCGGTTTGCCGACCACTGCACTATGCCAATACTTACGTGACAATTCCAGGATTTTTACTTGCAATATTAACAGGGTAAACTTCCAGATGGGTGATTCAAAGCTAAGGTGACTATCCTGGAGCAGGCCGAGATGGGGTGATGTCCTCTCCTGCCTCAAGTCAGACCCAGACCCCCCCCCCCGCCCCCCGCCCGCAGGGCTCCTCTGCCCAGGCCTGCAGGGAGTAAGAATCACACTCCACATCATTTCTCAGTTGCCTGATGTGACTACCATGATTCCATGCTTTATTTTTAACTAGCTTACAGAATTTCGACCCAACTAGTGCGTCTGTATTTGTGAGGGCTGCTGTAACACAGTACCCCACACTGGGTGGCTTAAAACCACAGGCATTTATTGTCTCATAGTCCTAGAGGCCAGAAGCCCAAAAGCAAAGGGCTGGTAGTCTTAGTTCCTCCTAAGAGCTCGGAGGAAGTACCACTCCAATCCTCCATCTTCGAATGGCACCCTCCCTTTGTCTCCGTCTTCCCACGGCCTTCTTCTTACTAGGGCACCAGTCATATGGGAATAGGGGCCCACCTCACTCCAGTGTGACCTATCTTGAAAAGAAAAATGGGGGGTGGAGAGGGGAGGGGCTTGCAACCTAGTTCAGTATCTGGTTAAAACTGTAGTCTTACTTCCCCACTCTGACTTTGGTGAGCTGCAGAACCTAACCCCAGGGCCACAGCTGACTTGAGCAGAGCTGCGGGGACCCTCAGGGGCCCGCCACAGGAGGAGATATATAGGCCAGAGCCTCCCCACGAGTTCAGTTCAGGCTTTGGATCTGAAATTCCCTCAGAATAGCAGATCTTCCAAATAAAGGTTAAACTTTCCTCCCTCAGAGTGCTGGCTGATCGTTCTCCCGTGCTTTCTGCCCCAACATCTTAACAAATTACATATACAATGACCCTAATTCCAAATAAGGCCATATTTTGAGGTAAAGGGCATTAGAACTTCAACATAGTTCTGTGTGTGTGTGTGTGTGTGTGTGTGTGTGTGTGTGTGTGTGTATGTGTGTGTAAGGCAAACATCAGCTGGAAATTTGTTTAAAATGCAAATTCTTGGGCTCCACCTTAGACCCACTGACTTAGAAACTCTAGAAATGCAGGTGATCAATAATATATATTTTAACAAGCCTTTCAAAGTGATTCTGATGCATGCTAAAGTTTGAGGACCATGATTTCAAATCATGCTGTACATTTAAACAATCATTTTGGCATGTTAAGTGCCTATCTTGCCCTTCCAACAGAATCGCTAGCCCTTTGGGGCTGTCTCTGACTGAATTTATCCCATCTTGCTTCTTCCACAGTTGTGAGCAACTAATACTTATTGCTCACATAAATAAATAAACAGATAATGACTGCTTTGGCAGGCTAGAATCTGGACGTCTGTACAGGCCACATGTGGCCTACAGACAGGTTTTATTTTGTCTGCCCAGGAATACCATGAACCAATTGCCCACATAAAAAACCTGGACTGCAGAGGTTGTTGTTTTTTTTTTAAAAAAACTGCAAGATCACTGTCAATCACTGGATCTGAAATTCCACACAGCAGCAATCAACTGATTGATGGCTGCCTCTTTGAGATGGGGCATCAGGGTTCCAGTTAGCCACAGTCCTCACCATTCCCTGATGCCTCCCCGACACTGGGGCCTAATGCAGAGCAACCTCGCTTACTTACATCGCCTATCTGGCCCCTAAAAACATTTAGATCTAAACCATGCTGGAGAGAAGGAAGGCAGATAGAAAAATGCATATCTATCCACAGCCTGAAATACTTAACTAAGTATACTTAATCAAGTTTCTGAGCAGCAACTTTAGAAATGGAATTTCAGAAGCCATTGTCACTGATTAGCACTGACTTTGCTTCTGAGAGTTTCGCTTCATGTTTCACAGGTCGAGTTATGAAATGACTACAGCATCGAGGATCAAAGGTTTGTAGGCCCCTGCCTGTGTGACAACTCGTGGGGGAACTATAACATGGTAAAGAGATTTCATATCAGCATGATTGGGGAACAATGGATGTGGAGAGCATGAGGTCGTGATTTTGAAGCACCACATATGCTAGGCTGAGCTCCAATAGCAGATCAGCTGTGAAAAGAGTATTGCCCAGGGAAGCAAGTGGGGGAAAAGTCAAACTTTAAAACTACTTTCAGGCTTACATTTATTTTAAAGGGCAGATCCTGGACTAGATTTGACAGCTGTGCCTGTAACCCAGACACCAAATATTTGGAAAAAGGATAGAAACGATACCATTTCCATACCTCACCCAAGACCCTGGGAGCAAGTTCATGAAAAAGTGAGCCGAGTGGTGGTCTGGGGTCTCTTTGCCTCAGAGGTGAGGATGGGCCTGGGGTTCAGAGGGGGGACTCACACATAACAGTGGAGACGGGTACAAGTTTTCAACGAGGCAACAAGCTTATTAGTAAGCCCCAGGAAGCTACACTTGCCATGGAGTGCATCCCAAAGCAGTACATCAGAGAAATACAGCTACTCAGAGATTACTGAGCCAGAAGGTATAGGTACACGGCCACTATAACATCATAGGGCTACCTTCTGACAAATTCTTAAATTTTATTCTCTCCTTAACCAACACTGTACCTCAGCATTCTTTAGAAAGAAAAGAGATAGAATATGCCACTGATGACTAAATCTTCCTTTAAAACTGTTAGAATTTAGAACTGTAGGTGGAGACTATGGCATGTAACATCACAGGTGATCTGATAATAAATTCCTAATTGGGCAGGTCCTGGTGGGTAGTCATGCCCCAGGCATATAACTTCTTTAGCAAAAGGTTTATCTTTGCCTAAAGCAAGCTCTGTCCATTGTTTTTATGCATCTAGGTTAACACACCTTTGAAGTAAGCATAACCACCCTGAAGAGAGCACTGAATCTTCCTGTGGGGAAGGCACAGTCTCCTAAGGCCCCTCCAGCCCCTTCTCATAGCTGCTCTTGGTGAGTTTTCGCAACTTTTATTCAAGGTTACCACACCATGAGCTATGTAATGTTGTGAGCTCGGTATACCTCCTAGAATGGTTACAATGACAAACAAGTTCTGATAACACTGAGTGCTGGTACAGCAACTGAAACTCTCATCCTTTGCTGGAGGGCCTGACAAACGGTGCAGCCACTTTAGGAAACAGTTTGGCTGTGTCTTTTAAAGTTATACACACACACACCACGCGACCCAGCAATCCCACTCATAGGTGTTTACCCCAAGGCAATGAAAACTTAGGTTCACACACAAGTCTGTATGTGAATGTTGACAGCAGCTTTATTAATGATTGCCAAACACTGGGAACACCACAAATGTCCTTCAGTGGGTGGAAGGATAAACATCATGCAGTGGAATACTATTCAGGGAGGAACTCATGCGCAAACCTCAAAAGCATTATGCAGAGGGAAAGAGCCAGTCTCAAAAGACCATATCCTATATAAATAGACGGATATAACGTTTTCCAAAAGACAAATGGATGGAGAATAGCTCCTTGGTTGCCTGGGGGTGGGGATGGAGGTGGAGGGTGGGTGTGACGACAAAGGGATTAGTACAAGGGAGTTAGGGGGTGATGGGACTGTTCTGAATCCTGATTTGGGTGGTGGTTACAGGAATCCCCGTGTTAAGTTCCATGGATTTGTACCACCCTCCTGCAACATCAAGTTTACTGTATAATTTACAATGTCACCCAATTTACACTCAGGATAAATGGGCCTAATAAAAAAAATGTCTCTGCAATGGGGTCAGTCAACAGAAGCTGAATCCATAACGAGCGTGAGGAGGGCAGTAACTCAAAGGCATCATGGGTGCAGTTTGGTATGTAAAGGGGGTAAGTGACATTCTCAGTCACTGGGCACAACCTGGCAATTCTGCGAAAAGGCAAAAACAGTTGTGATCTGTAATGTTTCTTTCCCAGGAACTTTGTATTTATGTTCTCTTGCAACAGCTTTAAGGGAGGACATTTAGGCTTAGACATGGTAAAGGATTTACCCCGATTTTGATCTTGGTTCTGTCTGGTTCCATAGCGGCCACATAAAGCCACAGCATGGATTCAACTGTGATTCCTCCCTTTTCTATGCTGAACCTTGAGCAGGCCCCTTAGTGCTCTGTGTTCTTCAGGTCCCACCCTACCTGTAAAGCAGTGATTGGGGAAGAGAAGCTATTTTGCCTTCAAAGGACATAGGGCCATGTCTGGACACAATTTTGGCCGTCACAGCTGGAGGGGACAATGCCACCAGCATCTGGTAGGTAGAAACCAGAGGTGCTGCTAAGCATCCTACAGTGTCCAGGATGGCCCCCTGGAAAAGTAATCACCCAGCTCCAAATGTCACCAGTGCAGACGCTCAAACCTCTTGGTTTACAGGAACCAAGAGAGGAAATACATATGAGCCAGACAGGGTGCTAGGCATTTTTAAATGCTTATCTCCTCAAGATCCTTTTGAGGGAAGTATTATTAACTCCAGCGCACAGTTAAGAAGGTGGTTGCTCAGACCCATAGAGCAACATGGCCAAACCCCAGTGATGGGACAAGAAGCTGTGGCTGCCAAGGCTGCTGTGGTGACACAGCCCAGAGTTCCCACAGTGTGGTGCTGGGGTGGGCGGGACCCTCCTCACTCCATCTCCTCTGGTCTCAAAAACTCACCTCTGAGCCCTAAGAGACCTGCAGACCAGGGGAGCTGCGGGGCTGGCAGGAGGGAAATGTGAACTCTAGAGGCTCTCAGGAAAGGAGTGGGCCCTTCATCACTCAGAGCCTCCCAGGATTGGTGGTCACCAGTGTCCTTTTGCATCACCCATCCCTCCGCCCTCAGGGCACTCAAGTCTCTCCTCTCTCCAAAGAGCCCAGAGACTTTCCCAGCCAGCTGCTCCCGGACAGTGTCCTCTCCTCTCCCCGCAGCCTGTGCTGTGGGATTTGGACACCCAGACAGCAGCCAGGGACGGGCGCCAGTCCCAGAACAGCGCGCTATGATCCACATCCCATGGGCAGGGTGGGCCTCAGACACCAAGCAAACTGCTTTAAAAACAAGTTTCATAATCACTTCTGAGTGATTCTGGTTCAATTTTACCCTTTTCATATAATGAGAACCGACAGTTCCAACAGCTGAAAATGGGGTGTGTGTGTGTATAAGATAGAGGGAGGAGGGAGTAGAAGAAAGGGGGAAAGAGAATGAAGAAAGAAGCAGAGAAGGACATAGTATATTTAAAAGCTTAACACAAAACTCAGAAAACAGACAACCTTATAATAAGCAAAGAACCCTAAGGTTGGGGAACACTTGCAAATCAGGCGAGAATACATGAATGGTCTTCAAAATTACTCCAGATAACTGCAGCGAAGCAGGCAACACACACTAGTCACTTCTCCAACTTGGCAAAGCGGAGTCCATTCTTGACCAGGCTGGGCACGGCCCCCCTTCATCCCTGCGCCCTGCCTCCCTGCTCCCAGCCCCGCCACAGCCACGCAGAGGGCACTCACAGCTCCAGAATCAGGATGACGTCCGTCTTGTTCTCGTACACCTCGTGCAGGGTGATGACGTTGGGGTGCTGGATCTCCTTCAGGATGCTGACCTCGCGCTCGATGTCCTCGCGGCTCACGCCCCGCCGGCTGGATTTCGTCCTCCTTTTCTTGATGAACTTGGCGGCATACTGCAGACCCGTGCTCTTCTCGCGGCATTTCTTCACCACTGCAAACTGCCCGCTGAAGAGAGGGGACGGAAGAAGGACATGAGTCATTTACACATTTTTTTTGTTCATTAAAATACAGGATTCGAGCAAGGATGTGCCAAGGGTCGGGGTAGGGGGGACGATGGAATTGTGAGTAGAAAAGTCCAAATTGTGAGCAATTAACACAGTAAGTAGGGCTAGTTCTTATTCTATTTCGGTTTTATTAAGCCAGTTTCTTTATGAACGAGGGATAAAAGTTATTTTCTTGAATTATGCTTTGTTGAATCGGTAAATGATGTCTCCATTTCTGTGCTGGCCTCCTTCCCTCCCATTTCCGATTCAGGGACCGCGGGAAGGAGCTCCTGGATCAGACCTCACTCCCAGCAAGCTCTTTTCCTTGTGTGTTTAGGGAAACAAGAGATGGAGAAGAGGGAATTGGTAGGAAAATATGTAGAGCCCTGACTCTGATGACATATTTCTAGCACCAACAGTTATCAACTGAAAGAGCAGAACAAAAATAAGCTTACATTTTTCATACCTTGGGAATTGATGAGCCCTACGGACTAGACATCTGCTGGCTTCTCCTCCAGCCATCACCACCCTCCTCTTCCTTTTCCAATACCTTTATCTAGGGATTGTTGTGGTTCTAGGAAGCTGCCTCCATCCACAACTATAGATACAGAGCATGTGACCTGGGCGAGGCCAATCAGTGCACTATGTTCTCCTGACTCCAGTGATAGGCCCAGGACCTAAGTAAGACCTTCCAGAGAATGTTTAGACAGAGACTTTTTGATCCCCTAAAACTGCTGGCAGACACCTTGGAACCATATGAGGAGTCACTCTTGGTTTAAAGCTAATCACATTGCAGAGACAGAGCCAGTAGAAGGAACAAGACTAGGTCTGTGGTAACACTGGGAGTGGCTAGATCAACCCTAGCCTGAAATGATCTGCCTTTGGAAATTTCAGCAACATAGGCCAATACATTCTCTTTACTGCTAAAGCCAGTGATTTGTGTTTTCTGTTTCTTACAGAGGAAAGTATCCTATCCATCCAGTGCCACAGCAAATAACCAGAGCCTCCTATGCATATATATAAAGGAATATCTCTATATATAAAAGCCTAAGTGACCATTACAACCGGTTGCTATGACATGCACTGACTACCAAGGGGCAGACACTCAATGCAGGAGCTGCCCCCTCGTGGTTAGCGTGCTCCCACAGCCAACCTCCCGTGGTCCCTCCCCCCGCAGGCTGGCCCTCGTACACGAGTTCGTGCACTGGGCTTCTAGTTATAAAATAACTTGACACACAATAAAAGGTGAAGACATAAGTGGGTGAGATCTTGAGAGGTAAGTAGGCTACCCTGAATGTAAGTGAAACGACAGAAAGATGCTTCCTGTAATGACCCTCACTTCTTCCCTAAGCGCCCAAGGCAGGGTCGGTCTCCCCATCACAGGACCTCTACATTTCTTGGCACCCGCTGGAGAACTGCTATGCAGAGCATTATCACAGTTATTTTTAGCTAGTTTCATTCCCCTCACATGAAGACAAAAAGGGGAGAGAAAATAAAATAACTGGTAATATTCTGATGCTAAAGAATGGATACTTTAAAATGCTACTCATTTACTGGAGCAGCAGAAGGCCAGAGAAGAAGAAACACATAGTGAAGGATTATTTTTATGGCAGTATCAAATTTTTTGCATGACAGGTTATTAATGCCCTCTTTCCCACTGCAGCAGGAGACCAGAGAAGTTGAAGAATAAATCACACTGGAATGCTAGCACCGATAGTCTGTAAACTCATGACCTTAAAGAGCCAGGGGGTCTGTTACGACTTTATTACAACCATTTTCTAATTTCTCTGGGGAGTGAAGGACTGGGCTTTCTATCTATTGAGGGGCAGGGGGTAGGCTGCAGAGATGGGGTTTATGGAGAAAAGCAGGAACTCAGCCCCCCTCCTCACAGGGACGGTATCATGTCCCCCCCAGAGGGCTCTCAAGGGACCCCAGCACAGAGAGGAGGCAGAGTGCACTCCACGGGCAGGACCTCCAAACCATAAACATCTGTGCTTGGGGCGGGGGTGGTGGTGGGCTATGATGCCTCCCACAGGCTATAGGCACCTACAGGCACCGTGACTTATCTCAGGGGCTGTAACGATTCAAGGCAGACTGTGGTGTGAATCACCTTGGGTTAATAAAAACAAAAGTGCCAATAAAATGAAATAAAATCTGCAGGCAAACCACAAAGAATTTAAATACAAGCTTAAATTTAAAGACGATCTGAGTGTGTTTTCATCGCCAAATGATCTACTGTTGACTGTTTCCCCCTTTTAACTCTGTAAGATTCACATCATCCTCATTTCTTGTGTCAATGAGAAAGCCAAGCTTCAGAGGGATGTTTTAAAAATTGCTCTAAATCATTCAGCAAGTAAGTTTGCATAATTCAGAAATGACTCCAAACCCAAGTGTAGTATTTGCTCCAAAGCTCTAGTCATTGAGCCAGGTTGCTATGCTGGGCTTGTGTCCATTTTGTTTGAGATACAAGCCACCCCCTGCTGAAGTTGCAGGACTTCATTCTAGGAAAGAGCTTTCTGGGGGGGAAGGCAAAGAGAAGAGGCTTGTGGTTAAAACGTTTGGGCAATGTAGCCTTCTCCTTGCCACTGAAAACTCATTAGCGAAGCCATTGCTTGAATATCCTTTTAGGTGCCCTGCAATAAAATGTAAACCACACAAGATGGTGGCGTAGGTAAACACCTAAACTGCTGCTTCCCGCAACAATTTCAAAAATACAACTAAAAGACAAAACGTCTATCACCCAGACCACGGGAAAGCTGGCTGAGTGGAAGTTCTACAACTAGAAGGAAAGAGAAAAGAGCACTGAGACGTGCACGAGCGCTGAAAAGCTGAGGTACGGAGGCACGTGATCCGAGCTGGCGGCGGGCGTTGCTTTTTTCAACCCAAAGGGAGACAAGCCCCCGATTACTCTGAAATACAGTTTCTGGGGAGACGCCGGGGACCCAAACTCCTACGGGGAGAAGCTGGACTGTCTGCCAGTGAGGGTGGCTTGCTTGCAGAGCTGCGCGCAGGAATAATTGTTTACGGCACTGGGGCACGGGACTGCCGACAGGGACGCAGAGCCGGCTAACTAGCAGCCATTGCTGTTTGCCACGCCCTAGCCTAGTGACACCCTGAGACCCGCCCTGCACAACCTACAAACCCACCCAAGCTCCAAGCAGCGGCTTTTGCATAAGAAAGCCCTGCCCTATCGCAGCTTAACCTAGCAAACTTGCAGCCTGGGTCAGACAGCTCCAAAACCTCCAAACCACAAGCAAAGAGGAGAAAACTGTAGCTCTCACTGTAGCTCCTGCTGGGTGGCCTCAGACAGTAGCTGACCTGCACCCCATTGGAGATCCAGAAGCCAGTGTACCTAGTGGTCAGTGTGAGACACCAGATTTCAACTCCTCACATCCATAAGTGACACATTCAAGAGGCAGACTCAGTGAGCACCAAAGCCCCACTGAAACAAGTCCTGCCCCATAGGCGTGTCTTCAGCGCAGCAGTTCTTCCATTATAGACACAGCGAGTGCTCACAGCTAATTGGCCTGGAGGTCAATTCCTCCCAGCGTACCAACAGCAATCAAGGCTTAACTACACCAAGACTTTGCACTCAGCCCACAAAGGGGTGTCCCAAGAGCATCCACCTCATGTGATTGAGGAGGCTGAGCTACTGCCCCCTATAGATCACCTACCACACAAAGCTACTCCATCAACACAGGGAAGCAGCCAAAATGTGGAGACAAAGAAACATGTCACGAATGAAAGAAACGGAGGAACGCAAACTACTGGATGACATAGAGTTCAGAACCACATTTATAAGGTTACTCAAGAATCTTCTTAAAACCGCTGAGAAACTTGATGAGACCTTTAAGGATCTTAATGAGAATGCCAAAAAAATGGAAAAGGACCAGTCAGAAATGAAGCATACACTGTCTGAAATAAAGAATATACAGAAACTCAACTGTAGATCAACGTACCCCAAGAATCAAACCAAAGATCTGAAATATGTGGAAACAAAAAACATCCAACCAGAAAAACAAAAAGAAAAAAGAATCCAAAAATATGAAGATAGTGTAAGGAGCCTCTGGGACAACTTTAAACAAACCAACATCAGAATTTTTGGGGTGCCAGAAGAAGGGAGAGAGCAAAATATTGAAAACCTATTAGAAGAAATAATGACAGAAAACTTTCCCTGCCTGGTGAAAGAAATAGATGTACAAGTCCAGGAAGCGCACAGAACCCCATACAAGAGGAATCCAAAGAGGACCACACCAAGACACATCATAATTAAAATGCCAAGGGCAAAAGACAAAGAGAGAATATTAAAAGCAGCAAGAGAAAAACAGTTAATTACCTACAAGGGAGTACCCATACGACTGTCAGTTGATTTCTCAACAGAAACTATGTAGGCCAGAAGGGAGTGGCAAGAAATATTCAAAGTGATGAACAGCAAGAACCTACAACCAAGATTACTCTATGCAGCAAAGCTATCATTCAGAGTTGAAGGTCAGATAAAAAGCTTCACAGACAAGAAAAAGCTAAAGGAGTTCATCGCCACCAAACCAGGATTATATGAAATGCTGAAGGGTATTCTTTAAGAAGAGGAAGAAGAAGAAAAAGGTAAAGATAAAAATTATGAACAACAAAATGACATCAAATACATACCTACCAACAAGTGAATCTCAAAATCAAGTGAATAAAAAATCTGAAGAACAGAATGGACTGGTGAATATAATAGAATCAGGGACATAGAAAGGGAGTGGACTAACGATTCTCAGGGGAAGCAGGTGTGAGGGGTGCAGGAAGAGATTGGACAAAAATCTTACTCCTATGGATGAAGACAGTGGCGGGGGGTATGGGCATGGGGTGGGGTGGGGAATCAGGTGGAAGGGATCTATGGGGGGAAAAAAGAGGAACACCTGTAATAATCTGAACAATAAAGATTTATTTAAAAAAAATGTAAACCACATTTTGTGTGTGCTTTGGAAGCATGATATTTTTTAAAAATATATTTTATTGATTTTTTACAGAGAGGAAGGGAAAGGGATAGAGAGTTAGAAACATTGATGAGAGAGAAACATCAATCAGCTGCCTCCTGCACACCTCCTACTTGGGGATGTGCCCGCAACCAAGGTACATGCCCTTGACGGGAATCGAACCTGGGACCTTTCAATCTGCAGGCTGATGCTCTATCCACTGAGGCAAACCAGTTAGGGCAGGAAGCACGATATTAACAATTAGAAAGAACCACAGAAGAGTCTCAAGGTCAGATGGCAAGCAATTGGTGAAGCATCTGTGTTTTTGGAGGTCTTACGTATTTCATAGTGCATTAAAAATGAACCTGTTGGCCCTAGCTGATTTGGCTCAGTGGATAGAGCATCAGCCTGCGGATTGAAGGGTCCCAGGTTCGATTCCAGTCAAGGGCACATGCCTGGGTGGCGGGCTCAATCCCTGGTGGAGGACGTGAAGGAGGCAGCTGATCAAGGATTCTCTCTCATCATGGATGTTTGTATCTCTTTCTCCCTCACCCTTCCTCTCTGAAATCACTAAACAATGTTTTTAAAACAGTAACAGCAACAGCAGCAACAACAAACACCGGTCGAACTCTGTTTCATCCATTCAGGTTTTATTTTCAAATTCATTTCTTTGTGGGAGTTTTGCTCTCACTTTGGAAAAGATGGGGTGGACAAGCAAAGTCAAAGATGTTGCATTCAGAATGCAGGAAGAGCAAGTTGCCTGGGAGCAACTATTTTTTCTGCCCATGGGTTGGTGCCTGACCTAGGCTCTGCCATTTTCACTGCTGACTTTGATCCAGACACCACATTAGAACAAGCTCCCACCCAGGAAGTGCAGATTAAAAACAAACAAACAAAAAAATAGCATATAATTTTGGGGGGAATTTAAAGCATGCATCTACCCAGTACATATGACAGTTAAAAATTACTTATGGGAACTATTTGTTATTGCGAATTCCCTACATTAATGCAAGAAACAGATCTGGCTTAAATCAAAACAGCTTGATAAGTTTCAACTCTAACCCCCCTTCCAAGTCTTAGCAATAAGGTTTCTAATTAACACAAAATAACTTTTACTTTTGAATTCACATGTCAAGCCCCTGGCACAATTATAGTGCTGGCTTATGAGCCAACTATTTTTCCTGAAGAGCTGTGTTGACAGAGTGGCAGCAGCTTGGATCCTGGTAGAAAACTGAACTTACGGGTCTTAAATAAGAGGGGATTTTT
Organism: Corynorhinus townsendii; assembly: GCA_026230045.1. Classification (NCBI taxonomy): domain Eukaryota; kingdom Metazoa; phylum Chordata; class Mammalia; order Chiroptera; family Vespertilionidae; genus Corynorhinus; species Corynorhinus townsendii. The sequence continues at coordinate 146,479,940 of JAPDVU010000005.1, read as the reverse complement.
CAAGGATGAGTTAACATTGGGTAATAATTCACATTTACGGCAGAGGAAAGGCCCTAAAGAGTTTACAGACTAACGGGAGAGACAAGCATGTAACACCAGAATGTTGGATGGGCCATAAAAAAGACATGGCCACTTGGCCCCTCGGGGAGAGAGAGTAAGGAGGCCAGGAGACCCCGGCTGTGTCTTCAAGGCTGGATGCGACCCGGGAGATGAAGGCGTGTGTGGAAGGATGAGTTCTGAGAGGAGGCACAGATGAGCCGGGGCAGGGAGAACAAAAGAGCCTGCCTAGCATTTCTGAGGGAAGAGGGAGTGGCAGGGGAAGAGGAAGAGCAGCTCCACACACAGGGTCCCGCCCAGAACCAAGTAAGGCCAACCCCAACTCTGTCAGGAACGTGGGAAAACAAGGACTTCTGAGCCTTAGTTTCCCCATTCATGCAAGGGTGATGACAACATGAAGTGAGACCCTGCATATGAGTGTAAACTGGGTTCCCTAAGCACATCAGGTCCATGTAAAGGATGAAAATTAGCGAGATGTCTCAGCTTCCTGCTTCTCAAAGAAGTACAGAGGGTCATATTTCAGCGGCTGAAAAGCGGGTACCAATTTCTTTTGGTCTTTCTACCCAACAACTTTGAAATCTATGTGTTAAGTCTCTAACCCCCTTGCCCTCCAATCAGGAATAACAAGACTATTTTCAATTTAGATGGAAGCCTATTCAATTTGTCCCTTTTGGTCCCCAAAAGACCTTGTGCCTTTGCTTGGCTACTGAAGTGTTAGCCTGTGGGTAGGTGAGGCCATATCTTCCATCTCCCATGCTCTTCTGCAGGGTGACCTGGCCTCTCCCAGCACCAGCCGGGCTCTCAGCCTGCTCCCCTGGAACCTGAGCCTTGCTTGACCAATAGAATGTGGCGTAAGTGCTTCTGGGGGTTCTGTCTGGAGTTCTCAGAACACGCATTCTTGGGAGCTCCCTCTTGGAGCCCAGCCACCGTGCTGGGAGAAGTCTAAGCTATGTGGAGAGGCCGCATGGATGTGCTTCCGTCAACAGCTCCTGCTGAGCTGCAAGCAGCTTTAAAAGGCTGGCCAGGCGACTGACCATCATGGATGTCTGGCTTAGCAAGTCTTCAGATGGCCCCTGTCCCAGCTAACATCTTAGTGCAACCACACGAGACACCCTAGGTGAAAACACTCAGGCAGCCACAGAAGCATGAGAGATGTTTGAAGCTACCAGGTTTGGGCGTGTTCGTTACACAGCAATGGACAGGAGGAACAGCCACTGAAACATTTGGGGATGGTGCGTTGAACGGAGGACCCAGGAAGCTGAGTGGAGGAAGGCTTCCATGCAGAGGGTGGGAGGCCAGTAGCTGGCCAATGCCACAGGCCGACCTAAGGGAAGAGTGTGGAAGGGAGTGGGCGCGCCCTGACCATCTTGAACACAGGTCGTCCCCCCAGGCTCACATAAAGGAGCCCTCTCGTTACATCAGCGTGTGTGGGCTCCCCTTTCAGGTCCTTCACTTCTCATCCTGGCAGCAGTCCCCCATCTTTCAAGGAAAGTGCTGCATCAGCTAGGAGGGACCTCGTGCCAAGACCAAAACCCCAAAGACGCACTGAAATGTCTTAACAGAATTCTGGCTGAGCTGTGCTCATCTCCAGTTTACCTTTCACCTCGCCCCACCCCCCACCACACACACACACAAACCAACCACTCCAGCAGGACCCAGCACACACATCGCTACCTAATCTGTATTCTGACTGGTCCGAAGGCCAGTCACATTCCCAGTGTCAACACCTTAGGGGACGCAGGTGAAGACGAAGTGCTTTGTCCTGGTTCAGTGGAAACCTCCCCATCCATCCTGACCCACCGATGAAGAAGGCTGACCCCTCCGGGAACTGGGTCCTCAGCACTGAGCTCATGTCCCTCGGAGTGCCCCGGGGTGCAGCCCACATTAGGAACTGTTCTCCTCCTGGCCTCTGAGAAGCTAGGCGTGACAGGAAGGCAAACCACTTTTGACAAAAATGCAAAACTTGTGCTTCATTATTATTATTATATTTTTAAACACTCCCAAAATTATGTGAACTGCTACCAGGGCTCCGTCAAGGTGGCAAGGTCTAGAGAACCCAATGAGGAAAGCAGCAGGTTGCCAGGGCGCCCACCGGGAGAGGCACAGCTTGCGGAGGGATAAACAGCAGCGGGTCACCCTGGGAACCCAACAACACACGCTGCTCAGGAGTGAGATGCTGGATGAGAAGTGTTGCCTAAGGGCGGGCAGGAGGCTTGAGGAACACACCTGGTGGAGGAGGGCCAGCCCCAGAGGCGCACACCTTGGGGACAGCATCCTCCCCAGAGGTCAGGACCACACACAGAAGTCTGCCAAGCGGAGCAGGGCAAAACCCGGGGCCCGAGGCAAGAGTGTACGAGGGTCTGAATTTCTGCACAAGTGTGGTGCTGCTGCCAGGGGCTCAAAGAAACCAGATAAACAGAGTATGGGGTGGCTGGAGCAGGGTCACCATCATGAAGGACTTAGCAAATAAGAAATGAGAAGGACAGCAGAAATTAGAGCACCTTTGTTCAGCCCACTTGTCTTGATGAGACCAAAGCAGGGACCGTCTGAGACCCGTCTGAGACCCGTCTGGAGGAACACGTCCGTGTAAAGACATGCTACCGAGAGAAAGGCATTCATGGCCAAGAAGTTTGGGGGAAGCGGGGTAAACAGAGTCACAACAGGCCTCTGTAGGCAGGACTCAGCAGACCCTGCTCTCTCTAAGAGGGGGCATTCAGTGTTTCAAGGGGTGTGGGGCTGTTCCCCACACTTTTTTTTTTTTTTTGGCATGGAGCATTTTGAAATCCAGTTTTCTTAGGAAAGTTTGCTTTGGTCCTCTCTCCCATTAAATGGCTGGCTTCTGAGAGCTGGGACTCTTCGCACTGATTCCTTTCCATTCTCAGCACAGAGCTGCGTTTGGAGGTTATTTCCTAAAGCAAGACGCCAGTCACGGTATTCTCCCTCAGGCCTGGGTGGGGCTGAAAGCAGAGCTGGGGGTGCAGGTGCCCACGGGGTGCAGACCCTTTTGGGATGGTGGTCCGTTAGAAGGGTAGGGACAACTGAGTCAGGCCACTCCTGGTCTCTGCCTTCTGCCTCCCGGTCAAGGGCTGAGTAGAAGAGACAGAAAAATGAACGGTGGTCCCAGTCCTGCCAGAAGCCTGGTACCATTTGAGACTAGCAGGGGATTTTGAGGTTTTTTTCTTTCAGAGTCAATTGCATTTGATTATTTAAAGAGGCAGAGCAGGTGTGGATAGCGGGAGCTCCGAGGCAGAGCAGTGGTACTTGCTGGTGGATCTACAGGTGTTGCTGAGCCCTCGCTGCCACCTTGGACCACGTGACCCGCCCCGGAGAAGAGGAGGTGACGGGCAGGGGCCCCGACCCTGTGGAGCCCCGAGCAAGGCCTGACTGGCCTCCTGGGCCCTTGATTGACCCAAGCCTGGCAATAACGCTGCCATCGTGTTCTGGGTGCAGCTCCTTGGGGTTCTGTCACTTGTCGCCATGCCTAATCTCGCCTGATTCAGATCTGGTCTGTGACTTCGGGATTTTACAACCGGCAGGAACTAACAAGACCCTGCCTTATCACAGAGCAGCGAGTGCTACATGAAGAGGGTGTGCACAGTGAGTGGGGGTTCCGCTCTAGAAGAGGCCTGAGATAACCTAACTCAGGGCCAGGGCCAGAACACAGGCTTGGTGCTTGACAGCTGTTTGTTTTTGTTTTTAAAGCCAAAGAGAAAGGAAAGATGAAAACCAGCCTTAGAGAAGTGTCATCTGATACAGTCTAAATGGGACCTCCAATGGACTAGACTAGTAAAACAAACAACAATACTCCAAATATTTTCTCCGAAATATACAAGTGCCCCATCGGAATCAGGATGACCCCAGGGAGAATGAAATGATCTAATAGAGAAAGGGTGTCACACAGGGCGCAGCCCTCCCATTTAGTCAGTGGCGACAACATCAGATGACTGGAGATTGAGGCTTCCTTCCCCAAGTTCATGTTTGAGCTGCAGGGGGCCCTCGGGTTGCCCAGCGGCGTCTCAGAGGGCTCGGTCCTGTGCTTGATCATTCCGACTTCAGCGTGCTGTCCCTTGGGCCAATCCCATTATTTGATCATTCTGACTTTGTCATGTAATCCCCTTTCAGCTACTGGCTAAAGTTAACTGGGCCATAAGGCACAATCTGTATTCAACTCAGCAAGCTGCTCTCAGGGGAAAAAAGTTGAAAAAGGGAGCAGGAGGTTCATATAACTTCATGGTGAAAGAGAAGACAGACGAGGAGCTGAGGTGAAGTTCCTTATTCCATGGCCCCAAAAAAGGAAGATTCGTTCAAGAGGCTCAGATTGAAGCCAAAGGTAAAGAGAAAGGAACAGCTGGGCAGCCTGATGGGCACAGGCTGGGACTGTGCAAATACTACATTGAGTTGTACAGATGAGAGGGAGCTTATAGGATCTGTGGGCAATCCTCCCTCATATGGCCTCTGCCCAGTCCTGGAGATGACAGGCCCTGCATAAAGAGGTACAAATGTTTTCATGTCTTCCCTCTCAGCGTGGAAATGCTGTTTGCCTGTGTGTCTTCATGGGCAGGTGTGGGACCCTCTGTCATGCTTTGTCATTGAAAGAATTAGCTCCAAGAAGTCAGGTCTGTGTTGGGGAAGAGCTTGGACTTGAGTGACTTGAAAGAAATGCAAATGCGCTCCGTGGCTTTTAGTGCAGCCCCATGACTGATGCTCATCGCAGTTGCTGAACAAGGGCCTAGCTGGCTCTGGAGACTGAATCCAGCAGGGGGTGCAGCAGCTTCTTCCGGGTTTTCCTTCTCTGTGGTTGCAAGAGGCCCAGGCCCGGGTCTCAGCGAGGCAGCGAGTGGTTGTCTGGCTGTCTGCCCAGCCGAGAGGAATCCTTTTCACAGTGCTCTTGGCCAGCCCTTTCCCATGATGTCTACAGATCTGTCACCTTGGCTATGAACCAGGTGGGGACTCACCTCACAGAGGAAGTCTAAGGAGAGGAGAAAACAGGCAGAGGACTGAGGGGGGTCACTTCAGGCCAGGCAAGGCGAGGCTGGCAGGGAAATTCACTGCTGGAGTTACCTGAAGAGAGAGCCACGCAGATAAAACTGAAAGATGATAAGTTAGAGAGAAACCAGAGCTCCCGGGAAGTCTGAGTGTTCCCTCAGTAGAAGCAGAGCTCCCTGGAAGCCTGCCAGGCGGGCTGACCTCACCCCTGTGATCAGACAGAGCAAACGTGAGGCTCATGTCAGAGGCAGGGGAAGGCTGTAAATACCGCATCCAGGAGACCAAATACATGGATGACGTCACTTCTCCCATGAAGTGAGACTTCTGAGGGACAGATGTCACCAATTAGGTCATAGGTCAAACCCTCAAGAAAGGAGAAGTAATGTGCGTGTATGAGGTATGAAAGTGATACCTCTTGAAGATGGGATTGCAAACCCAACAACCTTTCCAGGGGGCATCACTTCCTAAGGAAATGTGTCACCTGAATTCAGGGAGACTTGGAGTGATCATCCACAGGGGGCTTCAGGAGCTTTGTCTGATGGAAACATAACTTCCCAGCAGGCGAGGGAGGAAGGTGTCGAAAGTGGGAGGGGGCACTGGCCTCCATTCTGCTTCTAGGCTCCCACTTCCTCATTCATGGTTTTGGGGGCTGAGGGTCTTGACACCCCTCTCCACACTGATGGCAACTTCGACTCTTAAAGTTTGAACTTTAAGCTACTTTTCATAGAGATCACCACCCAATATATTACCTTTGGAAAACTGCTTAGATCACACTTGTATACAGGATTCTTTCTGAAAATTAGCACCACTATTCAGTCCCAAGAGTCCAACATTGCACTCAGTAACACATTAGAATTAATATTAGACTCAACCACCTTAGGAGTCACCTTAATTTGTAAGTTGACTACCTATGTATTTAAGTTGTTTCCACTGACCTTTCTGGACGTGGAAAAGCAGTTATTCTGGGACTTGGACATATCACACGAGATGTCTCATCATTTGCTTCAAGAACCTCTTGGCCCAGGGCAGTCCTTATGCATTTATTTCTCTCAGACACTCACTGGGCTCCCGCTCTGTGCTGGGCCCCAACTGGTCCCTGGGAGCTGCTCACCTGCCCTGGAGCTTGTCAAGGGGACAATCAGTGCATTTGATCTCCTACATTCACTTTTCAAGCTAAGGTATATGACAGTCCTCATATAGGCTATCTATGCTTCAGGAGAATTCTCCCAGTCTCCTTGGGGCCAAGTGCTCTGTGTAAGCAGTTGTCTTAGGCCATACCTTCAGGTAGCTAGGTAAATTCCCTAATTGGAGCACAACCTAAATATTTTTTAAATAAAAATTTCTCATAGTCATTAAGCAATTTATAATCGGCCCTGGAACGGCCAATGAAATGTGCAAACTCCAAGAAGGTTAGATTTCTAAAGAATGGAAAATTGGAAGGCAAAATGCGATGATCTTATATAAATACAACAAAATAGCACCAATTACTCAAAAAACCTAAATGAACTAAGATTTAGAAATGGAAAATAAAAACCACAACCCAAACTTAAGTTCACTTCTGAGCAAGAAGATGGATAGAAAAGGACTAAAAATGGCTGGTCAGAGTCAATAGTGTAGAAGACACAACTACCCCTCTTCAGCTTCCATTTGTGTGTGTGTGTGTGAGGCCAACAGTGATCTTCAGTTAGGGGAGGGCTGGGAAATTACTGTTAAGGTAGAGATGACGCCAGAGTTTAGAAAAGAGAGAAAATAAAAGATTCCCTGGCTAGGCATATAAAAGAAATCCATATCTTCAGGTCTAAGAAAGTTACACCTCAGTGTGGCAGAAGCAACTTAAAAACATTGCTGATCACCTTGGACAAATGTTAAGAAATGATGCTGTGTTGATGTTGAAAAGAGGACTGTAAGATCAATTAGCTTGTTATTAGTCGCTAGCAAAAAGTGAGAATCAAATACTGATCAGATGAATTAAAAACAGCAGGTGGACCAATAGGCTGCACAAGCAGCAAACAGGCTCCCCTGCCCCCCGACTGGATTATGAGACAAGCAGAAATGGGAAATTATACAGACAAGAAAGGAACGTTTTTATTTCGGCAAGGCCTGTGACATGATTTTTCATGATATTTTTGTAGGTGAAGTGATGACTCACCATGTGGTGGATTTGGCAGGCCACAAGGCTCTGGAGTTTAGCACTGTCCTAGACAAGACATTCTTCAGTACACCATTTTAAAATAACTAATCTAAAAGGAATGGCTGAATTTACTGACAGAACCTAGAATCTAAATTAACCCAGAGGCTCAATAATAAAATTCATAAGAGAGCCCGGCTGGCATAACTCAGTGGTTGAGGGTCGATCTATGAACCAGGAGGTCACAGGTTTAATTCCTGGTCAGGGTACCTGCTCAGGTTGCAGGCTTGATCCCCAGTGTGAGACATGCAGGAGGCAGCCGATCAATGATTCTCTCTCATCATTGATGTCTCCCTCTCTCCTTCTCTCTGAAATCTAATAAAAATATATTTTAAAAAAAAACTTTCATAAGAGAAATGCCTATAGTTAGGTCCAAAGAAGTTAATCTTTGGGCCTAACTATAGGCAATTCATATAGAAAATATCTGATGGTTCTAGCTGCTTACAAAGGACACAAGCACAGTGCAACCGCACTGTCACCCCAGTGCTCAGGAAGGCCTGAGCCCCATGCTGGGCACTTGCACTTGCGAGGAAAGATCCGGACAATGTAGGTGGCAGTCAGGGGGAGGACAGGGCAGTAAGAAGGTTTTGCCTCTGGTGATGACAACTGTTGCTGCCTGAAGGGTTGTCAAGAGGCCATCGGCCAGGAATGAGGGGGAGGTTGCACAATAATCTCTTAGATTCCTCCCAACCTTAAGATGCTTTGCTTCTACGGACCGTGGAAACCCAGACTCTCGCTTACTGTACCCGCTCAACTAAAGGAGAACATATTGTCGACTATGTGCAGTTGAAATCCTACAACAGAGTTCCTTTCTCATGTATTTTCTGAATTTCTGTTATACTAGTGAGCATCCCAGATTGAAACTCAAAATAAAATCCATATTGCCCTCAACGTCTCTAAACTCTATTTGGAAATGCAGGTAAAATTAACTTTAATAATATATTTTATGTATCCCAACATATTAAAATATTGTAATTTCAACATGTCAAAAATTTAAAATTGTGACATATATTACCTTTTGTGTGCGTGTGCTTGAATCTTAGTGTGTGCCTTACTCCCACAGTACACTTCAGTTTAGACTAGTCGCATTTCAAGTACCCTAGCTAATACTAGAGCTAGAATATAAAACTGGGACATACCTTGATTATTTTGTTTATAGAAGAAAAGTAGAAAGGATACTCATAAAGTCACTGGGAGGTCAACCATGGCTAATTGAGCACATTAATCATTGCAAGTTGATACCACAGCTGACCTTATTAGAAGACTAATAGAGACCAAGGTTTCTCTTGGAAACCAAACTATGTATTTTGGATATTTCTCTTAAAAATACGTGAACACATTTTCACCTCTTCAGTTATGCACTAAGGTGGTTTTCTTTTTAAACATACCCTGCTGTTTGGACTATGGAAGTCAATTGGACAACAAACATGTTCTAACAAACATTTATGTTCTTGAAGTCATTTATTGAGTCTTGAATCAGCCTTTCTCTAGCCAGTTCCTGTTGGTATAACCACTGTTTCATGCGACGAGCTGATGGCTCCAAAAAGGCAAACTTCAAGATTTCTATGCAGCATATACTACATGAGGCTACAAAAATATAACCGGCTCAGTGAGAAATAGAAACAGAGGTTATGATTCAGCTGATTTTAAAAGTCTGATCCTATCTGGTAAATTGACTTTTTAATATAATGTTATTTATCTCATAGTTACTCCCTCCCTCCTGCCAAGGACTAGAGTAGGGAAAGGCAGATAGTGACAGAGAGTGAAAAAGTGGTGGATGGACTAGAAGTTTCCAATGAGGCCAAAGAGCGGTGATGGTGGCAGGGCTGGGGAGGAGGAGCCGTGAGAATGCCTGGACATGGAGATTTGGGTCGAGTTTCTGGTGATGCTGTGGAGCAGAGGAAAAGGTTACCAGAAATGATGAGGTAATGGTTACATCATTCTCAAGGAGGTTAACGAGGCGGACAGGATGGCAGGGGAGAGGAAGGTTTCCACTGTTCACAGACATCTGCCCTCTCTCTGCACCATAAACCAGGGCTCATTCATTTCTTCTTTGCTTGTGAGAGATCCTCACACTGATATCCATTATGTGCCCCAGCTCATGATCATCACAGGAATTAGCAAGCCGGTCACGAGGGACGCATAGGACTGCCACAGAGCGCTCAGTGCTCCCGCTAAACTGCCAGTTTAAACGTGTGATGTTTAAGAAACGTGTCAAACAACTGGGGTCTCTCCCTGAATTCTAAGTAATTGCTACATTCATTCGTTCGTTTGTCCGTCCGTCCGTCCACCCACCCACTCACTCACTCAATGAACATTTCTTGAGGACTGTCTATGTGTCAGACATGGCATGATGGTTTCCCCCCCAAAAAGGGGAATTTGTAACAATGACATGCTATTCTTCCCTCTCCTGGCTGAGGCAATCTCTAGAAGTCTTTCTCCCTATTTACCATGCCTTGGCTTCCTTCCTTTTCCATATAAAAACCAGAAAGATAAACATCTTGCCCCTTTAGAAGCGGCCAGCTGTGCCCGCTACTGACCTAGAGAAAGAAGGTGCCAGATCAGTTACTTCTTGACAGAACATGAACATACTACACTGCTGCTGATTCCGATCATCAATATCGCAGGGTCCTTCATAGCTCAGAGATCCCATTAGAAGTGGGGGCAGTTCGGCGGATCCAACTGCAATGGGTATCAGTTTCCATGAACTTCCTAGCCACTTCCTGACCACATTTTTCAGGAGGACCTGTCCATTCTATGGAAACGCAGTGAAGACTGTCACGGAATGTCAACCACTCCTGGGCCCCAAAAGGCTAGATGCCACCGTCCCAGAGATTCTAATGACTGCTCTTTCTCTACTGGCTTTTTCGTGACACCTTTTAACGCATTTCACCTGTTATGGACTGAATGCATGTGCCCATCCCATCCAATTCATATGTTGAAGTCCCAGCCCCCACTGAGATGGTATTTGGGGGTGGGGCCTTTGGGAGGTGATCACAGTTAGATAAGGTCATGAGAGGAGCCCCATAATGGGATTAATGCTCTTAGGAGAAGAGACACTGGAGAGCTGGCATCTGAGGAGACAGTGAAAAGGCAGCCATCTGCAAGCCAGAAAGAGCTCTCACAGAACCCAACCTCCAGCCTCCAGAACTGTGAGAAAATTAATTTCAGTTTAATTAAACTGGCTTAAACCACTCAGTCTGTGATAAGACTAATACATACCTCCTAGTTCACTTTGCTTTAAATTCATTTGGTACAATCAGAAAAGCTGCCAAGATTCTAGCAATTCTTTCAATATTATATTATGTCCACTTACTTCAGATCTCACTAGCTACTCCAGCTCGTTAAGAAAGGGACTGGAGGAGAAGGACGTACCTGGTTCGGGACCAGACTCCAGCAGAGCGCAAAACCCATCTTTGTTGAAAACATAAAGTTGATTCTTTTATGTAGTCTAGCTTTGAAGGCCTTCTATGTTGTTCTCTTTCACGGTTTAGTTCTATTCTTATGGAGTACCAAACTCTATGTGAGGCCCTGTTCAATTTCTTATTATGTTAAGCCCAAGAGTTTCAAATGAAAGAAAATGAGAGGGAATGAATGTGTAACAACATATGGCCTCCGGTGTATGATCTCCTCCAGGGTGAAGGGCGTGATGAATTAATGGCTGGTTTGTTCCCTCAATGCAGACCCTCTCTCCCCACCAGGTGAACGAAGTTCCTCCAAGTTTCCCAGCCGGCTCAGCCAGGCAGGTTTGCAGGCCGGCTCTGGTTTGTGGGCTGGTCACATGAGCACATTGCTTTTGTCCCCAACAGCTATGTTGCATGCAGCCAAACGGGAAGTGGGAGAGGATCAATTCCAGTTCACAGCCCAACTTGGCCCCAAAGACACATGGGACACGTGGATCTCAAAACCGAAACAGGCTTAAATGCCTCCGGAAACTCAGGCTCTGGCATCAGCCTTCTCTATTATTCATAACTGCGATTTTATCTGATAACCACGCATTCTGATTTCAGGATATTGTTGTTAGTAAAATTAACTAAGTCTTCCAGGGTCACAGCTGGTTCCATCCCTGGGGCTGGTGCTCAGGCGAACCTGAGTCTACCTGCCTCCAGGCAGAAGAGCTCTGACAGGCAGCAAGGACACTCCCGCCAAACCCCTCTGCTCTTCCCAGCTGCTCCCTCGGACGGAAAAATGAAAACAAAAGCACAATAAAAATGTGCAATTTGAGCGATACCATCCGTTTCCAAGAAATGATAAATACATCTGTGCATCTCCAAAAGCTATTTGTTTTTGGATGCTGGTCTGACCAGCAGAGAAAAACAGCTAGCCATCACAGTTTTAGACAATGAGTTTGAAAGCAGTTATGGAGACTGAGAGCAGGTGGAGGGAAACCATTCGGATAAGTTACCTGATTTCTGAGACGCGTGTTTGCTCTGCGCTGACTCTGCAGTTGGGGGTAGAAGGGAGGGGGCATGGGTACAGTGGTCCCAGAGAGGTCTGCGTCATCAGCATTTTATAGGAAAGTCTACACCGAGTTGAATAAAAGGCCACATACCAAAATAGCGACCAAGTGTTCATATTAAATGTCCTCACGTGCAGTCAGAACCACACTCGGAGCACTGCTTCTCCCTAAAATGTCAGAAAACCTCTTTCTATGTTTAACATCCAGCCGTACGTGGGGGATCCACATATGGGCTACCTTTACAGGGGCCCTCTAACCCCTGCCGGAAGACCACAGAGGGCAGAAACGAGGGAAGCCTGCGGGCGGGTGGGGAGGGCCGCAGAGCAGTAGCAGGTCTCATCTGTGGCGTCACTCTCATGCTAGCCTTGTATACAGAAAGTGCTCAGTAATATCCGATAAACGAAACCTTGGAGCAAGAGGTTCTCCCAAAGGTAAAAGGATGAGGGATAGGATTCACTCCTGTGTAACCTGCTGTGGAGATTGTATTTTTCCAAAGCCAAACTGGGACCTGTGGTCTAAAAAGTAAAATTATACAAAATACCTGACACATCGCTTCTGCATCGCAACACCAGGAACTCGCCGCCACCTCTGCGAAGTCCCTGATACCATATATGTAACTGCAGGCCCCGGGGATTAGGAGGAGGACAGCATTGGGGGCCACTATCCGAGGCTACTCCCCCCACAAATGGGCTAACCATGACCACAGACCTCTTTAGTTACTTTTTTTTTAAAAATTAGGAACTAAAGGCATTGCCTGGAAGAAGTTCTGGGCGGTTCCATCGCTCACCCACAGTTAAAGGTTTCCTCTGCCTGCCTCTTCAGTCCCTATTTACATGCTGTATGCACTGTCTCTGAATAGATAAGGCCTCGTTATTGCTAATTTTCTATCTGCTTGTTATAACAAAAAATATTCAGTATATACTAATGAGTCCACACGACAGGGCCTTGGGATAGGTGCTGTACGTTATTTCTGTGCTTTAGAAAGCCAGGGACCACACACAAGTGGCTGTGTGGTAGCAGGCATTCAGTAAGTATTTATTGGAAGGAAGGAAGGAGGATGGATGGGTGGGTGCATGGGTGGATGGATGGGAACCAACACATCCAGCAGCCTCTGAGATAAAGGTAAGACCACCAGTTCTTTCCTGCAACATGAGTATTCAGTGTCCATAAGCTGAAAAAGAGGGCTCACTTTGTAAACAAACAGATGAGAGTGTGTACATGTATGGCCTTGGCCCTGAGCGGTCCCTCTGCCTTGTCCTTCCTGAGCTTCTCAACTCCCCAAATAATGTCAAGTTATTGGAATTCATCAACAGCTGAGCCTCTGCTGGTTTTCTTCACCCCCTGAGGCTCTAAACTTGAATTCAAGCAGACAGGTAGTGCTTACACCTCCGAAAGGGGAGCCCTGAGGATACACAGGTGCCCCAGGAAGCCCCCTGGATTAGAACAGGGGTGACCCTCTGTTTCTCCACTGCCCTTCCAGCAAGGAGGCTTTCCTAGGAGGGTCCCAATGGCTTAGCCATTGTGGCAAGCTGAGGTGGCTGCAAGATGTGGAATGAGGACAATGGGAATGTTCTTCTTCCTTTACTAAGTAAGGCGCCTTCCGTTTGAAAGAAGTCCACAACTGCACGTAGTTCTGTGTGTCAATCAAATATCATTTGTCAAGGAAGGCCAAGAAAATGGATTCTCTGATTATTTCAGTTGGGAGCCCTAAAAGACTTCTCTGCATGATACTGAAGAAGTGCACTTGAGCATGTGTGTGCACGTGCATGTGTGTGTGTGTGTGTGTGTTGGATGGGGGTACAGAATCACTTCTGTACTAGGTGACATACACCTTGATGATCCAGAATAATTTACCTTTGACTGTAATGCTATGTATGCCTTTTGCGGCAAGATTCCAGAGCATTTACTAAGGGTCTCTTGAGGGTGTTGTGCTAAGTGTCTTCTTGGTAAGCATTGATGGGCATGGCATGAATGGGTTAAAAGGCATTAAAGACGAAGCCCAGAGACATTGAAGATAGAGCTACCGAGAGCAGAGCTGAGAATTCCAGAAGGTCTCAAATCCCCAGATAAGATGAAAATCCCCCAACTAGAGCTGTCAGACATGAAGGTAAACATGATTCCAAAGATGAATGAACGGAAGATAAAGACACATGGGTTTAGAAATCTGTGACCACATTCACAGAGAGCTGCTAGAAAACAAGGCCATGATCACCTGGCTCAGCGAATGACACATTTAGTTTGTGTGTTTGTTTGTTTTATAAGTAATAACCAATGTGAGCAAAAGTACAGGGAAGCAGGCAGCTCTGAAAGTGGGAGTGAAAATGGCACACAGCCTTCTGGAGGCAAACTCAGCACTATGTAACAAGAACCTTTACAGTGCTTCTAACTTTGGCTCAGTGATTCTACTTCTAGGAATCTATCCTAAGGAAATGAAAAACAATCAAATATTTATTTACAAGGGTATTTGAACTTATCATGGACAGGGGGGTGGGCTGGAGTGTGTGGGGGCAAGGGGATTAACCAAAGGGAAATGGCTGACCAATTATGAAAAATCCGTATGATGCAATCTGAGGTTGGCTTTTAAAACAGAATTCAAAGAATATCAAGCAAAATTATCATAATATAGTATTAGTAAAAAAGCAACACATGCAACTACATACATTGTATAATCCCAACTTATATTTAAAAAAAATGACATCAACATGCAAGACCAGAGGCTAATACAGCAAAGTGTTAACATTTAACAGGACCTTTGGAGAAACAAGATTATGAGAGATTTCTGTTTTCTCCTGCAAAGTTTCCTAGTTTTTTTTTTCAAACTTTCTACATGAGCATGTGCTACATTAAAAGTAGAAGACTGCCATCCAGAGATGTCAGAACATGGTAGGAATGAGGCAAGGACAAGGGGAATTTTCCATGTTCTGTGGGTAGCATATTAGCCAGTCCCCATGAGATCCTCTGAGCTGATATTAGAAGAGAATTCTTCCCCTAATTCCAACCTCCCAACCCAGAGTCCAAGAAGGAGGAGGCAGAAGGGGAAGAGAGGAGAAAGAGAGAGGACAAGGACTCTTCAGAGCAGAATTTTTCAATCCTGGGTGCACACAGGAATCACCCGTTGAGCCTTTTAAAAGATCCCCACACCTGGGCTCTATCCCGGACTCACTGAACCAGAATCTCTGGTGTTGGTATTTTAAAACGCTCCCCAGGAAATTCTAAGTCCCAGCAAGGTCTGAGAACCAAGATGTAGAGACCAGTGGTTCTCAAACAGTAGTATACCTTCAAATCACTCAGAGGTCTGGTTAAAACACAGATCGCTGGACTCCAATCCCAGAGTTTTCGATTGGTAAGTCTCGGGTGGGCCTGAGAGTCTGCATTTCTAACAAGTTCCAGGTGCTGTTGGTGCCATGGACCAAACTTTGAGAACCACAGAAGTAGGGCAAACAGCTTCTTAGATTTGCCCCGTTGACCTTGAATCCCACATCAGGTTTTCATAACACTTTTTTTTTTTTTTAAAGAGAGAGTGTAAGGGATGGGAAAGGGGGAAAGAGAGAGAGAGAGAGAAAGGAGAAGAGAGAGAAAAACATTGATGTGACAGAGACACATAGATTGGTTGCCTCCCACACGCACCCAGACCGGATATGGGTATCAGACCTGCAACCCAGGTATGTGCCCTTGAGTGGAAATCGAACCCAAGACCCTCCCGTGTGCAGGGCAACAATGTTCACACCACTGAGCCATGCCCACTCATAAAAATTTTATTGACGAACCAGATTAATATTTCTTCCCTTGACTGGCAGGTTTTTGTTTTGTTTTGTTTTCTAAAAAAGGCATAGCAAAAATTCAAGACAAAGGAAATGCCCATTCATCGAGTAGTTGCAGGGGGCCAGGCACTGGGCTGGATCTGGATCCTACATATCCTCCAGAGCTCATGTCATCCTCCTGTGAGGAAGGAGGGCACAGCCGTTTCTATTGTAGAAAAATGAAAAGTGTGAGATCTAGGGAAACATGGACATTTGCCAGGGACAGGCAGCTAGTGAAGGGGGGCGACAGAGACACAACCAAGGATTGTCAGATGCCCAAGTCCTGGCTTCTCTCCCTCTGAGAACAGACACACACTAAGACAAAACCTTTCCTAAATGCAGACATCATGCTACTTAAAGAGACATGACTTAGATACTATTGGAAAAACATAAGAGCAATTATATGAGTTCATTATGCTTTATTTTTAAATTCTTAGTACATATAAAAAAGCAATGCATTCAGAACAGGAAGTCTTATTTGGTCAGCCTGCCTTTAGCACCAGGTTAAACATTTTTTTTCATTGACTGGCCTCAACTGCACGCATGTGCATGTGTGTGAAGAATGAGCCCATCAAAATCCACTCAAAGTTGGAATGCACTGAACGTTCACATTAAAGAGGATTACACTAAAACAGACATCCTGCGCTGGTTAGGAAAAGCAAACGTGGAACCATGGAAAGCTTCCGTGAAACATGTGAGATTTGGCTACTTCCAGAGTCAGGACTTGACTGTATTATTCCCAGGCTCCCCCAAGGCCTGGTCGGGTCTGCCCCCAAGCCCTGCAGCACACATTCTGCCCACAACTTCTGCTCTGCCCTAGATTTCGCTTGCTAGGGGAGCTCCTTCATGCCTGTGAATGTGAAGGGTGTCTGTTCAAGTTTGGGATGATGAGGTTGAAGAAAATGGCTCTTTTTCTTCCTCCTCTCTTCACACATTCTCTCCTGAAGAGAAAATGTTGTTTACTACTAGGCAAAAAAAGGGGGGGCAGGGGGGAGTTCGTAACCTTTATTTCCACTTATGAATCATCAGGGGTATAGGAGTTATCCTAGGTATTTTCTAGGAGCAAGATGGAACATTCTAGAAAGGACACAGATTAGCCCACTAGCTCTTAATGTTCACATAATATGGTTGCCACTCTTCACATTGCTCCTTTGAAACCTCCATGAAGACTGACAGGCCAGGTACCTCCAGCTCTAGGCTTTCTTTTCTTTTTAAATATATATTTTTCTTTATTTCAGAGAGGGAAGGAGAGGAAGAGAGAGATAGAAACATCAATGTCGAGAGGGAATCATTGATTGGCTCCCTCCTGCACGTTGGGCCGAGCCCACAACCCAGGCATGTGCCCTCGACCAGAATCGAACCTGGGACTCTTTGATCTGCAGGCCAACGCTCTATCCACTAAGCCAAACTGGCTAAGGCTCTAGGCTTTCTTTTTACAAAATAAGGATCTCAGGACCCAACCACACCTTTAAGACCCATAGGCTGCATCATGCCACAGAAAGCACCCAATGGTGACTCAGAACCAACATCCCTTCTGGTGCTGAGACGTGGACCATTTTTCTGCTCTTGCTGTGGTTACTGCTGTTAGTCTCAGTAGGGCTCCAAACACATGAGCAAACATCCCCGGCAAGCTGAAGATGGCACCAGGGGGACCACCATGAATCCACAAGGCTTGCCTTCTACCTTTAAGCTTTGATTTCTGCCAGCAATTTTTCTCCTTATATCTGCATTCCACATCAGCCCTAATTAAATCATTAAATCATAATTAATTGAATAACATCTAGAATGGCTAGCTCTGGCTCCTCTTGGAGGAATGCTTAAGAGAGCCAGCATAACCCCAAACCTCCTGTGGTATATAAAGGGACTCAGAAGCATCGTTCTGAAATCTGTGGACCTAATCCAAACACTACCTGGCTTTAGAAATGACCTTAAGACCCTGGTAAGGCAGGGACGGTTATTCATTCCAGTATTTGATCTTTCCTTTGTCTTGAGCCCTAGACATGCTGATTTTTAGCTGGAAATCTGGCCACTTGATATAAAGACCACATTTCCTACCCTTTCTTATGGACATGTAACTAAGTACCTAGCTAAGGCCAGATAACTATGTTCTGGCCAGTAGGATGGATACTTTAAGTATTGTGTGCAACATCCAAGGAATGTCCTTTGCGAGAAAGAGCATGCCCTCCTTCTTCCTGGATGGAATGAAAATGTGATGGCTGGAGCAGGAACAGCTGTACTGAACCCGAAAGTAAAAGTCACAGCTTAGGATGTCAGAGTAACATCATAGAAGGAGGCAGTCTTTGATACCACACCAGCTCTGGGCTCCTTCTACAGGAGATAGAAATAAACTCCTTTTTCTTTAAGCCATGATGATTTTGAATTTCTGGCACAAGCAGCCAAAACTAATCCTAACAAACATTCAATAATAAAAATACTTCTAAAGAAACTTTCAAAACTCCAAATGATCAAGGGTCAGCTTGGGTTAGAATCCTACAGATCAGCGGCCTGAATCATGTGGGATCATTTCCTACAGCTTGTTGAGGACCTTAGGGTGCTGACTGGGGTTGGGAGCCCTTCCAGAAGGCTGAGCCTTCCTAGTCAGGGACAGGCCACAACAATGCAGCCGCATTGGGGGAAGCCCCCAGCTGTGCTGCCTACCTCTGCAAACACACCAGCCTCCTCCAGAATCACATATCCCCACCACCCCAGACTCACCCCCTCCCCCTCTCCTGTTCCTCCTCATGTCAACCAGATGTTGTATTAATAAACAGCTGTGAGCAAAGGACAAAACTTGAGTGCCACGGGTTCTTCGGGGAGCAGTGCTTCTACCCAGGAGAGACAAAGGCTTAGCTTTAGTGCCACCTGGGAGTGCACCATGGGCCTGTCAGGGAGGATGAATTTGAGCACACCTTTCAGCAGGTGGTACCAGTCAGCGTAAGTCCCAGGTAGTGTGAGGACAGAGCACGTCCTGGGCCCCCAGAGGCTGGGTTCACGCTGTGTGACCCTGTACAGATCACAGATGCTCTCAGGCCTCCCGTTTGCTCACTGGTTTGCAGAAGCAAGGCTGGCATCCTAAGAATCAGCACCTTGGAGGTGGGAAGGAGGCTCTGTGTTTAGAATCTCTCCAGGCAATTCCAGTCATGGGCCAGGCTTGGCAAGGTCTGATTAAGAAACTTGCCCCCCAGTATGTTCTGTGGACCTGCACACTCCCAGTCCCTACCCAGACCTACTGAATCACAGTCTGCATGTTAACATCCCAGGGGACACATGTATACACTGACGTGGGGAAATGCTGGCTTAGAGCTATGACATCATGACTTCAAGGAGAATTTAATATAATCAGTCATTATCCTGGGACCAAATCTAAATACCTGCTTTTCATTTTGCTTAATTTTTAAGACCCTCACTTACTGTGAGGATCATAAATGATAATGCATATAAAGGGCATGGTACAAGGTGAAAGGTCAGTACATGCTTTGACTTTGCTACCACTATTATTACTAGCAGCTATATTCTCTGGTTTAGATTTACCAGAACTCAATAGAGCCACTGGGGGAATAGGAATTTCAAATTCTGAAGCAACTTTTTCCTTGAATCACTGTTTTCCCAACCCCTGGCAAGCTAACATTCCCCAATGAACAAGGAACACTTGAAATCCGGTCTTGACTGATACTCTAAAGGCCAAAAGAACCACAATGACCTGGGACTCGGGGTCATCAACCAAAGCACTGGCTGGAGCCAACGGCAAAACCAATTCCTGGCCAAATGCCCCCAAATTCCCACTCTCTTGTGCACCCACTGCTGCAGACAACTGAACAGTGGGTAAAGGTTTTTAAAATGGATTTAACCAAAGCCGAACTGCTGGCAAGCAGATGGGCAGCCACATGACGCAACCATCAATTTGTGTCACCAGGGTGTTTGCAAAGAGGCAGATTGAGCGGGGGAACCAAACTCTGTTCTCTCTCCAGTCTCCTGCTTGATGTCTGTTGTTTGTCGGGGAGCTAGGGCCCAGGCTCTTGGTCTCTTCCAAATTTGCCATATCCCTCTCATTTGTAAGCTCCAGGAGAAAGCAATCCATGGCTTAATTTCACACTCAAACACCAGCAACATGTCAGACATTTGCTCGGGGGTTCCCAGCAACACTGACCTTGCAAAGCACGAGGCAGGGCCAGCAGAAGCCTGGGGTCTCCCTTCTTGTCCCCAGGTAAGAGCTTTTGTTCCCAGGGCACAAGTAAGCCACTGTTCGCTTTTCTGGTGTGTGTACCGAACACACAATGCCCTCCATTCTCGGGGACTAAAGAAAACAGGCGTTGGCATGAGGTGTCCACATTTTCCTTAATGAACTGAACAGCCCAACCCGAAATTCAAGTGCTAAACTTTCAACAGCAAACAAAAGGCTCGTGTTCCAGTCCGGTTTACTGAAACCAAGTGACTTTTATATCAGCCTCAAACCCTGGGAGCGTTTGCTTACTTATTCTTCTCTTATCAGCACGTTTAGGGGTCAGTTCCCCATGTAAGCAAGGCAAACAGAATGAGTATGTGAGACTCTGGATGGAAAAAAAAAAAAAAATCACGGAGACTCATACCCGACCTCCTATGTGTTCCTGAGTGGTTCCTCTCCCTTTCCTGTCCCCAAAATCTGGGGAATCAGGCATTTCGAATATATAAACAGGAAATCCAGTCTTTGGAATAAAATCTAAATGGCTGCCACAAATGATGTTTGTTAAGCAGGCTTTTTACTCTGCATAAAAGTTCTGTGCCTATAGGTATCACCTACATTTATACAGCTCTGCAGGGTAAAGCCTGCGTCTGCAGGGTGTCCCCCAAAAATATATACACACTTTACCAGCTCAATTTTGAAAATGAAATGTATTTTCTTTTTTTAAAAAAAAAACACTGCCTTTATAATGATAAAGTGTGTATACATTTTTTGGGGACCCTATATTTATGTCACCTACGTATAATTGGCTATTTATTTGCATGATAAAATAACAAAAAGAATGGAAAAGAGTGTAGCCCAACTGGGAGGGTAGTCTTTTTGGAGTTAAAGTGAAGTGTTTGACAATATAGAAAAAGACACTTAGGGTAGCTTTACATCAAAGCCATTTTCAGATGCAATAAAATGAGTTCCCTACGCATAAGTTTTCTCCCCAACTGACAACTTGTAGTATCTCTCAGAGTTAATGATTAGACAAGGTTGGAATCAGAAGGGAAGTTTTCTGGAAGACAAAGGCCTAAACAGTCAGAATGAAGTGAGTCTCCTGTCAATACAGGAGGGAAAATGAGGTCAGGAGTCCATATGGGCTGAGGTGATATCTGATCCACAGTATCTGTGCCTTCGCTTTCCTGGGCTGCAGCTCACATCAATCCTTCCCTTATCACAAAGTAACAACAACAAAAAATACTAGCAGGTGACTCAGTTATGCAAGGCCAACACTGAAAGTGCAAAGCAAACGTCGAGATAAGGGGCATAAGAATCAGAGGCGGGAAAAACAAACTGCTTTTGTTTCATAAGCTTTTGTAACCTGTTAAGACCCATATCCACAAATATTATATCGCCAGAAATAAAACCAGGACATTCAGAGGCCTCGAAGTTGTATTTTACAGTGATTTCTTTAACCAAAAGAGAAGTAAAACTTAATTTACCATACTGGGCAGAGTTTTTGTCTGGATCCTTATAAAGAACCAAGCAAGGGGGACAAACAGCCCTCCGTTTTGCACTGACAGTTGTCTGGCACCATTTCTTTGAGCCACCATTCCAGGCCAGAAGTAAGGACACAAGATCAATGGACTGGAAGACCTCTCACTGGGAAAGCCTACGTTTATCCAGAAAACCACTGCCATGGACTGGCCTGATCCAGTCCTCCCCTGCCCCCTGGCAGACACAGCCTGCCTCGCCAGAGCCCTCCCCACCCCCGCAGTGAAGAATCAGGAAGTCACAGCCTTGGCAACTTAACTGACATTTGTTTCAGAAAATCTATAATTTCTCCTTCAAGTGCCCAAAGTGGGACACTCAAGTGTTTCTATGTGTTAGTGGCAAACAGTGTGTGTATTTGCATGTGGGTGCCCACTCTGGGACGCAGAAAGAGCTGCTCATAACCTAAGCCAAAGATCACCGTAGCCAGGGCTAGAGGTGGTGCCTTTAAAACTACAGATTTCAGCCCAGCCGGTGTTGCTCAGAGGTTGAGTGCTGACCTAAGAACCAGGAGGTCACGGTTCAATTCCCAGTCAGGGCACATGCCTGGGTTGTGGGCCCGATCCCCAGTGTGGGGCATGCAAGGAAGCAGTCAATGGATGTTCCTCTCTGTCCATCTCCCTTTCTCTCTGAAATCAATAAAAAGATATTTTAAAAAAATACAGATTCTAGGGGATGGGCTGGCGGGCTATAAGGGTCAGTGGGAGAAAGAGGGGAACATAGGTAATACTTTAAACAGTAAATACTTTAATACAGACTCCAGGGTCTCCCTTAGGCACATAAGGATTCAGAGAAGGTGCTCTGATGCAGTGAAGTCTGGAACTTAAGACATGGGTAGTGATTCTCAACCAGCGTGCGGAGAACTGTGGAAAAGGTAGGTGCCTAGGCAAATCCGGACCAATTCAATCCTAATTGCTGAGGCTGGGCCCACCCAGGTGGTGGTGGTTTTTAAGGCTCCTGGGAGGTAACGGTGCTGAGAACCACGGAAGCTCTGACGAGCTTCCTCTATCAAGGAGACCCCTCTTCCCCCAAATAGTTTTTAATCACTCCTGCTAGGTGGACACTTCATGTCAGGAGCTGATTCCACGTTCCCCTAAAACTCCTTTCTCAGTACGAAGTCTGCTGATCTCAGCCCAGCGCACAGCCCAGGAGGAGAGAGACTGAGCTCCTTCAGACACGGGGCATAGAGCATTTAAAAGTGGGCCTGTTTCCCAACAACCCCAACGTATAAAGTAAGGCTCAGACAGCACTTTCCCCTCGTTTCAAGGTGTTTTAGAAAAGGCCCTTTTCATGGCTTCTGTGCATCTCCAAGGGCACGTTTACATAGCCTCACCCTCAATATCCTGGGGACTGCCACCTTGTGGGGTTCAGGACCCCGAGCAGACAGAACGGGGGAACACAGTTTAGCTGCAAGGCAACACCAGGCGCACTGCATCTCAATTCCCCACCCTCTTTAGCTAAGATTCATTGAAACTGGGGACTGGGAGCAGGCAGAGGAAGGTGCGATGCAGGAAAAAAGTCTCCCCCATGGACTGCATTCCTTAGAAACAAAATTGCTTCAATGAACTTTTAAAATGCAAGCAGCTTCCAAAGAAGCTCAGCCTTATTCCCCAGGGAGTGTTACTTGAATCCAGCAATTTTCAATCTCATGGCACACATAAAATAATTACCAACATTCTGTGGCACACCAAAAAACATCTTTTATTTTTTTTGCTGGTCTAACCCCCCAAAATAGGTATAATTTTGATTCATTCACTCCTGACCGCTATGGCTGTTGGCTGCTGTCGTTTTTTAATTTGGCAATCTAAGGGAAAAGAGGTCAGTGCCTCCGACTAAACAGTCTGGTATTGCACGTTTTAAAAGTTCTTGCGGCACACCGGTTGAAAATTGCTGCTTTAAATCCATTCATCAAAGCTGCAGGGTGGTGCAGATGGTTTCTGTTTGAGCCACAGCGTGTTTTGAAAGGAACGGGATCCACTGTCAATATTCTAAAAGTCTAATTCTCAGCAGTGCCTAGACTTGGACGTGCTGGCAGCGCTGGCCCTTGTCCCCACATATAGCAGCCACGCAGCGAACCGCAGCCGCCCCTGTGGGTGGCCCTGTGCGCTCCTGCTGGACACAGGCCTCACTGCTCCCTATTGCCTTTGCGCCTGGTCTGCCTCACTCATGGCTGCAACCCCCCGCCAGCACGGCACCTTGCAAGCTCTTCTTTAATCAACGACTCACTCGAAAGGGGCAGAACTAGTGACGGGCTGTGCCATCACATTTTCGGTCTTCTACGCACTAGCCCACGAGACCTCAGATGGCCACTCTCTCCTCCTGGGTGGAGCCTTAGTTGCTTTGGCATTCCTATTTCGATCGAACAGTGACAACTCCTTGGGGCGTCTGAGTATTACAAGGAAATGAATGTGAATAGGAAAGTGTTTGTAAACGGCAAAGCCGTACGCACTTATAAAGGACGGTTGTTCAACCAGTTCAAGACGATTACTCGAAAAACTTGAGTCGTGCTTACTGAGGGCAGTGAAGGTGGGATCAGGCTCACGGATGACTGAGAAGGCAACGTGGGGAATCTAGGGATAGCCCCATGGGGGCAGCACCTAGAAGAGACAAATCCCCTGATGGCTCCCACAGGGCAAGCCCGCCTGTAAAACCAGGAGGATGCAAGCTCACTGCAAAATGCATTCTCACCACTGAGCCTCCTCGTCCCCTCACTTGGGTCTGACCCAGCATCTCTGATTGAGTCCCAGGTCTTCCGACCCACACCTGGTGTTTCTCCAATAGAAAGAAACACAGGAGGAAGGAGAGACATAGAGGGGCTGTCCCTTATTCCTCCCCCATCTCTCCACAGACCTTATCTTTCTCTCTATCATCAGGTTAGTAGGTTATTTGTATTTTGGCAGGATTTCCCTTTTCCAGGGCTTGTCAACCAAGTCTGGAGGAGACGGCAGATGGCCCGCTACACAGCGAATTTGAGTACGTATTCAACACAATAATCAGCTACAGACTGACTTGGCACCGGCAAACCTGGGAAGAGACGCCAAGCCTCACTGAAGTCCGCCATATCCTCTCAACTTTGCCTTCACTCACTTTGCCAATAGAAAGAGTATGTTTTAACCTCGTAATAATTAGGTTGGGAAGGAACTCTAGATTTTATAAATAGCTTATCTATATCTTCAGATGAACTACCGACATGAATTCTGGGGCATTTCTGTTTGTACTGGTAAACCTTCATCCACCAGCTTTCTTATTAGTTTGCTTTCTAATCCAGTCACTAAAATGTATGGACTCTTTCCAAATGTACATGCTGTCTCCATATTGACCTCAGGATCTGTCACAGGAAGGACACTGTCCAACACCCGACTGCAGTGCTCTGTATGCCATGACTACCTATCTCTGGCCAGCAGTCCAGAGACCTTTTCAAATAAGAAAATAAGGTGAGCCCAGGGAACTGCTCCCTAGCATTCACTGCGCTTCTTTCATCCTAAGAACCCAACCAATGTGTCTAGCCTATCCTTGTTATTGTTCAGAACATCGGTCTACAGAGATTTTTTTTGTTTATTTTGCTTCAGTATTTAGTATTCGTCACAATCAGCCAGGTCCTACAGTCAACAGGACTTACAATAATTGATCCTCTCCACCTTATTTTTGGTAGATCCTTTAAAAATCTAAACTTACTTAGAACATTCCTTTCCCAATAAGTATTCCCCTACAATTTCTCTTCAATTGAGACACCCTAGAAACAATCAGGCTCACTTCATTAGTCATATTTTATTCTCTGTGGCCATGCACACAATCGTCAAGACTCATCTCTATTATTTATCTCCTAGATAGGCCCGGGGTGGGGGCTATTTCATTACTGATCATCTTTCTTGGGCCACCTGAACTGTCTTCTGTAGCCTGGTTACTCCAAGTGTGGACTGTGGGACCTCGTTAGAAATGCAGGCCTTCGGGCCCCTCTCCAGATCTACTGAAGTAGAACCTGCATTTGGACA
This sequence comes from Corynorhinus townsendii, assembly GCA_026230045.1. NCBI lineage: Eukaryota > Metazoa > Chordata > Mammalia > Chiroptera > Vespertilionidae > Corynorhinus > Corynorhinus townsendii. Next base: position 146,454,763 of record JAPDVU010000005.1, on the reverse strand, counting down.
AGATCCTGGATGATTCATGTGGACATTATTAAAATTAGAGAAGCACTGTTTGTACGGTATCCCGTTATAAACAAAACTCGACGTCACTGACTCCCAGTGTGGCGCTCACCCTCAACAAAGTAGTTTTTCTCCGTGCCTTGCCACTCAATGGAACACACTGCCTGCTGCGTGCCAGGATCTGAGGAGGAGCCAAGAGTCATTGAAGGAGAGGAAACAGCCTCTTCCCCTAGGAGGTCAGAGTCCAGGGGGAGTTACCAACCTGTAAACAACCACAGGGCAATGGCGAAAGTGCCAATAACAGCAATGTGTACAGAGGGCTAGGGGGAGTCAGGAGAGGCACCTGGGTCTTGCCAAGGAAGGAAAGGGGAGGCAGGCACTCTAGACTAAAGGACACATCCGAGAAGGTGCCAAATATCACACTACACTGGGGAATGGCAGGAAGATCTATGTGGCTGTCACAGAAGGAAAGTACAGAGGGGTGGGCAATGATCAACCACTGGGTACACAAACCGCACCCAGATAACAACCACTGTCTCGCTCACAGTTCTGAGAGTTGCAATATTGGCCGGGTTCACCTGGGCAGGTGGCCCACTCTGCGTGGTGTTGTCCGAACTCATCCACGTGTCTGCAGTCCATTAAGATCAGCTGGGGCTGCCTGGGTCTGACAGCCTCGCTCACCTGTCTGGTGGTGTGTGCTGGTTGCTAGCTGGGCCTCTCCCTCCACATGCCTCTCATCCTCCAAGAGGCTGCCCAGAGCTTCTCTACCTGACTGTGAATTGTCCCAAGGGAGCAACACCTGGCCTTGGAAGTCACACAGCATCCCTTCTGCAGGACTCTGCTAGTCGGAGCCAGCCACAGGCCAGCCCCAGTTCCAGGGGTGGGAAGAACAGCAAAGCCAAACTGTCTGTGTGGCACAGGGAGGCTCTTGGGGAACCATGAATATTATAATCCACTCCAGGGTGGAAAGACACATTATCAATGCCTGTGTCCGTACTTTATCTGTGAGCCCCTTATATTCGAGGAGCTTAAGATCCTATTTACCTTTGTACCCCCAGTTGCAACCCCCATAGTTCTTTCGGCACAGTGGGTGTTTCATAAATTTGCGTGGATTAATTAAATTCTCACAAATGCACATATTTATAAACGTAGGAATCTGAATTTACTAGGAGAGAATGCCTGAAGGGACAGTTACTAAAGAAAAAAAAAAAAAAAAGTCCTTTTTGCTCACGAGAAACGTCCAGAAGATAGACTAAGAACATGATTACTTCACAAAGATTATCTGCCCTGAAATTCACCAGTAACAAATCTGAGGGCCGACTGCTGCTTTCCTTCTGTTTTCCAACCTTCACTCCAAATCCCACCATTTGTCATGGAGGAAGTAAAAAAGCCGAAGAGGTCAGCCCTTGCTTCAGATTCCACAAAAAGGCAGAGCCAGTCATGTCTGGGCAGAATTCTCTTTAAATCACGCTGTAAGCTTAATACACAGCAAATTGTCTTTGCTCTGCAATAGCAGCAGACTGCTGTTTCAATCTGTCTTCCTAATTTGGGTAGCTGACAAGCTATCATTTTATGAGTTAGACTTGGAAAGATTTATTTCCTTTCTGGACTTTGTGCCTGAGAGTAAGAGAAACAGTATGGTCAGAGGTTACGTGGGCAATCTCAACTTTCTTCGGGTGTAAATAATGTAGGGGTTTGGGGTTGGCAAATGACCCAGTTCCTGACCCCTTTTCTGTAAAAATAGAATTTTTTATTGAAATAACTATAGTGGCAGTGCTATTCATCACTGCATCAGGGTCCTTTCATTTCAGCATATGGTAGGAGGGTAGCCCCCCAACCCATGGTCTTCAAGGTAGACATGGGCATGTGACTTCTTTGAGCCAATGAAATGTGAGCAGAAGTACTTGTGTTGGTTCCAGAGGAAAGCTTCAAGAGCATGCCTCAATTTGCTACATCTTCTTCCCTCACCCAAAGTGACTGCAAGTGGTCTCGGATTCAGGACGTGTGAGACAGTCTCCAGCTAACTCACATTAGCCACTGGTGTTGTTTGTTACAGCAGCAAAACTTTGCCTATCCTAACAATATAACTACAATGAACATATAACTATCTTTCACTGCTATGTTGGAGACAGTGATAGCCCATTTTAAGCAAGATGGCTTCTGCTTTTAGAGCAATTAAAATGCCAGTATCTATGCTGCTCCCCACTTCCCTCTAGCTAATCACTCCTACTTCTCTGTTCCTGCTTGCCTTGAGTTTAAGAAACTGCTTTATTTCCTCTTTGCAGGAAACCCACAGAAGCTACTGGATTAAGGCGGAGAGCTTGGGGCATATCAAGTTTCCTACCGGCCACAGGACCTTTGCTTTCACTCCTTTGACAGCCACCCCCAAGTCCAGATCATGGGACCAGAGGCCAACTCATTCATAGTTTTCCGAGAGTAAGTAGCAAACCCAGGTCTAAAACCCAGGCTGCTTTTGTGGGCTTACCCCGGCCCAAGTCCTGCATCCTGAACTGCCCCCCGACACTAGTGCATGCACTGTGTGGAACCCAGTTCCAGCCTGCCTCCTCTCTCCCCTGCAGTCTGAACTTGACATTTTTGCCTCTGTGCAGCTCATCTGAGGGCTCCTGGGCCTGAGTCTTTCCTGCTCCCTCGTGCACTTTCTTTTCCCTGGCCCTACAGCTGCCTCTCCCCAAAGGCCAACTTCTGGATACCAAAAGCCAGTAACTTCTGCTTTCAGAGGCTCAGAAATGAAAACATGACTAGATTCTCTGGCACTCCCACTGAGCCCTCAAAAGTAGGGCTAGGCCTGACCACCCAGCTCCTGCTTCACACCTTTTAGGAGCCAGGACTTACTGCATTCCTGCACTCCCCACACCCCCTTTCTTCACAGACCCACAGTGGAGCGTGGAGGAAGATTAAGTTACACCTCTGCTCCAACCACGAGGGTATCTGTGCCATCGCAGCCTCTGCAAACAAGCTTCAGTAACTCTCCCCCTCCTTTTTAATGAAGGCCTAATCTCTATGAATGAGTGTCTTTATTAGACTGCAGTTTGATGAACTATCATTTGAAAGAGACTTCTTTAAGGGGCCAATCCTTTTCACATTTTAAAACCCATTTAAAGAGAAGAATTTTAAAAGCAGGCCCATCCAGGAGTCCTGACAAGCAGCTACTTTATCCCACACTTCTCCATGACCAGACACACAAAGAAACTGAGACCAGACAGAGATACAACACAACCTTTCCTCTATTTCTGGAAGGATTTAGAGTCCGCACCGACAAAGGGAAGCTGGCATGCTCTAGCAGCAAAAAAAAAAAAAAAAAAAGGCAGTCGCATGCCTCTCGTATCAAGGGCAGGCCATCTGAAAGAAGCCTGTGCCCCCAGTTCTTGGTACCCTGGCCTGAATCCCAAGAGGGCGGATGCTGAGACCACCACGTGAATGAGCAGTTGCTGGCTGCCTGCCGGACCCCCTCCCGTCTTCCCATCAGAACCACATTTTATTCAGGGCAGCAACGTGCCTCATTTCCACGCTCAGGCTGATGAGAAGTGAACAGAGTCCCTCCCACGTGGCACTTTGGGGGAAGCCTGTTAAGGGGACCGACAAAGCAGTCACACACCTCCTTTGCCCTTTATGCTTCCCTTCCTCTTACCCAAACCACAGGCATGGGGATGGAGTTTTGGGGAACATCATGGAATCTCACAGGTGACAGTGACCTCTGAGATGAAGCCCAGGAGGAGCCCGAGTCTCCAATGGCACTGAGGGGTTGCTATGTCACACTGGGCCACCTTCCTCCCTACTTTTGTAGGACATAAAAACGGACCCTTAACTTTTCTAAATTACTGTCACCCAGCATACCCAAACATTACCCAGATGCAATGCCTGTCCAACCTACCATCTGAATAGGGTCATCCCCTAGGCAGGCCTGGGGAATTTCTGTTGTCTAGGGAAAATCAATGACCTAGATAAATTAAAAGTCAATGAAAGGTTTCATTAGACTAAAAATCTACTCTGGCCCAACATATTTGGGGTGATGATGGCGGAGAGTATTTCTTGCTGCTCTTAAAATATGAAATAAGCACACACTCCTCCTTATCTCATACAACAATTGTCTAGACAGTTTATTACATATTATATTTTGGGGGAAATGGGAGGGAAAGGAAGACAAGATAAGATAGAAGGGAGCCCAATGTCCATCAGGGATGAATGGATAAAGAAAGTGTGATGTACCCTTACAATGGAAGAAGGAAATCTTGTCATATGCTGCAACATGGCAATAAGCCAGATACAAAGGCCAAATCCTCTGATCCCACGCATGTGACGGAACTAAAGCAGTGAAAATCAGAGAGACAGAAAGTAAAAAACAAATGGTTGCCACAGGCTGGGAGGAGGGGAAATTAATGTTTAATGGGCACAAAGTTTCAGTTTTGCAAGATGGAAAAAGTTTCTGGGCATTCACTGCACAACAATACGAATATACTTAATACCACTGAGCCGTGCGTGTACAACTGTGTGAGGTGGTGAATGTAGTGCTCTGTGGTTGCACCCACAAGTAAACATAATGTAAAACATTTTCAGGATAGAAACTATAGGAGGGAAGAGTAGAACGGAGATTTCACACCAAGGAGGGGATACAGAATGGGTGGGGGCTCTCTGAGGTGTGGCCCCACTGGGTGACTGCCTGGGGCTACAGGCTTCAGAAGCCCACGTCAGAGTCCCTTTAAACACCAACACCATGACTGTTCAGACAGTCAGCTGCTCCTGGTCTCAGTTCAAAACGAAACGTAGAGTGTGCTCTCCATGGGGAGGGATTCCGAATGCTTCCACACCACCGCAACTGCCTAGCAGCACCCCAGAGGCTCAGAGAGGACCTTGTAAATCAACCGACCGATGACTAGTACCAGATGACTAGCACCACCAAAGGCAGGGGCCTCCGAGTCCTGCTTCAGAAGAGCGCCCCCATGCACTGCGAGGTGCAGTGCCTTGAGTGGCCACTAAACTTTAACTTTAAATTAACGAACATGAATGAATATTAACATCAGTTCCTCAGAAGCACTGCTCACATTCCACATGCTCAACAGACGCATTTGGCTAGTGGCCACCACACTGGATAGCACAGAACTTTCCATCATTGCAGAGAATTCTGCACCTTCAACTATACGGTGATGAAAGAAGTCTTCCTTGGACACTGGGAACCCGGGGAGTACTAGTGATGACACCCAACTGCCCTCTGCTTCGGTTTCCTCATTTGTAAAACGAGGTTGATAGTAGCACTAACTTACAGGGCTAAATGAAGTAAATGGGATCATATATGTGAATCATACACGTCTGGGACACAGTAAGAGCTCAATGAATGCTAGCTATTACTTGGGAGGGGGGGAGCAGGGTGCACCTGGAGCACGCATGCACACAAACACATGTACATCTGTGACTCCTTGCAGTGGGAGACCATGAATCACTTCTCTCCCCACTATCACCCACCCTCCCCACCCCTGGAAAGAGTAGAAGATTCTGATTAAACAGCTGAAGTGGATTGCCTCTACCAGGCACTGTGGCCAGGCTTGAGGTGGCCTGGGGTTCCTTCCCCCACCCACCTATCAAGGAGTCCACCCACAGGGAGCATGGGAGGGGGGGCCATGTGTGGGAGCCCACTTGGGTGGGTGCAGCCCAAAGCGGGCTCTGACTGAGCCTTCACTGGCCCTGGCAGGCTGTTCAATGAGGCAAAAGAGGGATCTACAGAAGGGAACTGCTGCCCGTGCCAACAGAAACGCCTTCCATCACAGCCCTTCCCTGCAGTGACTGCAGGAATAGACTACTAGACAGCAGAAAGCCAGAGCCAGCTGGTGCCTGGGAATGCTGCATTTATCTCAAAAGGCCTGTTTACATGCAATGACTGTCTGCACCCTGCATATATATATACTGCTACATATGTGCATATTTATGTGCATGAACATATACAAGTATGAGCATTTGCCTGGACATAAGCTTGTGTTTGTGTGTGTGTGGACATAGATACCTGTGTGTATTTATGTGTACAGACATATGTGTGGGTATGCACATGAGTGTATTTATGGCTATGCATATACACACAGGTATCTATGTGGACATAGAAGCATGTTTATGTGTATGGGCCGTGTGCACGTCTATATTTGTGTGTGGGCATATACACATGTGTGGAGCATACTGTCAAGTGTCTTCTTTTCAGTGTTTTAGTTAAAGGCTAATGGAGTATCTCTCTTCATTTCTTTTTCAGACTTGCTTTCTTTCTTTTCTTCCCTTGGTCTCTGGGTTCATCCTTGGGTTTTGTAATGCTGCCCAATGGGCTGCTCTGGAACAAAGGAGATGGCCCACTTTATTCAGTATCTTCCTAGGATGCTTCAGGGAGGCACTGACAGGCTAAGAGCCCTGCTGTGCAGATAAGACACCGGCCACCAGGAGATTCTGTGACCAAGATATGAAACCAGACAGATCACCTGCCTCCTGGGGAGGGGGAGGGGAAGGGGGAGAGGTAAGTGGACCGGTGGCAAGCTAACCACCGGTTACCACACTGGGCTCTTCTTCACGATTCTGATCACTAACATTTACCCAGATTATGGTTGGGTAAGTGAAAAAAGGACACTCAAAGGATTACTGACTGACTTAGTCAAGAGACAGACCTGCCTGAAGAGTTAGGTATTTAAAAAAAACAACCCAATACATTTTTATTTTACTCGATTACTTCTCAGTGAGTAATGATTTAGGTAATAAGGGGGGAATCTGTGGGAGATTTTTAAAAAATCTAAGGACTTTTGTCCCCAGAATCATTTGTCACTAAGAGCTGTGGACATTCAACGTTATTTTAAATTTATAGCATCTTAATCTGCATAGTTTTAGAGCTCACAAAAGAGGATTCTTTGAGTCATAGAAAGAAATCTGTAATTTTCTTCCCGAGACCACGGTTCTGCATTCAGGCGGAGGAGGGAGGCGGCCAGGTGTAGTGAACAGGGGGCTGGATGGGAAGACGACGGACAAAGCTCCTCCCAGGCCCAGGCGGGTCCTGGATTTCCACACTTTTCAGAGGATCCTGCCTTGTCTCTCAGGAGGCCGCCTGGTGGATGTGGGGCTGCCAGGAAACAAAGGGGTTTGAAAACCACTGGCCTTGCTCAGCCAGACACTGACTAGAGAAGCCCCATTGCTGAGGGGGGCGCTGCCCCTGCCTTCCTGCACAGAGCCACAGGGATAGGAGGGCAGAGACAGGCCTTCCACCTTCCTCTTCCCTGTCCCTCAGGAGGGGTGGGCAGCCGGAGGCCAGACAGGGAGAAGCCACCAGGCTCCGAGGAGCGCCTCCCACCCTGCCCCTACCACCCCTGTGGGCCTCCTTCTGAGTTGGTGTGATTGAGGGGCCGGCTCAGTGGTTGGGGGCAGGGTGGGAGGCGCTCCTGGGAGCCTGGTGGCTTCTCCCTTTCTGGCCTCCAGCTGCCCACACCTCCTCTGTGACAACCGCATGCACGTCAGGCAGGCAGGGGCAAGCCACTGCCATTCCCGGTCCCTTGCTGAGAGCAAGGGCAAGGAAGAGCAATTCTGCCACCTCTTCAAGTAAAACTCGAGGAGGCGATTCCTTCCTCCTGAGGTGTGGGGCTGAGGGAGCCACACAGGCCTGGGCCGGAATCTTCGCCACCATGTTCCAAGTACCTTGGCCTTGGGCAAATGGCTTCACCTCTCAGAGACCAAAACTCCCCTCCCTGCAAAGGCATTTGAGGCCACTTCACAGGGATTGCGCAGGAGAACACTATGGCCCTTTCTGCCCACCTCCTGCCAGCCATCTCTACCCCAACAGACATGCGCACCATGAGGTCAGACTGTTTTGCCCACTGCTGCACACCCAGGAGCCAGAATACTGACCGGTATGTGGAAGCTTTCCCGTCCATATACGGTGACTAACCAAAGCGCAGAGAGCAACCTGAAGCCCGCTATGGGTAGCATGAGAGGCTGTACGAAAGGTGGGTGTGAGCCCACACAGGGCACTTCATGCAGCCCTGCAACCCTTGAACCAGGAAAGCTTGGCCAAGGCTCTTCACCTCTGCGTGCCTCAGTTTCCTCACCCAGGATATGAACATGATATTGGATTTACCTCAAGGGCTGGAGCCAGGATTAAATGATACATGAAAAAGCACTTAGCACCATGTCCAACTCACACATACGCTCAGCCACATCAATTATGGTTAATGAAACGTCCACCCAAATTGTCTTCTCCTGTTTTGGGTCCTGCATCACCGATGAGTCCCAGTGACCAAGATTAGAATGCAAATAAACACTCCTCATCAGCTCCTCGGCAGTAATTATGACGATCACATTCACTCTTGCTTCTTCCTTTATAATATCCAATTTTCTCATTTGTCTTTTTAAAAAATATATTTTTATTGATCTTAGAGAGAGAGAGGGAGAGATAGAAACATCAATGAGAAACATTGATTGGTTGCCTCCTGCATGCTACCTACTGGGGATGGAGACCACAGCCTGGGCATGCACCCTGACCAGGAATCAAACCTTGACCTCCTGGTTCATAGGTCGATGCTAAGTCACTGAGCCATATCGGCCAGGCTCTCATTTGTCTTTTTAGAATAAAGGAATATCTACCACAGTGGCAGCATATGACTACCTTCATTCCTTTAAATAATAATTTTCCCATGCATTGTTTAATCATATTGATAGGGAACTCACCTTCTTTTAGCCAGTAATTTCTTAATAGTGTGCACTTACATGATTACATATTTGGGTTTAAAAATAAGTTTTAAGGTACTTCTAGTGCTTTGTCTTTTTAAATTTGGGGCTTAAAAATTTTTTAAATTTACTTTTTTGGTTTTTTTAAAAAAATATATTTTTATTGATTTCAAAGAGGAAGGGACAGGGAGAAAGGGATAGAAACATCAATAACGAGAGAATCACTGATCGGCTGCCTTCTGCACGCCTCCCACTGGGGATCGAGCCCACAACCGGGCATGTGCCCTTGACTGGAATCGAACCTGGGACCCTTCAGTCCGCAGGCTGATACTCTATCCACTGAGCCAAACCAGCGAGGGCACTTTCTTGGTTTTTGTTGTTTACTCTTTCCCAAGGAAGAGTACCAGGTGACCCCAGGGACACATTCGCCCTGTGTCTGTGAGAGAGAGCACTGAAGACAAAAGGAAGGATGGAGACATTACTTAAAAAGGTTAAGACCAGGCTCAGTTCTGACCTAACTGCTTCCTTATAGAACATCTGTTTAAGAACATGCTGTATTACAGAAGGCTCTAGTGGGGCAGCTAGATCAAGAACGGGGTCTTCTGAGAGCATCCTATATAATAAAAGGCTAACATACAAATCGACCAAACGGCAGAACGACCGGTCGCTATGATGCACACTGACCACCAGGGGTCAACTCTCGAGGGCTCCCGGACTGCAAGAGGGCACAGGCTGGGCTGAGGGATTCCCCCCTGAGTGCACGGATTTCCTGCACTGGGCCTCTAGCGAGATTTAGAAAAAAGGAACTTCACCGAGAAAAAAGGATGTATATAAACCCTCATGTCCTAAAGTCATAATGGTGAGTGAGGCTGCCCTGAGCACACAGCTCTTCCCCACTCGCCCTGTGCTGGCTCTGAGAGGCTGGCATGGTTCATCCTTGGTCCTAGCACATCACTGGGCATGCTGAACCATCTGCAGAGGCATCCGTACGACCTCACTGCACGCTGTGGCAGAGAGCTTGTCACCAGCTGGGTTTCTCGATAAAGACCTCCTGTAGAATCAGCTGAGGCCAAGAGTAAAAGCCCTGAGCTCTCAGGTGACCAGGAAGTCTTTTGGGGGGTGGGGAGGATGGCTGCCTCTGGCCCTCCTACAGTAATCAGCAGGCCCAGAACAGCTGATGGGTGCAGGTTGCCATGGAGATCAGCAGTCTCCCACAATGCCCCACTATATAACTGCTTGGAACTTTCTTGACAAGTGAGCTAAGTGAGCACTCCTAAGTCACATGGCAGTGGGGGTGGACGGGGGGCTTTGTGTACAGAATTGGTAGGTTAGGCCCCAAGTTTCCTGCTGAATTAGAAGGAGCACTCCAGCTTAGTCACTGTCAAAGGGTTTTTCCCTTTGACCTGAATTTCTAGGTGAAGAAAAGATGATTTTTTTGTGTGTGTGTGTATGTTACAATTTATTTTTACTGCTTCTTCCAGTAATTCACAATCACTTAAATTAATGATTGCTAGTGAGCTAAAAAACACCTGGAGCAGAAAACGGCGATGCTAATAATTTAAAAAGCGGTAGTCAGCTCAAGAACCCTTAAAAGCATCAGTGTAACTGCATTCGAGACTAACCTCCTTTGACTTCCTTGTGCTTCTTGAAAAGATGACTGATGGCAAAACCAAGTGAAAAATTTTAATGAATCAGTAGCTCTTTATGAACTAAGCTACTTAGAGGAATATAAAATTTATTTTTTACATCTTAGCACAGGATTTCTGACTGGGGGTCTCTGAGTCAGCTGAGACTGTGGGTGATATGACTGCATATTTGAGGGCATTTTTTCTGGGGAGATATACAGCTCTCAACTATTCTCAAGGGGGGAGGGGGGCATCCCCAAAATACTAAGTTTAGAGTTTACTTAATTTACAGCTAAGTTTCCCAATCCAGTTCCTTTTATCCCATTGAAAACATCAAAGCTCTGTGAAGGCACATGTTGGGGGTTTTCCTGCACCCCCTTTTGCCTACGGGCCACATGTCTCATTCTTTCTCTTTCTCTCCTCATCACCCTCATCTTTACATATATTTTTTTAATTAAAAAATTAGGGGGGGGGTATATAGTTTTGAAAAACAAAGATAGAGCACCATACATGCCAGGCATCGTGCCCCGTATTGGGGATATGAAGACAAATCAGACAGGGGCCATGTTTTCAAGGTGCTCTTAGAAAAGGACGCATAACTGGGTAATGTGCATAATCACTGAGATGCAAGTGGATGCATTCCCCATCACCCAACACGCCTCCCCCCCCCCCCAAACGACAAGATAGAAGGAAAAAGATTTATGAAGAGTCTGATGAGTAGCTTTTTGCTTGGTTGCTTGCCTAGTTGGCTGTCTGGAACTTAATGTCAAGGATGAAACAAGTCTCTTCAAATGTCTTAAATTCAGAGACAGAAAGTAGAATGGTGGTTACCAGGGCTGGAAGGAGGGTTGGGAATGGGCATTAGTGTTTTGTGGTCAGAGTTTCAGTTGGGGAAGGTGAAATGGAAATGTTCTGGAGATGGATGGTGGTGATGGTTTCACAAGGTGAATGGACTTCATGGCAATGAACCGCACACAAATGTTATAGAGCATATATTTTAGCACACTAAAAAAAAAGTAGTCTCGATTTTTTGGTAAGTATTTGGCAAAGAGAGATGTTCCTGGAGTCCATTTCTGCCAGGTGCTAGAGAAAATGAGTCTGCTGAGCCGAGAGCTTCACGGACTCTAATGTCCGTGCTATTTTCCAGACAGCAGCGCTCCTGTCTGTCACTGCTCAGGTGATATCCTCAGCTCCTTTCTCTTCTCTGGGGCCATCAGCTGGGCTGGGAAGGAAGCCCTGGGAGGCCCTGACAGAACTGACAGCCTCATCTGACCACATTCCCACACTGGGCAGCGGCCACCAGCACCAGGCTCTCCTGCCTGCTCCCTGCTGGGTCTTGCGGAGTGCGGCCTGAGACAGTGTCACATTTCCCTGACTAGCAGCCTGAAAAGTGAGCCACCCAGGTCGGGGAGCTTGGACGGGAGAGTTACATGGGCCCCCTGGTCATCTCCGAACTTGATCTTGGTTATCACAGACTCCGCGCCCACGACACCCGGGCTTACTGGCAGCTGAGATTACCCGGTGCACTTCATCTAGATTCCCCTGCCGATGGCCATGCCACAGAGGGATCTGAAACTCCGCATCTGCTTCAGGCTCGCGTGTCTATCAGCAACGCTCCGGGGAGATGACAGCACCTTAGTGATGCTTATCTTTAAGATCCTCCTTCAGGGTCTGTGGCCACACCTCTGGTTCTATTACAGCTTCTCTGTGCTGACCTATCAGGACCTGAGCTGTCCTGAAAGTTTCTGGTGCTGATCACTTCCCCCTGGCGGGGTAGGGATCTTGCCCCCTTTTCCCTGCAGCTCTGGGGGATGTTGCCTGCTTCCCTGTTCTAGTCTGGCCTGAGGACTAGAGCAATCTCCCTAGCTCTCCTCTGCTTTGCGGTCCCAATAATAGGCCTAAGCCATTGGGTCTTTGAAGGATTTCATCACTAACCTTTCAAGGAGACCAACAGACCCTGGCTTAGCATCTAAATAAAAGAACATGAAGATGTTGCTCACTTTTAAGGAGGATCTGCAATTCATAATTACTGCCTCCTATTTGGACTCTGTCCCCGCAACACTCTAGGCTACAGCCCACGGTGAGATGGGGTACCTGCCGGCTGGGGGTGTCTGGCCTACAGAGGAGCTTGAAGATCAACCCCAAGACAAGTCCCTATCCCCGTATTTTTCTGTCTTTGCCTTCCTGCATAGTGCTGCTTCTGGGTGCTGGGACATCTCACCCTTGTTCTTGGTCCCAGGTTCCTGAGGTAACACAGGGTTTCCGAGTGTCCCCTGCTTGTCTGGAAACCTGGAGCCCCTGGCAGGCCAGTCTTCTCATCTGGCCCTCATGCTATGTGGCACATTTCAGAGATGTCTCTTCTTACATACCCCGAGGACAGCCCAAACCAACCAACGGCATGAAATTAAAGTGACACTTGGTGGTGAGTCTCCCAAAGGTGCGTTCTTTACAACCCTGCCTGGGGGGGCTGGCGCTGACGGCAGCCTCAGCAGCAGAACCAGAAACTTACACGCACATGGGAAGAGTGCTCCCCAGGAGGAAAATCAGCACACTGCTTCCCAAGACGACAGCCAAACACCCAGAATGCTGGCTCAAAACAGCTTCCCAAAAGAAAAACTCCCACAAATAAGAACAATGCCACGTTTTCCTCTCTGAGTAAGCCAGGCACCTCTGAACGCGTAACTTCAGTTGTTGTTGTAGAATCAAAGAATTCCAGCATTTAGTATTAAAGAAATAAGAACGTAAATCACTTGCACTTTTCAATAACCAGATGTCTTTTATTCATAATGTCATCCAGCTTATTTATATTTTGCAGAATAGATACAGGAATAGGAAAAACATAGTCCACAAAGTGGTGAGAGAGAAAAAGAAAGCAAAATGTCAGGACCCCCTTTCCTCCCCAAAAATCCCCAGGGAGAGAGTTATTCCCGTGTTACAGATGATGACACTGAAGTCCAGAGAGGTTCAGTGACTTCCGCATCACACAGCTACTGACGGGGCAGAACCGGGTTCTAACCCAGGCCTTCTGACTTCAGCCTCCTTCAAAGCTGAGGGAGGCTCAGCAGAGGGGATGGTAAACTCAGCCTGCGGCCAAGCAGCTGCCTAGGTGTGAATCCTGATGGCCTAGCTGTGTCACGTTGGGCAAGTGCCCTCCTCTCTTCTTGCTTCATTAACGTGTTTCTAGTATGTATAACAGCACTTACCTGGTGAAGCCCCAAGTAAAGTGCTTGGAATAATGCCCTGGCACTCTGCAGGCAGATGGTCCCTAGACCTGTGCTGTCCAGCACTGTAGCCACTAGCCAGAGGCGGCTATTTAAATTTAGCTTTAGGCGAGCTAAAATTAAAAGTTCATGCCCTAACCGGTTTGGCTCAGTGCATAGAGCGTCGGACTGAGAACTCAAGGGTCCCAGGTTCGATTCCGGTCAAGGGCATGTACCTTGGTTGCAGGCACATACCCAGTAGGGGGTGTGCAGGAGGCAGCTGATCGATGTTTCTCTCTCATCGATGTTTCTGGCTCTCTGTCCCTCTCCCTTCCTCTCTGTAAAAAATCAATAAAATAAAAATAAAAAGTTCAGGTCCTCCGTCTCCCAAGCCTACTTCCCAAATACTCAACAGCCACATGTGGCAGTGGGACCATACTGCACAGTGCAGATACAGAGTGTTTCCGTGGCCAGAGAGCTCTACTGGACTGTGCTCACCTAGCAAGGACATGAATGAGCTTTTCCCCAGGGAAGCCAGTGGCTCCTAATAGGTTGGCATATCACCACCACCACCATCCTCCTCATCATTTTATAAGGTTTAGAATGCCCCCTGTGAATTTTTTCCTTAAACATGTAACACGGAATGCAGATGCCTCTAGTCAATGCAGCCTTTTCCTGACCTGATCCGAAACTTCCATTAACAGAAAGGATGAGAAAAAGAAATAGATGAGGAGGGAGGGAGAGAGAACGGGGCAGAGAAAGGAAGAGAGGTGCATAGGGAGCCGGTGTGGGAAGAGAGAGAAGGGACGGCATCTTGTCATCCAAAGCCAACATCTCATCTGTCTGTATTAATCATGCCTTTTTGTTTTCTGCGTTCTGATGCTTGGACCCCTGGGCCATGCTGCCCCTGAGGGCTGTCCTTTCCAGGGCTAGCCCGCTCCTAGCAACAGCAGACAATTCACCTGCTAGTGCCCCTTTCCTTACACACAGGTCACTGCTCCCCCGTCTTCGTCACCGCAGGGCCAGCTCCCTCGCCAGAGCCCCTTAGAACTTCAAACCACCCATCCTAAACCTGCTTACCCTGCCTCACCCATTCCTTCCTGCGAACCCACAATAAAGGCCCTTGTCCAGTTCTCCTCTCGCTCACTTGGCCGCCTGACCCACCCGGGGGCTTCCCCGTTGGGGAACCCTCATGAAGTGGTGTTCCCCCTCCTCCTGGGAACCGTAGTAGCAATCTTTTCAACGGCAGTGGTCTGCTGAACTGGAGGCCTCACCATACTACTATGTGAATAATAACAAAATCCATATTTTAAAATACTTCCACTCCACCACATACAGTCTCACCCCTGGAAAACTCTAGTTTATTGAACTGAAAATCAATTTCTCAGCCAATGAGTTGCATTACGTTATTCAACTGTGCTGTGGGAAGTACTGAGGATATGTAAAAAATGAAATAAAATAAATCCACCTTTTCTTGGATGGCTCAAACTTTAGCTGTCAGATGATCCGGTAAGCCTGCTATTTTACAGATGAAAACTCTCACCCAAGGTCACCGGTGGGGGCAAAGCTAGGAGTTGAGACAAAACATCCTGCCTGATGCCTGTTTAGCATCCCCCCCCCCAGATCATTCCACATTCATGTAAAATGGAAAGAAACGAATAAATGACTTAGCCTCTTGCTTGTGGTCTGCTAAACCTCCAGCATTGTGTCTCTTTGAATTAAAACAGCCATTAAGATCTCTTCATGCCATGTAACTGCTGGAGTTGAGATGACTAATAAGAACAGTTTCATTAATAATAATTAACGGTGCAGGAGCTGTTTCTAAAGCTAGGCCCTTCACCAGGGAGCCTGGTCTGGGAGAAGCAAGGGACAGGCTATTGGAGGCCTCTATTTTCTAAACAAAAGGTGTTAAGCTCTTTAGCAGCTGGTCTGACAACCTCGGTTCTTCAGTTCTATCCTTGCACAAAAAGGACAGGAGTCACCGACAATCTTCAAGACAGGAAAGCAAGTGCCCACAGTACAGGTGGCCTTGGTGCTTTTATAAAACGCTCTGACCCGTGAGAAAGCACACCTTATGGCCAGTTCCATTGGGGGGTGGAGACGGGGGGTTAAAATCTCTGTTTTTTCAGTTTCATCTTATAGAATAAGGCCTTCCTTCCTGCATTTTGGATAATGGTCTGGGAATTAGCTTTATGTCAATTTTAAACTCTCATTTAAAAATTACCATTATCCAGCCCTCCTGCCTTATAATTTGACTCGCCACTGGAGCTAGGAGGAGAGCACTATCCGTAAGGATTGCCCAAATCTTAAAAATCATGCTACGGTCACCAAATACATTGCAAAAATATTTACTTTCAGAAAGGTGCAGATTGTGTTTTGGGAGGAATTTAGACAAATTTACTGATATGTGTGTATACATAAATGCATGTATACGAGGTGGGGCAAAAGTAGGTTTACAGTTGGAAAATAATACAAAGATTAATAAAAAACAACCCAAGAATAAAACTCTGTTTTGTGTACTCACAACTATAAACCTACTTTTGCCCCACCCTGTATATACCTATACATGTACATATATGTATTCATGTACATACATATATTCTCAAATACTATATATCCTTGAGTATGATATTTATGACATTTTTCCTGCTCATGCATGCAATATTTAAAAATGAAAATCCAGTGAGCTTGCTGGTTTATCTTCATTGTCAAAAACCATTTAATGGCCCTAACTGGTTTGGCTCAGTGAAAAGAGCGTCAGCCTGTGGACTGAAAGGTCCCAGGTTCGATTCCGGTCAAGGGCATGTACCTTGGTTGCAGGCACATCCCCAGTAGGGAGTGTGCAGGAGGCAGCTGATCGATGTTTCTCTCTCATTGACATTTCCAACTCCCTATCCCTCTCCCTTCCTCTCTGTAAAAAATCAATAAAATATATTTAAAAACATACAACACCATTTAATAACTCAAAATCATGACAAAGGTTTCACTAAGATAGGAATTACGGGTGATTCCCCCCCTCCCCTTTCTTTCCAAAGTTAGGATAATGGATTATAACAATTGTATATATTTTTAAGCTAAGCTAATATATTTATATATCTACTTATGCATATGACTCTTCTGAAACTTTATCTGAAATAACTTCAAGGATAAATCCCTGCCTTCCAAGAGATTATATATTTACAAATTCTACCTTTATTATCGGAACACAAATTTATTTTTAAATATGACTGATTGCTAATTAAGGCCACACAAAATCTTCTAAACCCTAAATTCTTAAATCCACGGCATATGTTAAAGTAAACAAAATCCAAACACATATGCCTAGACTATACTGTATTTAATCTGGATATTTAACAAGTGAGGCTTTTACATTTTTTCCAAGTTTGTCACTTTATCCAGCTCACAATCTGTACTACCAAACAATGCAATGCTTAATGAAGCAAATGAAGAAACCCGCCACCCCCCCCACACACACACATAAGAACCAACGATGAATTTGCAGAAAGCTCCATGAAATGAAAAGATAATCCTGAGAAGCATTTTGGCTGATTGTGTTGTTTTGATTAACTATGTCAGAATCCACTTATCTATGCTAGGAAACTTTTATTAGTAAGTGTGTTTTAAAGAAATTGAGTTTAAAATGATTAAGAGTTATACTTAATTGGTGAGCAATGGGAACTGTCTATATGAAAAGCGATTTGTAAGTGATGGGCACTGAGAAAGGCTCAGGCACATGCCCGTTAAGGAGGCCATTGTGATTTTTTTTTTTTTCCGTAAAGGCTTCCTCTCCCTCCATTTCAGGGACAAGGTACATGCCTTATCAGATCATTTGTTTTAGACAAGCAGAACGATCACAGTCAAAGATGACATATTTTTACACATAAATGTGAACCTTTAAATAGTACTTTTAAAACCTCTTTTATGTTAGCCTTCTCTAACTTCTTCTATACAACATGTGCCATATTTTAAATAAAGTAACTAAACTAATTACGACAAAGTTTCACTGTACAACCAAAAAAAATGTATTTTCTAATTTGTCACCTGTATAGTCACATGAAGATATTTAATTAATGGCCCTGATTGCAGGCCAGACCTAGGGGCCATACCCGCACACGAATTTCGTGTGCCAGGCCTCTAGTCTATATTAACAAAAGGCCTGTCATAACCACGATTTCATGCGTGCTGGGCCTCTAGTTTAATGACAAAAAGAGCCATATTACTTAAACATCTACTTATGATCATGATAACATTTCATGTATCTCAATGAATTCTGTGTGGTGAGAGCAAGGAAATGTGTGTACCTGCATCAATTCATTTGGAGGCCTGGTGGAGTAGTTGGAGTTAACTCCGAAGTCTGACAGCCTTGGGCAATGGCATTGGCCAATCCTCTGGGTATCAGATAGATTGGAGTTTCACTTCTGTTGGCCCTCTGTCCTTAGGTGACTTAGCCACTGTTTGTTCATCCTTAAAATGGGAATGAGCCTTCTTACTCC
The DNA here is from genome assembly GCA_026230045.1 of Corynorhinus townsendii. Lineage (NCBI taxonomy): Eukaryota > Metazoa > Chordata > Mammalia > Chiroptera > Vespertilionidae > Corynorhinus > Corynorhinus townsendii. The sequence goes on along the minus strand of JAPDVU010000005.1, from coordinate 146,436,751 downwards.
TTAGGGTTTGGTGAGGCTTCATTAAGTTACTGAATGTAAGTCAACCAACACAGTAGGTACTTGATACTCATTTCTCTTACAAACTAGAGAATTAGCATGCATAGGAAAACCAAGCACAGAGTGGCTCTGGTAAGGCAACTATGTGCAGACTGCCTGCAGCTTCATATTGCAGCTTCATACTTAAAATGATTAAGGCACAGGTTCTCTTAAGAGCTCACAGTATGAGAAAGAGAAAGAGAAGTGAGCAACTACATTTTGGTACTATAGACCCGGAAAAGAAATATACCTGCCACGAAGGACTTCTTACAGTTAATTGAGCCCCAAATCATACTGGATTATTGATAGAGTTAGCAAAAAAGTGAGTGGAGCACAGGGTCAGGGACTAGGATGCCTGACAGTATCTCATGGTCTAGCTTTATCCCCCACTCTCTGTGTAATCATGAATGAAATCCCTTGACCTCATCTGGACTCAGTTTTCAAGTCTGTACAATGCACATAACAGCAATGACCTCTTAGGATTGTTGTGATGATTCATGGGTTAACCGTAGAAAGCAAGGATAAACACAAACACTGTCTGACTTATCTTAAGTATTCAGGAAATGTTACCTATTATTGCTAATAAGTAATTTTTACACCTCAGAAAGTATAGCATTAATTTTTTATTGTTAATCTGGAGTGAAAATGAGCTAAATCATTATGACGTTCTCCAGGTACAGATTAGTATGAAACTTTGCTGACAAACCCTGTAAGCTATTTATTTTTAACTAAGTCCCTGACTCTTTCTTATCAGAGCTAAGGGCTTATAATGACTCCTGTTGTCCTTTAGTTTGGAATCTAAAACAATCTGCTTATTTCCATTTCTTCAAAAATTCATTCAACTTTGTGTTGCTATCAATATACCATTTTAAAGATGAACCAAGACCTCTTTGACCTGAGACATGAGCAATAGTAAAAAACAACAATATCTAACTGTGACAAACAGGAAAAACATAAATATATGTGGACTACACAGTAGATGATATATAATAGAAAAATGAGTTAAACACATTAGTAAGAGTAATTAATGGCCATTTGTTGACATGTAATACGTAATAGTTTGTGTAAATATATCCTTGAGAGATTCTAACTCTTTTCACTTCTATTTTCAGTTTGAAAGTAAATCTCACATGTCCTCTACTGCATTTCTCCAATGGTCAACCAGAGTGTTTTGAGGGACTTTTCAAAGTCGTATTTCTTCTAATGGAATGTCATCTACTCTACTACCTTATGTTGTCTTTCTCCATTATTTAAATATTGGAAGAAGAATCCCTCATACTTGAGCGGGATCTGAACGACGCAGGAATAGATAAGCATTTACAAAAAATAGCTGGTCAAGGATTAAAAGCAGTTACCAATATTCAATGTTTAGTAGAAGAGTGTTCTATCTGAATGTCTTGATTTTGTCTTTTCTAAAAATAGTTTCTGTAATTTACACATAAATATCATTACTTTTGAACGTGGGGAGCATTTTAATTAAAATATGGTAAAATATGATAATGGCAGCTGGAAAATCTTTCAAATTACTTGCATTTCTGTATGAGGTTCTGGTTGGTGTGGAAAATTATAACAGATTTCTGTGGTGTGTATGTCATAGTCCAGGTGAACCTGGCTAAAGGGAAAACCGTTCAGTGAGAGGGCCTTTCATTAATTCAATAATTTTTTTATATCTCAAGTACATGGCAGCCCTAGGAATTAAAAAATGATTAAGGCACAGGTTCTCTTAAGAGCTTACAGTATGAGAAAGAGAAAGAGAAGTGAGCAACTACATTTTGGTATTGTTGACCCGGAAAAGAAATATACTTGCCACGAAGGACTCCTTACAGTTAATTGGGCCCCAAATCATAAGCAGAGTCCAGCAGTGGTCGCTAATGGAGGCCTCTTACCCTCCACCCTGCATTTCAGGGAAAAGCCACAGACTGCGCTGCCAGCTTCCTTCCACTGTTCTCCAGCTGTCTGAGCAGAACCTTATAAAGGAGTTCCTAGGATCATATTTTTACCAATGGGTGGAGACCTGTTCTGTTCTGTCCAATCAGAATTGCACGGCTATATCTTCCTTTGTATCTTTACTGACCAATCAGAGCATCTCCACAACAACAAGTAAGAATACCCAATTCCGACCAATCAGGACAGTATTATACAGACAAATCAGACTGTGTAAATTTGATTTCTCATTTGCATAAAAATGGACTAATCAGGGACTAGGGCAGGACTTTCTTTATAAAAAGGGTCCTCCCTTTTGTCTTCCGGGAGTGCATTTTCAGTTCCCACTGGAGGCTGCATCTCCCCAGTCTGCAAACTGTTCATCTGAATAAAATTTTTCCCTTTCCCTCACCCCAGATTGGGGACTCTATTGGCATTGGATTGGTGGCAGCAAACTTTTGATGACAGTAAAATGTGTATAACAATAGAATCATTTACTGAGGTCCATTGATACTCCTTTTATCAGCTACAATTATTTGTCTTATTAAACTGATTTAATAGCAGTCAGGAAAAGGTTATAACTTAGTTTTCACCAGCACAGATAATCTACATATGACTTAAACATAACATCTATACATCTTAAATCTATACAAAATTTATACATCTTAAACGTCAACTGTCTTAAGAAGTCTCATCACTTTTATAAGACTTAATTTAAGCTAACATACAAAGAGTTTTCATATATACACATGCAAATTTGGGTGTTTGGCCCACTTCTTAGAGTACAAATGAATTTACTATAATAAAAAAGTGCAAAGATTCATCACCTCTAAAAATGCATAAACACCCAATTTTTAAAAATTGAGTTAAATTTAATTTTTAAAAAAGCACAAAGCCAACAAACAGCCTAAAGACTGCTATTTTGTAATTTAATTTTTTTTTGACGCTGATAACTTTAAAATTTTTAATTAAAAACCATACAGAGGTTTTTGTGTTTTTTTTTTTTTTTTTTTTTTTTTTTACTTTCTCAATTTCTTTTTAGTTATGTGGGCAATTTCTATAGAATTAGCCAGCAAGAAAACAGCTGGGCAGAAAGCCACTCTTCCTTAAATACTGGGGCACACTTATTGCAGTATTTAAAAAAAAAAAAAATTCTGTTCAAATTTTTGAGCAAACAACAAGTCTTCCTGTTGTGAACTGTGACGCACAGATGAGTTCAGTATTCTTCATTAAAGGCCTTTTAAAGGGAGAAAATAATAGAATCTTAAGGTGAATGAAAGCATCTTAGCCTTTATACATACAACATGAACTGGAGAGATGCAAACTAAACCAACATACACACACATACACACACTCAGACATCTACAAATATGTCTGGGAAATGACTGGCTCTTTATAATAATTCTTTTGGGTGGTGGGATTCTTTCTTTCTTTCTTCCATCCTTTCTTTTCCCCTTTCCTTCCTTCATTCCTATTCAATGACCATGTATTACTTTCAATAATTAGGAAAAAAAAACATACCTTTCTTTAGAAAATATGTACTATAAGAAGGCAGATGCCTAAATGATTCATTAGTATTAATATTTGGCTTAATTATTAGCATATTATACCTCTGTGGGAAATTAACATCTTAAATTCCTCTAAAAAAGGATTCCACAACTATAATCTTGGTGAATTCATATAAACAATGACACTGAGATTGTAGCTTTAGCTATAACTTGAATCCCTTTGACCTTAAAGAAAAATGGGAAGACTGAATTCTTCAAGCCATCTGCTGAGTCACAAAGCATTCTGGACCAGCAAAACAACTGCAATTCTTCAGGGACTGTGTGGATCAACACTGGCAGCCACTACTTTTGTGAATGAAGCACATTTCTGCTCCTCTCAACCCCTCGGTGGCCTTGGGTTCCACCATTTGAGGTTTATGGTTTTAGGAAGTTGATTTTAAAAGGATGCTCTTTCTTTGTCCTCAGAACCAATCTGGCCCTCACCAAGATTTCCTTCTAATTTTATAGCTGTATTTTTCATACCATCTGCTGCTTCCAGAAAACCTTTTCCATTAAGAGCACAGAGTGAGAGAAATCAAGATGGCGGCATAGGTAAGCACCTAAACTGCTGCCTTGCACAACAATTTCAAAACTACAACTAAAAGACAGAACCGACACCATCCAGAACCACAGGAAAGCTGGCTGAATGGAAATTCTACAACTAGAAGGAAAGAGAAAATCTCACGGAATATTGGAGGAATGGCAAAGGGCTGAGGTATGGCAAAGGGTCTTTGTGTGCGCAGAGAGGAAGGATGGCTGAGAGCCTGGCTGACTTTCTCTGGCGGGAGGGGGAAGGAAGCCCCCGACTGCACTGAACCCCAGTTCTGGGCGAAACCCCGTGGACCCAGGCTCATACAGGGGGAGTCTGGACTCTCAGGTAGAGAGAAAGGCATACGGAGACTCGGAGACCTGGGGGAGAGCTAGGGGAGCCCCAGCAGGCAGGGGTCTGGAGGCGCGCACGTGAATGTGCACAAAGACTGCAGAGGTTGTCACAGGCTTTCCCTAGCAGAAGGGAGTCAGAAGTTCCTGAACCCCAGTTCTGACTGCACTGAACCCCAGTTCCAGGCAAGCCCCTGGGGACCCACGCTCTTGTGGGGGGAATCTGGACTCTTGGGCCGAGGCTCGGGAGCCAGGGAAGGCAGAGGTCTGGAGGTGCGCGCGCGCAAAGGCAGGGCTGATGGAAAGCCAAGACTGTCTGCTCCACCCTGGACTCCACTGCATCCAAGCTGAGCACAGAGGCTTTTGCAATTTGGCAAGTCTAATCCTATAAGGCTGTCTCCAGCACCGAACTTCTCCCAGCGTAGACACAGCTGATCCTCACAGACAATTGGCCTGGAGGTCAATTCCTCCCAGTAATACCAACAACAATCAAGACTTAACTACAACAAGGCTGTACACACAGTCCACAAAGGGGTGCACCAAGAGTGTCCACCTCAGGTTAACTGGGGAGGCCGACCCACTGGGCCCTATAGGAAACCTAGCACACAAAGCTACCCTACCAACTCAGGGAAGCAGTGAAAATGCGGCAACAAAGAAACAGATCACAAACGAAAGAAATGGAGGAAAACAAACGACTGGATATAGAATTCAAAACCACAGTTATAAGGCTTTTCAAGAATATCCTAGAAAAGGCCAATAAATATAATGAGACCCTTGAAGATAAGAAAAAGAAATAACTAGAAATTAAACATACACTGGCTGAAATAAAAAATATTATACAGAGACACAACAACAGACCAGAGGAATGCAAGAATCAAGTCAAAGAATTGAAATACAAAGAAGCAAAAAACACTCAACTGAAAAAGCAAAAAGCAAAAAAAATCCAAAAAGTTGAAGATAGTGTAAGAAGCCTCTGGGATAACTTCAAGCATACCAACATCAGAATTATGGGGGTGCCAGAAGAAGAGAGAGAGCAAGATACTGAAAACCGATTTGAAGAAATAATGACCGAAAACTTCCCCCACCTGGTGAAAGAAATAGACTTACAAGTCCAGGAAGCGCACAGAACCCCAAACAAAAGTAATCCAAAGAGGACCACACCAAGACACATCATAATTAAAATGCCAAGAGCAAAAGACAAAAAGAGAATATTAAAAGCAGCAAGAGAAAAACAGTTAGTTACCTACAAGGGAGCACCCATAAGATTGTCAGCTGACTTCTCAACAGAAACTATGCAGGCCAGAGGGGAGTGGCGAGAAATATTCAAAGTGATGAATAGCAAGAACCTACAACCAAGATTACTCTACCCTGCAAAGCTATTATTCAGAATTGGAAGGCAGATAAAGAGCTTCACAGATAAGAAAAAGCTAAAGGAGTTCATCACCATCAAACCATTATTATATGAAATGCTGAAAGGTATTCTTTAAGAAGAGGAAGAAGAAAAAAGTAAAGATAAAAATTATGAACAACAAATACATATCTACCAACAAGTGAACCTAAAAATTAAGGGAATTAAAAACCTGAGGAACTAGTGAATATAATAGAATCAGGGGCATAGAAAGGGAGTGGACTGATAATTATCAGGGGGAAAGGGATATAGGGGGTGCAGGAAGAAACTGGACAAAAATCGTACACCAATGGATGAGGACAGTGGGGGGGAGGTAAGGGCAGAAGGTGGGGTGGGAACTGGGTAGAGGGGAGCTATGGGGGGAAAAAGAGAAACAGTTGTAATAATCTGAATAAAAATTTATTAAGAAAAAAAAGAGCACAGAGTGAGAAATGAATCCTTTATATGACGTTTTCCATGGCTCCTTCTGAAAACATACAAATATACTCCATATACTACACACCATATTTCTTTCTTTCTCTCTCTCTCTCTCTCTCTCTCTCTCCACGTACACATGCATCACATTCCACATGTACACATGCACCCACCATATATATGAAATATATATACTCTATATATACATATACCACACATATCACATATTCTAAACACACATACATCACATATACATGAGCACTGCCCTATACATCACATGCTACACACACACACACACACACACACACACACACACACACTCCATACCACACCACACATACCCAGCAACATCTGCCTGGCACCAGCCTGTCCAGTGGGGTGAGCTAAGACTGCTGCAGAACAATAGACACTGATGTACTTCCAGAACACAGCAAAACATTACCTTTCCAATACCAAGTTTCTTAAAGTAAAATTTAATTTAAAACAACTATTATTGTCCAGATGATGAAACAGTTACTCCACTATAAAAAATATATAAAATGATCAGCTTAATTAAAATTCTTTCCCATCCTTGAACTTACATTTACTATACCATCACCTATTTTATTAAAAATAATACATATTTTTATCTAATAATTTTGTAAAGAATTGGTGGAGAAAATTAATGGATCTAGAAAAACCCAAGATATTTATAATTATTTTCTTATGATATAAAGGGAAATAAAACTCTGAAGGACTATATATTGAAGTTAATTAGAGCCAAGACTACAGCCTTTTTTGGAGGTAAAAACTGATATTTATAGATAGTGTGCAATTGAGTTGTATGACTTCTTTATGTGTCTTGGAGATTAACCACTTATCCTATCTAATAAGAGTAATAAGCAAATTAACCATCACTCCGCCACACCCACAAGCCATGCCCACCACCCAATCGGGAGCAAGTATGCAAATTATCCCCAACCAAGATGGCTGCAGCCACGGAGGGAGCAGGAGGCTTGGCTTTCCCCAGCAATGAAGGAAGCCAAGCTTTCCACACACCCTGGCGGGCCCAGGCTTCCACTCAAGGCTACAAAGTTTCAATTATAGAAGATAAATAAATCCCAACAAAAATGGCAGCAGCCATGGAGCTGGAGAGAGCAGGAGGCTTGGGTTGCCCGCAGCGATGGAGGAAGCCAAGCTTTCTGCATACCCTGGCCTGCTTTGGCCTCCATTCAAGGCTACGAAGTTTCAATTATAGAACATATATAAATCCCAACAAAAATGGCTGCGGCCATGGATCAAGCAGGAGGCTTAGCTCCACTCTAGGCTACAATGTTTCAATTATAGAAGATAAATAAATCTCAGATCCCAGGGCCTTTGCTTGGGTCGCCAGGGAGGCGTGGCCAGCCTGCAAACTGCCACAGGCCCCTAGCCCAGGCTGCCCCATGCCCCAAGGGAACCCCCACCCTGATCTGGGACACCCTTCAGGGCAAACCAGCTGGCCCCCACCCATGCACCAGGCCTGTATCCTATCTAATAAAAGAGTAATATGCAAATTGACCATCACTCCAACACACAAGATGGCTGCCCCCATGTGGACACAAGATGGCCACCACAAGATGGCCAGCAGGGGAGGGTAGTTGGGAAGGACCAGGCCTGCAAGGGAGGGCAGTTGTGGGCGATCAGGCCAGCAGGGGAGGGCAGTTGGGAGGGACCAAACCTGCAAGGGAGGGCAGTTGGGGGTGATCAAGCCTGCAGGGGAGGGCAGTTAGGGGTGACCAGGCCGACAGAGGAGGGAAGTTGGGGGCGACTGGGCCTGCAAGGAAGGGTAGTTGGGGGGGACCCAGGCCTGAAGGGGAGAGCAGTTGGGGGGAACCAGCCCTGCAGGGGAGGGCAGTTAGGGGCAAACAGGCTGGCAGGGGAGTGGTTAGGGGGTGATCAGGCTGGCAGGCAGAAGCGGTTAGGGGCAATCAGGGAGGCAGGCAGGTGAGCAGTTAGGAGCCAGCAATCCCGGATTGTGAGAGGGATGTCCAACTGCCCGTTTAGGACCGATCCTACTGGGATCGGGCCTAAACGGGCAGTTGGACATCCTTTGAGGGGTCCCAGATTGGAGAGGGTGCAGGCTGGGCTGAGGGACACCCCCCTCCCATCCTCCCCGTGCACGAATTTCGTGCACTGGGCCTCTAGTCAGACGTATAATTTACAGATATTTTCTCCCAGTCAGTAGGCTGTTTTTCCATTTTGTTGATTATTAGCAGCTTTTTAGTTTGATGTAGTCTCATTTGTTTATTTTTACTTTTGGTGTCAAATCCAAAAAAATCATTGCCAAGACTGATGTCAAGGAGCTTACCCTATACCTTTTCTTCTAGGAGTTTTATGGTTTCAGGTCTTACATTGAAGTCTTTAATCCACTTGGAGTTGATTTTTGCATATGGTATAAAATAGGGGTACAATTTCATTCTTTTCCATGTGGCTGTCCAGTTTTCCCAAAGCTATTTATTAAAGAGACTGTCCTTTCCCTGTTGTATATTTTCGGCTCCTTTGTTGAAAATTGACCATCTATGTGTGGGTTTATTTCTGGTTCTTCATTCTCTTCCACTAATCTACGTGTCTGCTTTTTGTGACAATACCATACTGTTGTGATTACTACGGCTTTGTAGTACAGTTTGAAATCACAAAGTGTTTTTATTTGTTTTCAAACCTTCTGAATAACATGCCTTCTAAAATAGTGCTCTTTATGTTATGAAATACATTTGCACGAATCAAATTGATTATTGAAAATAAATCAAGAAAGAACACCACATTTAGCCCCATATATGGTATATAACACAGCATACACTTACTGATAAACTGGCACTACTGTTTATTTCACATTTTCTCCCAAGAATTCAAAGCAGCAAAATTAAAAATTAAAAAAAAATTCACCCAAGAAACTGGGACAATAACTCCCATAGGATCACAGTGAAAGCCAATACTACCCACAAAAAGTGCTTTAAAAATTGTAAATCACTACGCAAATGTCCATTCAAAGAGGCCTTACGGACAGGGGCCTGAGATCTGTGCTGAAAATGTCTGGACACAATGGGTCAATTAAGAATTAACTGTTCCGTCCTAAAAGGTCCTTTGATGACCAAAAGTTTCCTCCCTGGTCCTTCAGGTAGCAGGCTGCCTAATGCATTTCAAACCCATCTCTGCCTCCCAGCAGCTCCTTGCACACCTGTGCACAAGCACATTCCGGGCTGGCCCAGCCTCTGGTCTGCCAGGGCACCTCTCCACCCATCTGACAATGCCTGGAACACACACATGCTGCTTCGCCTGCCTCTTTTTGCTCCTTGGATGCCCTTCTGGAGTGGAGCCCAATAGGTTCAGGCAGAACTGCGACACAACTGCAGAAGCCCTCCAGCTTCTCGAGGATTCTCCAGCCACGGGCATGAAAGCTGAGGCCATCCTGGGGAATCCACATGCCTTGGCTAGAGGCAGAGCTGCCCAGGTGGACATGTGTCTTCTTGGTAATTAAAACACATCTGCTTACAATCTAGACACTCAACAGGGACATGAGCCTGGCATCTTTAATTTCACAACGATGCCCTGGTGTCCGAGCTCCGTTAGGTATGGTCCTCTCCCAGCAGCTGCCTCTGCGCCTGCTTCCCAAATACTCCACCACTTTATAGACAATTTTCTTCTTTCATTTTATATGTAGACATACATACACATGCATGCATACATACACACATATTTTACAAAATTTTACAATGTGTGTGTGTATATACATATATACATATACCTATACATATATATGTATATATAGTTGGGGCTCAGGGCAGGACACCCCAAAATATGCCACAATAGCACGCTGACTATTTAAAATCAAAGTTCCTTGAGAAACAGCTGGTAAAGAAGGACACTCTGACCCTCCTCTCTATCCCCCTGAAAGCAGGAGATAACTTTCCCGTGTAAAGGTAACCTCCTTGCATCAGGAGATCGAGACACCTGATCACTAGATAGGGCATTCAGGGCTGAAAATCCTGTATAAACAAATCTTGTTATTTCTTCTCTTCACTAATTTACTACCCCAGGCCCAGACTCTCTTTAGATTCTTCACTAAGTTAAGTACCCATGCCTAAATTGGTCTTGTCAATTCCTCACAAATCGATTGTTTCTTTGTCTAAAAAGAACAAAAGCTGCCAGTCAGAGTCAGAGAAAGACAAGTGTCACATGATCTCACTCATATGTGGAATCTAATGAACAAAATAAACTGATGAACATACTGGATCCAGAGACAAAGAAGTATGGAACAGTCTGATGAATCTCAGAGGGGAGGTTGAGGTGGGTAGGTGAGTGGGGAGAGATCAATCACAGAACTTACATGCATATATGCATAACCCACGGACACAGACAATAGTGTGGTGAAGGCCTGGGGAAGGGGGGACAGGTGCGGGCTGGAGGAGCTGAATGGGGGGGGGGAAGGGGACATCTGTAATACTTTCAACAATAAAGATAAAAAATTTTAAAAAGTTGTCTGATTTGGTCATTTCTTTTAATCCTATAGCTATGAGACCTCTGTACATACAAAATTAAAATTTGTCTTTTCCCCCTGTTAATGTGTCTTATGTCCATTTCATTATTAGATAGGCCAGAAGAACTAAGAGGGATAGAGAGAAATTTCCCTCTCAGCAACAACAACACACACACACACACAAGCTTCAATTATACCATAGCTTCCTGTTTGCTCCGATTTGCTTTTAATACCTTCCTTTTATTCTATTTAGGGAATAAAAACATTCCTTCATGCAGTGGCTAAGCAACAGTAGAAATAAAAGTAACCCATAGTGGAATGTAGTAACATCCACAACTCATTAAAATGTATAAAAAATGAGACAGAACGATGGATGGATAGGTGATCGATGCGTGAGAGGAAACGAAGCAAAATGTTAGCAATTGTAGAATCTGGTGGTGGGCATATTGGTGTTCACTGTACAGTTCTCTGTGTATCTGAAAATGTCCATCAGAAGGTGCTGGAAGAAAAGGAAGGGCAGAGAAGGAGGGATGAGGTTTTTCTTCTCTGAAAGCATCCAAGGGTTCTGTCAGGGACAACAGGTTCTGTGTACTCAACAGTTTACACATTTTTTCACTGTCTGGCATTTCCAGATTTTTACAGGGAGTATGAAAAGTGCTACTGAAATTATCAAAATTAGAATTGTTACATTATGATATACACTGAGTGGCCAGATTATTATGATCTCTGAATGCATAATAATCTGGCTACTCAGTGTATACCCTATATAATAAAAGGCTAATATGCAAATTGTCCCCTCGACCAGGAGTTTGACCAGCAGGCAGACCGGTCAACTGCCCATGTCCCCTCCCCCTGGCCAGGCTGGCCGGACCCCACCCATGCAGGAACTCATGCACTGGGCCTCTAATATATATATACACACACACACACACACACACACACACACTCACTCACACACTGAGTGGCCAGATTATTATGCGTTCAGAGATCATAAATAATCTGGCCACTCAGTGTAAATGGAACTAATTTAATACAGTTCAGATCTCAGAGTTTAAATAGCACAGGGTGATGGTACAACATGCCTAGCCCACTGATGTAAACCAGGGACTGGCACTTTTCTGCAAAAGGCTGGACAGAAGGTATTTTCAGCTTCGAAGGCTACAGATGTGTCACAACTACTCAGCTTTGCTGCTGCGGCATGAAAGCAGCTATAGACCAAAGGCCAGCAAATGGGTGTGGCTGTGTTCCAATAAAACTTTATTTATGAATACTGACATTTGAATCTCATGTAATTTTCACATGTCACAAAATATTATTTGTCTTTTGATCCCCCCCGCCCCCCAATCATTTTTTTAAAATGTGAAAAACATTCCTAGCATGTGGGCTGTTCAAAAAAGGCAGGGCGCCAGATGTGGCCTGAAAGCCATATTTTGTGACCCCTGATGTAAATCACGCAACCCTGGCCACATCTGGTACCAATTACTAATGGCACATGTGCTTACCAACAGATCAAAGGGTGTCATTAATCCCAATTTGCCCAGAAAGAGAGCAGGCCTACCTCAGCAATAACGCCTGTTGAGGAATTTGTTAATGATGATGGTACCTCGCAAAGGAAAGCCAAGAGCCAGCCTGACCACTCTCAGCATTACCTATTACATCTCATGGAAAATATGCTTAGAAAGCCCCTGGGGATTCTTCTGAACTGATACCCATCACTCAGACACTGGTTTCTCCCTGCATTCCGGAATTCTCCAACATTCTGTGAACTCCTCCACGTGCATAGCAAACAAGAGAATAGTTCAACTTTCAGGCAACTGGCCTTTTAAACCACGTCCTACAATATGGTTCATCCTTGGTCAACATGGGTTTGAACTGTGCAGGGCCACTTACATGGTGATTTTTTTCAATATATATAATTGGAGAAGTTTTTGGAAGGTTTGTGAGAATTTGAGAAAATTTACAAACCTTATAATATTCTTAACAGAATTTTCTTTTCTCTAGTTTATTGAAAGAGTACAGTGTATAGTACATATACCATACAGAACATGTGTTAATAAACTGTTTGGGTTATTGGTAAGACTCCTGGGCCAACAGTAGGCTATTAGTAGTTAAGTTTTAGGGCAGTCAAAAGTTAGATGTGAATTTTCATCTGTGCAGGGGTGAGCAACCCTAATCCGCCCCCCACCCCATATTGTTCAAGGTCAACTGTATCTATAGCCTCAATATGAAATTCTGAGGAATTCCATGCCATCTGCTGAGGAAAGGGTTGTTTGTACCTTGCATTCAACTGAAGTGGCTACTTTTTTCTGCCTCTCTCCTCGTCCTAGGTCACCATTCTACCAGAGGTTTGCACTGGTCTGAAACACGCCAGTCTTTGCTGCCCAGTGAATGGGCTCTCAGCCCCTGCCTTTCCCTCTTACCACTTACACAGCCTTCAGAGAGGCTACCCTCATGGCCCTTCCTTTTGCTATTTATTGTGTGTTTCCCAATTACGAAGTAATACGTGCTCAATGAAGAAAACACAGGAAAGCCTCCGAGGAAAGAACCAGGCCTGCTTTCAAATGTTGCTTCTCCTCTGAATAACCAGGCTGGGGACTGGTGGGACCCGTAAAGAGCTCCAGCCAGCTCCTGCAGCCAGCGGGCATAGGGCACAGCCCTCCACTCAGAGAGGACCATGCACAAAAGGGATGCTCATAGACCAGCTATGGTCCATGCTGGATGGACATGAAGAGTACTCACTGCATGCAAAATGAAAAGACCAGGCCATTTTCCTTTAAATAATGCTTTTTGACAAAGGTCTCTCTGAGCCTTCTCTCACCCTCCTCTGTACCCCCACCCCCTTCCATAAATGCAGCTGGAGGGCTCCCCTCTCTCAGCTTTCTTAGCGTTCGCTCCCACTCTCTCTGACTCTGCTCCCTCCCTCTCCTTCCCATTTGAGAGACAGGGTTAGATGAACAGATAACTTTAAAATATTTCCATGCCTCTACTTGACTTTCCAGAGGGAAAGCATTTCTGAAATTCACCAGTCTCTATTTTTAAAAGGCCTGATGCTAATCCTTAGCTCACAGCTGCTCCATCCCCATGGGGAAGAAAATTACTTAAAAGTCTCCTTTGAAGGGGAGACCTGCATGAATATGGAGAGGTCATTGGTCTGGCCCCAATGACTACCTTTGTTCCAGAAAGGCTGACCTTCAAAAGGGCCCCTTGGGGAGTTCTTGGGATATTTGTTCCCACCTGCCACAGAAGGCTCCCCTCTGCGCATCCTTTTCACGGGGCACCAACCATACCCAGCCCACATAAAGGAAAATCTTCCCATTTGGGCTGTTGCAAAAATGTCAGAATTCCACATAAAGGTGGGGTTTAAAAATTAAATAACATGTTTATCTCTTTAAGGCGCCAACTTAATATTCTTCAAACAGAAGGACATTATTCTGGGATTTTTTAAGAAGTACAATGGCTGAAAGAACTCATCCATTATTAAAACTAAATGGTGCATGCAGCTGCATATTAACTTTCTCTTCCAATTTCAAAATGGGTCCAGAAAAGCAGACGTATTATTTGACCCTCGGGGAGATTGATGTTGCTAACGGTGCTTAATAGAAATTGTGCATACAGAAGCAACTTGAAATCAATCTGCAAATTTAAAATCAAGTGGCCCTACAAAGGACTAAATGCATGAACTGATGACACAACTGTGTTGGGAATGCAGCATCTCCGAGGTTAATGTTCAAAGTTACAAGAGCTCGCAGTTGCTTCTGGACTTCTGACAAGTGCATGAAAGCAACAGTCTAGAGGTTCGGCTCATTTCTCACATCCTGGAAGACGCTATGTTGCTTTGACATAAGCTATGGTGAATGGAATAGTAACAGAATACAAGAGAAATCATATAGGTTTTTGCTGGGAAAAAGACGGGGACAAGATTCGTTTTTTACTTGTAAATACTGGCTAGGGAGGGGTAATATGGGGGGGTACTTTAAAACAATAAGAGCACTGCAATAAGAAATTATGTACATTCCGTCATATAATGTGCACAGATCTCTAAGGCAGTTCTCATGATCTTACTTTGCAGATCAGAAACGAGGCGTTCTGAGAAGTTAGGGAGCCATCAGATACTCCCCTACACCAAGAATTCTCAAAATCCTCCCAAATTTAAAGAGCCAGAGGTGACCAGGAGGAGATTCACAGCAGGAGACCAGATCCCAGAACAGCAGGGGGAATCTGACCTGCACAGAGGGGCAAGTGACAGGAACTCCCTTCTGGGCTCTCCAGGCGGCCTAAGCCCCTGGGGCTGGCGGCTTCTTTCCCCCAGGCAGCCTCAATGCAGTCAGCCATTCTGGCAGGAAAAGGGATGTGGGCTACAGCCCATGTGCTGTTAAAGCTCAGCCTCCTCCAATGCAACCTGGGCCTTTCCTCTAGACTTGTAGTCAAGAAATGAAAAAAAGCTAGCAATCAAAAAACTATGCCAAGCACCGCCTCATGCACCCAGGCACACATTGGTCACTTTTTCTTGAAGCAACTGCTATGTGTCAGATACTGTTCTAGATGCCTGGGATAAAACAAAGATCTCTGCCCAAAGAGTCATCCTCAATAACAACCTTCATTTTAAAAAAGATGAGAAAGGGAGGTTAGGTGAGAAGTGCTTTAGAAAACGGAGAGAAAGTAGGGCAGAAAATGGGGAACGGTGTGGGGTGAGAGGTGATTTTTATAGGGCTTCATTGGGAATGTGACCTCGGAACTAATGCTGAAGGAGGTGAGGGTTAACACGTGGCTCTTTAGAGGAAGAACTCCCAAGGAAGAGAAAATAGTCCATGCATTCTAACAATACACTTTCAAATGGACACAGCACCAACACACTTAAGGCAGGCTTCAGTTCTCACAGGTCTGACTAATGTAGGTACGTGTTCAAAGTATAGACTATTAGAGTTACGCTGTACATTAATATTAGTGTCATCAGCATGTTCAGCACAAATGTGACTTGCTGTATCGGCATATGGCATCCACAACACTTATGTATGAAATACTGTGGGAGGCATGTGTGCAATGTGAATGCTTTTAAAATGGAACTTTCCCTTTCAAACTCACTGGAATGCAGCAGCAAAAGACATTTAGTGATTTCCAACTTCTGGTCGGCAAATGATCTTTTGCCCTCAGCCAAAAGACCCCTTCACGTCCTAGGATTTTCTGCTGGCTTAGCATGCGTGCTTCAAAGGAGAAGTATTTCAAATGTCACTTGCAAGAAAAGGAGGATCTGAATAGCCACCTAAGGGAAGTCCCAATAATTCAGCAAGTAATAGCTTAAAAAGCTCCGTGTTTGGAAATGGTCCAAAGACAACATTAGGTTTGTGTTTTGATATATTGGTTAATGGAAGACTGTATGGCATGCACATCTATATAAGGGACTTTTAAAGGCTTTGGGGATCTTTTGCCAGATCCCTTTCCTTGTCAGCTTGGATTCAGAGAACATCAGAATAATTTCCCCTGGAAGCTCACCTCTGCGGGAGCAAGATTTAACTGCATTCTGCTAGCCAGTGGGCTCGGCCAGCCCAGACTTGTCCCACAACTGAGCACAGTCACCCTTGATGCTCGGTAAGCAATGATAGCAGCAGAGGCGTCCGTGGTACTGAAGTGTCATTCTGGACTTGTAGACCCAGCGATACAAAGAGCAATCATGTGCTAGGGCTCTGAGAAGGTGAGATCAGGGTCAGAGCCTCAAGAAGCCCATCCCCTCCAAGCCTTACACCTTAGCAGAGAGGAACTGGAAGGCCGGTAATCTCCCAAGGACACACAATGCTCGAGAGCACACAAGTCAAGGTCAAAAGCTGAATCTCCTGAATGCTGCTCTTGGATTTTTTTCAGTCCCTAGGAGACCAACACCTACCTAGGCAGAGGGTCGCCCGAAATGACACAACCTGCCAGTGAAGAAGTAGACACCAGTTCTCCTCACTGGAGAGAGAACTTCCAGGTTTGTTCTCACGGAGTGTTTATGTTTATGTCATTCTGTTCCCATCAGCTAAGTAATTACAAACAACTAACAACATCTTGCCCTCTGAGCTCCAGGTGTCTCCTTTGATCGCCTGCCAAGACGGGCGTGTTCAGCTGCTTCTTTCTATGCCCTCCTCCCTGGCCCCCAATGCCAAGAGTCTTCCCCATCCTAATGGGGAGAAACTGTGGTGAACTATCCTCCAACTGTCTTTGAAGTAGAAAACAGCATATGGAGATGGTTTAGTTTGGGTTCTGCACTGTCAGAGAAACACTTTTATAACTTTCTAATTGGCCTCAACATCAAAGAAGGCATATCACTCAAGAGAGAGCAGCAGAGAATAATTAAGGATGGCTGAGAGGTGAGATGTCAACTAGATTTGGGGACACCACTACCGCTATCATCTTAAAGGACTATTCAGTGCCCAATTATACAGAGTGTCTTGGGGGATGCTGCCCATTTTGCCCTCAAAAAAAGATACCAAACATACTTGGTTAGTACCATAATGATTCTCTAAAAAGCATCCCACCCGCTAGTAGATAGAAATAGTCAAAATATATAATAATATACTGGAAAACTCTGAATGCCCTTCAGTTGGTGACTAGATAAACTGTGGCATATTCATATAATAGAATACCACTCAGCAATAAAAAGGAAAGAATTGATATAGCAACATAGATGAATCTCAAATGCATTATGAAAGCCAGACTTAAAAGGAACCTAGGCTATGATTCCATTTCTATGCCATGCTCAAAATGGAGAGACTACAAGAACAGGAAACTGATCAGTGGCTGCCAGATGCTGGGGCGATGGGGGTGTTGATTACAGGGCACAGGGAATTTGGGGGAATTATGGAACTGCTGTATATCTTGATTGCATTGGTGGTTGCATAACAATATGCATTTGTTAAAACTCATGGAGCCCTAGCCCTGGCTCAGTGGAAAGAGCTTCGGTCTGCGGACTGAAGGGTCCTGGGTTTGATTCTGGTCAAGGGCATGTACCTCGGTTGCAGGCTCGATTCCCAGCCCTGGTCGGGATGTGTGTGAAGGCAACTAATCAATGTTTCTCTCTCGTATCAATGTTTCTCTCTGTCTCTCTCTCCCTTCCACTCTCTCTAAAAATCAACGGAAAAATATCCTTTGAGGATTAACAAAACAAACAAACAAAAGAAAACCACCTCATAGAACTGTACAATAAAAAGTGTAATGTTACTGTATGCAAATTATACCAGAAAAAAACTAGTAGTAATCAAGAAAAAGAGCAAAATTCAACAAAGAATTTAAATATTTACTGATTTTTAATATTTAAAAACAAACTTACATCTTTCTGTGCATCTGTGGCTCAACTGATTGGTCATATCCTTAAGAACAACTGACTTCTTACTTCATAATGAGAGCAACAGGGATAGATAATTAAGTTTCTCAAACATCAAGCATCCAGTATGTGCCAGGCCTAGTAAGAGGAGCTGGGCAACCCGTGGAGAAGCCACAGAGCCAGACCTTGGAGAGCTCACAGGGGGAAGAGATGAAAACACAGGGAGGAGGTGGATCAGAAGTCCCCAACACGGATATGGCTGCCCTGACAAAAGAACTACCTTGGACTATTTCTGGAACTTAAGATGGTGTGATTCATGAATTCAATTCATTGTGAGCAAAGCACAGTGAAAAACAGATGCAGAAAGTCCTGGAACTCACCCCCACATGCAGAAAAACACATTCTTGCACCCCAATTGCTTCCATAGTCACCCACAGGCTTCCATGGGATTAAACAGGACCCTGGGGAGACCACAGGGCGCATTGTCCATGCTGTTTTGAATGCGAATGGACGGTGATTGGTGTCCCCTGGAAGGAGGTGGTTCTGGCAGGGAACTCGCCTCTGCTTCACCTTCAGGCTTTCGAGAAAGATGCAAGTTCCAGGTGTCAGGTCTGTGCCTGACACCTCATGGAACACACAGAAATGATGTCTCTGCTGTTTGCAGCCTGAGATAACCAGCCTGGGGGCTCCAATCCCAGCTACCCTGAGTGATGGAATGCCAGGGGTGCTCCCTGACCCTCCTCTAAAGGATCCTGGGAGGACAGATCCAGAAGGTGCTGCTAGTGGGCCTGGAGACTTGGGAAACTGACTTCTAGTGTCAGGGCACCTTTGGCCTATTTGGTGCCTTTGGGTGAATTAGAAACAGGTGCTACCTCCTCCAGGCAGAGGCCTCAGAGTATCAGCAGGATTTCAGCCTCCCCCCTTGCTGGCCTCTTTTGGAGCCTCTGGCAAGGCACAAACTGCTGGTCCCATTCCTTGCCTGTGAGTCAGGGAATTCTATGGGCTAGACCAGTGGTCGGCAAACTCATTAGTCCACAGAGACAAATATCAACAGGACAACGACTGAAATTTCTTTTGAGAGCCAAATTTTTTAAACTTAAACTTCTTCTAACGCCACATCTTCAAAATAGACTCGCCCAGGCGGTGGTATTTTGTGGAAGAGCCACACTCAAGGGGCCAAAGAGCCGCATGTGGCTCGGGAGCCGCAGTTTGCCGACCAGTGGGCTAGACCCATCCTATCCAACTCCATCGTTGGGGATACTGATGGCAGTCAGCAACTTCACACAAAGTACTGACTGGCATGTCTGCGATGTCATTGGGTTAGCGAACAAAAACACTGGGGAGGAGCTCGTATTTTCCTAGAATGGGATGTCATCACTGTGGGTCAGGCTTAACTTCAGAAACTCACACGGACTGATCACAATGGCTTCCTTGCCGTTTCCCTGTAGCTACCACGAGTGCCAGAAACTTCCCCAGTTGAGTCCAGCTAGGTCTCAAACCATGTTTGATGACCGAGCAGCATTCCAAGGCTCACTATCTGGAAACAATACGGTTGGAGCCATACCTCACACTTTCCACCCAAATGAATTCCAGATGGATCACCTATTTAAACATGAAAGTACTAGGAGAAACCACAGAAAATATTTTCTAGTAAATTCAAAGTGGGGAAGGACTTTTCAGCTGTGACACAAAACCTGTAAAAGATAAAAAAAATTTTTTTTTTTAGAAATTTGACACTACAAAAATATCCATTTGAGATGATGAAAAAGTTCTGGAGGTGGATGGATGGTGGTGATGGTTGTACCACCAATGTGAGTGTCCTTAATGCCACTGGACTGTACACTTAAAAAGGGCTAAAATGATGCATTTGTTATGCATATTTTATCACAACACAGAAGAGGAAATGTAAAAGGGAGGTGCAGCTGGATTCTGCAGACATGGACAGAAACCAGTTCCTCAGCCCCACCCTGTCCCCTGTAAAATCCCAAAAACAAAGGGCCCTGATCCTGGGCTGAACACACAGGGCGGGGAGAATGAGCGGGAACCCTGAAGTTTAAAATGTACGGATGTTGCTAGGGTAGAAATTTTTAAACCAACCAATGAGAAGTTAGCAGGGCACACATTAACCCCTAGACAAAAGAGCTGCTCCATCAACCCTCTTGGGTCCCCTCCCTGCAGCAGGGAGCTTTTCTGTAATAAAACTCTGCTTTTCACTCATTAAAAAATAAATTAAAAAAACACACACAAAACAACCTATCTGTGGAGGGGGACACCAGAAATGAAGTCAAAAGACAAATGGCAACCTAGAGAACAGATGTGTAAATCACACCATAGACATAAAGTTATTTTATTTTTTTATTGGTTTAAGAGAGGGAGGGAGAGGGAGAGAGAGATAGAAACAATCAATGATGAAAATCATTGATCGGCTGCCTCCTGCATACCCCACACTGAGGATTGAGCCCACAACCTGGGCATAAAGTTATTTTTAAAAAATAAAGAGCTCCTACAAATTATATAGAGATCTAGAAAGCCACTGAAAAATGAGCAAATAGTATGAACTGAAAGTTCACAGCAAAGAGTTTTAAAACACATGAAAAAATGTGTATACTCATTCATACTTAAAAATTAATGTAACTACACTTATCAAGAACTAAATCGTTGTGGGAAAGGACAGAGAAATCAGCTTCTCTTAATTGTGGGTCACTGGGTTGCAAACTGACTTATATGAAGAGCAAGTCAGCAATACCTATCAGTGACAAATGCTTATAACCTTTGGCCCAGCAATTCCACTTCTGGGAATTTATCCTACAGATAATTTCAACGTTTTATACAAAGATGTCCATTGAAGAATTGTTTCTAATAAGAAAATATAAAGGAACTCTAAAAGTTCATAGATAGGGGAGAGCGTTCAATAAATTATGGTAAACCCATAGAACAGAAAGAGGCATTTCTTTTTGTAGTCATGATTTTCAAGATATGGTATTAGGAGAAAAAAACCAAAGTATCAAACAATGTGTTTAACATGATACTATTTCAATAAAAACATAAAAACAGAAGTTTTACTTTATGCATAGACTGAATTGGAAGGATCCCCAAGAGGCTAACGAGCTGATTTTTGGAAGACAGAAGGAGGAACGCTACCTTTCCCTGCATACCCTCCTCTTTGACTTCTGTGTCACATGAATGCATTATCTGCTTAATTGTAGATGGCATAGGGGACATAACACTCCTGTTCCCCATACCTGGTCACCCTCCTTGGGTCTGATGACTACCAGAAGTCACCACACTGCTAGACAAGAAGGCTTTTCCTTTCCTTGAAGACCGGGAAGATAATGCCAGATTAAATTGAGCTGGAAGAACGGGCCACCAAAGGAGATGCTGGCCTCTCTCTTCTTCTTTGTATCACACTGCCCCCAGTGCTAACATCCCACCAGAAGGCAGGGCTCTGGCAGCTGGTTCTGACCTGGAGACGGTCTCTAGTGCCCCTTCTCTCCCGAGTTTCCTCACTGCCAGCTAAACACCTTGTCCTCAAGCGTTGCAAATGGAGTCCCATGAACTGGCTCCTGGCCCCCACTTTGAAACTTCACTCATTCATGCCACCAATACTACTGAGTCTCTAGCCACACAATCAGCATCATCCTTGGGACTGGGATCAACGTGAATAAGACAGATAAGCACCTGCCTTTTCAGACCTTAACAATGGAGCTGAGGAAGGGCTTGAGCTTGCCCATCCTGGATCACGAGAGCCCATTGCTCAATTTGTAGGAATTTTGTGAGCCGGTTGTTAAACCAGTCACTGTTAAATAATATAGAATCAAGCACTGTCCCAATCCCTGCAATGACACCAAAAGGTAGAAAGACAGTTAGCACTACAGCAATCAGCAGTGCTGAGGTTGAAAAAGGTTCAGTTTAACGAATATAATTTGTACAAGTGTGAGAAATAGCCTAACAGTAGATTGCATGTCACACTTAATGGCAATAAATTTATTGGAAAAATGAATTAGCAGATCAAGATGTAAATCCATTTGTCAAAACGTGATCCACCATAGGTCAGATCATGGAAAAAAAATCAATGAAAGCATTCTGTGAGATTTAGTTGGGACATATGGAATTTCCAATAAAGAATATGCATATTTTGTTATTACTTATAAATTGTCATACATCTTCTACATCAGTAAAATTTACAATAAATGTATGCCCATGTATGCACATATGTGTGTGAGCTGACCCTTGAACTACATGGGTTTGAACTGTGGGGGGTCCACTTATACACAAATTATGAATGTATTTTCTTTTTCTTATGATTTTCTTAATAACACTTTCTTTTCTCTAGCTTACTGTATTGTAACAATACCATATATAAAATACATATAACATACAAAAAATATGTTAATTGACTATGTTATTGGTAAGGCTCCTGGTCAATAGTAGGCTGTAAGTAAAGTTTTTAGGGAGTCAAAAGTTGTAAGTGGATTTTCAACTGCACAGGGGTTCAGAATCCCTAATCACTGCATTGTTCAAGTGTCAACTATATATATATCACACACACACACACACACACAAGTACAGGGTGGGGCAAAAGTAGATTTACAGTTGTGAGTACATGAGACAGTTTATTCTTATATTATTTACTTTATTATTTTCCATACGAACATATATACATGCATTTTAATCCACACTGAATTGAACTCTGCCACTTCAAGCTTAACTTCTCTGAGTTCTGTAAGAGAAGCATAAAAATCCACTTCCCATTTCCCTTCCAGGGTCAGTGAGAAACTAGAAGCTCTCACGCTGATCTCTGCTTGTCACCAATACCCTCATTCCTCCCACCCCACAGCGGCTGAGTTTTAAATGCCTGCTCCCACTTGGCTCTCAGGCTACTGTCTTCTTGCCTTTAACCTCTTTCTTGTTGCAGGAAAGCGTGCAACCCAAGGAACAAGAGTGATACCGTGTTGAAAACTGCTCTGGGTCCAGCTGTCCCTGTCTGTAAAGTAAGCTCTCCCTGGTCCTTTCACATCCTCACACCTGGCGGTTCTTCCACGGGCTCCCCCAGTACAGGGAGGCTGACTGACGCCTTGTTGTAGGGCTGGCAACGCTCCCAAACCCTCTGCAGCAGAAGCCTCTTTTCCCATCAACCCGTTTACACAGTTCCACTGGAACCCTCTCTTCTCTTGGGTACAACTCCACGCACTTCCTCTAGAACTAATTTTAAACCATAATTAAATCCTATCCTTTCAGAACACATGATATACTTTTCTACGTGTCCTAGAATCAATTAAAAAAAAATTTACTGGGGAAGAATTCTATCCTAAAACTCCCTCTTTCCTTTTTGCTGCCCCAATTTTCAAGCATCATTAAAAGGAGAGCAAATGTGCGAGGACTGACTGACAGCAGGGAGAGTGCCAGTTCCAAAAAGATTAGATCCAAGTCCCTTAAGTTTTCCCTTTTAAATCACAAAGATTCCAGGGCCGCTGGTGTGCTGTCGCTGTGAAGAGGCTGTATCCAGAGGCTAGGCACGATGGATGCTAGCTTGGAAGCCAGCTTTCTCTAAGGAGCGCTCTGGCTTTGACATGGGGCAGATCAGGGTTTAGTGCCTATTGCTCCTTGGTACCTGTTTCCCCTCAGGTAATTGAAATGGGGTGAACCACATTTTACTCCCACCAGACTTGCCTCTTCCCCCATATTTGAAAATTTTAAAATATCCATGACACTGAGAATAGGTAAGACGGGAAAAATGCCAACATATTTTGGGGAAACCATCAGTATGCTACAGTGGAAAGGACGTAGCCATTTTGTCCACATCCTGCTCTCCATTTAGCACAGTGATACTGGGACCCTCCTACTTCTGTGGGGCTGTCACCTCTCAGGGCGATTCCCTATGCATCCTTAAGGAACTTTTTAGTGATTACCTGTCCACTTTTAAAACTCATAGGAACAATGGCTACACTCCTTCCTTTCAAAATGTTGTGATTATGATCAATTATAATAATCGATCATCAACAAATACATATTTCTGGAATACCTTCTCTTTGCAAGATGCTGGGAACAAAAGAACACCTTAAGGGGCAAACTAGGGAAGACACACACACACACACACACACACACACACACAGCCAGCAGTGCAGTGTAGGGAGTCTAATCCTGGAAGACTGTTCCACAGAGGAAATGCCCCAAGAATTTTTGAGAGGAGGGCAGCGGTTTGAAGGGGGTGGTCAGGAACGTCTGTCTTCCTGGGGAGAATGGAGGCTAAACCCAGTATCAGAGTAGAGAAGAGGGCCCAGAATATTGACAGCTCAGATTCGGATCATGTGCACCAAGAGGGGAGCAGTCACATAGCAAACCCAGTATCATTTCACTACTGTCACTACTGGACATCCCTTTCCTGGATATTCTCCATCTCCTCTATCTGCCTCCCTCCACCCCCCCCCCACCCCCAATCTATTCTTCACTCTTCTCTGCCCAGTCAGGAGGTCTCCCTGGCTCCCTGCAGGTGGTTAATGAGAGGCACTGGCGGGAGGAGGGAGCGGTGGGTGTTTCTTCCCTGAAGTGCAGGTGCATGTGGCCTCCTCGGCCCTAGGCACGCTACGGAATCCCCAGACAGTGCATACTGGGCCGCCCTATAGCCTTCACCAAGACCTTCAGGAGTGGACTCTTTCCAGCTAGCGCCATGACTGACACATTTCCCTGTCCACGTGCCCTCCCAATCAGCCCCTGTCCTTTCAGGCTCTTCCTCTCTGACAAGCTTCCCCAGTTGACTTGCAAACAAGTGCCCCTCCCTAGGGAGCTGGGCCACAGAGCAGAAAGTATACTTCATACCACCACCTACCAGGGGTCCCCGACCTGACATTTCACCTTTAAAAGCCCTGTGAAGAGGAAGGGATATTTGATGCAACAACCAAGCTATGAGGGCTCCCCACAGTCACACAGCAAGCTATACTATCCAGCGGGCTGAAATGGTAGAAACCGGGGGCCTAAGAGAATGCGAAGAGAATAAAAAGTAAGAGTTATTTAGCTTTGACTAAAAATTAGGAATCAACATGAAAAAACACACAGCTATGAAAGCAGGTTGAAAACAGATCATCAGGATGGCAGCCCAGTGCCAGCCCTGGGAGAGAGGTGGACGGAGGTTACGCAGCGAGGGCTCAGAGCCCTGACTCACAGCAGCCTGCTCAGCAAGGAGGGGCACAGCGGAACTTCGGTGTTAGCCATGGGTGGCTCTCACACCCAGGCTGGTGACATCAGGAAGTCTGACCAGCAGCCTCTCTAAGTCTTACTCATGGTCGGTCCCACCCCAAGCCTCTGGGACACAACAGTCCTGTCCCTTCCTGGGACAAACACAATAGCCAGATTAAAACAGCCACTGCCCCAGACCTCTCACTCACATCCACTCTCTTCCTTCCCCACCTCTGAACACCCAACGTCAGTACCTTCTTTCAAGGTCATGTTCTTTCCCATTGGGTCCAGGATCCTCCTTGCCTACTAGCACCTCCAACCCCTAGGTGCACAGTCTACACGTTCCTGTCTTGATTCTGTAGCCTAGTAGTTCTCAACAGATTAGAGGTGCCCCCAACAGACTGTTAGCAGGTCTAGAAAAATTGCAGTTGTCACTGGCAGAGGGTGTTACTGGCATCCAATGGGCAGAGGCCTATAGTGCCGAGGTTGAGAATCTCTGGTTTCCAGGAGGGAAGGAAACATGTATTGACTACAACGCATGAGTCAGGCACTGGCTAAATGTTTTAAGGTCCTTTAAACTTTCCTTCGGAGACAGTGACAGAAGAACAGGACACAAAGTGACCTCCCCAACCTAACCCGCCCCATTTCCAGACACGGCTTAGCATTTTGGGGTGTCCAACAGTTAACTCCATCATTTTAAATATATTATCTAAGGCCAATGTCTTTCTGAACCTCCGTTTTCTCATCTGTAAAAGGTAGATTACAATACTCATCCCCAGCCCCTGGTCAAGAATGGGTTCCCAGTAAACATTAGTTTCCTCGTCTCCTTCCTCAGGCCCAATTTCCAGTTCCTTCCAGGGAATGTATGTGTGGAGACACACACATATCTGTTTCCACACCCACCTGCTTCCATCTTTATGTTCCCACAAGAATCTGGATGAAGGAGAGAGAAAATGAACAAACCCTCCAAGTTAGAATGACCTCTCCGTGCCTGAACTCCAGAAACAGTTTTTTGGTGCCTCTCATTTCTTCCTTAGGCTTTCCATTATCATTGGTTGTGTGACGTCTGTCTACCCTGCTGGGTTAGAAACTTGTTGAGATGTGGGGTCCTACCCAACACGCCAGCAAAAGCCATATAGATTAGATGCCCAGCCCATTCTGGATGAAGGAATAAATGACAAATATGATTGCCATGACAGTTTTGTTTAACAGTCTGTTTATGCTGACTATTGCTTAACATTGTCACTCCCTGATATTTTTCCTGCACACAGCGATAGACCCAATTTCCAGGCATTTTCCTTTTAAAATTTGTGAGCGCCTCATGTTACTTTGATAAACTAAAGATATCCACTTAAAGGGCCCAGAGAATAAGGAAGCGTCCTTTTCAAGTGGCCTCTCGTGTGGTGGCCATGTTCCTTGCACAAATGAGACCCCAGTCCAGGGGAACAAGGACGGGCACTCAGACATCTAAGTGGGCACTTACTCACAGCAGCTGGCAGAGCCTCGCCGTTAAGTAAATCCTAACAATTCAGCCTTTCAGCCACCAACCTAATAGGCTTTTCTTGGCACGGGCACTGTTGGCTTGGCCAAACACTCATTTTCACATCTTAAATCAGCATGTGTCAGAAATGAATGGAGGCTCACACCCGCTGTACGTCGTGCATTCTGCAGCAAGCTCATCTTGGTCAGGCACTCAAGGGCCCACACACTCATTTCAGCTCCTTTCTCCATAAAGATCGGTTACAAAAATCAGCTTTTTGTTTTTCTGATCAAATTCCTAGGGTCTTATTTGGCTGCCTAAAATGGTTTTTAATTTAAAAATCAGCTAGAAAAACAAAACAGACTTTTCAGAACTTAAAGTACAGCATATTAAAAACATAAATTTGCATGCTGACAAAGCTCAGGTTCTCAATAGCACCAGGAGGCCACCCCTCCCACATTTGTGAGCAGCTCTTTCACTGAGCAGCTAACTCCCGGCTGTCTTGTCAGGCAGCTTTTACTTGCTCAGGCTCCCCTGAATGCAGCTCTTTACATCTTAATAGCAACTCTTTAACATAAGACTCTTCCGCCCTCTTCCCATGATGACCAGGTGGGCTTTGAAAATGGCATCTCCTTAAGCCCTGTCTCCTGAAACCCTGTTTGAATGCACAGCTCAATCCTAGCTCATTTGTTTCTCAGGAACTCTAAGAATCATCTATCCCGGCACATAAACGCAGACCTGGGTTTATGCCAGAATGGAGCTAGGACTCCTTGAAGGGCAGATAGGGTAAACAAAGTCAAATTTGGCAGAGTGAGCCCAACCTGCAGGTTGAGCCCAAGATGGGGGGAGAGGGAGAAGAGAAAGAGGAAGGATGGGACTGAGGAGAAAAGGGCCCTCACCTCCACCCAGAGCCTGGGCAGAGAAATGGAATGGACAGGGAAGAGGCAGGATCCTGTCACAGAGACGCAGAAGCATGTTACAGTGTTTCTCTCTCTTGCTCTCACCATTCTCTCTGTCTTGTTAAACAGCCACCACTCCTTGAGCACTTATTGTGTGTCTGGTGTCAGGCCAAGCACTCTACACACATCACACACACCCTCACACAACCTTGAGGTAAGCACAATCATTATTCCCATTTTGCAGATGAGAAAAGTGAGTTTCACGAAGTCTGGTGACTTTCCCAAAGTAACAGTAAGTACATTGTGGAGTCAGGGATTTGGGTTCAAAGCTCTGAACCATATTCTCATTTCTGGATATGTATCTTCACTGGGCAAAAAACAAGGCCTACTGTGCCCTTCGATTACTCCCACCCAACACAAGAGACACAAAAAGCCATGTTCTCTACTTGCACAAAACCTGCGATCATAGAGAGAGTGAGAATCACGTGCATAACTGATTGTAAAGCACTACGAAGTGGCCAGCTACTTAGTCCAAACTGCTAAGGGATGCAGGAACTAAGGACGAGGGGGGCCTCCCCAATGGACGTGCTGGGGAGAAGGCTGCGGGCTGAAACTGGCCATGTCCCTTCGCATTTGCTGCTTTCTCTAGGTTATAACTTCTCTCTCACATAGATAATTTAAAAAATTATCTGCATTAAAGAGAATATTGCTTCCGAAGATGAGGCCTGCAAATGTTGGTCCACATTAATTAGTCATATTCATAAAACGGCATATACACATTCAGTGGCCAAATCACATCTCGCAAAGCCGAGGGACTTCCACACCGCCACCAGGCTTACTTGGCCTGGCCACGGCTCTGTTGGCCATCGTTCCTATCCCTCTGTGCCAAAGGAGGGGCGGGGAGGGAGGAAAACAGACTGATAACACTTTGTCCTGGAAAAGATTCTACTTGTTCTAATCCATTTCCTCTCCCAAACAATTGAGTCAGCTGCCTAAAGCTCTACGTGATGTGGGGGTGGGGTTGGGGGTGGAGTGCATATATGATGGTGCTTGGAGCAAATCGTTATCAGCTCTAAATGGAAAGTCTGCAATATCTCCTATCTATCCCGAAGCTCGTTTGAATTACAGTGCAAAGAAATGTCACCAGCAAATAGTATGACAGGCGAGGATTCCACTTCATTCCCATTGCACAATGTGGAAAAAGTGACATCAGGGAGAACCAAGAGCAGCAATGCCTAAGTCGGCCAGGCCTGGTCCCGAGCACGCTGGCGCCAATGCATCACTGGTCTGCGGAGTGGAGTAACCAGACAGGAGAGGGGCTACTCCACGCTGCGGTGGGGAAGGAAGCAAACCCGTGATTATCTGAAGCCAGAGGAGCTGCTGAGGATAAACTCGGTGGTAGTTTCGGCTCCACTAACAGCAGTTTACATGCTGATCCTGGACACCCTGAGTAGCAAAGACAACATTTAGGAAGACAACTCTCTATATTCACATGCCTGGTGTGCAGAGGAAACTCCCGGCAGGCTCTGCTTTCAATGATACGGATTTATATACCAATAAAATCGTATTTGTAAGATAGTAAATGACCTCCTAGAGCTTTCTGGCTTACCAAATTTCTAAGGACCGCTCACCTGTGTGTGATGTGCAATTCGGCATCTCAAACGTCAGCAGTTAGCTATTAAGTCTATTCTCTATGGTATCCACACACCTCCAGTGCCATCGCTTTGTTTTTGCAAAGGGAAGCAGCTTGTAATTCCCAGCCTATTAAATATTAGGCTCAAAAGGTTGCAGCCTTTCATCACTATCTCAGAGAAACACATTTCTGTTACCCACCCATAAACCACAGATGGCAAAAGAAAAAAATAAAATACTGAGCTCTACACAGATTTAGAAGAACTTTTCAGGGGAGAATGGAAGCATTAGAACTGAATCAGCATCAACGACTGACCTCTTCGCTCCCAAGCCCCTCCCTCTGTCCCCTGGATCCCTCTGTCACTTTTTCCTGCATCACCTGAGTCATAGCTACCCTCCTGCATATACACAGCCTGGTCATAGACAGACGTATGAGTTGCTAGGCAGACACACAGATAAGGAACTCAGAGGAAAATCTAAGCCTTTTCATGAAGGGACCAAAAAAAGGGGTGGGGGGAGGGTATTGATTATTTCCCTACATTGCTTTTTCAACTAGAAAATTCTTCCGTCGGGGACCAGGAACAAGAGATGGAGGGTTAAAGTAAAGGTTTAAAAATCCTGATACTCTTTTTAAGTTAAAAAGGAAAAGTCTGCAAAGTTTCAAAGGTACCATGTTCTAACAAAGAACTTAGAAAGAACTATTCAACAATGGAGGGAAATGGAAATCAGCTCATTCCTTGAAGGTAAAAACGTACATCAATTATACTTGAAATATTTAAAAGCCAGCCCCATTCATCACATTATATCTAAATAAGAATAATCAGACAGTTTTGACAGAAAAAAAAAAAAAAGTGTCCCAAGAGCCCAGACTCAGAGCCAAATTTCTCAGCCAAAAACCATCAGGCTTATAACTATAAGCACCATCAATATAAAATTTTCAAACACCAGAGATCAGCAGTTTACAGTACTCATTTGTTCAAACATTATGTTTTATACCCGAAGTTGAATGTATTTATAAAAGGAAAAAAGATCTCCCCCTCCACTACTCTTCCTGATGTTACTGAATATACATTAGGTTACTAAATAAAGTTTTTCAAGCTCAAAACAGAAATGTGGACAAGTAGAACACACGGGGAAAACCCCACAGTCATTTCTCAGAGGTGAGCAACATTATCCTTAAATGACCACACTGTGATCTGTAAGCCACACGGGCTCTCGGCATCACCTACAGAGACAGAAGTCACAAACAAGGCACCGAGGCTCACACTTGTCAGCTATCACCAGAGATTAGTTACTGGCACATGACCGTTTTGTTTTGTTGTTTTGGACCAGGATTGAAAATAAGACACAAACTATTTTAGGTCTTAAGACTTGTTATTGTAAAAACCTTCCCAGCACATGAAACTTAGAATTGGGGTACAACCACACCTTTTGTTTTACCTGAGAAAAATGTACTAGTTAGACAATGCTATTTTAAACCCATTTTTGTTAGATGTAGAAAAAAACAAATGTCAACCCCGCCCCCCAACCTCCTAACTGAACATTTAAAGGAATTCATTTAGAATGTTGACAAACCAATACATTGGATTTTTTATAAATTATTATACCTCTCTATATCTCCTTTAAGGCTGAGAGACGATGCATTCTGTTTTCATAATTTACCACAACAAATCAAAGCAAAACAATTAAGCATTGCCTTTCACATAGTCTCAAACAATCACACACCCACCCTAAACCAGACCGACTAGTGCCACTTAATGAAATGAGAAACTGTCATTTAGGGGGTGGCCAGATGGGCAGGGCCCAGGACTCTTACACATTACATTACTTAAAGGTTAAAAAATAATAAGAGTGTTCTGTGAAGTTTCTAAAAAGCTAAACCATTAACTCTGGGGCTTGGGTAAAACCATGCCACACACTAATACCATTCATTACTGGGGCACAGGACATTTGGAAAAAGAAAGAAGGTCCCGTGTGTAGTAAAGTAAGTGCCCATGTGAGTTCTGAGGTCAAAGGGCCAGGCTCTGGCTGGGGTAGAAATGAAAACCTTCAGTGAAATGGTGCCAGTTATTTCTAACCATCCTCTCCAACGCAGATGTTAAAATGGATTGTCCTGAGGTGACTGCCCAAACCACCTCTTTGAAAGAGCAACTTTATTTGGCTTCCAAAGAAAAAATTGCCAAGTCATGAGTAGTGCAGAGAACAAAACCAACTGGGCCCGCCCGCAGTTCTGGGTCCATCTCTGGCTGCCTACTCACCAGCTGCCTTGAGAAAGTCACCTGCCCTAAGACACTGACTGCACGAAATGAGAAGGGAGGGCGCTGATCACTCCAGCTTCTTCCAGGGCCCGATAACTAAGGGTCTCTGAGGAGCTCTCATCAACAGAAACACCTCCCCTCCCGCCAGTAGGAGCCTTTCTTTATCTCCTAATTAGAAGTAAGTTTCTACTATGAAGGAGAGACTTCCTGGTGTGTTTTCAGTGAGATCAACATGCCTGGTTAGGTTAGGCACACACAGCAGTTGGCTAGAATTAAGGATGAACGTTCATGATACATTTCCCAGCAGGAAAACAGGGTAGACAAAGTAACCTTAATCTTGTCACTCAAGTGGCTCAGGCCACGCCATCTCCAAAGGAATCTAGCAGCACGGGTTCGTGCCTCGCCCTCCCCAGACGACTTCCTTCCCCTGTCCCATCTGGAAGGAAGCGGTTTCTGCCTTCGAGGACTTACAACTTGGCTGGAGACAAGAGGACATGTCTGACAATGTCACCTCTCGATATAACCCCTGTATGTAATTACTGAAATTCATCTGAGCATCCATCACGTAAGCTTTTGTGTGTTTTTTACAGCTTTGGAGGGGTGTGACAATGCTATGGGGCCTTTAGGTTTCTAAGTGGCTGGAGAAGACAAAAGCTTAGGATAAAAGGACATAGAGGGACCAAGAAGTCAGCCTCAAAGTAAATAACAACAACAACAAAGAAGGCAGCCTCAAGGCCCCTTGGTTTCTCCATCCATGAGAACCTTGAGCCCCCCTAGCTTCCTGGCCCCATGGAACCTAAATGATGTCTGCTCGGGTGGTCCAGAGACACATTCCCAGTGCTAGCAAGTAAGCATTCAGCCAAACTATCACCCCTACCATCATCATGCCCTCCCTTCACACCCTAGAAGACCATTATCAGACCTTCCTAAAATGCAGAGAATTTGATAATCATGAACTGTTACCTCTAATACATATATTTGAACTTTATCTCTCCAAAACTTTGCAGCCTTTCTGATCAGAGGAAACATCGAGGGCCCGCAGGAGCAGAAAGGAAAGAGAAAAATGACATTCAGCACAGTCCTCCAGGATGCTCTCACTGGTCAGCCTGGTGAGCTGGCGTTTCCCACACGGACGTTCCTCCTCCTTCCATCCACACATGAATGCCAGAATTCTCAGGACTCCTCCGCAGTCCTCAGTAAACCAACTGAAAGATGTACTCGGACTATCAGGGGTTCTTACCATTCCTTGCCCATGCATTTTATTTTGCCAATTACAATGCCCATGGATTTTATGCCAAAATGAGGATGCTTTAAATTAGAATTATTACTTTCTAGCAACCCTCCCAAACGAATGTAAAATATTTAATGCTCCACCTTGCTTTGTTTAAAGTGATCTTCTGGCTGGAAATTTTGGCTGCTGTACACATTAGTGTTCAGTCACAGAGAACACAAAAGCAAAAGAAACTTTTATTCTTATGAGCTGCAGCCTTTTATGTCTTAAGTTCAACTCCACCAGAGACATCATTTATTGAGGACCACATATGTGTGTGCATACACACACACACCTGTGTATATGTGGATGTGTGCATGCTTTACATGTTAATCCATTCATTTAATCAGCAAGCATTCATTGAACACCTAGTGTCACACATCTAATTAGGTATTAGAGATAAAATGGTATGTAAGTCCAAGGTCACAACTCTGTAACAACCTGTGGGAAAAGCAGATGATCAAATAAGTAATGACTATGCCATGTGGTAAATGCTGTAATAGGAGAAGCAGGTTATTAAAAATAATATCTTAGGCAGTGACTGTGTGTCAGATATTTGTAGCCACTGTCTCTAATTCTCACAGCATCCTGCAAATGAGTGTGCTGTGGCTGATCCACAGCATTAGCATCTGCATCGCCATTTACATCTTAAATTCCCATCCTGGTCTCAGTATTGCACCTGCCAACCTGCTTTGCTCAGTCAGGCATCAGTCAAACTTTGCCTGGTATTATGCAGCACACTGCACACCTGGGGAGAAAAGACCACCTGGAAGAACTGTCAAGCTGGCTACAAGGACAGGGCATGGCACAGGGAAGTCTATGGTCACAGACCAATGGAGTATTTCAGTCAGCAAGTCATTGGGCTCCTAAAAAGGAGAAAGCATCATGAGGTCATTTATTCAGGAGATGGGACCCAGGTCTTCAGATCATGTAAGGTCAGACGGCAGAAGAGGGAAGAAGGCCAGGCCCTCAGGATAGCAATGTTCGCAGAGGTGCCCAGAAAGCTCACAGGTTAAACTGAACCACAGCCAAGGGTGTAACCAGAGCCCAATGGTGGGACAAGCCAGCCTACAGCTGCCCCAAGTGCCAATTGATAAGAGAACTGAAGACACCTGGGGCATTAAAACCACCCAAGTATAACAGCAGATGGAGAAATCTGCATTTTTAAGAATTCCTCCCATACACCACTAGCTCCTGGGATCCAGGGTGAGACCCCAAAGGGCCTCCTGGAGTCAATACAGAAGGTCACCAAGCAGTCTTCTAAAGGTGATGTCCAGTCACTGCAGGGACTTGTTTCCGCTCAGAAGGTGTGCCAGTTTGAGGCCAGAGAGAGGTGCATTATTGAGAATCAGAGTGGAGAGGCCCCGTGCTGGCAGCAATGGGTCTCCCCAGGACCCTTTCCCATAGCGCCTCCCTTCCCCAAATTGGCAAGCAGATATTGAAAAGAATATTGAGTTGCAGGCCGAGTTCTTAGCATGCCTGGAACACCCACGTGTCTCGGCCAGTCCTGCGGATGATATCTATATTTGTTTAACTCTTTACTGCTGATAAGATAGATGCTTTTACATGTGTTGGATGACCTGATTTTCACAACAGCCATGAGATAATCACTAGGCCTCTCATTTTTTAGATGAAGATCCTGAGGGTCAGAGAGGGTAAGCGACCTGTTCAAGGTTATAAAGCTAGCAAGTGGCAGAGCTGATTTTGGATCAGGATATCTGTCCAGTGATCTATTAGCTGTATCACTACTGCAATAAGCAGACTTTATCAAGTTCTTTAGAGTTCAAAGCCAACTTTTATAGCAGTTTGGGGCGGTTACAAACAGACAAACATTAACACACGTAAACAGACTGACAGACACTGACATAGACATACCCACATACTCATCCTCCAACATACATAATCTCCGTTTCCCTAAAAGTAAAATGACAACAATAATATTCTGCTTATTTAAAAATCTATTTTCCCTCCTCTAGCCATGAACCTTGTCTCAGTACATTTCTAAGATGAGTAGCTATTATTTAGATGGCTGATATTATAGTATGTAAAGTCTTAAATCCTAGCTATTGGTCTGCGTATAACTCGCTGCTTAGAACAACCTTGCTTTTGTGTGAAATATCGGCCCATTTCCATTTTCTGCCACTAAAACTCCTGTCTCCACTCCCAATCTTCTCTCAGAAACACATGAGGCAGCATCTTTCCTACTGGTCTGTCTTACGTCGGGACTTGTTTTCAGGAAGTGGCTATTTCCACTTAAAAATCATAGGACATAAAAATCAGAGGACTTGAAAAAAACTAAAAAAGAAAAATAACAACCCAACCACTTAACCCATTTTTAAGCAAAACCCAAAGCTATAGCAGCTAGAAGGGGCACGTATCCTTTCTTTTTAAAAACCCCCAACTCTCAGTTTTTCAGAGCACTTCTCTCAAAGACAGAGGTCACAGAAATTAAATTATTCAAGAAACAACTTGTCAATTATTCTTGCACAGTGGGGAGACAGTTACACACAGAAATGTAGACAGAGCCAAAATCAAAGCCAAGCATCAGTGACAAACCCGCAAACCACCGGCACATTGGCCGAGGTCTCGTCATCACACCCACAAAATAAAGATTACAGACCGCCCCGCGTCAGCCACAGGGAGGCCTCATTTTTTTTCTTTCTTATAACACATAACCCTAATTTAATTACCCAGTTGGTGTTAGTGGTAGCTTTTAGCAAAAGATCTTAATGAAACTAAGGTCAATACACTCAATCCATAAAGCAATCATCTCACCTGATTTTAATCATCTCTCTATAAGAGAATTTAGATAAGCAGGCCATACTACACAAACAATTCAAATACTTTTTTTTTTCACCTTTCCCCCTTACCTCCAAAGGAAAACTCCATATGCCACTCTTGCTGGAAACCACAGGGATAAAGTGATTTAACTCTAGTTAAGCCAAGTATTTCAACCACATACTCATAAATCTTAATCTTAATCATAGCCACGAAACATGATTTTTGAGAGCTTTCCTTCTGATTTACTCAGTCAGTAAATCTCCAATACATAGCAAGCAACTCCAAAGCCAGTGATGTTCTCAGCCAATACTAAACATACACAGAAATATGCGGTTACAGTAACTTTTAAAAAATTGCCTGCATTCTGCAGTATTATTTAAACCCATAAGACATTTTTCAGTTAAGCTCAACTTTCACAATTCTCATTAGGTAATCTAGGGTGTGGCTGTTTGTAAATTTCCTTTTCACCAAAAGGAAACTGATATCAGAACATCAGGTGTATATGGAAAAATACATATTTTGATACAAGTGTAAGCCAGTGCATATTTATTTGTTTAAAGATCCTCTTGCCCACTTTACGCACAATACAAATACACTGTAGTCAAATTTCATAGGCTGAATTTGAAGTGAGGTTTTCTGCTCCAAAAAGATGGGAGCTCAACACACCCTGTCAAATACCCAGTCAATGGGAAACCAACCCAGCTCTTAGATGCCCCCCAAGAAATCATTCTTTGTTCACCTAGAGACTGAAGGACTTGACACACAGAATCACAGCTTCCACAGCAATGGAATAGGCTCTGAATCCAGATGGCCATATTACACTCTCACTCATTGATTTGTTAAAAATTTAACATTAGGAATGAAACCAAAGCTACCACTAACACCAACTGGGTAATTAAATTCCTGGCTTGAGTCCGTTTCAAAATCCAAACCCAACATCAACATCTGGCAAGTCTCCATACAGGCAGGGCACAATACTTGTGCATGTTACTCCAAAAATTCATAAGGAAGGCAAGAATGAAGATTTAAAAAGCCTATTGGTTACTTTTATTCTCGATTTTAATCACATTAGAGCTGACTCCTGTTGCAATTTTATCCTAGCATTTGCCTCCTTGTGTCTTGAGGGCAAAAGCTAATTAGAGTCTCTGCAGACAATTCAGTCTGCTCTTGTCCAGGGGTCTTGATCATCATAACCTAACACTGAAACTGCCTCTCCACCCCAGTCCCTTTGACTACGTGGTTTATTTCTGGTCCCTAGCCCTCACCGGGCAACTCTTTTCTCTATAATTTGCGCATCTCCTGGAAGGGTGAGGGAGATGCCTGATTCAAACTGCATTTGTTCACAGCCCACTGCCCACAACATTATGCAGCCCCACAACTCAGTAGGGTACGCCTCTGGCACCCCTAGTACCTGCCAAGTTCCTCGCCGGTGTCGTAGTAATCATCCACGTTTTCCTGCCTGAACACGGTCATGATAAACCGTCACGCCTCACCAAAGCCCAGCGCACTTCAGCTCTGCTTCCCAAACCATCACCACCGCTCCTTCGCCTCCATGGGCCCCTCATGCATCAGTCTCCGGTCCTAAATAAATAAATAAATAAATAAATAGAAGGCAATAATATTAATAAAATGACAACCCAAAAATACCTCCCTAGGACTAAGACCCGCTGCTAAAGACCACTTTTCCGGAGCTGCCCCTCCCACCAGGTGGAGAGGAGCACCCTTTGTTAAAACCGGGCCAGGGACGTCCCCCGCCCCGCATCGCCGGCGCGCTTGGGGCCGGGCACAGCCGCACCCCAAGACCCGCGTCCCCCAAAGCAGGGTACTCTGTACTGATAAGAACTAGCTCCGGAAGTGACTGGCCTCCTCGCCTCCCCTTTTTCTGCACACACGCCCACCCAGCTCCCCACCTCCAGGGACGCCGCGGAAGAATGAAGCGGTAGCCCGAGAAGAACGCGCCCGGCTGGCAACATCACTCTCCAACAGGCATCGCGGAGCACCCTCGCGCCACCTCTCGGCTCCCGCACCACGGTCGCCACCCCTTCTCCTCCCTGGGGCCAGGCAGTCCCTAGAGGCACATTCCTGGTGATTCCCGCTCCGTTACCGAGCCGACCCGGCGTGCGACCGCCCGGGGGAACAGTGGAGGGAAGGGAGCGGCCGAGGGAGGCGCGGCCGCCCGCTGCCAGTCTGCGCGCCCTGACACAAAGCACTCGGCCCGGCCCGCGCCACCTGTTCCCACCCGGCCCGCAGGGCTAGGGGCGCCTCCTTCTCCCCGCAGCCAAATTTCCCCACCTTGGCCTTCCCGGTAGTCCGGGGCGTTGCCCCGGCAAACCCCGCCGCGCTGCGGCGGCGAAAGCAAAAGCAGGCGGCAGGGCCCCGGGGGAGCCGAGGAGCCGTGCGCGGCCACTCACCCGGCGCCCGGGCGCTGCTGCCCGGGTCCCTCCGAGCGCTGTGGGAGGCCGATCGCTGGCGCCAGCGCCGGAGACGAGCGGGGCGGTGGCGAGAGCGCCGGGAGGGAGCGAGTGGGGAACGCGGACCTCGTGCGTCCACCCCAGCGTTTGCTCAGTCGGGCTTTCCCGCTCCGGCTCGGGAGCAGCCCCTCGGCTCCTCGCCGGCTTCCGGGCGATGGGCGGCCGGCGAGCGACCAATGGGGACCCCGCGGGCGGGCTAGCTGCTCGGCCCACCCACCTCCAAGCTGCCTACCCAGGCCGGCGCTGCGGATTGTGAGCAGCGCTCACTGCTCCCCTCGGCTCACCGCTCCGGACTCACTGGCGCGCTCTACCGCACACACCCCGCACACACCCACCCACTCCACACCCACGCCGAGAGGAGAGCGAGCGCAGCCGCGCGCAACGTAGGCGCCCCACCTGTGACATGCCGCTATGCTGCCCCCTTCGGCCGGGTTCCAGAGAAATGCGACTCCTGTGTCCCGCAAAAGTGATCGCCGAAGGTGTGCCAGGAATGGTGCTCGCCACGGGAAAATCACCGAGACCAAATAGATTTTTAAAAATATCCTGTCCTCGTGAAACTTACATTCTGGTGGAAAAGATGCAAACAAATAAGATTATTTTCGAAGAGATCAGTGCTGTCGAGACAATAGAACAGGATAATGGGATAGAGAATGGCAAGGAGGAAGTGGGCCGCATTAGATGGAGTTTTTCTCCAAGATAGGTGTTTTGAGCTCATAACTATAAAAGGCGTGCAACCAGAGAAAAATGGGTTGAGGTCTCAGAGGCCCAACGAAGCAACAGAAACCAAGGGTGTCTGTGTGCTGCCCAATACAGTACTGGCTGTTGATGAGTTGAAATGTGGCTAGTTCCAAATGAGGTGTGCAATAAGTGTGAAATACGCACTGGATTCCATGACAATATGGAAATAAGAATGAAAAATATCTCATAAATACTTTTATATTAACCACATGTTCAAATGATAGTACTTTGGATATACTGGGTTAAATAAACTATATTATTAAAATTAATTTCATCTTTTAGTTTTTAAAAATGTGGCTATTAGAAAATATAAAAGTACCAGTGTTATATTTCTATGGGCTGAGGTAGCCTACACACAGAACTCATATCTAGTTCTCTGTACTTCTTACCCCATGTTTCCGCTAAGCCTATGGGTGTGGGAAACACAGAGGATGGTTCCCCCATAGGAGCTGCTAGAGAGCCCCAGAGGAAGGCCCCCCACCCTGGGAATATCTGCCTTCCTGCCTAGAATGACAAAAAATAATGCGTTGAGACCTCTGAGATTTCAGATCCACAGCATTGTTCAAATTCCCAGATTTTCTAAAATGGAATAATTTAAACTCTCTTTGGGTCAACAAAAATTTTCAACCTTTGATATTTTGATCTCTTGGGGGGTGGGGGAGTGTGATGCCCCTCAGACCTTAGGTCACACCATCTCTTATCGAACATTTTAATGGCCCACAGGAAGAGCACATTTTCATGAGACAGAATCGAGGGAAGGGTCTACATTAGGAGATGGTATGAACCCAAGTGGTGGGGTTTGAGGATTAATACAAAAGGATCTTGGGAAGTGAGAAATAGTAAAAAATAATAATATTAATAGCAAAAAAAGTGATTCATCTGGGGGAAATGCAAATGAATACATCTGTCACAGGGAAAATTAAAACACAGATGTTTGGGAGAAACTTGGGAAGTGCTTATGGATGTCTGCTTTATGGATAACATTTTTCCTGCAAAATAAATGTGTTTTTCAAGGCAATGAAAAATATTGGCCCCATTTGGGCACTGGCATGTCTTCCTTTCTCTATTTGACATGCTGATCACAGGAGATTTTCTGGGGTAATGAAAAGGAGCATGGACTTGGGAATCACAAACTTGGGTTAATATTGGTGGAACCATTTAACAGCAGAATGACATTGGGTGTGTCACTTCACTTATTCCTGAGCTTCATGTCTGTGTTGATTTAGGCAAACATTTTACAGAAGGAAAATGTGGTCGTGGAAGAACATACCCCAAAACTCAGTCAAGAAGTAGATTCTATTTCTCCTTTCCGTGAATATGAGTTGGCCCTAGTGGCTTTTTCTAAGAAAATATGACGGAAGTAATGTCCTTCCAAGGGTAGGTCATATGGTGTCAGAGCTTCTGCCGGTCTGCCTCTCTGTCTGTCTCTTTTTCTCTCTTGAACCTGCACTTTTCTGGCTCTCTCCACTCACTCGTCAGCTGCCATGGTTACCCAGGGGCTGCCATGTGGAGACATCACAGACAGAGAGAAGGAAGCCAGCTGTTCCAGCCCTACCCCTCACCCCAGCTATTTGTGTCTTTACAGCCCAAGTTCTGTAAGCAGAATAAATTAGTGTTATTGTTTTAAACCCTTGTTTTGGGGTGGTTTGTTATACACCAATAGATAACCGATAAGGAAATTACAAAGAAAGTAAGAAAACTTAACTTGTAACAATTGTTTTCTCACTTATTCCTTTAAAAAATATATATATATATATATAATTGATTTTTTACAGAGAGGAAGGGAGAGGGATAGAGAGTTAGAAACATCATTGAGAGAGAAACATCAATCAGCTGCCTCCTGCACACCCCCTACTGGGGATGTGCTCACAACTAAGGTACATGCCCTTGACTAGAATTGATCCTGGGACCCTTGACTCTGCAGGCCAACGCTCTATCCCCTGAGCCAAACCGGTTAGGGCACTTATTCCTCAAATAACTCTGTAAATTAGGTTCTAAATACACACACACACACTTTATACTTAACCTTCTTAATATCAGTTTCATCACCTGCAGAATGGGGACAATAACAGGCCCTTGCGTTGTCCTCAGAGTTGTTGGGAGAATCTAAAGAGATAATGCACCAAACAAGACTCTGTACATTATAAAAACGCACAGAATGTCAGAATTACATTTTTCATCATGTTCCAAGCAAGAAGGGCTCTAAGGGACATCTCTCCCATGGCAGATGACAATACAATAGCCCTGAAACTGTGAGATTCAAGCTGGAAAGGACTTCCATGAAAATAACTGATGATACAGACAGCAGATTATGATAATCATGTTGATAGCTTTGAAAACAGTCTCAAATATAAAATTTAGAATATTATTTTATATGTATTAGTCAGGGTAAGAAACCTACTGCTGTGAAACCCAACAAATATCAGAGGCTTGACACATTAAAGGTTTATTTCTTGCTCTCAGCACAGATGTTTAGAGGGGGTGGGGAGAGGGCTCCACTCCACATAGTATTCAGCGACCTAGGTTTTGCCCTCCCATGGATCCATGGTCTCTCGGTGCATCTGAGTTTCTCAGTTGGTCCTTTTCATCTATTGGCTGATAAGAGAAGAGAGAAGCCAAGCCATACTGGCCAGGCTAGAAGTTTAAGGCTTAACCCTTGGGGGGGGGGGGGGGAGGGAGAAGAGGGCGATGAGGATTTTTAAGATCAAACAAAGTGAATTATACTAACTCAGTTAACCTCTAGGCTACTTTTTAATAACAGGCCTTTGGCTTTTAGGAAGGGTTAATACTTTCAAATGGCTCCATGAGAAAGCTTCTGCGCCCATGGTTTTGCTGTTGAAGATACTGCCCATTATGCAACTGAGTGCTTCTTGTATAAGCAGTCTCATGACTGATTCCAGGTCCTCTGTGTTGAGTGCTAAGAGAACTTGCCTCTCTTGACCAAATGTTTCTTTTTCTTTTTTTTTGCCAGACAATGAACATTATAGAGCTTACTCTGCTCTCCATTTCTCCCTGGATATTCCTCAGAGTTGTTGGAAGAATCTAAAGAGATAATGTACAAAACAAGATAATGCAGAAAGCATGTGCCAAGCTCAGAAAGTACAGTCCTCCAAGTGGTGTCCATTTACCTGTCCTCTGAGTCAATCAATAAGCATTTATTATCTAGTATATATTAGATGCTAAGGATGCAGAAATAAAAGAAGCATTCTCTATCCTCAAGTAACTCAGTCTAGTGAGGAAGACCAACGAACAAAGAGACAATTCCATTAAAGTGTGATTGTGCCAGACACAATCCATTTGCTTCTCTAGATTAGTATCTACCCTTCACCACCCTGACAATCAGCAGGCTGAGCTGTAAGGTTTTTTAAACTCACTTCCTTGACCTCTGGCTTCTGGTCCATTTGGCCAGTGAGGAATTTTGGCATGAGATCCAGTAGAAGGGAGGAGAATAAGGCCAGGATAGTCATTCTCTTGCTTTTCTCTCTGTAAGGTTGCCTCAGTTACTATCAGGCAAAAGTCACTATGCTTCACCAGGTAAATTTTTTCCACGTGATTTCCTCTGTCCAAGCTTTGGTAACCACTCTCTCTCCTTGTCTCTTTGGACCTAGAGTTGGTGCCAGCTCCACTGTTACTAACCTGTGTTCCTGCCCCATCTCTTATGGTTTCCCTGAACCTCCTTGAATCATCCTCATTTGAATATGCCATCTCTTTCCTCTGGGACCCTGCTTGATAGCATAAGAGAGAGGAATCTCAGACTGCTGTGGAAACACAAAAGTCATAGCACTTAATTCAGATAAAGGCTAGGGATGGGAGGGGGGCGGGGCGGAAATCATAGGAGTGAGCCTGGGGTTTCAGGAAAGTTTCCTAGAGGAGCTGACATCCTAGTAAAAAACATGAAAGAAGACTAAGAGCAGAAAAAATGGTGGATGACGGGATGGTAAGGTTGGGAGATCCGGAGAGCATCTAGACAGAGGACAAGAGTGAGACAAAAATCACAGACACGAGAAAGATAATGGCTCATCCAGGCATCTATAAGTAGTAACAGGTCACACAATGAAATGGCAAGAAGTAAGAATAGAGAGGGGATGGGTCTTTTGCACCATACTCAGGTCTTGGATAAGAGTGGAAAGGTAAACCAAGCTAGATCTTATAGTCTTGTCCATTATGCTCAACACTTGGGTCTTCACTCTGAAGACTCTTTGATACTCAGGGTTGATTAATTTGGCACATCCTCAGAGATGGTGGGTAGAGGAAAACTATAAGATACTTTAAGGAAGTAAAAATTGTAGGACTTGGTACTTAAGAAAAAGGACAGAGGCAAGGCACTATCCAAAGTTTTAGTTGAGTGATGAGGTAGATATTACTGCCATGTAGACTGAAATACAGGTGGGCAAGCTGTTTGGGGGAGACCAAATGTCTTGGAGATCTGAAATCTGAGGTGCCCATGGGCATCTAGATGATGTCAAAGTATAGATGGGTACCTATGGGATAGACAGGGGTGATTGTGGTGTACACCAGGGTACCCTTAAGCATGAGGTAGGTGAGGTCACCTAGGAACAGGATATAAGACTAAAAAGAGAGCACTAGGGGCAGAACTCTTGGGAACAGAAACATATTAACCTAAACAAATACGGAGGAAAGTATGCCTGGGCAATAGCTATAGATTGCCAATTAGCCTTGTGAGCAGTTATGGTTTGCTTGTATTTCTTGGGGCTAGAATGGGAACCACTAATGTGTGGTGAATGAAAACCTCATTACTGAGTGCCTTGTATGCCTCCTGTATATATATTACATCGCGAATATTTGTTGTCTTCTCAGCTTAGTAGGTGATTAACTTCCTTATCTGGGCTTAACACGTCTTCTGGGTTTCATCCATCCCTTTTACTTTCTTGTTTTCTACAGCAAAATTTAATACTCACAAACAAAATAGCAAATGCACATTGCACACCTTCTTCTGAGCTGTGAGCTATTTAAAGCACCCTTCTGACCTCTTTTACCACCATTGCTCCAAAAACACAGCCTTTTTGTAGCACATGGGTGTACAGATTGGGGCTTCACCTTACCTGCCTGGCCCTCTGAACTGGAAGATTGTGGCGCCAGGTTTAAGACTCCATGGCATGGACCTTGCCTAACTCTCTTTCCCTCTGACTCAGTTTCTTTCCAGTTTTCATTTATTGGGCCTCATGGTATTGAATGTATCTCTAACCCTCATTAAGTCCTTCGTAAAAACAAGCAGGGAGTAAATAAAGACATACAAGTCACTGACCAGTATTTGAAAGGCCAGAGGAGATTGTAAGTATCTCGGGTTACAGGTTTACTTTTACCTTTAGTCTGATTTCTTTTAATGGTTGGCCCAATTTCTTTTAGGTTCTGACACTACCTGAAATGAAGGATTGGTAGCACTGAACAGCACTTAAAAAACTCATGGCCCAGAACATCAGCCGGGTTCCTAACTAAACGTACACAGAGCTGCCACTAGGCAGTGTAGACGTCACTCATTTTGCTGGTAATGCCAATTAGCACTCATGTAACCCGTACCCTTCCTCCCCATAGGGCTTTCCGCTATTGGATGTTAAGAGCCCTTAGCTACCAGACTCTGTTTCCCTTTGAGATACATAGATATGATGGGGAAGGAGAAGAGTGAAACATTCAAAAGTGTTTCTGTTTTGTCAAACTTAAAGCAAGACGGAAAAAAATCACCCAGAAAGAAGCACTCAACATTATTCATCCCTTAGAACTGGATGCACAAATTAGAGATAACATCTGAACTTACAGCCATGCTGATTGAGTGATGAAGTTATTTCCTGTGGCTTCCAACTTTTTTCCCTCTATGGTG
This sequence comes from Corynorhinus townsendii, assembly GCA_026230045.1. Classification (NCBI taxonomy): domain Eukaryota; kingdom Metazoa; phylum Chordata; class Mammalia; order Chiroptera; family Vespertilionidae; genus Corynorhinus; species Corynorhinus townsendii. The sequence goes on along the minus strand of JAPDVU010000005.1, from coordinate 146,392,217 downwards.
ACTAATGAACCTCTTTAGAACCACCCAGACTTAATACCAGTGATTTCTATTTGTTTTTCTTTCAGCAAAAATCATGGTAAAAATATTTTCAGTTGGTATCAAAATTCATCTTTTAAGGGCAGATAGGGATTAAATTTTACAGAAAATTCAATATCAGTGAAAGCCTTTAGGTAGGTGCCTTGGCATGGTTTCATGAACTGCAAAGTCCCATTACTCAAGCCAGTGAAGTGATTTACAGCTTTATTCATAGCAGTGTGGCAGGATTTATAGAAATATTGCTTTTTAAAAAAGATAAACTTGCTATAAATTCTTCCAGGAGGTTTTGTCAGTTTGAAGATTTGCAAATAGAGCGATAATCTTTGACCCTTTCAATGCTGTAGTCTCATAAATTTATACACCTATAAAATTGGTGATTTTTGATTATCTAGACTCAACAAGTACAATATTTTTGCTTTTCTAGACTCAATATACTCTTTAAAAAATTATATGAGAATAATTAGCCATTTTATTTCTTGCTTAAACATTTTCTGGATTTTTTTCTCTTAATTTTAAGAGATTCTGAGTTGATAAAAAATTTCTGAGGAAATACCTCTCAAGAACACTATATTGGGTTGTAAAGTATATGATTGTCTAATTACTATGCTGTATACCTAAAACTAATACAAAATAATATTGAAAGGCAACTAAAATTGAAAAATAAAATAAATGAAGTTTAACAACAGAATGGTGGTTACAAGAGGAGAAAGAGGTTGGGGAGAGGGTGCAGTGGGTAAAGGGCTCTAATCCTATATAATAAGAGGGTAATATGCAAATAGATTGAACAGCAGAACTGAACAACCAACCAAAGTGTAATATGCTAATGATATGCTAAGGCTGCTCAACCGCTCACTATGATGCGCACCGATCACCATGGGGCAGACAGTCAACTGGCCGACCAGTCGCTATGACTTTCACTGACCACCAGGGGGCAGATGCTCTGACCAGTAGGTTAGCCTGCTGCTGGGGTCCAGCCTATTGGGACTGAGCGAGATGGGCCAGACACTCCCTGGAGCCCTCCCATGGTCCCTCCCTGGCCCGATTGTGCATCGGTGAAGTCCCTCAGCCTGGCCTGAACCCTTGCAATCCTGGACCCCTCGGTGGATGTCAGAGAGCCGGTTTCAGCCTGATCCCACAGGCCACTCCCCTTGGGAGGGTGTCAGACATAGGGCTCATGGCTGGAGAGTGCTGCTGCGGCAGCTTGAGCCTTTCCCAATTAGGACTGATTGGGTGCAAGCCAGTGGCAGGCACAGTGGGGCGGGGATGAGCGGGAGTGGCAGGTAGAAGCTGCAGGCGGCATTGGACGTGGGTTTTGGCCAATCCATGCAGACCACCCAGAGGGACCCCACCCATGCACGAATTCGTGCACCGGGCCTCTAGTCTATATATATAAAAGGCTAATATGCTAAGTGTCTGACCATCTGACCGGTTACTATGATGTGCACTGACCACCAGGGGGCAGACCCTCAATGCAGGAGAGGCTGAGCTGCAGTAACTTGGCAGTGGTGATTCTCAGGTGATGCACCCCAAAACCAGAGAGGATGGAGCCCGATTCCTTGCAGGGCCACGTGATTTCACCTTTGGCTGTGGGTTATTTTGTTGCTGGGGCTCTGCTGGCCCCAAATCTGATTTACTGCACACTTGTGTTTGTGTTTCACACCCTGTATGACAGCAACTTTGCAGAGTGCCCTGGTGGTCAGTGAAAGTCATAGCGACTGGTTGACCAGTTGACTGTCTGCCCCATGGTGGTCAGTGCACATCATAGTGAGCAGTTGAGCAGCCTTAGCATATCATTAGCATATTACACTCTCGCACTCCGGGACCCCTCAGGGGATATCAGAGAGCTGGTTTTGGCCCCATCCCTGGAGGCCAGGCCAAGGGACCCCACCTGCTGGAGGGACCCTGCTCACTCTGCAGACGCAAGGGAGGGACCGCAGGAGATTGGCTCCAGGGTGTGTCCGGCCCATCTTGCCCAGTCCCACACCACCAGCCACCTTCTAATTAATTTCCTTTCAGTGGAAAGGAAATTGTAATATACTAGTGCCCGAATCTGTGCACCGGATCACTAGTATATTATAATGGAAGGAAACTAACTTTGAGCAGGGAACAGGTAATAGAGCACACAGATGTCAAATTAAAATGTACTCGTAAAGAGTATATACTGTTATTAACCAATGCTACCTCAATAAATTTAATTTAAAAAGAATACTATAGCCCAACTGGCATGGTTCAGCAGTTGAGTGTTGACCTATGAACCAGGAGGTCATGGTTCCATCCACAGTCAGGGCACATCCTCAAGTTGCAGGCTTGATCCCCAGTGTGGGGCCTGCAGGAGGCAGCCGATCAATGATTCTCCCTCATCATCTCTCTCTCTCTCTCCCCCCGCCTTCATCTCTGAAATAAATAAAAATGTATTAAAAGAAAAAAGAACACTATACTGGGTTTATACCACTGTAGAAATCCAGACTTACATCTCATAGGTTAATGCTCCTCATTCATTTAATTATTTATTGAGTGATAAGGACAATGGTGAATAAGACAGATCCAAGGAGTTTATGATTTAGAAGTAGGCACATTTTGTATTTCTTTAGATTCTTCTTAAATAAAAGATCTACTTGTATTTTTTTTTCTCTGAAATGTCTTGTTTAAGTTTCCCAGAAGAAATTCTCCAAATGGAGCTCTGCAACCACAATCAACAAAAAAACTTCTTGACCAAGATTACTGAAAAAGGCCTAATAAATGAAAACGCATTGCTCACCTCTTCTGCATACCTCTACTCCACTCCCTCTCCAGCATTTGGTGTTGTCACTGTGTTGGCCATTCAAATAGGTGCGTAGTGGAATCTCGTTGTTGTTTTAATTTGCATTTCCCTGATGACATATGATGTGGACACCTTTTTATATGCTTATTTGCCATCTATGTATCTTCTTTGGCGAAGTGTCTGTTAAGGTCTGTTGCCCATTTCTAAAAATCTGATTGCTTATTTGTTTTGTTTGTTTTGTGGATTACTATTTCCCTGTCTGTGTTCCATGGAATTTAGTTCCTTGACAGGTGTATTCTGTGGGAAAGAGTGGTCTATAGTCAGATGACCTTGGGGAATTTAAAAATAAGCAGAGCTGCCCTAGCCGGTTTGGCTCAGTGGATAGAGCATCAGCCTGTGGACTGAAGGGTCCCGAGTTTGATTCAGGTCAAGGGCACATGCGTTGGTTAGGGGCTCGTCCTCGGTAGGGGATGTACAGGAGGCAGCCGATCAATGATTCTCTCTCATCATTGATGTTTCTGTCTCTTTCTCCCTCTCCCTTCCTCTCTGAAATCAATAAAAATATATTAAAAATAAAATAAAATAAGCAGAGCTAAATGGTTTTGCCTCAGCACAACTTCTCAGACCTTTAATATCCTCATGTGTGGGTGGTATTCCAAGTCCAGGATTGGGGGGGCCAGGTTGTTGGACCCCATTTCGCCAGGACCATGGGAACAGCTGGGAACACCAGGTGCTGGCAAACTACTTTTTGTGTCCTTCAGCTCCATTGTTCTGCATATAACCATATGGATACATTTCTATTTATGTGCTATTTCTAAGTGAATTTAGGTGGATATAAATATAGGTTATGCCACTCTCTCAAAATTATGCCTGTATGTACCAGAGTAGTCCCAAATTTGAAAACTTACTGTTAAAAGTATTAACCAATCCTGATGTCCTGTTTCCTCCATGAAAATTTCCCTAATATTTATGGTCTACATTGGTCTTTCTTCTCTAAACTACTTTGACCTTTCGCTCCTTCTATGCAATTTACCCCCATAAATGCGTTCCCTTGTATAGTCTTCGTTATTCTATGTTCCATGATCTCATCTCTCAATACAAGTTTTCTTCTTGTATTTGAGTGTCCTACATATGGCTTTTAATTAAAACTATCAGATAATTGTTTCTTTTCTAGGTTTGCCTGCCTTCTTTTATCCCCCATGCCCTTCCTTCTTCCTGCTTCCTTCTTCCCTCCCTCCCTTCCTCCCCCCACCCCCTCCCTCCCTTCCTCCTCCCTTTCCTCCCTCCCTCCTTCCCTCCTTCCCTCCCTCCCTCCCATTTTTCCTTCTTTCATTTTGATTAAATATATGTTAATTGAAAGCATAACAGTTCTGTTTTCAAAATGGATCACAATACTGCTAAATTACATCAGCTGGCTTCTTCTAATATGTACTGTGAGCTGTTTAAGCACATGAATGCACAGGTGTTCATAAGTGCAAACTTTACAGCACCTTTAAATTATGCTTTGTGGCAATCTTTCCAAACACCCACAGCTTGTACATCTGCCAAAAAGCAGAGCAAAATGTATTTAATGAAGACTAAGTGCATTGTATTTTGACAGTGGAATAAACCATTTGAAAATATGATTGCAGCAGGACAGACGTATAAGCAGCATTGCAAATATTTAACATATCATGGCCTGCCATTCGAGGGATTTGTGGTGTTAAATAGGATTAGTCAGGCTGATTTCTCAGTATTCTGATTACAATGCAGAGGCAACCAAATATTTGTTAAAATCTGTCATGAGGGAAACCCAGGGCTTTCAATCTTCTAACTAGCAAGATCTGGAAGTTCTGCACAAATGAGTAACCTAGAAACGGGAGCAACCAAAATACCTGAATTGAAAATGATTCACCTGATTGGGAAAAATCCAATACATGCTTTTACCAGGGATAATCACTTTCAAAAGGAATTGCAAAATGTACTAAACATCATTCAACTGGCATTTAAAACAAGTGAGTTTCACAAAGACTGTTTTAAAACAAACGAATTGCAAAATTTTATCCAGAGTGGAATTGAGAGTGCTTTTGAAATTCTTGAAGGTGAGTACTACTGTGATGTCATCCAACATACCACAGATTACATTTAATTTATAGTATAAGCATCTTCTTAAAATCTCTGCAGTATGGCTGAATTAGCTGTCAGAGAAACCACAGAATTAACACCCTCTTCAGTTGCTGCTACCATAGTTTTCTTTAAAATAATTGTTCACGCCCGGCCGGAGTTGACTCAGTTGGTTGAATGTCTTCCTGTGCACCAAAAGATTGCTGTTTAGTTTCCGGTCAGGGCACATTCTTGGGTTGTGGGTTTGATCCCCAGTAGGGGCACATACGGGGGCAGGAGGGAGGGTGGCAGGCAGAGAAGGGAGAGGGATGGCAGCTGATCTGTTTCCTTCTCTATCTCTCTAAAAATTCAATAAAAACATATTCTCAGGTGAGGATTAAAAATAAAATAATTGTTCACAATTTTGTGTTGAAGGACAATTTCAAGTGTAAGGATGCGCCAGATACTCCCTCCCAGCCCCCCAAAGCTTTTCATCGAGTTATTGAAAACATGATGTTTATCCTGGAGCAAGGCCATTAATTACATACTGTACCTGAAAATAGACAGCAAGATGTTGCCTTGTGCAAGGACATCCCTCAACAGTTATAAGCATGCAAATAACTGAATAAAGCATTTGTTAATTGGCATTGAAGGGCTATGCTTCGCCTGTTAAGATAATAGGGATGTGACCTCAAAGAGCCACTTGTGAGCAGCTGGCAATGGCAATTTCAATCAGCCTCTCCGGTTGTGTGTAGATGATTTTCCACTGTCCCGCATTCTTTGTGAGGCACTCACAGTCATGGGATGTGGTCAACCCTTCATTTTAACAGGCAAGCCTGTGAATGACCTTTTACTTTAGTTTATGCTTTGGTCCCACAACGAGAGCATTGTGGTGAGTGCGGTAGACACCCAGTTCGTTCCCCGTGTCACCTCTTGCAGAGTCATGCTTGATTGGCAGTTATGACTGCTGAGAGCTTATCTTTTGCTGTTTTATGTTTTCTTGCACGAAACACGTATTTCAGTCCCACAGGCCAGACACGAGGAGCGACTTCCTTGGAGCTGAGGTTGCTGCTGACAGTGCTGAGGCTGGTTTGGTTAAACATTAAAGTAATGACATGACCTCGCCATCTGCACAGTTTGGGTGAGTCTCCCAAAAAATGGTGATGTCATTTAACATTGTGCATGAAACCGGCCCAGCTCACATCGAGATACAGGTGACAGACAGAGACTTGGCCCAGCTCAGATCGGGACCCAGGTAACAGACAAGAGACTTGGCCGACAGCAGTTGCCCTATATCTAAATTCAGCTGAGCATTTGGAATGCTCAGGGCCCACTCAAGAATGCAAATAATCCTTCCCACTAATATTTACAGGGTAAACTAAGATTGTTCGTAGAGTATTAAATTTGACAGTAAAATAGTAATCGAGTTTTCAGATTAATTTAAATAGGCTAATTGAAATAAGTGGATATTCAAGTACTGGACAAAAAGCTATTCTTAAAGTAATAACTAAAATTTCTATTGGTAGTTCATCTCATGGTAAAATTCCTGAATATGCAATGAACCTAAAGCAGTCATATGTGTGGGGGGAAAAAAAAAATTTTTTTTTTAATTTAAAGTTATCAAGACTGCATTATAAAATTTACAAAAACCTCCATTAAAAAAAAAAAGGGGGGGGGATAGTAGGGCAATATCATGTAAGGAAAAATATCCTATAAGTAAATTACATCTAGAAAATTTTTACTTTACCAAATTAAGGTTCATTTGCAATGCTAACAGCAAGACGGCCATTAAAAACACACATGGTGTCTAAATAAGACAAAGGAAAATCGTTTGAACAAAAATAAAAAGGATCCCAAATCAATTATATAGAAAAGATTCCTTTATTAACTTGTGGTCGAGAATATATTTGTATATTTTCAGAAAACAACCCCAAGACCAGATGGATTCCTGCAACAGAGAGGAATTGACAGGAGTGCTCCAACCACAAAGACAAGAGGCAAAAACAGTCCAGAGATGGAAGACGCTGACAACGCCTTGCCATGGGAGCAGTCAGCAGCTGTGCACCGCTGCAGGTTGCCTAGGACCAAACCAGAGAGGGTCGGACCTGCATTGCCACCATGTGCCCACCATCCAGATATCACTGCTGACATGTACACATAAGGAACTGTTGGACATTGAAATTGGGACTCAAACATTTTTTTGTTTTGTCTTGTTTTGTTATTATATGTTTATTTCCAGTCTGCAAAGGCAAAACTTTTTAAAGGAAAGAAATGGTGGGAAAAAGATACATAGGCAAAGAAGCATTGAACAGACTGTCAAACTACATTGGGAAGACAGGGGTGGTTGGGCGAGGAGGGCTGTAAGAGACCAACCGAAGGACTTGTACGCATGCATATAAGCACAACCAATGGATATAAGACACTGGGGTGGGGGGGGAGGGTGGGCAGGTGAAGGCATGTCCTGGGGGGTAGGGGAGGTCAGGGGGAGATCAAAGGGGGGAAAAAAAGGAGACATATGTACTACTATTTGTAATACTTAAAACAATAAAAATAAAATAAAATTAAAAAAAAAAAAATAAAATAAAATCACCAAGATGAGTTGTTTCAAAAAAAAAAACAAAACAAAAAAAAAAAACAAAAAAAAAACATTGTGCATGAGAAAATGAAGGGTAAAAAGATGAAAGGAGGTGTCTTCCTGGGCAAGAATGGTCACTGGGTCAAGGAAATCCGCAGTGGCTCAGCCACCTCAGTGCAGAGGTGGCTGATAACTCAAGAGGCTTGAGGGGGGTTTGGGGTGGAATGGGGGTGGGGGAGAGGGAGAGAGAGAGGGCAACAGGGCATGGGCCTCATGTCATACCACAAGTCCTTACACAGCTGCATGTTGGCACCCCTTCTGTGAGAGTTCGTCTTATCAAAGGCTTGGCCTTGAATCTAGTTGGTGCTCTATTGGGAAGCACACATTCATCTTCCAGGCCCCAGATACCTCCCTCTCCTTGCTTTTCAGATGGGAGTCGGGCCCTGAGCCTGATCTTGGGATGGCAGCTCTGACCCTCGCCTAATCTTGCAAGGCCTTGCTCCCAGGAGAGGAGCATGTTCATGGCCCTGGGATGGTGCTGGGATGTCCCCCCAGGCTCCCCTTTAGGAATGAAGGACTAATGATTCCAGCTGCTGGGAGTGCTCCTGGCAGAAAGCCCTTAGCTATCAGCCCCCTGGGGGACTCCTGGTCCTCGCTGGGGTGAGCAGCACACAGTGACTGCTGGAAATGGGGCACAAAGACCCATTCATCCTTTGCAGGAACTTGGGACCACCCTGAATTGTTATCCCAGTCTCAGACCTCCTGGTGGAATTTTCTATAGCCTTTGGCTGCTCAGCTTCACTCTTGGCCCAATTTTATTTCCTGCCCTTTCTTTCTTCAGGTGTTGATCCCCAAAGCAACTGAACCCCTGCAGGCTTATCTCCTCAGCTCAGAGTCCCAGGAATCCAGACCGTGCATACCTCTGTACGTGGGCCTCCAGGACTTCTGAAATGACAACCTCTGCTCATCTGGTTGAATGTGTTCAGAGCCACCTGGATTCTCTTGCAGGGCTCTGCCACCCTCTTTCCAAGTATTTCTTTAAAAATTATTTTTCTATTGATTTTTAGATAGGAGGGAGAAGAAGAGAAAAATGGAAACATCAAAGATGAGAGAAAAATCATTGACTGACTGCCTCCTGCATGCCCCCTGCTGGGGACTGAGCCTGCAACCTAGGCATGTGCCCTGACCAGGAATTGAGCCATGACCTCCTGGTTCATAGGTCGATGCTCAACCACTGAACCATGCCGGCTGGGCTCTGAGTATTTCTTGAAATGAGACTGAATTCTGCAGCTTTAAATATGTGGAAGAGGTACATTTATTGAGGTTTCATATTATAAACTTAAGGAAGCTTTCCCCCTTGCATGAAAGCAGAGATTATATTTCTATGGCTGAGAGGCCTTGATGCTGTATTACAGCTCTCTGTTGTTATTTTTGTCCCAGTTTCCTTCCAGTTATATTGAGAACCCACTGCCTTTTCTGGAGGGACAAGATGATCCACCTCCGTTGACTTTTAGCTGCTCCTGCTCAGCCTGGCTGCTCTGGTAAACAAGCATTCTCAAGTTCAGGAGATACGAGATAAAATACCATATGAAGAGATGGAATAAAAGATTGCTTAACAGCAAAACTGCACTGACCACAATTTTATCTTTTCCAAAATGAGCTGGAAGGTGCCATGAAATCTTGAAGAATTATGAGCATCTTTTACAGAGATTTAGAGGTGCCGAGAGATCACTAAAACCTGCTGCAACGCAACGTAGCGAGTGAATGCCTGCTGCCTGGGTGGTCTTGTCTCTGTGTTTAACTTGGGCATGAAGTGCAGAGAGATTGGCTAGCTGGATGTAGGGTTCTAGTTTCACCCAAAACTTTTGTGGGATCTGGGTATGCCACTTGCCCACTTTAGACCTCTGTTGTCACTTTGGTGAAGACAGGGAGTTAGGTGGAATGTTGCTATGGACTAAATATTTGTACTCTTCCCCAAATGTGTAGGTTGAACTCTAGTGCCCAGTGTGATGATATTAGGAGGTAGGGCCTCTGGGAGATGATTAGGTTATAGGATGGAACCCTCCCAAATAGGATTCATGTTCGGATAAGAGAGATCTGGGAGAACTTCCTCTCCTTCCACTGTGTGAGGACACAGTAAAAAGTTGGCATTCTGGCCCTAACTGGTTTGGCTCAGTGGATAGAGCACCGGCCTGTGGGCTGAAGGGTCCCAGGTTCGATTCTGGTCAAGGGCGTGTGCCTTGGTTGCGGGCACGTCCCAGTGGGGGGTGTGCAGGAGGCAGCTGATCGATGTTTCTCTCTCATCCATGTTTCTAGCTCTCTATCCCTCTCTCTTCCTCTCTGTAAAAAAATCAATAAAGTATATATTTTTGTAAAAGTTGGCATTCTGTAACCCACAAAATGGCCTTCACCAGAACCCCACCATACTGGCGCCCTGATCTTGGGCTCCCAGCCTCTAGAACTGTGAGCAAAACATGTGTGTTGTTTATAAGCCATCCAGTCTATGGTATTTTGTTACAGCAGCCTAAACAGACTGAAACAGTTGTCAGGCTCTATGTCTACCATTTCTCACAAAGTTTGCTACATCAGAAAAATCCTATTAGGGTCCTTAATGTCCGGTGGTTTGGGTGAAGGGTCTCCCAAAGTCTTCACCTTCCACGTTATTCTCAGGAATAGATTCATGGCTCACCTCTTTGCTGGCATCTCCCTCGAATGATGGATAAAACCACCTACTTATTCACAGTGTTTCCCCTTGGAGTGTTCATGTTTATTTGTTCTGCCATAGAATGTTGTTTTGAACTCCCAAGAAGGAAAAGTAAAACAAGAAAATAAAATCTCATTATTTTTTAGTGGGAGTTGTTCACGTTATAAACACAGATGGCTTCCGCAGTTAGATGCTGCATCTTAAATCTCAGCTCCATCCCTATATAAAAACAGGCCAGTTACTGATGTCAGCTACATCTCAATTTTCTCTTGAGGAAAACATGGGCATATATTGAATGTCAACTGTAATTGAAAAATAAATATTTTTTTAAATATTTAAAAAATGGGGACAATAATTAGTATCTACCTCATAGAGTTTTAAATGTGTATATAGCTTGGTGCCTGGCACATAGTAGGGCTCAACGAATATAGATTTTACTTTTCTTATTTGATCTGTGATATCATAGCCATCACATAAAATTATGAGAAGCTGGCTGATTACTATGATAGTGATATAATTACAATGAAAATAGTACTTACAATTAAAAGGCATCATTTAGTCTTAGACAATACCTAAATCAGTACCCTGTATCTCATGTTAGCAATATGACCTGGCATTGACTCTAATATGATGGTCTGGAAAAAAAAGGATAACAATCGAATTGATAACAATTTATGAGTTCAAAATTCAGTCCTCAGCAAAAATAGAATAGTACAGATTTCTCACATACTCTACGTTCCGAGGAGGGAAAAAATAACTCCGAGAGGAAAAAGGACAAAATAGTGTAGGAGTGTTTCAAAGTGGGCTAGGAAAGAAAAGTTTCCTGGTTGCTCCTTTGAAGTTCAATCGAAATGAGTCTGTTTCCTACCCAAGAAACGAAGGCATGGTTTGCAGTGTATGTTAAATTTTTGCTAAAAATATGTAGCTAAGAGAAAGCCAAGGAAATATTTTCATGGAATAGAAGCCAACTTTGCTGTTGTTGTGTGAGTGGCAATGCTATGTTTTTATTCTTGCCAACCAATAACCAAAATCTAGAGTCTCAATACACATTCCCATTCAATGACTACCACCTTATCTCTGGTCTTCAGGGAGATGAATGTTGAAAGTAGCAGGATCCCTGAGGAGAAATGATTTTTTTCCTCCAGTTGAGGAATGTATTTCACTGATGGACAATCATGAGGTTACATTCAGTGTTCACTTTTTTCCACTTGAATTTAAGCTCCACTCTTCTTGTCAGTCACATATGAATATAAACCAGACCACCTGACTCATTCTCCCTTGTATAATTGGAGCTGAGGTGAGTCTGTGCAGTGGGGTGATCAGAGCACATGTTCAGAATCAGATACACCAGGATCTAATTGTGCTGCCTCCTTGTACTCCAAGACTCAGTTTCCTCCTTCATCCAGTGTGAGTAATAATAATAATACCTATCTCATGGGATTCTTGTGAGAATGAGGGAGGTCATGTATGGGTATGAGTTCATTTGAGAGGTTGTGTAAGTAGTGGTTAAGGCTCTGAAGATTTCAGTTGCCGGAACCTGAGTCCCATCTCCATCACTTCATAGTTATATGGTATTAAAGACACTGGGGTTGGGGGCTTTATCAATAAAATGGGGATGTTAACCTAAAAATAAAAGACCAAAGTTAGGCAGTAGGCATTTATTTAAGATAAAAAAAAATAGCTATTTGGGAAGTACTGATTTAGGCAGAAGCCCAAATGGTATTCTAATTGGGAGGCAAAGTCAAGGGGATTTATGAGAAAGGGAAGAGGAACAATTACATCAATAGAAGAAAGGCATTTCTATTGGTGCAAAGCTAACACAGTGACATTAATTCTAAAGGATGTTTTTAATTTTCAATCTGATAGTTACAATATCTGTTTTCTTGTTATCTTTGCAAACAGTTCTTTGGGACATAATGTTGCTTTAGGTCCAGTCCAAAGGTTATTTTGCCCTCTTTTTAACATTCCAAAGATTTGAGGCATTAGACATGCAAGGCAGTTCCTCTGGAATGGCAGCTCCAACTCCAAATTTTAAACTGGCTCCTTTTAATATATATTTTTTGTACAGAGATAATGATAGTTGATACCCCCCAACAGGGTTAGTTGAGATGATTAACTGAAATATTACATGATAACAACTAACATGTGCTAGGAGTATTTCTTTTTGATCTTCTCTATTGAGACGTCCATATTTCTTTAGTTTTTTTTTATCATAAGGATTATTTTTTAACCCCTGAAAGTGCCTTAATTTTTCCTCATTCTGAACTCCTGTAGTAATTTCTCTTACCTCTCTTAAAGCACTTATCTCATGGGATAGTTCCTTTTATGTGTCAATGTGGCTGGATATAGTTAATCAGTCAAACACAGATCTACGTGTTGTATGAAGGCATTTGTGGATATGGCTAACATCTGTACTCATCTGGCTTAAGGTCACTGATACTGCCCTGGATTGTGTGGGTGGACCTCATCCAGTCATTGAGGCCTGAAGAGAAAAAAACGAGGTTTCTTGGAAAAGAAGAAATTCTGCCTCCAGATTGCAGCACCAACTCCTGCCTGAGTTCCCAATCTGCCAGCCTGCCCTACTTACAGACTTGCCAGTCCCCATGCCACCTCCTGCAAATAAATCATAAATCTCTCTCTCATATATATATATACACAGAACCCCTAAGAGGAGAATCTATTGGTTTCATTTCTCTGGAGAACCTTGACTCACACATCCCACCCTATGCCCACCTTATTTCCTTTGTATGGCATTTCAGTTGTATGCATCATTGAACTCCACTGGAAGCTGCTGGAGGGCAGAGCATATGGATCTTTGTAACAACCTCCTTAGTGCCTAGGATTGTATCTGGTAGATACAAGTCACAACCTTGCCTGTCCCCTGCTCAGCCCTTTTCATTTGGGTCTGTACAGTATTTTTCAAAATTAGTTGCCAATTTTTTAAGAAAGAATATTTCTCATAAAAATTTGAGAATTTGACTTTTCTTATAAATTAAGTAGCTTTGAAAACACAAAGCTCATATGCCTTTATCACAACAATTGGGTAGAGTTCTTTGAGGGCTGTTTGCCTAAATAGGGCTGTTATCCAGTATACCTGACTATAGACATCTGTGTTTGCCAACCCTTGATGTTTCATAGGCATTTGTTATATAAAGAAGGGAGAGAGAATTGGGGATTCCTTTAAATTTGTGTGATTTTTATTGGAATTTCTCATTTTATTTTGAAAGTTGTCCTGGCTCAATGATTTGCAGGATTTATGAGATTATCATCTATGATCTTTTTAGATACCTATCATCTATTTAAATTAAATAACCTAATTATTTATAACACCATTTTAATTAAATAACCTAAATTTTTATACTACCTGAATTCCAGAGGGAGGAAATAAATACTAGAATGTTAGATTGGGGACAAGACCTTGAACGTAAACTTCCAGCAATGACAGGTTGTGACAGTGGTTTGGCCCATGTCTTCTGAGTGAAACCAAAGCCTTGACTGAAATGAACTGTTCATGGAAAACACAGATACGTTTTTATGGCATCAAGTAGATTTAAAATTACTGGAAAAAACTTGGAAGTCCTTAGAGTTCAATTCCCTTTAGAACAGCCATTTCTCAGTTTCAGTTTGTTTTCAACTTCTGTCTTATTTGCCTTGCTCCACTGTGCTTAGGAAATGATTCTGAAGCTTCTTCTGATTCGTTTCAAATTAGAACGAGACTGAATTAACCTCCCTACATAGAACCACTATGCTCTGGGTTCTGTGAAATGATTTAATATCGAGTGAAGTTATATTTTCTGAAGCTAAGAATTTGAGACTCTTTATTAAAGCATGCAGCTGCTACCATTTCAGGCCTGTGTGAATGCATTATGGGCAATTCAAAGACAACAGTGAGCTGGCAGCATCCTATCTAATAAAGGGGGAATATGCAAATTGACCATCACTCATTCACAAAGATGGATGCACCCATAGCTGAGGCCAAGTTCCCATAAGGAGCCTTAACGAGCAATCAGCAGGGACCTGAGGCTACACCCTCTCCTGACCCTGTGGGGCTTGACAGGGGACCTCAAGTTGCGCTTCCCATCCTGGTGCGGGGCTAGGGGACCTCAGGCTGCTCCCTGCCCCCCCAGCACCAGGCCGGGGGACCTCAGGCTGCGCCCCCCTGCCTGATTGGGCTTGACAAAGGACCTCAGGCCGTGCCCCCCGCCCAGCGGGGCTTGACGAGGGACCTGAGGCTGCACTCCCCCTGCCGGTGGGGCTTGACGGGGGATCTCAGGCCATGCCCCCCACCCAGCGGGGCTTGCCAGGGGATCTCAGGCCATGTCCCCCACCTGGTGGGGCTTGACGGAGGACCTCAAGGCACACCCCCCGCCCCGGTCTGGGCTGGGGGACCTCAGGCCATGCCCCTCATCCTGGCACCAGGCCAGGGGATCTGAAGCTATGCCCCTGCCTGGCAGGGCTTGACAAGGGTGGAACTGGCCTGGTCTGGATCTAGCCCAATGGGGGGGGCCTGGCCGGGTTTGGGTCTCATGAGATTTTGAGGTGCATGTGGGTGGGCAGGGACTTGACTCTGTGTCCCATGGTGAGCCCCAGACTCTGTCAGGAGGAATGCTTTCATATACATTTTACTAATTTTCTTTCATATCTGACACTTCTATTATAGAGAAAGGGCAAATAGCAATATTAAATTATTTCCTCTAATTAATCCCCTTTTAATGTGCACGAATTTCATGCACCAGGTCACTAGTAATAAAATAGAAGAAGAAGAAGAAGAAGGAGAAGGAGAAGGAGAAGGAGAAGAAGAAGAAGAAGAAGAAGAAGAAGAAGAAGAAGAAGAAGAAGAAGAAGAAAAAGGAGGAGGAGGAGGAGGAGGAGGTGGAGGAAGAGGAGGAGAAGAAGAAAGAAGCCCTAACTGGTTTGGCTCAGTGGATAGAGCATTGGCCTGTGGACACAAGGGTCCCAGGTTCGATTCTGGTCAAGGGCATGTACCTTGATTGCGGGCACATCCCCATTGGGGGGTGTGCAGGAGGCAGCCGATTGATGTCTCTCTCTCATCGATGTTTCTAACTCTCTCTTCCTCTCCCTTCCTCTCTGTGAAAAATCAATAAAATATATTAAAGAAAGAAGAAGAAGAAGAAGAAAGAAAACTACCTGCCAACAGCTGTGGAGGGTGAACTAACAGGAGATGGAGGGCGGAGCTGTGGACTCAGGGACAGTGGAGGTGGGACTATCTTTAATCAACTCAGCAGTTCTTTTTCTTTTTTGAAAGTGATATTTTATTTAGTCATTTTTGTTTACAAAATTAACATCCTTGCCCATGAGCTTCTTCTAGAGTGGGCTCCTGGGGAGCTTTTGCTTCTTTTTTGTACGGCTTTTTCGAGTTGGCTTAGGCAGAATTCTCCTCTGAGTGACCAAGACAGCGTGCTTCCCACTGAACTTTTCCCCCAACTCTTGTACCAGCCGGACTTCGATTTTCTGGAAACACTTCAGTTCCTGAGGAACAGGAACAAAGATTATGCTAACTTTGCTACTGCCACCAACTTTAATTTCCTTGACCATTCTGTTATTCAGCTCCCCTAGCTGGGCCTTGACGTCTGAGTTCATATCCAGCTCTAGCAGAGGCTGGGAGATGTTGGACTTGAACTCGTCCTACTTCTCACTGTTGAGCTTCTCGATCTTGGTGCTTTAACTGAACAGGGCCTTCTCCTTGATGAGCGCCAGCCTGGGAAGAAGCCTAGGCCCACTAGAACTCATCAAATACCTCAACTCAGTCAACTTGTAATCAAGCCTCACTGGGCTCGTTACTGGGGGCCTCTTCCCCACCTCTTTGGCACCTCTAGGATAGGATGGCAGAGAAAGAAATGGGTTCCACATGGAAGGAGCTGCGAAGGACCACAATGGGACTTTATTGACCATCTAGGGCAGTGGTCGGCAAACCGCGGCTCGCGAGCCACATGTGGTTCTTTGTCCCCTTGAGTGTGGTTCTTCCACAAAATACCACGGCCTGGGTGAGTCTATTTTGAAGAAGTGGCATTAGAAGAAGTTTAAGTTTAAAAAATGTGACTCTCAAAAGAAATTTCAATCGTTGTACTGTTGATATTTGGCTGTTGACTAATGAGTTTGCCGAACAACTGATCTAGGGAGATGTGTAGAGCTGTGTGATAGTGGCAACAATTTTAATTATGAAATGATGGAGTTAATAGGCTTGTTTAGAAAGAAACTATAGTTAGTTGTTGCTGGTTCTACCCTGTCCCCTCAGTCATACCATTTTAACACATGCTATCTCTAAGCATAGTATCTCTGCCTGCAGGCTTTCTCTGTGTACTCTACACAGTAGGACAGAAGACCCTGGGAGTAATGCATGCAGCCCTCCCAGAAGCATTCATGGGAAATGGTGTGTAAGTACCCTGGTTCCATCACCCTGGTGGAAGAAGATAACTCTGAGGCACAAATTCTGTTCTGTCCCCTACACTTCCTCAGCAGGATCAAGCTCCAGTTGCCTACAGCAGTAACTGGCTCAAGAAAACATGCTTTATTGGCCTCCTTCCCTTCCCAGCTTTACTTCTCCACTCTCTGACTGGGGTTTTTGGGACCCCCTCCCTAATAGATTGCTTGCACTTGAATCCTTGTCTCAGGGACTCCTTCAGGGGAATTCAAACCAGAATAACATCTATTTTCCAGAAGCTTCTCCCTTGTCTGTGGAATTGACTCATTTAAAAAGAAGTTTGACGGAGTGCCTACTTGATGCCAAATTGCTGAGCTAGATGCTGGAAAGACAGCAGTGAATAGAAATAGATTCTGTTCCCTAGAGCAGTCTGTCCCATAGTAGTATAAAGTGAGTTATATGTGTAATTTCATTGGGGGGCGGGGGGAAGGGAAGAAAGAAAGGAACCCAATATAGCCAAAATACTATCGTTTCAATGTGCACCAGGCCTTTAAAATCCAGAGTTCACTTTATATTTGCAGCACCTCTGTATCTGACCTAGCCACATTACAAGTGCTCAGTAGCCCCATGTGCCTAGAGAACAGCCCAGCTCCTGAAGCGTAGTCCTGTGAGCATGAGAAAGGAGCAGGCCACCTAAGAGGCGATAACACAGTACGAGACTGCTCACCTACACTAGTGGCTTTCCAACGTGGTATGTACGTGAATTGCCTAGAGAACTAATAAAGAGCACAGAATCCAAGGCTCATGGAAGTAGGAAAACCTGGAACTGTGCATCTTCACCAGGTTCCCCAGGTGACCCTGACACACAGCAAAGTCTGGCAACCACTGCCCTTCCTCACCCCAAACCTAATCTTCTCCCTCCTAGTTCTTCAGGCAAGTGTAGGGGAGGAAAAATAATCTTCCCTTCACCCTTCTAGGTTCTTGGCTGAGTCACACTGTAAGACAAGAGATTAACAAGAGAAAAACAAATAGAAGCTTAGTAGTATGTACCTCCTGGAGACTTGGGAGATGCCTAGGAAAACTGAGTAACTCTCCTTGAAATGGCTCAAGCACCACCTAAAATACGATCTTCAGCTAAAGGCAAAAGAAAAATGTTGGGGTAGGGAGGCCAGGTATGGGAGGTTACCAGGAAAAGCACAGCAAACAGGGTAAAGTGGTGCCTTCTCCATTGATAAGAGTTTCTGGAGATTTATTGGTAAAGTCATCCTACTCTTTCCGGTATGGAGAAGGATTTTTTTTTTTTTTTTATTGTTGACAGCTCAAAATCTTCTACATAATCTTCCCTTATCAATGCAAATGTCCCTTAGCTAGGGGCAACTTCTACTCTGTTTTCAGAGCTTCTTCTATGTCTGCAGTTTCTCAAAATAACCCTTATGTCAAAAATGCACATGTAGAGTTTGGAGTGGTGGGTTCATAAGACTATTGTCCTCAAACTGGTTTTTACTTTAGATGCATTTACCAAAATACTGATGTGTGGTTCTCATTCCAGACATTCTAATTTAGTCATAAGGAGTGAGGCCTGTCTACCAAGATATTAAAAATCTCCCCAGGGGATTATAATATACTAGAGGCCCGGTGCATGACATTTGTGCATGGGAGTGTGTGTCCCTCAGCCCAGCCTGCACCATCTCCAATCTGGGGCCCCTCAAAAAATGTCCAACTGCCTGTTTAGGCCCGATCCCAGTAGAATCGGGCCTAAATGGGCTGTCGAATATCCCTCTCACAATCCAGAACTGCTGGCTCCCAACTCTTGCCTGCCTGCCTTCCTGATTGCCCCTAACCACTTCTGCTTGCCAGCCTGATCACCCCCTAAGCACTCCCCTGCCAGCCTGATTGAGGTATAACTGCTCCCCTGCCAGCCTGATTGCCCCTAACTGCCCTCCCCTGCAGGCCTGGTTCACCCCCCCCAAATGCCCTCCCCTGCAGGCCTGGTTCCCCCCCAACTGCCCTTCCCTGCAAGCCTGGTCCCCCACAACTGCCCTTCCCTGCAGGCTTGATTGCCCCCAACTGCCCTCCCTTGCAGGCCATCTTATGGTGGCCATCCTGTGTCCACATGGGGGAAGCCATCTTTGACCACATAGGGGCAGTCATCTTGTGTGTTGGAGTGATGGTCAATTTGCATTTCACTCTTTTATTAGATAGGATAGAGGCCTGGTGCATGGGTGGGGGCCAGCTGGTTTGCCCTGAAGGGTGTCCCGGATCAGGGTGGGGGTCCCTTGGGGCATGGGGTGGCCTGGGTAAGGGGCCTGTAGTGGATTACAGGCAGGCCATGCCCCCCGGCGACCCAAGTGGAGGCCCTGGGATCTGGGATTTATCTTCTATAATTAAAACTTTGTAGCCTTGAGTGAAGCCAAGCCTCCTGCTTACTCTGTGGCTGCAGCCATTTTGTTGGGATTTATTTATCTTCTATAATTGAAACTTTGTAGCAGAGGCCCAGGCAGGCCAGGGCTGCAGAAGCTTGGCTTTCTCCATCGCCCGGGCAACTTAAGCTTCCTGCTCTCTCCAGCTCCGTGGCTGCTGCCATTTTTGTTGGGATTTATTTATCTTCTATAATTGAAACTTTGTAGCCTTGAGAGGAGGCAGGGCAGGCCAGGGCATGCGGAAAGCTTGGCTTCCTCCATTGCCAGGAAACCCAAGCCTCCTGCTTGCTCCGTGGCCGCAGCCACCTTGGTTGGGTTAATTTGCATACTCGCTCCTGATTGGCTGGTGGGCATGGCTTGTGGGTGTAGCGGAGTGGTGGTTAATTTGCTTATTACTCTTTTATTAGATAGGATAGACAAGTTTGAGACCCACTGACCCAAGCCATGGTGGGTAACAAACCTTCAGGTATCCAGTTTTATAAAAACATTGTCTATATGTATATGTGCCCACCAGGAAAAAGAACCTGGAAGGACAGGTACAAATATTCCATTGCAGGAGATACAAGTCAAAATAAATATAAAGATGTTCTTTTTGCTTATTTCTATTTTCTGGGCTAAGTGTGCATGGCACTTGAAATGCAAGATAATAAAACAAAATCCAATTAAAGAAGTAATGTAGAGTTGGATCTAGAGTTATTTGGAGCTTTTGTTTGGGTTCTGTTTCTCATTTCCAACCCATGATGTCTGCTCTGCTTTTTGGCAATGTTTTCCTAAGTGTTTATTTTGGCCTTGAATGGCATGGTGAGTTGAATGTTTCCTCAACTTTGCCCCCTGAAAGGATAGCCCTGGCAGCCCCATAGAGACCCACTAGAGAGGCTTAAGGAGAGGCAGAGAAACCAGCCAGGAGGCAGTGCAGCCAGCAAGCAGGCTTCCCAGGACTAGGTCAGGTGAGTGAGCCTGCCTTCCTACCTTTTTCCTGGACCCCTGGTTGGGTGGTCCTTGTGGTTGCAGCCCTGAAACCTCCCTGGCACCTGATAATTTGTTTGCTGCTTTGTGTTGGGCTGGGCTGTCAACTATTAAAAAAAAGTAAATCCTGAAATGCCAGGCCTTGGCTTGATGCATAAACCAGCTTGCATTTAACTCAAATATTGAATGAATTTAAGGCTATAAACATCGATCTTTTCTGAGAACAGTTGCATACGTCTGAGTGGTCAAATTCAGTGGTGCCAAGTTTTGCGTGTTTGTGTAGGTAATCCCTGACGTTTGAGATTGATCTGAGTGCGTCCCTGCAGACCCAGGCATATATTATTGAAATGGAGTCTGATCTCTTTCAGCCACTGCATAATGTGTCCAGAATTTCAGTCTATTCGTGGAAGTCACGTAAGGCATTTTTTTAAGTTGACTTTGAAAAGTGAAATAAAAGTAAGCTTGAACTGTTGCTAACTTTTACAAAGCTGTCTAAAGAGTGACCTTATCTGAGCTGACAGAAATGACAAATTTAGGCCGTAAAGGAAAGGCAACATTTTCATTGTTTGGTTTTTGTGTCTCCCTTGGTTTTCATATCGATGTTTAGGTGTTTTGCTTTGCCAATTTCTTTCCCAGTGAACTTGACCTGAGTTGATAGACCATTTTTTAGGGATGCCAGATGCTAAATTTCTTTGATCACATTCAAACTGGTTTTATTCTTTCAAAACAGGCTTTTGCTTTGGACTATAAAATGGCAAGGGAAATGGATATAGCCAAGTTCCTTATTTGAGCCCATTTGAAGATTCAGACTTGGATCAAGAGCTGGGGGTGGGTTGTTAAGAAGTGATTTTCATGAGCTGGTCTTCATCTAGCCTGTTTTTTGTTGCGGGAGAGATGAGGATTCCTAGGGAGAGATAGGTGTTTGGGGAGGGTGTTCTGGTGCCTGCCCAATCCCCCACTTTCTGGCCCTGGTGGAGTCATTAGTAAGAGACTCAGTTTCTTTTCAGCAGCTGGTGACAAAATATGGCTTAGAGCCACTGATGCTTTCTTCCCAATCCACGGAGACGTCACCGGACTGTCGGTAAAGCTTGATACACTTGGGAGCCCCAGAGAGAGCCAGAGGATATACTTTGATCTTCCTCTGGTGGGTGCCGGCAGCAGGGTGAGGGTCTCAGAGGACAGAGAGTATCAATGAAGAGACCAAGCAGAGGGGAAGAATGTGAGGGTGCCCACCCATCCCTCCTTGAGAGATGTAGCTGAGGATCAGGTGTGGGAGCCCAGATGAGACACCAGCCAGGGACACCCAGATATCATTTGCAATACTTTTCAGTGATCTAGAACAGATCAGGTCAAGACTCAGAGAAATACATGCTTTTCTGATTAGTATGACTCCATTTATACTCAGTTCCTGCTATAGGCGAGCAGACCTTTGACTACTAGGAAGGTTGGGATCACTTTAATTTGGGAATGATGATTTACAACAGCAACAAAAATGCTGCCTTAGCGTGATAGGTCACCAAGCAGGCAGGTCAATGGTGAGAGGAGACACATCCAGTTAAGTCTTTGGTTCCTAAAAAGATTTCTAGAAATCTTACACTGGAACATAAGAGTAAACCAGCAATGTTTGGATTTTCACAGAGGAAATGCCCTTGGCCAACAGTCATCTTGCAGGAAATCTTCAGAAATGCATGTGATGCCCAAAGAGGTGTTGTTTAGGGACTGCCTTGTAATTAGTTCCAAACGCTTGCCCAACAGCAGCACAGCCTATAATTTCTATGTACACTCAGCTCCCTGCGCCTTGCTCTGTTTCTTTCTTTGCTTCAGATTTGTCATCCATTAAAAACAACAACAATAGCATGTTTGGCTGTACAAAATAGGCAGTCGGTCACCTGAAAGTGCTGGAGGCTACAGCTGGTTTGCACAACGGCGATGGCATGTCGGGGTGGGAAAACCAAGACACCCAGAGTCAGGAAACCTGAGTTCCTCCCTCATTCACATGTGAACTGAGCAAGCATCTTTACCCTTCTGAGCCTGGGCTTCCTGTCTTCTTCAATGCGGAGGCTAAAGCCAGGTTCTTATTCAATAGCTGCTTGTTGACTAACAGGTATGTGCCAGGAATCTCCGCTTCCTTTTAGGGCTACCTGACTTCCAAGGCCCACTTCAGTTCTAATCACTTTATGTGTCTGGGAAGTTATGTTTCAAATTCTGTAAGGAACTTAGTGTGTAACAAAAATGAAGACATCTCTATTGTTTTTCCTTTTTCCACTTGCCAATTATAAATATTCATATAATACAGACATTATGAACTAAAACTCACTTGAAAGCATATCTCTCAGCAATAATCACAGTTCATATTTTGGTATAGCATGATCTAGACCTGTTTCTGTGGAGACTCATACATATTTATGTTTTCCTAGGGTATTTTCAGAAGAATTCCAAATTCCTATGTGTTCCCCTCCCCCTCTAACCACCACATGTTATGTGGACATCTTTCTATATGAATATGAATACTTTTTACATGAAGAAATATAGATTTGTAGTATCATTTTCAAAGGCTTCAAAACTCTCCATTTACAATAGTCATAATTTACATAGCTATTCTCCATTGGCCGACATTGAGCTTGATTCCATTTATTGTATGAAATCAAAGCTAAGATGTATATCTTTGTATATTTCATCTCTATAAATATATATTCCCATTTCTCTATTTTCCCCCTCTTTGGATAAATTCCTAGAAGTGGAAATTTGAATTCAAAAGATATTCAGGAAGGCTGTATCAATTTACATTCTTACCACAGTGTATAAGAGTGTCTATTTCTGTAAACTCTAATTATATTGGCATTATCACCTTTTAAAATTTTTACTACTCATTGGACAAAAGATGGCACCTTACTTTATTATTATTTCTTTAAGTACTAGCAAGGTTGAGCATCTTTTATGTGTTTATTGACCATTTTATTATTTTCTTTTGTAACGTGCCTGTCTATAACTTTCCCCCATTTTTCCATTGGGAAAATTTTTCTTATTGCTTTGCAAAGACTCTTTCTTTATTAAGAATAACCTGTAAGTTCTAATACTGATCATACACCTTTATTCTCAAGTTATCTTATTTTCAGTAAAGGCTCCATTCACTCATTAGCATATCATTTATAAAATGAAAATTTAAGGTATGTTGGGAAGAGTAGATTGCTATATGGCAGCGAAACTTTATTTTATATTATAAATTAATTTATTTTCAAATTTTTCTTTTTTCTTTTTATTTCACTCCTACTCTGCATATATCTCTTTCCTAATCCCCCAGCTCCTACTTCAGCTCCCCAAAAGTGAGGCTATTAAGGTACTGAGTGATTAGAAGGTTTGAACATTTTGAAAGAGAAGTGGGTGGTGAAGGCACATTATTGAAACTTGAAAGAAAGCCAGTGTGATAGAATTTCACATTGGGAGCTGGTCACTATGGCAACAGAGAACACATTTTGAAAAATAGCATTCAATATAATAGAATTAGGGGAGAAAAAATTGATTAGAATAGAAACTGTTTATCTTTCGTTTTACTCTCAAATTATCATATGCACCAAAACTCTACATGAGCACCCAAGAAACAAATTTTTACTTTCAAAAGCAAACACAGTTTAATTATGTTTACATGATATAAAGCCACAAGAAAGAAATGTTTTTGGTGATATTGTTTTTGTTTGTAATAATAGTGACAGTATCTCTTTGGAGTCTTCTACTTGAGAAAAAGTAATGTAATTTGCAATATATGCATAGCTTTAAATTCTTTCTTGTTTTAACTTAATATTTTTATCCACCCCTTCATTCATCCAACAAATATTCATTGAGCCATTGTGCTAAAAATTGAGAAAACAGTGTAGAGAAAACTCAGATCTGGCCTCTATTATCATAGAACTTACATTCTGTAGGGGATATTGTCCATTGACTTTAAATATTCTTTGAAATATGAACTCAATAGTTCTAATATTCTAGTGTATCTATACATGATAATTTAATTATTCTACTATTGTTTGAATTTTCTTCTTTTTAAAAAATTAAATTTATTGGGGTGATATTATTTATAAGATTATACAGGTTTCAAATATTGTTTGACTTTTAGACTGATGTTTATTTTTATGATGATAGGTGATTAATTGATGAGCATATCTATATATTAATCTGACTTTTTGATTGTTTCCTTAGAGTTGCTTCCTAGGAAGGGAATTACTAGCTTAAAATATCTAAACTTCTTTCTTTTTTAAAACAATAAGAACTTTAATAATGATAAAAACCGTAGTCTTTCCAGATCATACACTATTTCTAGAAATATAGCACGATAGGATAGGGCAATAAATTCCTTTATTTTATTAGTGTCTCCTAAGGTTCAATTTTGCTTTAGAAACCAAACCAAAGTTTAATAAAATGTCAAAATTCAATACTAGGGGCTTTGTAGAGAAGGTCAGCTTTTGATTAGAAAGAAAAAAATGTCATATCTATGCATTAAGTTTATGTTTGAGAGAAAAACATGATTCAGTTTTGAAGTTAATTTGCTTCTGCAGGAGAACAGTTTCAGAGGTCAGCAGCCTTGGTATACCTGCTGAAGTCAGTCCCTTTGCCCTCCCTGACATATGGCTGCAGTTTCTTCCTCCAAAGGGGAGCTCATGCTCCTCCACAGGGTTGGCCTCTATCTCTTGCAATCCAGAGTCTACGGGCCACTTCAAATGAGCCTCCTTCAGTAAGCCTTCCTTGGTGCTCCTTGCAGGTTAAGATGGCACTGTGATGTCCAACACCCACAAGAGCCCTCCAGCACCCTATTTCTTTCCATCTATAGCTCCAGACATATATTAAAAATACATGAAAATATTAAAAACATAAATAAGTAATAAAGGCATGCCTTTCCCCTCAAACGAGACAAAGACCTTTCTAAACCTGAACATAGGACAGAAACACACAGTAGTGAACAGGCTGAAACCACAGGCCAGTTGGTCTCTGGGTCTGGGAAAAGAATTCAACTTCTATGGGGTAATTGGGACCAAAATATCCCATGAAAGGTGAATCAGGCACCGTGCCTAACACTAGGGAATCCCATCAAATCTCTGGCCTCCAAACGGAGGTTGACAGATGTGCCAATACTTTCTGGAGGGTGGTGTTTATAAAGTTATGTACCTTGGTGTCAGGAGGAAGCAGAGTCAGCCTCAGTCTAAGAAGGAGTCCAACCATTGTGGGTGGGTCAATCAATGCCTCTACATCATCAATCTCACCCTAAGGTAGGAGTCCTGAGATTGTCATGTAAGATCTGGCTCTCTCTGGAAGCACAGAGGTAGCATGCAGAGGAAACAGCAAAGCTGCTGGAAAGGAAGGCCAAACTGGAGAGAAGGGAACACAAGTACAACCCAACTCCTACTCATGAGATGCTCACAAACTCCGAGGTCAAAATATGTGAAGAAAGCTGATGCTAACAAAGACTAGGAGTAAGCTCAGCAGTTGAGTGATGAATTTACTCCCAAGGAAATGAAAATAATGCAGCAATCTGAAAATGGCTGTAAAATAAGCATGCCTAAAGTTAAAAGAGACAGAGGAAGGAAAAACATTCCTTTAAGCCTTACAACAACAGGAAAGGAGGTGTCATTTTGTTCTTTTGCTAATTAAGGATCTAAGGCTTAGACAGATTAAGAAACTAGCTCAACGTCATACAGCCAGGTTTCACACGCAGAGCTGTCTCCAAAGCCAACGACTTAAGCACTTGTATTAGTATTATTCCTCATCAGTGTCTATAGGGCAAAATGTCTTTGCTTGTTTCAGGCATTGGAAGAATTCGAGAAATGCAACAGAACACGTTGCTAAAATGATTTGGATGTGCATGAAGTTGGATTCTGTTGTATGCTGAACTAAAAAATAGTTCTATTGAATTGCAATTCAGTAGATATTTATTGAGTATACACTCCTTTGCCCAGCTCCCTGCTCGGTGCTGTGAAGGTGGCTTGGTGGTGGTGGGGAGAGGGAACAATAGGATTTGCAGTCTAACCGGGGCAGGACTTGGCCTTGTGCACCGGTTTTACGGTAATGTTCAAGTAAGATGTGCTTACATGAAAAAATGAATGGTGCAGCCAAGAAGACAATCTGGATGCCAGAGAAAGCAGCTATACATCAGAGACTTAAGTGTACTGTTAAAGCAAGCGCATGCTTTGGTTTGAGTGATGCGCATGGAGAAAAAATTTTCAGGGAACAGGAATAACCTGCCAAAAGGAGGAAGCTAGGAAAAGAACCACTTTTAAGGCCCAGTGAAAGCACCAAATTAGAGATTAGAGAGAACAGATTCCACTGAGAAGATGCAAGAATGCACTTGAAAGAGTACACCTATTCCTCCCTTAGCAAGTGTCATTCATTCCTGCAAATCCTGTTGTTCATTGAAAAACCATTAAGTGAAGAAAAATTTCCATTACCATTTCTATTTTTATTGATTTCAGAGAGGAAGGGAGAGGGAGAGAGAGAAACATCAATGATGAGAAAGAATAATTGATTGGCTGCCTCCTACACACCCCTTACTGGGGATGGAGCTGGCATGTGCCCTGAATGGGAATCGAACCATGATCTCCTGGTTCGTAGGTTGATGCTTAACCACTGAACCACACTGGCCGGGCTCCATTATCCATTATCATTAATAGAAAACATTAGAATGTGTTCCAGACCAGCACCAACATGCTCAAACAATATTTGCAGATAGAAAACTGAACAATTATACTTTTAAGTTCTAAAGAATAATTTGAAGGTTAATAAATATAGTTGGTACATGGTGTACTAACTATAAGGGGGACGAAAGTTGGTCGTCTGAAAAGTGAACCTTTTCAAGAGCCTTTACTATGAAAAGATGTTAACTGAACAGTTGATAACCTTGGGAGGGGGGTCTGTACCTGGGATCGTAAAAGGGAGGAGGATGTTTCTGGTGAGGGAGCTCAACTCCCCCCTCATAGACAGATGTCATCACCAAGAAATACTTGCTTCCTCCTGTGTGCAGGGAATGAGGTAAACAGGGGCAGTGACCTGAGGCCTTAGATCAGTGGTTCTCAACCTTTTTAATGCCGCAACCCTTTAATACAGTTCCTCATGTTGCAGCGACCCCCAACCATAAAATTATTTTCGTTGCTACTTCATAACAGTAACAAAATTACAGTTATGAAGTAGCAACGAAAATAATTTTATGGTAACAAAATTTATGGTAACAGTAACAAAATTACAGTTATGAATCACAAGGTAAATATCTGTGTTTTCTGATGGTCTTAGGCGACCCTGCTAGCGGTTCTCAACCTGGGGGTCGCGACTGTAGAGCCTAAGACCATCGGAAAACACAGATATTTTTTACATTACGATTTACATTACGATTCATAACAGTAATTTTATGGTTGGGGGTCACAGTAATTTCAATAATTTTATGGTTGGCGGTCACCACAACATGAGGAACTGTATTAAAGGGTCGCGGCATTAGAAAGGTTGAGAACCACTGCCTTAGATACACTGTAGCTGCCTTTTTCTGTCAACACCTAAAGAATGGGATGTTTGGATTGCAGACGAGTATGTTTCACATATTCATAACTTTTGTGGTCTTATGACAGGGTTACCCCTGTCTGTGTATGACTTCGTTGGTAGATAGCTTCTGGGATCCTGCCAACCTTGTTATCAAAATAGCGTAACAAAATCGCCATCCCCAATTCATTTGTTACAGTAAGAGTTGTTTGTTTGATTTTCCAGTTTGATGTGTAAACGGAGACAATACTGACTTCACTGTTTAACTTGATGCCTCTAACATTTATATTACTAACCTCTTAGCAGGAGAACATCAGCTTCAAGTGGCTCTTTAGGAATTATACTTCGGGAACTGAAGGGAGAGCTCTTTTAATAACAGTTAACAATTTCCTCCCTGCTTGGATGATTTAAACAGGCTTCTGCTCACCAGAGATATCTTTAAAGTGAGAAAGAGAAATCTCCAAATAAAGTACCATTTATTGGATGCTTTCCAAACTAGAGTGGCTTCATTTTGTAAAAAAAAATCTTAAGAAAAGTAAAACAAAAACAATATAAGAACTGAGGAAGTTCTGGCACACTGGCTCAATTGTTATTGGAAGGTGATCCCACTCAATCTTCTTTGAGGTAAGATTCTAACAGTCTTTCCAAAGATGCTCATAAGTACCACTTAAGTCTTTGAAAAGGAAGAATCAAAGAAAGTACAAACATGTGAGGGAAACTCTGGGTTACTACCATGACTGAGGGGAATAGATAAGCTAGTCATGAATCTTTAGTAATAAATTTTTTTAGGGGGTCATTTTCAGTGTGTCTCTTCTCTCCAATTTCTAAAATATAGAAATAACCAGGTCAGACTCTCTGCAGGCTTTATAATCAGCTATTTCTCAGAAGAAAAGGGCAAGAAGCCTGCAGGTCTTATTTCTAATTTGGGCTGAATTATTTTTCTTTTCTCTCCATCAAAATGAAAGCAGATGTACTGTGAGGCTGAACTTCATGTTCTCTGCTGAACTAAATAATAACTTAAAGAAAATGGAAGGGCCTCACAATGTTTACTGACGCTCAACTACTCTATTAAGTAATTAGTTGGGTCTTCATTCTCTTGTGGTTGATAATAAGGATGATGATAATAATTATACAGGAATGATACATAAAACTTAGGGCATCTTGGGTCATCCTCCCTACCGAGATGCTAAATAGCTTTCAGGATCTTTCTCAATTAAAGCTAATTTACCTAGAAACTACTATGGGCAGTGGAACAATTATATCAAAGGTATTTGTGTCCTTGTATAAATTATAGCTCTAAGACCTGGACTCCCTTGAGGTTAACATAGTTTTCAATCTTAATATAGAACACAAGTCTGGCCCTAGTTTATATTCAGGAAGACTCTGATTGAAGAATTCTTAATAATTATAATGCGTGAAAGCCAAGACCACACATGTATATTAATGAATAGGCAATTATGTTAATGGATAAATAACATTCTATTATACATTTTAATTATGCATTTTATTGGCAGGTTGCTTTGAGAAATTGCTTTTTCAATACAAGGCTGAATTTGTTATCCCCATTTAACAGAACAAGGTGCAAAAGATGCATGGAGCAGGTGACTTGCTCAAGGTCATAGAAACAAAATGGGAAATGGAATCCACAGTCTTTGAGCTTGAGTTGTTTGCTAGTTCACCTCTGTTTCTCTGGTCTGTTGCCTAGGAACAGTGGTGCTTCTTTACCCAATAGCATATCTACAGAACGTGCTATTACCAGTAGATTTTTAAAGTGGAACCTGGATTCTTGTTAAAGCAGTTCTTTGAATTCCATATATACCTCTCTTTCCCTTCAAATGTTCCTCTGAAACAACCATACTTTGTGGAGGATTGTCAAGGTTTGAAAAATAAATTCTTCTCCAAAGTACTTAATTTATATTTTTATTGGAATTCCCTCTTCTGTGGTATCATTAATTTCTTTGTTTTCAGAAGGTAGTCTATGTATATTGCAGATGAAAGGAATCTGTTGCTCCTAAGAGGAAACAATGGAGAGTTTTGGGAGCAACAAGAATAATAGCTGATAAAAATTGGTCATTTACTTACAAGTCCAGGAAGCACAGAGAACCCCAAACAAGAGGAATCCAAAGAGGACCACACCAAGACACATCATAATTAAAATGCCAAGGGCAAAAGACAAAGAGAGAATATTAAAAGCAGCAAGAGAAAAGCAGTTAGTTACCTACAAGGTAGTATCTATACGACTGTCAGCTGATTTCTCAACAGAAACTATGCAGGCCAGACAGGAGTGGCAAGAAATATTCAAAGTGATGAATAGCAAGAACCTACAACCCAAGATTACTCTACCCAGCAAAGCTATCATTCAAAATTGAAGGTCAGATAAAGAGCTTCACAGACAAGAAAAAGCTAAAGGAGTTCATCACCACCAAACCAGTATTATATGAAATGCTGAAGAGTATTCTTTAAGAAGAGGAAGAAGAAGAAAAAGGTAAAAATAAAAAATTATGAACAATAAAATGACAGCAAATACATATCTATCAACAAGTGAATCTAAAAATCAAATGGCCCTAACTAGTTTGGCTCAGTGGATAGAGCGTTGGCCTGCGACTAAAGGGTCCCAGGTTCGATTCTGGTCAAGGGCATGTACCTTAGTTGCAGGCACATCCACAGTAGGGGATGTGCAGGAGGCAGCTGATCGATGTTTCTCTCTCATCGATGTTTCAAACTCTCTATCCCTCTCTGTAAAAAAATCAATAAAATATATTTTTTAAAAAATCAAATGAATAAAATATCTGATTGACAGAATAAACTGGTGAATGTAATAGAATTAGGGGCATGGAATGGGAGCAGACTGACAATTCTCAGGGGGGAATGGGGTGTGGGGAGTGCAGGAAGAGATTGGACAAAGATCTTACACCTATGGACGAGGACAGTGGGGGAGATGAGGGCCTGGGTGGGGTGGGAACTGGGTGGAGGGGAACTATGGGGGGGGCATGGAAAAAAGAGGAACATCTGTAATAATCTGAACAACAAAGATTTAAAAAATTGGTCATTTATTAAATGCTGGCATTGTTTTCAAAACTGTACTTGGAGGTGGTGGTATCAGAATTTGAACCTAAGACTCTGGCACAGTGGTCATGAGATCAGTTCTGGGGTCAGTCCTGGCTGCAATCATTGTTACCTTGGACATATTGTTCTAACACCCTGTTTTTTCTTTGATGCAAAAGAAGGAGAATAACTGTGTTCATCTTTTATAGACTAGTTTGGAGGAGTCAAATAACATAATGCAGGTCAAGCCATTTGTACTATGCCTTGCACATAGTAGGTACTCTGTGTCAGCTATCACTATTATTATCTCTATTAATTAACAGGAAAGATATGGGCATGGATGGGAGAGAATCTATGCACAAAATATGGCAGCCTTTCAGAATGAGAAGGAATCTGGCACAGCCAGCATGGCTTAGTGGTTGAGCGTCCACCTATGAAGCAGGAGGTCAAGGTTCAATTTCCAGTCAGGGCACATGCTTGTGTTGTGGGCTTAATCCCTTTATTGTTGGCTCAATCCCCAGTGTGGGGCATGCAGGAGGCAGCCAATCAATGATTCTCTCTCATCATAGATGTTTCTACCTCTCTTTCCCTCTCCCTTCCTCTCTGAAATCAATTAAAAAATATTTAAAAAAAGAATGGGAAGGGATCCTTTAGTTCACTGTTCAACCCCATCATTCCCTGAGATAGAGACTGAGATAGTAGGGACTAAGAGATTCATCCAAGTTCCCCTAGTTAGACAATGCCAAAGTCAATACTGGTCAATGTGGTCAAAATGTGTCAGATGGGGTGTGAGAGCAGAAACAGAGATAGGAGGTGGGGCTGCAGAAAGGAGGGCTAGATTCAAATAGGCTTTGAGAGCCAGAGCAGAGAGATGTGCATTTGTGTTTGGTGGGAGCGAGTTTGTTTGTTAAGGACTGTGGCTGCTGAAGCCTGGAGGGAAGACCATGGAACAACGAGGGCATGCAGAGCCCTGTATGGCTCAATCTCAGGGGCAATGAAGAGTGTAAACAGGGCCCAGCCATGGAAAGAGGACTATCAAACACACCACAAAGAGGCTCTCCCAGCGTTCCAGAAATGGTACAGTGGAAGATGGGACTACAGAACCCCAGCTATCCAAGAGACCACATGGCCATGACTGCCACCAGCTACCTCCCAGCCCATGTACAGGAGCATCTGTTCCCTGTGTAGCCTGGAAAGGACTTTCTCTGGACCCCTCTGGCTACTAGGTTAGGGGGACATTAGGACAGGCTCTGTCTACATGACAATCTTGCCCAGGTAAGCATTAAAGCATGCAGAGATAACCGAAAAACAGTGGGCTGAACTGCACATGCCAAGTATTAGTGATTAGTTAAGTCACCTTAACTCCTCGGGGGCAGAGTGGATGAGAGAAGACTATATTGTGCTTTGAAGCAAGGAGAAACATCAAGTCCTACTGCACTTACACTGAGGCTTTCTAAAACACCGTCAAATCCGTTCTTATGATTTGGTCAACATGTTGTGGGTCCAGACTCCCTCAGGATCCTGGCACCAAGTGAATCTTCAATATGGGAAGACAGCACATAATTTTCTGTTGTTATTATTAGTTAAATATGGGAGGCAGTTTATGGAGTTTTAGAAAGAGTATGATCTGGCTCTGCTATTAGTAGCTAAATAACTGGGAGAAGTCATCTTCTCTAACGGCCTTGCTTTCTTTACCTGTGAAGGTTAGATAATTTGTGTGCAATGTACAACGTTTAAAAGTCACCATCACATAGATGACAATGTAAAATGGATTCCCCGCGAAGGGTCTTCTGTTGCTAACTTCCCTCAGTGGCAGAGCCTAGTAAGAATTGTAACTTTCTTGGCTTGAAGTTAATGCTATCTCATTGACCTCCCCCATAATCAAGGTGTAGTCCATAGTCAATGGTATGTGCTTGAAATAATAATGAAATGCTCACCGGGGAAGTAGTCAACCCTGCTGTAATGAGCTTTATGCTTTTGAGATTTTATTTGTAAGTGGGAATCAGCAAATATAAACCTATGAGGGAAACAGAATGCTTACACATGTTCTGAAGCTTTCATCTCTACAGGAGATAGCCAATCAGGCTCACCCTGGGGTCCTGAACTCTGAGCTTTGAGGACCCCAGAGATACTTTCTGTCAGGCTACAGGAGCATCAACGCAGATTGGGTAGAGAAAGATGGGTCAACTGATGCTGAGAAAAACTAGAGGTGTTCATATGTATATTAATGAACTATGGAGGTAGTTGCCTAGCAACACTATTTCCCTCCCCCTTCGCACCATTTTGCTTTTCCGCTTTCTTGTGGCATTCTAACTTCTTTCCTTTTTTTGATATAAGCCTGATGTTTGTTATGAATCAGATATCACCTAGATACACTATTTTAAGAGTGGTGTGTAGCATAAAAGAGTAGAGAGCCTATTGATTTACTAATGTCATTTGGAAGATATGCAATCCTGGTAGCATTTAAAAAGTTAACAACCCTCCCTGGCCAGTGTGGCTCAGTTGGTTGGAGCATCCTCCTGTACACCATACGGTGGCGGGTTTGATTCCTGGTCAGGCACATACCCATGTTGCTGGTTTGATCCTTGTCAGGGCGCATTCTCTCTCTTTCCCTTCCTCTCCATAAAATCAATATGAATGAGGATTTAAAAAAGTTAATAACCCACTTCTAGCCATGTAACAAAAGTACATGTTTTGATTGGAAGAAGATTTTTTTTTTTGTATAATCCAACTTGCATTTATTGGAAAGTTATTTTTTTAAAGTTTTTAAATTTATTTTTTTCATGGTTTTAAAAAGAGTTCTAAAAAAGAAACTATCTCCCCTTCCATGCTGCACTCTGCTGCTGTCACATCACACGTATGTTTGGGTAGATGTTTCTGATTGTGCAGAGACACAGTGATTTGTTGTAAACTTTAGAAATGGGGTTGAATACAGTTTTATTTTGGTAAATATTTAACAACTGGCTTTCCAGCAAAAAACAAACTTCAGCTCTAAGTTACAGCCTTTGCTAATACCTATGGTGTAAATACTGTCACCATGGGCAATTTCAAGCTACCAACATGCTGTTCTGGAATGCAGAGTTGGGAAGGGATGCACATAACCAGCTCACATTGCATTCTGAAAGAGTTCCGAAGCTACTGATTAAAGCAGGAGAATTTCAGACATCTGCCAATAATCTTGCAAAATCCAAATCCCAAGAGGATTTAGTGCAAATAAAGTGTTCAGAAAACAAAATGAAACCCAAGCAGGTTCGGTTTCATTAACTCACAGATATAATAAACATTAACATGAAACAAAGGCTGGAGAAGAAACCACAGCAAGGTGTCTAAAATATACTAAGCAAAGAATTACTACTTGCAAAATTTCAGCCATATTTGAGTACTGGACTGTACTATTATTTACTTAAATATTTTAATTGACTTTATTTAAATCGTTTTTAAAACTTAGCTTCATCCCAAGCAACCATAGTCATTAAAGCATTAAGTTGGTGAGCTGATTATGTTTTCAAGTATTCATTTAAATAAATACATAAGCATTAAAATAACAAATATTCATCTGATAGGACCTAAGATGACTTTGCATACCAGCTGTGGTATCTGAACAGGTACTGTGCCATACTTTGTGAAACAATGCACCAAATCAATGATGCCCATCATTAATCTCTTATATAAAAGGCCCATGGCCATCATGCTGTAAGACCATCACCACCAAACAAGCAGGCGCTTTCGAGGTGGGCGGGGCGAGAGCTACTAGCTGTGGAGAGCTACAAGCGGCGATGGGCAGGGCGGCCACCTGAGGCAAGGGAAAGCGAGCTCCTCAGTATATATATATCTGTGGAGCCTGAGTATTGAAAGGCTCTCTCTAATAATGAAGGTGGTAAATTCTCAGTACTATGTTTAGGTAACTCATCAAGAAACTTGGCTGCAAATGTCCTGAAAAATCTTTAGGAAAAACCTGTTTGACCTTTCTTTAAAGGTCACTGCTGCCAGGCAACACCTTTCTTCTGAGATGCTGTTCGCATTTTTTTTTCCCCAATGGATTTTTCAGATTTTATTTTATTTTAATAAATCTTTATTGTTCAGATTATTACAATTGTTCCTCTTTTCCCCCCATAACTCCCCTCCACCCAGTTCCCACTGCACCCTCTGCCCTTACCCTGCCCCCCACTGTCCTCATCCATAGGTGTACAATTATTGTCCAGTGTCTTTCCGCACCCCCCACACCCCTTTCCCCCTGAGAATTGCCAGTCCACTCCCTTTTTATGCCCCTGATTCTATTATATTCACCAGTTTATTCTGTTCATCAGATTTTTTATTCACTTGATTTTTAGATTCACTTGTTGATAGATATGTATTTGTTGTTCATAATTTTTATCTTTACCTTTTTCTTCTTCCTCTTCTTAAAGAATACCTTTCAGCATTTCATATAATACTGGTTTGGTGGTGATGAACTCCTTTAGCTTTTTCTTATCTGTGAAGCTCTTTATCTGCCCTCCAATTCTGAATGATAGCTTTGCAGGGTAGAGTAATCTTGGTTGTAGGTTCTTGCTATTCATCATTTTGAATATTATTGCCACTCCCATCTGGCCTGCATAATTTCTGTTGAGAAATCAGCTGACAATCATATGGGTGCTTCCTTGTAGGTAATTAACTGTTTTTCTCTTGCTGCTTTTAATATTCTCTCTTTGCCTTTTGCTCTTGGCATTTTAATTATGATGTGTCTTGGTGTGGCCCTCTTTGGATTTCTTTTGTTTGGGGTTCTGTGCGCTTCCTGGACTTGTAAGTCTTTTTCTTTCACCAGGTGGGGGAAGTTTTCAGTCATTATTTCTTCAAATAGGTTTTCAGTATCTTGCTCTCTCTCTTCTTCTGGCACACCCATAATTCTGATGTTGGTATGCTTGAAGTTGTCCCAGAGGATCCTTACACTATCTTCCTATTTTTGGATTCTTTTTTCTTTTTGCTTTTCCAGTTGGGTGTTTTTTGCTTCTTTGTATTTCAAATCTTTGACTTGATTTTTGTGATCCTCTAGTCTGCTCTTAGGTCTCTGTATAATATTTTTTATTTCAGTCAGTGTATGCTTAATTTCTAGTTGGTCCTTTTTCATATCCTCGAGGGTCTCGCTAAATTTATTGGCCTTTTCTAGAAAATTCTTGAAAAACCTTATAACCGTGGTTTTGAACTCTATATCCAGTCGCTTGTTTTCCTCCATTTCTTTCATTTGTGATCTGTTTCTTTGTCTCTGCATTTTGGCTGCTTCCCTGAGTTAATAGAGTGGCTTTGTGTGCTAGGTGTCCTATAGGGCCCAGTGACTCAGCCTCCCCAGTTACCTGAGGTGGACACTCTTGGTGCTCCCATTTGTGGGCTGTGTGCACAGTCTTGTTGTAGTTAAGCCTTGATTGTTGTTGGTATCACTGGGAGGAATTGACCTCCAGGCCAATTGGCTGTGAGGATCAGCTGTATCTACACTGGGAGAACTGTGCTGGAGACACCCTTATGGGAGAAGACTTGCAAAAGCCTCTGTGCTCAGCTTGAATGGGGCGGAGTCTCAGGGCGGAGCAGACAGCATTGGTTTGGGGTTCTCTGTGCTTCCTGAACTTGTAAGTCTATTTCTTTCACCAGGTGGGGGAAGTTTTGGTCATTATTTCTTCAAATAGGTTTTCAGTATCTTGCTCTCTCTCTTCTTCTGGCACCCCATAATTCTGATGTTGGTACGCTTGAAGTTGTCCCAGAGGCTCCTTACACTATCTTCCTATTTTTGGATTTTTTTTTCTTTTTGCTTTTCTCATTGAGTGTTTTTTGCTTCTTTGTGTTTCAAATCTTTGAGTTCATTCTAATAGGCCCCTGTGTCTCAGTGTCCCATGGTAATCACTGCAAGCACCTCTGAGAGAAAGCCACCCTTGAGTTCCGCCCACTGCCAGACAGTCCAGTTTCTCCCTGAATGAGTCTGGGTCCCCAGAGTCTCTCCTGGAACTGGAGTTCAGTGCAGTCGGGAGCTTTTGTCTCCCTCCCGCTTGCGACAGCTAGCCCCAGTGTACTCATTGCCAGTCTTTTCCATGCATGTGTCTCAGTACCTCTGCTTCCTGCAGCTCCTCTGAGTCTCAGTGTGCTTTTCTCTTTGCTTCTAGTTGTAGAATTTCCACTCAGCCAGCCTTTCTGTGGTTTTGGATGATGTCCGTTTTGTCTTTTAGTTGTAATTTTGAAATGGTTGTGCGAGGCAGAAGTTTAGGTGTTTATCTATGCCACCATCTTGGTTTCTCCTCCTTTTTTTTTGAGCACACATTTCAGTAAAAATTTATCAGTAGTAAATACACATCTGCAAAAATGTTCATCATGAATCCTCAGGGAAATGCAACTAAAACAACAGAGATATAGCACAACCAATTTATTAAAAGAACTAAAATTTAAAACAAATACATGGAGAATTTGCTACAATGTGCAAGTCATGAAACTCTCATACACTGCTGGTAAGTATGCAAAAAGTACAATCAGTTTGGTTCATAATTTTTTAGTGTTTTTTCCCCCCAAATGTAAATATTAACCTACATTGTAACTCAGACAGTGCACTCTAAGTTATTGAGAAAAGATAAGAGGAATACAGCTGGAAACATATGTCTATAAACAAAGGAATGGATAAACTAATAGTGGTATATCCAAAGATAATACTACTCAGAAAAAAAAAAAGGATGAACTACTCATGTAATATTATTGATGAATCTGAAAATAGTAAGCTGACCACATTTTGTAGATTTTATTAAAGCACCTGACTCGTGGTGGTGAGGGTGGAGGAAAACATTCTGCTTCTGTCTTATATATCGATAGCGTAGCAAGCTGGGGGCGGGGGCGGGGGGCACAGGAACTAATACAGATCAGTAGATGAATTTCCTTCTCTATCCTTGCACATCTGGGGGGTCATTGCTGGAGGCAGCAAGCAATAGATTAGAAAATGAGGAGCTCAGTCTATAGCCTACTCACTAGGTAATCACTGGGCGACTTCTCAACCTTAGGTTCCCATTTGTCAAACCGGTTGGAGCAGTTGCCAGTCTTCAACTGTGGGGACGATCAGATTTCAGAAATGGAAGATATTTTGTCCCATCCTCCCACCTGATCTGATCAATGGCAATCATTCATAACAATAACACATGGTGAGAGATTAATATTAATAAATAAAAAAGCATTGATGTTTAACCATAGTTGAGAAGAGAAAGCGAGATGAATTAGAACTATTTTCTTTTCCACAAGCACTTACTTCAGGAAGTCAATCAAAGCATATCAAACATTAATAAACACTGTGTTAAGCATCCTTTTGCTCAAAGACATCAGCTTTCTAAGATGAAGGCTATTAAGGCAAGTGGCTGTGTAGGGCTCATAAATTATGAATTTACTAGTCATGGATGAATACAGATAACCCTGCAATCAGGAGACAGCTGATAATTAGAAGCAACTCTTCTTTTGATTCAACGAACCATCTGAATAAATGAGGTTTTGATTTAGATTTGTGCTTGAACGCTATAGTCCTCTTCCAAACAGAGAAAAAGAATAACAACTCCACAGCACAGGTGGAGAGTGGAGGCTCTCAGCCAATCCACCCCACTCCTTTCTCCCAGCACAGGAGAATCATAAGACTGGGAGGTAAAGAGAAACACTCATTTGCTGAATCTGACGTCACTGAAGAAACCAGGATAGCTCAGCGTATTTTCAGCTTTCCAATTTTCAGTTGGAGAGTGGTTGGTCCTCTATTGTCTTACATTTTAGTGCTCAATGATTTGTAGTTTTTTCTTGGCAACAGGTACTTGCATTTTCGGTTTCTCAAGAGAGCAGTCCTGTATGAGAAAGGAGCCATCAGGAAGTGGCTCTTGCCTCTGGCCAAGATTTGCCCACAAGGTCAGAGCTTACAGTCATGGTTTCTATGAAGGAGGCTGTTCCTGGGTCCGTGAGAAGGCCAGCATCAGCAAATTCATGCCAAAAGGGCCCATGGGGATGTCAACGCCAAATGCACTGCAGAGAAGACCTCCAAGCAAAATGAGAAACTTCAATCTGAGAAAAGAGATACAGTCTCAAAGATTTTGAGTCAAAGTATTCCTGAAGTGGGAGAAAAAAAACCATAGTCTGTATGATGTAAGGAATTGGCAGTGACCTGGTTAGACTTGATGCGCTACCTCTTAGCTTTGTGATATTAGGCAAAAGCACTTAGCTCTTTTAGGTGCCAGTTTTCTAAGCAGAAAATGAGTTGGAGAAAAATACTTTCTTTTTTTAAAAAATATTTCTTTAGTGATTTCAGAGAGAAAGGGAGAGGGATAGAGAGACAGAAACATCAATGATG
This sequence comes from Corynorhinus townsendii, assembly GCA_026230045.1. Lineage (NCBI taxonomy): Eukaryota > Metazoa > Chordata > Mammalia > Chiroptera > Vespertilionidae > Corynorhinus > Corynorhinus townsendii. Next base: position 146,353,414 of record JAPDVU010000005.1, on the reverse strand, counting down.
AGAGAGAATCATTGATCGGCTGCCTCCTGCACGCCCCCTACTGGGGATCGAACCCACAACCCCGCCATGTGCCCTTGGCTGGAATTGAACATGGGACCCTTCAGTCTGCACGCCGATGCTCTATCCACTGAGCCAAACCAGCTAGGGCGAAAAATGCTTTTTAAGGTACCTTCTAGTTCCAAGATTCTATGGTTCAATTATGTACCTTTATTTTCAGAACCCTGCTTATTCTTCCGAACAGTTAAATCAGGTTTCTAACTGGGATTGTAGTGTCTAGAAATTAATACTATTACGGTTAATGAGATTAAGCATTTCTAGACCCCGATTTTTTTTCCCCAAGGCATCTCAGTACAGCCTTTTATTTTCTTTGCTGGGCTTAGAATTCATTGCCCGAAAATGCCATGGATCATGTCTTAATTCTCTTCTGCTTAGTCTCACCAGTGAAAAATGGAAGAAACACCCTGGCATAGAAAGACTATAATAAACTTTGGAGCCAGAAAGACTTACTTTCAAATTCCAGCTCAACCACTTACTCTCTGAGTGCTGTTAGGTTATTATTCAAGGTACCTTTTCCTGTGAAATGGGGCTAAAAATGTCATACCACGTAAAATCATTGAGAGGAGTAAATGCCCTCCATACCCCAAGGACATTTAATGGTTCACTCACTGAAAACTCACCTTTCCACTCTGTTCTTGGAGATTTCCACAACCACATGGATGATCCGCCTTGCACTTCAGAGTTTCAGTTTCTCTGCCCCTTCACGTCCATTATTTTCCTTTATGCCACCTGAGCTACTGACTAGCATGACAACAACATGAACTTTTCATTATCCCTAGATGCATGGTCCCTGAAAATCAATGTCAGTAATCCATTATGTGACCATGACCTCCTGTCCGCTACCCCCCTTTCTCTAGAACCTCCACTCCAACAATTCTCCAGCCTCAATAAGGACGCTGATCCGTTGGTCCGATCACATTTTCAGAGTCAGGCACTTTATCATATTCTCAGTTAGAGCTCATGGTTCATCACTACATCCCCCTTTTGCACATGCCATGAAGTTCACAGGCCTCTTCCCAATGGGTTTACTTCTCTAGCAAGCCTGAAATCTTAATTAAACCCGACTCTCCACCTCCTTCGCACTTAAAACTGAGCAGCTAATTATTGCTGGAAAAATAACGCTGTGTTGACTGGTTCTTGCTTTGCTTCGTGACCACAAATCTCAATTACACATCGAATACCACTCAGTAACCTTATTAAGCTTCTCTAGTGTCTTTGTTTTCCTGCTAGCTAATCTGACTGCTGAATAAATTGCTTCGGAAATGAAGTCTTGTCTCTGGGTTTACTTCTGGGGAACCCACTCTAAGATGCTGGTCAAGGGAAGAGGACCTATGTTTCTTGAGATCAGAAGAAGGAGGAATAAGATTGTTAGGCTCTAGGGGGAGCATTAAAGAGGGAGTCGACTGAGAATTTTCTCTCCTCAGCAAAATAGCAGCCCAGCAAGATACCTGCAAAGACTGTGGGGGCCTTTCCCTCTGCTGGGTTATTTTTTAAGCTTACATTTAAGCCGAGCATTGTGCTAGCTCCCTCCATGACCAATCTCATTAACTGTTCTACCAACTCAACGAGACAGGAGCCATTACTTTCTCAATTTCATAGATGATATAGTGAAAGCTAATGGGAGTTCGGGAAATGTACAGGCAAACCAGTTCTGATGGACACCAGAGGGCAAAATCTTCATCCCTCTCAACACCCCTTGAGTCAGTTACTTAAGAACAACAGCTGTGAGAAATTTAAAAAATGAGTTGATGTGAGATGAACCAGAAGTGAAAGAAAAAGTTTCTTCAAGAAAATACAGGACATTTGATCTTAACCCCAAATAGCCACAGAAATAGATATTTTCCTAGCTGTTTTAAGGGCTTTTTAATATCCCCATACTGCCAGATATGTTAAAAAACAGAGACTGAGCATCATTTTGCAAGACAACATATAATGAAATGTCAGACTTTACATTAAAAAGCTTGGCAAAGCAAAGCTATCAGGGCATTTTGAGGAGCTATCTCTATCCATATTTGATGCTCTACATTAAGACAACAAAAGATGACTGGTGGTGTTTGTTTTTTCTTTCTAAAAATGTGGACCTACATATCAGTTTTTGGGTTAGAAATTTGATTTATTTTATAAGGGGCCAGAGTTAGAAAATAAAGTAATAAAAAGACACCTTGTTTGTAAAAATGGAGTTGGCTAGGTATTTTAAGGCTATGACATACTAGTATATGATACCAGAGCAAAAATAGACAGATCAGCGAGATAGGGCAGCTGTGAAACAGACTTCTGAGTATGTTTTAGGAGCAAATAAAATGATTAAAGAAACATTACAAAAAATGTGAAGGAATGAATTATTCAGCAAAGGATCCAGGTAAAAGCCAACAAACACACTTGATCAGGAATAAGGTAAGGATAACTGCTATCAGTCCTGCTTTTTCACTTTGTTCTGGAAAACTATATAGATTTAATTATACCCTCTGTAAGTGGGGAGAATTTTTCTAAGTACAAGCATAATGGAAGAAATCACACAAAAATGATTCATAATTTTTACTATATTCAATTTAAAATGTAAAACATTTACATGACTTTAAAAACAATTAAATGCAAGTTGGAAAGATAGAGAAATGATAAGATAAATAATTAATGATGCGAATATATTAGCATTTCTGATTGTAGTAACACCCCATCAATAAAGCAGACCAAGTCCAAGAAGTATAGGGGATTCACAGAGAAATGCACAGCGATTATTAAATAAATACAAGTTAAAACATGCAACAGTAATTGTAACCCAAGAGGCCGGGGAGTTGAAAAGCTTGGGGAAGGTGTGACTTGACTGTTGGGGTCTTGGGAGGAGTCCCATATTATGATACAGAATAAAGTTTCACATTGTGTGTTAATATCTGTAAAGCTAACACCATTTGAGACAGCAAGTGTATTTCTGAAAATCTATAAAGAAGAAATACTCAGAAAGTCAGAAAAAGAGTTATACATAAGGATGTTAATCACCATGCCAATTATGAGGGCTTAAAAAATCTGAAAGTATTGTAGAATATGAGAATATGTCAATAAAATATGGTTTAGTCACACAAGAATTTAAGTTCATTAAGATCATATTCTTGAAGAATTTTTAAGGTCATGAGAATAATCATGATATAGGGGTGGGAAACAACCAGAATATACTCTATCTATGTTTTATTCCCAATTATATAAAATAAAGAATTCCATCAAAAAAGGGCATGTAACACCCACATGTACAAAAAAAAAGAAAGAAAGAAAAAGTGCCAAAATATTAAGTGATTAACACTCCATGGTAGAAGTCAGATGATTTGAATTTTCTTCTTCGTACCTCTCTGGATTTTCTGTAATGAGCATATTATGTTCTTTTATAACAGAAAAATGTTATTTTAAGTAAAACTCTCCCTGATCTGTGAAGATGTGTATTGGCCCTCCCGGAGCCTGCAGGGTTCCAAACTATGGAGAGAATTAGCCTCTTGTTCTAGCTCCCAAACTAAAGACAGAGGAGGGATGAGAATTCCCAAGGCACTTAAGATCTGACTGGGGATCATCTGGAGGAATTCTAAGTCTCAACAAAATTTCCCTCCACACAAATTCAAGAAAGTGAATTGAGAGTAGAGACCGATTAAAGGGTCCTGCATTGGTTTTAGTCCAGTCCTTCTCAAACATTAATGTGCACACGAACCAACCAGAGATGTCAATACAATACAAATCAAATTTAGTAAGTCTGGGTGGGGGCCTGAGGCCCTGTATTTCTAACAAGCTCCCAGATAACGCGGACGTTGCTGGTCCATGGAGCACACTTTACATTCAAGGTTTAGAGAACAGCCCAGCATTCCCCGCTTGCTAATATAAAAGATTTAGAAACAAGTTCGATCAGCAGGCATTAATTAGATGAATAATATGCATCTGGTGTATTGGGGCCCACATGTGAGGACACTGTTCTGGGGCTAGAGCAGTGGTCCGCAAACGGCGGCTCGGGAGCCGCGGTTTGCTGCTCTGTTGAATAATGAGTTTGCCGACCGCTGACCTAAGCATTTAAAAGAGGAACACTGTGGCTCAGTAGTTGAATTTTGACCTATGAACTAGGGGGTCATTAGGACATTAACCAGTGATCTCATAGAGCAAGTGCACTCACATGAGTGTGTGTGTGTGTGTGTGTACGTCTTCTGATACATGTGTGTTTTTGTGCATTTGTGGTGAACTTCTTTGAGGAAATTCTGGGCAGTTATTTCATTTTTCCTGATGGAGTTGCATTAGTGATCAAAAGAGTGAAGCACCAATCCTTTCACCCTGTTTTTTTCTTTTTTCCCTTTCACAAAATCTCTGGTCTTTGCATGTGTGCTCAGTAATAAGAGAAGCCGAGGGCTCCTGTGGGTCCTAGGAAATGCATTATCTCATCTAAAAATAGACAAGAGCCCATTGTCTCAGGCAAAAGTAAATCCCACATAAGAATCTGCCAGAAAGTGATCTAGCCTTTTAAAAGATTTATTAGCTCCTGATCTCCTTTCTATGCATGACTATTTTTCATCTCATTCTGTGATGGATTAATTGAATTAAGCAAGAGCTAAAATAACTTCTTTTTAAATATATATAAATCTTTGTGATCGAAGCCCTGGGGTTTTGGAGGCCTCTAGGTACTTGAAGAATCAAGGAGTTAAGTGAAGAGGAGAAAAGTAACTGTTATTATGGAAACAGATGGGTTCCAGCAGTGGAGTGTTGTAAATGTTTAACAGCACTCTCAAAAAACTAGAAATACTGGCAGGGCCTGGGGGCAGGGGAGGAAGGGGAATGATTGCTAATGGGTATGCGTTTCTTTATGGGGATGATGAAAATATTCTAAAATTTGATACTGATGATGTAGTGAATACACTGAACTACACTGAATTGCACAAATTAAAATGAGGAGCAACAACACAAAACCCACCTCCCTCCAAACCTTATTCACACCATTTGCCAGTTTCCAAGGTATAAATACTCACAGATTCTGATTTCAAGGTGCCCCAGTGGACTCACCGCATGTACCACTGGGAAGGGCACAGGCTCCAGTGCACCGCCGGTTCCCAGGGTGGCAATCTGTTTCCTACCCACCATGGTGTAGGGAGACCTGGAGGGGTATACAGCTTCCCAGCAAAGCTAGCTTTTGGAATGTACTTTCTCCTTTTTCTGCTTGTTTGATTTTATTATTTTTGTCTCTAAATTTCCAAGATATGGTCAAAAGAGCCCCAGAGTGGGATCCTTGAGTTCAACATCTGTTCCTTATTAATTTAGATTTCAACAGCACGTTTATTGAGTACCTCATGGTAGGCTCTGTGCTGTATGCTGTGAATTATAAGGTGCACTGAAGGGCCCTCACCCATGAGGAGACTGCAGCCTAGCCAGGGATACAACCATAAAAGTATACAATGCTCCATCTATTGGGGGGGGGGGAGAGAGAGAGAGAGAGAGAGAGAGAGAGAGAGAGAGAGAGAGAGAGAGAGAACTATTATAGAGGAATGTGCAGTCTGATTGAGAGAATTATTTTCCCTGGTGGACGGGGAATGGTGGTGGTGCTGGTATCCGTGAATGTGTCAGAGAAGAGGAAAGATCTGAAGATCTGACCTGGAATCAGGGAAGGGCTTTGCAACTCAAAAGAACAGCATGAGGAAAGGCACAGAGGCAGGAAAGTGATAAGATGCAAAGGAATTAGGCAGATCATAGGCTCACCCACAGCCAGGAGGAAGAGAGGCCAGAGAGATGAGCTGATATGCTTTTAGTCTTTATGGACCAGGGTAAGTAATGAGTTTGCACATTATCTTAGAGTAAAAGGGAGCTTTTGAGATTTGTCATGTAAGGGAGGGACATGCAGATTAGCAGTATTAGTCACTGATAATAAGAAGGGTACATGGATAGGAAGAAGAGGTGGGAAGACATGAGGATTGGGGTGGCCAGAATACAACATTGTGTTGTCCCAGAAAAGAGATGAATAAGCCAATAGTGTGGGGTATAGAGACGAAGGAATAAAGTGGAGAAATACATCAAGATAAAATGTCTAGAACTGAGAATTCAACCAGATGTACATGGTGCAGCCAATGGTGGGGTGAGGCTAATATGAAACTTTCTATCTTGGATGAATCACCAGATAAATGGTGATGCCCATGCAGTGCCTTACACATGGTAGGGACGGAGTGAATATTTGCGGAATGGTGGGGCAAATACCTGGAATACGAGGGCAGCACAGGGCGATGGGGGGCAGTGAGTATGTGGAGTCACAATGACTTTGCTTGAACCTCTGTGTGGTTACCTAATTGCTGTGGGATTTTGAGCAAGTCTCTGAATCTCTCTGAGCCTTAGTTTCTTCATCGATGTAGTGGAAAAATGATACTGACCTCAGTAGGACTTTGGTCAGGATTAGAATTAATATAACCCTTTAAATTATTACTTCTCAAAAGATCAAACACATTAAAAGTGACTCTAAAAAGTTAAGAGTTGCCCTATCACAATCCACATCCCACTTATGTTAAGAGATCAGAGCAGTGCTTGTAGGTTCATGAATTTAGATTGAATTCATGTGCAGCAAAGAAGAGATTGTGGGAGTTGATTTGTGATGGAATTATTTCAGTTGGAGAGATTTAAAAAGTCTACAGCCATTCCTTATGCTCTTTAAGAGGAGTACAACATATTTGTAAGAAGAACTGGAATAAAAAAAAAAAGGAGTGGTCCATATTCAGCCATTGCAAATAATGATTCAGTTCCTATTTCTTGATATCTGAAGGACCCCTAGATACCCAGTGACTTTTGTGTCTGGTTAAAAGGCAGAAGAAGAAAGACTCATCCAGTACACATCTGATCTGAGGGAAAGTTCCAAGCAGCTCAATAGCTGGTATCCATGGGAGCTTGATACAACAGAAGGCCCTATGATAACTGGCCTGTCAGGAGCCCAGAATATATCTCATTTGGAAACCCCAGGTAGTCACAAACTACCAGACATGTGAAGGGGACCCTAACAGTTTATGAAGTAAAGCTGGAACTGAAGCTTTTAGGTAAACACATCAGAAAAATTTTGAATGCCTTTATTTATTTTTTTTCTTTGCCTCTGTATCTATTTTCCCCCATTTCTTTCCTTTAAAAATTTTTGCCTCTGCAGACTAGAAATAAACATATAATAACAAACAAAAAATGTTTGAGTCCCAATTTCAATGTCCAACAGTTCCTTATGTGTACATGTCAGCAATGATATCTGGATGGTGGGCACATGGTGGCAATGCAGGTCCGACACTCTCTGGTTTGGTCCTAGAATGCCTTTAAAATGAGCAAAACAGATTATCAGATGTCTTGTATAGCATACTTTTCTAAATTATCTCTACAGTTTTATTGTTTTAGCTACTTTACAGTTTTGTAAATTGTAGATACCTGATAGCAATGAACATGATTCTTGGCCATAGGCATGTTAATAAACTTGGTCTGGTAGAGGGGCAATTGATCCCCTCCTTCCCTCATGGGTGAAGCAAGTTTTGCATTTATTATGCAAATTCATTTTAGCACTTCTTGGGACTTTTATGTGTGTCTGCTCTTTGATTTCTCCTTTGGACTGGTTGTGATATCTTACTGGCTTGCTCAGTAATTAATGAGTCAAACAAAATCTTTGACATATGTTCATTTTATATAACAATCATGATTTTTACTCTTTTGAAAGAATTATCAGTTGATGTGTACCACAAAGACTTCTAGCTCATTCACAAGCTAGGGTAAAGGGAAGATACCCTCCATTCTCAGGGCATCACCAGGGCGGAGAAGAAATGATCCAGAGGCGGGGAACCTAGTAAACTTCATCTGGGTTGCAGTGGACTAGCTTCTACTTCTCCAAGGCAGGAGGACTCCCTTCTTGAGTAGATCTTAGTATAGGTCAGTGGTTGGCAAACTGTGGCTCGTGAGTTTGCCAACCACTGGGATAGGGGCTTAATCACAAGGAACAACAACAGCCTGTAATTATTGGAATTGAGAGTCGAGGTCAGTGGTTGGCAAACTCATTGGTCAACAGAGCGGCAAACCGCGGCTTATACCAGTAGTCAGCAAACTGCGGCTCCCGAGCCACAGTTTGCCGACCACTGGTATAGGTCATCAGATTTCTGGCCTGTGGGAGTTTCAGTAGGTGTGCCCAGGATGGATGCTGTTTGGGGAAGAAAAGGGTAAGAGATGGGAAAATCTCAACCATGATTCAGAAAAGTTCTCTCTAAAAACATTAGGATATTCATCTCATTTTTGACTGCCCTAAAGAGCACGGTTGTGTATTTCCTTATATGCATAGTATAATCACATACCAACAATATGTAAAAGAGATGGTTGATAGTAGCAGGAAAATGTTTGTTTCTTATAGGTCATCCGCTTAGAAAAATATGATAATCTGGCTTTTCTCACGATGGAGGCAAAAAGGGTATCAGTGACTCACAAGGGGCAATAACACTATGGCGACCCCTTGGAAGTGATAGATCCCCCCTCCCCGCAACTGGTGGGTGGAGTTATGATGTTACTGGCGTCTGCCGCTGAGACATCCCGGGACATTGAACCACCAATCAGTGCGTGCCGAGTACCCTGGGGCCCACCCCTTCCTGTTCTGCCCTGGGCCCAATCCCTTCCTGTTCCTTCCCTTGAAAGGACTCTCCACCCTCGCACGTGTTACTGTCTCTTCCTTCTGTTTGCAGTGGGCAGTCTGGTTGGGTCCCTCCTTCTTCTCCTCCTGCCTCCGTTTTCCTGGTTTCTACATCCTCCGTAAGGAATCTCGCTTGTTACTGCAGAATAAACCTCCCCTTTAATGTATCTTGGTTTCCGACTCCCATTTCCTGCACCTGGAACCTACAGGAAGCACAGAGAATTTGCCAAGGGAGGAGGAAGATGTGCTAAGGAATGTGGCTCTGGCACTCAGGGCAGCCTGATGTGATCAATTGTCAGCAAGTCAGCTGTTTTCTTGGTAATGAAACATAATTGAATAATCCCAGGAATGGTGGGATGTAACAGTGCTGATGAAAGGGGATACATGTGAGGAATACCTGATGGGGGAAGGAGACCCAGAGACAGAGGCTATCTGTGTTGAAGTCTCCAAAGTATCAACCATATGGGAAGTGGCCAAAGGAGTATTCAAAGGCAAATGTATAGTGTTACACATTGTATTACAAAATAAGAAAGAAGCTGAAGAGTAAACAAGAAAAGAAATCCAAAGAAGGAAGAAAACAAAACAAAACAAAAAAACACACAAAAGAAACACATACCCACAAAAACAAATAAGTAAACAAACAAAAACAAAGGAAGAAAACAAACCAAAAGAGTAGAATTAATGAAATAGTAAACAACAACAAAAAAACTTGATTTTTAAAAATACAAATAAAAGAAGCAAACTTAATAGCAAACTCAATCACATTAAAAAATATATTGGAAATGAGAAATTGACATCACTGCAGAAAATGAAAAAATATTGAAAGGAATAGTTTGGACAAGTCAAGCCAATGTTTTTGAAAGAATGACTTTCCAGGAAAATAAAAACTATCAAATTCCAAATCTATTCCCAATTAAAAACCCAGAAATAACCCTCTCAAATGTTTAAGGCCTAGATGGAAAAACTATATAACAGGTAATGTGTTATAGAATTGTGTACCTGAACCTATATGATTTTATTAACCAATATCACCCCAATAAATTCAATTAAAAAACAAAATAAGAAAAAATTGTGAATCTTTATTGAAAGACACAAAATAATAGTTACATGTTGGAGAAAGATAGCATGCTCTTAATGGCAAGATTATATTATCAGAATTTTATCAACTTCCAGATTAATCTATAAATTCAGGATATTTCCAATCAAATCCCCGGGGAATATATGGGTAAAATAATTTCAAAATTCCTCTGAAAGAGAAAACACAGAATAGTTATGAATGCTGAAACAATAAAAAGAACAACAGAGGCAGAGGGGAGACCTTTCACCACCACTATCCACTATTCTGCAACAAAATATATCGCAAAGCTGGAGTAATTTAAAATATGCTATTAGATGCTGAACACAAATTTGGACAATTTGATAAAAAAATCTTGGGACACTAAGCTATTGGGAAATATATGAAATTATGCCCTTGCTTCATACCAGAAACAAAAATAAAGTGCTAAGTCTCAAGAGCAAAACCAAAGAAGTATTAGAAGAAAAGAATTTTATTTTTAAAAGATAATATTGGGAGTGGGAAGGACTTCCAGAGTAAGATACAAAACCCAGAGACCCAGAAAAAATATTTATAAATGGGACTACATAAAAATAACAAATGTCATTATGACAAATGTCACTGTAAAAAGTTAAGACACTTGGCAGACAGGGAGAAGATTATTAGTATCCAGAAAGCATAAGAACTCCTAAAAATCAATAAAGAATACAAATAAACAGATATGAACAAGACATTTATGAAAGAATAAACACAAATGGCCAATGAGCAAATAGAAAGATGCTTAACCTTGCTAGCCACTAGGGAAGTATGAATTACAAGTATAGTTGATAATTGGTGGGCAAGGATATAAATTCACTATAGATTAGAATACAAATTGCAAATTATATTTTGATGAAGGAATTTAAAATCTAGGGTTTGTTTAAAGATATACTTGCATATGTATATAAAAAGATGTCCTTTGTAGCATTATCCTATGTAATAAAAGGCTAATATGGAAATTGACCAAACAGTGGAACGACTGGTCACTATGACGTGCACTGACCACCAGGGGGCAGATGCTCAATACAGGAGCTGCCCCCTGGTGGTCAGTGCACTCCCACATGGGGAGTGCCGCTCAGCCAGAAGCCGGGCTCACGGTTGGTGAGTGCAGCGGTGGTGGCAGAGCCTCTCCTGCCTCTGCAGCAGCACTAAGGATGTCCTTGGACATTCCCCGAGGGCTCCTGGACTGCGAGAGGGTGCAGATCAGGCTGAGGAACTCCCCACCACCACCGAGTGAATGAATTCTGAGCACTGGGCCTCTAGTTTATAATTAAAAAAAGAGGACTAACATACATGCCCAAAGATGGGGTGAGAGTGGCAGACATTGATGGGGAGTGAAAAGAGGCCATTTCATGTTTTACTCTTTATATATTTTTTAAAAATATATTTTAAATAAAAATATAAGCATATTTACTTGTTGAAGTTTAAAAAAAAGAATGTAAAGAATTATAACATTGTATTTAAAAAGTTTTCTCTGCATGGTAGCATTTTAGGTGTATAATTTTCTTTTCTTTTTTTTAAAAATTAATCTTTATTCAGATTATTACAATTGTTTCTCCTTTTTCCCCCCATAGCTCCCCTCCACCTGGTTCCCACCCCACCTTCTGCCCTTACCTCCCCCGCACTGTCCTCATCCATAGGTGTACGATTTTTGTCCAGTCTCTTCCCACACACCCCACACCTCTTTCCCCCTAAGAATTGTCAGTCCACTCCCTTTCTATGCTCCTTATTCTATTATATTCACCAGTTTATTCTGGTCAACACGTTTTTAATTCACTTGATTTTTAGGTTCACTTGTTGATAGATATGTATTTGTTGTTCATAATTTTTATCTTTACTTTTTTCTTCTTCCTCTTCTTAAAGAATACCTTTCAGCATTTCATATAATACTGGTTTGGTGGTGATGAACTCCTTTAGCTTTTTCTTATCTGTGAAGCTCTTTATCTGCCCTTCAATTCTGAATGATAGCTTTGCTGGGTAGAGTAATCTTGGTTGTAGGTTCTTGCTATTCATCGCTTCGAATATTCCTTGTCACTCCCGTCTGGCCTGCATAGTTTCTGTTGAGAAATCAGCTGACAGTCGTATGGGTGCTCCCTTGTAGGTAGCTAACTGTTTTTCTCTTGCTGCTTTTAATATTCTCTCTTTGTCTTTTGCTCTTGGCATTTTAATTATGATGTGTCTTGGTATGGTCCTCTTTGGATTCCTTTTGTTTGGGGTTCTGTGCACTTCCTGGACTTGTAAGTCTATTTCTTTCACCAGGTGGGGGAAGTTTTCAGTCATTATTTCTTCAAATAGGTTTTCAGTATCTTGTTCTCTCTCTTCTTCTGGCACCCCCATAATTCGGATGTTGGTACGCTTGAAGTTATCCCAGAGGCTTCTTACACTATCTTCAACTTTTTGGATTTTTTTTTTTTTGCTTTTTGTTTTTTCAGTTGAGTGTTTTTTGCTTCTTTGTATTTCAATTCTTTGACTTGGTTCTTGCATTCCTCTAGTCTGTTGTTGGGTCTCTGTATAATATTTTTTATTTCAGTCAGTGTATGCTTAATTTCTAGTTGGTCCTTTTTCATATCTTTGAGGGTCTCATTATATTTATTGGCCTTTTCTAGGATATTCTTGAAAAGCCTTATAACTGTGGTTTTGAATTCTATATCCAGTTGTTTGTTTTCCTCCATTTCTTTTGTTTGTGATCTGTTTCTTTGTCGCCACATTTTCACTGCTTCCCTGAGTTGGTAGGGTAGCTTTGTGTGCTAGGTTTCCTATATGGCCCAGTGGGTCGGCCTCCCAGTTACCTGAAGTGGACACTCTTGGTGCACCCCTTTGTGGACTGTGTGTACAGCCTTGTTGTAGTTAAGTCTTGATTGTTGTTGGTATCACTGGGAGGAATTGACCTCCAGGCCAGTTGGCTGTGAGGATCAGCTGTGTCTATGCTGGGAGAAGTTCGGTGCTGGAGACAGCCTTATAGGATTAGACTTGCCAAATTGCAAAAGCCTCTGTGCTCAGCTTGGATGGGGTGGAGTCTCAGGGCAGAGCAGACAGTCTTGGCTTCCCGTCAGCCCTGCCCTTGCACACGTGCGCCTCCAGACCTCTGCCTTCCCTGGCTCCCAAGCCTCTGCCCGAGAGTCCAGATTCCCCCCGCAAGAGCGTAGGTCCCCAGGGGCTCGCCTGGAACTGGGGTTCAGTGCAGTCAGAACTGGGGTTGAGTGCAGTCAGGATCTTCTGACTCCCTTCTGCTAGGGAAAGCCTGTGGCAACCTCCTCAGTCTTTGTGCACACTGGCGTGTGCGTGCCTCCAGACCCACTCCCTGGGTCTCCAAGTCTCCAAGTGCCCTTATCTCTACCTGACAGTCCAGACTCCCCCTGTATGAGCCTGGGTCCACGGGGTTTCGCCTGGAACTGGGGTTCAGTGCAGTCGGGGGCTTCCTTTCCCCTCCCGCCAGAGAAAGTCAGCCAGGCTCTCAGCTGCCCTTCCTCTCTGCGTGCACAAAGACCCTTTGCCGTACCTCAACCCTTTGCCATTTCTCCGGTTCTCCGTGAGCCTTTCTCTTTCCTTCTAGCTGTAGAATTTCCACTCAGGCAGCTTTCCTGTGGTTCTGGATGGCATCCCTTCTGTCTTTTAGTTGTAGTTTTGAAATTGTTGTGTGAGGCAGTGGTTTAGGTGCTTACCTATGCCGCCATCTTGGTTTCTCCTAGGTGTATAATTTTCTATATTATTCAGATAATCTACAATAAGCAGGTACAGACAGTCCTTGGGTTACATTAGATTCAACGTATGTTGTTTGTGGTTGCGTCGCCATCTCTAATTTATTTATAAAAAATAAAAGTTCTGTCATTTCGACATATGTATATATGTGCTTTATGTTTTTTATTATTTATTTACCACAAGTAAAGGTCAGGAATTGTTATCTTTCTTTTAAATTTTTTTTACTGTTTCACTTCATTTTGCTGTGTTTGTGCTCCATGTGAGTGATGTAGGTGCTTGTGTAGGTGGGTTCCCACTTACGGCGAAAATCACATTATGTCGTGCTGTTGGAATGGATCTCCAATGTAACCTGAGAACCTACTGTATTCTTATAATAAAAAAAAGACTAAAACTCAGCATGTAAAATCTAGGATACTCCACATACTGTCACATATACATAAAAATATGAAGAACAAAAATACTGGAAGAAGATGAGCCCGTGGGTTAGTATGAATGTATCTGGAGGTTAGATATTTCAGTGATTTCCTTTTTTCTTCTGCGTTTCCCGCCCCCGCCCCGCAAATAATGCTTTGTGATGACACTTTTCTTTTAAATTTTAAAAATATGTATGTGTTTTCTAAAGAATGAATCACATATACATTTTTATTTATTGATTGATTTGAGAGAGAGAGAAACATCAATTTGTTATTCCACTTATTTATACGTTCATTGTATGCGCCCTGACTGGGGATCAAAACTTCATCCTTCGAGTATCGGAGACAATGCTCTAACCAACTGAGCTACCCAGCCAGGGCCAAGCATGCATTGCATGTAAAAGGTATAAAAATGTAGGTGCTGTAAACTTGAATGCATTTTGTTTTAAATTATTATTCATAAATTATTTCTATCTTTTCAACTTTTTAAACGTAAGATGAAACCATAGGTGACTGTGTGTATTGTACAGGTATAAGATAAAATAAAATAATACAGCAAAATGTAAAATAAAGTTGAGATAATTAAAAAATATATTACAAGAATTGTCATGTACTTGATGCTTCATCCAAATAAATCAACAATCCATCAAGGCTGTTGAAGCATGTTCAGCGGGTTCTGGCTTCCAGAGCCCATAAAGGGAGAACGTGGTTTTTAAAATAACCATGGATCTGGTACAGGCTTCAAAACAGAATTTTGACCTTTCATTTTATAGAAGTAAATGCCCTTTAAGACGTGTTCTCCGGGCTGACCAGATCATTAATTTTAGTTTAGCAAGGTCATGGCAAAAAAAACCCCATCAACACCCACACCCACACCCTCCCCCCCCCAAACACACACACACCCACCACCACCACCACCAAGTGGGGACTCCAATGTCAACTTTAGTGTATTAACATTTCTTTAAGTTTCTTTGGGGGAAATGGTTTTTAAGGAGTTAATGAAACGGAATTCTGACCTTTGTTTCTAGTTAATTTTCTCTATTCTCATTTGCATTTTATTTGTGGAAGTCCTTGTGATATCTGAATGAAACAAGAATTCCCTGGGGCAGGGGTGCTTCGTCCTTATTTAAAAATCTACTTGTCATTGAAAGCTGCATGGAACAGGGAAACTTGGAAGTAATGTGGTCGCACATTTGCATGCTGTATCCCAATGAACCTTTTAGCTAAAAGCCATTTTGTATAAATGCTGATGGCTGGGCGCTTAGGAGAGAAGCACAGAGCCCCTTGAAACTTGCACATGGTGTTACTGGATGGTTGGTTCCTCGTGCCATTTTGCTGCCTCCATTCAGATTCTCTGTTGACATCTCTCAAATTAGAATCTTTTCATAAATCAAACTCTCCTTTTAAGAAATCCTAGGTCCATGTTTTTAAAGCTGCAGCACAATCGGCCTTTGAGATCAGAAGCCATTCTCTGCATCTTTCCCAGACTGCAATCCTGAGTTTCCTTTAGCGAAAGAGCTGCCATTACCTGAGCGTCCCCTCAGGCTCCCCCGGCATTAAACGGCAGGACTTCCATGAAAATGTGCTCAGTGTTGCTGAAGCATTGCCTGTGGCTCGTTTAGTTACTGCAGCTCTGTGTTGGTTCAGCTGGGGAGGTCAACGGATTTGTTCTCCCAGAAGTTAATCATTTATGACAAATTTGCTTGGCAGATGCGTGCGCTCGGTGTTGCAGACTAGCTCCAGAACAGGGGAGCCCAGTTGGCCTCTTTAAAAATGCTCGTATTCTCTCTCCAGTGTCCTTTTCCCGGTTCACACACCAGCCTCAGGCCGCTCATGTTTTCTTATCACCTTCTCTACATCATCTCCTTCTACTCGCCCCTTTTCCTCGGTTGCCAATGAAAGGCCCAGAATTTACCTGCACCTGCCAGGGCTCATCAGGACTCAGACGCAGCTTCTCAGGCTTGACTGCAGGTGGATTTACGGAGGAAGCTTAGCGTTAGGGCCCTTTGCAATGTGTTCATAAGACCGTATATTGTGAAACGGACAGATGTCAGATAGTTTCGCCTCTCTCTACTCTGACTTCTCCTCGGTCCATCTCCCTTCATGCGGGTGGAGTTCCAGTGGCCACGGACATTTTTGGGAACTGTCTAAGGGAAACCTGCGCTGGGGACACATGTAATTTGGATTCAGTTGGAGTAGACTTATTTGGTTGGCACTCATGTCTGTGTATGTCGTGCAGTTATTGCTGGTTGCCTTCATGGAAGAATGGCGAGCTCTGGTTCTCTCCTGGAATGACCTAGGGACCCTCACACCCTAAATATAGGTGAGGCTGGAGAGATGCAATCTAAAGGGTACAATCTAAAGGATACAGAGCCTGAAGCCAGTCTGTGAAAAACTCTTTCAATTTTTAAAGCTCAAATGTGAAGGCAAGTTGATAGAAAGCTTCCCAAGCAGTATCAATAATGATTGTGATGCTAAGAGAGTTTTCTAAACTATCAATAAAACTATTTGCTCAAGCATGCTAAGTAAAAGTCTTTGATCTTGTATGGAATGTCACAACCTCTTCGCCATGTGAAGAGGTGATCAAAGAGAATGCAGCCAAAAATGTGGGAAGGAAGGTGTTATTGAGACGTCAGGACTTTAATTTGTATTAATTTTATATTTTATTTTGTTTTCCCCTGTGTTTTATGATGCTTGTGATAGTTGTCAGTTTCCCAAAATTAGTATTTTGTGATTTCTGACTTCCCTCTCATTATACCCAATTTTGTATCCTTTCTGAAAAAAGAACTCTTCAGAGGCTTCCACACCTAGACCTGTTCCTGGCTCCAATGAAGTATGGTAGCAATAAACTCAGGTAGAAACTGCTGTTTGGCTTCTGTACGTATTTGTTTGCTAAAACAATAGAAAGTTATTTTGATTTTCTGAATTTATGTATGCTACCCAATACTCCATTGATGATGGTTTGAATATCCCATTGATTGTGATCTCACTGGTCATCGAAGCACATTCTTGTGGGAACCAGGACAGCTCAATTATCCTAAATTGTCTCAGTAGCTACAGATAATGAGTTTTGGTTGACTCAGTGGTCCTGGAATCAGAACAGACCCCAAATTGTCTCAGTAGCTACAGATAATGCACTCTGGTTGACTCAGTGGTCCCGGAATCTGGACAGCACAATTATTCAAAATTGCCCCAGTGGTCCCAGATAATGTGTTTCTGTTGATTTAGTGATCTGTAGACCCAAGAACTATACTTTAGATAACTAACTTGCTCAATTTTGCTTCTGTAAATGCTTTGCAGAAGCAGGTTCCTCATTCCAGACCCAAAGATGTAATCCATACCTTTGTGATATTCTGCCAATATAAGCCAGATGTGGCAGGCTGTTTGGGGCTGCGAGGTTTGGAGTGTTGAATGGCTCCCTCGTATGCTGCTGGCTTTTAATAAATGACTCCATAATTCGACGTCTTGAGGCATCCTTTGTAAGATGGGGGTACATTGCAACACCAACTATTTGAAAGCGCTGTGATCCTTCTGAAAAAATAAAAATGAAAGAAGCTTGCTTTGTAAGGCTTCTAAATCAGGAGGTTTCAACTCAGAAGTTAAAAGCTTCACTTCCTAGTCTCCTGTGTTCCCAGGCACTTGTAAAACAATATATTTGAGCCTGGAGAGAAGCCCATCAATATTGGAAACTGTTATTCTGAATCTGTACTCAGATTCTCCTGGCTTTTATAAAAACAAGATTTCAGCTTAGAGGACATCCATTTCCTCATGTTAGACCAACACACAGAAATTTCTAAAAATATAAAGCAACATTTAGTAGGAAGGAAGCCATGTCATAGAATAATTTGGCTGGGTCTTAAGAACAGTTAGTAACGGGGCACAGCCAAAATCAGTGTGTTTGTCTTCTAACAGACCACAATGCCAGGTGGCACAGAAAAAGAAGGAAAGGAGATGCTTGCAGCATGTGCAAAGGGGATTGCTGTGTTATGCAAAAGGCATGGATCCCAGAAGAAGGCATGTGCTGTACCTGATGTTCAGATGGGGCTTGTCTGGCGCTTGGTAGCAATGACTGAGGGAATAACAGATTGGTAGGACCTTCTCACAGGGAAGGAAACTTCTGGTGCCACTTATGGAATGGTCCCAAAGGGCAGATGCCATTGGGACATAAGGTAATTCAAATCTGATTACATTGTTGTGGTTCTCAAACTTTAGCATCAGCAGCACTTGGAGACCTTGTTTTAAGAGATTGGGGGCCCACATCCAGAGTTTCTGACTCAGTTGGTCTGGGATGGCGCCTGAGAATTTGCACTTCTA
Organism: Corynorhinus townsendii; assembly: GCA_026230045.1. Taxonomy (NCBI): domain Eukaryota; kingdom Metazoa; phylum Chordata; class Mammalia; order Chiroptera; family Vespertilionidae; genus Corynorhinus; species Corynorhinus townsendii. The sequence continues at coordinate 146,335,206 of JAPDVU010000005.1, read as the reverse complement.
ACCACTTCTCAGAGGAGGCTGATGCTGGTGTCCAAGTTCCACATGAGCCACTAGAGGTTGATTTGCCCTTGCTCTCCTTCTGTATTCAGAATGTGCTGTTGTGAGGGAGTCAGCCACCATCACTTGCATCTTGGCAGCGACGGAAAGGCAGGCAGAGAAGTGGGGAAACTTTAGAAATAGAAGGCTTCATGTTGGGCAGAGCACCAAGCACTGGTTACTGATCCCAAGGAAAGAGGGTACCTACCAGGCCAGGGGAGGGTTCTAAGCGCTTCTACCCATTGGACCTCAGTATCAGTCATCAAAGAAAACAACACAGGTACTGGATGAAACAACACTTTAGTCACACAGAGAAGAGACAGAGCAGGATCAACAACCATAGTGAGTACTGGTTCCCCATGACCAACGGGTCTTTCCCTGTGGTCAACCCAGGGCCATTTGCCTGTGTGTACCCCTCTTATACTGCACTGGAAGGACCCTGTCCCTTCGCAAGGGAGGACCAGTTTAATGGTAGGATTGGCTGGGTGCTATATGATGCACATTCTTTAAGCACAGACAAAGGAGCATTCATTAAATTTGAAATAGGGCAAGATATTCCCACACAAGTAGATAAGCCTCATAGGCTATGAGGACTCGTGTTGTCTTGGAAAGAAAGTGTTTCAGCCCAAAGACCCATTCTTATGCGGCTTAGTGGGGGTCGGAAGATTGCCTTTCCCAGCCCTTCAGGGCTGCTCTGATTGGAGATTGTTTGCATGGGGAAGCTATAGACAGGCTAACTAGAAGTGGGCTACATTTGGCTTTCTCTGGCTGGTCTTAAGTTAGAAGTGTTGACAAAGATAAGCTGGTTATTATCTTAATAAGTTGGTTATTAATTAAGTCCTGGACCTTTGGGGCTGATTGCTACAGTGGTTATTGTTTGGCTTCTTGGCCTGGTTTCTAGAGATAACGGTCTGTCTTCCTACTAGGCTGACTTACAGATTGCTAGACTGGCTGGTTTCTTGGGCTGCTTACTGTAGATAATGTATTGGTGTCCTAGACTGGTTACTGCCGATTATAGATGAGAGTTTTATTTTTACATATTGTTTGGCCACTGACCATTTGTATATTTAGTCTCTTAGATGATCAGTGAACATTTATTGCCTTAATGATCAAAATCATGTTGACTTTTACACTTGCTGAAAACCAAGTCTCTGTTCATTCATTCACTCTCCACTAGTGGTTAAGCACCTGTTCTATGTGGCACAGCATGTCAGCACTGGGGACACAATGGGGATTAATGTAGTCTGAGTCCTGGACCTTTTGGACCTTACTGTCCATATAGGAATAACGAAGTTTAATAAAGTCATTATAATGAAATATGATGAATGAATTCATTGAAGAAATGCGAGACCTGATGTGAGAAGATAGGAATCCTAGAAAAAGAGAGATTCACATGGAAATTTATAGAGGAATAGATGGTAGAGGTGAAGGTGAAAAAATAGGGAGAACATTTTACAGGCTGAGTGGTTAGCAAGTTAATCAATGCTTGCTGCTGCAGTAGGAAACCCCTAACTCTCAGTGATGTAACAATAAAGGGTTACCTTTTATTCATATCAAGTTCAAGGTGGATGAGGCAGCTTTTCAGCATGACTTTCTTCTTCCAAGCAGTGACTTTGGGACCCTGGCTGCTTCCATCTTGGGACCCTGCAGTCCTTCACTCCCATGTGCACAGATGGGAGAGACAGTGACTTAGAGAATGGAAATCTGATACCTGTTCTTCAGTCCTTGGACTGGAGATGATGCTCACTTTTGCTCACACACCATTGGCAAAAAACAACACGTGACCCTCCTACATACAGAGGGTTTGGGAAATAGGAAGACATGGATGCATGGTGAGCGTTAAGTTTCTACAATAGAATAGCACATGTGAAGCTCATAGGCAGGAGGGTAGTGCTGCATTTTTAAGAAGACTTAGCTGGGTAGGAACATAGAATATGAAGGTCAAGGGTGAGCTGTTATGACTGGAGAGGAAAACAGGAGGCCAGATAATTTGGGGACTTGGGAGCCATGTTGGGAAATTCGTGCGTCACTCAAAGGACAGTGGGAACCAGTGATGGGTTAAAAAAGGGACGTGTTGAGGTCAGAGTTGTGGCTTTCAGATGACGGCTCTGGTTTCATCCTGGAAAATGAGTTGAAACATGTTAAGACCGGGCAAAGAGAACAATGAGACATGTCAATCCTATCTAATAAAGAGGGAATATGCTAATTGACCATCACTCCATCACAAAGATGGCTGCACCCACAGCTGAGGCCAAGTTCCCTTAAGGAGCCTTAACGAGCAATCAGCAGAGACCTGAGGCTAGCCCTCCCCCACCGCTGTGGGGCTTGACAGAGGACCTCAGGCCTTGCCCCCGACCTGGCAGGGCTTGACTGGGACCTCAGGCCTTGCCACCAGCCCTGGCACCAGGCCAGGGAGCTCAGGTTGCACCCCCCCACCCCAGCACCAGGCCGGGGGACTCCCCCTGCCTGGCCAGACCTGACAGGAGACCTCAGGCCATGTCCTCCACCCAGCAGGGCTTGACAGGGGACCTCAGGCTGTGCCCCCCACCTGGCAGGGCTTGACAGGGGACCTCAAGATGGGCTTCCCATCCTGGTGCTGGGCTAGGGGACCTCAGGCCACACTCCCCACCTGGTGAGGCTTGACAGGGGACTTCAGGCCACACCCCCCACCCCAGCACTGGGCCAGGGGACCTGAGGCTGGGCTCCCCAGCCTGGTTTGGCTTAACAGGGGACCTCAGGCCATGCCCCCCACCAAGCGGGGCTTGACGGGGGACCTCAAGGTACACCCCCAGTGCTGGGTCAGGGGAACTCAGGCTGCGCCCCCGCCCACTGGGGCTTGACGGGGACCTGAGGCTGGGCTCCCTCCTGGTGCTGGGCCGGGGGACCTGAGGCTATGCCCCCTGCCCAGCAGGGCTTGACAAGGGTGGAACTGGCCTGGTCTGGATCTAGCCCAATGCGGGGGGCCGGCTGGGTCTGGGTCTACATGATTTTGAGGCACATGTGGGTGGGCAGGGACTTGACTCTGGGTGCTGTGGTGAGCCCCAGGAGGAAGGTTTTCATATGCATTTGACTAATTTTCTTTCATTTCTGATACTTCGATTATAGAAAAAGGGCAAATAGCAATATTAAATTATTTCCTCTAATTAATCCCCTTTTAATATGCACGAATTTTGTGCATTGGGCCACTAGTGTTCTATAAAACACAATACAGTGCTGATGAATTCTTCGTCTTTAGTTGACAGCAAATATTTAGAGTTTAACATGAAGATGGTATTAAGCAATTTTAAAGTTATATGCTTCATTTAATATTTATTTTGATTGCTAGTTTAATCATGGTTCTAATATGCTTCAAAAAAATAAAATGGTATCTTACTTTGGAGGTTAGATAAATGAGCATGACTATTTTTTCATGGGGAAACAGATGCATGAAGTTCTAATGTGGTAGGGATTCATTTTATTTTGAGTGGAAGGGAAATGGGGACACATAAATCTGCAATTAATTAATTTGGCATGGAAAGTCCTCACAATGGGAGAAAGCAAACTAAAAATTCGGACTTCAAGTGATAAAAGGAACTCAGAGAAAATTCTAGTTATCTTTTGGTTCTGACAGTTGTGGGTTTTGTTTGTTTGTTTGTTTTTTGAGAGAAATATTGTGTGCCTGAATGCTCTCATGCCTGCCTCATAAGAAACATGGGAAGACCCAACCTTGGGTTTCCTCAATAGGCATAGAAGGAAAGTGAAGTCATACAAGTATCTTCCAAAGGGCACCACTGGAAGTAAATGCATTCTTTCAAGGCATGTTTGCTTTACGACCCAGGAAATGATCAGATCACTGGATGGGAGTTTAGGAAAATAGTCTTTTTATCTGCCCCTTTCCCCACCCTCCCAACCTCCTGTGGTCTTCATCATTCAATACAGGATAATGAGTTATTTTTCCAATTTATCCAGAGCTATTGTTTGAAATAGTTTGTTTTTTGTTTTGGGTTTTTGTTTGTTTGTTTGTTTTACTTATAAGAGTAATCCTATATAATAAAAGCCCAATATGCTAAGTGTCCGGTCGTCTGGTCATCTGTTCAACCAATCAAAGTGTAATATACTAATGATATGCTAAGGCCGCTCAACCACTCGCTATGATGTGCACTGACCACCAGGAGGCAGATGTTCTGACTGGTAGGTTAGCTTGCTGCTGGGTCTGGCTGATGGGGACTGAGCCAGATGGGCTGGACATGCCCTGGAGCCTTTCCATGGTTCATCCCTGGCTGGCCAACCTCCAGCATCCCTCCCTGGCCCTGATCATGCACCAGTGGGGTCCCTTGGCCTGGCCTGCGCCCTCTCGCAATCTGGGACCCCTCGGGGGATGTTGGAGAGCCAGTTTTGGTTGATCTTGCAGGCCAGGCCAAGGAGCCCCACTGGTGCATGAGTTTGTGCACTGGACCTCTAGTATAATATAATTGGTTTTGAGAGCTTCACTGACTACCATGCATTATGTCTTCTCATGATGAAATTCCTGTGGTTACTTATTTCAAAATGGTTGGAGTCACATATGAAGTCAATGAAGTGAATGCTGCTTACTTTTTTTGTAGACTCTTTGCTTTTTAAATTTAATAAATCTTTATTGTTCAGATTATTACAATTGTTCATCTTTTTTCCCCCATAGCTCCTCTCCACCCAATTCTCAACCTACCCTCTGCCCTTACTCCCCACCCCCACTGTCCTCATCCATAGGTGTACGATTTTTGTCCAGACTCTTCCCACACCCCCCACACCCCTTTCCCCCTGAGAATTGTCAGTCCACTCCCTTTCTATGCCCCTGATTCTATTATATTCACCAGTTTATTCTGTTCATCAGATTTTTTTAATCACTTGATTTTTAGATTCACTTGTTGATAGATATGTATTTGTTGTTCATAATTTTTATCTTTACCTTTTTCTTCTTCCTCTTCTTAAAGAATACCTTTCAGCATTTCATATAATACTGGTTTGGTGGTGATGAACTCCTTTAGCTTTTTCTTATCTGTGAAGCTCTTTATCTGACCTTCAATTCTGAATGATAGCTTTGCTGGGTAGAGTAATCTTGGTTGTAGGTTCTTGCTATTCATCACTTGAATATTCCTTGCCACTCCTGTCTGGCCTGCATAGTTTCTGTTGAGAAATCAGCTGACAGTCATATGGGTGCTCCCTTGTAGGTTACTATTTTTCTCTTGCTGCTTTTAATATTCTCTCTTTGTCCTTTGCTCTTGGCATTTTAATTATGATGTGTCTTGGTATGGTCCTCTTTGGATTCCTTTTGTTTGGGGTTCTGTGCACTTCCTGGACTTGTAAGTCTATTTCTTTCACCAGGTGGGGGAAGTTTTCAGTCATTATTTCTTCAAATAGGTTTTCAGTATCTTGTTCTCTCTCTTCTTCTGGCACCCCCATAATTCTGATGTTGGTACGCTTGAAGTTGTCCCAGAGGCTTCTTACACTATCTTCCTATTTTTGGATTTTTTTTCTTTTTGCTTTTTCGGTTGAGTGTTTTTTGCTTCTTTGTATTTCAAATCTTTGACTTGGTTCTTGCATTCCTCTAGTCTGTTGTTGGGTCTCTGTATATTATTTTTTATTTCAGTCAGTGTATGCTTAATTTCTAGTTGGTCTTTTTTCATATCCTCGAGGGTCTCGCTGAATTTATTGGCCTTTTCTAGAAAATTCTTGAAAAACCTTATAACCGTGGTTTTGAACTCTATATCCAGTTGCTTGCTTTCCTCCATTTCTTTCATTTGTGATCTGTTTCTTTGTCTTCATGGGTGTATGATTGGCTGCTTCCCTGAGTTGATAGAGTGAGTGGCTTTGTGTGCTAGGTGTCCTATAGGGCCCAGTGGCTCAGCCTCCCCAGTTACCTGAGGTGGACACTCTTGGTGCACCATTTTATGGGCTGTGTGCACAGTCTTGTTGTAGTTAAGCCTTGTTTGTTGTTGGTATCACTGGGAGGACTTGACCTCCAGGCCAATTGGCTGTGAGGATCAGCTGTGTCTATGCTGGGAGAACTTCTGTGCTGGAGACACCCTTATGAGACTAGACTTGCATAAGCCTCTGTGCTCAGCTTGGATGGTGGGAAGTCTCAGGGCAGAGCAGACAGCATTGGTTTCCCGTCAGCCCTGCCCTAAAAGGCCCCTGTGTCTCACTGTCCTGTGGTAATCGCTGCAAGCACCTCTGAGAGAAAGCCACCCTTGAGTTTTGCCCACTGCCAGACAGTCCAGTTTCTCCCCGAATGAGTCTGGGTCCTCAGAATATCACCCAGAACTGGAGTTCAGTGCAGGCAGGAGCTTTTATCTTCCTCCCTCTGGAGAAAGCTAGCCACGCACTCAGTGCCAGTCCTTTCCGTGTGCGCGTCTCAGTACCTCTGCCTCCTGCAGCTCCTCTGAGTCTCAGTGTGCTTTTCTCTTTCCTTATAGTTGTAGAATTTCCACTCAGCCAGCCTTCCTGTGGTTCTGGATGATGTTTGTTTTGTCTTTTAGTTGCAGTTTTGAAATTGTTGTGCGAGGCAGCAGTTTAGATGTTTACTTTTACCGCCATCTTGGTTTCTCCCTTTTGCAGACTCTTGCTACCAACTTTCTTTTTGGTGCTTTTCAGGATGTAAAAAAGAGAACTAGTGAATGCCTGTGTTCTGCTTTTTTTTTTTTTTTAAGTCTGGGAGCCGGAGGAAATACAATCTGTGGGAAAGGCCCAGGCCTCAGCTCTGTTGCCCTCTGCTAAGATCATGGCCACTCTGTTGCCAGGTCTTGGCTGGAAGGATTAGACTTTATGAAAAACCCACTTTACCACATTCTCTTAAGATTTTTAGAAAACCTCATCTTACATATTAGTAGATAATGATTATTATGGCATTGTGCGAATTCAGAAGGCAACAAAGCATAGCAAAGTGAATACTCCCATTCCTTGTTTTCATATTTTCTTTAAAAAAAATATATTTTATTGATTTTTTACAGAGAGGAAGGGAGAGTGCTAGAGAGTCAGAAACATCGATGAGAGAGAAATATCAATCAGCTGCCTCCTGCACACTCCCTACTGGGGATGTGCCTGCAACCAAGGTACATGCCCTTGACTGGAATCGAACCTGGGACCCTCCAGTCCACAGGCCGACACTCTGTCCACTGAGCCAAACTGGTCAGGGCTGTTTGCATATTTTCTAGCAACATCTCGGCTACATTGGGCCCTTTTCCTGGTACCTTACTGAAATCTTCAGTTCTGTGGGATCTGACACCTTGACTGTTTTCTCTTTATTACATTGCCAGTTTCCCATTGACCAGAAGCATTGGGCCAGGAAATATTAAGAGGCACCGCAGTCAGCTTTTTGGATTCCAGACCTGGAGCTCTTTACACCTGTTGTCCCAGCACCCAGTGCTCGCCTGTCACCTTGTCAGCAGAGACCCTCTCCTCTTCTTGTGAGGGCAGTTGTATGAAGAGCCCAGACTGGTTGTAGAATAGTCACAGCTTCTAACATAAAGAACAAAATCAAACTATATTCCCTGCTAGAATTTCTCCTTTGAGCATTGGACTACCAAACTCTTTGATCCCAAGATTTGGGTGGGAATATGAACTTCCCTCATCAAATAATGTGGTTTAAGATTGAAAGTGGCCATTTTGATCCCCTCCCCTTGCTTTCCTAACATATGCATACTGGCTGTGGGGACAAATGATGGAGGCACACCCTCTTTTTAAACATTTCTTCCAGAAGTAACACATTCCCTCTCTCTCTCTCGCTCTCTAAGTCAAAACTCAGCAGCATTCCAAAACTAACTGCAAGGGATGCTGGGAAATGTAGTCTGGCTGTGTGCTAAGCAAGAATAGGATATGAGTTCTGTGAGCACCTAGCAATCCCCATCACATGGCCCTTGCCTTGACTAATTCTTTTTTTTCTGCATTTTATAGTCCTTCTTCCTTAAATATGTTCAAAAAATGATGACATACTTCTAGTTTCATTAAAGATGCATTAAGTACTTTTTTTTCTTCTTTCACGTTTGTTTTGTTTTAAGAAGACAAGTCACTTCTCCATTTTTGACTGGAAACTTCAGCGCCATTGATTGTGCTATTTATTTTCAGTGGCCACATTCTAGGCTGCTGTAAATTCTCACATTAAAAATAATTTAGATATTTGTTTTTGGCATATAGATCACTTCCTCTGGTAATCCTATCTAATAAAAGAGTAACATGCAAATTAACCACCACTCCGCTACACCCACAAGCCACACCCACCAGCCAATCAGGAATGAGTATGCAAATTAACCCAACCAAGATGGCTGTGGCCATAGAGAGAGAGCAGGAGGGAAGCTTGGGTTTCCCCAGAGATGGAGGAAGCCAAGCTTTCCCCACACCCTGGCCAGCCCAGAACTCCGCTCCAGGCTACAGTTTCAATTATAGAAGATAAATAAATCCCAGATACCAGGGCTTTCGCTTGGGTCACCGGGGGGCGTGGCTGGCCTGCAAACCACCACAGGCCCCTCACCGAGGCCACCCCATTCCCCAAGGAAACTCCCACCCTGATCTGGGACACCCTTCAGGGAAAACCAGCTGGCCCCCACCCAAGCACCAGGCCTGTATCCTATCTAATAAAAGAGTAATATGTAGAATGACCATCACTCCAACACACAAGATGGCTGCCCCCATGTGGTCAAAGATGGCCACCACAAGATGGCCAGTAGGGGAGGGCAGTTGGGAGGGACCAGGCCTGCAAGGGAGGGCAGTTGGGGGCAATCAAGCCTACAGGGGAGGGCAGTTAGGGATGACCAGGCCAGCAGAGGAGGGAAGTTGGGGGTGACTGGGCCTGCAGGGAAGGGCAGTTGGGGGGACCCAGACCTGCAGGGGAGAGCAGTTGGGGGGGACCAGGCCTGCAGGGGAGGGTAGTTAGGGGTGACCAGGCCTGCAGGGGAGGGCAGTTAGGGGTGACCAGGTCTGCAGGGGAGGGCAGTAAGGGGCAATCAGGCTGGCAGGGGAGTGGTTAGGGGGTGATCAGGCTGGCAGGCAGAAGCGGTTAGGGGCAATCAGGAAGGCAGGCAGGCGAGCAGTTGGGAACCAGCAGTCCTAGCAGTCGGACATCCTTCAAGGGGTCCCAGATTGGAGAGGGTGCAGGCTGGGCTGAGGGACAGCCTCCCCCCCTACACCCCGTGCATGAATTTCGTGCACCAGGCCTCTAGTTAAGTATAATTTGGTGTTGCCAGTTATGTTTTGAAAGGACTTTATCAATTATTTTGTTTCTTTATGTACAAAGTATTCAGACTATCATGTTTTGGATGAAAATCTCTTGTGTTGATAGCAAAAACAAAATCACAAGCAATCTTTCTTTGAATGTAATTTTAGTATTATTTTATGTAAGAACTTTAAGGTAAAGTCCCTTAGTGAGGAATTTCTCAGCCAAATCATAGCTGAGTCTGAAAACCCGGTGTAACCACTTCTTTGAGGTGTGGTTGAGCCAGAGTGGGGGTAAATGGGCCTCTCAATCAGCACCTCTTTATCAACTGCTCTGTGGAAGCCCAGAACCCCTGCTTCCTGTAATGACAGCTGCTGTTAAGGATGGGATTAAGCATATTTAAAGGGCCAGTAGCCTTTGGTATAGGTCATTTAAAAAGTTTCACAAAAGCATCAGAGAAAGACTTTAGAATCAAATAAAGGCTTTAGTATTTGTTCATTCAACTTCTCATTATTTTGTACATTTCAAACAACTCTTGATGGCCTTTTGAAAGAAATCTGCCCAGCTACAATAAAAGGGCTTTTGGAGGTTAGAAATGTGCCAAAGAAATACATTTATTTGACATATTTGAAATAAAATAACATATAAGCTATAAGTACACATGACATATATAAATACATGTATGAAATAGATCAAAAGGGAGAGATTTTTTTTTAGTTGTGAATTTTTTTAAAAAAGAGCTTATAAAGAAAATACTTATTTTTCATGCTAATTCACAGAAATGTTGAACTCTTTAAAACTGGGTAACCAATGTTTAATCAAATGCACTTTTGTAGAGATAAAGTTATTGGGACTTAGGCAAAATTGCTTGCCTTAGGCATCAAAGATGTCACTGCTTTAATTACTATATGAATTATATATATTTTTCTTTCTCCTCCACCACTTCTACTTCCTCTTTGTTCTTCATTTTTCCATTTTTCTCTCCAACATCTATTAGTGAGTCCATGCGCTACCATAACAGGCTCTGGTGAAATTTTTAACTTGGGTGAACAAACTCTGCAATTAGTTATTGGGTGAATGAACTGGGCTCTTGCAGGAGACTCCATTTGGGTATGGAGTGAGTTGGAATTCTTCATTGTCTTGAAGCTTTAAGCTACTTAGGGTGGGGTTGACAGTGGAGTCTGCCAAGCCTGCTTACACCCCTGCCTGCACATCTGTGGGACTCATCCTTAATCCTTCCCTTAGGCCTTGGCTCAAATGGCACCTTATCAGAGGCCTCTCTGGCCATCCTATGTGCTTAATCCCTATTCCCCAGGCCTGCCTCTTCCCTGCTTTATTTTTCTCCACAGTAGTTATCAGCCACACACAGGTACGTTGTTTGTCTCCCCCCTCTAGAATGTGAGCTTGGTTTGTTTACCTCTATATCCCAGCATCCGGAGCAGTGCCTGAGCACAGGAGGTATCCAATAGATGTGTTGAATGAATAAACGTTGACAGTGTCACTGAAATGTGAAAGGTGCGACCGCCCTTGAAGGTGTTCTCATTGATCTATGCTTATGCAGTGAACAAGATTTAGATATCCCAGTTCTCTCTAAATGGTGCATATGGGTAGCTTCCACTTAGATTTTTGGGCACAGTCATTTTTTCAGGGAACACCAATGCTTGAGTCCTTCCCCTGTTGGGAGTGCTTATAGGATACAAACTTAATGCTATTTGACGAGGGACCCAGGAGCACCCACATCCCCACAGAGCACCAGCCACGTCTCCTCTCAGGCTTCCTGAGGGAGCTGTATGCACAGCGAAAGCTCAGGGATATACCTTTTATAATTAACTAGAGGCCCAGTGCACAAAATTTGTGCACAGGGGTGGAGGATGTCCCTCAGCCCAGCTTGCACCCTCTCCAATCTGGGACATCCCTCTCACAATCCAGGACTGCTGGCTCCCAACTGCTCGCCTGCCTGCCTGGTTGCCCCTAACTGCTTCTGCCTGCCAGCTTGATCACCACCTAACCACTCCCCTGCCAGCCTGATTGACACTTAACTGCTCCCCTGCTGGCCCGATAGCCCCTAAATGCCCTCCTCTACTGGCTGGTCGCACCTAACTGTCCTCCCCTGCCAATCTGGTCATCACCAACTGTCCTCCCCTCCAGGGGAGGTCCACCCCAACTGCCCTCCCCTGCAGGCCTGGTCCCCCCTCAACTACCCTCCCCTGCACATTTGGTCACCCCTAACTGCCCTCCCTTGCTGGCCTGGTCCCCCCCAACTGCCCTCCCCTGCAGGCCTGGTCCCCCACAACTGCCCTCCCCTGCAGGTCTGGTCCCCTCCTACCTCACTCTCCTGCAGGCCTGGTCCCCCACAACTGCCCTCCCCTGCTGGCCTGATCACCCACAACTGCCCTCCCCTGCCAACCATCTTGTGGTGGCCATCTTGTGTGCACATGGGGGTGGTCATCTTTGACCCCATGGGGTGGCCATCTTATGTGTTGGAGTGATGGTCAATTTGCATATTACTCTTTTATTATATAGGATTGGAGCTCTGTCCCCAAATCCCAATTTCAAAGAGTGGGCTGGACCATATGAACATGGGAACTTCAGTTTTTGCCACTCAGTGACCATTTGAGTCATGCAGTAGGAAGGCACTGTTTTAGGTGTGAGACATGCGGAGATAGGAGACAGAGCCTACAGAATAGAGATAATACAGAGTGGGGCAAAAGTAGGTTTATAGTTGTTCATATAGAAAATAATACAATAATAAATAATAATAATATAAGAATGAACTCTGTGGTTCACATACTCACAACTGTAAACCTATTTTTGCCTCACCTTGTATATTCCAGGGTATGTTGTTGGATTGTGGTGAGGGAATTCACATGAACATTCCTAGTAACTTCTAGAGGACTGCACATATGTTCGCTATCTTATTGGAAGATTCAAGTTGGCCTGCCTCAAGAAAGGCAAGTCTCTACCACCCTGACAGTGTGATGAGCACCTGAATCTCCCAATCTCCTTGCCTTCTCAGGAAGTCCTTGCCAGGTGCATTCTGAGACCTCCTGGTTGGTTGTAAATGTCCTTTGCTGCTCAGGTGGAATTCAGGACAAGCCCTCAGCTATGTGTGAACTGAGGGAGTGTCCAGTGTGAGATACCTGGCGTCGTCACACATCACCCACACCCTGTGATTTCCGTAGAGGCCTATAAGCCCTGGGCTGGCCTTTGTCAACATTGTCTTCACCGGAGGGAGGCTGCAGGATGGGCACAGTCACCAGCTTTCAGGAAAGGCTGTTGTGAGCAGCAACACAACGGGAACTTCCTTTTTTTTTTTTTTTTTTATAGTGGAAGATTCATGAGGTGAATGAAACTTGAGAAGAATTTTCTAAAGGTGGAAGGAATGGTCATTGTGATAGTGTATATTTTACTCCTTCAACTGACTGTATTGAGCCCTGGCTGGGTAGCTGAGTTAGTTAGAGCATCGTCCAAAGATGCCAAGATTGCGAGTTTGGTCCCCTGTCAGGGCACATATAAGAATTAACTAATGAATGCATAGATAAGTGGAACAAGAAATTGATGTCTTTCTCTCTCTTTCAGAAAAAAAAAAAGTAAATAAAATTTAAGAAGTAATTGTATTGAATATCTTATTTTTAGCTTTATAACACTAGAACTTGGGTCTCTTGTTTTTAAATCCTGTGATCTTTCCGTTCTACCACTGAAGGGGCCTGGCAGGTGAAAACGCATAGTTGGATTGAGGAATTATCCATCATTGGGAGTGTGAGTGTGGAGACAGGACAATGAAAAGTTTTTCCTGAACATGCAGTTGAAGTTGTAACAGGACAGGGATGGAAGAGGAAGACAATTTGCAGGGCATATTTATGTCTGTGAGTGATGATCAGATCTTTGAAATCCATGACCATGGATTTGGATAAAATGCATACAGCAACTATAGAGGTCTTGCCAGAATTGTGAAGGTAGCCAACATTTCAGAAAGGTATCTTGGTCACTAAACTTGAAGGGACAATGATGACATGGACAGCCATGAGAAGGTATGAGTCCAGAGAACAGAGGGTGAGTTCTGGACAGTCTAGGTCAGTGGTTGGCAAACTCATTAGTCCACAGAGCCAAATATCAATGGTACAACGATTGAAATTTATTTTGATAGCCAAATCTTTTAAATGTAAACTTCTTCTAACGCCACTTCTTCAAAATAGACTCACCCAGGCCGTGGTATTTTATGGAAGAGCCACACTCAAGGGGCCCACGAGCCGCATGTGGCAATCACGGGTCTGGGTGATGTGGGAAAGACCCTAGTATAGGAAAGCTTAGTTCTGGTCCTGGTGACCGATAGGATGTGAAGACTCTCAAAGATGACACCAAACAGTTGCTACCAGTAACAGTGCTGTAGTTGAATGGAAAGGAGATTTGGAAGAAAGTAAACTTACCTTCTATGAAGTCTTCCTATTGTGAACACTGGTCTAGGGTTTTATTGTGGTGAGTGGTCTTTCCCAAAGGAGCCCACAAGAGGATGTATTTAGAAATAGGCAAGGAAGGAGGAAGAAGAGACAGTGTCAGAGATGCTTTGAGTCATCAAAGAATGTGTGAGAAGAAGGGGTTGATTGTCAGAGCAAAAAGAAGTAGAGAGATCTAATTTTGGATGCTTGTATTTGTAGAGTTTTTTTTTGTTTTGTTTTGTTTGTTTTTTAATACTTAGTCAAGGTTTTGAAAGAGATAAACAAGAAAAAAGTTGACAATGCTAATTGTGGTGGTTTAAAAACACGTCCGCTTTTTCTTTGATACTCCTCCAACTAAGGTTCTAATTCCCCTTCACTCCAGTATGGGTTAGCGCCTAATTAATAGAATGGAGTAGAAGTGACAGCATGACCCCAGAGGCTAGTCTTAGCTGGTGATCACCTGGCTTTCTCCTGGGATACTTGATCTTGGAACCCAGCTACCCTGCTTGGAGGAAGCCCAGGCAATGATGGAGAGCCATGTGTAGGGGGTCTGGTTAGCAGTCTCAGTTGAACTGCCAGCCAACACCAGCGGCACCTGTCAGACATGTGAGTAAGGAAGCTTCCGGAAGACCCAGGCCCACTACAGATTCAACAGCAACCTCATGAGAGACCCTGAGTGAGAATGCCTAGCTGAACCCACTCAACCTATGGAAATAAGAGAGATTTCCCCCTCCCTTTAGCCCCCTCCACTTTCTAATAAAAATTGTTGCTGTTTTCTGCTACTAAGTTTGGGCTGCTTTAGTACATAGCAATAAGTAAACACTAATCAATGGCAGATTTAAAAATTACCAAGGGCCTCATATTAATTTCATCTGAATATTTTTTTCTTTCTCTTTTATTTTTCCTATTTCTGTAAGAAAGCATCTTGATGATAAAACATGGGCAGCAGTGCAGAAGGTGAGTGTCTAAGCTCGCAGCATCCATGAGCAGCGAGGCCAGGTTATGCGGAGAAGATGCCCCTTCAGAATCTCTCCAAGCTCTCTCTCACAAAGCGGTTCTCAGGCAACAGGTGAGACATCCATTAACATGTAGGTGGGCATTTGTTTTGTTTCTTCAGCTAATTATGATTCATCTGCTTCAGTGCAGTCTCTCTCCAGGCCTTTTGTTAGACTCGGGGTCAAGCCGCAGGGTATCACTCGGCAGTGTGCAAACACCAGGCTTCGGAGGGAGGTTTGTGCGAGGGAGAGGAAAGCTTTCGATTGCAAGGGCAAGATGAAAAGTGAAACATCGCGTAGGAGGGAGTAATAACAATTGCCGACCCCCATTGTACCTGTTGTCACCTTATTCTTTTTTACATAATACATAGTTTACCCTTTGAATATGATTCAGAGACTTTCAAAACCACTTTTCTCACTTTAGAGGGTAAATTTTATGTATCATTAAATTTGTAATTACATAAAAGTCATAGTTATTTCGCCTCTGGTACGGAACTCCTCGCACTACCTCACTGAGGTGTCTGCCCCTCCTTTGGAAGAAAGAACTTTCCTGGTTTCCTTAGAGTCTTGAGAATGAGAGGAAGAATTGAGAGTTAGTGAAATCCTATAGAAAAACAGAGGAGGAGGAGGGGGAGGCATGCCATCACCAGCAGGGCTGCAGCCCCTGATAAGAATTCTGGAAAACTCAGAAAGGGGGCCAGGAAGACAGCAGGACCTGGAGGGGACTGCCTAACTGATACCTTGCCTGGAGCAGGGCAAGGCATGTCTTTGAGATGTGCTGGTTGGAGGCTCTTGTCAGTATTAAGAAAGGAGGGAGAATATTCCCTGTCTGCTTTCCTTAGTCATTCTCTATTCTCCCCAAGTCTAGAGAAGTGCTATACCATTGCAAGGGGAAGACATGATGATTAGCTCAGTTAAACACCTATTTATTGAGCACATACTAGGTGTTAGGCTCTGGGGGGACAAAGATGAAGAAAACACAGCCCCTGTCCTGAGACAGATTCATTCATACACGGTGATCTCTACCTAATGTGCCCAGAGAGCAGGCGGAGGGCTGTCCAATGCTTCGATGAAGGAGGGTCGCTCTGACTGATTGATCGAAATGCCAACTCTTAAAAAATATTACTCTGTGCCTTCTTTCTCTTTTTCACTCTCTTGGTATCATACTTCTGTCTGGTCACTTAGCACGTTTCAAGGTGATCTGCACCATTTCTTTAGAAATGTCATAGAAGGGATTCATCCATGTAACTAAATAAAAAATTGTGTTAACTGGTGTTTACTGAGGGCTTTCTGGGTGAGGTACCATATGAAGGTTCCTATCAATTTTCCACATTTAATTCTTTCTAAAAACCCTACTAAGAAGGTTCTGTTATTGTCCTTGTTTGACAGATGTGCCAAATGAGGTACAGAGAGGTCCAGTGACTTGCTCAAGCTCACACAGCTGACACATGGTGGAGTCAGGAGCCAGGATTTGGACCCAGTTCCAGAGCCCACATTTTGTATATTTCTGCTTCCAAGCAAGCACTGGTGTACCTTCTAATCATGAGATTTTAATGCTCAAGTAATAAACTCTCAGCTGGACTTACTCATTCTGAACAGGAACACTGTGTGTTTGAATCCCACACCCATAGGTCAATGCCTTGGCCTCTCCCAAGGACCTCCTGAGAGTCTCAGTTAGCAGCCAGGGGAGGCTCCGGAGAAGGAAGCCGGTGTAGCCTTTTGCACGTGGGACAGAACGCTTATTTCTTAGAACTTGGCATAAGGGGTCACAGTGCACCACCCTGAAGCTCTTAGGACTTTGAATCAGTATCCTTTTCTTCTTAGCTTCTCAGGATTTACAGTTGGCCCTGGAACAACATTGTTTACTATCCTGCCTGCGTCCACTAATACACAGATTTTTTTCAATAAATGGAGTTGGCACTTTGTATCTATGGGTTTTGCATACATGGATTCAGCCAACTGAGGATCAAAACCAGCATTTTTGCATTCCCACCCGTGGGTTCCCAACTGGGGATTGAAAATACTGTTTGTCATCTGAGGTTGGTTGAATCTGCTGTAGAGTCAAAAGTTATACATGGATTTTTGATTGCGTGGGGGAGGGGGGTGGGGGTTGGCGCCCCTAACCTCACTGCTGTTCAAAGGTCACTGTAATTTGTGCTCAGATACCTGTGAGGGTCACAGTCAAACCAGAGTCCTCTCCTTTCCATGAGAATCCAAGCTAGCTTGGTCCTAGCTGGCTGCTAGACTTCAGAAAAAAAAGTAAGATAACTGAAATATGTAAGCTGGAAAACAGGATTTTCCAAATACACAGCCAGGACGGAGTCAGTATTCTGATATCCTGAGCCACACAAAAGAGAAAAGTCACTAGATGCCTGTGGAAGGTAATGTTTTCATTTCATTTTTTCGGTTCACACTGACAGTCAAAGTCATTCTCAAGGACTTTTCTATCTTCTGGCGTTCCTATATGATGGTGTAATATCATGAAATATTCATTAAGCAAAGTTTTCTTTTCCCAGTATTGCCTTTGAACTTCCATTTCTTTCAGTGCTGAAAAACTGACCTCCCCTTAGAATCACCTGGGCTTCTACAAATTAACCCTGTATGGGCTTTACCCCCAGAGGGCATAAATACTGGCTCCGACCATGGGTATTTCTGAAAAGCTCTCTAGAGGTTTCTAACGTGCAGCCAAATTTGAGGATCACTGGAATGACTGAAATTCTCATGCAAGAACTAAACATTTAAAGAGAGAAAAAAAAGAAAGCTATCTGGAAAACGCTGTGAGCTTTAGCAGACTGGCAGGGCAATGGAGAGGACACAAAGACAGACAGAAGATTCTCAGAAAACAGCCTGAGCTACAAGGAAGCAGAGCAAAGGAAACTATTCTTTAGGCTGCAAGGGTGATGAAAGGGTGAACCAGGGGGAAAGTGATGAGGCTAATTTATTTGGGGGTGCTGAAGACCCTCGTAGACACGAGGGATAAATTGCGATGGGGGACCAAGTAGGGCCAATGAAATCTTTACAGATGTCGTCATGGACAGACATAGAAAATCAGATGCTACTTCCTCCTCTCACCCCAGTCCTTTAGCACAATGAAGGCTTCCTAGACCTTAGGAACCATTCTTGGGAAAGAAGGGAGAATATGGGATTTGGTGGAGTGGGCCTCAGGACAGTCTTAGTTGAATTACAGAAAAGAAAAAATGTTATATATCTTGTACACCTGTGTTTGACATTGGTACGCACTGTATTTGGGTCTGTCTTTTGACAGAAAGAATAAGGAGGAAGCCTGCCCCCCTGTTGGTCCTGTTGATTCTGCTCAGTACCAATGGATTTGCCTTTTGCCATTTGGTAATTGAGTGTTTTATGTTCTTAATAGAGGCCAAAGGAAACAGCAATAGGGTATTGCTGAAGGTTGATACAGATCACCACTGTAATGTGAATGTCCTCTAGCAAACTGTCCAAATTGCTTTAGGTAGCACTACCAGGGGGTTCTTGATTTAATATCCCATAGTCTCATCCATTATTAGAAACAATTTAATGAATTGAGAAAGTGAAAAATTATTTATTTATTTATTAAATATTCACATTATTTTAATTCAAGAGAAAAAAAAAAAGGACATGTAGTAAAAAATCTCTATTTAGTCCTGTCCCCAAGCTACCCAGCTTGCTTCAGAAGCAACCAGTGTCATCAGTTTCTGATGTGACCTTCAGAGCTATTCAATGCACATAGAAGCGTATGCTTAAGCAGACTTGTTATATTTCTCTTTGTCCTCAAATAGCAGCTAATGTAAATTGATCTAGACCTTGATTTCTGTATTAGGACATGATGGGGTCTTTCATTCTTTTTTTTCTCCTTTTTTTACGGTTGCATGGATTATCATTAAATGCGTACATCAGGATTGATTTAACCAAGCTTTCTTGACGGGAAGTTTGAGATTGTTTCCATTCATTAAGCATTTTAAAAAATAACTGAAGATCTAGAATCCATTAAATAACTTCATTTTCTTTTCTTTCTCTAGACTTACCAGCTTGATAATCACGTGTACATATGAATTTCAATGGCTATTATTTCAGTAGCATTTAGAAAGCATTTGAGTTTTACTCATTAAAAGATATGTTATTCTAATGATTACATTTAGACTTTTATGAAGTTCTCTGATGTTTTTATGTTCCCAATTTTTGCTGTTTTGGCTTATGCTTTTTTTAGTGCAATTGATACTCTGCTTTGATATGCTATCACACTCTTCTACTACACCAGAGTATAGCACTTAGAAATATCATTAACAATGAAGTCATTTTCCATTTACAAATCTTTGCTTTGGCTAGAGTTACTGACTTCCACTGTTCTAAAAGCCAGGCTAAAAGCAACAGCCATTTTTACTGGAGAAGTACATACTTTCCATTACTTACAATTTTTCATAAATAAATTTCAATTTATTGGCCTCTTTAGGTGTTAAGATTTGAATAATTTCTGGGTGAAAATGATGATATCTTCTGAAATGATATCTTCCTTTTCTACAACTGCTGGTTGTGTTTTGAGATGTCATATTGGTGTTAAATAGATTTAGCATTCCAGATTCTTATCATTGAAATAGACATGAAGGTCATAAGATTTGGCCGTTAGGACACAACTCAGGACTCCTCTCCCCTTTGCTTGGCAACTTTTTAGGAGAAGGAAATCACCATCTTTCTAGGAAGATCCCTTCCTTCCTTCCTTCCTTCCTTCCTTCCTTCCTTCCTTCCTTCCTTCCCTCCTTCCTCCCTCCCTCCCTCCCTCCCTCCCTCCCTCTCCTTCCTTCCTTCCTTCCTTCCTTCCTTCCTTCCTTCCTTCCTTCCTTCCTTCCTTCCTTCCTTCTTTCTTTCTTTCTTTCTTTCTTTCTTTCTTTCTTTCTTTCTTTCTTTCTTTCTTTCTTTCTTTCTTTCAAGACTTTTCTAATTTTTATGCTTAATTATCTTTTCTTAAACCAAAAGAACAGCATATCACACTAGTTCTTCTGTGACAGAGGGGTTAAGCTAAAAACCAATAATGGATGACATGAATCTAAAATAAAAAGAAATCTGAAAAGGCCTGAAGAGAAATTTTTAAAAAGATGCTGATTTTCCTCAAACCCAGAGTCAGAAGTATCAGAAAAAATATGTTATTAAAAATTTTTTTTTTCTTTCCAGCTTCTTGAAATTCACCCACATGATCTTCTGGATGTTAGGGAGATTCACTACCATCATCTTATCCTGAAAATCATGACTCCACATTCTGTTACTGTCCTTATATCTTACATTGCATTAGTGAGAACAGAGCTACTCGTTACGAGCTGGGTGTTTTTCAGATGGCATTTGAGAACATGAGACTGCTACAACTGACTCAACACTCAAAAATTGTACCTTTTCCCTTGGGTAACATGGGCATAACAATGATAATGATGCTACATTTATACACGGTGTTCCATTGTTTTTGAGTGTCAAGGATCCATTGACACTCTTCTGAAATCACATCTCAATTTTCCTTTGGAAAGCAGTACTGTTATTAATATAATGCTGATGGGATTGGTGTCCAAGGTGTCTTCCATTTACTTGCCATGGGGTAGGCAAATGTGTAATCCCAAGTTCAATCACAGTCTCCCCATGGAATGTGAATATTAGGCAGAAATGGAAAATAAGTGGTATTCATTCATTCATTCATTCATTCATTCATTCAACGATATTGCCCCCCGAGAGACTAACATTTAGTTTCTAATCCCTTATGAGATGTGTTTCTTCAGCCTTCTTTCCCATTCTGTCAGCCTTCAATACTCTCTATTTTTACTTAAATTACCTCGATCTGGTTTTGTTTGCTCGTGACCCTAGAAATCTAACGGATACAATGATGAAGACAGGATATGTTTGTGAATAATTCAGATGTCCTCACATGGTAGCCATTCCAAGAACTCTATTTTTTCTTTAAAGATTTTTAAAATCCAACCAAAATGAATCATTGTTGAAAGGTTAATTATGGGATCTTGCACAGCAAATGGATTGGGGAAAAAAAACATATTAATAAGCAGTTTAAAGTTGCTGGGCTTACGCAAATATTTTGACAGGTCTATTTTTTCTGGATTAGTTTATACATTTGGGATGACTTATCCAAGCTGTTGGTACCATCACTATAGCTCAGTCTGAAGAGTGGTGTCCAGACTCCGGCAGATTTCACAGTGAAGGGGAGGAGCTGGCCACCCAGCCCTCAGTTGTTTTCCTTCTGGTCTGGGTCATTTGTGCTCTTAGAACCCATCTCTAGGTTCCATTCTAGACTTTGGGGCCCCTTTCCAAAGTATTTCTTAGTTATCTTCATCAAGTTTCACAGATGGACTGGGTTGGTTTGTGGAGGCAGCATGAATACCAATTTGTAATTTTAATTTTTGAAATTAAACATTTTTACACTAATAGAAAATACTGACCTTAGTCTTCTCCATCTCAGTATCTCAAAAATCCTACCTATTCTTCAAGTATAGTGAAAATCCCAAGTATTTTTGCCATTTTTTCCAGTGGACTGCATCTAGAAAGACTCTCTCCTACTCTGACAAACTGTGATATGGATCATCTGGATGAGTCTTGTTGGTACTGCTTTGTAATTTGGCCCTTCATTTACAAACCCAGTTTCCCTCTCTTTGCCCCTTACCTTGTGGAGGCCAGGGATTTGCATCTCCTGTGATGGTGGGCATGAATGAATGGCATCATTATGCAGCCCCTCTCTCTTTTCTGCCCCAAACCACTGAGGTCAACAAGTGTTGATGAATCCTGTTACTAATTAGATGGCACTCACGGCAATGACATTTAGTGTTAGCAACAGCAATAAAGAAATTAATGTTCTGGCAGCAATTCAGAATCAGAGAGTCTCGGGCTGTGGTCCACAGGCCACTGCAGTCTACTGACATGTCTCAAACCATGTGTTAAAATAATTGGAATTTAAAGACTTTCAGCAAAGCGTGTGCTCTCCACTCTGCTGCAGGCCCCACTGCTCTCCTTTGCTCCCATCTCCCATTTACACGTTTATATTACTTGAGAGGCTCTGAAGACATTTGAGTTAGGAACCCTAGTTATATTTTAAACCTTGTTGCTCTCTGTATCTCCAAATACTCTGCATATCTGCCCATAGATCTCCATGTTTGTCTAGTGTATGTTTTTAAAGCTCCTTGACAAGAGTGATGCTTAACTGCAGACCACTACAAAGCTAGGCGGTCACTAAGTATTACCAACTGTTGATTTTAAACTTGAGGTTGCCATGCGAGCAAACTGTGCTATAGATCAACGTCTGGCTTTCAGGCTTTGAAGTCCTGCTTCAGCCTCAGCATGAACTCTTTTCCTTTATGAACTTTGTAAACATTTGCCCCCTCCACTGTGCTCTAGTTTCCCGGGAAAGCAAGTAACTTGAATAATAATTATATTTGTAATCTCATCGATTTCCTTACTTTCTGTCCCTCTCTATGTGATACTTCATTCTCCATATAACTGGTGTAGTGAGCCTGGTGGTCAGCAGGAGCAGTGTGACCATCTGGGTGTCTCTGTGGACAAAGTATAAAGGGGCTAAACTCTGTGATTTTTTTTCAGCCACTGACGTAGATGTGCAGACTAATTAGCCTACTTACTAGACGTGCTACAAAAGACTATACTAACTAGCAAAGCTTTTAGGAGAGCTCTGAATGCAGCCAGCGCTGTGCTCGCTCAGCCAATGAGCAAATATGAGAGACACCCAGAGGCTCCTGTGGTCTAAATTCCTTCCTTGGGTAGAGCTTGAGATGGATCTTGAGGCTCCGACTAGTTCTGCAACAGGGACAAAGAGTAGCGGGAAAAGTGAAGATCCAGCAAAGATGGCAGATGCTTTCAAAAATAGTAGCAGGAGTTCTCAGATCATTCAGTGCCTTGGACTGATTTTTAAAGAAGTAACAATACACAGAGAAAAACACAGGAAAGGAAGCGGGAAAGGAAAGGCAAACAAAGAAGATGTCATATTATCTTAACACTTATTAGGATCAATACGTAGGTGCTGGTTATTGATTAAGGGAAGCCCTTTCAAATTGTTAAAGTCAAATACCATGTTATATATACTTATTTGTTCATATTTTACAGGTACATATCATCTCACAGATTATATTTTTCAGCTAGTACCTTTATGAAAACACCTTAGGAAACATAGGTTGGGAAGTTATATAACCTTGAACAGAAGGGGAAACTTGCTTGATGCCCAGTTGGTCCATGATGGCAGAGCAGTGGCTCATACGAAAACTTCTAACACCCATTTTAGAGTTTTGTTTTTTGTGTGTGATAGTTCCAGTGCATTTTGAAATGGGGGTTGATAATTAAAGGGCAGGCACCATATGCATATTTGGTTTCATCTGTTTTTCCCAGTTATGGGTGGTGGTGGTGGGAGGGCGGGGGGCGGGGATCGAGGAGAGGATCTGCCTCTGAGGAATGCAGCGGGGCGTGCTGGCGTGTTGTGGTAACGGCTCTTGTCCACTCTCCCTGCTTTCATTAACGGCACTTGAGTGGAGTGCGGTGTTTGCACGTATATGGGGCAACAGCAGGTCACCCAGAGTTATATTTTATCCCGTGTTACTTTTCTCTAAGGGCAACGTTATCTATTAACCACCTTCTCTTTGCCCGCATCCCTGCTAGGTGTTGTGCAAAGTAGAGATGTAAACACTCTGAAAAATTTAAAGCTATAATGAGGAAAACTCTTTTTTTTTTTTTTTTGCAGGAATTGGGACTGAGAGAGGCGAGGCAGGAAGGAAATTAATGTGTTCCCATCTCCCAATTCTGTTAGTTTCTGAACATAAAGAGTTTAACTGTAATTTAATTTGCTTATAAAACTCTTGCTCTAGGAATATTCCACCGTGTGAAAAGCCATCAAGATCCTTTGCCTGGTCTATTATGGTAACTTTCTCGATTTCCTTACTTTCTGTCACTCCCTATGTGACACTTCGTTCTCCATATAACTGCCCACACTCATTTCTAAAGCACAGAACTGCTCCTGAGGGTGCTTTACAGCCCCAGGGAAAGGCCCCACACCAGTGAGCCTGTGTGGCCGGAGGCTGATTCTGCCTCCCAGCCTTCTCACCCCCAGGCGTCAGTCCCACTGAACCACTCCAGGCCTCCCACACTGGGGCCTTCTACCACGTGGCTTTCGCTCCCTGCAGTGCTCTCCTTCCAACTCTCCCTCTCCAACAACTTAAGTTTCCTTCTTTTAAAAAGTGTAGCTCAAATGTCCCTTTTCTAGAAACTTCTGTCTCCTCTTTTCTCAAGAACCGATTCTTCCCTGATCTGTTTCCCATAAACTTTCCTGGTATCACTTTTAGAGATCTGCTATTGTATTATAGTTACTTGTTTATGGCTCATTTTTGCTTGTGTGTGTGTGTATGTATCCCGGTAAGATGCACCCTCACAGCCCACGCCAGGGACTGGCTCTGGTGTATCAGTACCTCTATCAAGAGCACAGCGCCTGACCCAGAGGCAGAGGAGGGGCTCAGCAATTGTTGGTAAAATGGATGACCCAGAGGACCAGAGCCTTTCCTTCCCTATGTGACTCTTCCAGCAACCTAGGCCTGTTCCTGCCTCAGCTCCTGAGACCATCTCATCGCCCCAAGCTTGCCAATGGATCACCCAGGGCCAGTAGCCTGTGCCGAGACCTGGGCGGAGGTGAACTCCACCTGCTACTTTAACTGTCTATAGTAGCCTGGTCCAGGGTGAGGCTTGAACACTGAGTGTCTGACACATTCGCCAACTCAGGATCTATTTTCATCCTGCCCCTGCCATGAGAGAGATGTGTGTGGAAGGCAGCTCTTCATCCCATCCACCGTCTTTCTCTCCCTTAGCTGTGAGTTGCCTGTTCATCCAGTCTTTCCCTCTTCAGGAATGTCCTTGATGTTGTTTTAAGCTAATACCTTTTAACCCAAAATAAACCAACAAAAGCAAAACAAACCCAAACTATAGCCAAGGCTGCATTCTCCTAGTCATTAAAAGATAAGCACCCTTAAAAGATAAGTAAATTGATGGGAGGTCCTGGGTGAATTTCATCTCTTTGACTCCAAGCCTGATGCCCTGACATTAAAGCCTTAGGCAGCACTGATTAAGATCATAAGCTTGCTCAAATTTCATTCTTAGGGATTTGCTTAGATGTAGATGAACAACAAAAAGGAAGCTTGTTGTGAGTCAGGGTTAGAAAAGCCAGTAATACATGTGGGGGATAGAGTGGTGAAACAGCTAGAGATGGGTAGAGTGTCTTCCTTAAAGCTGCAAATCCAAAGATAAAGATCAAATTTCCAATCCTCCCTTAAGCTGTCTCCTTCCTTGTTCCTGAAATGGCGAGAGGAATTTTTCTCTCAAAATCATTAAACTCACAAAATTTTAAACATCAAGACAAGAGAGAATTAAAAGTATTTCTAACTCAGGGAAGTGTTGCTACTGCTTTCTTCATGTTTTTGAACTTAAGTCAAATTCAATTTTTTAATCATTGCATTTGTTAACAACAAAAAAAGGTGAAAATAACCCCCCCATGCTGTTTTAGTCTGACATAGTTTACTTCTTCATGAAGAAAGTAATCAAGCTGTCATAATGAACAAGACAATACTGGAAAGCAAAATTGGAAGCAAATACTTGTTAAGACTAAAGGAAAAATATCTTTAGAAAGCATAGTTATGGATTCAGAAAGTGTGCTCATGTATCTTACATTTTTACAGTTGTTGATCATATATTATATTCATTTGGAATTTCAAAAATGACCTGAGGCTCTGTGTTCTAGAAAAGATTAAAAAGAAGGTTAATAGACTTTTTTTTCAGGTCAAAATGGAGTAACAGGGACTAGATTTATCCCCCAGCCTGAAATAACCAAAAAGTCAGACAAAAGTATAAAAAAAAAGGGGGGGGGGGGCGAAGGCAGTCAACACGTGGAGCATTACCTTTTATTACTAATAAAAAGGTAATATGCTAATTAGACCAGATAGACCGGATGTCTTCCGGACGTCCTTCCAGACAAAGCCACAGTGGCTGCGAGGCCGAGGAGGGCTGAGGAGGGGCGGCAGCCAGCAGTGGCATCAGCAGCAGGGTGATGGGTGCGGCACCTTCCCCTGATCAGCCTGGTCGCCTCCTGCAGAGGGAGGCCAGACTGCAGCCATCAGCAGGACATCCCCTGAGGGCTCCCAGATTGTGAGAGGGGGCAGGCCTGGCTGAGGGACCCCCCGCCTCCAGTGCACAAATTTTCATGCGTCGGGCCCCTAGTTAGGTAATGACCTAAAACAAATGAAAGGAGCCCTCTGATAAGTTCCTGGTCTGTAGTGCAGGGAGGGGGAACTCGGGCAGGATCTAGTGTTGCTTTGAGCTGAGAAAAACAAAACTGCAAGCTGGGGTTGCTAGAATTCACAGCACAGAGCCTCAGTGAGGAGAGAAGGGTATAGAGAGAACTGAGGATGAAGAAAACAAAAACTCAATGAAAAAAATGGCCAAAAGATTTGAACAAGCACTTCACCACAGGAGGTATAAGGATGGCAGGGAAGCATCTGAAATGCTGTTACCCATCATTAGTCATTAGAGAAATGAAAGTTCTCTAATGAGAGACCACAATGACACAATGAGACACCACAGGTGCCTATGAACATGGTTTAAATTTTATAAAAATTGACCACACTAAGTGTTGGTGAGGGTGTGAAACAACTGGAATTCTCAAACACTTCTGATAGGTACGTAAAACTGTTTTGGGAAAACAGTTTGACAGTTTCTTCAAATGTTAAACATGCACATCCCATAGATCTAGTCATTGAACTTTTAGGAACTTATGCAAGATAAAGAAAATTATATGTCCATGCAGACACCTGTGTACAAAAATTTCTGGTAGCTTTCTTTGTAATAGCCCCAAACTGGAAACTACCAAAATAGCCATCAACAGGTGAGTGGATAAACTAACTGTGGTACATCCATGCAATACTAGTAAAAAGGATAAGCTGTTGAAAGACACAACAATATGGATGAACCTTAAGATCATTATGTTGCATAAGAAACTAAGTACAGATTGTATGATTTAATTTACATAACATTTTAGAAGGCTTAATTTAACCCATAGTCACAGAGTGAAGATCCTTGAAAAGAGGGGAGGGGAGAGGGAAAGTTTGGAGAGTGGTGGGAAGGATAAGTTAGAAAAAGACACAAGGAAACTTTTTGGATAAATATGCTCATGATTTTGGTGTAGTAATGATTTAACAGATATATCTATATATCTATATCTATATCTATCTATCTATCTATCTATCTATCTATCTATCTATCTATCTGCCAAATTTATCTGAGTTTACACGATAAAGATGTGCAGTCTAATATGTCAATTATGTCTCAACTAGAGGCCCAGTGTATGAAATTCGTGCACGGGTAGGGTCCCTCGGCCTGGCCAGCGATCAGGGCCTATTGGGTCTTCTGGTTGCTGGTCAGGACCTCCCTTCCCACTGCCAGCTGTCAGCTGCGGCCTCACTTCATTCCGCACCACCCCCTTGTGGTCAGTGCACATCATAGTGATCGATCAAGCTCCCGGTCTCCTAGTCAAATTCCCTAGGGAACACTTTGCATATTAGCCTTTTATATATATACTAGTAGCCCTGTGTACAAATCCATGTGCCAGTAGCTTGCCAGTAGCTCGCTGCCGCCCTCCAGTAGCTCTCTGCCCACTACCCTGCCCCCCTGTAGCTCCCCCCGCCCCCCTGCTCCCCCCTCATAGCTTGCTGCCCTGCCCCCTCCTGTAGCTCTCTGCCACCCACTTGTAGCTCGCTGCCCCATCCTCCTGCTGATCCATGATCCGGTCATTACATGATTGGTCATTACTTCCATCTTTATTATATAGGATAGATTAAACTCCTTGAAACAAAAGATTGATATAGGCACTCATTTTGGGTTTAAGGAAGGAATTGGTGTTTTTATGAACTAGAGACTTTAATCAGTGAAACCATATAAATATGAAAATATTTTATAGGCATTCTAAGTAATAAAAACAACCAAATATTGGAATCTGTTTAAAAAATAGTTGACAGAAAATAAATACACTTTTAAAACATATGGGAGAAGGTACTGTCTGTGTGCAAGATTTGGGGCCATCTGCTGAATAATAATTTGTTTTAATAGGAAGAAATGATAACATGAATCTTGACATGATTTAGAAGTGCAACAAATGTCATCAAAATTAGTTAAATCTTTTGAAAATTATCAAGGAATCAAAAAATTTGAAGTGCCATTGGCCAAGCAGTCTTGGTAATATGATCGCTAATAGAAACAATGGTAAAAATAAAAAAAATGTTACTTCCTTAATGAAATACATCAAAAGGTCATAGTAGGTTTCAAAAACTATTTTGGAAGCATCTGAATTTCAAGCAATGCGTTTTCTATTTAAAAAACACTCCAAAGTCCAAAACTAAAAATATTCTTTGAATGAGTGAATATAAATATAATCATTGCAGATTTAACTTTGGATCTGGATCTTGTTCTTAAATTTTGCAGTTCACATAGAAACAAAAAGATAAACGAGTTCATGTGAATAATTACTACTGCATTTGCCAGATCTTCCTCCTATCATACCCTGAGATTTTCAGAGCTCATAACAATGCCTGGTACTTTATTTTTAAACTAGAGGTCTGATGCATAAAGATTCGTGCAAGAATGGGCCTTCCTTCCCCTTGCTGCCGGTACTGCCTTCGCTCCAGCCCAGAGCTGCCTTTCTGCCTTCCCATGCTGCCCAGAGGCCCGGAATGGCTGGGGGTGGTGTGGAATGCCTGCGTTATTGCCATGGCGAAGATGCAAGTGTCCTGCCCCACCCCCGGCCACTCAGCACCTGTGTATGCAAATTAACCTGCCATCTTTGTTGGGTTAATTTGCATACTCACTCCTGATTGGCTGGTGGGCATTGTGAAGGTATGGTCAATTTGCATCTTACTCTTTTATTAGTGTAGATGAACGAAAAGATTTTAGGGATTGTAAAACTGACCCAGGCACTTCTATCATGGCCTCCTACATGTCGATAACTTGACTCTGAGAGACAGACCACTTCATTTTCATCTCTCCTCCCTCCACAGATTTCTCTAGTTCCCTCCGTGAAGGCTTTCCTGCCATGCCTGGCTTGTTCATCATTTTGATATGCCTGTCTGGGAAGCTGACAGCTTTCGGACATTGTTAAACAAAAATCTTGGAACTTGAAACACAATTTGATAGATGTCTCGCTTACTTAACCCTGGTGGACTCCCCTGTGAAGACTGGGACATGATTAAAATACGAACCATCATGGGAGCTGCAAGCAGGAGAAAGGACATGTATTACTACAATTATGTTGGACTTTCTTTTCATAAACTACTTGGGGGGAAATGGGTGTTTGTTTCTTTTCTTGGTAATACAAAGTAGGAAACACAATCCGATCGGCACGCTGTGATTATTGCCTGGAGAAGTTACAAAGAATGCACTTATCTCCCCAAAGGCTTGGCTATTTCAGCAAAGATTGATGTGTACTTTAATGGCACTCGGTTTACTTATTTCATTTCCAATATCAAAAAAATAACCCTAAACAGACTTTCCTTTTAGCTCATCTTAGTTATTTAAGTAATTAAGCCAATACTGAAAATTTATTGAAATAGATTTTCAACAGTAACAGATGCCCTGGAACCCCCTATGAATCTTTCTATTGTATTAGGTTTTCTTATACAGACAGATTTTTAATTCCACAAAATAAAAAGTGCCCTTAAGGCTCAAACAAATTAAAAAAAGATCTATTCTGAGAGTTTAAATGGCTTCATCTCTTAAACTTGAGCTAATTTGAATTGCGTAGTCCATGCATGAGTTCTAGTGCCTCTTCAGAAATGTGCTGCTGGCCTTGAGGCCAGTTATCACATAGCCCCTCAAGGAAATACAAACAACAGTTAAATAATGGTAAGATATGTATACATATAATACCTTAATAAAAAATAAATAAATAAATAAACCACTAAAATGGGAAGAAAATTGCTTAAATGGTTTATGAACGTGCTGATGGTTGGCGAAGACTCCCTGATCTTATTGCTTATATACTGTACTAGTTAGCTGGAGCTGCCGTTACAAAATATCATAAACTGGGTGGCTTAAGCAATAGGAATTTATTTCTCTTAGTTCTGGACACTGGGAAGTCCAAGAGCAAGGTGCTGGCTGATGGGGTTCCTTAGCAAAGGCTTTCTTCCTGGCTTGCAGACAGCTGCTTTGTCACTGTGTCCTCGTGTGTGTGTGTGTGTGTGTGTGTGTGTGTGTGTGTGTGTGTGAGAGAGAGAGAGAGAGAGAGAGAGAGAGAGAGAGACAGAGAGAGAAGAGGAGAGGAGGTTGGCCTCATTTTCTCTTCTTTTTTTTTTTTTAATATATTTTATTGATTTTTTACAGAGAGGAAGGGAGAGGGATAGAGAGTTAGAAACATCGATGAGAGAGAAACATCAATCAGCTGCCTCCTGCACACCCCCTAATGGGGACGTGCCTGCAACCAAGGTACATGCCCTTGACTGGAATCGAACCTGGGACCCTTGAGTCCGCAGGACGACACTATCTACTGAGCCAAACCAGTTAGGGGTCATTTTCTCTTCTGATAAGAACACTAATCCTACCATGAGATTTCTACCCTCTTGACCTCATTTAAACCTAATTATCTCCCAAAGACATCACCTCCAAATAACATCACAGTGGGGGTTATGGCTTCAATATATAACTTTTAGAGGGACACAAACATTCAGTCTATAATATTTTTTGCTTTGATTCTTTCAAAGTTTGTGGAGGTCTGTGCAAAATACATTCATTCTAACATAGCAAGCTCAAAAGTCTGAACTCTCATTTTAGCAGTTCTAAAGTCTGAAAGTCCAGTGTCTCATCTAAATATCATCTAAATCAGATATGGATGAAACTCAAGGTATGATTCATCCTGAGATAAAATTCCTCTCCATTTATGAACCCATGAAACCAGACAAGTTATGTGCTTTTAAAATACAATGATGGACCTGGCATAAGACAGACATTCCCATCCCAAAAGGGAGTGATAGGAAAGAAGGAATGGGGGATGGGAGCCAAGCAAGTCCAAAATGTAGCAAGGCAAATCCCATTAGATCTTAAATCTCCATAGTAGTCGTCCGTGGGTTGATGCTCTGGATTTAGGGATGGGGCCTTTAAGGAGGTAATTAAGGTAAAATGATCTCAGTAGGGTGGGCTCTAATCAGTACCACTGGTATCCTGGTAAGAATTGGAAATTTGGACACAGACACACCCAGAAGGAACATGAGAAGACACAAGAAGACAGCCAACTACAAACCAAGGAATGAGGACTCAGAAGAAACCAACCTTGACAACATCTTGATCTTGGACTTCTAGCCTCCAGGACTGTGAGAAAATAAATTTCTGTTGTTTAGCCACTCAGTCAGTGG
Organism: Corynorhinus townsendii; assembly: GCA_026230045.1. Lineage (NCBI taxonomy): Eukaryota > Metazoa > Chordata > Mammalia > Chiroptera > Vespertilionidae > Corynorhinus > Corynorhinus townsendii. The sequence continues at coordinate 146,304,164 of JAPDVU010000005.1, read as the reverse complement.
TACTTTGTCATGGCAGCTCTAGCAATGAATACACTGACCAACACAAGGAATTCATTCTAAGGAATCGAAGCTACCGAACCTTGGAGTCGGAAGGTCTGATTCAACGTCTTGGACAAATAAAACATCCAGGCTCCATTCTTTCAGGGATGGAGCAATTTTGATCCTCCAAAGAAGTCAGGCAGGAATATTCCATTTGACCCTCAAACTACCTAGACAATGTCCTGTCTGTGAGTATGTGGCTCTCCTATATTTGATACCATCTGCTATTTCCTTTTCATGGTTCCCTTTCTTCTTGGAGACTCCCTCACTACTTAAAAAAGCCAGAGCACAAAATCACTTCTCAAGTTGGGCCACTTAATGCTGCTTCCAGCTGGAGAGCAATCACAGGATTCCTACCAAGTGTGCTCAGCCGCTTTCGACCCACATGTGAACAGTCTAAGTACAGTGCACTGTGGCAAGGAATATTATGGTTCATTCAATCCAACCATCCTGTTTTGTGTGCCAGGCATTGTACAGAGGGTGAGGGATGCAAAGATGGATGGGACATGGCATCCACCCTTATGGAGGTAAATTGCTTCAATACCATGAGGTAATCTGGTGACAGTAAGTGGAAAGTGATACAACAGGGGTCCTGGAATTACTTAGCAGGAGACTTGGAGGAATCACTTGGTAATGGATATTGAGAGAAGGCCTTTCTCTGCCAAAACCTGTATACACTTGGCTCTGTGGCCCCTGGAGCTCCAAGGTATCTTCTCTTATACACCGGGATAAGAGAAGAAGCTGGAGAAAGATCAATGCATGTATCTTACCATTGAACCAGGATCTTCTGGGTTTTGTAATATAAGAAGTTTTCTACGTGCCCTGGGCACTTAGCATGGCAGACAGAGCTCCCAAGGCAGGCTACAATTTAGAGAAAGTGGGAAGCATCTCAAACAAAGGCCTAGGAAGAGGCAGGACGCACTGGAAGTGCTGAGAAGTAGGAGGCAGGGCTGTGAGAACAGGCTGGGGACATGCAGGAGCCAGGAGGCAGCCTGTAATTTTTCTTTTTTTTAAAGTTGGGCAAAGGAATCAAGAGCTATTTCTTGGTTTGTGAGCTTTGCTCTCTTTTGAATTTGCCCTCGCAGGGCTGGTGGTGTGGGTGGATGGTATTGTTCGATGTGAAATGGGGCAGCACTCGGTGAGTGGTTAATTTAAGAGGGAAGCATTGGTCGGATAGAACAACTTGCATTTCCTCTCCGGTTTGTGGAGGGGATAGGGAGCCAGCCCTGCATTTACTGTGTAAGTTGACTCCATGTAGCAGGTATTAGCAACTCTATTTGGCAGAGGACATAGATTTAGAGGGTTTGGAACAATATAACAGAAGTTAATTTGAGGGCAAAGTTGAGATTTGAATTTAGCTTAGACTGTGCATCTTCCATGAAAGAATGGTTTCTAGTTTATTAATTTATTATTATTATTATTATTATTATATATTAATGCTAAAGAGAAGAGACTCAGTGATGTCCAACTGAGGGGAGAACAAAGTGAACCTGAGGCCTCATGGCAGTGGCATCTGTGACTGTGCTTAGGTGCTCCTGGGCCAGTGCCCCCTGGAGCCACTCCTTTCCCATATACCACCTGGAGCAGAAGACTCCAGGCTGGACAACCCTCAGGATGTCAGAGGCGCTGTTTAGGGAAGTCCATGTGGAAAGACTTACAATGGGCCTAGAATGACTATTATGTGAAGACTACTAGTATGCAGACAGGGCATAAAAATTACTGTTTCTGAGACATTACCAAAAAGGTGGGATCTTCTTTTAAAATATTAGCTGATGTGCCCCTGAGAGTCCCTGTTACCATATGCCCCTTCTCCGCTGCTGCCTAAGTTGAAAAACAGCCAGGGGCACCTCCATTCATCACCACAAGGAAAAGGTGAGGCAGCAGCAGGAGGGAAATTAGGAGATTCTTTTCCCTTGGCTTTCACGTTTCAAAAGAGTAGACTCTTGGAGTAACACAAAATATTAAATTATTGCATCTTAGACACTAAGATAGATTTGTGACAATGCACATATTATGAGAACAAAGCTTTCTTCCCCTTCTTTTGACTAGAAAGTACTTCCTGGACTAAGGCAGTGTAGGGAAAGACAGAGGAAAGGTAAAGGGAGAGCGGTTGGTAAGGTTCTAAACTTTAGAATCTAAAGGAAAACATGGGGCCCTAGTGGACCCCAAGTGGAAGGGTGTCATCAGCACTCAAAGGTCACTGGCCTCCCCTGGAGCCAGCACCATCAATTACCAGCAGCCAGAGCCCATGTGGGAACTAAGAAGCACCTGACAGGGCCTGCGTCGTGGGACAATGTGATCACCCTTCCCACTGGCTTCATTTTGACAGCATTCCCACTCATTTTGACATCAGTCTGACAGGAGTGTTTGGGCTCTGAGTCTTTTCTCAGTCTCCATGTGACTTAACACACATGTAAAATCTCTTCTTCCATTTCCCCCAGATGGGGAATGGGTCCTAGAAACCCAGAGAGGGTTGTGGTGGAGAAGGTAAGAGCCTCTCTCTGGGATTTGGATGAGCTGAGAGAAACCAAGTTCAGAGGTCAATCAGCCTCACTCCCAGGACCCGAGGCATCTGCCTCCACACGAAGGAGTTTCCATTGGTGCCTGCTAAGGAGCCATGCTTTCCAGGTTCAAAATAGACAGACTTCACATTGCTGAGACATCGGCTCGTTCGTTTCCGTTGCCCTCCCGGGACCAGCAGAAGTCTGCTGCTAAAGCTGGCTCTTTGGCACAAGTGCTGCAGAGTTTCATGTACTTAAAATTCCATCTGTGCGAGTTCGGACACGACCGAGTGCTTGTCAATTCAGGTTCAGTTCAGCCCCAGTGCTCAGATTCAGAAGAATGAAACTTTCCTCCCTCTCCCTCATGTATTAACCCTGCTGAGCAGGCAGGTTGACCTGCCCCTAGTCCTTTAGTCTGGGACTCATTGCTGACAACCTTGGGCAATTTCATTATCCCCACTCAGTTCTTACTGAGATGAGCCAGGAGATGCTGAAAGACCCTGCTGGCCTCTGCAAAAAGATGGCTTCTGGAAGTTCTAAGGATAGGCCAAGTATAAACGTCTGAGGGTGTCCTTAGCACCTTACAAAGAGGTCTCATCTCCTGTCGTGGGAAGGCCATGACAGCTGAGGCTAAGGCCCAGGATCTAATCATGAATCCAGAGTTCTTTTCAAACTGTAAGCTTCAGTTGCTCCCTGAGCTCTATGGGGCCCTGGTGTTCAGACACCAACAGGCAAGGAAAGAAGAGGACTTAGTGTCTTGTCAGAGGAACTGGCCATGGCCACCAGTGGGTAAGGCTGCTGTTACATCGTGGGAGCAGGAGGAACAAGTGGTGAAGGGCACTGATGAGGTCAGCAGAGAAGAAAGAGCAGGCAGGTGGCCCAAGGCCTGGGACTCATCCCCATATGCCCAGGCCTTGACCTGCCCTTTTCTATGCACTTGCTCCATGTGCATAGAAACATGGGGGGCTCTGAAACACCTGGAGGAGTCCCATCCCCGCCTCCCATCTGCGTACCTGTTGTCACCCTCATGCCTGGCCCGTGTTTCTAACCATACAGACACACTTCAGCTCAGACCTCCAACATCTAGAAATCAAACTCAGCTTTCTCTCTAAAATGAACCTTCAGACTCTCACTATTCCTTTTGTTTCCAGCCTTTCAAGCTAGAAGCCTTGGACATTACTTTTTCCCCCAATACCTCATCCAAACTGTCACAAAAATCCTGTGGCTTCCTCTTTAGAGATGTCTTTGGAATACCTTTTCATTTCCTTTTGTATCGGACATACCAGGGCCCAGGTTGCCTGCCCCAAACACAGCTTCCCTCCCCATTTCCTCAGAATCTCAGGAGTGAATCCAGGAATCTCTATTTCCAATAACTTTCCAGGTAATTAGTTTGCCTTGCGCTGAAGTCAGGATTAAAATCCCTGTTGCAGAGGGAATATGAGCATGTAGTCAGGATAGATTAAGCTGTGCTCTTATAACAAATTAACCCTGAAATCCTAGTGGCTTAACATATTATATTTGTTTATCACACAAATTCTAATACGGGCAGGGCAGCCTCTCCTTTTTATAGTTATATCGTCTGTAACATGTGATCCCAAGAGGTTGAGACCCATGAGGATAGAGCTGAAGGGATGTTTCTAAGGGACAGGCGCGGAATAGGCTAGAACTTACTAGTTATGTGGTCCTGCAAGGGAGTCTGGGAAGTGCCTGTGAAGTTCCCGGGAGGAGGAAGGAGTCTTGGCTAGAGCTGGTCTCCAGGGCTTGAAAGGGTTTCTTCTTCTTCAGGAGTAGGTTGTTCCCAAGTCCCTGTCAGCCCCGTTGGCAGGAACCAACCTGTTTACACAGGTGTCCTTCAATGCTCTCAGCCACCTGTACCAACTCTGATGTGCCCCTGTTGAGCTGAAAGGGAGACTCAATAGTCTCCCTGAGTTGTACCCAGGCCTGATTTTGCTGACTTAGAGTGGTCTTTGTGCTTGCTTATTAGATAGGATTTTCCCCAAATTCCAAGTTCCCTGGGATTTGCAGTTGAGCAAAGAAGATAACTTTCTAGGAGTTCCCTGAAGGAAGATCATTCTACACCAGTGGTCGGCAAACCGCGGCTCGTGAGCCACATGCGGCTGGCGAGCCGCGTTTTGCCGCTCTGTTGACTAATGAGTTTGCCGACCACTGTTCTACACCAACCTCAGTGTTGGAAGGTAAATTGAGACAAAACAAAGTGGATCTTAGGGATGTGACCAAATGCTGAGGCATAAACCACTATTTCTGAACTGTGCTCTCCACCTTGGCTGTTAAAGTAAAACAATCTCTAAGTATCCAGAAAAATGATTCCTGCTCTTTAGGAAGGCAGTCTGGCATGGTGGTTAAATGTGGAGGTTTGCATAAATAGATGGCCTGAGTTTGAATCGCTGTCTACTTTTTTGTAGGGGTGGGTCGTGGCTAAGATACTTCCCCTTGCTAAGCCTCAGTGTTCTTTTAAAAAACAAACAAACATATTTTATTGATTTTTTTTTACAGAGAAGAAGAGAGAGGGATAGAGAGTTAGAAACAACGATGAGAGAGAACCATTGATCAGCTGCCTCCTGCACAACCCCTACTGGGGATGTGCCCACAACCAAGGTACATGCCCTTGACCAGAATCGAACCTGGGACCCTTCAGTCCGAAGGCCGACCCTCTATCCACTGAGCCAGGCCAGTTAGAGAAGCCTCAGTGTTCTTATCTGTAAAAAGGGGAACATATTAATTTTCATACTCATCTCCTTAAATGTGATGGCTATTGAATGCAGTGATTACTGTAACTGGCTAATTGTGGGGCAGTGAAAGGAAGCTCTAATGCATTCTGTTATAAAATCCATGTTTACCCTTAAACTTCACTTTTATTTTTGACATTTTCAATATGTTGTGAATTTCAACAACAGATATAGGACATTTATCCTAACAAGTATAGTCTGCACATTATTGTGGAAATTCTACGACAAAGGAACATGTTTACTGCAGACAAGAAGGCGACCTGTGTGGTTGGTGGGAGAATGTGACATTGTCCAAGGCCTGAAGTGCTCATGTGAGGGGACTCTGTTCCTTTGATTGTTCTCTGCTTCTGCTCAATTTGGGGTGCAGGACCTCAACCTGCTGCTGCCTCTGCTACTGAGAAAGAGATGGGAGGTCACTGAGGGCGTGGGAGGTGGCACGCTCTAGATCCAGGCATTGTTGCTGTGCCAGTTCGCTTCTCCCTTTTCTCCTCTGAGACCCCAGGTGATGGGAACAGCCAGGAAGGGTGAAATTAAGAAAATTAAGGTGTGCGTGTACCAGATCTGTAAAGTTCGTTGCCTAACAGCAGGCTTCCCAGTCCTTGCAGGGCACGGAGGGGGTTTTCTTTCAGGCTTTGTTCTTATATAAAGGTAATGTGGGCAGAGGGCGGAAGTGGGGGCACCATATAGGAGCTATAACAAAAGAGAACTGGAATTTGGGTGCAGCAATGGGGAGGATCATTGAGTAAATTTTTGCACTAAAATAAAGAAAATACTGGCTGAATTATTCCCTTCCAAAGGCTAGAATAGAACGTGGAATGCAGAGATGCCTCTGATGGGCCCAAGATAATGTGAGCAAACTTTTCAGCTCACTGCTCAACATTTTTTCTTTTACTTTTTTCGATGTTGTAGTTAATCAAAGGTGTTCTAAGACTTTATTTGTGAATTGACTTTCTCATCCTTCAACTCAAATGTCTTAATATTTTAAAATTAAAGTTAGCCCAGGACAGTTCTACATTTAGAAATACCAGAATTTACAAGCTTAATTCAACTATACCTAATTCCAAGTCGCTGCAGTTATATTTTCTCCTTTCAGTTATGATTTCCTCTTCATTCTGATTATTGCAAGTTATGCAAATCAAGCTAGAGAAGAGATTTAATTTAATCAACTGTGGATTTGGGCACATCAATTTGAATATTAGCTGTCGTCTATATGTAAATGACTGGAGAGAAGGAAACTTGTTGCTGTGCACTGTGACCTATTCCTGATGCCATTCTTGCTGGCTAACCTTGTGTCAGATCTCAAGGTCAAGCTCAAAGTCAAATTGGTTGTGGGAGGTTGTTTGCAGACCCTGGAGGAAGATACTCCACCTCCCAGGTCTGTGCTTGAGGCGATTCTAAAAACCAGCTGTTTTTTTTAAAGAATGTCAGAAAGATCTCCATCTTGTCTGTTATTTATGATTTATGAGAGAAAGATGGAAGGAGAGACAGAGATGGATTCTTTCTGTTTATCAAGAATTCTTAGTTCACTTAAAAGAAGGAGCATTCTTTGCATTGCAGGTCCAGAAAGTCAGCTAAGGCATCGGTCCCCTGAGGACAGATAGGAAAATAGGGGTCTAGGCTATTTGGAGCTGTTAGTAATCTAGGAGGAGAGAGCAATTCTTCCTCCAAATCACCCAAAGGGTCAAGAACAGAGAAATTATGAGCACAGAGTGCGTTCTTAGCCAACAGGGAAGCAGAGGACAACTAAGAAAGAAGATTCCTCAGGGGCCACCCCGCTGGCTGACCACAAACAAAATACTCATCTCTTTGCAGTGCTAACCTTGCTTTCCGATGTAGGGGGGCGGTAAGGAGAGAGGAGAGGGAATTACAGGGTTGTAAACACTCTATCTGTTCATCTTGAAGGTGCAAGGCCAGTTTCCAGGCACCGATGTTTTGCTTTAGAATGCCTGAGATGCGTTTTTCATAGGAAAGCTGACCAAATCCTAGCATTCATTCTTTTTCCTCCTTTTTCCCCCCACGCCCCCCTACACTGGGTTAGGGAGTCTCATATTTTTGTTGTTGTTGTTACCCTGCCAGCTCAGAAGTGAGATGATTGGCTGAGACCTAGAGCTTAGCGATTAGTGTTAAATACAGGCAGCTGGCTGTGTTTTGATTAAAAGCCACAATCAAGAAATCTGGCAATCTGGAATTTTGTGATGGCTGAAGACTGCTTTTCTTCTCTCTCTCTCTCTTTTTTTTAACCCTATTGGCACAATGGCTAGTCTTTCAGGGCCGGTTCCGTTACCATTATTACAGTATTTTATGTTTAAAAAATTGGCAGAAATCCTTCGAAGTCACGCAAGGTCCCTTGGTTTCTGAAGCAGACAAGGTGTGCTGTGTTGCTGTCCAGTGGTTCCTTTCCACTCACTTACGACACCAATCTGTTTGTTAGCACAATGCTTAATTAACCGCCCCCCCCCCCCCCCCCCCCCCCCCCCCCCGCCCAGTCAGTTAATTGCCCATAAATGAGAATGGGAAAACAAAAAATCCCAATATAACTCCTTTCAGAGGCAGGGCTGGTCTGGAGGCTGTATTTTGTTGTTTCCAGAGCCACCTTGTGGATGACAACTGTATTTAGAATTTGGAAGTCAAGGATGAATTCATTTGGGAAGTGGAATACTCTACTGTCAATGTAACTTTGGTCTTCCTGGTAATGAAATCTAAGTGTAGTGACCACTACTTAGTTTCCATTAGGGAAACATTGCAGAAAATACCCTCTGGCAGGAAAAAACCAACTGTGGCGAGTATGGAAATTTATGAAATGGATGATATTTTACTCTATCTCCTGAGAATCCAGTGCAAGAAAATGCATGTGATGTTTCCTTCTGTTGGACAGTAATCTTGGTAAAAAGTTGGAAAAACAGTATGACACCGAGTCATATTTAGCATTGATATGCAATATAGAGAGTCACTATAGCATTCCTTTTTTTTTTTTTTTTTGTAAATTGTTATGAATTCTCTGGCTGATTATAATTTGGGTAATGGAACACAACGAGGAGTTGCAGTCCTCCCTAAAGAGAAAAAGGGGAGAAATTTCCCCACTAATGTAATTTTAGCGTATGTCTGGTGTGTGTTTTTAAAACACAGCTTAACATGTAATAAAAATTCAAATAATTCAGAATGGCATAAAATAGAAAAAATCTCTCGGTTCATGCCCCACCTCTTTCAAAAACTCTACACCTGTCTCCAGAGATAATCAACAGTTTCTTGTCAGATCTTCTGGTGGTTGCCATTGGAAACTTTTTTGTTTCTTTTTGTTAAATATAAGTTTTTATTGATTAGAGAGAGAGAGAGAGAGAGAGAGAGAGAGAGAGAGAGAGAGAGAGAGAGAGAGAGAGAGAGAAAGAGAGGAAATGAAAGGGAGAGAGAGAGAAATATCACTGAGCAAGAACCATCGATTGGCTGCCTCCTACACAGCCCCTACTGGGAATTGAGCCTAAAAATTGGGCATGTGCCCTGACTCAGAATTGAACCAGTGACCTCTTGGTGCATGGGACTTCACTCAACCAACTGAGCCACACAGTCCAGGGCTGCCATTAAAAAGTAACCTAATATATTTTACCTCTCTTTCTTTCTTTCTTTCTTTCTTTCTTTCTTTCTTTCTTTCTTTCTTTCTTTCTTTCTTCCTTCCTTCCTTCCTTCCTTCCTTCCTTCCTTCCTTCCTTCCTTCCTTTCTTTCTTTCTTTCTTTCTTTCTTTCTTTCTTTCTTTCTTTCTTTCTTTCTTTCTTTCTTTCTTTCTTCTTTCTTCTTTCTTTCTTTCTTTCTTTCTTTCTTTCTTTCTTTCTTTCTTTCTTTCTTTCTAAATTTAAACAGTATTTATTATATCCTCATTAGCAAGCAGTTGTTCCCAAATTTTGGCATTTATCAGAAACATCTTGAAGGTTTCTTAAAATACTGCCAGACTTTCTGATTCAGCAGGTGGGGGGTGGGGGCCTGAGAATTTGCATTTCTAGCACGTTCCTCAGTGATGTTGATGCTTTTGTCAAGGACCATATTCTGAGAACCACTGTCATGAAGAATAAGAAGTTATTTTTGACTTACACTACTTCTTCTTCTTCCTCATTTATGTACTGATTTTCTTACATATATTTTAAATCTGGTGCTTATCTTTGTGTCATATGAAAATATACTTTCCTGTTGATTGGTCACTTTGGGCAGTATTCATTTACAGCTACAGGTATAAAACGTGAGGAAATATATGAACATTTTCCGCTTTACAATTTGGTTACATTATAAGTGGTGTCTTTTGGAAATATTGCACTTTTAACTGTTTGGTGCTGTTATAGAGAAATCCAACTTATGTTAACATTTTGTTCTTATATCAGTCACTTTGCTAATCCATCAGTAATTCTAATGAACTTGTAAGGTTTTGCATGTGCAGTTCTAATTTATTCATTGTTACTGTTGTAAAAGGCTTCATTTTCTGATTATACCACACAACAATCCATTCTCATATTGTGGACATTTGGTAGTTTAGTCTCCTCCTTCTTTGCTATTACATAATAATGCACTAGTAAAACTTCAGTACGTGTGCCTTTGTGGACATGTGTGGCTTTTCTTTTCCAAGACATACCGGGGAGTGAAACTACTGGGTTGTGGAGATTCAGATACCACTTATGCACAATTCATTGCCTGTTGGGCTGACCTGGTTTTTCTGTTATTGCCATGGCAACCAGCTCTGAGGGAGCTCCCAGTGACTTTGCACAGGCATTTCCTCGTGTCTGTGCTGCCTGCCTCTTGCCACCAGCTCAGGCTTAGGCAAGGGACACCGAAGATCCTTGCTCCATGTCCTAGCGTGTATACCGTGAAGTGTGGGGAGTTAACGCCCCATGGACCAAGCCTTTGGCACTGGGACATAGGAGCCAGTAGATAGTAGACAGTGCCCTTACTTCCCCTGGACCATCTGCCCTGTGGTGCAGTTTGTTTCGCCTCTTGAAGCAGCCAGTAGCATCCCCTGCTGGTGCCTCTTTCCCTGCCTCACTCTGGTCACTTGCAAGAGACTCCTTGTCCCTTGGGGATGGGTGGGGTAGGGGCAGTGAAGTAGAGGCGGCGGGGGGGGAGGGGGGGGAAGGGAGAGAAAGTCCAGGTTCATCATCCCTGCCTCTTGAAGCCCCTCTGAAGTATTCCTATCTAAGTGGGAGGGAGGGTCCTGGAAGGGTTGTGGAGAGACTACTCACAATCAATTGAGGTTTGGGGCTTAATGATGCACACGGTGAATGCTGTGCACGCGACTGTGTGGACAGCTGGGCAGCAGCTTTGGGTTTGGACTAGACAATGTTGGTGCTTGCAAAAGTCCTACATTAGGGGTTGGTTGAGAGCATTGAAAATCAGCCAGAGTATACGATTGTCTAACTGCTATGCTGTACACCTGTCACTAAAACAAAATGATATTGAATAGAAACTGTAATTTTAAATAAAGCGTCTAACTTATTAAAAAAAATCGACCAGGGATTTAGTTGTATATTAGGCATCAGGAGGTTGAAATGGATGTCACTTGGATGTCCATCACCAGCTTAGATTAGTAAACACTGTCAGGGCAGATTCTGCCCACTTTACAGTTGACATAATTTGCTGATTGAGTGTGTTCCATTAAGGTCTATGATCATTTATGGCACAATTGAGAACCTACTATTGCAAGCTATTGTTCTAAACTGCTTTAAACAATTAAGTAATTTGATCCTTATATCAACACTCTAAATAAGAAATGTTATTATCTCATTTTGTAGGTGAAGAAATTAAGGCACAGAGAGGTCCAATAATGTACCTCAAGTCCCACAGTGGTTGAACCCTATTTGAACACAGGAAGTCTACACTGAGGCCCATCCATGCTCTCAGTCACTTTGCTACACTGGTTCTCTTATCAATGCAGTTTCCTTTCTCCCTTCCTCCCTTCTTTCCTTCCACCTACTGGTTTGTCCTTCCTTTTTCTTTTCTGGTCGTGTTTGTTGAGGTATAATTAACACATGTTCTATTACATTATCATATAATTGACAAATGGTTAATTATACCAGAATCAAGATGCAGACATTTTCATCACTCCATGAAGTTCTTTCCCTTCAGCCCCAGGCTTGGGCAACCAGTGATCTATTCCCTCTCCCTGTGGCTTTGCTTTTTGGAGACTGTCACATGAGTAGAATCATAGTGTGTGTAGCCTTCTGAGTAGCCTTCTTTCACTCAGCATAATGCACATGAAATTCATCCATGCTGTTGCATGTATTAGTAGTTTGCTCCTGTTTATGACTGAGGGGTATTCCATCGTATGAATGTTAAAACATTTTATTTATATATTTTCCACTTGATGGATATTTCTCAGTTTTGGGTGATTATGAATGAAGCTGCTATAAGTATTTGCCTACAGATATTTGTATGAAAAAATATTTTCATTTTCTTGCATAAATACCTAGGAGCAGGATTGCTGGGTCATATAATAAGCAAATATCAAACTTTATATGAAAGAGCCACACTGCTTCTTTCAAAAAGGCTGTACGATTTTGTGTTTTCACCAGCAATGTGTGATCTTCTTCTCAGTTGCTCTGCCTCTTTTTCAGCACTTGGTATAGTCAGGTTTTAAGACATTGTTAAGCCATTCTAATAGTTGTGTAGTGGTATCTCACTGTGGTTTTAATATGCATTTCCTGCATGACTAGTGATGCTGAGCATGTTTTTATGGGTTTATTGGCTATCTTTATGTCTTCTTTGGAATGCTTTCCTAAAAATAAAAGTTTATTTTCATTAACCATATGCTTAGTAACAAATATCATTAATTCAAACACTACAAATGGATGTTCATATAAAATTTAAAATGTTTACTTCTAATCATTATGGAGGATGCAGAATAGTGTAGTTATTAGGGACAGGAGCAGGGTCCAAACTGCAGCTTAGTAACTTACTAGCCACATGCTCTGGGCAGGTTGTTGTGAAACTCTGTGACTGTTTCCTCATCTATAAAATAAGGATAGAAGAGTATTTACTGTGAAGAGTTATTGTGAGAATAATCTATACTAATAAAAGCCGAGGTGATCCTCGTGCCCTTGCATGATGCCCTCACATCATCACAAGATGGCCACTACAAGATGGCCGCCACAAGATGGCCAGCAGGGGAAGGCAGTTGGAGGCTATCAGGTTGGAAGGGGAGGGCAGTAGGGACAATTGGGCTGGCAGGGGAAGGCAGTTGGGGGCAATTGGGCTGGCAGGGGAGCAGTTAGGTGTCAATCAGGCAGGCAGGCAAGCGGTTAAGAGCCAGCAGTCCTGGATTGTGAGAAGGATGTCCGACTGCCCCAAGGAGTCTCAGATTGGAGAGGGAGCAGGCCAGGCTGAGGGACAGCCCTGTGCTCGAATTTCGTGCACCACACCTCTAGTATGAGATGATTCAATGTGATGTATGTAACTCAATGCCTGGCACATAGTAAGTGGTGTGTAAGTGTCAGCTATCATCATCAGCTCCATCACCACCACCACCATCATCATTATCAGCTGGTCCATGACTATGTTCCATGAAAGTATACGTTGATTAATACACATTTAGGAAATTCACTAATTTCTATTTAATTCCAGAACTGTAAAGCGATTAGTCCAATCCTCAAATGTCACAAAAGAAGACAAGGAGATCAGGAAAGCGTGTTCTGATTGCATAGTTAGCATGACCAGCAATTAGAAGACCCTGAAAATACTTTATGAAATGCCAGTTCAAATGTGGAAGATCTCAATAATGTCCAGACCAGTTTTGGCATCTGGAAAAGTATAATACCTGGTTCTTCTTTGTTCCTCCAGGTTTCCTAGCAGTCAACACACCAATCCTACCAGAACGCAGATACTTCTTAAAGGGCTAAGACTGATGTTTAAAATGTTTAAAACATGCACAGAATTAAACAAACGTGTAAACTACTTTGCAACCTGGATAGACATAATTTTAATTAGGTGGCAATATGTCTGCCTTTTGTTAGTACAGCTCAATACTAACTCTCTTCTTGATAGGACATTATAATGTTATGAAATTGTAATGGGGTTTTGGTTGGTTGAGTCAATCTTTGGGAAAATAATTTTAAACCCAATTAAATTTAATGTTACGAAATGGCTTTAGCTATTGATGCTGGTTTCCATTAAAGCGCGACTCCTGTTCTTGAATGTGAGGGGAAGATACTGTGTAATAACTAGTCAATTCCACTGAGGGGAGCCATTTCCATAGCAAAGATAGAGACAGGAAACAGAAATGGTGTTCAGGATCCAACATCAACTTTAAGGGATATAGATAAAATCGCTTATGCACAAGATCTTCAGTCAGATTCCTAAAAACACCATAATTTTATAATTATCAGACAGAACCAATCTCAAAAAGGCCATACAAACATTTAGCTGCACTGATTTGAAATACAAATCCCAGGGTAGGTAAAGAACATCCCCGCCCCCTCCCAGCACTCACTCACTTCAAAAATATCCAAATAAAAGTCCATTGCAGGTGCCAGTAGCACTAGCTGTTTATTAAAGGCTTGCTATGTGCTAAGTCTGTCATAAGTACTGACTCATTTATCCTCACAATGCTCTAATAAAGGTGGAAATAGTTATTGCCACCCTCATTTCATAGCTGGGAAATGGAGGCACAGAGCAAAGTGAACTGCCCAAGGTCGCAGAGCTGGTAAGAAGCAGGCAATCTGGCTCTAGAAGTCACAGCCATACACTCCACTCTGCCGCCCCTCAGCAGGAGAGCCCATAGCCTGAGCTGAATGAATGATGAGTGAATGAAGGAGAAAGTGAGAGAGAGAGGCGGTGAAATAATGTCTGGGCAGTGGGTCCAGCGGTCAGAATGAGAAGGATTGTATTTTTACTTGTGACCCAGAGAGAAAAGTCAAAGCAGAGAAGTTGACTGAACATAGCACTAATGTTAAAATAGATGAGGATGGACTTCTTTTACATTTATTTTAATACTAGAGGCCCAATGCACGAAAATTCGTGCAAGCGTAGGCCTTCCTTCCCCTGGCTGCCGGCACCGGCTTCCCTCTGGCACCCAGGACCCGGGCGGCTTTGCTCTGGCCCCAGCTTCATCCAGAGGACGCCCGGTCTAATTAGCATATTACCCTTTTATTATTATAGATTGGAAACTTGGTCAAAAGTCCTCGAGGATAATGACTTGGAGGATGTAGAGGGAGGTTTTGACTCAGATGAAGGGAACATGGGCATCCGAAATGCAGTTTCAATGAAAAACGTGCTGTGTTGTATAAAACTGAACTTTATGATGGTTTCATTTCTCCATGTTTTATTAACATTTCCAAACTTGCCTCATCTTCCTGGCTTGTCTTGAAAAGTTTTTCTCCCCTCTTTTATTTCATTTTGCAGCTGTTTTCAAATACTCTTGACTTTGCCATATTTTCTTGGCTTTGATGATATGTGAACCCCAATTTGGCTGGTGTTAAAGGAGCTCTTACAGAGAAATCCAAAAAGTGAAACAGGGGAGCCAGTTTTTTCTGACTTAAAGTGATTTCAGACATGCTATATCTAATGCATGAAATAGCAAAGGTGAAAAAAAAAAGTGAATCATTTATAATCCAAAAGAGAGGGGGGAAAATCTCTTAAAAATATCTAAATGGAGACTGAGAGATGTGCTCCATGGTCCTTGGAGAAGCTCACGGCCCATAGCTGTGTTCACTTTCACATTACTTTCTTGGCTAAAAAAATTATACAAGGTAATTTAGAAAAATTGACTTATAGAGACTATCTGCTTTGCCAGGGAAGTGAGAAAACCCAATTTTATTATCCTGGTGAGTCATCTCTTTTCCTTGGTCCTGTAAAAAGATTGTTATAAACTCATCAAATATTCCTTAGGAATAAAACCAATGTTTGTGATTCATGCATAAAGCAGAAATTACTAATTCACACAATTAAATGTAAGTTTAAATTCAAAGTGCTGTAAAAAGACATTTGCCACTGAACATCTTCCTGTTTGCAGGTGTCAACTGTTTGTCTAGAAGCCTTTCTGGACCCTCTCACATGCTTCATTTTAGTTCAGAATAAGAAAGAGGCATTTTTGGAATTATGGTCAACTGGTTGCCATCTGGCTGAATGGTGCAAGGAAAGTGACCTTCCTCTTATCCCAGTTTGATTTAACTTCATGAAGGGCTTGAGTAGCCAGGCCAGTGGGAGTCTAGAAGGGTAGGGGGGACCAGAGCTCAGTCAGGTCCCAGAGACGGTGGGGGTTCAGCCACAGAGTGTTGAGACTCATAACTGGAGAACCCACATCTGTCACTAAATTCCAAAGGAACTGAGGAGCTGGGAGGGTGAAAGAAGCCACCCAGAGCAGGGTCCATGCAAAACAAGGGCTGGAGAGCATTGGCAAGAGCAAAGAATGACTCGGAAACTGCCTTTGAAGGCCCGAGGGCCACTGCTTGGAGAGTCGTGTATTTGCTACATGTCCCATGGAGAGGTCAGATCCTGTCTTGAAACCACAAAGGCAAGGGGGGGAAAAACTGCATCTAACTATGTTTAAAAAGAAGTCTTCTTGGTAAATTACATTTTAAGAAAAAATTAAGGCACTCTCTCTTAAAAGCTTATCCCTTGATCTATGGATGAAGAGAAAGGGGCTAGTCAGGGAATAGTTTGGGTTGTGAAGTCTTACCCATATTTGCTGTCTCACCAGAAACATATTCTCATGGTCCTACAGTTTTTCTCTTGACCTTCCTTTCTTCTTTTCTCCGCCCCAACCATTTTGATGGGTGACTCAGAACCAGGTTTTCCCAAGGCCCATGACTGGGTAGATAGCTGGGAAGAAGAACTGGGAAAACCCATGCATGGTAGTAGGAACTATTTCTTTATTTTTCTTAAAAAATTTTTTTTTTATTGATTTTTTACAGAGAGGAAGGGAGAGAAATATAGAGTTAGAAACATCGATCAGCTGCCTCCTGCACAACCCCTACTGGGGATGTGCCTGCAACCAAGGTGCAAGCCCTTGACTGGAATCAAACCTGGGACCCTTGAGTCCCCAGGCTGATGCTCTATCCACTGAGCCAAACTGGTTAGGACTATTTCTTCATTTTTCAATTACAATTTACATTCAATATGATTGTGTATCAGTTTCAGAGGAATTATGGTTCTTTTGTACTGTCACACCCTGAGTGTATAATCGCTCCCATAGGTTTCTGTCAACTTGGCTGGACCATAGTACCCAGATATGTGGTCACACAGTATTCTGGATGTTTCTGTACAGGTGTTCTTTAGTTGAGATTAACACTGAGATCAGTGGTTCTTAGGTAAATGTGTTCCTAAAAGAAACATATTTTGGAGAAAATACCCCAAGTATATTTGATCTGGGAATCCAATACCTAGATGGACACCCTAACACTGACGCATATTTCTTCATTTTCTAGAAGAGTCCTATAATTTTTTTTTCATTTTGATGGAACTTCCTTTTCCAAAAAAAGGATTAAGATGTATATGTTAGAAATTATATGCACTTGGATTGTGCTCACCACACTATAAGCTTGAGGAAGACGCATGATGTGTGTGACAGGATACAACTGTTTATAGAAGCATAGCAAATGCTTTCTGTTCTTTGTTCTAAGTACTTTACATACTTTCACTCATTTAATGCTCACCACAACCCCATGAGACAGATAATACCCATTTACAGATGAGGACAGGGAGATAGCTAGTAAGTACCAGGCTCACTCTGAGGTCAGCTGTCTTAACTACGCTAGTGCCTGTCTCTGAAAATGGAAAAGCAATTCATTTGTTTTACCCATTTTGTTTTTGCATTAGGAGAATGGAATGCAATATCTTTCCTGCCCCAAACCTCCTGGAAAATTTGGATATTAAATCTTCTAGACTCTCCAGGAAAGGGAAACTAGTTTTGCTTTGGGGAAAGTTTCTGTGTTGAGTGGATTGTGAAAGAACTAGATAAAAAGTGGGCTTGCGATACAGATGGCTCGATATAGGATGAGATCTGTAAGACAAAATGAAGTCAGAGGATGGGAGAGAAGAAGGAGCTGATCTGAGAGAAATTGCCCAAGGAATAAGGATTCTCACCCTGGGAAGACTTGCATGGCTATGTACACTTAGCCAAAGATCATGAATGATGGAGTATGTTGTCACTTTTGTGACTCTCAATGAAGTATGCCTCCAGTATTCACACACTTGCATTGTCTCTTTTAAAAAAATATTTTTATTGATTTCAGAGAGGAAGGGAGAGGGAGAGAGAGATAGAAACATCAATGATGAGAGAGAATCATGATTGGCTGCCTCCCGCATGTCCCACACTGGGGATGGAGCCCACAGTCCCGGCATACGCCCTGACTGGGAATCGAGCCATGACTTCCTGGTCCTTAGGTCGATGCTCACCCATACCAGTCGGGCTTGTGTTGTCTCTTCTTGAATTTGATCTGGGTCTGTGAGTTACTTTAACAGCAGAACAATGCAACAGTGCCACAGTGCAAGTTGTGGACTTGAGTGTTAATGTGGGTGAGTCTCATCTAATCAGTTGAAGTCCTTAATAGAACAAAGACTGACCTCCCTAGAACAAGGAGAAATTCTATCAGCAGAAGGTCTTCAGACTCGAACTGCAATGCTTCCTTGAGTCTCTAGCCTGGTGGCCTTCCCCATCGGGTTTTGAACTCACCCATCTCCTCCACAATTGTGTGTGTCAACTCCTAATCTCTCTCTCTCTCTCTCTCTCTCTCTCTCTCTCTCTCTCTCTCTCTCTCTCTCTCTCTCTCTCTCTCTCTCTCTCTCTCTGTGTGTGTGTGTGTTTATGACTGCTGGTTCTATTTCTCTGGAGGACCCAGACCATCACAGATTATAGTAAGTGCAGGGCCTTCTGAGCTGGAACAGTAGTGAATGACCCCTTGTTACATGCATTAAAGCAATTATTGGATTGAGAATTTGGAGCTTGTGTTAGGCTTCTGGCTCTGCCCCTCTGTGACCTTGGGAAAACCAATCAACCTTCCTGGGCCTCAGTTTCATTATGGCTATAGCTCTCAAAAATTTCTGTAATTTAAATATGGTTATTAGGATAAAAAAGAAACAATGGAGTCATTGTTACTGCAATAATGAGAGCTTAATTATGGACCAGGTGGGGACCATATAATAAGCTTTTTAAAAAAGGAGCTCTAAAAAGTGGGCATATTTTGCACTTCCTACTTTCTGCAGTTTAAGTTGCGGGAGCTGAATAGAGGCGGCTTCTTGGGGGTTACCATACTTAATCAATTATCCAGAGACATTAACTGGCACACCTGTTCACATTTACCTCTTTATTACTTGGTCTCAGAGCCAATAAAATTATAGTTTACCCAATTAATTTTCATAATGCATTGATTGCTATTCATCATACATTTTCTCTCAAGTGCCTGAGTGGGTTGGGGAGAACCGCCATATAAGTAAGTGTCAGGGTCCATCACTTAAAGTGGAGCCAAACAGATTCTCTTTGACTTAGTGGCCTGATCTAAGAGGTGTGCTCACTGGACCTGGGTTGTTTGCTGTCTGGTTTTAGTGTGTGTTTGTGAGAATGGTTGCATGCCTATGTAAGCCTGGTAGCCCCAGACCCTGGTGGACTGTGAAGGAGGACTTGGATGGTTCTGTGCAATCCCAGAGCAATCTCACATCATTAAGTGCCCACTGATGAGGGTTGGCTCAGAACACTTTATGACAAAACAGCTGTGACCCAGGGCCTGTAAACAGAGCAATTCTCTAACTTGCCATGGACACAGAGCATGGAGGTGAAATGACTTTGCAGTTTATGCCTCTTAAATGCTTTCTGATTCCTGGGAAGACCTTCTCTGTCATGCTGGCTGGGATCCAGTCTCTGGACAGATCTGGTCTCTGGTGGGTCGGTTGCTACTGTTCCATGTGAAGTTCTAGAACCACAGAGACATGAGACTGGCAGGGTAGACCTTAGAGATGGTGGGTTTAGTGGTTTTCAAATGTAATTTTCGTGAAGGAGTCTTTTGTTTAAAATAAATGTGTTACAAAATCTCAATGTGGAAAGTTGATGGAAGGGGGCACTTCAGGTTAAAGAGGTCAAGGCAGAGCATGTGGGCTAGTATTTCCCAGGGTCGCGCCCTCAGCCCTCACAAGGTCCCCCAGGAGGAGCCGCTGAGAACCAGCAATATGGTCCAAGTTTTTCCTCTGATGTATGGGGCACTGAGGCCCCGGGCCTTCCCCAGAGCATCTGCAAGTGAGCGAAGCAGTGAGTGTTTCTTTCAGAAGCTTCTCACTCTCCCAACCATCACGCAGCTTTACCCAGGACTTGCAGTGATGGAGTATTTTGTTTTCCCTAATATAAGTCATGGTGGGTCACTTACTAGGATCTCCTGGGAAAAGTTCTGCTGTCACATGCAAACTGCTTGGAGATGCTTAGGTGAAGGGGCAGAGCCAGAAGCTGCTGTTTTCTAGTCTTAACCCCCTACTGTCTCGCTTCCCGGTGATGGGGAAGCTGTTTTCTTTCCCTGGGCCACGGTCTTCTCATCTGGAAAAGGAGAATCATAATAATCAGGGGACTAGTCGTATTAGCTTCCTGGGGCTGCTGCAACAAGTCACCACAAACTTGGTGGTTTAAAACAGCAGATATTTATTTTCTTACAGTTGTGGAGGCCAGAAGTCCAAAATTGGTGTCATTAGGCTGAAATCAAGGTGTTGGTGGGAGCCGTACTCCCTCCGGAGGCTCTATATGAGTATCAGTTTCTTGCCTCTTCTAGCTCCTGGAAGCTGCTGCCATTCCTTGGCTCCTGGCCCCATCACTTCAGTCTCTGTCTCGATGGTCATATTGCCCCCTCCTCTTCTCTGTGTGTCAAATCTCCCTCTGCCTTTCTCTCATAAGGATATTAGTCATTACATTTAGGGCTCACCTAACAATCCAGGATCTGCTCCCTATCTTAAGACCCTTAACACCTGCAGTTTTTGCCTTATGAGGTAATATTTACAGATTCTGGATCTTAGGTCTTTATCATTCAGGGTCATTATTCAGCCTACCACATTAGTCAACCTCAGGGGCTCATTGAAGCACTCAAGGAAGATGATATATGCAGAAATGCTTTCTTCATGATGAGCAAATATATTATCACTTTCTTAAGTGATAGCTAATGTATTAAAGTATTTTTATGGTAATAATGATAATATATTCTGTCTCAATAGTAGAAGGTACACTAAAGTACCTTACATAGTAGGGTAAGATGTTTACAACAATAGAGGTAAATTGTGGACAGCTTTTATTGTACAAATATTGATGGAGCACCTACTGTGTGCCAGGGCTCTTTTAAGCATTTGAAATCCATTAATAAATAAAGTAGATAGAGATCCCTGGCTTCATGTAACTTATATTTTAACAGCGAGGGCTGGAGGGGACAGAGAATAAACAATAGATGTAGTCATAATAAATTCACATTAATATAAACAATATAATACATTTATTGAGCCCATAAGGAAGTTAGACAATGATTGCTATGGAGAAAGCAGGGCTGGGGGTTCGCAGTTGGTGGTAGTTGAATGAATATACGTATTGAGCAGGCTTGCAGGAGGTGAGAGCATGTAACCCTGCAGGCATGTGAAGGAACAGGTCCAGGGTGACTGTAGTTGTGAAAGACTGAGGTGGATACTTGGGTAAATTGTTAATAGAAATGAAGCAGTCAGTGTTCCAATGTGTTTTTTTCCAGCACAGTTCCACTACTTGTCTGTTTCAGGAAATGTGAACAAAAATGTGAGTGGAAGCCAGGCACATCAGTGAGGCAGGCCTGGGGGAGACATTTGGAAGTCTTAGAGAGGCAGCGAGGGCCCCACCCACCAGGACAGCCCCCGGGACTCTAGCAGGATGAAGGCAGTGAGCGTGGAGTGGTCAGCCTTTTAAGGAGAAGCTAGAAGTACAGAATTTTCATGTGAAGTTTCCGATTTAAAGATGTCAATGGTGACCAAATCTTATTTATATTTTGTTCTGTAAACATAATCTCTGCTTTTTCTTTTTACATTCTCTCTTGATTGGCTCAACTTTATGTTCAAATAGTCAGGTGATCCGATCACAGCATGGTGGAGCTGCCAGGAATCAAGAGGATGGGGCTAGTGGTTCTTCTGGGAGGGCGAGACGCCAGTCAGGCTTGGGAGAAGGTGGGAGGGAGTGGTCCTTGCCTCAGAGCCACACAGCTCAGTCTGTCCCAGATTCTGCCTAGACTTTGGCAGGTAGAGCCACCAGGAGTTGAGAGGGTGGAGCCTCAGGGAGCCCAGAGAGTAAGGTTAACAGATCTCCCCTGAGGGGGAGGTGCCAGTTAGGTTTACAGGTAAGTGGGGGAAATGACCCCCACCTCAAAGCCACACAACCCAGTCAATGACATCTTCTGAGTTTGCCCTGACTTCTACAACTCAGTCTGGGCAGCTGACTCCTCAGCAGGGCGCAAGCTCTGCAGGCTGGGGAAAGAGGAAGTCTAGATGGTGGGGCTTATTGCTTTCTCCCAGGCTGATGGGTATGGAGGGAAGTGCTTCAGCCAAGAAAGATGGTGTCTGTGGTGTAGAATAATGACTCAGCACAGGGATCCTGGATACTGTCCTTCCAGCTCTCTCCCCAGAGCCACAAACTCCAGTCTCTCCTCAGGTGACTCTAGTCCACATTGCCCTTCCTCCGTAGGAACCCAGGGTGAATGAATGAGATTTTGTGCATTGGCTCTTTAAGAGCGTGCCTCTGCCTCCAGTAGACACCTGTCTTTCCTTGATGGACAGAATCCCTGCTCATTTTCACAGCCTGATATTATGTGGGCACCTCTTCCTGGCTCTGGTGTTTGGGGCTGGGGAGCCCGGCTTGGGGTTGAGACCCCATGCTTCTCAGGGGAGACCCCCACAGCTGAGAGACATCCCTCTGGAATTGCACCCACTGCCTAGGGCTAGCCCTTTTTGCATCTCCACCCTTCCTACCAGTCTTGATGTGGCTTCTCCTATAAATCCTTGGTTATAAGACTTCTCTTCAGCTAGTCTTCAGTTGGTTATTCAGGTTGATTGATCTATCTGTATTTTAGTTGTAATTTCAGTTTGGTCCCAGGAGGAGGTGAATGTAGCAACCACTTACTATTCTGCTGCCATCTTGGATCCCTCCTCTCTAAAGACTTCTCTATAATTTTGAGAAACCATATACTGGTGTTATGCTTAGAATGAAAACATAGTACTTCCTAATATAATTTTAAAAAATTAAGAGGTTTGGGAGGGGAGGTGGCAGGATATATGAGTGGTGACTGTCTTTTAAAGCCCCTCTAAAATTGAAATATGGTTTAAGAAACAAAACACAATAATTCTAAAAAATAATTTTGATGAAAATTCATTACTAAAATGGTGGGCCAAACTAAATACATCCATGGGCCAGATTCAGCTTAGCAGCCATCCCTTTCCAACTTCCAGTTTATGGGATACATTAATCAGACTTCAGAATGTCTGCCCAGCCCAGGGTGGGTCACAGTTTCCCCAGGGTCAGCATGAGGAGGGCAGGGTGGAGAAAACTGACATCCACACTCCATCCTTGAGGTGACCGGGGGTCACCCTGTACTGTGGTTTCAAGTTTCCCTCCCATGAAGCTCATATTGGGCCCACACTGACCACTCTTTTCCCCACATCCTTTTATACTTAGATTCAGCACTTAGTCTAACCCTTGGTGTTTATTTCATAGCATGTTGTGAGATCCTAAAGGAAAGGAATACTTGAAAACTTTTCTGGAGGCTTCTCATATTGCTTGATAGACCTCATATATATGCAAATAGTGTGTAAATTATAAAGCACTCTATAAGTGTTAATGATGGTTTTCATTGTGATTGCCAGTAGATGCCTTGCTATTATTGCCAGAATAAAGGATGGGTTAAGCCTAGAGATCTAAAGACCAGTTGAATTTTGTATTTATTTATTTATTTTGGTGCTTTCTTTATTAGTGAAAGTCCAAGGGGGTATGACTAGCAAGTTACCACTTCCCTGTTGGAATCACTGCACTGCCTAGTTACTATTGGTGAGCAAAGTGGCAAATGTTGCTACTTTTCATCAAGGTCTGCTTCCAGACACCCGCAAAGATTGTACATCCTGTCCCCTTGAAGTTAGACATGAAGCGTGACCTGCTTCAACCAGTGACATGTGTCACTTTCCAGAGGAGGCTGTAAATGAATGGGGCTCAACTCTCCAATCTCTTTTCCCTGCTTCAGCAAGTATGGAAATACTTATTGATACGGAGAGCTGATGGGGCGTCAGCAAGTGGAGTACAGCTATCCTGCAGAGTGGCCCTGACCACTAAGATATATTTCATGCCACCAAGATTTGATGATTTGTTTTTATAGATTAATCTCAGATTATTTTGACTGGTATAAATATCTATATATATAAAAGCCAAGCAACCAGAATGACTGGTTGCTATGATGCACACTGTGATGGGCTCAAAGGGGGCGAGGCTGGCCAGCCAACCTACCATGTCTCCTCCCCCTAGCTGGCCAGCCCCAATTGACTCTGATAGGGGCAGCCAGCTGGACCCCACCCATGCACAAATTCATGCACTGGGCCTCTAGTATATATATATTTATGATATGTTAGAGGCCCAGTGCACAAAATTTTTGCACTCGGTGGGGGGGTCCCTCAGCCCAAGCTGCACCCTCTCACAGTCCGGGAGCCCTCAGGGGATGTCCGACTGTCAGTCGGACATCCTTAGCGCTACCTTGGAGGCAGGAAAGGCTCCCGCCACCATCGCTGCGCTCACCAGCCATGAGCCTGTGCTGAGCAGTGGTCCCCCTGTGGGAGCACACTGACCACCAGGGGGCAGCTCCTGCATTGAGCATCTGCCCCCCTGGTGGTCAGTGTGTGTCATAGCAACCAGTCATTCTGCTATCGGGCCAAAACCAGCTCTCCGACATCCCCTAAGGGGTCCCAGATTGTGAGAGGGTGCAGGTTAGTCTGAGGGACCCCACTGGTGCATGATTGGGGCCGGGGAGGGATGTGGGAGATTGGCCAGCCAAGAAGAAACCATGGCAGGGCTCCAGGGTGTCTCAGGCCCGTCTTGCTCAGTCCCAATCAGCCGGGCCCCAGCAGCAAGCTAACCTACCAGTCAGAGCGTCTGCCCCCTGGTGGTCAGTGCACATCACAGCGAGCAGTTGAGTGGCCTTAGCATATCATTAGCATATTACTTTTTGATTTGTTGAATGACCAATTGGATGACCAGACACTTAGCATATTAGGCTTTTATTATATAGGATGTGATATATGATATATGTTATATACAATATTACATACACACATATATTAGACCATTATATATATATATATACCAGGGACCCATTGCATGAATTTGTGTACCTTGAAAGGAGCTGTGGGTTGTGGTGGGGACAGGGGTGGGTCCTGGCTCATCCTCTGCACCCCCGCCTGGTCCCTCCCACCATTGCCCCCAGTCCCCTGTCTGCCAGCAGCCCCGCTTCTGCCGCCACTGCTCCCACATGCTGAGGGCACTGGCCCTGCTTGCACCTGCTGACGGTGTGAAGTGATTTGGACAGCGCCTGCAGTGGTGTGAGCGGCAACTGCTGTCCTAATCGCCCCTCAAGATCAGGGGGAGGTGGAGAAGCTCTGAGGGGCAATTGGGGCCGGCAGCCACCGCTTGCACCTGCTGACGGTGCCAAGCAATCAGGGCCGGCACCAGGCACTGGCAGTGGGTGTGAGCAGGGCCGGCGCTGGCAGCAGCTGTGAGTGCTGGGCAGGACTGCAGCATGTGGGAGCAAAGAATTTTCAGTAACTACCAGAGGCTCACCCTGATGACAGTGACCGGCTCCCTGCCTTGGTCTGGTGCTCCTGCTCACCTGCTCCACCATCCCGCCACGGCTGACGCCCGCCATGTTCCACGTGTGCCGCCTGGTGGTCAGCACATGTCATAGCTACTGGTTGTTCGGTTGTTCCGCCGTTTGGTCTATTTGGTTTATATATATAGATATATCTATATATATCTATATATATATCTATATATAGATATATATATAGATATATATATATATATCTATATATATATTTGTTTAACAGCTATTATATGTTTAATAAGCCATTATATCTTAGATGTATAGTATTTTATAGATGCATACATGTAATAGGCCATTACTTAACAAAAAGTAGCACTATGCTATGGAAGAGCACAGGCTTTCAAGTCAGACCTGGAGGTTTTGGACTTGGCTTCTCTGTTTGCTGAATGACCTTTAGGCCTTAGTTTCTGCATTTTTGTGATGAATATAATGATGAGAACCACCTTCCATTGGCTGAATGAAAATGGGAAACTGTGCAAATTACATATACTATATCACCTTGAGGTTTTCAGTGTGTGCATAAAGTATGAATCCATTCAGTAGGGTGAGGCAAGCAAGGTGCCTAGGGTGCAAAATGTAAGGAGGGACCTACTATCAGGCTCATGCCAGAGTGGACACATGCCTACTTAAGCATCTGTCACTCACTGGGCAGGAGATCATAAGCTTCTTGCTGGTCAGAGCTGTGTTGGCTTCATCTTCCTCCAAGGCCTCATCCCTTGGATGGTCAATAAACATGATTTTCATTTATAGAGAGACAGACCAGCACTTTCCTTTTCCTGTAATCAGAGCAAGAATTGATACTTCAACAACAATTCCACTGCTAGACTTGGACACCAATTTCTTGAGAAAGTTGGAGTAGCTTTCACCTTTCAGTTTGTGTTAGCTGTGATGCTTTGAAACAAATGGGTCTTGGGGTCAGGGGTCAGGCTGGGTTATCATGGGTGTTTAGTGATGTCCTTGGAGTTCAGATCCACTGTTGTTGGCAAACTCCCAATCCACTTTGGACTGTTGTCAATGAAAGAGCTTGAGGCAATATTTACCCCAACTAGGCACAATTCCAAATGATTGGATAAACTAGACTAAACTAGGCCTCATGGAAAAAAAAACTCGCTAGCGTCTTTTATTAGCTGAGTCAGTTTTGGATCCAACCAAAATTATGGATTCTCTACACCAAGAGTATTACCACCCTAGGTAAATAGGCAAATATTATTCCATTTCATCGACTTATATTTCTGCTGTCATGTGACATTTACATTCCAAAGAATGTTGAATTCTGCAAAATTGAGCAATTAAAAGAACTGGGCTTGTTTTTACCTTTGCACTTTTGTAACTAGACAACACAATACAAATAATCATCATAAAAATGCTAACACACTTGAAAAGGCTAAGTTTCTAAAAAACAAACAAAAAAACTACTGAAAAAAGGACTTTGCCTTTAAAACAAAGATGAAGGTACCTTGATTGAAGGAGATTTAAGACAAGAAGGGCTTGCTGAGTTCTGGAGACAAGGGTAACACATAAAGTTTGGGGACAACCGAGCAATATGCCTTTGCTATGCATAGCTGAGCAGAGCAAAGAGGAAGGACATGGTCTGAATGGACATCTCGCACAGTACTGTATTCCTTCCTGGTTTCAATCTTGTTAGTGTACTTGGCATCAGTGATGCTCAACTTTCACACACTGGGACAAATCATGTATGAATCCATGTGACACCAACTGCCATAATGCATATTTCTAGAACATAAACTATTTCCTATGTGATTAACTGACTAGACTGTGTTTATTCAGGAATGAACTTCTATGATTGAGATCAAGGGAATTTTCAAGGAGCATGAGCAGGTTGAATACTGACCAAAGAGACTCATATAGTCTCTATTCAACTTTTTGCACATAATTTTCTCTTACCCAGAAGGGAAACTCACACCTTCTTTTTGTATTGACATATATGGTATTATTTTATAAAAGGAACTTCTCTCTCTTTTTTATTTTTTATCTTCTCTCTCTCTCTTTTTAAAAGCATTAAGCTTATAAACAAATGAGTTAAAATAGTTTAAATAAAGTTAGTGAACATTTTCAGAGCAAGTGGATTCTGATTTGGATAAGGGAAGGAGGTTTGGCTTCCCGATTTCTCTTATTTTATCATCATTGGTAGAAAAAAATGGTTATCCTGAAGGCATCCAGACATTTTAGGAAAAACAAGATCATAGACTTTATGTTTTTTTAAAGCTATTTTGATTCCGGGCAAAATCCCATATATGTTTGCTGTTTTGGGTTTAGTTTTTGCTGAGCTCTTTGTCTATTAACTTCAAAATCGAAGTGAAGTTCAAGGGAGAGTTAATCAGCACAATATGTTTCTGATTATTTGTACATAACTCAGCAGAATGGTGTTTGGTCAGTTATTTATTTTTTCCATTTCTAATTTTCATTGAACCTCGTGAATTTTTACCCATTTCCTTCCTTTGGCTTTAATTTAATGACTGTCCTTTTCATGAACAAAAATATTTGCATTTTGAGAGGCTCAGATTTTGTCAGAACATCAATATTCCCAAAGTGGGACACGATGAATTTCCCATAAGGAACGTTGGAGTTGTTTGCAAGCTGGAGGTGGGGCTTGGAAATCTTTTACTACTTCTCTTATTTCTTGACTTGCCCTTTTGTTGGTTCTTAAAGCTAATATGGTTGCTTTGGTATTGCGAATAATGGCTTTAGACACGAGAACAACAATAAAAGCAGTGCTCCTATTCCTGTTAACCCCCTCTCCCCTGCACAAACACTGAAACTCAATCTCTACTCCTAGCTTTACAAAAAGAGTAGCTCCAAAGTAACACATTTAAAGAATCCGAAGTATTTTGTATGGGTTAATAAAGTAAAAAGAGTACTTATAATCTGTCAACTTTGAGATAGAATGAAGGTCTGTTGGGCAGTTTATTTTTCCCTCCTTAATTCTTCCAACTGTCTTCTTTTATCTAATTCTCCTGTCATTCCGACTTCCTAGGTGAATTTACTCAGCTCTTCCAGATTTTGTGACTTTGACAAGTGTCAGGAATGCTTTGCTCCCAGACTGCTGGGTCAGAGTGCTGCTCTTCAGCAGGAATCACGGAAGGACAGCTGGTCTGCGACACTCAGGCAGGCCCGTGGCTCTTCAGAGAGGCTCAGGCCCCTGCTAACCCTGCTAACAGCCTTCATCTGCAGAAGACAGGACTCTGGAGCTTGCTTGTGTCCATCAGCTGTCTTCAGAGGCTTACAGAATGTTGTTGAATTGAGGTAAGAATTGGTATCTTGGGCGGTGGGGCACAAGAGGGTAAAATATGGGGATGTAGCATTTATTATCTGCTTAAAGTGATACAATGCTGCTCACCAAAGTAGGCCCATTTTTTCCCCACCCATGAAACACATTTCCTCTGGATAACACCCACTCACAAGCTGAAATCTTGAATCATTACTGGTTTTATTTACATGTACTTTCTAGCTTTAACTTATGATATGGTTTGCTTGGGTATAAAGAGTATTTCCTTCAGCTTTCAGCAATCCAGAGTACTTCAACTAAATAAAATTAACAACTTGTTTCATTTTTAGATTCACTGCCTGGGGTGGGTAGGAATATCAAGAAAAACAGAAGTAATGCAATGATATAAAACCCAGTCCAAGAATAGGATTTGATATTTTAAAACTAACAGCTTTAGTGAGATATATTTCACACACCATAACAATTCAGTAATTTTTAGTATATTCGCAAAGCTGTGCAACCATCACCACTATCTAATTTCAGAATATTTTCATCACCTAACCCTAACCCCAGAAAAAAGCCTTTTAGCAGTAACTTCCCATTCACCAGAGCCCCATTCTAGAGCCCCATTTTTGTCCCTAAGGATTTTCCTATTGTAGATACATTATATAAATGAAGCTATATAAATGTGTTTTTTTGGACAGTCTTTTTTCATTTAGCATGTTTTCATACTGAATTACATTTTATTGTGTGTATACACACATATATACACACATTTTACTTACTCATTTATCAGTTAATGGACATTTCAAGACATTTTTTTATTATTATGAATAATGCTACTATAAACATTCATGTACAAGTCCTTGTGTGAACGAATGTTTTCAGTTCTCTTGTTGTGCACTTAGAAGTGGAATTGGTGGGTCTGTGTCTAACCTTTTGAGGAACTGACTGTTTTCTAAAGTAGCTGCACCATTTTATATTCCTACCAGTAGTGTCTGAGTACTCTAATGTCTCTACATCCTTGCTAACACTTGTTATTATCTTTCTTTTTTTATTTTAGCCACTTTAGTGGGTGTGAATTGGTATCTTATTGTGATTTTGAGGTGCATTTCCCTAGTAACTAATGATGTTGAGCATCTTTTCATGTACTGTTGGCTCTTTGTATTGGAGAAATGTCTATTCAAACCTCTTACCCATTTCTAAATTGAGTCATTTGTCTTTTTATTGTTGAGTTGTAAGAGTTCTTTATATATTCCAGATACAAGTCCCTAAGTGTATTATTTGCAAATGTTTTCTCCCATCCTGTGGACTGTGTTTTCACTTTTCCTAGGAGTTTCTTTTAAAACACAAAGATTTTTAATTTTTATGAAGTTCAATTGATCATATTTCCTTTTTCCACTCATGCTTTTGGCATTTTATATTAAAAAAAAACCATTGCCTAATCCAAGGGAGTGAATCCTTACTCCTATGTTTTATTTTAAGAATTCATAGTTTTAGCTCTTACATTGAATCTTGGATCCATTTTCTGCTAATTTTTGTATATGGTGCAAAGTAGGGCTCCACCTTCTTATGTTTGCAGTGAATATCTAGTTGTCCCAGCACCATTTGTTGAATAGACTAGTCTTTCCCATTAAATTGCCTTGGCATCTTTGCTGAAAATCAAGGTTATATCTGGACTCTTAATTCCATTCCACTGATCCGTGTTGTCCATCATCATGCCAGCACCAGACTGTCTTGATTATGGTAGTTTCTTTGTAAGTTTAAAATTGGGAAGTATGAAGTCCTACAAGTTTTTCAAGATAGTTTTGGTTATTGTGAATTTGTTGCATTTCTATATAAATTTTAGATCAGCTGGTCAATTTTTGCAAAAATGGCAGCTGAGGTTTTGATAGTGAGATAGGATTTATTTAAAAAAAAAAGAAGTCATGACTCATTATCTTAAAATGTAAGAAAACAAAATGATTGTGAAGTGTGTGTGTAGTGAACTAGAGAGGAAGATTAAATTGTAGCATATGTTTGGAATCAGGGAGGTAGGGACTCCTTCTGGGTGCTCCAATTGCTAATATAATTTTTGCATAAGTTATTTAACTTTTTTGTTTCCTCATAAAAATAAAGTTGGAGTAAACATGGGTATATTGTAGGGTGATTATAAGCACCAAGTCAGGCAGTTTGTTTTTTATGCTCCTGGCATAGCATGGCACGTTGGTGCCCAGTGTATAACAGCAATTATTATTGTTATTGGACATTTATCACTTCTGTTAAGAAGAGAATTAAAAGACGTGAGGCAAATTGTAGACTTAATTACATAGATAATAATATAAGGGAAAGTTCTTGGCACCAACTTGTAAATAACTAATTAAAATAAGACTTGGCTTCTTTACCTGATGGAACCCAATTGATTAGGACAACCATAGTGTGGGGCATTTTAAAATATACTATTGCTTGACAAAAGAACATAACACACCAAAAGAATATACTATAATCTGAGGTCTGTACAGGTCCAAGCTATAACTAAGCTGTTGTTTACCATTTTCATTGTCAGTCTCTCTCTCTCTTTTAAAAAGATATGTTTTTATTGATTTCAGAGAGAGGAAGGGAAATGGGGAGAGAGAGAGAGAAACATCAATGATGAGAGAGAATCATTGATTGGCTGCCTCCTGCACACTCTGTATTGGGTATCGAACCTGAAACCTGGGCATTTGCCCTGACTGGGAATCAAACCGTGACCTCCTGGTTCATGGGTTGACACTCAACTACTGAATCACACCTTCTCTAGAGTGTACATGGAATTTTCCAGAAGCCAGATGACATGTGATGATATCATTGCTCTGATGGTTAACGGACGGTGGGCTTCTGTCTTCTTGTGTTTTAGATTTTTTTTTTAGTTTTAATAGCAAAGATGGTAAATATAAAAAGACATATCTCTTATGAACAAAAGTTCTTTGAGGTTCTCCATCATTTTTTAAAGTGCAAAGGGGTTCTGAGACCAAAAACTTTGACAACTGCTGTAACAGAGAAACCCTTGGATAGCAATAACATATTTTTCGAGCATCTTCTATATGCCCAACACGGTGCTAAGTGCTTTCCTTGCATTATCTCATTGAAGCCTGACGACAAGCCATTGTTGTATCTCATTTTAGTGAAGACCAAACTGACCCTGAGAGGGATTAACTGCTGAGGGTCACATGGCTGGTCAGCTGCAGAAGTAGGATCAGAACCCATTACATATTTCCTGTCGTAAGATTCCATAGGCTTGGAGATTCAGAGGGTATTTAACTTCACAGTGAACTCCTGCTCTGGGATCTGAGGAGCTGCAAGTCTGAGGTATGTACTGAGCACAGGTTTAGATGCCAATTTTGGATTATGAATCCCTAGCTAGTTGATTGGAACAAAAAGCTGAGGCCAGGATTGTGTCCATAACATTCCCAAAGATCTTGCCTCGACACTCCCCACTCTTTCAAAGAGGGGTTTGTTGGCTGCCCTCTGTCTTTACCTCGTTAGATTTATGAGCTTTTGCCTGCAGCTGAGGAGGGCTGGCCAGCGTTGCAAGCCCTGCTGTGGGGGCTGATTAATCATGAGCTTCCAAGTGAAACTCGGGAGAGAGAAGAGCCAGCCAGGAAGGTTACGGACAGGGCTGGGTCCTGGCTTGTCGGCTCCCTTTGGTGCCAATGCCTCCATTTTGGGCCTTTCAGAAACTAAAGGAGAGGAGGGAGAACAAAGCTGGGTGGAGGACTGTTACAGCCACTATTAGAAAGAAAGAAAGAGATCCTTAGAATTATATGTTGTGAAACATTCTTGATCTATACTTATACAATGTTATAGGTATCTGAAATTGACCTAACTAATTTCCATCATTTAAGAAGTTTTCTTAAAAATTGCCACTTGTTATGTGTGTGGTCCACAGGAGACCCCAAGCCACCAAGCTATGCATGAGAACACCTTTGGTGGGTGCACTGGCCCCACTGCCCCCAATTTCCTAAGGAAGAAACTAAAGACCAAAGAATCAGAGGGGTTTGCTTGATATTCCACAGCTGGTTTACAGCACAAACATGTTGCTATTTTGCTTTTTTTCAGATGTTCTGTATTTCTGAATTTTAAGGATCAGCAATTAAAAAAAATGGGAACAGGGATGGAATGGGGCATGAGGAATATAATACAGGATTGCCAACTTTTTCTTTGAACAAGTAAAGGCATTAAGAAGCCATACCTACTATCTGATGTCAGTGCTGCTCATAAAAGAAAGGACATTATGTGTATTTTAATATCCTCTTAGCAGCCCAAATTTAGCTGTGTGCACTCCTCTTTTTTGAAGGCAGGCTCCTCAAGCTGATATTTGACCACTACTGGACTATAATTTTAATTCAAGCAGAAGGTCGGGCATAATTGCCCTGTGGTCTCTTTTTTGGGGAGCGAGTGCTGCTTCCCGATCATTTGAATACAGGTGTGAATGCTAATGCTTGCAAGCTGAACCCCCAGGGCTGGGCTGCAGCCAGTCCTCTGAGAACCTGAAAGATGCCTGAATTCCCAGGAGGACGGAGCCCATGTGGCCTGGGTCTCTGACTACCTGTTGAGATCATTAAAGTGACTGATGAGAATCTGTGGGATGGCTTTCCATTTCATTTTCACTTGGATCCCAAACCTGTATGATGGAGCAAAAGGTTAATGCAAGCATCAGCTGTCTCTGATTATCTAGCCTTCCAAGATCAGGGCTCTGCAAGGAATCAGAGCTCTGGTGTTCATGCAAGCTAAACTCAGCTGACCACAACAAGAAAAAGAGAAATAACTGACCTTACTGGGATTCCTCCAGGATCTCCATAGCAATGATTTTTGGTCTTCTGTAATAATGGAGCTATAAACATATTAGCTCGGAATGGGTGAATATGATGATACCAAGTGTCTGTTATTATAGGTCAGAATGTGAAAAAATGCCTCCCTTAAGCAGTTCCATTTGTTCCCAAGTCTCAGCAAAAAGGTTAAGATGTCCAGCACAGTAGTAGGATGACCAAGAGCCTTCATCATTTCAGGTATGTGGATGACCAGTGGAGTGATCAAAGATTTCCCTCCTAAATCCTGAGATAATTTTAGGAAATCTTAGGCCTTCTAGAAGGTTCTGGGAAGTCTGAATTAAAATGGGCTATGGGGGATTTCCTAGAGCAATGACCAACACCTAGGATGGCATTAACCCTTATCCATGTGCCCAAGTACACTAATTGCTAGACACTCTCCCAGACCTGGAGAGGGGTCCTCTTGCTGTACTGCCCTGTTTCGATCACTCTGCCCTCACTTCCCATCTCTGGGTTAGGGTTAGAGGCTCTAGGACCAACCTGGTCTTCCTGGGGACTGCAGAGTCTGTAGTGTATTGGAATAATAAGGGGAGTTTAATCAGGGTTGAGGACACACTTAAATTAAACCAACTTAATAAGTATTTCCTGAGCAACTACTATGTGCAAGTACCAACTCTTGTCACCTTGTTGCAGCTAATGGCACAGGAGAGCGTTATGAAAATTTGAATTCCTTGGAACTTTGAATCTTTGGAAAGGGTCAAATCCTCAATACAAGAGTATTGACTTACTTAGCACGTGATTGATTTAATACGTACTTTCCGTTGTGATCTCATTGAACAGCGCTGTTACAATCTCCATTTTACTGAAGCTCAGAGAGGTGAAGTGTTCCACCTGAGGCCACATGGCTAATAAAGTAGCAGAACTGAGGTCCACGCAGCTCTAACTCCAAAGCTGCTTACGCTGTGTTGGAATGATCACCAACCCTCTTCTCCAGATTCTGTCCATGAAATAAATGCAAGGCTGCACCTGGAACCACCAATTCATCTCAGACTCAATGATCTTTTAAATGTAACCACTCTTACGTAGCATTTCAATAGTCATGTTGACCTTGTCAACCTTACCTTATCTGCCTGAAGGACTGCAGTGCTGGAGAAGAATATTCTGGAATGCTTCCCTGTGTGGAAACCCAATTGACCAAAGCCCAATGCCACAAACCTAAAGGTTGTAGGAACCACCTCTCAACTTTGGCTGAGAGATGACTAATCATTTTTTCTTCTTGCTGCTAAAAATATCCACTGGGAATGGGGCCTGACTTCCGGAGCCATGAATTACAAATGCAGGTTCAAGAAGATCTTCAGCAGATTTGGAGGTTCTCAGTCCAATCGGATCTTTGTAGTCAGCTGTATAATACTGACCATCACTAAATTTGGGAAAAAAAAAAAGGATTTTGCCACTTTCCAGGCCTGAGCTGCAGAAATGCCTGGAGATTTAATGACCTTCTGTGTCCATTAAGGAATCTGACAGACATGAAGTTTTATGAGGTATGGACCAAAAATGGATCAGGTTTTCGATGCCAAAAATTCATTAGGCCTGCAATGAAGGATGCAGCTGATCTATATAGCAGATATATTTTGAGGTAGTGAAACCAAGTAAAAGAATAAAACCTTGTAAATGTAGTGTTTATCCTGGGGACTGATCATTTAAAAGAGGAACATTTTTAATGTGACTGGGTAATACGTTTTTCTGCTCTATTTTTCTTCAGAGGCCTAGTTTCTTTCCTCTTTTCTGTGGGGGCGATAGTGGACTTTTCCCTATGGTCGTATGTTGGCTCAGGGGAATAGATACTGGGCCTTGCTGGTTCTTTCTCTAGACTGATTTCTTTCCCTTTTAAAAATTAAAAAAAATTTTTTTATTGACTTCAGAGAGGAAGGGGAGGGGGGAGGGAGGGAGAGAGAGAGAGAAAGAGAGAGAGAGAGAGAAAGAGAGAGAGAGAGAGAGAGAGAGGGAGAGAGAGAAAACATCAATGATGAGAGAGAATCATTGATTGGCTGCCTCCTGCACACCCAACCTGGGCATGTATGTGCCCTTGACCAGAATCAAATCCAGAACCCTTCAGTCTGCAGGCCAACGCTCTATCCACTGAGCCAAACCAACTAGGGCAGACTGATATCTTTTTGATTATGTTACCAAAGGGCCACAGGGGAATGAAGCACCTCCTGCAACCCCCAGGCCAGACCTCATTATATATTAGTATTTGTCCCATCCTCTTTAATAAAATGAAAAAGTATTTGGTTTGTTCTGAGTGTGTTACCAACAATCCCATGACTTGACAGAAGATTAATTTAGAGAGTGAGTTGAATGAATCCATCTACCACCTTTCTAGGTCTTGAAGTAATAGGAACAGTTGCTGAAAAAAAAAAAAAATACGGCCTTTGAAACAAGAAGAGATACCATCACCAGGGAACCAGAAACTTTGTTCCTGGAAGATAAGAGAGCACAGGGTTATATTTTCAGAGAAACCAGAGGGTAGAAAATGTAGGTGCAAAGCAACATTAGGAGTAAAATCACTGTAGAGATAAAGGCCATTTCAGTGATGCTCCATGTTCATCTGAGTTTTGCTGTTTGGATGCAGGTGAAGAGTAAACAGAGCTAGGTTCAGTCAAGACTGGATTTGCCAAGTGCCAATGACGGAGACAGGAAAGGGGAGTGAGGTCATACATGCACAGAGGGCTGAGAATCTGTGCACAGAATGACAACAGCGACAGGCTATGGAGTCTAGTTTGGGAAGAGAGAGAAGTGATAAAGGGGTATATTCAATGATCTGAGGTCTAAGTGGGGCTAAGGAACTGTGGAAGGTTGATACCAGGAGTGGCGATCATAGACAGACAGTAAGATGCTTAAACATGAGATGCTGGAGATGGTGGAGGTCAGGTCCAGGACGGGGCCACAGGAGCTGTTGTTTGTATGGACAAGGTGGGAGAAGATGTCACTAGTAAGTGTGGAGGGCCAAGGTCTCTGTGTTCCCAAACGAAACCAAAAGCCCCAGAGAAGCCAGACCCATTCCAAGCAGCAACAAAAACCCGCAGTGTCGACACTAAAATACAGCCACATACTGTTCAGCAGAAATGCGCCTAAAACCAAGCAACCCAGGAACACGGAAAATTAAAGAACAGGCAAGTTCTGGCCAAAGGAAAGGCAAGCACAGGAATGTGAATGGCTGATAGAGACAGTGTCGAAGGGAAAAACATTAACTGAGGAAAGGAGTTATCGTTTCTATTTAGTAAGATTTATAGTCCGCAAAGAAGATGTAATCATGACGGATCTTGATATTCCTAATAAGGTAAACTTGAAGTATATGAAAAATCAAACTATTAAGAGAAATAGATAATGCAGGTCAGATATTATAATAGGCACAATTCATAAGCAGCAGTGATACACATACTTTCTTATTTATACATGTACATAATTTGTCCTTATTTTAGAATCTATGAACATTTTTTAAAGAGTAGCTACTAAGCATGTGTATTGCACAAATGGCTAACAATGGTAAAGTCTCATCAGCCAGTAGAAGAACATTCAAAGTTTACTAACAGGTAGCTGATTGTTTCTATCACACCAAAGCTTAAGTCTTAAAACCTAAAAATGAAGGAATAAAATCTGTTCCAGTAACTTAATAAGATTCTGCCTCCAACTTTGATTCAATTCCTGTTCATGTATAAGACATAAGCCTTC
Source organism: Corynorhinus townsendii (assembly GCA_026230045.1). Taxonomy (NCBI): domain Eukaryota; kingdom Metazoa; phylum Chordata; class Mammalia; order Chiroptera; family Vespertilionidae; genus Corynorhinus; species Corynorhinus townsendii. Next base: position 146,267,332 of record JAPDVU010000005.1, on the reverse strand, counting down.
AGAGTCATTAAATTCCCATTTTAACTGGCTTGCCGGCTGTAAGTTAATACGCAGACTTACTTAGCTTTTCCCCCTCCATGCTTATGCACAATGCTTTGAATGTTCTGAGTCTCCTTGCCTTTGATTGCTGTTCTATCCCAGGATTCTCATTTCCTCTCTCCCGAGTTTTGTCCAGAATAATTTTGCAGCTGGGAAAAAAAAAAAGCATCTTTTGTCTTTTTCTCATAGCCTTCATTTGCATTTTAGTCTATTTTGGATTTTTTTTTTCCTGCCATGTCTTCAATGTTCTTGATTTCCTGTTTTCATTAGCTTTATATAACTTAAGAAAAACGTGATCCAAGATGTCTGGGTTATAGGTTATTATAATTTTTTTACAGTGATATGTAATATATTGACCATCATAGTGTACACTGGGCATGGCTATTTACAAAGTTGTCTTTAGATGACATTGAGTCTAAAGAGGTCATTTTCCAGGGCTCTGCACCTTGGTGACCTGGGAAGGCAGCAGGTGGGACAAACATGTAGGCACCACACCCCCTCTCATTTCCAAGGCAAAAAGGATGAAATAGTTTCTTTTCTCATTGCATTAGTCCTTCTCCTTATTTTTACATTAAAAGTATTTTATTATATTCAGTGAAGTGCATAAATCTTGTGTTCAACACAATGAATTTTTACAAATGCATGTACCCTGATTGAAATGTAAAATAATCCCGTCACCCTAGAAAGCGATTTCAAACTTTTTTTAATAGTCAGTTCTTATTCTACAACTCCCACCTCCAGGTAACCACTGACATGCTTTCTGTCACTATCAATTCATTTTCTATGTTTAAGAACTTCACATAAATGCAATCATACATATGTGTTCTTTTATTTATGCATCATTTCACTTAGCACATTTTTTTGAGACTCATCTATGTTATGTATATCAGTAGTTTATTCTTTGTTTTTACTCAGTATCATTCCACTGTATGGACATACCATAATTTGTTTATGCATTTTTCTATTGATGGACACTTGGACTGTTTCTAATTATTGCTTTTTATACATAAAGCTGTTATTTATGGACAGCTGTTTTTATGAACATATGCATTTGTTTTACTTGGTAAATACCTAGCAGTGTTATTGGTAGGTCATAAGGTAGGTAAATATTTAAATTTCTCAGACAGTGACAACTTGTTTCCAAATGTTAAACTCCCACCAGCAATGAATGAGAGTTCTAGTTGCTCCACATTCTTGTCAACACTTAGTAGAGTTGGTTTTAATTTTAACCATTCTGGACTATCCTATCTAATAAAAGAGTAATATGCAAATTGACCATCACTCCAACACACAAGATGGCTGCCCTCATGTGGATACAAGATGGCCTCCACAAGATGGCCAGCAGGGGAGGGCAGTTGGGAGGGACCAGTCCTGCATGGGAGGGCAGTTGGGGGTGATCAAGCATGCAGGGGAGGGCAGTTAGGGGTGACCAGGCCAGCAGAAGAGGGAAGTTGGGGGCAACCGGGCCTGCAGGGAAGGGCAGTTGTGGGGACCTAGGCCTGCAGGGTAGAGCAGTTGGGGGGGACCAGGCCTGCAGGGGAGGGCAGTTAGGGGTGACCAGGTCTGCAGGGGAGGGCAATAAGGGGCAATCAGGCTGGCAGGGGAGCAGTTAGGCATCAATCAGGCTGGCAGGGGAGTGGTTAGGGGGTGATCAGGCTGGCAGGCAGAAACAGTTAGGGGCAATCAGGGAGGCAGGCAGGCAAGCAGTTGGGAGCCAGCAGTCCTGGCTGTGAAAGGGATGTCCCATAGGACTGGGCCTAAATGGGCAGTTGGACATCCCTCGAGGGGTCCAAGATTGGAAAGGGTGCAGGCTGGACTGAGGGACAACTCTCCCCCGCACCCCCTGACCCATGCACAAATTTTGTGCACCGGGTCTCTAGTATAAGATATCTCATTGTGGTTTTGCTTTTCATTTCCCTGATGACTGGAATTCTTGCAACAGCATCTGGAATGGACTAAAACAATCGATAAGCATATGAAAGGGTGCAAGAAATCCATAGACTGGGTGGCTTAATCCCAAACATTTATTTTTCACAGTTCTGAAGGCTGGAAAAGCAGTGCCTGGTGAGGGGTGGTCCATGGCTTGTAGACAGCCATTTTCTTGCTATATTCTTACATGTCAGGGAGAGAGAGAGAGGGATGGAGGGAAGGAGGGAGAGAGAGAGAGGAAGCTCTTGTCTTATGTCTAGTCTTATAAATGGTACAAATCTCATTCATGAGGGCTCCACCCTCATGACCTAATCAACCTCTCAAAGGTCTCACCTCCACATACCATCATATTGGAGGATTTTAACATTTATATATATTTTGGGGGATGACACAAACATTTGGCCCATAACATTGAACATTTGAATATCTTCTTTTTGTGAAGTATCTGTTTAAGTCTTAAATATTTTTATTGGGTTAGTTTTCTTTTAATATTTCATTTCCATTGGAATAGTTTAAGTAATTAATATTTTTTAATCAAGAGCCAACTAAATGCCTGGATTGGCAAGGCTTTCAGACTTACTATCTTAATCAGTACAATAAATCTTTGAGGTCAATGTATTATTCCCATTTTTTAGAACAGGAAAGTGAACCTCAGACAGATTGAAATCTCTTAACGTTGAAGCTTTCTGATTTGAAATGCAAGGCCTCCCATATTCAGTTTCACCAGATTTCACCTAAGAAAAAGGTGAGAGGGAAGACACTGCAGAGAAAAATAATCACTATCCTTGAGATTGGTCTTAGTTCTTTATTTTTTTTATAGTTAAAACAATCATTTATTTTTCTCATAGTTATATACTTATAGAAAAGTTGCAAAGGTAGTGCAAATAATTCCCATATATCTAGCCTGTCTTGTTTTTTTGAAACAGCTTTATTGAAACATAATTCATATACTATACAACTCACCTTTTACAATTAAATGGTTTTTAATATATTCACATATGTGTGATGTGCAACCATCACCACATATATGTGCAACCATCATTACCAATTTTGAAACATTTTTCTCATCTCGAAAAGGAAACCTGTATGTATACTTTTGTTATCACCTCTTTACTCCTCTCTAGCCCCTCCCACCCCTAAGCAACCACTAATCTGCTTCTGTCTTTACAGATCAACTTGCCTGGCTATTTCATATGCTTTGAATCCTGTAATATGTGGTCTTCGTTTCTGGCTTCTTTTGGCCCTGGCTGTTTAAGGCTGCTGTGGTCACCACCACTCCTGTTCTGTTCTCCCTGGGCACGCTGCAAACTCCATCACTAGCCTCCTTGTAGTCAGGTGTGGCACATGGCTGAGTTCTGGCCAAAGAGGTACAAGCAGAAGTGATGGGTATGCCATTTCTAGGACTGGTTCTTTGAAGGCTAAACCAAACCAAATATCCTAGCATTTCCCCTTCCCCCATACACACTCTTTCCCCATATTTGGGCTGAATAAGGAGACTTCCCAAGACCCAGAAGAATGTGAAAGCAGGAGATAGGAAAAGCCTGGGACGCTGAATGAGCAAAACTTATTGGACTGTGTGTGCCCTGGACTTTCAACAAATGTTTACTGTGCAAAGTTAGCCTCTGCATTTTAGGGGTTGTCTGCTACAGCAGCATCTTATCTCCCTTTCCCACTAAAACACTCTTTGAAAACCCATAATGGTGTATATTTTATACTTTATGTATCAAGAACTCCCATCACACGTTGTCTTTTTCTTAAGGTGTCTTAGGTTGGCCACTCACCCAAAGAACTGTGATTTCTTTAGAATGGTCCCCTGTCTGTGGCCCGGGTACATACTTTTGTAACTCCCAAGCAATCTCCAAAACAGACCTTTCCCTAAAAGTATTTGTCTTATTTAGTTGGAAAGAGTTTGAGAAGGCAGTCATATGGAATAAATCACGTTTATCCAAAAACATTTATCAACACTCTTATAACAAATTCTTCAAGCTTAGTATTTATTTCACTGTCTTTGCTCCATAATCTCCCAGCACAGGGAGGAGGCTGCAGAGGAAACATGAGGAACAGAGGGCTGGGCATTGCAGGGACTTATATGAATTATAAAAATCTGTTCAGTTCTAAAGATCAAAACTTCCACCCATCTGGGCTAGAAATCCTATGCATAGAATTTATGAAGGGGGTTATCTTGAATTATGTGTTGGGTGTTGGGTTTGGCACATAATAAATATAAATGATTCTCACAGGACAGTAGATTAACATCTAGGGAGGAAAAACAAATCAGGCATCTGTGGAATTTCAGTGGGAAGATGCCCTACTCTTTTCAGAGAGAAAGGGGCTTCCAATCCCCAGGAGACAGAACTTTGGTCCTTGTTCTTAAGTCCCTTTCTAATGCCTCCGCATGGGAGAAGGAGAGATTTATCTGCTCAGTGGTATTTGGAAAAGGAGCTGTGCAAGTTTGATTTGCCCCTCTAGATCTCCTCATTTTCAAAGGGGTGCCTTGGGCTGTGCTCGGAGCTGCTAGCTGACAGCTCTGTGGAGTGCCTTAGACGGTCAGCCTAAGCCTCTACAGCAGTGACAGTGGATGGGTCTGTCCGGTTCTGAGGGGAGGTTGATTGTCTAAGCCACACCCTCCAAAACAGCTTTGATTTGTAATAAAGCTCACATTTTCAACTTCATGGATATGACCCCATGTCTCTCAACAGATTCTGAACTTAAAGCGGACATGGACAATGGAAATATTTATTGATTTTTTTAGATTCTAATATATGCATGGCTAATATTTGCATGCAATACACAAATCAGTGAATGCTTATGGCATCCCTGCTATGTGCAAAACTGTGCTGAGACTGTGTGTGGCTTCAGAAGAACGAAGCAGTTTTGAGTCTTCTTAAATAGATTGGAACTTCTTGAAGGAAGGGACAAACTTACATGAAAGGCAAAACCAGCCAAAGATGGCATATACTGCTAAGAAGGACTTTGTGATGTGGAAAAGACTGCAGTTTTGACCGGAGTTCAGAGATATGGGATGCTCTTGTAGACTGGAATATTCCTGAAGTCGATTGGCTCTGTAGATGCTTTTAACAGTTGACTGTGTTTAAGTTTATATACAAAGAGACAAAAAATTAAAAAAATTATTTACCTCAGCTTATGTGGTAGTAGTGTTCCAGAAGTTATGTCTGGTCCCTTCTGCTGTTTTTTCTTCTAGTTGTGGTTTCTCCATGGCATATAAGAATGACATAGTCGAATACACAGGACAAATCTAAGGACTTCAAGTTGATGCGTATTTGTGTTTAAAAATAATGAACTGTATCTTTGAAGTATTCACTGCTTATCAATGTCAAGGGCATGTGGACGAGAACAATGTAAGAGGTGACACCATCTTCAGCCTTTGTTGTCTTTGCACTTTTCATTACATGGTTTTCTCTGTATACATCTCCTCCACCTATTCCTGTTCTGTAATGTGTCACTCTTTAGAAGAGTGTGTCAGTCAACACTTTTTAGGACATCATCACAAACCAGACAAGAACGAACATGGCCTAAAAAGCAAGCTGTAAGGGTAGATGTGAACACAACATGTGAACACAAGCAAGGGGTAAGGGTAAATGTGAACACAACATGAGAAAGCTCTTGTTCCTGAGATGGCTGTTACCCTTTGGTGTGCCAACATCTGAGTGGCTTTATGGGTGGACCACACCACTCCTGGTTCTAATTTCCATTGATCACCCGAGTGTTGGCCAACATCTGTTCAGCCAACCATATGGCCTTAATACACCCTAAAGAAGCACACTGAACTAAACTAGCGTTACAAAAATTGGTGCAGTGTTTTCAAGAACAATTCCCCAGTAATGTCACTGGGAGTGGGCACCTTCCTCAGGGGTGAAAGTGAGCCTCCTGTGGAAAGTCCTGGGAGTCAGACTCTGCCCCCTGCTGACTCTACCCTCTGCCCCTTCTGCATCCACCATCCATATGGCCACTCTTTCACCTCCTCATTGTGCTCTCCTTAACTCTGTAGAGATGGAGGTGGGTTGGGAGGCACTGACCTTGAGCACCTGTAAGACTCATTCTAATGTAGAGAGCCCGGATTCTTGCCAATAATGTGGGGGCTCAGTTCTGAGCCCCTCTAACCTCTCCAGAAGGTCATTCCTAGTAGCTCTCTGAGATGGGCCCTGGCAGGGCAGGGAAAAGGGAACCTTCGGTTTTCCTGAGTGTGGTAGTATCTCTCTCTAGTTAGGGATGCTTTATCTTTCCTTAGCCATAAGACCAGGAACATGTGCTTTTAGGTTTATTGGGGAATAAGAAAAGAAAATGCAAACCTGCACTTCAGAGACTTTGAAGCCAAGGGTATTTAATGGCTGAGTGATATTCTTATGATAATAAACTCATGCTTTCTTTTCATTTAAATTGACTTTTTAATAGATAGACAATGTTTAACTTCTGTTATCCAGTATTTGAGATAATAGGCTATAACATGGCTTTGCTATACTCCAAAGAAGTAAGGATTCTATCTTCAACACACTACTCAGTTCTTCCAATTGTCCAGTTTCATGGAACTAAAAGACACTCATTAAGTCCCAGATGTTAAATAATGTGTCAGGAATTTGTGTCAGACCTGGCAGTTGCTTATCGACTGTTGTCTCTGTTTTCCTCCCAAGAGAATGACATTTTGGTGGGCTGGCAGTGTACCTACTTTACATATGCATGTTTTCTACCTCCTATTGCATGCGACATAGTTCTAGTCAAAGAGGTGTTCACAGAAATCACTATATGGGGCATCTGGATAAGAAAAATTAAAGGGGAAGTTTAAAGACTCAAATGACACACATCCTTTTGCTCTTGGCCCTTCCATCTTCCTTTTGCTTGGAATGGCTATTGTAATTGTTGGTGCCCCAGCAGCCATTTTGGGATCATGAAGACACTCTATGATTGAAAACTATGTGCTAAGGATGGAAGGAGCCTAGCCTAGTTTTGACAATAACACTGTAGAAATTTCATGTCAGCCATCAATTTCTCATCTCTACTCTTTCAAGTCACATGTGTTTTCTGTTACATTGCAGCAAAACTCAATTCTCAATTTTTAGGTTGCTTTACTTAGAGATAAAACAGAAAAATAAATTTTTGACATGAAAGCATTCTTTACCCAAAAGAGTTTTGGTGAAATTCTAACTTTAAACATTAAGGACGGGACATGTCCTCTCTCTATAAATCCTATGTAGCATTGAGGCCTACTTTTAAAAAAAGGAAAAAAAAAGGCAGCATCCTTTCAAGTTTAATTTAGCCTGAGGAAGGACCCCTTTGCTTTGACTTAGTTGTCACTGAATGTGTGTAAAACTACTAATTGAAGTTTCATAGAAGAGGGAGGTCGTATAGTGGAAATTGTAGGGACTTTGGCATCTGGCAGAATTGGATTTGAATCTTGACACCACTATTGACAAGCTGTACGCTTTTAAACTGTCTCTTCCCCAGCCTCATTTTTCTGATCTATAAAATGAGGCCTCAGGTTAAAAAGAAAGGATCTGCAATTTGAAGAGACCTAGTGAAAAACCTACTACCATATGTGATTGTTTCCTTTCATTTGTGTCTCGCTTCTCATTCTTTCACTCAACAGGTGCTTATTGCACACCTTCTGTGTGCCAGGACTACATTGGTATTCAATTCTTTCACTCTCTGAGTTTGTGCCAGATGGAATGATGGCTTCAGGGCTGAACCTCTGAAGGATTAAAGTTCAACCCATTTGCTCACTGGCATTAATGGAGGGGGGAATGGGTTTCAGAGCTTCATCACCAGGTTTCAGTTAAGAAACCAAATTGAAATTTTAGTGACACGGTAAAGTTTGGTGATTACCATTCAAAACCAGATGTAAGGGCTAGAGATGGGTCTGGGGGACACACTCAGTATTTGGAAGCTAGAGTGAAACTATGAAATTCCATCCGGAAGAAGTTGTACCTCTCCAAGAAACAGAATGGATTTGGGTATACAGAGCCCTAAAAACTGACTTGAAATGGGGCTCAGTTTCATGTGTCCCACAGATGTAGACCAAGTACTTGAATATATTTAAAGTCAAGAAAGTATTTACACTAAGAAAGCATATATTTCACCCAAGCCAGACCCTGAACCTTTTCAGTACATCTTTCCTCAGTTACCTCTCAATGAACTTGGTCAACTGTGCTAATTTTCAAAAGGTTAGCAAATTTGAGTTTATTCAGTATATATTATTTGTGGATCATGACATGAAATAAAGATTTAGAAGAAAGACTTTGAGCAGAGAGAAGTGAAAAAGCACATAAAATTTACCTTGTGAAAAGTTAAGTTATTCATTTTTCTCCCTTTATTCCTGAAGACCCTGGGCTCAAGGGGTTTGCAGTTATAAAGAATAACTATAATAGTGGCTCATATTTGCTAAACATATTTTAACTGCTGGGAATTTATGTGGTTTATTATTACCTTTAGTTCTGACCATTAGTAGCTGTCTTTCATGAATACAAGACTTGATGTTTCTCATTGGATAGCAGTGGGCCATAGTGGAAAGAATAGGGTCATCGTCATTACTAAGATTTGAGCCCGAATTCTGACATCTCTCAACCAGTTAATGATTCTCTATTGTTTTCCCCATTTGTCAAATGTGTCAACTGGATCTGAATGGAGTTGGGCCACCTGCCCAAGGTCACACAGCAAGTCCATGAAAGAGATATAGATATAGATGGATGGTTAATTTTGTTGGTGAAAGCTGCGCTTTCCCACATGCTCTTATAATGTCCAGATGTTAGGGACCCATGAATCACAGAGGGACAGGAAGCACCCTCCTTTCACACATGAGAAAGCGGGGTCCACAGGGAGTGCACTGGATATCTAGCTATGGCAGGCATCAGAACTCCAGCTTAGGTGTCTGCCTCCACAGAGGGCATGAGGGGGCATACGTGGAAGAAAACGAACAGTTCACCAGTATTTCGCCTTCATTTTTTTCATTTTCTGGCTCTGGAATGGGACATAAGACAGGATAAGATCTGGATTAGATCCATTCTCCTGGTTTCCAATATATCACACTTCTACAAGATTTATGGCCATGTTCTCCTGGACTGGAAGCAATGCTGGTGGATTACTTGGTTGTGTTTACATTTTTCTCTTATCTTGGCAGCATCATTAGGCTCTCCAGGTCCCTGGTCTCCTCTCCCAGATAAGCTTTTACCATTTGACTCTGTTCATTGTGCACACTCTTCCCCTCACCTACTCTGTCCCTCTGTCATTTTCTTTGTTATCAGTCACCTTCATTCTGCCAGAAGGGCTATTTGAGTAACTTTCTGCCTTTTGTTTTCTGGTTGGGGCAGAGATTATCTCCTAAATAGCTGTGCAGACTGAGGATCAGCATCTGTGAGCCTTATCTCTCCCCAGAGGGAGGGAAAAGCTTCTTTCTCCAGGCTGTCCATCAGGATCTCAATTGGTCCTTTCTCTCCAATTAGCAAATGTTTGGAGTTTTCAGCAGTTTTGAGGAACATTTCCGGTAGCTCCTCTATAACGCAGAAAACATTTTTGCTTCGTGCCCCAGAACTGTGTTTTGTGGAATTTTCTTTTTAAAAAAAGAACAAAGAGCAGTTGCAATTGCCAGTTCCTTGGTTTTAGTTGTTTCCTTTTAGGCCCGAAATGGTAACCAGACACTGACTCAAATTCCGTGGCCCCCATGGCTACCCTCCCCATGCCCCCTTTCCTCTTGAGGTTCATTATTTCCTCCAAATTAAAACGTTCTGGTTGGAATGAGTGAGTATAAAGAGACAGGGCAGCAGGGAGCTCCGGCTGTACAGAGGAATTATGTCTCGGGGAGACCTTCCTCGCTGGTCTCTGATATGATTAATCGGCCAAAAGGAGCATGGCTTTGGAGCTGGAGGAGAGGGGTTTTGAGAGGAAGTCTGCTCTTGTTACCCATGACAGTTGGGTTTTAAAAACAATTTCTTAGACTATTTGAGACAATACAGAGGTTTTGGCTTTAGCCAAATATGACGCTGTTAGTCATTCGTTTGTTTGTTCATTCATTCATCCTGCAAATGTTGATTGCATGGCCACTATGCATCAGGCACTGTGCTAGGCTCAGAGGATGCCAAGTCAGAAAAAGCAGACTGGGCCCTGCTCTCTCAGCTCTTACACAAAGTGATGGTGATAGACATTAAATAAATAACCACACGCATAAGTGAACATTTGTAAACTGAGATAGGTATGCTGAAGGAGAGGAGGATCGCTCCAGGGCAGATAACAGAAGGGTTCCTCCTAGACCCAGGTGTGAGAGCTGGAGCGTGTGCCAGGGCAGGCTCTCTCCTGAAGTTCAAAGACTCGTGAGAGAGAGTTCATTAGGTGACGGTGGGGACCCAGGTTTGGGTATGCTTTTAGTGACCTGTTCTTGACAGAGGGAGTGACATGTACAAAGGCCAGATGGTGCCATAAGAAATGAACCTAGGCCAGAGAGGCTGGCTTTCTGAGTATGAGAGGGACAGTGCAGCAACAGGGACCTGCGGGGACCCCTGTTGGCCAGGAGGAGAGATTTAGCTTCTAACCTTAGAGCTGCTAATGGGTTCTATGCTGGGAAGTGACAAGATTAAATTTGCATTTCAAGATTACTTCTGTTTCGGTGTAGGGAACAGATGTTCAGAATGCCAGAGTGTATCCATTCAATCAATCATTCATTCATTCATTCATTCAGGAAATGTTTCCTGTTCTCCAGCCAGGCCCAGGACCTGGGATACAATGGTGAGAGAAAAGCAATGGTCCCTGTCGGTCAGGAATTCTAGTTTATTGGGTGAGGAAAAATAAATGGACACATGGATTAAGAGAAATGATAACTTTCAATGGTAATAAGAGCAGTGAAAAAATCAACCAAGTGTAATATGGTGGACAGCACAGGGACGCTGGCAGCAGGGGGCGCTACCTTCGCCAGTCTACTGAGTGTTCACGGAGGGCCTTTCTGAGGAAGTGAGATTTTTCTCCCGAGGTGCATTCTCTTTTTTTGAGTCGCTTTTTTGCCTAGTGCAGAGCCTATCACCTTCCCAGGCCTTTAAGAGCTTGTCATTTGGTGCGGACTTTGTAAACGGACTCCTGGATCCTCCCCCCCCCCCCCCCCCCCCCCCCCCAGTTTTTCTTGGTCTTCCAGCAATCCTGGAGTACTTGAGCTTGAAGGAATTCTCCAGGTCATTTGATTCAACTGTCATTTCACCGGCAACAAGGCAGAAGCCCAGAGAGGTACTGTGAAAGGGTTAGCGAGTACTCCATCCTAGTATCCAGGCCGTCTCCACCGAGCACCAGCGCCCTCCACCCCACCGTGGATCTTCTTGGTAAAGGCGGGTCGCTCCTGTGCTCTCTGAGGCCATGCAGCTTATTTCCGAAGCACTTTGCATCCCTGGAGACTCCAAGTACCTGCAGGAAATGATTAGTGGTCCTTTTTGGTCCCCTAGCAGCTCCTCATGCAAGAGTTTTCTTGGACAGCAACCAATTTAATTTAGACTCCAGAAGTGCTACTTTAAAAAAACACACACACAAAAAACCTGGCTTATATTAATGATATTTTTAAATGCCCCGAAGCTCTGAAGCATATTAAAAACCATGAAATAGCATTCTAACAAAGCATTTGCCATTTGCAGAGTTGCATGGAATGCAAAGTTCAAAAAGGAAAAAAAAAAAAAAAAGAATCCCCTCTTTTCCTTTGGTTTCCTTAAGATTTCAAACTCAATAAAGCATTTCTTATTTAAGATTTTATAAAAATAAATATTTTTTTTCCATTTTGAGTCTTCTTGGTTAAAGTTTAATCTAGAACATAGTTTTCATGGCTGAGTTGAAAATTCCTTTGGGAATCATGGAATAACCTAATGTGAAATAATGCTTCCTGAACTGGCTATAATTAAAGTTCTTTTATATCAGGTCTCTTACTTAGGAAATTCCTTTTTTTGTGGGGGGAGGGCATTGTTCTGGGAGAAAACCCTGTGTTTCTGAATCCATCAGATTCAATCAAACCCATGGGCACTGAAGAAAGAATTAGGTGACAATATTTACCCTACTGGAAAACATTTTATTGATGAATTTCAGATATATCCTACAGCTAGGGAAGTTTCTTTTTTTGTTTGTTTTTGTTAGGTGTTTTATGATCTCCATATTCAGATGACAAAATTGAAATCTGGAAAAAAACCTAAGTAACCAAATTCACACGGTTAAACCAAAATTATTCTGACCATCAAGTGGCATGAAGACAGTTTGTGTAGCATTTCAGTTTAGATGAGAGAGAGGAGATCAGTGGAAGCGGCACACTTCATTGGGAGTCAATACTTGAGCTTGAAAGTTAATGTTCCCCAAGTTTATTCTCAAGGGATCAGAATGACACAGGAGATGCCAAGTGGCCCGAGTCAGTTGAGAAAGGGAAAATTCAGATTTTCCTCAGAAAAATCATAGAAATTAGTGTGCTGGGATACACTTGAGTGCACAAGTCACAACAATGACTTGAGTAAAGCTGCAGGGACTGGAGGTCTGACCCAGGTAACTGAGTGTATTAGTTTTCTGTGGTTGCTATAACAACAGAAATTTATTCTTTCATAGTTTTGGAGGCTAGATGTCTGAAATCAGTTTCATTGAACTGAAACCAAGGTGTTGGCAAGGCCCTGCTCCTTCCAAAGACTCTAGCATAGAATTTATTCCTTGTTCTTCCAGCTTCCGGTGGCGGCCAGGATTCCTTGGCCTGTAGCTGCATTACTCCAGTCTCTGCCTCTGTGGACATATTGCTGTCTCCTTTTCTGTGTGTCAAATCTCCCTTCACCTTCTTCTCATTAGGAAGGATACATGTGATTGCATTTAGGACCTACCCAGATAATTCAGGATAATGTCCTTTCGTCATCATCCTTAATTTAATTACATTGGCAAAGACCCTTTTCCCTTATAAGGTGACATTTACTAGTACATGTTCAAGGGATTAGAACCTATAATCTTTGGGGCCATTATTGAGCCTACCATGCTGAGCCTGGATCCATCATGCTGGCGTCATATATTCATGGCTGGCAATGGAAAAGGCTGCAGGTGATTAGGGGAGAAACCAAGATGGCGGCATAGGTAAACACCTAAACTGCTTCCTCGCACAACAATTTCAAAACTGCAACTAAAAGAAAAAATGGACATCATCCAGAACCACAGGAAGGCTGGCTGAGTGGAAATTCTATAAGTAGGAGGAAAGAAAAAAGCACACTGAGACTCAGAGGAGCTGCAGGAGGCAGAGGTACTGAGACATGAGATGTGTGCACGGAGAGGGCAGGCAACTGAGTGCATGGCTGGCTTTCTCAAGCGGGACAGAGACAAAAGCTCCCAACTGTGCTGAACTCCAGTTCTGGGAGAGACTCTGGGCACCCAGACTCATTTGGGGAGAAACTGGACTGTCTGGCAGTGGGCGGAACTCGAGGGCGGCTTTCTCTCAGAGGTGCTTGCAGCGATTACCACAGGACACTGAGACACAGGGGCCTATTAGGGAAGGGCTGATGGGAAATGAATGCTGTCTGCTCTGCCCTGAGACTCTGCCTCATCCAAGCTGAGCACAGAGGCTTATGCAAGTCTAGTCTCATAAGGGTGTCTCCAGCACAGAAGTTCTCCCAGCATAGACACAGCTGATCCTCACAGCCAATTGGCCTGGAGGTCAATTCCTCCCAGTGATACCAAGGCTTAACTACAACAAAACTGTGCACACAGTCCACAAAGGGGTGCACCAAGAGTGTCCACCTCAGGTAACTGGGGAGGCCGACCCACTGGGCCCTATAGAACACCTAGCACACAAAGCCACTCTATCAACTCAGGGAAGCAGCCAAAATGCGGAGACAAAGAAACAGATCACAAATGAAAGAAATGGAGGAAAGCAAATGACTGGATATAAAGTTCAAAACCACAGTTATAAGGTTTTTTCAAGAATTTCCTAGAAAAGGCCGATAAATTTAGTGAGACCCTTGAGGATATGAAAAGGACCAACTAGAAATTTAAGCATACAATGACTGAAATAAAACATATTATACAGAGATTTAATAGCAGACTAGAGGATCACCAAGAATCAAGTCAAAGATTTGAAATACAAAGAAGCAAAAAACACTCAACCGAAAGAGCAAAAAGAAGAACGAATCCAAAAATATGAAGATAGTGTAAGGAGCCTCTGGGACAACTTCAAGCGTACCAACATCCGAATTATGGGGGAGCCAGAGGAAGAGAGAGAGCAAGCTACTGAAAATCTATTTGAAGAAATAATGACCGAAAATTTGCCCTACCTGGTGAAAGAAATAGACTTACAAGTCCAGGAAGCTCAGAGAACCCCAAACAAAGGAATCCAAAGAGGACCACACCAAGACACATCATAATTAAAATGCCAAGAGCAAAAGACAAAGAGAGAATATTAAAAGCAGCAAGAGAAAAACAGTTAGTTACCTACAAGGGAGCACCCATACGACTGTCAGCTGATTTCTCAACAGAAACTATGCAGGCCAGATGGGAGTGGCAAGAAATATTCAAAGTGATGAATAGCAAGAACCTACAACCAAGATTACTCTACCCAGCAAAGCTATCATTCAGAATTGAAGGGCAGATAAAGAGCTTCACAGATAAGAAAAAGCTAAAGGAGTTCATCACCACCAAACCAGTATTATATGAAATGCTGAAAGGTATTCTTTAAGAAGAGGAAGAAGAAGAAAAAGGTAAAGATAAAAATTATGAACAACAAATACATATCTATCAATAAGTGAATCTAAAAATCAAGTGAATAAAAAATCTGATGAACAGAATAAACTGGTGAATATAATAAAATCAAGGGCATAGAAAGGGAGTGGACTGACAATTCTTGGGGTGTGGGAGGTGCGGGAAGAGACTGGACAAAAATCGTACACCTATGGATGAGGACACGGGGGGAGGGGTAAGGGCAGAGGGTGGGGTGGGAACTGGGTGGAGGGGAGCTATGGGGGGAAAAAGAGGAACAATTGTAATAATCCGAACAATAAAGATTTATGAAGTTAAAAAAATAAAGTTATTATTAATAGGTTAAAAAAAAAAAAAAGGATAAGGCTCCTGACAAGAGATCAGCAGAAAAGAGCCTTCTTACTCTCCAGACTGGGGGTGAAATGTCATAATCAGTGCCTGGCGGAACAAAAGACAGAGGGAAAAAGCTTAAGCAATACAAAGCTCCAGAGTGACCACACTCGCATGATTGCTGCTGAGTTTGTTTATGAGAGGAAAGAAAGCAGCCATGTTGGGAGCCTCGGGCGGTTTTCGTATCCTGGAAGGTTATGGAGAAATAGTTGGAGAGGAATGCATTATTCAGGAGTGTAAAGCGATTTCTTGTTCAAACAGACCACAAGGCTTGCGTGGTTTAAAAAAAATCCTCCGGGAGAATAGAAATGTAAAATGCGCCTCAAAGGTTATTAATGTGGCCCTCTGGAGACAAAGCAATACATCCTCTGGAGTCTCTTGTTGCTTTCACCCCATGGAGACTGGTTGTTGAGGAGGAGCAATTATATGGAAGCCTCCAGCCGTGGTAACTGAACATTGTGGTGAGGAGAGTTTCTCCTTCCTGGCTTCATTCCTAAGTCAGGAGTGGAGGGGGATGAAGATGCCCTGTAAGTGGAAATTACACACTCTTGTGCATTTACTTGCTTCAGGTGAAAGAACGTACCACGATGCTGGTCCCCCCACAAATATATACGTAACATTAGCCAAACCGGATCCTCTCTCGTGAATTGCTGAAGACTCCGTAGGCCTGGCCCGCAGAGAAGCTTCCAGGCTTTTAACGTCACTGCCTTTTCACCACCTGAGAAATGGGGATGAGATTTTTCAAATGCCCGCCGTGAACATTTCTGAGTTCCCCTTGGGCCTTGGTCGTTATTTTTAGGGTAGAAAACACTTCTTTTTCATAATGACCACCTATCACCTCAAAGTTCTGGGACTCCCTGAAGGCCCAAATGTCTTGCCTCTTCGTTCATCTTTCTGCCTTCCTCCCTGACTATCAAAAATAATTCATATGATCAAGTAAGTTCTAGAATTGATGTTCAGATAAAAATTTTTACTCAGCCCGTTATCCAACCCAGCCCTGAAAGTTGCTGATTCTAGAATAGAAGTACTCAGATTTAGGTTGAACATCTATCTGGCAATATTGCGATAAAAATGAATGGCTGGGCCCTGGCCACTGTTGCCTCGTGTTTAGAGCATCTTCCCGCACACCAAAGGGACACAGATTTGATTCCCCATCAGGGGCATGTACCTGGGTTGGGTTTGATCCCCAGCCCTGGTCATGGAGTGTGCGGGGGCAACCAATTGATGTGTCTCTCTCACATTGATATTCTTTCCCTTCCTCTCTCTCTCTCTCTCTCTCTCTCTCTCTCTCTCTCTCTCTCTCTCTCTCTCTCTTTCTCTCTCCCCTTCCTCCCTCCCTTCCACTCTCTCTAAAAAAGCAATGGTAAAAATATCCTCAGGCAAGGATTAAAAAGAAATAAAAATGAATGGCTGGACTAGAAGATGTTTGCAAGGTTTCTTCAGGTGAGCCCCTAATTCTGTGAGTTAGCACTTCCATCCTGTGTCCTATGGGACGTTAAACACTCCCCACCCCCAGCTGATTCCTTTCAGATAAATAAATAATAACAACCTTGTTGCTTCTTATCGAAGGCCTACGTAGGGCTGCTCATATTATTGAACTGTGTGAAATACCAATGCATAAAGCATTTTTCCCTTTGGCGAAGGAACCTGTCTCCATTCCAGAGCACACCAGTAACAAAGCCAAGCAGTTCTGTGGCTTCCTGCCCTGTCGGTGACAGCTTGGACATGACCAATCTTGAGGACCAGCTGGGTTTGGACCCTTTGTCTTTCAAAGGCAGCGTTGTGAAAAGATTGTTCCTGTTCTGTCACATCGATGTCTTTTCATCTCAGCCCTTTCACAGTCCAGTTTCTCACACATCATCAAGAAACTGAAGTGCAGTGTCTCCTGCATTGTGTAGGACATCTTTACGTTCCTTGATTATATTTCTATTAGACTTGGGGTAGTTGGTTTAGTAATCAGCCCTAGGCCATTGCAGTTGGATTTGCCCAGTGGACAGTCATTACAGGAAACTCATTGAAACCTTCCACGTTTTTTTCCAGTTTTCTAGACCCCACCCAGACCCTACATTTGGAATAGAGCCATCCTTTAAACTCAACTTAAAAGTGACATTTAACTCTCTGATCTCCTCTTGCTCATTGGTGCAGAAGCACTGCACCGCCTGCTTTCTCTACTATAGCACATGACCCAGGGTCTCCCTCAGAGTTTTCATCACACAGTGATTTTCAATTGAACCAATTCAGCAGGGTCAAATATACCCCTCTTGGGAGAATAGTGGTATCTGTGGAGGGATGTTTGCAGGGTAAAAAAATATTTCAATATACTAGTAATTATTTTTCCACAATATGGACTTCAAAAAAGAGAGGCTACACTTTCCTAGCTTGATGAGCTAGGATATCTTCTAGATAGATGGAAAGTTGTGGATAAACAGAAAATAGGGAAAGATAATATTATGAGGGAATGAGTTAAATACAGGATGACTGTATGTCCAGTTTTCTCAGTTCTGTCCCAGTTTATACTTATTGTTCAGAAATAATTATGTTTAGTACCCTTTTTTTTTTGCTTTCCATGTATCTTGGTATTAAATTATATCATCATACATTAAAGTATCTGATTACCCTAGTTAAACAAAGGTTGAGAAGCATGTGTCTGATAAGACCTCCAAAGCAATTCCCAAAGTTGTTATGTTCAAGGTGCAAATCTGGGAGGAGAGTTTGAGTAGGAGAATGGCATCCAAGCAAATAAATTTTACTTTTGATCATGCATTTTTTGTGAAAGAGGTCAAACATGGTTGGCTGCTTGGTGCTTATGAGTATATTGTTTCCCATAGTTCCAACAGATGCAGAGGAATAGGCTGACAAAAACTAATACAGGTTCTGCAACTGAAACATTGAATATCATTTGGAGGCGAGTGTTGGAAGCCTTGAAGTAAAGAGGAGGTCGGAGGAAAGAAGCTTAAAAATCTATTATTAGGAGCTTTTTCGTTGGATACTCTGGATATCTACTTTTTGGTGACTCTGCTTTTTCATTGACTTTGTCTCCATGCCATATGAGTTAGATAGCTTGGTTCTAGCATCCTTCTGCTGTAAGGAGAGAGGGGCATAGCTGAGGACAAAGCCATGTTTGGATCCTACATTCAGTTGGGTCATACAATTGTTCTTTGATTGATCATGCGGAGGACTTGGCCTTGTCTGTTCTGGAGAAAAATTGCCCGAGTGGCTTTGTCTCACATGTGCCAACCTGGGTAACAATATGTTGTAACATGTGTTGCATAAGAAACTGTGACTTAAACAGCTAACAACGACAACACCCAAATAAGATCATTGCTTGCCACCAAGTTGTTTGAATGGCCATTGCTAGTATATGTTTCTTGCTAAAATCTTATCTCTGGATTTTGACATTAATTAATTCCCTCCCTCCCCCATTTAATTTGTAAGCACAGAAATAAGGTGACAACCCTCTACGGCAGCTGTCGAGAAACCACAACAGCTGGTGTGGGTCTTGATGGACATCAATTGCCTGATGGTGATTCTTCCTGGTATGTTCAGAAAAACCTGCACTTTTTTTTTGGTTTCAATTAGTTTTATAGATGTTTCAAGCTGGGGCCTGCATTTTTCTGTGGTAAGCTCACCCCTCAGTTTTCCCCTGGAGGCTCACTAACCGTGGCCACATTCATCTTTTACGGGAGCTCAGCTGCACAAGCTTGGTACTGCCATTTGCTTTTTCTTGCATTGAAATAATTTGCTTTTTCCGTTCAGTGGCCCTGGGTTTCAACAACTTGAAGCTGGTCTACAAACTGAGAGAAGAGAACATTTTCTCTGGTTATCCATCAGAGAGAGATATTGTATCTAAAAATGGAAGAGATTAGTATTGTTTTGTTTGGGTCAACACAAGCCAAGTTATCTGCCTTTTATCAACGTGATTCATAGGAATCTTTGATGAATGGTTTCCCAGGAAGTTGGGTCTTATTGACAATGTTTGAAATTAAGTGCTATTTGTTTTAAAAGTGAGTTTTTAAAAAGATGGCCAACTCCATTTCTATTTTATGCCATTTTCAACATCTGTCTTCATTATTCCTCTGATATTTTTAGGTATTCTGCACATATTTGACCATTTCTGTGGTCTGACTCAGACACAGGAAGTATGGGCAAATAGTGCAAGAAAAATTCTTTGACAGTTTCTCTTCTGCTTGTTCCCGTCTCTTTTGGCATATGAATGCCTAAAAAGAGAAACTAGAGTTATCTCTATGGTTTGGTTCAAGGTAACAGAAAAGTTGTCCCGAATTAAACCTTTCTGTCCGATTGGCCTACCGGGGTGCTTAAAAATCCCAGTCTTTAGACCACACACTCTTAATTGTGGCATGTGGGTTTCCAGGAGTTGAAATTTAAAAAACCCACAGAAGGTTATTTAACAGTTCCAACTTTTAAGTGTGTCCTTCTCTCCTCCAAACTGAGGCCTTTTGGCCAAGAATGGTGAAAATTGGGGTAAGGCATTAAAGGCCTTTGTCTAAATACTAATCTTGGTTGAGTGGAGATGGAGGAAACCAACAGTGCACGTGCCACCAGCAACCGTGGTGGCCTGACTGGGAATTCACTCATTGATGAACCCAGTCACTTAGGAAGGCCCTAGGGACCAGGATGATAAAAGGAAGAGGGAAAGGATTAAGGAGAAGGACCTTGGATTTGTTCGTCACATGATTTCCCTTACATTGCCCTAAAGCAGTGGTTCTCAACCTTTCTAATGCTGACCCTTTAATACAGTTCCTCATGTTGTGGTGACCCCCAACCATAAAATTATTTTCGTTGCTACTTCCTAACTGTAATTTTGCTACTGTTAATGAATCGTAGATGTAAATATCTGTGTTTTCCAATGGTCTTAGGTGACCCTGCTAGCGGTTCTCAACCTGTGGGTCTCGACTGCTGTAGAGCCTAAGACCATCGGAAAATGCAGATATTTACATTACAATTCATAACAGTAGCAAAATTACAGTTATGAAGTAGCAACAAAAATGATTTTATGGTTGGGGGACACCACAACATGAGGAACTGTATTAAAGGGTTGCGGCATTGAAAAGGTTGAGAACCACTGTCCTAAAGGAATGTGTTCAGGAATCATGAAAATATGCATTTGAAAAACCACGAGTAACTTTATCATTTAAAATGTATTTTTAATTTTTAACGGCCTTATTGAGATGTAGTTCACATGCCATGGCATTTATCCATTCAAAGCGTGCAATTGGATGGTTTTTAGCATATCCACAGAGTTGTATACGCATCATTTAGGACTTTGCTCATCTTTCCATCCTGTCCTTCCCCCACTCTGCAATGCTCTTACCCCAGATATTGGCTTACTCCCTTCTTGTCATTCAAGTCTTTACTTGAATGCCACCTCTAAGGAGATAAGAGCTTCTCCCCTAACCTAAAATACCACCCCGTCTGCTGTTCTCATTCTTCCTGGCTTTAGTGTCGCCACAGTGAGAGCGTTCTGACATTTCTCACCTGTGTATGGTCTGCAGTCCTCGGCTCCCCTAGGACAGACTTCATCCTGATCCTGCTGCTTCCTCAGTTCTCAGCTCAGGTTAGAATTAGGGACTGAAAGGAGGGACAGGAAGGGTGGCTGCTCTCTCTGCACCCCGCCACCCTGACGTTGGTGAAGGCGAAGTGACGTTGGTGAAGGCAAAGTGACGTTGGTGAAGGCAAGTGACTGGGGCAGCATCTTAAGGGAAGGACTGCTCACCCCAATTTATTACTGGACCAAACATCTCCCTGACCACTGGCCCTTGGAAACAGATGCTTCACAGTCTCCAGCTACCGGCCTGACATGGAGAAGGGCAAGAAGGTGGGGCCTGGGTTTCTGAGAACTTGAGTTCTAACTTTCTGTAGGACCCCTGACATTGTCTGGCCTCTCTGAGCCTCTGTGAGATGAGGGCATTGGACCTGATCTCCTTCTAGTTCTGACCCTCCGGCACTGTGACGGTCTTCTCTGATCAGGCGCTAAATGAACACAGGTAGGTGTACCTGGAAACACAAAATCAATAAATCTGGTCTCTGTGGCTTCGTTGGCCACATTAAGCTGCATTTCTCTCTTCCTTCCCCTCCATCACCAGCACACACACTTTTGGAAGGATGGAATTTTCTAATGCTTGGGGTCTTAGGCCCATATGGCAGAAGAAAGGGAGAAATAAAACTTGGGCTTTCGATGTGCTATTTGAGCCAGAGCTAAATTTGAGTAGAAGCTTTGTCTGTGAGTTTACAAACATACAATTAAGGTTCTTACAGTTATCTAAATCCACTTTCTTGCCTTATAATTTTATGGTTAGAAGCATTACAGTTGTTTTTAGATTTTCATTATAACTGCAGTAGCCACAGATGGAACCAAATAGTGTTTGTTTATTTGTGTAACAAATTATGCCCCTCGGCTAACTTTACTGTGTAATTTGCATTGGGTGTGCATTTCGCAAAAAAGCATACATTGGTCTGAGGGTCTTCTTTTCTTCTATCTTCTTTCCAAAGCAGCACTGACAATAGTAAATTGGGAAATAAAATGCATGTATGGAAATTTTCTTTTGATGACTTACTTCACATCATTTTGTGTACGTGTTACACAAGCGTGTACAGACAAATGGGCAAATAGAAAGAGAATCACACAAAGAGATTTGAATTGGAATTCCACTCTCCAGCATCATAGCTGGGTAGACTTGGGGTAGTCAGCTTATTTCACTGAGCTTTTCTTCACATTTAGCTCTGGCCACAAAACACGCTTTTGATAAATTACAGGTATTTTGGGTATAAGCAGAATAATAGTTCTCTTGGACTGCTATTGAGTACAAGCAAAATTATTTCTGAAATCCTACTGCAAATTTTGAAGTGCTTTCTAAACACATGCTAGAAGTGATTAGGATGAGTACCATCCTTCACATCAGGTTAAAATTTGTTCCAAGGTGACTTTATTTTTAAAATGCATGTGTGGAATTTGGGTCTCAGAATGAACGGGGATGCATTTCTTCCCCTTTGTCCACTGTCCATGAACAAGGACAGCTGTCGACCAGGCTGGCTATAGGGTCTTGTGTAACCAAACCATGAAGACCACTCAAGATGGAGGGGAACCCCTTTTTGTATTCTTTTCTTGTTCTTCTCAGCAATCAACAAATTTCCACTGAAAATTTGGTGTGTGTGACTTCCTCCATAGGTGTTTTTATCCTTTTTTTAAAAAAATTTAATCTTTATTGTTCAGATTATTACAATTGTTCCTCCTTTTTCCCCCATAGGTCCCCTCCACTTGGTTCCCACCCCACCCTCAGGCCTTACCCTCCCCCCCATTGTCCTCATCCATAGGTGTACACTTTTTGTCCAGTCTCTTCCCGCACCCTGAGAATTATCAGTCCAGTCCCTTTCTATGCCCCTGATTCTATTATGTTCACCAGTTTATTCTGCCCATCATATTTCTTCATTCACTTGATTTTTAGATTCACTTGTTGATAGATATGTATTAGTTGTTCATAATTTTTATCTTTACCTTTTTCCTCTTCTTAAAGAATACCTTTCAGCATTTCATATAATACTGGTTTGGCGGTGATGAACTCCTTTAGCTTTTTCTTTTTCTTTTTTTAAAAATAAATCTTTATTGTTCAGATTACAGGTGTTCCTCTTTTTGTTTTCCCCCTATTGCTCCCCTCCACCTGATTCCCCACCCCACTCTACCCCATGCCCTTACCCCCATCTCTTCCCGCACCACTCACACCCACTTCCCCCTGAGAATTGTCAGTCCACTCCCTTTCTATGTCCCTGATTCTATTATATTCACCAGTCCATTCTGTTCTTCAGATTTTTTATTTACTTGATTTTTAGATTCACTTGTTGGTAGGTATGTATTTGATGTCATTTTGTTGTTCATAATTTTTATCTTTACCTTTTTCTTCTTCTTCCTCTTCTTAAAGAATACCCTTCAGCATTTCATGTAATCCTGGTTTGGTGGCGATGAACTCCTTTAGCTTTTTCTTGTCTGTGAAGCTCTTTATCTGACCTTCAACTCTGAATGATAGCTTTGCTGGGTAGAGTAATCTTGGCTGTAGGTTCTTGCTGTTCATCACTTTGAATATTCCTTGTCACTCCCGTCTGGCCTGCATAGATTCTGTTGAGAAATCAGCTGACAGTCATATGGGTGCTCCCTGATAGGTAATTAATCGTTTTTCTCTTGCTGCTTTCAAGATTCTCTCTTTGTCTTTTGCCCTTGGCATTTTAATTATGATGTGTCTTGGTGTGGTCCTCTTTGGATTCCTTTTGTTTGGGGTTCTCTGTGCTTCCTGGACTTGTAAATCTATTTCTTTCACCAGGTGGGGGAAGTTTTCAGTCATTATTTCTTCAAATAGGTTTTCAGTATCTTGCTCTCTCTCTTCTTCTGGCACCCCAAAAATTCGGATGTTGGTACGCTTGAAGTTGTCCCAGAGGCTGCTTACACTATCTTCATATTTTTGGATTCTTTTTTCTTTTTGTTTTTCTGGTTAGGTGTTTTTTGTTTCCTCATATTTCAGATCTTTGGTTTGATTCTTGGGGTACGTTGATCTACAGTTGAAGTTCTGTATATTCTTTATTTTAGACAGTGTATGCTTCATTTCTGACTGGTCCTTTTCCATTTTTTTGGCATTCTCATTAAGGTCCTTGAAGGTCTCACTAAGCTCCTCAGAAGTGTCATCAAGTTTCTTGGCGGTTTTTAGAAGATTCTTGAGTAACCTTATAAATGTGGTTCTGAACTCTATGTCGTCCAGTAGTTTGCTTTCCTCCGTTTCTTTCATTCATGACATGTTTCTCTGTCTCTGCATTTTGGCTGCTTCCCTGTGTTGATGGAGTGGCTTTGTGTGGTAGGTGACCTATAGGGGGCAGTAGCTCAGCCTCCCCAATCACCTGATGTGGACGCTCTTGGTACACCCCTTTGTGGGCTGAGTGCCAAGTCTTGGTGTAGTTAAGTTTTAATTGCTGTTGGTACGCTGGGAGGAATTAACCTCCAGGCCAATCAGCTGTGAGGACTCGCTGTATCTATAAGAACTGCTGTGCTGGAGACACGCTTATGGTGCAGGACTTGTTTCAGTGGGGCTTTGGTGCTCGCTGAGTCTGCCTCTTGAATGTGTCACTTATGGATGTGAGGAATTGAAATCTGCTTTCTCACACTGACCACTAGGTATACTGGCTTCTGGATCTCCAATGGGGTGCAGGTCAGCTATTATCTGAGTCCACCCAGCAGGAGCTACAGCGAGAGCTACAGTTTTCTCCTCTTTGCTTGGGGTTTGGAGGTTTTGGAGCTGTCTGACCCAGGCTGCAAGTTTGCTAGATTAAGCTGCGATAGGGCAGGCCTTTCTTATGCTAAAGCTGCTGCTTGGAGCTAGGGTGGGTTTGTAGGTTGTGTGGGGCGGGGTCTCAGGGCATCACTAGGCTAGGGCGTGGCAAACAGTGATAGCTGCTAGTTAGCTGGCTCTGTGTCTCTGACTGCGTCCCGTGCCCCAGCGCAGTAAACAATTATTCTTGCACGCAGCTCTGCAAGCAAGCCCCCCTTAGTTTCCGACCCGGTGGCAGACAGTCCAGCTTCTCCTTGTAGGAGTTTGGGTCCCCCGCGACTCCCCAGAAACTGTATTTCAGAGTAATCGGGGGCTTGTCTCCCTTTGGGTTGAAAAAAGCAACGCCTGCTGCCAGCCCAGATCACGCGCCTCCGTACCTCAGCTTTTCAGCGCTTGTGCACGTCTCAATGCTCTTTTCTCTTTTCTTCTAGTTGTAGAACTTCCACTCAGCCAGCTTTCCTGTGGTTCTGGATGGTGTCCGTTCTGTCTTTTAGTTGTAGTTTTGAAATTGTTGTGCGAGGCAGCAGTTTAGGTGTTTACCTACGCCGCCATCTTGGATTCTCCTCTCCTTTCCGTCTTCTTGCTTTAAATGTTCTTTCTTTCTTTCTCTTTCTTTCTTTCTTTCTTTCTTTCTTTCTTTCTTTCTTTCTTTCTTTCTTTCTTTCTTTCTTTCTTTCTTTCTTTCTGTCAGTGCAGGACTGAGGCTTCACATATCCTTCTGCGTCAAAACCTGTGTATTTGGCAGGTGCTGTGCATAGGACTTCTGGTCACAGCACCTGTCAATCTGCTTTTATCCTTAGATGTAACTTTTCTTTGGTCTCATGGAACCACCTGTGACAAATGACAGAAATTTCTGAGGCACTGGTAAAGCTGAGTTGATTAAAAAGGAATGAAATATGTAATATGTTTAAACAATTTGAATTGATAAGCAACTTGAGTCACGGTAATGTTTATTTTAGAACTTATGTAGGAATTTTAGATAAATGATCAGTTCCTTATGCAGGGTGGGGCAAAAGTAGTTTTACAGTTGTCCGTATGGGAAATAATACAATTATTAATAAATAATGACACAAGAATGAAATCTGTGTTTTGAGTACTTACAACTTTTGCCCCACTCTGTATTAAGCCTATTTCAGTTTGGATTCCTGGTAAGATAAAATAATCACAAACTTATAATTAAAGAATAATGTGGCTCAGTGGTTGAGCATGGACCTATGAACCAGGAGGTTACAGTTCAATTCCTGGTCAGGACACATTTCTGGGTTGTGGGCTCAATCCCCAGTTGGGGATGTGCAGGAGGCAGCCAATCAATGATTCTCTCTCATCATTGAGGTTTCAATCTCTCTTTTTCCTTTTCTCTCGGAAATCAATAAACATATATTAAAAAAAGAATAATGTAAATGCCTTACATCAAAATACTGCTTTATAGTTCATATATGTGGATAAAAACTGAACCCTGTAATAAATCTAACTGAAAGTAACCTCACAGGGGGCAATTGGATCATAAATTCCTCAGGATTAAAACTTTCCCAGTAAAAGGTTATCTTTGCGTTAAACAAGCCCTGTCCATTGTTTTTGTGCATCTAGGTTAGTACAATTTTGAAATGCTTCTTTTTCAGACCCCTTGAAAAGCAGGATCACCCCTCAGCAGACCACATAATCTTGCTAACTGCCTTGTAACCCAATCCCCCCACCTAGTTTTCTCCTATTCATGCAGTCTTCCTTACATTCCCTCCTCAATTCCAAATGTACAAAGCAAACAGCAAATTGTCATTCTGGGAAGCATTTTTCTCAGTCTGTTGAGATCTTGCATCCAGATGTGTCCTCTGTTTGACTCAAATAAATTCTAATAAACTCCTATGAAAATTTTCTGCAGGCTGAGACATTCTATCATCGATATATAACACATTCAGATAAATCCTATCCTGAGAGCGCTTGCTGCTGTTGTAGATCTGCTGATGTCTGCGGCCAGGACCTCTCAGTTCTGGGTCCTCAATTCCCGCCCCCCCTCCCCCCCCCCGCCCCCGCTGCCCCAGGGTGGGAGGAGTGGTCTGGGGTCATCCTTCCAGCAAAGCTCCTTCTAGTTCAAAACATCAACCACTCTGGCAACTTTTACTTTTACTCTTTCTGCTTCGTAGATTAGCAATAAGAGGAACCGCGAGTCTCTTGTGATTGGATATAAGGAATTTTTAGCAACTTTTAAGAGAAAACAATTCCTTTCTTCACTCTACAGCTCTTCCTTGGACTTCTAATGCTGAAGCTACAGGAATGAATGGCCCTAACCTCCTAGGGGGAGAGTGGTGACCCACCGTCCTGGGCTTCCTGATAAACCTGGGGAGGTTCTGGGGACCAGTCTATCACACCATGTGGGAAAGGCTGAACATAAAAGAATTTAAAAAAAATAAGTGAATTTTAAAAAATAAGGGAGAGGCAATTTCACATAGTGAAAAGTATTCTCTAGCAAATTCTCAGGATGATGCTGTGGAAAGCATTCATGGATTTTCAGTGTGTTGGGACTTCAGAATGGGTGGTCTCAAGGTGGTCTCTGAGGAAAGCACAGTTACACTCAGGTGGGTACAGATGAGAAGGATGCAGACATGTGGGTGGCAAGGGGAATTGTGTTCCAGGCAGCAGGAACAGGAAATTCAGGGGGCCTGAGAGAGGAAAGGTCTTGGCCTATTAGAGAAATGGGATGGCGGCCAGGTCAGAGTGTTCTGGAGAGACTGGGGAGGGATGAGGGCTTTGTGGGCCTCGGTAAGGCTATCAGACAATAATAATAGGTGATGTTCTATTCTGGGCACTCCCTTGTTTCACTACATCACTCAGCTCAGCCGCCCATTTCACAGATAAGGCTAACTGAGGTAGTGTCTTTAGTAAGCAGTATCTCAAGTCATGCAGCTTGCTGATGGTGGAGCTGCAAACCCCACCCAAGATTCAAACCCCAATGGATGATACAGAACCCACACTTGTCGTCACTACACTTAACTGAGGAGGACCCCCTGGTCAATGTGAAGGTGTGGCCATCCTTCCAAACTCTCCATGCACACTGGTACCCCCAATCACCCAGGAAAAAGGACAATCTTTGCCATTCACATGCCCCCTCCCCCAGGCGGCTGCAGTTTTTGCTTTGCCAGTAGCAGACGCTGGAGGAGGCCTCCGCTGCTCTGTGGACTGGCTCCAGCAGTGAATGGGGGCAGTTATGAGATGGCTCAGAAAGAGTCACTCTGTGTGTAATCAGGTCACTTCACTGGGAAAACATTTTTGTTTCAGCTTCCTTCCTTCCCTGGGTCTTATCCAGGGACCAGTGTCTCTGACCTTCTAAGCCACAAAGGCCAGAGATAATGGGGCACAGCAGGTCGACCTAGTCAAAGGAGAAGAGAGTCTGTGGTTAGAAGACACACACACACACACACACACACACACACACATTACACTGCAAATGTGCTTAGAAAAACATGGCTAACAGACAGATGAAAACTTCCCTAGTCCATATTCTTTCCGTTTGTTCGTTGGAGATCTCCCTTCTGCTCAGAATACAGAAGGATGGATGCGTTCTGCTCTGAGCAAGTGCAGAATTACAGGACCATGTCCTCTCCTTCTCCTCCTCCCGGCCAGCAGCTCGCATTTAGCGCCAGCCTGGCCTTGGCGGTTTCAATTCACTCTGATCGCCACCCCATATGTGTGGACAGCGCCGAGAGATGGGATTTCACTCTTTCCCTTAAGACTGTTTTTCCTCTAGTGGAAAACAGAATGCCTTGAAAGTCACCAGAGCCAGAGATGAAAAATAAAAGCTACATGAAAAATTCAAAAAATTGGGGCTTTTATTTTAACATTTTAAATTAATATGTAAGGGATTGCATATTAATTTACCAGTGGCATGGGGCAGGGGCGCATGGGGCACGGGCTCCACAAAGCAATTTAATGAATTCCTTAAGCCTCACATAACAAACCTGAAAAGATATTTTTCAGGATCACCTTTTTTTCTTTTTCTCACAATACGTACAATGGTAGCTTAAGATGTGGGAATCAGGAGAAAAATGCAGAAAGAACACCGTGTTGTTGTTTTTTGGAAAAATTTCTCTACCATTATTTGGGTTTGGCATTCAAGTCTCGCTTTTCTTTGCAAATTCCTGACTTCCCCCTGACCTAATCACAGTTCTTTGACTTTTACAAACCTGCTAAGTAGAAATCCTGTTTAAGTATAGCATGGTGCATGTGTGTTGAAGAGTTATATTAATCACTAAAATGACGTTGTTTAGGAACCAATGACAGGTTTTGTGAAGAAAGACAGAGAGGTGAGGAAAGGTTTGGGGTTCAGACAGGAACACTGGGCGTCTTCCCTGGTCTGTCTCCTCACTGCCATAGCTGCAGCTTTTCCCAAGTTACTGTCACCAGGACACTTCCTTGTCGGTGCAATAGATGTGGGGGAAGTGGATGCTCTCTCCTGCTTCTGACAACATCTTTGCTTCCCTCCACATCCCCACTGGACCCTCTTGTTAGTGTCTCAGTTAACCCTGAGGGGCTGGTGTGCCACTCGGAAGAGCACTTACTTGAAGCTGATCTGTATTCTGGTTCCCTGTCTTATTAGCTGTGTGACCTTAACCTCTCTGAGCCTCCGTGTTCTTACAAGAAAAGGAGGTAACAGCCGCCTCATAGGGTTGTTAGGGTTGGCTCAGATATCTGTATATATAAAAGCCTAAGCGACCAGCCAACTGGCCAACTGGCCAGTGGCTATGATGCACAATGACCACCAGGGGGCAGACGCTCAACACAGGAGCTGTCCTCTCGCACCCAGGGACCCCTCAGGGGATGCTGGACTGCCAGTTTTGGCCCAATCCCTGCAGGCCAGGCAGAGGGACTCCACCTGCCAGAGGGACCCTACTCACTCTGCAGACGCCCTTCAAGCCCCGGTGCCACCCCAGGTGTGGCCAGCCAGGGAGGGACAGAGGGAGGTTGGCTCCAGGGCATGTCTGGCCTGTCTTGCCTAGTCCCACCCTGCTGGCCACCTTCTAATTAACTTTCTTTCTTTCTTTCTTTCTTTTTTTCTTTCTTTCTTTCTTTCTTTCTTTCTTTCTTTCTTTCTTTCTTTCTTTCTTTCTTTCTTTCTTTCTTTCTTTCTTTCCTTTCCTTTCCTTTCCTTTCCTTTCCTTTCCTTTCCTTTCCTTTCCTTTCCTTTTCTTTTTCTTTTGAAGGGCATGATAGTTTATTTTAAAAAGCGGTACCCACTGATCTTCGTCACCAGCATACACATTATGATGGCTTTTCTCTTGGGTATTCACATTGCAGTATCTTTTATACCGAAATGTTTCAACATGACCAAGAACGTTAGAGAAGTAAAGACTCAGCTGGAAATGAGCATGGGCACTCTGGGGTCGGAGCCCAGAGCGTTACCTGAACCCTCCCGACAACCAGTGGCATGGGGCAGTGGCGCATGGGGCACCGGCTCCACGAAGCAATGCAAGTCCTCCCGGTCGGCAGCGCGAGTGCGTACCCCTGTGCCTTTGTCTTCAATCCATATCATCGAAGCCCTGACCACCGTGGCCAAGCACAAGCCTCTGAGACCCCTCTGGTAGTGTCCAGGCTGCCAGAGCATGAGTTCAGTGATTTAAAAAAGAAAATCAAACCACCATCAAAATAAAGAGGCAAAGAAAACGGATTTTCAAATCATTTGAAAGCATAGTGCTTATTTGTCCAATACAGACCCAAACTGAAAGCAAATACTGGAATTATAATCTCCAAACTTCTGCCATAAAAGTAACATTTATACACACATGGGTTTTGCTTATCAAGCTGTATTTTGCCATCAGAGAGAGGAAGTCACTCCTTAGGGAACGATGTGTTTGGTCACAGCCCGCCTCCCAGTAGACAACTTAAGGAACAGTGTTGATAACAATTACGATACCCTGATCTTAAAAACCCTA
Source organism: Corynorhinus townsendii (assembly GCA_026230045.1). Classification (NCBI taxonomy): domain Eukaryota; kingdom Metazoa; phylum Chordata; class Mammalia; order Chiroptera; family Vespertilionidae; genus Corynorhinus; species Corynorhinus townsendii. The sequence goes on along the minus strand of JAPDVU010000005.1, from coordinate 146,237,049 downwards.
CCCATAGGCGATTCCTTTCAAGAGAATTATAATTGTGCTGTTGAGTAATATTCCGATAACTGCCCTCTTCCTTAATCAGTGCGACTCACCAGTATTTCAGACTGGCCTCTTTGCTTCTGCGCTACCACGCCCACGCCCAGGGTTTCCGGGCAGCGCAGGTCTCTCTTCCTAAAAACAGCAGGTACCTAACCTCTCAGCGACATTCGCATCTCTAAACGCAACCAGATGGTATTTAGCTCCGCAAGGATGAAAATCATGGAGATGGGCGTTTCTAGCCAGAATCTCTGTGCTTTTTAAAACGAATCTGCTTTGGAATCTTTTTGGTATGCGTCAGCCTTTATATTTTCTTCAAAAGAATATATTTAAGGTAACTTTTAATGTTACATGTCCTGGGGGCTTATCAGTGCTTAAAAATAACAATTCTTCTTGCTTTCAGCATCTGGAATAGAATGATTTCTGTTCCCTCCTCAGATCCACGCCCCTCGCATCACGTGTAACACTGAATTTACAGACATCCCTGGAAAGTGGCCGATTAAGTAAACGAGTGAGTGAGTCACAGTGGAGTCTCGATCGGTTAACAGTGTAGATCCATTAGAAAACATCACACTGAGCAGGAAAGAAAACCTTCGAGCTAAAAGGAAAGAGAAGAACCCTCCTAGCAGAGCCGAGCGTCCTCACCGAATCTGTGCTTGTCCCGCAGGCGGCCCTGCCTCCGTGGTGAGCGGGGTGCACGTGCCCCGCACCCAGGCCTCCAGGACGCGGGAGGGAGGCCACACGGAGCACCGAAGGGAGCAGAGTGCCTCCTAGCCACCCCAACGGCCCGCAGGTCCCGGACGGGCGACGGGCCCTCTGCGGCCGGCGCCAGCTGCCCCTCCGCCCGCCCGGCGCCACGTGCCTTCACCAGCAGTCCGTCCCTGTACGCACTGGCCTTTTCGCTCTTTCCATCAAAAAGTCGTGGTTGCTTTATAAAGAGGGCGGGGAAACGAAAACCCAAGTCTAAATAAAGGCACGAAGTCGCACAGCGGCTCTCCTTGGAGTTTGTAAACAGAGAACAGGCTGAATTTCGGGGACCCCAGTCTGTGGGTGGGAAAGGCATGGGACAGGCTGGCCCGGGGCTCCCCGAGACCCCGCCGGGCTCTGAGGTCTGCCAAGTCTGCGCTGAAGACCCATCCTCCAGAAAGCAATGAGGCAAATAGTATAATCATGGCCCCAAGTGACATGGTAGGGTAGGTGTACATAGTGTAACTGAGCTACAACGAGGTACTGTCCTGTTACTGAGCGTGTGTGTCACTGCCCGGCTCTGCGCCAGCGCACAGCCAGCCCAGCTGCGGGCACAGACCGGCCGTGCCACGCGGGAGCTGGCAGCAGCTCTGAGCAGTCTGTGCTCTGCAGCAGGAATCACCCTTGAACTGGAGAGCGCCCACGCGCGTCCGTCACTAGACACTGTCGTACTTGGGAAGAGCCTCTTCCAGCTTCTGCGTCACTTTCGGGAAAAAGGTGATCTGCTGCTGCAGGAAGTGCTGCCTCTGGGACCTGACGTCGCGCACGCGGACCTGGTGGAAGTGGTGGGTCTCGGCCAGCGTGGCGAAGGAGATGGTGCTGCAGCGGCCTGGATGCCGGCGGCCTTCTGCGCCTCCATCTTCCGCTCCTCCACGTGCCGCCGGCTCTCCTTCACCTTGGTCAGAGCGCCTGCTAAGTAACACATAAAACTTCTCTCAGGAGAGGAAGGGCAAGTCACGTGGGCGACCTAGCGTTCTAAGCAGCAGAAATCCCGTGTGACTGAACTCGTTCACTAGGGAACTCAGCCTGGGCCGAAGGTGGAGGCTGGGCTGCCTCCCACAGGCGCGTGGGGTGGAAGTGGGGTCGAAACAAAACAGATCAGTGACTTCGTTTCTACCCAGACCCTTCAAACTGTAATTAATATCCTTTCAATGTGCACAAATCTGTGTACCGGGCCTCTGGTTGTATATAAAAGGCAGGCACCCAATGTTTTATTATTATTATCAAATATTTATTTGTTGGTTATTTAAAAAAATCTTTATTGCTAAAAGTATTACAAATGTCCTCCTTTCCCCCCAATTGATCCCTTCAACTGCCCTCCCCCAGGCCTTCACCACACTATTGTCTGTGTCCATGGGTTATGCATATATGCATACAAGTTCTTGGATTGATCTCTTTCCCCCACCCACCCATCCCTGCTTTCCCTCTGAGATTCATCAGGCTGTTCTATGCTTCTATGTCTCTGGATCTATTTTGTTCATCAGTTTATTTTGTTCTTTAGCTTCCACATATGAGTGAGATCATGCAATACTTGTTTTTCTCTGATTGGCTTATTTTGCTTCTCATTACCATTTTAAATCTTGGGTGTTGGGCCAAAGTCAGGAGTAAAGCAAGTCAAGCAGCAGGTGCAAGTCTGGAATGTGTTGTGGCTTGGTGCGGTGCTGGGTGTGGCAGGAAGTGGGGTAGGGTGAGCCTGGCTCTATCCTGCATTCCCCGCCCTTCCCCCCCCCCCCCCCGCCCCCCCGCCCTGTTCCCTGTGTTGGCATGTGTCGGCTGTATACCCAATCAGGCTCTACTAGGCTTTGGTTCCTCTGTCAGAGGGCATATCTGGTTCTGGTCTATGTTCAGCCTGGGGCAAATCTTGAAGGAAGTCTAAATGTCTCTGTGAAAAGAGCGCTCAACTCCAAAATAGAAGAAATGGATTCTAATCCCATCACTGGATCAACTTTTCAGAACTCGGGTTCCTCTGACAGAGGATGTCAGTTACATCCTCCCTAACACATCATGTGGCTGCAGAGGGGAAATTAAATAAGGTAAGTTGTATGAAACACTGTGTCTAATAATAATATCAATGATATAGATAGAGTTTCTTTTTTCCTTCCCAGGGCCCAGAATTCTGCTGTCCTTCCAGAGTCCTCTGTTAAAACACTTTGCTTAAACCTGTTAAATATTCAAATTTTTTTCCTCTCAGCTTTCTCTTCTCCAGGTTTCATTTCTAATCTATGCACACACACACACATTCAATTTGGCCCATAATGTATAGGATCTTGCTCCCTATTCGTTATCCTAACACTATTTTCAGAGCTGTTGATGGGTTAATGTAACATAAAACCACTTTTGGTAGAAAGCACTGAATGAGAGGTCAGCCATCTTTTTCTCTAAAGGGCCAGTTAGTAAATATTTTCAGTTTTATGGACCATACGGTCTCTGTTGCAACAACTGAACCCTGCCATTGTAACAGGAAAGCAACTGTAGGCAACACAGAAATGAATGGGCATGGCTGTGTTCCAATAAAGCTTTATTTATAAAACTGGACAATGGGCTGGATTTAGTCTGTGTGCTGACCTCTGCCACAGACAAAAGAATGGTAGTGACGGTGGCAACCCCAGACGTTGTGGCAGGTTATGGGAAAGAACTTGAGAGCAGAGGGCTTTGAGGCCCCCCGTGCCCCCTTCCTTGCCTCACTGTCCCTGAGATGCAGGCAGGGCTGTGCTGAGGCTCTCATCCCAAAACCGGGAGCTTGGTCAGCAGTTAACTGGTCTGGGATGGAAATTTACAAGTCGGCCGAGAGCTGTCTGTGCAAAGGACTGATTCAGAGTTCAGGGATTAAGCCTCCGGCGTGGGGATTAAACTGGAATTTCTCATGCACAGACCTCACTGGCACCAGATGCTGGGCTGGGTCTGGTGTAGCACGTGCTGTTGGCTCCAAGAAGGTCCTCAACCCTGTTGGGGGCATAAAACTAAAGAAGAAAAAAAAGAGGGGATCTGCCTTTCTGCTTTCACCCTCGATTTTTTAATATTTTTACTGAATCTGAGATGAGAACATACTTTGGAAACAACCAAGGAGCATGAAGGAATTTCTTCCCAAGGCCAAGAGTGACTAAACTGCTGAGTGTTAAGTTCTCAGTAGGGATGCAGGGAAGCGTGGGCACAGAACTCACATTTCACCCCCGCGGCTTGGCTTTGCTCGGCTGGCTCCATCCTGCTGCTTCCTGTGTGTCTGGAAAATGACCCCAACTTTCCAGGAGCTCAATGTGCATGTGCCAGCCGACAGGATCCATTTCAAAAGGAGCTTTTTGTTACCCAGGGCCATTTTGGCACCTCCTGTTGTTGTCAGTCATCCGGTAAACAGGGCTGTCAGGAGAGGGTGGAGGTTGAGGAAGATGCCTCTGGGTTGGTGCACCCTTTTGTTTTTCACATGGGGGACCGGAGAGACAGGGAGAGAGGTGAGCGGTTGGGTTCAGAGTCATGTGACTAATTTCAGGTGAAGTGAGAACTAGAATCCAGTTCTCTGGGCTTCTATTCCAGCAGTCCATTCGAGACAGAACTACACTGCTGCTCTGTGATGACAAGGGTGATGGGGTTACAGGCACCGATGGTCCATTTGAAGCCATATGTCAGAACTAAAGACTCTGACCTTGAGACATAAAAGAGTTTTTTGCTTCATTCCATAGATCCAACCTCGTCAAATCATATATAATAAACTTTTGTTTGATCCCATGGAGGTGATCTTTGTATACTTATGTATCAGTCAGGATAAGCTGAGTTACGTTGTGGTAACAAATGACCCCCAAAGCTAAGAGGCTTACAAAAACAAAGGTGTGTTTCTCACTCATGCTACATGCCTGTTTCAAGTTGCTGTGTTTCTGCCCCTCATCTCCTTACACTAGGACTGAGACTGATAAAGCTGCCTTTGTCTCAGGAGAAAACTATGGGTTTGGCTAAATCCAGTCTACCATCTCTTTTTATAAATAAAGTTTTATTGAGACATAGACATGGTCATTCATTTTTGTATTATTTATGTGCTGCTTTTGCACTACAATAGAATAGAGCAGTTGGAATAGGGACATATGGCTCATAAAGCAAAATATTTATTTTTGGTCCTTTATAAACCAAGTTGGCTGACCTCTGGTCTATCTGAAACATTGATGATTTTCCCTCCTCTGGCTGAAGGAAAAGGGACAGAGCAAACCATGGACTGGTTCTTAAAACTTCTTCCCAGAAGTGGCACATGGTCATTTCTGCTCACACTTTCTCCACTCAATGAGACATGTGGCCACTCCTGAGTTCAACAAAGGGGATAGAAATCAATCTCTTCCAACATGATTTGTATTTTATTTGTGCAGAAGTGGACTCTCTTTAACTGAAACAGAAGAAAGATTTATGGGAAGATTATTGGGTAATCGTACAATTGATAGGAAGCCTGGAGAACAAGGCTCCAGAGGGAGGGGGGAGCCACAACCACAGTTCCACCACAGGCATGGCCCCTGCGCGCTGTGCCCTCTGGCATCTCCAGCACTCCATTCCCTGTGCCACTGCCCACTTCCCTGAAGCCACTGTGAGTAACTTTAATTGGACCTTAGCCTGCAATGTCACTCCCTCAAGATTTAAAGTGCTGGGTGGGTGCCACTTACTGACCACATTTAAGTCATGTGGCCACATCCTAGCTGCTGAGAGGGCTGGGAAAATGAATATAAATGTTCTTCATCTTTAGAAGGGAGAAGGGGCCCTTACTTACAAAGACTTACAAAGGAAGGGATTTCGTCAACATAGTAAACCATGCTGGGAAGCCTGGAAAGCCTGAGCATTATCCACTCTAATATTCAAGGGCTGGTTGTTGGAGGCTGGATGGAAAGTCTGGCTACGTTTGGCATTGCTTTGGATTCAACTTCTTATTGACATTTTTGTAGCCTTATCTTTCAGGATGCTTTCAGCAGGCAGGCTAGAAGGATCAGAAAAAGGTGGGAGAGCTTCCTTCCTCCTGCATGTCCAGTAGCCAGAATGACCTTTATTACTGAATTTCATATTCTCTTCCTCATTATCCATCATTCCAACACCACAAAAGACTTCCATTATTTTGGAAAAAACAAGTCGAAAATCTAGTCATGGCCAGAATGAGAGAGGGAGGGGAATGCATATGGAAATCAAATTGAATACATTTTGTATTATCACTCCCTCTGGTTACTTCTACTGGTGTCCATCATGGGGTTTGGAGTGTGTCTAAGCACCTCCAACCTCACAGGGTGCAGAGCAGAGGTAGTTTGACAAGCTGAGGTGGGGTTTAATTTCGAAGGGGTGAGCTCAAAAGATACAGAATTCATCTTTAAGTGGGGGCCACAGGTCACTCCAAACAGGGCTCATTTTCACCATGGGCTTCCAATGTGTACCTTTGAGTTCACATCAAAATGAATTTATGAATAGTGTAAAAGGCCAAATGGAAATAATTTAAACTTTGGATCTCATTACCAGACCAGGGTCTCTACAAACCTGGGTCTCTCCTGTACCCCCTACCCCCACTGGGGATTGAGCCTGCAATCCAGGCATGTGCTCTTGACCAGAATTGAGCCATGATCTCCTGGTTCATGGGTTGATGATCAACCACTGAGCCATACCAGCTGGGCTTAAACTCAGTTTTTAACTATATATTGGTATTCCTTTATTTTCTTGAAGCCTCAGAGCGTGGCTATGGCCTGAAAAATCCTTGACCTTTAGTGTTTCCCCGTGTGAGGTGACTAACGTTGGCAGATCTAGATTCTCTAAAAGATGTGAAGCTCCAAAACAGGAAGACTTGGTATGAAAATCCAGAAGGTCTGGGATGACTTAGAACTTGGAGTCACAGATCTAAGGACTTGGAAATCTAGTTGTCAGGATTGAGTGTGGCTATAAGTGTGTCCTGAGTGATTGCCTTGGAAATGATTAATGATCAAGGACTTCTGAGAAGTGTGAGATACCCACAGGATGGCTTGCCACTCCACTCATTAAACTGTCTGAAGTAGGTTCAAATCTCTATTGGTGACGTCAAATATGTTTTTAAAAATGACTAAAAAACTAGAACACCTGGATTTGGTGTTCAGATCCCTATCCTGTCTGGATCTCACAGTATTTGCTAAGGTGTTGGCTGGGGGCTGGAGGCAGGCAATATCCCAAGGGTCAGCAAGGATGCAATAGCCTTCTCATGACTCTGTAGCATGTAATGAGTAGGGAAAGGTGAGGATTAAGCTCAGGCCAACTAAATGAGAACTCAGGTCCCCAGCTAGGGGAAGGACAGTAAATAGGTAATAAAGACAAGTGTCTAATCTAGGTGGAAGAAGAGTGGAATAGGAGTACTCTTTTTAGGGGAAGGAAGATGGACACGGTGGACTTTTCTTTCCTCATTAAGGTTTTTTTTTTTTTAATAAGTCTTTATTGTTCAGATTATTACAATTGTTCCTCTTTTTCCCCCCATAGCTCCCTTCCACCCAGTTCCCACCCCACCATCTGCCCTTACTCCCCCACCCCCCACTGTCCTTATCCATAGGTGTACGATTTTTGTACAGTCTCTTCCCACACACCCCCCCACACCTGTTTCCCCCTTAGAATTGTCAGTCCACTCCCTTTCTATGCCCCTGATTCTATTATATTCACCAGTTTATTCTGTTCATCAGATTTTTTTTATTCACTTGAGTTTTAGAATTACTTGTTATAGATATGTATTTGTTGTTCATAATTTTTATCTTTACCTTTTTCTTCTTCCTCTTCTTAAAGAATACCTTTCAGCATTTCATATAATACTGGTTTGGTGGTGATGAACTCCTTTAGCTTTTTCTTGTCTGTGAAGCTCTTTATCTGCCCTTCAATTCTGAATGATAGCTTTGCTGGGTAGAGTAATCTTGGTTGTAGGTTCTTGCTATTCATCACTTTGAATATTCCTTGTCACTCCCGCCTGGCCTGCATAGATTCTGTTGAGAAATCAGCTGACAGTCATATGGGTGCTCCCTGATAGGTAATTAACTGTTTTTCTCTTGCTGCTTTTAATATTCTCTCTTTGTCTTTTGCTCTTGGCATTTTAATTATGATGTGTCTTGGTGTGGTCCTCTTTGGATTCCTTTTGTTTGGGGTTCTCTGAGCTTCCTGGACCTGTAAGTCTATTTCTTTCACCAGGTAGGGGAAGTTTCGGTCATTATTTCTTCAGATAGGTTTTCAGTACCTTGTTCTCTCTCTTCTTCTGGCACCCCCATAAATCTGATGTTGGTACGCTTGCAGTTGTCCCAGAGGCTCCTTACACTATCTTCATATTTTTGGATTCTTTTTTCTTTTTGCTTTTTCAGTTGAGTGTTTTTTGCTTTTTTGTATTTCAAATCCTTGACTTGATTCTTGGCGATCCTCCAGTCTGCTGTTAGATCTCTGTATAATATTTTTTTATTTCAGTCAGTGTATGCTTAATTTCTAGTTAGACCTTTTTCATATCCTTGAGGGTCTCACTAAATTTATTGGCCTTTTCTAGAAAATACTTGAAAAACCTTATAACCATGGTTTTGAACTCTATATCCAGTCATTTGCTTTCCTCCATTTCTTTCATTTGTGATCTGTTTCTTTGTTTCCGCATTTTGGCTGCTTCCCTGAGTTTATAGAGTGGCTTTGTGTGCTAGGTGTCCTATAGGGCCCAGTGGCTTAGCCTCCCCAGTTACCTGAGGTGGACACTCTTGGTGCAACCCTTTGTGGGCTATGTGCACAGTCTTGTTGTAGTTAAGCCTTGATTGTTGTTGGTATCACTGGGAGGAATTGACCTCCAGGCCAATTGGCTGTGAGGATCAGCTGTGTCTATGCTGGGAGAACTTTTGTGCTGGAGACACCCTTATGGGAGAAGACTTGCAAAAGCCTCTGTGCTCAGCTTGAATGGGGCAGAGTCTCAGGGCGGAGCAGACAGCATTGGTTTCCTGTCAGCCCTGCCCTAATAGGCACCTGTGTCTCAGTGTACTGTGGTAATCGCTGCAAGCACCTCTGAGAGAAAGCCGCCCTCAAGTTCTGCCTGCTGCCAGGCAGTCCAATTTCTCCCCGAATGAGTCTGGGTCCCCAGAGTCTTGCCCGGAACTGGAGTTCAGCACAGTCGGGAGCTTTTGTCTCCCTACTGCTTGAGAAAGCCAGCCGTGCACTCAGTTGCCAGTCCACTCCACACGCGCGTCTCAGTGCCTCTGCCTCCTGCAGCAACTCTGAATCTCAGTGTGCTTTTCTCTTTCCTTCTAGGTGTAGAATTTCCACTCAGCCAGCTTTCCTGTGGTTCTGGATGATGTCCGTTTTGTCTTTTAGTTGTAGTTTTGAAATTGTAGTGTGAGGCAGTTTAGGTGTTTACCTATACCGCCATCTTGGTTTCTCCTCCCTCATTAAGGTTTGATACCACCATCAGGTTCTGGAGCCCATCCTGCCAGGAAAGCTTTGATTCAGTAGATCCTGTCCCATCTATTCCTGGAGATTAGACTGGGTTCAATGTTGGCAATCCAGTTTCTTGCTGGGACCAGCATCCTGAAACCATGGTTAGATTCCTTGAATCTTGGACTCTGTCCTCATATCTCTAGCCCCCAAGTAGTATCCTGGGCCTGAGAGATGCTTTTCTAGAACCTTACAGCTATCAACCATCCTGACTTCTTTTATTTTTGTGTCATCTTCTCTAGCCTCACCTGCAAAAGCAGCCCTCCTCAGGGGCTCCAATTAAACTCAGATGTAAGTTCTGGGAACTGGGTGTCTATATTAAGCTGCCCACCTGTTCCTCTTCCTTTTCTCTTTAGAGGAGCTTGACCAAGGCAGGAGACTGCCTCGCTAGGTCAGGCCCAGGGTTCCCAGTGTGGTGGTTCTACCTGATGACTCTCTTGGAATTATCAGGAGATGGTGTGGGGCATGGAGGAGCTTGCCCATGCTTCTGATGACTTTGTGCTCCGTTTTTATGTCTGCTGTTGCTTGCTGCTAGCAATGGTTTCAAACCTCTAGAATCAGAGAAGAAGTTGACTTTACCAGATAGGCCAAGTATGATGTTTACAGAAATACTTTCATGCTCAGTTCTTTAAAAGAGAAAGAAAAACCCATCTTAATCTCTAGTCTATGTATTATACATGATTTAAGTTTTACCCCTTCATTCCCACTCTAAAAGTGATTATTTTTATTGATGTCAAATGTGAGATTTTGGTTTCTCAATGTCTGCTTCACAAAAAAAGATGCCATTATGAGTCAAATTAAATTTACAGTTTTACCTTTAATGACCCAGATTCAATATAATAGAATCATAGCACTTCAACAAGTATTGCAATCATAGTATTTCAGTAGCTTAGGGACCATAACTCCTAATTTTACAAATGGAGAAACTAAGGCACAGAGCCCCAAAGCATTCCTTCCCCAGTGCTCTTCCCTCTTCTTGGTCTAGTGCTTTTTCTACAAACTGCTGTTCCCTAGTGATCTTGTCCATTTCTTTCCATGGACTGATTTTAGTTAAATAATTATTAAATAACAATATTTTTTAAAGGCTAAATAAGCATGTTCCAATTGCATACGCTGAAGGATGAGCAAGGGAGTGAAATTATGATGTGGGCATCAGAAGGTCTGACCCTCCTCCCGCCTGCACATGCTTTCGGTGCTCCTGTGTCTTCAAGTCAGAAAATCCAGGGCAGGGCTGAGGGACTCTTGAAAAACCCAAGAAGCATGATGGGGTAGAAGACAGCTTAGTGGTGATGGACAGGAGAGCAATGAAGCCACATGAGCCTGAGCAGGCATTGGGCTGAGGGCCTGCCCAAGTTACATTTGAAATAAACAGTGCTTTTCCAATTGGTGTTTACCAGTTCATAGTTGTGGCTGTTTGGAGGAGGCTCAAGAAAATGTTTTCACAGCCCTTGGGAATTGTGTAATGAGAATCATGTGTACACTGAATGTTGAGGGAGCCACACCTGGGACACATTTGACCCATGGCAGAGACGTGGGAAAAGAGCCAATGTTTTTTGGACCCGGCCCATTTTATGAAAAGATGCCTATCAAAACAAACGTAAGTACACAAACAAAGCAACAACACCAAATACCACAGAGTCCGAGATTTAGGCAGAGTTTTCTGAACAAAAGACTCAGCAACGCTTATTCTCAGGAAAGCAGGGAAGGAAAATGCCGCCGCCTGAAGGAAAAGGCTGTTTCACTTCTGCCTCAGATGCATCCCCGCAGGGACTATCGTGTTACCTTTCTAATGAAAAGCAGGCACTTTAAAAATGACTTCATACCAAATGAAAAATGATTCTAAGCTGAGTATGGCTTGTTGGGGGTGGGGTGAGCATGGGACTTGCATGAGGATATTTGTGGTTCCTCTCATCTCCTGGGCCCAGGGTTACCTGGGAAGTAGAGATAAGGGAAAGGATACAGCTGATGTGAACAAAATGCCATTACCAGGGTGTGTCTTCAGACTCTGCATTCTTCATATATTTTATTCTCTTTCCTACTGGATGTGAAAAAGCAAAATCATGTCTCACTGGTCTTGATTCAAGGATCCCAGAGTTCCAGATTTTATTCTGTAGCAAATGGGGAGCTACGGAAGGCTTCCCCAATCAAATGCTGTCCTTGGCTTGGCAGAAAGAACCCATTATGATGAGGTGTTTGCTTTCTCTCGCACTGTTTTCCACTCTTGCACGGGAGCTCAGTTGACCAAATCCAGTTCACTGAATGTCCCAACATTTCTTGTACCATTGTATTTTTGCCAATATCATTCTCTCTTGCAATGCCATCCCTTCCCCATTTGTTTGGCTTATGCCTGCTCCAAAACCACTTGGTCCTGAGTCCCTTTCTCCATCTTAGCCTGGGGCAGGTGCCCTTGTCACTGCCACAAGCTCATTTCTGTACAGGCATCAGCCATACCCTGTTACAGTTGTGGGGGAAATGGTCTGCATTACTCATGAACTCTAAGCCTTGGGTGAAAGAATTGTGCTCATTCAAATCTCCAGTGCCCAGTAACTAGTATAGCATCTAGTATTCAGTAGGTGCTCAATAAATAGCATTGACTGAGTGAATAAAAGAATCTCAGGCTCATGGGCTCATAAAGCTCCACTTATTTGGACAAAGACTTTGAAAAACTTACTTACTGACAATCCAGCTTAGATAACTAAATTCTGGGTTCTTCTTTTATGGTCCATAATGTCTGTGGAAGTCACTGGAAACAAAATACTTACAAAATTTTTTTCCTTTACCTTTATCTCTATAATCCGATCCATTTATAGCTCATTGCAAGCCCCACACATCCAAGAAGTTTAAACCACCTTCCTGTGTTCGAGTTACTGCTCTCTACAGAGCTCCAAGGGAGTTTACCTAAAAGGAGTGTCTTAGACTATGAAACTTCACGATGGCCTTTGCTTCTTTTGTTTAATGTAGTTTTGGGTTAAATCCTTTGGGTGCTTACAGTCTAATTGTGAATATTGCCAAATAAATGAAAACGATAGTTATCAAACTACAAAGACCTCTTGGGCTGATTGCTTAGAACACATTTGCAATTTTACAGCTTTATTTCCTGGATTAATACAATGGAATAAGTAATGTGAAACTTTAGGCCCTGTGACAAGATCTGTGGGTAACATAGGACTCTTTGATTATAAATAAAAACGGAACCTTGACAGACTTAAGCAGGGACAAGGGAGTTCATTTACTCACAGAGTTGAAAATCCAGAGGAAATATGGCTTCTCACATGGGTTGATTCAGGGCTCAACTGAAATCATCAAAGCAATCTTTTCCTGGGCCTCAGATTTGTCTTTCCCTGTATTTGCTTCATTCCTAGGTGCCATCTTCTGGCCCCCATAGTTCCAGAATCAATCTCCCCCAGTGCATAGTAAATGTAAAAGAAGAGAATGTTTCATCCTGGAATCACCTGTTTTAGTCCTGAGATTCATCTTGATTAGATCAACTTGAGTCAGGGACCCTCCCTCACCCATCCCTGTGGCTCTGCAGGTTGGGTGCCCTGCTAGTCCAGGCTGTGACACTTGTTCCCATTTTGGAGACTGGGAGTGGGGAGGGGCTCCACCTAAATCACTTGCAGAGGAGGGTGTATGACTGTAATCACCAAAATAAGGAAAGATTGGTATTAGTGGCCAAAATCAATCAATGTCTACTCTATGGAAATAAAGATGGAAATACAGCTGGATTAATCCCAGAGCCTGTCAAAGCACAGATGCCACAGCTCTGTACAAAGTATTCCTTTCTCACTTGGTAATTCAAGTTTGGGAGATGGCCCTGCTATACAGGGCAAAATAAGAATAGGTCCTTGATTGGAGTAAAGGGTGAAGATACTTTCCATATGCATGTGAGATGCATTCTTTTTGAGCATCCTTTATAACCCCTGACTATAGTAATACAAAGAGGATGTGTTCTAATGACTGCTTCTTTGTCAGAGCTTCTTGGTTGGAAGCCAAGCAGGGAAACAGGAGAAGGGCTGAAGCCAGGGCCTCTGCAGCCCTGGGCAGGAGTGGGGAGCACCCAGATCTGGAAGGAGCTGAAATGAAGGGACAGACAAGCCTCTGCAATTACATCTGTGAGAGGGTCATTCATTTGTTCATTCACTCATTCATCCACCAGTCAACATTTCCTGAGTACCCCCTATGTACTGGGGATACACTATAGTACCCAGCATACTCTATTTTCTGACATCTGCCAGTAAAAGTTTGTTGAATAAATGTAACCTAGGGAAACAGCCTTTCATGTCACAATTAGAGATATAAAGTAGAACATGAAAATCTATCACCAATTTACACACTGAAGTCAATCAGTGAGCTTCTGCCTTGGGGCAAATACTAGTTAACAGATCCTTTTCATTGAATAGTGGGATAAGGGTGGTTAGTAAAAAGAATAACATTACTAATGGTTAAAATTGGAGTTTCCTAGGTACTTCTATGCTGATGTTCTTTGCACCCATTAACCCATTTATTCAATTATAACAACTCTTTATGTCTTGTTACAATTTATTATCCTTATTTTACAAAAGAGGAAATAAAGGCAACGAGAGGTTAACCAACCTGCCCATATTCACAAGGATGATAATTGATAAGCCAGGGTCTTCCTAGAGGCCAGTCTGCTTTCAGAGTTTGAACCCAGTGCTGGAAGGGCTGGGTGGACAAGCAGGGACTAGGAACAGAACAAAGTCACAGATTTGTTAACATTGTCTACCAGAAAATTGATTATTCAACGGAACCAGGCAGCTTCTAATAAGGGCCTTCATGGTCTTTCCTATCTCTCTCTCTCTTTTTTTTTTTTTTTTTTTTGCTATGCAGCAAAGCTGAAAACAGAGGGTGTCACTGTATTTTAAACTCTTAGTGTTGACTTCAAAGTGGATTAATGCCAATTGGACAACAAGGGATGAGAAGGGTGGCAGGAAAGAGACATGGAAAATGAGTTTTCCTTTAACCCTAGTGTCTTCTTCCTTTTTCCTTCTTGTGGATCTGGTTTCCTTTGCCCTCAAGTGGAGACTGTGGAACTCACAACACAGATACTTATTTTTTAAAATATGTTGTTATTGATTTTCGGAGAGAGAGTAACGGAGAGGAATAGAGAGATGTAAACATCAATGAGAGAGGAACATGGTCAACTGGTTGCCTCCTGCATGCTCCACACTGGGGATCAAGCCCATAACCCGAGCATGTACCCTGACCAGGAATCAAACCAGTGACTTCTTGGTTCCTGGTTCAATGCTCAAACACTTAGTCACACTGGCCAGGCAATACTTATTTTTTAATTTTGCTTTCACTGAAACACTTTGGTGAGTGGGGCCATTCCAGTTCTCGCATGTGCTTCACTTATGTGGGCAGAGGACTAAAGAATCAAGCTTTGGAGAACCTTCTTTGCAGAAAGGTTTGACATCTGCCAATATAGAAACAGAAAGCTTTGTAATGGCAGTTTCTCCTTCCTGCTATTTGTGTTGACATCTGCCAGAACATTGTTAAGAGAAAATTCACACCAAACACAGTGTGATAACTGTGGCTCTTTCTCTGTTTATTAAAAACAAATTACTTAAGAGAGTTCTGAATTGACAGGTCTGCTCCAACCATGAAGACAAGAGGAAAAACAGTCCAGAGATGGAAGACACTGACAACGCCTTGCCACGCGAGCAGTCAGCAGCTGTGCACCGCTGCGGTTGCCTAGGACCAAACCAGAGAGGGTCGGACCTGCATTGCCACCATGTGCCCACCATCCAGATATCAGTGCTGACATGTACACATAAGGAACTGTTAGACATTGAAACGGGGACTCAGAACTGTTGGACATTGAAATTGGGACTCAAGCATTTTTTTGTTGTTGTTGTTATTATATGTTTATTTCTAGTCTGCAGAGGCAAAATTTTTTAAAGGAAAGAAAAAATACAGAGGCAAAGAAGCATTGAACAGACTGTCAAACTACATCGGGAAGACAGGGAAGGTTGGGCAAGGGGGGCTGTAAGAGACCAACCAAAGGACTTGTATGCATGCATATAAGCACAACCAATGGATACAAGACACTGGGGTGCGGGTGGGGGCGGGCAGGTGAAGGCATGTACTGGGGGGTAGGGGAGGCTGGGGGGAGGTCAATGGAGGGGAAAAAAGGAGACATATGTACTACTATTTGTAATAGTTAAAACAATAAAATAAAATAAAGAGAGTTCTGGTCTGGAAGCAAGCTGTGTTTGCAGTCCTCATAGCTATATTGTTGCTAATACAAGACCCAATGCCCATCAAGACTCGACTCGGTTTAATTGTCTTGAAGACCACGAGCTGCTGCTGCCTGCACTTGGTCATCATTGGGAAGTAGACTGAAGAGTGGTCATGAGCTGTTAGAACGGCTTTTCTTGGGACTGTTAGGTTTCAGTGTAAATTCCAAAAGAATCTAAAGCATTTTGCTGCTGGGAAAGAGCTTGGGTGTGGATGGATATGACCTTAAACTTCCCCAGCACTTGGTTGATGACAGAGGTGGACCTAGAATTGGTGCTTCCTCTCAAGACGTGTTTGGCCCTGCCCAAGAGGCCCCACCCTTTCAAACAAAAGGGCATTTCTCTGGAAGGAGCCCCTGCCCCATCATTGAGATCCTCAGCTTCATTCAAAGGATCCCCTGCAGACTCGGTTGAGCACTCAATGGCTCTTGCCATGCCAAGACTCCTTCCCACCCAGAAGCACTCTCTTGGACTTATTTTTAGTCCTTGTAGGCTGCAAAAGTCACACAGAAAGTCTTCAACACACATGTAGCTGAAACTGAGCAAAAAAACTCATGGGGAAAAGTGGCCATATCTTGTCACCTGAGTCTTCTGTTGCTCTTTCTTTAATTTTAATGGAATCTCATTAAGAGAAGCATTACTGTTCAGTGTAAAGGGAAATCTCTATAAGGTGCAGTTGCCTGGGTTTGAATCCAAGCTCAGCTACTTACCAGCTGTGTGACTTTAGGCAAGTTACTGAATCTCTCTGTGCTTCACATTTCTTCACCTATAAATCAGGATTGTAATAAGAAATACCTTAAAGAAATCCCCCATGTGTAAAATAAGGTAAACATATGTAAGTACTTAGAGCAGTGCCTGGCATACAGTAAGCATTCAACTTATATTAATTATTATTATGGAAATTGTATAGAATATATATAGAACACAGATGTTTGGGCCTCTTTGCTGCATGAATTTAGCTATTTATTTGGGTATGGCATAAGTATCCAGACATTGTAAATCAATAAATGCCAGGTATTTGAGACCATGTCTTATAATTGGATTCAGTAATTCATTTATTCATTCATTCACACAACACACACTCTGTGGCAAGCACTATTTATTCTAGGCTTTGAGAGTCTGGAAAAGAGTAGGGTAAATGCTTCCATGCACTCCAAGTGTATAGTCCAAAGGGAAGATACTCATTAAGTACTTGGGTAATTCCTATCAATGGGGAGCACACAGAGTCATGAGAGTGGTAAGGTCTTCAGACCTGCTTCAGCCTGAGTTTTCCTGAGGGTTTGTGAAGGCTCTGGTAGCAAGCTTGTCTTTGTATCCTTGCATGGGTGGGGCAGGAGATGTATATAGCATTTATCCACTGACCAGTCAGCAGTGGCCAAGTCTGGGGCTGTCTAGCTTAGAAGGACTTTGAGGGGGAGCTTAAACTAGAAGAGCTACAAGTTTCTTTTCAAGGATAAGATTGCATGAGTACATCATTTTCTGGGTATTTACTGAACATTTATTCAGGCAAAACACCTTGTTAGGGAGTAGGATGGGCAGAGTGGGAATAGGGGTAGAAAATAAGACAAAGTAAAGAGAACATCTGCTCTCAAGGAATGTACAATTTTTGTTGGGAACACAAAGTACATACAGATGACAAGACAGTGGCAGGCCATCCTTGACTTAAGTAAAATGTATATCTGTCCCTTTCATTAGAAAGGCTCAGCCAGATAGCAGAGGAACATACATCCCTCTGAGGTGTCCAGACCTGCCAGCTCCCCCTGCCTGTCAAGTAGCATGCCCTTTGTGGAGAGCAGAAATTCCTTTCAATTTTTCAGGCTGTGCCTACTCAGGTAGCTTTGATGGTCCCTTCCAATCTCCCAGGTCTTCTCTTTTTCAACTCTCTGGCTCTGGTAGGATGAATCATTGTTTCTCTGTGTGCCCACAGTAGGTGGCATAGCCCTAGTGCTTCTAGCATCATATTTTCCATGTGATCTGAGAGTGGTTTATGGGTCTCTGCTAGTTTCCACTATGGATTGGGTTATGTCTTCTGTTTCAGTTTTCTATTGCTGCATCACAAACCACCCCAGAACATAATGCCTTAAACCCATTGAATTACCCATGACTCTGGGGTGAGGCATTTAGGTGAGGTGGCTCAGCTGAGGCCTCTAAGTTGTCTTCTGTGACCTCTCTCACACATCTGGGGCCTTGGTCCTGGCTGTCAGCTGGGGCATCTAAGTTGTCCTCCGTGTAGGTTTCCTCTCTCCAGAGGTCTGTCATCATTCAATAGTCCAGCTGGAGCCTTCTTACATGGCTGCAGGCTCCCAAGAGAGAGAAATATAAGGTGCAATGTCTCTTTAATCTTAGTCCAGAAGTCATGCAGCAACACTTCAGCCAAAGCAAGACATAAGGACGCCCAGGCTGACGGGGTGGGAAAATAGACTCCACCTTTTGATAGCAGGACCAGCAAAGTCATGCTGCAGAAGAGAATGAGGGGATTGATGTGGCCATTTTTTTGGTAACTGCCTATTTATTCTCAACACTTAGCATGTGTCTGGAGCATCGTAATTGCTCAACAGTAATATAACCTGGCATTTAATAAGCTTCACTTATGTAAACATTTACATGCATCGTCTTGTTTAAACCTCACGACTCTTTGAGGTATTATTATCCCCATTTTGCTGAGCAAATTGAGGCTTGGAGGTGTTAGGAAAATTGTCCAAGATTATTAAGCTAGTAAGATGTGGAGCTGGAATTCTGACTCAGCAGCCTGGCTCCAGAGCTGGAGCACAGAACACTCCACGGAAAGGAGGAAAGATCGGGTTTTTAGTGGTTTATTCTTTTGTAGAATCATTTGTCACCATGATAGCCCTGTGGCTGCTTCTATTGTATCTTGTTCAGACTGAAGAAGGTAGATGACACTTGCTAGGTGGAGTCCCTTTGAAATCAGTAGGGGACATAGGCATGCTGCAGGGCTGGCTCTGGCACTGAACCTACTCCCATCCCTGTTTTTCTCTCCTGGAGGGAGATACCTCTGGCAGCTGAACCTCCCCCAACAATTGGTTTCCAAAAATTTCTCTGTGATGGTAGTTGGTGGTAGCATTTTCATATTTGGGTGAGCTTTTCATAAAGTTTATATTTATTCGCTTTTTAAAATTATGAGACTTTGTCTTTTCCTATTTTTTGTTGTTGTTTGCTTTGTCAGTCCTCACTGGAGAATATTTTTCCATTGATATTTAGAAAGAGTGGAAGGGAGAAGGAGAGACAAAGAGAGAGAAACATAGATATGAGAGAGACACATTGGTTGCCTCCCGCATGCATCCTGACAGGGGCTGGGGATCGAGCCTGCAACCAAGGTCCATGCCCTTGACCAGAATCAAACCTGGGGGCCTTCAGTCTACTGGCCAATGCTCTATCCACTGAGCAAAACTGGCTAGGGCTTTCCTACTTTTTTTGAAATTTATATTTCATTTTTATGAAATAGATAGTCGATGTTTCCAAGTGAAGACATTTGGCAACAAAAATGCTGGCAGGCCTATGCTCATTACCAAAATATGCCAATGTTAACATTCCTCTGCAATCCTAAGTCTGGGGACCTTTACTCCAGCAGAAGAAATGACAGCCTGACGGTCACACTGACTCCCACCACCGGCTTTAGAATGCTGAGATGGTCCCGTTGTCTCTCTTCTGACTATTCCTTCGCCTTATATCACATCGGCAAGGTGGCTTTGGGATTGCTGTGATAAACTGATGGCATCATTTGCAGAAAATACTTTCTTCGAAGACAGTCTGATATATAGTAATGCATGATAAATGCGAGAGAGCATTGTTATGATCATCTCTACGACATTCCCATACAAAATGGTGATTGACATTCTTGTAACTCTTTCCCCCTAACTGGCCCTGGCAATTAACATTCCCAAACCAGCTCCAAGAAGGCAGAGATGTGGAGATGTGGAAACATTAGTGACTATCCGAGAGCCTGATAGATTCCTGAAACAGAATCAACTATCACAATAAAAGGTCTTTTGTCCCCAAATCCTCAAACCAACGGGAGAATTCTCTCTTGGTTCTCAAGAGTCCTGGCTGAAAGATTTGAGCTGCAGCCAAATGCTACTCTTTAAAAGGAGATAAGCGAACAATGACATTTTATCACAAAGAATTTTAAGATTCTTAAAACTAGTGAAGGAGATCCTTGGAAGTTGGCAGTGAGTGAGGCCTTCTGATGCCCTCCTTGTGCAGCTCCTCTTAATCCACTACCCACTGTCCTGAGTGCACAGCTGCCAGGCTTGCAAGTGGGCAGGACAGGAAGGCTGTGACCCTCAGCCTCTGCCAGGGGCCAGAGGAGGCCGAACAGGTGCAGAACTTGCCCCCTCGGAAGGCTGGTAGAATTGCATGGACCCCAGAGGTCTGTGGCCCCTAGAGTGTGTGCATATCATCTTAAGAGAACCTCTGGGCTGCCCAGGTTTTGGAACTGTGGGAGAAGATGCCTAGCGGGCTGACTTTCTGCCTCCCCGAGGCTGGCTAAAGGAGAACTCCTTGCTGAGCGTTCCCAGGGGAAGAGATGTTCCCTTCTGGTGCCTTACACAAGACGGCCACTTTGTCAGCAGGAACCTGTGCCTCTAACTACTTATATGGTTGCTACTGCTTAAAGTTCTCTTTAAAGTGATTTGAGCCCACACAGGATGAAGAGAAACAGGAGCAGGCAAAGAAAATCTCTACCATAACCCCAGAGAGGGAGAACAAGGTGAGCTCAGAGAACAGGTGGCTGAAGGAGACACCTACATCACAAATTGCATAACAAAAATAACACAAAACCAGATGTTTTGTAGTAAGAAATCTAATTTTAAAAATAATTGATTATTCAGTAGCTGAGTGCAAGAAGGATATTGTTGTTAAAATTAAAGAGTATTGGCCTGGAAGAGCAAATGGAAGATAGGTTTTAAAATAAAGAGCAAAGAACAGAAAGTAATCTTTTTATTATTATTTATTTATATTTCAATTACAGTTGACTTTCAACATTATATTAGTTTCATGTGTACAACATAGTGGTTAGACATTACATGTAACTTACAAAGTAATCCCCCTGATATTTCCAGTACCCATCTGGCATACATTGTTATTACAATATTTCTTACTATATTCCCTAGGCTGTCCTTTACATACCTGTAACTATTCTGTAATTTCCAATTTGTACTTCTTAACCCCATTCACCTTTTTTACCCAGTACCCCACCCCATTCCCATCTGGCAACCATCACTTTGTTCTCTGCATCTAAGAATCTGTTTCTGTTTTGTTTGTTCATTTATTTATTTTGTTTTTCTAGATCCCACATAGAGTGAGATCATATGGTATTTGTCTTTCTCTGTTTGACTTGTTTCAGTTAGCATAATACCCTCTAGGTCTATCCATGTTGCCCCAAATAGTAAGATTTCATTCTTTTTTATGGACTAGGGACAGAAAGTAAACCTAATAAAAGAGATGTGGTTAATAAATTAGTAATGAAAATGTAATTGATCATTAATGTAGAGAAAATAATGCCTTATTAGGCCCGTGTTGATGGGTTTGGGTAAGTGGTAGGTTGCTCAGCAGACTTCCTGAGAACTCTGAAGATATTGTAATCCTGGATATAGCTCAGATTGTCACGGAGCAAGAATGTGCCCATCACTCTGTACTAGAAAAGGCAGGAGACAGGAATGCAAAGGTATTAGTCCTTCATCATGTTTGAGCTTGCTGTTCTTTTTCTTGGCATGGCAAACTTCACCCACTGACAGACAAGAGCAAAATGCTTTGGCTTGCTGCCACGAAGAGTGAAACATTGGCTAGGTATTAAAGAATCTCTTTAAACAGTCAGAATAGTTGAAAAACTAGAATGTATCATCTCAGGTGCTGGTTGAGATATCCCTTTCACTGTTCAAAGGGGGAATTGAATATGGCATTAAGTGTAGTCGTTGGCCTCAGAATGCCAGCTGACAGAGTCATGGGTTCTCTTGCTTGGAAAATAAATTCCTGCAATGTGACTTTGGTAGACTTCTCAACATTTTATTGGACTCCTGCAAAGTTTATCAGCATGTCCTTAGCCACTTGATTTGGTGATGAATTCTCAAAGAATTTAATCTTTGAAATGGTTGCTGTAATAGATGGGTCTCTGAGAGGTACTGAGTGTTATCTATGTGTGGGAAGAAGGGTGCACGTGAATATAGCAGAGGAGAATACTAGCTGTCCACCAAAATTATTGGCAATAGCTCCCAGCATCCCTTGCAGTTAGGCATGAATGAAAATCTTCCATGCAATAGGAACAGAACAAATGTGTGTCATATGTAAGCCATAAAATTTTTGTATTTGTGCCCCTTCAAGCCCTTGCCCTTGAAAATGACTCTGGAGTCTTAAGGGAAGGCAGAAGTCTAAGACAGACGTAACCTGGGTATCTGAATCTTCATGTGGGAGAGTTGGCTATTCACCAGAACCACCTATATTGCTCACTATGTCTGCAAGAATAAACTTTCATTACATCAAGTCATTGAAATATTAGTGCTTATGTGTTACAGCAGCTGGCAATACCCTAACTAAGATAGGGACCACGGAACTGGCCACTGTTTATGCTCCAAGGAATTTTGCTTTGAAATATTTGAAAGTATTTTCCAAAGTATGTATCAATTTGTATTGTCTAAAGCATGCTGTGTCTCTCCCCCCCCCCCCCCCCCCCGCCCCATTCCCCAGTGTATCTTTGCATTCCCACACTCCTGTTCCCTCCCAAGACTTCACTGAACCAAATAATTAGCTGAAAAGGAACCTTGGGCATACTTCATCTAACCAGTGGTGTTTGGATACCTGCCACATGCTGGGATCTGTGCTAAGCTGTGGGATACAGATGCAGTCTGTTCTTTGTTTGCTTCTCATTGGATTCTAACTTAGGTAAGTAACACTGTTGAACAACTTCAACAGTAGAGACTCTGTCCCTTCAGTAGTCATCCATTTGATTTTAAAATTAACTATGATAATTAGAAATACCTTCCCAATATTGAATATTAATCTGTCTGTAGATTAATACCAGATCTAGCTCTAACAGCCACCTTAAAGTTGAAGACATTAAGATTTCTCTTTTTCAGGCCAAACATACTGCGACCCTCCTCTTCTTCCTAATTGTCTTGACTTTGAGCATCTTCCCCATCTCTTACAGGAGTATGTAGGCATGTCCCTGCCTATTGTTTTAGTTTAATCACTCTCTTCAGTGCACTAGTGCCCAGGATGCCAGGTCTGGGGTCATGTTTAACATTTTAAATGTAAGAGCCATGGGAGCCTTTTTTAATGAGACAATGATGACCATAAATCAATAGGTGACTGGTAACAGTCAAGAAAGTTCTTTTCCAAGTCGTTAGTCTCTCATACTGTGTTAAACTCAGTGGACAATCTTGTTAATATACTCAAAGTTTGAGGTGGAATTGGGCAGAAGTTCTGTGTGTGATCTAGTTACAGTTAAAAAATCAGATTTTTCATCTTTGCTTGACTGTACAAAATGCTGATCAGACCTAGCATGTTGCCCATTCTCTTCCTTCAACAACAGGAGCAATGCTGAGATTGTGGGATAATTTCCACAACAGCATGGTTTAGACATGAACCAAATAGCACACCTGCAAGTGCACTAGCACCCAGTTGTGCACATGTTTACTCACAGAAGTGCTCACTTTCCTGTGAACAAGACTGCCCTATGGCTTTGGAAGACCTTGCCCTTCCAGAACGTTGTCTCAAGCCACTTTCCAGGAGCAGTTAATGTCTATGTTTACAGCCACTGCTGCTGTCCACACCCGCTGGGTGTCTGTGAGGTTCCATGAGGCTAAGAGGGTTCATTATGAGAAACTTTAGACTAGGGTGGCTGCTGGAGGGAAAGCACGTGATAAGCATGGAGATGGGGCACTTGTGGTGGCTGTTGATTTAACATGTTCCTTGTTAGCACAGCTCCTTTTCATTCACTATTATTTGTTCTTCTCTCTAATACTATTGTCAGCAGGGTTGCAGCCAGAGGTCCTTTCTATGAACTGCCTCTGATTAGCGTTGGCTCAGATGTGCTTTGTCTGTTGTGATTACAACTACACATGATCAATGATGGAAGACCAATGGCTTAGACATGGATGACCAGGAAAAACAATTACAAAACAGAGTTACTAATGTTGGTTCATTTCCTTTGTGTGGGTCTATGATCACACAGGTGTCTCTACCTTTTTCTGAATGTCCTATGATACATATCATAGAAGTGCAATGATTGCTTCTATTTTGCTGGGACTTTCCACTTAGCCATTACACTCAGTCCAAAAATCAGTCAGCTCAGCTGTGACCAATCCAAGACTCCACGCTGCCTTCCAAAGAAGTCACTTTACATACAAAGAGATATATAGAGTACAATGTCATTGCCAGTTCAACTGCAAGGGGAAACTAGGATGGACTGTTTTTGTTTTGTTTCTCATAGTAACTCATATTTGTATATGCACATCACAATTTGCAAAACAATTTAACACAGATTATTTCATTTGCTTCTCTAAAAAACTCTATGAAGAGTAATTAAGAATTTGTTAATAATGATTTTTTTCTATGAAAGCAGGAAAATTACAATTATTTAAGTAATTTGATAATTAATCTTGCTTTTCCAATGCACATACAGCATATTTGTATCTGAAAAAGAAAAGTACATAGAAAAATATATATAGAGAGAAAGAATGAAGATGAAATGGTAAGAATGTAAGCAATTCATGAATCTGGCTAATGACATTTGGAATTCTTTGTACTATTCTTCTGACTTTTCTGTAAGTTTGAAATCTTACCAGAATAAAAAGTTACTGTAATGGCATAAACAGATTAAAGGCATGTAAGTAATTCTGGGTAATGTTTAAAGGGTAATTCCAATAAATTTGTTTGGAATTTCCCTAGGAATCCCAACAACGCCTAGATTACAGGCTTTGCTTAAAATCATAGATTTAAAACGTAATAGCGAAAACTACAGGCCGAGGGAGAAGCTATTGTACAGTGGAAGCATGCATGGCATGACTGCATATTCAGTTCATAACTTTTACTGAAATATGCAAACTGAGCAAATTCTCTGAATTTCTTTGGGTGCAGGTGTGCAATTACAGGTGACTGCTTTTTTTCTGAACATAGTATATTCCATACGTTAGAAAAGGTTATACTGGTAATTACCTTGTTAGATAGCCATTGTATTTTTACATACATAAAATGTATCTGCTTTAAATGTATAATTCAACTACTTTTACTAAATTTATAAAGTTGTTCAACCATCACCACAATCAGTTTTAAAATGTTTCCATCACCCCAAAGGGATTCCTTGGGCCCGTTTACAGTAAATCCCTCTTCCTACTCCTAGACCCAGGCAAATACACTCTCTGTCTTTATAGATTTGCCTGCTCTGGTCATTTTATGTGTGGGATCATACAATATGTGGTTTTGTCCTCTCTGGCTTCTTTCACTTAGCAGAATATTTTTGAGGTCTGTCACCCCTATCTTTTCTGGGAATTTTCCTTGGCATAAGAAGTTACTCAGAGAATAAGCAAATACCTTATATTTACTCCTAGGAATGAAGAAGGCAAGCCACTAATACACACTAACACGTTTCTCACAGCTGAGTGGCATTGACAAGAACTCAGCCTGAGAATTTTTTCTTGTTCAGAGGCATGCTCTTCTGGAAAAAAAGAAAAGGTTGGTTGACTGTCTTGACTGTCTACAGTATTTGCCAGAATCTGAGCGATTGTCTTTGCTCCAATTTCTTAGTGACACAGCATAGACCTTAAGAGATACAATGACGGAGACTCAGGTTCTGTATAGAGGATGCAAAACTGTCAGAGAAGCTCATGTTTCTGGGGAATCAGATTTCTTAGACTTAAAAAGAATTATGAGCTCTTGTTCGAATGTCAAAGTTTGTGGGCATAAGCAAATTAGCATTTTCATTATTACAAGCAGTAGAATGTAATAATGTTTCTGCAGAAAAACAAAAAAACAAAAAACGCAGTATCTGGGATCTGACCCAGGTATCTAAAGGCTTCTAAATACTTTTATTCCAGGACAAGTTTAGCATTCTCCAAAAAAAATCTATGTTTTGTAATAATACGGGACCAGATGTGAGCTGTAAGAAAATGGCAGGGTTTTCCAGTCAAGATGGAGACATAAGTAAATGTGGTACTCATATGCCCCTACAACCACATCAAAATTACAACTAACCCACAGAACAACCTTTATTCCAAACCACCTGAAATCTAGCTGAACAGAAAGAAGTCTTACAACTAAAGATATAAAGAAGAAGCCACAGTGGGACTGGTGGGAGGGGCAGAAACAAGGAATGAGCTGGTCCCATACCCATGTGTAGCAGATTGAGAGGGATATCTCAGCTGTGGAGGGCCACTCTGTGGAGCGAAGGGTCCCAGCCCCACACTAGGTCCTCTCCCCCCCCCCCCCCCCCGGTTCCAGTGCCAGGAAGAGAAGGCTCTATAATTTCTGGCTATAAAAACCAGAGGGGATTGTGGCTGAGTGAGAAAGAAGGGAGCTGGAATCCCAGAATTTTCTCCTAAAGGGCCCAAGCATAGACTTACTTGGACTGACTTGCTCTAACTTCCAACACTGGGATAGCAGCTTGACAGGCACCAGGAACGTCGGGGGAGGAACTAAATTATCTGGCATCAGCATGAAGCTGGAGGGGCAGCTTTCTGCTAGACAGAAGTGCTGGCAGAGGCCACTGTTGCTTTTATGAGCCCTCCCCCAATAGAGCTGGTAGGAAGATACCATATCTGAGCCTCCATAACCCTGTTTGCCCTGCCCTGGAGATTCCCTGAGCCCCCACCCCACTGCACTTGCGGGCCCACCCAAGCTGTTTACAGTGGCTTTTCCATACTAACAACCTGTCTTGGCTCATGCTTTAGATTTACCTAAATTCTCTCAAACAAGGTCTACAAAAGAAAGATCCTGGGCAGGCTATTCTGTTGCCTGAATAATCCAGGTTTTTAGATATTTAAATAAAGAAAGAGGAGGAAGAAGAAAAGATTATCAAATCTTATTTTGTTTATTTGTTTTCCTTAGGCACCCTAATTCAGGATAGAAAAGTTTTTAAAAAAAGTTTCTATTGGATTTTCTCCCATGATCAAGGCATTGTATAAATTTCAGGGATAGAAATATACTAGTTAGCATCTCACAAGATTAGATTTCTGGGCTAAAGTTCAAAAGTTATAATAAATCAATATCTGAAGTTACAAGTCAATGAGAACAGCAAAGGCATGTTCAGCCAAACTTCAAACCCAACCACTGGGACGTGATCATCTCCATTGGTTCCACTCGGGATAAAATCCACATGGTGAGAGGCGAGGAGCATACGTGGCACCGATGGTGGTCTTCTGCTCCACCTTAGTGACTGGTGCCCCAAGAGGGTGAAAAGACACCACAATGGATTATTCTGTCATCACTATGGAAACTGGACTCCCTTCCCCAAAGAAACAGTCCAGTAAAGCAACACAAACACGAACAAAGCTGGAGTTAATTGCTGTAGGGGAATGAGTGATATAAGGGACATTGGGGGTGGGCAAACAATCCCAGTCCCTGAAGGCATCTTAAGGAAGGAGAAATAATGTTGTAAAAGGTCTAAAATTGAGATGAAGTTTGAGGTGTTAGAACATCTGGCATTGAATTTAAAATCTCCCATAGAAATGGAGTGTCTGGACATGGTTTCGGGCTCCATTCCCTTCTGAGATTCACCATCCAACTTGGAACGAGGCCCTAAAGGAGTGGGGAGTAGCTCCTGGTCCCAATTTTGCAGCGGGGCTTAGATGCTTCCTTCCGTCTGAAGTTTTATGGTTTTTAATTTGAGTGTCCCTGCCTTACTTCCCCTCGTCCCTATTTACATTTAATTGCTAGCCATTCCTCTATTTGAACATTGTAGAGGATTATATAGAGGGATGTGCCATCATTATCATCACCAGCAGCATTAAAGTCATCATAATCATTGTCATTATCACCACAGGGTGACAAGAAAGAGCATGTGAGCAGCAGTCACTGCAGAAGTACTTCAGCTTTTGGAAGGGTAAACTTGCAAGCACCCTGAGTCTACCGATGACATCTAAGAACAGATGTTTCCACATGAGCTCCCACGTGCACATTTCCCCCTCACCTGTTCTCTTGGGGAAACACCCAGACAGTCAAATTATCCACACAAACACAGCACTTCAAACAGGACCCAGCTTTTCCATGGGAATGCAGCTGTTACGGCGAACTCAAACAGCACCAGCCATCCTGGAGAGTCAGAGATGACATAATTTCCTCAAATTTCTCTGGGGTTGATAAAACTGCAACTCATTCTGAACTGGAGGAATGATAGCATTTATTACAAATCAGCATGTGCACGAAGAGAGAGGAATCATGACGTTTTGCTTTGGAAAACAACATAGTTTTCTTCAGCATGACAGAACAACCTGGCTTGCAAGGAGTAGAAGTGTTCTGCCTTCTCCATTAAGTACAGAGTGAAGAAATGTTGAATACCATTTTAGGAGCAGTTTGTTTAAGAAACAATCTTATCTTCAACAATCTCCTCTTTTATGTGATGAGTATTATGCAGGGGATAATGATAATAATAGTTACCATTTATTGGGTATTTGCTATGATACAGGTCTTTCTTTCATGTATCAACTTCAATGACTTGACAGTGGCTGCCTGAAGTCTGGTGTTGAGATGGAGTCTGAGACCAGGTCTGGGTTTAGTAAGAGAAAGTGTCGAGACTGATTAATGATGTAAATGGTGTCTTCTTTGGACACAGGGAGGAAGATTGATGGTATAGGTGATGTCCCATGCTTTCTTATCTATAATAATCTATAATAATAAGGGTATAATATGCTAATTAAACCAGATAGCCAAATGACCTTCCGGACGTCCTTCTGGATGACCTTCCAGATGAAGCTGGGGCTCCAAGGGCCAAGCCCCTTGCATGAATATCATGCATCGAGCCTCTAGTTACCAATAAAAAGAGAATGTGACAAAGCACATTGGGGAGGTACAGAGTGAGGGGATGTTCAGAGCAGAGATTTAGGGAAAGCATTAATGTGGATGTAGAATTTGACCTTAGTTTTGAAAGAGGTACAGACTTTGTTGGCTGGAGTTGAGAGAATGGCATTTTAAGTAGAGGGAATAATTTGAACAAGACATTGAGGCAAGAAGATGTATGGTGGTTAATGGACAGCCATTAGTTGGGCTTATCTGGTACTTACAAGGGATAGCAGGAACTTAGTTGGGCATTAGTTTGGAAGAATGGTAGAGAGGGCTTCGATAATGACTGAAAATGGTTAGAAATTGAGAACTTCTTAAGTTATTTTGTTGGATGGCCAGATATGTTTCTTAGGAGGATTATTCTGAGGCGAGGGCGGGGGGGGGGAGGGGGAGAAGGGGGAACACATAGAATGGATCCAAGAGAGAAGAAAGAGAGAAGAATTCGAGAACACCAGTGCTAATGCAATTAGCATTGTGAGACCCACAGTGTCTGACGAGGGGGTTGGAAACAACTGTGAGTGACATCTGGAGGATGATAACTGACTGGGCACATGGGTGAGGGCAGAGAGGCATGCCTGCCATACATCTCTGTGAAGTTTATTTAACATAAACAAAAAAAGCAGGAGGTTTTATGATGATGAGCTTTGGTTTGTTCATCTTGATTTTAAAGTGTGGAAGGAAACTTTCTAGAATGCTCTAGAAGGATGATACTAAGTGAAAATGTGTAGGACCATGCTTAAAGTTTTTGTGCGGCTATAGTTTCCTAAGGTCATCTAAAAGCTCTTTAGGATGAAATTCTGCGACTTCTGGCCTGATGATTTTGTACACCTGCTTTTTCCTTTCCTTTGTCCAGTTTCCACTGGCACTTTATATATTTGTCATATAGTTCAGGTTCATGAAACATTGATAATGGTAGCACTTGAAACATCCCAATAAGGAGTTATTAGCACCTTTATTTTGTGGGAGAGAGGTGTTATTAGTAAAGCTATTTTATTTTGAAAACTATACTGTTTTTTCTATGACTAATGTTATTTGGTAAGAACATCGGCAAATAAACTCCTCACCATTCTTCTTATTTCAAGTGCATGAGTCCCTTTTCCCCTGGGAGAAATCTTTGTGCAGGATAATTTTTAGGAGTGTATACACCTTCCCCTCACATTTCAGGATGGGAAAGGTACTAGAACCACGAGCTGAATGTTCAACAGCAATTTTTGTGCTTAGGACATGGGATGGAAAGAAATAGAAATTAAACCTCTCTTCTTTCCACAAGCCACATACCGATTGGCTCCAAGTGAGGGGTTTCACACAGGCTGGTTTCTGTGCTATGGATTTACCCAGGTTCCAAGCAGCCCAGAGATATTTTCGTCTCAGTGTGGGTAGCCCAAGCCGTCCCGAGCAGCGGCATGCCAGTTGTGGCTGCTTTATTTGATGAGGACCACAGCTCACTGGCCGATAGGCTCTGTTTTGATTTCCCAAACCTCCTGGAGGTGAAGAAGGTTTGCTGACTGTGGTCAGGCAGGTCCCAATTATAAATGAGTCCTTAACCAAGTGTTGAAACACTGAACTTTGAAATTAAAATGCAAAACACACACAAACTGCCAAACCTAGAAATTTTTTTTTTCAGGAAATGTCCTTGAAAGCTTGGTTTCTCACTTCCATTATCTTCCCGCTAAATCCACTTTGACTTCTTTTACTCTTCTATAAACAAAATGATCTCTTCTGATCCCTTTGATTGGTACTGCCTCCCAAGAAAAATGGATATGATTTTCCTATTAGTAAAATATATTTCAGTTACTTGCTTTTCTTCCCATGTATCTCAAAATCTATCCTCAGGCTTCTGTGACAATCAACTCTGTGCTTTCAGGAAAAGAGGAAAAGACAACCCTAGAGAAGGCAATTTTCCTCTTAATCTAGTAAAATCTGGCTCTGTGTAATATAAGGCTCTGTTATTGGGTGCATTCAGTTTAGAACACTTTCTTGGTGAAATAAATCGGTTATCATTATGTGGTAACCCTCTTTATTCATAATACTGCTTTTGTTTAAAGTGTATGTTGTTTGATAGTAACATATTTATAACAACTTTCTTTTAGTTGGTAGTATTTGCCTGTTATATTTTTCTCCATTTTTATTTTTCAATCTCATGTCTTTCTTTATTGCTTCCCATTCAGCTGAATTTGAGGGGCTCACTCCAATTCAGCTGAATGGGAGTCTTAACTCCTTTTAGTCTTCAGGGCAGGAGACTAAAAGGAGTTAAGATTGAGAGAGAGCGGGGACTGAGACAAGTGGAAGGAAGGACAAAAGAGACTGGACTAACCCCAACCCCCCCCCCCCACTCATATAATACTAATTATGCAAACGAATCTATACATTTGGATATATGTATAAAAATATTTCAAGAAGAAAGAGGAAGGAAAACTTTTATTCACACAAAGTCCCCATAGACAAAGTCAAATAACTGTCATTAAACTGGAGAACAGTTTTAATATGTGTAATAGAAAAGAATTACTATCAGAACATATGAAGACTGCCTCCAACTTAATAAGAAAATAACAAATCCTACATGAATGATGAATTTTAATGATGCTTAAAACGTATTAGGCTTTTAAAAAGTAATCTCTGAAACTCTAAGCTACCATGGACTATAGTCTAACCGTTCACTTTACAAAAGAAGAAACTGAGAACTAGAGGGGTTATCTCATCCAAGTTCACTCAGTGACCTTGGCAGTGACTCTTACGTTCATCAGGTAGTAGCTCCAAATCGATGATAAACAGCCAGTGTCGCCTGTCCAGGACTTAGGCACTCCTCGGCTGCTGCTCATTGGAGGGCCTGACCTACAGCTGCCTCCTTATCTCATCCTGATTCTGGAGAACATCAATTCTGAGCCCGGCAGTTAGGCTTAGACACCCCTCCCCGCCCCCAAGCGAAAATTGCCTATTTAGGGAGAACCTCAGAGGTTAGGTTACTTACTGTTTACTTTTCTCAGGCTGTCACCATCTTAAACTATTTAAATTCTACTTTCAAATGAGATTTTAAAGCAATTATCCCTATAAATTAAAATAAAATTAAGCTGCCAAAGTACCAGTGTAGAGATTCTAAGGTTCCACATCTGTAAAATGTGGAAATTTAGAATAAAAACTATTCTAGTTGAATGCTATTAATAAAGATCTGTAACAAACTTGAGTTAGGAACTCTGTTCCCACAATTTGAAGTATCCACATACAATAAAGATGAAACAAATATAGAGCATTGATTTTTTTTTACATTTTTTAAAATTTTCTGGGTTGACATGGGATTATATTATTATTTTAGTTTGTCTAAAATGCACGATACCTTTTTGTAACTGAAATAGGATCTTCTCTTCCCTTCCCCCATTTCCTTTGTTCTCCTCCTCCTTACACACACACACACACACACACACACACACACACACACACACAGCATCATCTTCAAAAAACAAAATAAAAACAGGACCTGAAAACTCAAAACACATTGTCATCTTCCCACTGAAACTGTGCCTTGCAGTGCAGGATAGTCTTACATTTTCCCCACCTTGCCTCCCCACCCTTTCTCAGCATTGTCCAGGGAGTTTACTGAAGGCTGGAGACCCAGGCCCAGAGGCCCATTTATAACAGTCTCACTCCTTGAGAGTCTCAGCTGGGGCCACATCTGGAACCCATTTCCTGCCAGGGTGGACGGTGGATGCCGAGCAGCGGCCAGCGCTCGGCGTGGTCTCTCCTGTGTGGCCGTTAGCTGCCCCTCACGGCCAGCGCTGGAGAGCGTGGCTGCTAGGGAAAGTGTTTATGTGTTTATGTGACCACAGGTATGTGCCCTGGGTGACAGCTCTCCTATCCCATATTGTATCTCCTGGCAGGCAAGTGGAAGGGGAAATGGAGCTAGGGGGAGTACCCCTGAGGCTGCCATGTCACTGTCAGGAGCGTGAGTGCCCCTGAGTGTGGGACGTGGGCTTTCCATGATCGTGGCTTTTTTTCTTTTTCTTTCTGAATCTGTGCTAGATGAGGCTTTTGGGGAGTAACACTTCCCCCGATATTAATTTTACTTATGGTTTCGTCTAATATTGTTGGTGGGAGAAATGGCCTCTCTCACAGGCGACAAAGTACCAATTCCCTGCATGGCAAGTGGAGTGGTCAGGTCAAGATGGTCTCCTCTCTGCCTGCCTGAGGACTCTGAGCCTTGAGGTAGTCTGAGCTTTGGGAGAAATCTTCCCACAGGTCCGGTGACGTCTTGCTTGGTGAGGCCCAATCATGGCAGGAATGTCCTTCCCCCTTCCTGAATGTTCCAGGAGGAAAAGGGCTGTGCAAAACCAGTTGGCTGGTGGGTTAGATGGTTACAGGGTAACTAGTGCTATGCTAGGCATTGTGAGGAGTAGTCAAGTGATATATGTCCTGGGGTTTGTGTTTTGTTGTTGCTTGCTGGCTTTTGCTTTTTATGTTGAGAAGCTTCAAGCTCAGCAGGAAGATAAGATTGAAGAATGACAAGACTTTTTCATGACCTCCATTTTCAAGGTTCTAGCAATCCTTGGTCGTATGGTCACCTCCAACTCAGGATCCCTTAGTTATACATTTGCCATTTGATGTCTGTGGACATCTCCCTCTTGCCCCATCGGTGCCTTGCAGTGAAATGTTCCACATGGAATCCAGCACCCTCCTCCTTGCATTTACACTTTTCATTTAGCCCAAGTTAAATACCTCAGAGGCATTTTTGACAGGTCCATCCATTTAAATCTAAAATATGATACACAGTTCCATCCCTTTGATTTATTTTGCTTTCAAAATATCTCCTGCATACATTCCCTCTACTCCATCTTCAAGGCTTCGCGTTAGGTCATAGTATGTCTTCTTCAGACCACCAGAGAAGCCTGGCAGTACTCAGCACTCTCAGGATAAATGCTCCCATTTCACAAGAAATACTTTGTAACACCCCCTTTATTACCCTGAAATGAAATGAATAAATAATATAATCTACCTGAACACACATTTAAAAAAATACTCATAGAACCCAAACTTTGTTGTAAAAGAAAAATAGAATTAAAGAAGTTTATAATCACATAATACATGCTTCAGTAGCTGAAGGCTTGACAGACACACACTGGAAACCAGAACTAAGTGGATACCTGCAAAAAGAATCACCATGAACGTGACAGCTTCCAGTGCAGCCCACCATAGGCATGTTCTGTGGATGAGAGTGATATTGCCATTGGTGATGTAGTTTTTCAATAAGGGGAAGAGTCATGGTAATGTTCTGAACCAAACAAAGTATGATCTCCCCCATAGGTACACAGGTTGCATTCCTGGAAAATTCAGTGTATATTAAAATCATGTCAAAAATCATTTTGTTTTTTATAAAGTAAATGGTGCAGGACACAGACAATTCTCTGTGGGAGATGATCCCCAGCATCACAGATGTCTGGCACCCCCAGTCTCCATCCACTGACTGCCAGAAGTGCTCACAGTCATCGCAACAGCCAACAGAACCCTCCACAAATTTCCAACACGTGCCTTGGCAGCTGATACCATTTTCACTGGGAATCACTACAAAACCTCAGTTTATTTATATCAATTCCCACTTACACAGGCAATACACTTGTCCTTGTAAAAAGTGAATATATTACCACTGAAATTAAATCCCCTTTGACTTCTACTCCCATTCTGGTCTATCTTTCTCTCAACCCCAGAGGTAACCATGGTCAATTGCTTAGTATGTATCATTTCAGTGCCTTTATGATATGTTAACTTGCAATTTATACATGACACATGTTATGAGTTGGGATTGTGTCACCTCAGAATTCACATGTTTAAGGCCCCAGTACCTCAGGATATAATCTTATTTGGGGACAGGGTAGTTTGAGATGTAAATAATTAGGTTAAAATGAGGTTATGCTGGAGTAGGGTGAGCATCTAAGCCAATATGACTGTGTTGTCATATACAGAAGAAATTTGGAGAAAGATATACACACAGGGTGATGATCATGTGAAGATGAAGGCAGAGATAGGGGTGATGCTTTGCAAGGCAAAGCACGTGAAAGATGGCCAGTGAACCATCAGGAGCTGGGGGAGGGGCCTGGGACAGATTCTCCCTCCCAGCCTCACAAGGAACCAGCCCTGCGGACACCCTAATCTCAGACTGCCAGCCTCCAGAACTGCGAGAGAATACATTTCTGTTGTTTAAGTCACTCAGTTTGTGATACTTCCTTATGGCAGCCCAAGCATGTTAATATTCTTCTGTGTTTAGGCATTTTAGGTAACAAACAGACAAGAAAGTATCAGAATTAAGATGGGCTGAGGAAGAGTGAGATCTGCAGGCTGCTGCTGGGTGGGTGAACCCCAAGGACAAGTGCACTGCAGAGTACAGACTCTCGCATTCACGCTGTCTCTCCAGGAGCCCCACCTCCAGTGAAAGGACTCATCTATTAAATCAGCTCTGTAATCAAATTGGTTCTATAAAAAAAAAAAAGTTGTAATTAGCTTTAAGACTTTTTTTCAGGTAGGAGGTTGGTTTGAAAAATGAAAAATAATAGCCAGTTTGGCTCAGTGGACAGAGCATTGGCCTGCAGATGAAGGGCCCGGGGTTTGATTCTGGTCAAGGGCATGTACCTCAATTGCAGGCTCCTTCAGGGCCCGGACCCTGGTTGGGGCTTGTGCAGGAGGCAGCCAATCGATGTGTTTCTTTCACATTGAAGTTTCTCTCTGTCTTTCCCTCTCTCTTCTACTCTCTCTAAAAATCAGTGGAAAAAATATCCTTGGGTGAGATTAAAAAGAAAAAAAAAAGGAAAAAGAATGAATAAATAATAATAAAAATAACTTAAAACTTATCCTGGAGCACGACAGACTTAACTGGCTGCAGTTTATAGCCTGTGTGACTGGGAGAAATATGCTCTCCATCTCATTCTAGATCCTTCTGGACACCTTGCATATGCACCCATGATGAAATGGGTTCCAAAATACAGCTTGAAATGTAGTACATGATATACTACCGATGTAAATGAAACGAATAGCTCAAAGTCATGGGCACTGAAAGAAAAAGCAGGCCTTTTAATACCCAGTTTTATAAAGCAACTCATTTGAAAGTACTTTGCAAACTGGAAAGGCAATTAAAGGGTCCTTTTATTCCACTGTGTCACATGTCCCAATCTTTAAGGTTTAATGAGCATTGCTCATTGCATCAAGGATTTAGCCAAAGACATTTGGCTTGAGCAAAAAATTAAGGAAAGCACTGCTAAAATGATTATATTCCACTCAGTACCTTCAAGACTTCCAGTGATGACAGATTATTGGGAAAGTCGGGCTTGTGGAGTCTGAGTCTTTTAAGTATTTCACCTTGAGATGTCTACACTACAGGAATGTGTCTGTGTGCTTTTAAAAATTTATACTCTAAAAAGAAATTTCTGAAAAAACATGTCAATTTTCTACAAATTAAAAGAGTTTCACCTAGTAGATGCCAATATTATATTGCTCTTCATTCAAAACAAAATATACTAGTGCATAAACAACACAGAGATATATTTTATCATAGAGTTGTACAAATTATCCTACATGCCTGATATAAGTAGAGATGTAAACTTATTTATAGTTTTATCAATGTACACAAAATCGACAATTTGTACATCAAAATATGAGCACTCCTTTTTGTGTAAGTTTTTTTTTTTTTAATGCTTTCTTGGTGTCTTTTAACAACGCAGATAATATGACCAAAATACTTACTGCTTCTCTTATGCCTCTTTGTCCCACCTGCCTGCCATTTATGGCATTGTTTGGGATAAGTAAAGCAATTTTGCCCATTCAGCAAGCTAAGTACAGTCAGTCTACAGCAGCATTAACTGTTTTGTCCAGCTTACCTGTGTGGAAGGAATGATCAGTTAGTTGTCACTGTGTGAAACCCCTGAGGGGTTAAAAGGAGCCAGCCTACAAACGAGCCCCACCACACTGTGACAGTTTCCTCTGTGCCGTGTCTTCAGTGAAAGCACTTGGATGCCGCCCTTCAGGATCACGATGAGCTCTGACTGAAGCCCCGGGGCTTTTTTGAACAATGTGCTCAAGGACTCACCGTGAGCTCACCACCTTGTCTCCTTGGCCCAAACACCCTCAGACATCTTTAGCTCCGCCTCGCTTTCTCTGGTCCCTCTGCCCCGCCAGGCTCTGCCACCTTCTCTGTTTCACCTTTTGTTAACCTTTGTGCCTTGAGCAACTTTGTCACCTCTGCCTCAGGGAAACCATCTGGGCCTTTTGCTCACTAGAGGGGCTCCCATGTCCCCATACCTTCTCATGGCACCAGTATCGCTTGTTTGCACTTCACAGATGTAACGTCACCTCGATTTGATGAGCACGTGGCTAATGTCTGTCTTTACTCATGATGTACAAGCTCCATAAACACAGGGACTTTGTTTTATTTTGTTCGCCTGATATCCAATGGAATGCTGGCCCATAGTAGGCAATTATTAAATACACTTAATAAATATTGGGGA
The DNA here is from genome assembly GCA_026230045.1 of Corynorhinus townsendii. NCBI lineage: Eukaryota > Metazoa > Chordata > Mammalia > Chiroptera > Vespertilionidae > Corynorhinus > Corynorhinus townsendii. Next base: position 146,200,121 of record JAPDVU010000005.1, on the reverse strand, counting down.
ATACATGGATGAAGGGCAGTGCTATGAAGTAAGCATTTTTAGTTTGAAAGCACTGTGTTAAGGGATTTATTCCTATGAAAAAACCCAGAAATTTTGCCAGATACCCACTTTTCCAGCCACTCTTGACTCCTCATCACAGCTGGAAGGTTAGTAGGTCTTTCAGCCACATGCCTGCCTCACTGTCTCCCAATAGCCCCTCAAAATAGCTCAGGCTTTTCCTGCTGTCAAGAACATCCTCTCATTTCTCCTTTGCCCATCCAATTGCTACCCACCCCTTTCTTGGACTTGAACTAGCTCACCAGCCCAGTTGCCAGTGCCATGAAGGTTGGAGGCTTTTAGGGAGGGAAGACAGAAGGGAGCTGGCATTATTGAGTACCAAGGAATGGTACATTTGTCATCTCAATAAATCCTCATACCCATCCTGCAAGAGGTGTTATCCCCTCCTTTGATTTGGAGAAAGCTGAGGTTCAGCAAGGCAAAGTAATTTGGTCAAGGTCACGTGCTACAAACAGCTAGTTTCAGATTCAAGTCCACATCTGGGCAGTACTTCCTGCTGCCTCCCTTGCCTATGGGAGGCCTGCAGCTATTCTCTAATGGTGATGTAAGTAAACAAGTATTTATTTACTCAATGTAGCTTAAGAGACCTTCCCTCCTTTCTCAACCTCCAATAGCTAACCTGAGGCCATTAGCTTCTTTGAAAACATGTGACAGTAATACATGCCTGAACGTGATATTCAGGCAGTTTTCATTTTTAAAAATAAGGTTAAAGGATTTGTGATTATTTTTCTAGAACGATATAATGGAAGAACAGTTAATTTTGTTCCTATTTAAACCTACTAATGAGTTGTTAGGGTTTACTTTAAATGAGCTGGCAGTCACAGTTCAGAGAAGTAATTCCACATAATTTTATTACCAATGTCATTTTCTTAGCCTTTAATGGGCTACGCCTGATTTTTAAAGCATGTCTACTTTAGGGCCTCCATTGGCACCAGCTAGGCCGTCCTTCACAGTGGAATGAAACTGGCCCCATGGAAGCAGGTGGGTTGCAGCTGTGTCTCCCGCTGAGCTCTGGGAGGTGGGAGAGCCAGCCCTCCAGGCTGCCCGTTGGAAACGAGTCATTTCAGGCCTTCTTCTGGAGAAACTAAACTCACACCAGGCTGCACCCGCACCAGACAAGAAGTTACCAAATCCTGCCAGAGTGTCAGACATATTCTGAGATCTTTACCCACCATGGTGGGTGAAGGTTGTTTTTTCCTTTTAAGCTGCCTGAGGTGATGATGACTCATTGCAAGGTTAATGCATTTCACCTTTCACCAAAGCCAAAGCCAAAATATTTTTCCACCTTTATGACTCACCCTTTTCCCAAGCCTGTTAAATTAATAGGAGTTTAACGAAAATATACAGGAAGGCTGAGGCAGTGCCCACCGTCTGCCTGATGAGCACGAATATGTCCCAGCAGTAACCTGGGGCTTCCCATGGCTTCCAGGCTCAGGTTTAACTTGGACTTTGGGACTCTTAAGGGTTCCAATGGCAAATGCACTCTCACTTTTAGAAAGCTGTCTTTTCAGTTTTAAAATTATAGAATTTCTCTAGTTACTGTAAAACAAGGGTCTACTTAATTAAGAAAAAAAGAGAGGATCCATTACGGATCAACTGGGGATCATTTTTGTGGTGGATCAATAAATCCAAATCTTTAGAGGCCCCTTCAATGTCGACTCTAATCTAGCTTGGCTCTGTCTCCCTAAACTTGTCTCTTGCATTTATTCTTTTTCTTACTCAGTTTGTGATTGATGTCTTTCATTAGTTTTAGAAAATTTTCAACCTTAATTTCTTTGAGAAAAAGTTTTCCTCTTTTTTTTCTCCATTCTCCCTATGGGACTCCTATTAGATATATATTGGGCCTTCTCATCATCCTCCCAACTCTCCCTCTCTTTCATATTTTCCATCTCTTTTTGTTCTGCATTTTATGTAATTTCTTTGAATCTATATTACAATTTTGAAATGTCAAACCTGCTGTTTAAATTTCTCACTTAATTTTTAAATGACTTTCAGTAAATTTATCCAGTTGTGCAACCATCACCATAATCCAGTTTTGGGACATTTATTTCTCCCCATGAAAAGGCTCATGACCAGTTACAGTTAATCCCTATTCCTGCCCTCAGTCTTAGAAAATCACGAATCAATTTCTGTCTCTATAGATTGCCTCTTACAGACATCTCATATAAATAGAATCACACAGTATGTGGTCTTTGTGTTTGGTTTCTTTTACTTAGTATAATGTTTTTGAGGTTCACTTATGTTGTAGCATATTTCAATAGTTTGTTCTTGCTCGGTTGGCCTGGTTCAGTGGTTGAGCATCTAATGAACCAGGAGGTCACGGTTCAATTCTCGGTCAGGGCACATGCCCGGGCTCGATCCCCAGTGTGGGGCATGCAAGAGGCAGCTGATCAATAATTCTCTGTCATCATTGATATTTCTATCTCACTCCCCCTCTTCCTTCCTCTCTGAAATCAATAAAAATATTAGAAAAATAGTTTGTTCTTTTTTTATTTCTGAATAATAAGTAGTATTCCATTGCATGGATGTACCACTGTTGTGTATCCACTTATCGGTTATCCTCTGAGTTCAGAACTGTGGGCTGTGGGCTGGCTAGAATGAGCACAGGCTCTGGGAAGAGGTGGGCTCCATCCCAGGCACCTTGTTAACACTCTATGCATCATCTCCCAGTGGAGGTGTAAGGTGTAAGGAGCAGCTTCAAAGACCCAGGAGCCCCAAACATGTGAAGCCTAAACATAGAGGCCCTCAGAGAGAAACATTTTCATTGTGAAAAGCATTGGCAGGCGACAGTAGTCAGATTTTGCTGGCTCCATCCATCTGGGCTGTTTCATAAGGATGCATTTCCAAAAGGCATAAAGAACAAAGCTTAAACTATAAAAGAAATAGGATTGTAGCTACCAGGAGGCATTGATAAACAGGGAGACTTACTAGTTTTCAAAGCTTACAGTCACTATCCCCAGATTTTCAGGGTTCTTAACATTCTACCAGGCAATTAAGAATGCAAACGGAGAAAAACTGCCTCCAGCCGGAACCCTCCACATCTTTCCCATGTCCCCCACACCACACAGCTAAGAACCTGGAGGCATCTGTAAACACTCAGGCTCCTGTAAAAAGCAATAAAACTAAACAGCATTATTGGAAACAAAGAGTAAACAGTATTCAGATTTCTTTAAAGCCCGGGAGCCCTGGGACAGCTCTGACTTTTTTGGTTGGACTGATAGGAGCAGGAATGTCGTTTTTCACCAAGAAGCATTACGTGTAAGATCTCCATTCTGCCATCTCCCATTTTTGCCAGGGAAACAAACCCTCCCTCCCTGTTTCCGTTGCATCCTTCTAGCTGCACCTCTTCCATGCTACAAACCAATATTAGCTCTAACCTCACAAACCAGTGGTTTCCAATGAAGCTTCTTCCCAGATTGGCGTACCTCTGGATATAAAGGGGAACTGAGTATGGAAGAGAACATTACTTGGAATTCATAACACTTCCTTCCTTACTTTGCTAACATTTTTTTTTTTTATTGTTGTTAGAAAGCAATGCCTGACTGCCCAGGGGGTGTTTAGAGGAATTTCTGGCTACATACAAAAACTACAAAATCTGAATTAATTTTAATTCCATAATAGGTCCCTGTGGTTGCTATCTATGTTAAAGGAAGGATTAGAAGAAGGAAAACGTTTCATTCTACTCACCAAACATCATAGTTAATACTATTCCGACAAGAAATCTTTGTTTACCTAGTGTATTAGGTGTGATAAATTTGTCAAACTAGTTCTTCCTACTGGAGGTCCTGATTTAAACCTCCTTTAAATCAACTTTAGTTGGCTCAATATCCTCACCCACAATGATTTTAATTCTGCAGAAATAATTGCTTGGCTTTGCACTCAAGCTTTACCTTTATCTGGGGCTTTAAAAACTGTCGTTAAAGCCATTGGTACTGATATGCCAACTAGGTGAGAAAGCTCACAGAAGAATGAGTGTGGTGATTGAATGGATGCTGTTTAAGGTTTAGGAATTTTTACATCAATCATCTGAAGCTCTTCTTGAGCAACTAGGCTGGTTTGTTGTTTCCTTCTTAAACGCTGCAACTCCTCAAAGTCAAAGGTTGGGGGGAGTGGGAGGGATAGGAACACATTACCTGAACTCAGGATGGGAAGGGATGTGGTTAATCCTTAATCTCTTCTTAGTCCTAATAGTCACTTCTTATTCTTTTTTAAAAAATATATTTTTATTGATTTCAGAAAGAAAGGGAGAGGCAGAGAGAGAGAGATAGAAACATCCATGATGGGAGAGATGCATCGATTGGTTGCCTCCTGCATGCACCTGGATCAGGCCTGCAACCAGGGTATGTGGTACACTTGACTGGCATCAAACCCAGGACCTTTCAGTCCTCAGGCCAATTCTCTCTCCACTGAGCCAAACTGGCCCCGTCTCACTTCTTATTCTTAATCACTTCCTAAGCTTGACATTTAAGCATTGTTTTGTGGACAATTTGTCTTCTTACTTTTCTTAAAGTAAAAAGATTTTATTTTAGTTATGGTTGTTAATATATTCAAACTGTTAAAAATTCTATCTATTACGAGGGTGGGGTAGGGATGAAGGAGGCCTAATGTATGGTGATGAGAGATGATTTGACTCTGGGTGGTGGGCACACAATACAATATACAGATCTTGTATCATAGACATGTACAGTTGACACCTATATGATCCTATTAACCAATGTCACCCAATAATTTTTTTAAAAAAAGGTAAAAATATCTCAGTTTGGGTCACTTTGAGATAAATAGTGTTACCATTTTAGGGTATATCCTCCTAGATTTTTTTCTTATGCAATCCATACATTAATATGTAATATGGTCATAGATTTTAGTTAAAATTGTATCATAATGTATGTTGAATATATGTAGTCTTTTTTCACTCTGTGCTAGCTCATGCATATTTTTTAATATCTGAATACAAATCCTCATCTTATTTTGAAATAGAATTATCTAGATTTTATGAACTTTAACCAGTTTCCTCTTGGCCCATCTGTTCTATTTTTCTGTTACAATCATGACATATACTTTGTGCATATTATTATTTTTTTTTTATCCAGAGACAGTTTATACTTAGTGGAACTTGAATCAATGATTTGTTGCCTTTAATGTTTTTCCTCCTATAAATAAATGTAAGCATCCCCAGTCAATCACTCTGTTGGTTCTACAAAACTTGGCCTGATACTTTAGGGGTCAGCAGGATGGGTGTAGATCTGGGTGCCATTGTCACTACTGTGCCTTACAGCTTATTGAATTCCCCTCCCTCTTCCTCACTGTGATATACATGCTCACCAATGGGCACACACATGTGTGCACACACATATACACACACACACTATGTATAGGCACACACATCGGTGATTGCAAACATTTTAGAAAGATGGAGCTCTCCTCTCCCATAACACTGATCAAATATGTCCCTAAATATGCTGATTTTAACATTTTATCAATACTTCCTCATTTTGGTCTTATCTTTGGAAAGTATAATCAAATACCAATTTCAAATGTGAGAAACAATTTGAGTGTTCTGAAAAAAAACAAATGAAAATATCAGCATCATAAATAAAATGTATCTTAGCTAAACTTTTCAGAAAATAATCTCATCTCAGGAAAAAAATCATCTTTCAAATTTTTCATTTTAGGGATGCATATATTTAGTGCTATTGTTAGCAGGAAATATGGTGCCATAAAATACTATGACATTTGTACAGATTCTCATAGGCCCTGAATCCCTAGCATTTCTCTCATTAATAGAGCAATGCAGTGGTGACTTCCATTTGCTGAGCACTGTGTTCACATGCATTTGCCTTTTGTTATTTGTAATAATTCAGTGAGGGATGCTGGGAAGTCTTCTAATCCTTATTTCATAGGTGAGGACCCTGATCCCAGAGAGGTCAATGACTTACCCAAAGACACCTCCTACCTGAGACTGCTTCCCATTCTTTCCTTATAATGGCGGTGCTTCCTCCTCTTGTCTCATAAATGTACCCCCTTCCTTCATGGTTCTGGCCTCTGCAGCTTAATTTTCAACCACTTGTTGGATATGTCTGCCCAAAGGCTCAGAAAGTCAAGCACAATCTCTTTGTTTCTGCAGATGGAGCCTAGAAAATATCTTCAACTGCTCTTCCTATCTTGGCTCTTATATCCTGTCAGTCATCATATTATATTAATAGCTAGAGGGTGATGGTCAACCTACAGGGCCTCTGTAATAATTTCCTGGTCCATCATGATACTATCTTTCTAAGCCCCATCTCGGTCTTCAGATTTCTCTGTTCCACTTTATCATACACAGTGCTGCTGTCAGATCAATATTCTAAAAGGAATCTTCAATTATGACTTTTTCTGCTTAAGCTTTTCAAAGTCTTTACATCTCCTCTGAATTCTAGTCAAGTGGGTTTCCTCACCATTCCCTGTCTCCATCTATAGATGCTATTGATGGGCTGGTGCGTTCCATCCCAATGCCATTCTGCCTTTATTTCCATTGGGGGGAGTCCTAATCATCTTTAATGCCCGGGCTACTAGGTGTACTGGTTAATAATGAGGATTTTTTTCAATAGATGAAGTTACACGTGTTGATATATATGCGGTTTGATATGTATGCTATTTTGTTGTATTGACAACAAGCTTCAAAACTTCGTGTCAAATTTTCTGAAGGTGTTAACATCATAGATATTTTTACACTTAAAAATGTCGAATTTCGTGCCAAAAAGAGAGTATTTGCAGGAAGTTTTAATTCATTACTTTATTTTGAAGAAAAGTGCTGTTGAAGGTTATCGTATACTTCGGGAAGCTTATGGTGAACGTGCTCCATCTCAAGATACTTATGAACACTGGTTTAAATGCTTTAAAAGTGATGATTTCGATGTGAAAGACAAAGAACATCCAGGTCAACCAAAAAAGTTTGAAGACCAACAATTACAAGCATTATTCGATGAAGATGCTCGTCAAACTCAAAAACAACTTGCTGAAAGATTAAACGTTACTCAGCAATTTCCGATCGTTTACAAGCAATGGGAAAGATTTTAAAGGAAGGAAAATGGGTGCCACATCAACTGAACGAAAGACAAATGGAAAACTGAAAAGTCATCAGTAAAATGTTGCTTTAGTGGCACGAAAGAAAGTCTTTTTTGCATCAAGTTGTGACTGGCAATAAAAAGTGGATTTATTTTGAGAATCTCAAATGCACAAAATCATGGGTTGATCCAGGTTAATCATCAACATTGACTGCAAGGCCAAATAGCTTCAGAAAGAAGACAATGCTCTTTGTTTGGTGGGATCAGGAAGGTGTGGTGTATTATGAGCTTCTAAAACCAGGTGAAACCATTAATACTGATTGCTACTGACAACAAATAATCAATTTGAACCATGCTTTGATCATGAAATGACCAAAATGGGCCAGAAGACACGGCAAAGTAATTTTGCTTCATGATACTGCACCATCACACACTTCAAAACTAGTTAAAGACACGTTAAAAGATCTTGCCTGGGAAGTATTAACCCACCTGCTGTATTCACCAGACCTTGCTCCTTCTGATTACCACTTGTTCCGATAGATGGCACACACACTTTCTGAGCAGCACTTCAAAACGTAGGAAGAAGTGGAAAATTGGGTCTCTGAATGGTCTGCCTCAAAACAAGGATGTTCTATTGAGACAGTATCCACAAATTACCTGAAAGATGAACAAGTGGTAATCTGAAGGAGAAATACAACAAAATAGCATACATATCAAATCGCATATATATCAACATATGTGTAAGTCCATCTAGTGAAAAAAATCTGCAATATTAACTGGCACACCTAGTAAAATATCATTTCTGACAGGAGATGTTTGTGGACTCCTCCAATCTTACATGAAGTTTCCTTGCTCTTGTAACACTTCCTCCTCTCTCCTTAATGACATATATCACCCTGGGATTTGTTCTATGCACATATTGTGTATTTGTCTTAGTCTTTCTACTGAACATTTCTATCTTTGAGATCTTGGACCACAGGTTACTCACCTATGTAATAGTTATAATACTCATGTCTGTGTCTTGTGCAAGAAAAATGCTCAATAAATATCAAATCAGCATGTCTTTTATAATAGATAATTAATGCATATATGTTGCAAACTCACTTATCTGTTCTTTACTGCTGTGATGTGTTTGCTTGCATCACTTTGGAAGTTTGGAGTAAATAATTTCTATAAATTCTTCCATGACTAGTCTCTCTTTCCCATCTTCAAACCTACAAATATGACAAAGACATTCTTGAATCATATGTTACAAGGAGAAGAAAGAGGTAAACTAAATAATTCCTTTTACATTTCATCCTGGTTAGAAGCCAACATAAATGCTTGTGTTACCAGAACAAGCATATTTCCTGCGGTGAAGGCTTGGCTGTTTATCCTAGGACCCCTCTCTACCACGAGCTGCCCTCGAATGACTATTAACCCCTGCTTTGAGCCAGCAAACCAGATGTGGGTTTTTTAAGCAAATTATTGGTTATTTCACCACATGTCATTTTTGCAGTTAAGTGTTTCCAGCTTCTCAGAGAATTCCACAGGAATAACATCATATTTTTCCTCCTACCTGTTAGTTAACATAATTATTTATCAGCCCTCAACCACAGCTTGAGTTTGTTAAGTGGCTAGCAGAACATATATTCTGTGGATGGAGCCCAAATCTGCCAGAGAGAAAAATTCAGTAATTAAGAAAGGAAGTCTGGTGGGGGGATGGGGAGCGCACTCCCTTCTTCCTCTTGCTCCTGGGGACCCATCATTCCACACTCAGACTACACCCCAGGTGGTGGCTGGGCCTCCCAATAACTAGTCATTGAGCCAACATGTTTTTTAGAATGAAGGGTTTGTCAAGCGACCTTACGTTCCCACCCAGCTCCAATATTTGAAATCTGTCTTTGCAGCTTCAAAGGGTTAAACTGTGAAATGGGGTGAAACCCTACTTTTCTTGCCACTCTCCAAATCTCACTGGCATGTTCTTGGAATTAGCTGAGTTCCTCTTGATGTCCCCACCCACTATACTCCGTCCTCCTGTTGATGCTTCCTTATCAACTGGGAAAAATAGTAAACCTTTCCCTTATGACCGTAGTTCTCAAAGTGTCATCTGGGAGCGCGGAGAGTCCATGAGACCCTTTCAGGAGATCTGCTGGTCAAAACTGTTTTTATCAACATGCTCAAATATTATTTCTCTTCTTTCATCTTGCTCTATCACAGTGTTCAGTGGAGTTTTCTGGCAGCTACGTGGGCACATGATATTACAACTGGTCAGAGAGAGAAACAGAAATGAGAATCTAACTATTTTCTATTAAGCCAGATATTAAGTTAAAGAGAGTCACAAAACTATGAAATAACACCAGCTTTCTTACTAATTTATTTTAAATGGACCTATTGTTCATAAACGTATGTTTTGATATTAACATGTCATGCTTTGATTGTTATTTTTCAAGTGAATGAAGACAAAAATGATCACTTTTCATTTCTAGCATAGAAATTATCAATAGATATCCCACAAACGAAAGTACAGTATTTTGGGAGTGTTAATAATTTTAAGAATGTGGAAAAGTGCTGAAACCAAAAAGTCTGAGAATCACTGCTTTTCACATGTCATCTGTATGAAAAGTCCTATATTACCAAGCTTCCATTGATATATTGGGCAAATGGCATGTTTCTTAGAAGTCAAGCACACCAGGCATGTGTATGTGTAAGCATTTTAACACTTTGCCAAGGGCCATGACAAATGGCTCCATCCATAAGTTATCACAGTCACCTGAGATGACCTCTCTCAGTCCTGAGGCAGCTTGTTTTAGATGCCAACCTCATGCATGATTACAATCAAAGTGCTATTAGGGGAAGACACCAAAGGACCAAGGATGAGAGGAGCTGGTAGCTTTGGGGTTAAGAATAATGAAAGAGAGTCTTGGAATTGAATTGATGTTTAGGGAAACATTTGTGGGTAGTAATACTAGCTATCTACAAAGTGTTAAAATGCTTCAGTATTATTACTTGAGAGCAGAAAACCCATGTTCAGAATTCAGCTACTGCCTGCTCTGTGGTTTTTGCGAAGACAATAATTAGTAGCTTGCAGTGGATTTCATGTGAAAGTCCCAGTGGCTCCAGGCTGGACCAGAGATGGATACATGTCTAAAAATTTAAGTGGACGTTTAAATGCCTGAACCACAAAATGTTTGGATTTGGTTCCAATTCCTGTAAAGTCGACCCCTCTCAGAACTTCCTCTGACTATATTCTTCACCTCTCTGAGCACATTGATAAAGAGCTTTTCCAGCAAGGAGTGGTGTATTAGTGCCCACCCTCACTATTCCATTCTGAAAAGAAACCAAAAAACAAACAAACCCATACACAGCCAAAAGGCATTTCCATTCTGTTTGCAGAACCCAAATAATAGCTTGTTCACACCATTTTGACTAGGGTTGCTGCCTCCTTGAATAGAGAGAATTGTAGCGACTATTCAATGAATCAGTTTTATTGAACTCATAGAGACATCACATCTGAGGGTGAAGAGGTGTCTAACGCCGCCTTTGGGTGCAGGGTTATAAGTTTCTTCAACATTAAGATTCAGATGTCAAGGACTCATTGTTGCTTCCTGCCAATGCATTGCTTCAGCATTCCTCAAAATTACCCTTAATGATCTTAGGAAGCCTAAGATGGGGATCTCAGTTATGCTAAGAAAAATGCCCAAGCAGCTTAGATATTAACATTTATTTGTTAGTCACTCAACCCCAAATAGCACAGTTCCATTTTTGGCACTTTAAAATGTTATTTACCATTATTTCAACGTGCCTTTTTTATTTATAAGGATGTGTGTGTGTGTGTGTGTGTGTGTGTGTGTGTGTGTGTGTGTATTGACTATTTCCTTCCATTAAAATTAACTTTACATACCCTAGCCAGTTTGGCTTAGTGAATAGAGCATCGGCCTGTGGACTGAAGGGTTCTGGGTTTGATTCCAGTCAAGGGCATGTACCTTGGTTGCAGGCTCCTTCCTGGCCTGGGTCCTGGCCAGGGCTCACGCAGGAGGCAACCAATTGATGTGTTTCTCTCACATTGATATTTCTTTCTGTCTTTCCATCTCTCTTTAAAAATCAATGGAAAAATATCCTCAGCTGAGGATTAAGAACAAACAAACAAAAATTAACTCTATGGGGCAGAAACTTGTCTTGCTCACACCATACTCCTAGCACCTAGAGCAGTGTCTGGTGCATAGCAGGCTCTCAGTATTTGTTGGGAAAAAGAAGGAACTTAGAATTTCCTCTATGAAAATGCTCTTTCTCCAGGGGCAGTCACTTTCCTCTGATGGGATCTACTCTGGACCTCAGAGTTTTAAGCTCTGCTAACAGTTACGGTGCATCTTAGCAGGGACAGGCTCGGAGAGAAGCTTAAGATAGGATTTTTATCATTGGACTGCCTATATTCAGATTGGGTGCTGTATCAGTCAGGTTCTTGCAGGAAACCAAAGTTAACCCTAACTGGGTGATTTGAGGAGAGGCTAATACATGAACTATCTATAAAGGTGTAGGCAAGGTTTAAAGACTCTAATAAAGGATGCTGTCATCCACTTTGGCTAGTAAGGCCAGAGAACGGTGGCCGTAAGAAGAGGGCTACCCGAAAGGCCCTAGGATTCTCAAGAGAGGAAACATAGCCAGTTTTGCACAATTCTACCAGAATAGAGTCAGAATTATGAAGTGGAGGTAGAGGGGTAGGAAACTCAGAGGTGGGAGAGAGGAGAGAGGAGACTGGAAAAGAAACACCATGTGCTACAGCATCTCTTGGATTCAATGTGTGTCTGTGATTGCCTAAAGGCCAGTGAGCAATGTTCTCAGAGTGAAGACAACCATTGTTCTTGGCTCTCTCCTGGAAAGATACCTGTAGATTCTTAGGTCTTGGGAGTATTCAGAGTACGGCATCTTCTAATATTGATCTCGTTTATAGAAAAACTTACAGAATTTATTCTGCTGACTAATCTGTGCCATTTCATACTGGGGTAACAAAGATTTGCCTCCATCCCCAGGGAGGAGGAGGCAGACAGAGCAGATTGTGGTCAGGAGTTAGAAAACCCTGTCCTGCCTGCCTCATACAGAAAGCATAGTTTACAATGTCTACTCTAGTGAGCGACCACAACACGGTTAGTAGTAGTTATATTATACTTCCAATGGGTAGCCTGGCGTTTTTAGATTTTTGTGGCCCCTCTTAGGAAACTTGAAACAAGTGGAATAGGAATTGTCACAGAGCTTTTAGTGGCACTGCCTAGAGTTTTTCTCTAAAGCAACAAATCCAGCCAAATTCACAGCCAGGCAGTCTGGCTCCAGAGCATTTGCTCTCAAAGCACTCTGGGTGTCCAACCCATATGTATCTGCTCAGTACTTGCTGCTCTCAGGAATGTCAAAGGCTGCTTACTGCCAGCCTGTGCACTCTCTCCATAGCTTTCTCTGATGGTAGATACAGGTAGACTAGAAGTAGGTACTGAGAAATTAAACTTTAGAAACATCCCTCCACCAACAGCCTAGACTTGGTGGATAAATACTTCAGCAACTCATTCCTCGAGTGTGAAAACTCCCAAACTTGTTCTTCACAGTCTCTCATAGCTTCCTAGCAGGCCTGAGCCCTAGTTGTCCACAGGGTGACTTTGCTCTTTAATGTACTTCTATTGGCTTTCTTCCCTTCCTGGGCTCACTGTCTACTCCACTCCTTCTTCTTTCTGGTATCACCTCCCAAATAAACTCTTTGCACTTGAATTCTTGTCTCAGAGTTGCTTTGGGAGCAAGCCAAGCCTAAAGTATTGCTTACCCTGATCTCCTTACCTTAAATTTCCCTTTTACTTTAATGTAAACTCTTTCATTAGGAAATAGTCATGTGGGTTATTTATATCTTAGAGTGAATTTAAGCCAATGTGTCACCATTTTCAAAGTGTCCTCTATTAATGGTGAAATCAACCAAACTCAATGAACTTTGGCTCCATTCTGCTTTGTGAGCTATGGCGAGTATTTGACAGAGTGACCTTTTACCTAAGTCTCTCCTTTGCTTTGCATTGCAAGATGTCACAGAGCTTTGTTCCTTCTCTCTTCATTGACCTACTATGTTTCTACACTTCCCCCCCAAAGTTTATCAGTTTTTATTTATTTATTTTTTATTTTTTGTTTCTATACTTTAGAAAACAGCCGTCTTTTGGAAAAAGAGGAAGAAAGGGTAAAGTATGATTCTTGTCCCTCTGCTCATTTTTTTTCTCCAGTGCTAGGGTAGCCCATGGACTTTCACAGCTTTAGCTATCACATTTATATGGATGACCTTTAAATCTTTATCTCTACCACTCATTTCTTATCTAGTCTCCCACTGTCTACTTGAAAATTTCTACTTACACATTCCTTAATCTCGAACACTATAGCCAGTAGATGCAAAACAGAATTCCTCCCTTTACTGTAAAGCATATTCTTTAATTAGGTTGTTTATTTGTATCAAAGAGAACACCATTTCTACAAGCTCCCAGTTTCAAAATCTGGTAGTTGTGTGTAATGTGTGGTTCCTCCTCTTGGGCTTCTTAATCCTTTACCACTTCCTAAGTCTTCTCTAACCACATATTCTCCCTGTGCAGGTTACCCTATAGAAGGCTGGGATAATTTCCCCCAAATTTTTCATTTACTATGTTATTATGCAGCACAAAAATAAATAAACAAACAAACAAACAAATAAATAAAAATGTCAGTAGCTCTACTGGCTCAGAGATAAAATCTGTATTTCTAAAAATTGTGTGTGCTTTTCTGTTTCTTAATTTATTTTATTATTTTAAAAAAATCTTCTGTTTTCTGGCTAAACTCTTTATTCAATTTATCTTTCTCTGTTTCCCAAAGAAAAATGTCCCCTTCAGCCAGGTTGGTCTACCCAGTGGCCCCCAAACACGCTCGCTCTTGTCTCTGGGTCTTTGCTCTTTTGTGGTAGGGAATATATCTTGAGCCCTTACTGTGTGCTAGGTCTTATGCAAAACACTTACAATGTAGATTATCTCATTTGATCTCTAGCACAACTTGATGTGCTAAAAATTGTCTATGTCTTATAGATAAAGAACCCAAAGAATCGAGAAGTTAGGGCACATTGCCACATTATACAGCTGGCAAGTGGCAGAACAAGATGAGAACTCCCTTCTGCCTGAATGGTATTAAGAAAACCCTTCAAACTTGGAGATCCTTTCAATAGCCTGTCCTTTCGAGGTCACACTGGAGCGTTGTCTAAAAGGCCACAACAGGGAGTACCTGAGTTTTCAGGGAAATATACTTTTGTTTGACCTTAAGTCAACTATTGATTAAAACCCAGACTCTGTGAAGTTCTTTTAACTCAGTGAAGATTGTCAAGTTGCAAATGACTTTTATGCAGTAGACATGCAACACTTTTTGTCCAGTATAAAAGGGAGCCCCAAACGTTATAGCTTTGTTGTCCTGTAGAACATTAATCAGTTTTGTTTTTAATTTAGCAACTTTATTTCAGTATTCTGTCTCTCATTAACAATATATACTTTGATTTCTCCTTTGTTCTGTTGAGTCAGCTTTATTATACCACTGATTCCTTCATTAATGAGCTAAGTGGCTCTTTGAAAGGTGTATTCAATCTATTTTTATGAGAATCATGCTTTTAACTTCAAAAATTATACTTTGACAATACAGAGCCTACACAATTATGGTGCTTAATAACTTACTGTCCCCCAGTTCCATAATGCCTGTCCCTTATATACCCAAACTTTCAGATTTTAATGATGGCTCACCTCTTCTCTATATTTTAGTTTATGCCCATCATTTTCTTCTTAGAACTTTGGGAACACTCATTGGTCTTAATGACATTTTACTAATTTTTACCTTATTATTGTAGAGAGCACCTGGGAAAGGCCCTGAGCTGATTGTCATCTGAATCCAGTGGTGCCTGGCAGAGCCATGCCCTGCAAACATACCTTGCCAGAGGCAGGTATGTTGTCAGCCTGACCTTCAGCTTGGGTGCCAGGGGGTGTGTTTCATTATCTAAATCCAGCCAAGCACCAGGAACAAACATGCTTATCCAGGCCCACACAGAAATGACGATTACAAAGAAGCCACAAGAATGCCCATAATCTCCTTTGTCTTGGGCTTTAGTAAAACTTTCTGGTATTTTGCTGTATAAAATAAATGCACTGTATAAGCTCTGGGTCATTGTCTTTCCATCAGAGGACAACTCTCCCACCCGGCCCCAGCTTTTTTCCTTCTATCTCTGTGTCTGTCTCTTTCTTTCATTTTCACAACCCCCAGCTGCCCCTACTCAGGAACCGGACTGCTCTCTAGCTGTGCTGGACATGGAAAAGAGAAATATTTATATATTATCTTATTTATCTTTTTTTTTCTTATAAATCTTTATTGTTCAGATTATTACAGGTGTTCCACTTTTTTTTTCTCCCCCATAGCTCCCCTCCACCTGATTCCCCACCCCACCCCATGCCCTTACCCCCCGCCACTGTCTTCATCCATAGGAGTAAGATTTTTGTCCAATCTCTTCCCGCACCACTCACACTTGCTTCCCCTGAGAATCGTCAGTCCACTCCCTTTCTATGTCCCTGATTCTATTATATTCACCAGTCCATTCTGTTCTTCAGAGTTTTTATTCACTTGATTTTTAGATTCACTTGTTGGTAGGTATGTATTTGATGTCATTTTGTTGTTCATAATTTTTATCTTTATTTTTTTCTTCTTCTTCCTCTTCTTAAAGAATACCCTTCAGCATTTCATGTAATCCTGGTTTGGTGGCGATGAACTCCTTTAGCTTTTTCTTGTCTGTGAAGCTCTTTATCTGACCTTCAACTCTGAATGATAGCTTTGCTGGGTAGAGTAATCTTGGTTGTAGGTTCTTGCTGTTCATCACTTTGAATATTTCTTGCCACTCCCTTCTGGCCTGCATAGTTTCTGTTGAGAAATCAGCTGACAGTCGTATGGGTACTCTCTTGTAGGTAATTAACTGTTTTTGTCTTGCTGCTTTTAATATTCTCTCTTTGTCTTTTGCTTTTGGCATTTTAATTATGATGTGTCTTGGTGTGGTCCTCTTTGGGTTCCTCTTGCATGGGGTTCTGTGTGCTTCCTGAACTTGTAAGTCTATTTCTTTCACCAGGTAGGGAAAGTTTTCTGTCATTATTTCTTCTAATAGGTTTTCAATATTTTGCTCTCTCCCTTCTTCTGGCACCCCAAAAATTCGGATGTTGGTTCGCTTGAAGTTGTCCCAGAGGCTCCTTACACTATCTTCATATTTTTGGATTCTTTTTTCTTTTTGTTTTTCTGGTTGGATGTTTTTTGTTTCCACATATTTCAGATCTTTGGTTTGATTCTTGGGGTACGTTGATCTACAGTTGAGTTTCTGTATATTTTTTATTTCAGACAGTGTATGCTTCATTTCTGACTGATCCTTTTCCATTTTTTTGGCATTCTCATTAAGGTCCTTGAAGGTCTTACTAAGCTCCTCAGAAGTGTCATCAAGTTTCTCGGCGGTTTTTAGAAGATTCTTGAGTAACCTTATACATGTGGTTCTGAACTCTATGTCATCCAGTAGTTTGCTTTCCTCCGTTTCTTTCATTCGTGACATGTTTCTTTGTTTCTGCATTTTGGCTGCTTCCCTGTGTTGATGGAGTGGCTTTGTGTGGTAGGTGACCTATAGGGGGCAGTAGCTCAGCCTCCCCAATCACCTGATGTGGATGCTCTTGGTACACCCCTTTGTGGGCTGAGTGCAAAGTCTTGATGTAGTTAAGCCTGAATTGCTGTTGGTACGCTGGGAGGAATTGACCTCCAGGCCAATTAGCTGTGAGCACTCCCTGTGTCTATATTGGAAGAACTGCTGTGCTGAAGACACGCAGGACTTGTTTCAGTGGGGCTTCCTTCGGTGCTCACTGAGTTTGCCTCTTGAATGTGTCACTTATGGATGTGAGGAGTTGAAATCTGGTGTCTCACACTGACCACTAGGTACACTGGCTTCTGGATCTCCAATGGGGTGCAGGTCAACTACTGTCTGAGGCCACTCAGCAGGAGCTACAGTGAGAGCTGCAGTTTTCTCCTCTTTGCTTGGGGTTTGGAGGTTTTGGAACTGTCTGACCCGGGCTGCAAGTTTGCTAAGTTAAGCTGCGATAGGGCAGGCTTTTCTTATGCTAACTCGGTTGCTTGGAGCTTGGGTGGGTTTGTAGGTTGTGCAGGACGGGGCCTCAGGACGTCACTAGGTTAGGGCGTGGCAAACAGCAATGGCTGCTAGTTAGCTGGCTCTGTGTCCCCAAAGGCATCCGTGAGTCCGTGCCCCAGTGCAGTAAACAATTATTCCTGTGCACAGCTCTGCAAGCAAGCCAACCTCGCTGGCAGACAGTCCAGCTTCTCCCCGTAGGAGTTTGGGTTCCCCGCGTCTCCCCAGAGACTGGATTTCAGAGTAATCGGGGCCTTGTCTCCGTTCGGGTTGAAAAAAGCAACGCACCCAGTCGCCCGCAGCCAGCCCAAATCACGCCCCTCTGTACCTCAGCTTTTCAGCGCTCGTGCACGTCTCAAAGCTCTTTTCTCTTTCCTTGTAGTTGTAGAACTTCCACTCAGCCAGCTTTCCCATGGTTCTGGGTGATAGACGTTTTGTCTTTTAGTTGCAGTTTAAATTGTTGTGGGAGGCAGCAGTTTAGGTGTTTACCTACGCCGCCATCTTGGATTCTCTCAAACTCTTATTTATCTTTTTATATCTATATCTAGCTATCCATCTAGCTATTTTCTACCTCCTCCAGCTGGATAAAGAACCCTAAGAAGTATTCATTCAAGAAGTATTTGAAATTATTCATATATTTTTCCATTCCACCCCTGCCCCCAAGTTTCTTAGATTAACTTTGCGCACATAATATATGTTCAATAAATACATGCTGAATAAAATTTAATTGAGTTTTGCAGATTAGCCTTTGCCACAGCTCAGAATTCTCCTGATTTATATTAAGGTAACTCTTGACAAAACAGAGAGACATTGTATTAAAGAATGAGCAGCTTTTAAGAAAGAATAATAGTGACTAGGAAATTCTGTTATCACATGAGCAGGGGGAAAATGTCTTGTGCAAGCCTGCCTGAGGATACCAACAGTTAACTTTAGAATTTGCACCACACGGTTAAACCTCATTGCAAATGCCACTTTTCTAAAAGCCAGCCCAATGGCAATCTGTGCCTGGTCTTTTCAACCTCAACTCTGTTTAATTACAAAACAAGGGGAGATAAAATATGCTAATACACAGCAAGTCTCCCCATTGCTATTCATTAGGAAGTCCCTTTCCAGTGTGCAAGTCCAGTCTTCCGTGAATTCACAAACAAATGATTGCTCTTGTTACTGGCATTCCACACCGGTGATAAAACATGTGAGTGAATCAGCCTCAGCCCAATTGTGCGAGTTTTCTTCTGGAAGGTGCTGTGTTCTTTGTCTGAATATATGGGAATGTATCTATGTGCACTTGGATGTTTTAAAATAAGTGCCCTTCTACCTGCAAGGACATTAATAGGAAATCCTCGGAGACTTCCTTTCGGAGGTGGTGGTAGGGATGGTGATGGCGGTGGTGGTGGTATGTTTTTTGAGTTCAGAGTCTTTGCACTTGAGCTAGGAGCCTGCTGTAAGCAGGGGAACTGTTTAGCATGCCATGTGGGCCACAGCCTCTGACATCTTTAACTAGAGTAGCAAAGGGCTGGGAAAAGGAGCACGATGGAGTACTTGCAGCCACGAGAGAGCAAGCAGAGCTGGAATGCTGGCTCTGACTGCAAATTGGAACACGGAACTTGTGTTTTTCATTAGGGTTGCTGCAGTAATGCTGGTTTCTAGCATTCCAAAGGATATTCAGACTTATATTAAATTAAATTCTCCTTTAAAAATTACTCTATGTTGGAACAACATGAAGGATCAGACGGCAATCAAAAAAACAAAACTCAGGAAACATAAAAAACTAAGACTAGCTCTGGCCTTTGGTTATGCTCTTGGTATGAAAGTGCAGTGTGTATTATCCATGATTCAGTAGGTAATCTGGAATATATCTAAAAGATGAGGCATTGTCTTGAGCTTTTGATTGATTTCTTGGCTCAAATATATATACTACTTTAATAACTATAGTCTATACCCGTGGTTGGCAAACTGCGGCTCGTGAGCCACATGCGGCTCTTTGGCCCCTTGAGTGTGGCTCTTCCACAAAATACCACGGCCTGGGAGAGTCTATTTTGAAGAAGTGGTGTTAGAAGAAGTTTAAGTTTAAAAAATTTGGCTCTCAAAAGAAATGTCAGTCGTTGCACTGTTGATATTTGGCTCTGTTGACTAATGAGTTTGCCGACCACTGGTCTATACCAATGTAGTAATTTAAATAGTCCGTCACAGTTTTGTTCAGTGACCCTAGGTAGAAATGCTAGTGTTCCAGAGTTCTACCCACTTTCATTGTTTCTCTGCAAGATGACTTTGAGTACTTAAAGAAGATTCTTGGGTCTTCATGGTATGGGATTAGCATGGGGCAGGGGTAGTCCCAAACCTGTATGTTATGTCCATGTAATGTCTTCTGCTCCAGTCTCCCTGTCCTCCTGTTTCTTGGTTGCCCTGATAATGAAGCCTATAGTTCATGAACTTGTTTGCTACCTCAGTTGACTTGGTCATAGCCAGGTGGACTCAGGAACTAGCTGTTATCTCATCTAGACTCTCACTGGCCCCCTCTGTGTCTCTTCCATGCCTTCCACCTGGCCTCCTGGCCTACTTCCAGCTTTTGCCAAAGGGTCAGTTTACCATGCTTACAGTGGATCTCATGGCAAAGCTGCTGACTGCCAACTCAGCATCTAGGCTATGTGGGAGGCTTGGAATGCCAACTCAAGAAACACAGCATCCTCCAGGCTCTTATTGTGAAAGCCTAGATGCACTGAGGGGAATTTTGCTGGACTGACCCTGAAGGAGTGGGACTAGAGGGAAGTAGTTCAAGCTTAAGAAGGAAAAAAGATGCTGAAACCTGAAGAAAGAGGTGACATTTAGCCAGCCAGTCTAAAAGAAGATTGGGCTCCTTAGAAGTGTCTGTGAGGGGACAATATCTGCCTTCCCCTTCTCTGCAGCGTCCAGCCGTGAGTGAACTGGGATGCTCAGGGGTTGGTGGGGAATGTATCCTAAGAGGGGTGGCATTGAGAGTCTTTGTAAAGGGCTCTTATACCCGCATTTGCTTCAGAAACGTCAGGTGTTTCTGGTCCTCAAGGGAGATACAGACTGGGCCATGGGTAGACAGAGCCTTCCTAGAATATTCTGGGAGGCATAAAGAATTCTAAAATCAGTTCTGATGCTGTAAGGGTGTAAGAGGGAACCCCAATATCTACTGGAATTGAATTTCCCCCAAGCCTAATGAGATGGGTTCAGAACAAATTACTTTTGTTTAAGGATAGAAAATAAATGTGATATTTCTCCCACTGTAGTAAAATTCTTAACTACAGTTAAGAATGGTAATATATAAAAAGAGGACAGGAAAAGAGGACTGACTGGTTTTCAATGGCATCTTTTGGGGGTTGGGGAATAGGAGGATGGTGATAGGGGCCTTTCTGGTTTTTATTCTCTACTTATTTTCATTGTGTAGATCATTGACTTCAAGACTCCATTCTGACATTACTTGTGTAATAAGGATATATAATCCAAAGAGAAAAATTGAGTCAGATGCTCTCTAAAAGTTTCTGGCAGCTCTGTAATTCTATATAATGCTATGCGATGACTCATGCTACAGATGAGAGTGGCCCGGCCAAGCACACCCAACGCCCCACCTTCCACTACAGGACCGCACAGCCTATACATCTTATACAGGTATAAGCTCCCTATTTTCCCATGAAAACATCATCTGGGGAAGCTTTCAAAACATTCCAGATACTTAGACTCCACCCTCCAGATACTCTGAGTCAGTTGGTCAAGGAAGGCAGGCAGGCCTCTGTAGTTTTCAAAACTCTACTGGCAGCCAAATTTGGAACCATGCTAGACACTTCCTGGGCGCCAGCCTCAATGCAGCAACTGTGTCTGTGTCCTGCTAGACCCTCTGTCCCACCACAGTCACTGCTATCTCCTTTTGTCAAAATCCTATTTGTCCTAAAATGTTCTTCCAAAACCTGCCTTCCCTCTGCAGGCTTTGTGCGTTGGCTGGGATCTTTCCCTCTTAAGACCTTCATTGGACTGGATTCATCCTTCTCATGCTCTCTTTATTTTGGCACATTTTGCACTGCAATTAGTTGGGTGTTTGCTTATGTATAAGACCAGAAGCTCGTGAGGCTGGTAGCCGGGATGTAGTCATTTTTTGTCAGGCCCTAGGGCGAGGGGTGGGGGGGCGCGGTACAGAGGGTTCTGTCTTCAAACAGTGGGGAGCCAAATTGCACTGGATCTTCACAATTATTTTAGCCAAACCAGCTCCGCATGAACTAAATTTCATAAATGTTTGTGGAAATGGAAGGGCAAATAGATTCATATTAACTTTCAGAAAAAGCACAGCTAAATACTTCTTCCTTGAAAATGAAGAGCCACAATCTTTGCGCCCTTATTGTGGTCACTGAAAAAAGACCGAGAAACTGCCTGTTCCTGAGACAGTATTAACTTGAATGGAAGGTCTTAGATCTAGGAATTCTGATTTCACTGAAATGGGCTCACAATTTTAATCTCCTTAATGTTCTCAGGGAAGGAAAAAAATCCAAAATTTTAGTCCAAAAAGTACAGAGAAAGCAAGTCTAAAGATCTTATCAATGTCAGTGAAGTGGGAAAGGGGAAAAAATACATTTCCCTTCCAAAATGTGTACACATTCCACATTCTGATGACCAGAAGTGAAAGTGTGAGCCGGAGCATTTCCACAGAGATAGTGTTGTGCGGTCCAATCAGGATGCAAACCTACATTGCATAAGTCTCTGGATTTAACGAGTGATTTACAGGAAACACAGAAACAGATATGTTAAACAACAGGCAGGGGTACGATGATCAAAATCCAGGATGGGAAACTACAGTATGGATGGCCTGGTCGAGCCAACAAATAAATTGCAAGGAGAGATAAAGAGAAGGGCAAATTGCAGATTTAAGGAGAACTTAATATGTTGTCCCTCATCCAGTTGTGGGACCTCAGAAAAACCTCAGGAATTAGAGCAACAGAAATGTCTCAAAATGGGGGGACAGCAGAGTTGGGAGGCTTGGTTGAAAATCTGTATGAGTGTCAGGTGTCTAGATACAAATGATAAAATGCCTGATGGGTAGAACATCTGTGTAAGAGACTGGGGATGGGTTCTTAGAAATCTTTTTAAAAGGTTAAAATTTTACTCCAGAAAAAGCAAAATTTTGTATAGGAATAGAACATACTTTTATTGCATTACATGGCTTATTATAAATAATATTTATATAGCCATAATAATGTAAGCAATGAAAGGCCATTTATTTATTTTTTAAAAGTAATGTAGCTCTCTTGGAGGGAAGGTGGGGTGGGGGTATAAATGTGAGAACGTGGGTAGAACTAAATCCTCAACATCCATAGCATAAAAGCAATGAATATTTAAAGATAATTGGAATCAACAAATAGCAGTAACTCAGTTGGTTATTTAGAAATAGGAACATAAATACCACAAGAAACATTAAAAGTAGTTGAAAGTGGTTGCCTCGAGAAAGCTGAAATTGTGCTAGAAAGCATGAGGCAGAGAGTGCTACCTTTCTTTCTTTTGGAAGGAGGTGGGTTATATTTGACCCTTTAAGCCATACTATGTTACTTAGATTAAAACATTAATTTTTAAAAGGGTAAGGTATTTGTGTGTTAGCTGGGTAATTGAACTAGTCGTCAGTAAGTTCGAACTCTAAGAACCTAGGATTTTCTACCAAAATATCTGTGAAGCCTCCAGCGTTGTTCCTGGGGCAGAGGAGGTGCTGAGCCATGGTCACTTCCCTAAGCTTCCATATTCAAACAAATTGTGCCTCTCCTGGGAGTAGCTTTGTCTATTGAGGATGTGTTTTCACTTTGGACAGAACTTCTGCTTTAGCCCTCAACTTTGTCTTTGTGTGTGTGTGTGTGTGTGTGTCTATGTGTTCCAACTTTGTCTTTTTTAATTTTTTATTGTCAGCATGGTAAGCATATGTAAACCTTTTAAATGATTTATTTTAAATATATGTATTTATTATTCACACTAGTGGCCAGTGCACAAATTCGTGCACATTGAGAGGAAATTAATTAGAAGAAAGATTCATGCAGTAATTAGGTTACTGCAAAAAAAAATTGCATGTCAAAATTGTATATATAATATAGTATTATAAAATTAAAATACAAAATATTTTAATATCGCTATTTGCCCCTTCTCTATAATAGAAGTGTCAGAGATGAGAGAAATTTAATAAAATATATATGAAAATAATATATAAATTGATTAGTAAATAAACAATAACAATATGACATAAAACAATGAAGACATGATATAAAAGTAACAAAAACATGATATAAAAACAACATTGATAAAAAATGATTGATAAATTGATTAATAAATAAACAAAAAACATGATATAACAACAGCAAAGACATGATATAAAAACAACAAAAACATGATATAAAAACAACTTTGATAAAAACAGTGAATGATAAATTGATTAAACAATAGTTGGTCTTCAGATACATTCTGGCATTGCGTGTGGTTGGTGCCAGGAAGAGCTTTATATGTATCGCACATGTGCGAGTCAACGTTTATTTTTAAATTGCCAGTGTGCATCAATGCATCGGCCAGTGGGTTGGCTGGTCAGTCAGATGGTCAGTCACTTAGCCTTTTATATATATAGATAGCTATATTTCATTTCAAGGTCAGTATATTATTTACTTTTTAAATAAGGGTATAATTAAATAGCAACCAATATGCTTATTATTTAGAAAGTTTATTTTCAATTCAGATGTTCAATGAAAATTCTTTTTAAAAAATATTGGCAGGAAATATATAGTCTCTACCAGCTTTGTATGGAAAGCACAGCTATTATTATAATTACTGTGCTTTTACCAAAATGTAAACTCCATAAAGAGCCACAGTTTTGGCTTCTTTTGTCTAATGCTATAGTTCTGGTTCCTGGGCTTTAATAGGTGCTAGAACATTGTCAATCAAAGATAGTTTAAAAAAAAAGACTTTTAAAAACAATTTTGCTATTGAAGCATAACATACATATGGTAAAGTACACAAAATATATGTTTTTTAAAAAATTTGTATATAAAATTATTTTAATCCACCTTTTAAAATTGTTCTTAGAGGGAGGGTTGGCCCAAAATAACTTACTTAGCCATGACTAAAAGTTAAACTCTCAAAATATTTTTTCAGTAAAAATGTGTGGTAAAATGCACATACAATAAATTTTACCAATGTAACCATTTAAGTATACAGTACTTTAGTGGCCTTAAGTACATTCACACTGTGGATGGTGATAGTAATGGAACTCTTTTTTCTCTTGCAAAACTGAAACTCTGTACCCATTAAATCAACAAGTCCCCATTCTCCTGTCCCTCCAGACTCTAGCAACCCCCTGGTACTTTCTGTCTCTATAAATGTTAATACTCTAGGTACCTCATATAAGTGACAGCCTACAGTATTTGTCTTTTTGTGACTGGCTTATTCCATTTAGTATAATGTCCTCAAGTTTCATCTATGTTGTAGCATATGTAAGAATTTTCTTCCTTTTTAAGGCTGAATAATATTCTATCATATGAATAGACTACACTATATTTATCCATTTATTTATCAATTGGCACTTGGGTTGCTTCTACCTTTAGCTCTTTATGCATAATGCTGTTATGAACATGAGTGTACAAATTCTCTGGAGTCCATGCTCTCAATTCTTTTGAGTACAGACCCAGAACTGGGATTCTACATTTAAAAATATATACATTTTATTGATTTTTTTACAGAGAGGAAGGGAGAGGGAGAGTTAGAAACATCGACGAGAGAGAAACATCGATCAGCTGCCTCCTGCACACCTCCTACTGGGGATGTGCCCACAACCAAGGTACATGCCCTTGACTGGAATCGAACCTGAGACCTTTCAGTCTACAGCCGACGCTCTATCCACTGAGCCAAACCAGTTAGGGTGGATTCTACATTTTTGAGAACCCCCCATAACTGCCATACTGTTTCCCATAGTGGCTGCACCATTTTACATTCCCACCAACAGTGGACAAAGGCTTCAATTTCTCCACGTCTTCTCCGACACTTGTGATTTTTTAAAATTCTTTTTTTTTTCATATCTTGCATCCTAAATGGATGTGAGATGGTATATCATCGTGGTTTTGATTAAAACACTTGCTGTTTACTTTTGAAATTCCCATTTAGACTTCATTTTGTATCTGTAGATTATCTTTAGATGAACCCTGTATGTCTCCATAAAGAGTGTGTAGCAGATGCTCGGCTTGAGCAGAGCTGGGACTTTTCCTTGTCGGGGTCTTGCAGGTGAACTAAAGTGGCAAGCCTGCTGGAAATCCCTTTGTCTGCAGGTGGCAAAGCTTCGGTGGAGGCTTTGAGCTGTTCTGGTCCAGTGAGGCCTGTCATTCACTGCTGTCCCAGACCCAAGTCAGTCCCTAGGATTCCCATCTGGGTCCTGAGAAAAAGCTCACATTAAGTACAATTTGAAAAAGTGATTTTATTTAAAATCTGTTTATGACATTGCTCTGTGTCTTCCCAAGAGGAAACACCAAGCAAGAAAGGGAGTCGTCTTTCTCTGAGTGCATCCTCTAAAGCGGGAGCAAGTTCGCCTGTGGGACAGGGAGAAGGCTGTGGGAGCCTGAGTGGGCTCTGCCCAAGGGCTTGCTGTCCACAGAGGAAGCTGACTGCATCCAGAGGGGCAGTGGGGCTTGGTAGGGATTGTGCTTTGTGTTGCAAGTGACAGCAGCACCTGGGGGATGTCAAGAAGCATTTGACCAGATGTGTTAGTAAGTTCATACGAGCCACCCTGGATTATCTCAGAAATATTTAAGGAAACTTTTTATGGAAAATTAATTTAGAGTGAGAAGCAGAGGACTGGTTGGGTGAAATACAGATGATGATTGTTCATGTGAGTCCATTTATACCCAAAGCTGGTGGAATAGCAGGAAACTTAAGATGCATGCAGGTAAAAGTTTTGGGATCTAGTTGCTAAGTGGCTGTTGGCTGGAGCCTGCTGGGTTTAGCAGCTATTTGAAGAAACCTATCCTCCTAGTCCCTCACACACATTCCTGAGATATGAATCAACGATTTCTTTTATAGCATTTCTCACTTTGTTGTACTAAAACAACAACAAAAACACCCCATGTTCATATATTTTCTGGAAGGGATATCATATGTACATAATGGTAAAATTAGCCCCAGGATTTTACTCTATTGGAACACAACAAAAGAAAGCTTTGTCACAAATTAGTTACAAACGTATTATTGGTGTCATGTAGCTGTGTAGGCAATGATTTCAACAGAAAAACAGTAATTGCATAAGTGATGCCTAAATGAGAATAACTCACATATTACCAATAATAATGGTAATTAAACTAGCCTACTAGATGTAATGCCTATGTGAACTGTCTAAATACACATTGAGATAGGCTCACTTAAAAAAATCTTTATTATTGAAAGTATTACATTTGTCCTCCTTTTTCCCCATGGACCCCTCCTAGTCTGCCTACACCCTCAGTAGGCCCCTTTTTATGCCCAGTGTGAATAGAGAGCAAAGTGTGTGTGTGTATATGTGTGTGTGTGTGTGTGTGTGTGTGTGTGTGTGTGTGCATGTATGTATCCAACATACAAGAAATAGCTTTTCTATATGGGCAAAAAACATGAACATACAAGAAATAGCTTTTCTATATGGGCAAAAAACATGGTACTCACATACACAAGCTTTTATTAAGAACTTAGAATACAGATGTATAACATGGAATCTAATTAGATAGGGATGCAGGGAGAAGTAGCTATGGGAAAACAGACCTTCCAAAGGATGGGGGGAAAGGCTGAATTAAAACTTAAAGGACCAGATGAGGTGGGGATTAGATTTGATCAGGCCTGAAGGGTTAGCAAGCATGCCAGCACCAAAGGTTAAAGCAACAAGATGAAAAAACTAAAGCTGGTTAGGTTGAGATAGCCTCAGAAATCCTTGGGGAGAATCTGTGAGAAAAAGATCCAGTTGCTTTGGTAGAGAAAATGGCCACAAGATTTCTCAGAGCAAGGGAGAGAGCTGACCTTTCGAACGTAGGCAACTGGGTTAAGATTTATGCATTAAGCTTTCTATGTGCAAAAATTATAACTTCCTTTACTTTTCATGACTGAACTCATCTTTCTCTGGAATCTTCCAGCTAATGTAAACTTGCCAAATTGAAAGTAACCCAATCTCTGCTGGGTTAATTCAAGTTCAATTCAAGGTTAAAGTCTCTATTAGGACAACTCCTCTCCTTTTCCCTCCCCTCTCTGAGCTCCCAAACTGGAGAGGCTTGCTCCCACTGCCTCCTGGCAGGAAGAGCTGAAAGGACCAGAAGCTGAATGCTGTCTGTTAGGTCCTCAGAGGTTTCTAATGCACTGGGGCCCGAAGAAGAGAAATGGTGCCATCTGGTTCTCTTGGGCACTGGCATTGGCAGCTGAAGCATGCATAGGTGGGCTACGTTGTGATCCTTTCTCTCCTCCTGGATAAGATGCCATGATTGGTTGCTCTTGAAAACTTGTCCATCTCTTCAAGTTTATTAACCCCGGTTTGTCTCTTTTGTGTTCTGTAGATTTGTCAAGGTCTGGCTGAGTTTACAATGTAGTCAGTCTCAAGTGTGAGCACACCATTCTAGGGGCCGTGGTCTCTTTGCCCCTTGTTGTTAAGCTAGCTAGGCTTTCCCTCAGTCATCTTTTGTGCACCAACTATAGCGCTTGTAGAAACCACTGAAGCCCTCACACCCCAAATAAAGTGCCGGGAGACTAGGGAATGCCATTCCAGGCTCATTTGTTTACAAATCTTGTGCTGTTCTTGCTGTTCCACTGTGCTGTGCCATGTTGGATTCCATGGAAAGCAGAAAGGTAATCTGGATGTTCTCAGATTTCCCCTCACCTATCTGAGATGTCCATCAGAATTTCTATTGTCTCATCCTCTCCCTTTGGTTGAAGCCTAGGGCTGTCAGGGACCCAGGCAGGGACCCAGGCAGGGACCCAGGCAGGGACCCAGGCAGGGACCCAGGCAGCCCTAGGCTTCAACCAAAGGGAAAGGATGAGACAATAGAAATTCTGATGGACAGCATTCTCACTTCATTCTTAACTCCTTCATCTCTCCATCTCCTCCACCCTTTCCTATTCATTGTCTCTAGTGAAGAGGCCCGTTCTTTTATCTTGGGTTGGAACGTCCTTTTCTCATATTCTCCTCTTTTACCACCTATGTCCACATAAACATTCTGCTTTCTGAGTAGACCAGGACTGATATATAATGGAGATATTTATTAAAGGAGAGGCATAAAGATATATAAAGAGGAATTTAGAAAAATATTGGTTTTTAAAATGTCTGACTTTTAAGAATGTCTTCCTAGGAATAATCAACTTTGTGCATTTTATTGCAAGGACACCTACCCCTTCTTCCCTGGGAAAACAGTCTCATGAATTATTCTCAATGGCAGATGAATTACAAGGAATTTTATTTCCTGAAGGATAAAAAGTACGCTGACAATATTTTCAACGTACCTACACATCCCTAGCTACTAATTTGATACACTTCTGAAGTTCCCTCATGCCTATCTTCTCAACCATGTTCTTCTTCTGTGTGTCCACTTTAAAGTGGACAATAAAAAAAGGCAACAAATTATACCCAAGAGTATGAGCAGGTATACCTAATAAAAAAACCACCTGGGTATACAAATACTCATAAGTTCTCCATAAAATCTACTCCATGTTATAACTTTGATATCAAATGGTACATGCTACCAGGTTACTTTTTAAAAAGCATTTCCATGATGTTAAACTTTTATTTCCTTCTTGATAAGGCAATAAGATAGAATGTCAACTCTATACCAAGGCAAGGCTCTATTACCCAAGGATTTTTTTCTATGTAATTATTTTCTCATCTGAAAAAAATTTTTAAGTAATATAAATTATCTCTAGACATGAACAAATCATTCCAGTTTAATAGATGAGTTTCAACTCCAGAATACTCTTGCCTGAAATTCTTCTTACACACTGAATTAAATTTTCTTTTTAAGTACAAGCCAACCAGAAGACAACTGGAATCCTAGAAATCTGCCCATAAATAACAGCAGTTCCTCTGGAGTTTATGTCTCAATCCTGGGTCTTTCTATACTGTCCATCAACACAGGCATGAAAAAATAGAATTTCATGGAGGTGAAAGTAATAACTAATTGGGGATGGAAATCAGATTGTAGTGCCCTGATGTGCCTCATATTAATTTAATTCCAATATGTTCAATAAATACTCATTGGGCTAGAAGGATAAGCAAAGATGAGTGTATGATATTTTAAAAAGGCCAGGCATTAAAATGATCACTTTAATGATGTTTTTAGTTTGTACAATAAAATGAAGTATATTTATTCAGTTTACCATGGATTAAATATGACTTCTCATGCCCTCAGGGATAAGAGCAAATAAGATTTTATTATCCCGATTCATAATTCTATTACTAATCTTACCTTTTTTATTCCTCTACATATAGGTTTGCTGTGAGTCTTTTTGAAATATAAGATTCATAGCTATTTCAACAAAGTCAAGAATAAATTATTTATATTTTCCAGTCAGTGTTTAGTGAGAAGGGCTGTGAAGGGATGGTGGCTTTTTGAAGATGTTCTCATTGTTATTTATTTTAGAAGACAACTCATAGCTTTTTTAGTCTTAGTAGATACCACTTTTTTTCTTCTTCTTGTAAACACTTTTTTAAAGCTTTTTAAATTGTACAGTAGAAACAGACAGAAACTATTCAGATCTTGGTGAGAAAAGAGACTTATAGCATATCTACATTAATAAAAGAGAAACATGCAAATTAACCATCACTCTGCTACACCCACAAGCCACTCCCACCAGCCAATCAGGAGCGAGTATGCAAATTAACCCAACCAAGATGGCAACCGGCCACGGAGCTGGAACAAGTAGGAGGCTTGGGTTGCCCCGGCAATGGAGGAAGCCAAGCTTCCCGCCTGCCCTGGCCTCCACTCAAGGCTACAAAGTTTCAATTGTAGAAGATAAATAAATCCTAGATACTTGCTTCCAGCTGGCCTTGGCCTCCACTCAAAGAGGCATGGGAAAAAAAAAAAAGAAAGAAAGAAAATAAAAAAAGGAGGGTCTGGGACCTTGGGTCGCCGGGGGTGATCTGGCCAGGATGGGATGGCAGGGTCCATTGGGGGTAAGCAGACCATCAGGGTGGCCAGTTGGGGTTGAGCAGGCTGTCAGTGGGGGTCAGTTGGAAGTGATCAGGACAGCGGGGGGGGGGGGGGAGGCAGTTTGGAGTGAGCAGGCCAGCAGGGGGGCAGTTGGGGGTGAGTAGGCCAGTGAGGAGGGAAGGTGGGAGTAAGCAGGCCAGCGGGGGGGGGGGGGGCAGTTGGGGGCGAGCAGGCCGGCAGGCAGAGTGGTTAGGGGAAATCAGGCAGGTAGGCAGGCAGGTGAGTGGCTGGAGCCAGCAGTCCCGGATTGTGAGAGGGATGTCTGACTGCCGGTTTAGGCCCAATCCCTGTAAACTAGCAGTAGGACATCCTTTGAGGGGTCCAAGATTGGAGAGGGTGCAGGCCAGGCTGAGGAACACCCCCTCCCCCGCCCCCCCCGCACAAATTTTGTGCACCAGGCCACTAGTCTTAATAATAATAACCATTCACATTGATATAGATCTTTTTCTTTCACAAGGTACATGTCCATGTATTTCATGTTAATCTCATAATAAAGAACTCTGGCAATATCACAGACATTTAAAACAGGAAATGGAACATTAATGTGGAGCCATCAAAGTCACAGATTCAGGGTATGGAACAGATTTCCTTTTGGTCTAAGGAATAACGTCTCTCTTTGATTTATTTTTCATGCCATGCTGGCCTTTTGAGTGTATGTGCCTTGTTCTTATTTAGATCATCAGAATATATACTCTTTGAACCCATCCTAAAGGACAGTTATAAAAAAGGAGATTTGATCCAATAAATCATAAATATGTGAACCTCCAAGGGAGAATTTTCTTCCCACGGATCATAAGGATGCATCTTAATATTCCCACTTCTGTCGGAAGATGCTCCTCCTGATTCATAGGAAGCCCTTACTTCATAATAAACTGCATTAGCTCATTACACTGGGTGATAAGGGGACTTGGAAGAATATAAGCAGAAGAGAAAGCAAAGGAGAAAAGGGGAGAAGAAATAGAAGCAGAGGCCAAATAATTCTGTGTTAAAGAAAGGGAGCAAAACAAATCATGTGTGTGAGTGGGGAGGGTCCAGCTCAGGGGTGGAGTTCTGAAAACACTTAGCTTTATCAGAAAGGATCTAATTATTTCTTTAAAAAAATTTATAGCTTGTACACTTTTAAAGTTATATATCTAAATAGAAACATTTAGAAACAAATATACTAAACATTAATAGTGATTCATTCTGGGCTGAAATGTAAGTGGTAATTATTATTTTTGTTTGTTTGCTTTTTTGAGCTCTTCAGACCAGACCATACCAGATTGAATCAAAATCAGATCAAATGAAACTTTATGAACTCCTTTTTTGGCTTTATCAGTGATATCTGCCAACTTTATCCTTCCCCTGGATAAATCATTTTATTTAGTTAATGTGCAATAGCAATCACTCACAGCCATGACCATAAGTGAGCATAATTTGTTGAATACCTACTATGTGAAACTCATGTTGAATCAAATAGAAGACTTAAGGAGCTCTTTTTTTAAAATATATTTTTATTGATTTCAGAGAGGAAGGGAGAGGGAGAGAGAGACAGAAACATCAATGATGAGAGAAAATCATTGATTGGCTGCTTTCTGCACGTCCCCCACTGAGGATCGTGCCTGCCACCCAGACATATGCCCTTGACCAGAATCAAACCCGAGACCCTTCAGTCCACAGGCCGACACTCTATCCACTAGGCTAGGGCTAGGGAGCTCTTTGAAAAGCTGATTCAAATTTCTAATCTCTAAAATGAAGCTATTTTGTTTTTCTTTTGCCAGCAAGTGATTGTGTGCCTTTGGTTCACTTCTGGTCTTTGGAAAGTAGAACATTGTATTAGCAAGTGTAGAAAAACACATTTATGCACCCTGGAAAGTTAGTGTTGATGCTGGTCATCTTCCAAATAAACAATTAAACCGAATTTTATTGAGATGAAAGAGTTATTATAGTTAACTCCCAAAATTACTTGATTCTGTTTGGGTTCTTATTTTAATTGATTTAAATCCTGTATGCTATCAAATTCCTGTTCCCCAAGTTCAAAGAGAAGGGGGTGATCCAGAGAGATGAATGTTAATGATAAGAAAAAGACAAATTCAATACGCTAAGATTATCCAAATAAAAACACAATATATTTTGATTCTTGGCCTACCAGTGAAGGAATTTAATCTCTAATAACATAAAGCTTTTGGCTTAAGATTTTTGAGAAAGGCTGAGTTAACCATTACAAAAGAAGATGGTTGTGAATGATTTTTACTTGTAAAAATAATTTGTAACTCATTATTTATTCTTAAATAATAAACTTGTATTTATTTAAGACCAAGTCACACGGATAATATAGCCACAAGATTTACTTGCTTATTTAAATGGGGTTGAAAACCTTTAGTTTTTGTACTTTTTATGCATTTTGCAAGCTGGGAGAGCCAGTTTTGTTAAGTTGGTACCAGTATCAAATAGTACATTTCAAAGCCTCTAGTCATTATTGTGTGTTTTTATAGGAGAGAAGATTATTTTTAACTTTAAAAATCAAATAAAAATACTAGAGGAATCCACAGACAGCAAAATCTCAGACATATGCTGAAGCAATTTCTTCACTGATACAGCTCCTAGGGCAATGGAAACTAAAGAGAAAATAAACAAATGGGACTACATCAAAATAAAAAGCTTTTGCACAGCAAAAGAAACCATCAACAAAACAAGAAGGACCACTGCATGGGAGAACATATTTGCCAATGTTATCACCGATAAGGGTTTAATCTCCAAAATTTATAGAGAACTCATACAACTTAACAAAAGGAAGATAACCCAATCAAAAAATGGACAACAGACCTAAATAGACACTTTTCAAAAGAAGACATAAGGAAGGCCAAGAGACATGAAAACATGCTCAAAGTCACTAATCATCCGAGAGATGCAAATCAAAAGGACAATAAGGTGTCATCTCACACCTGTCAGAATGGCTATCATCAACAAATCAACAAATGACAAGTGCTGGCGAGGATGTGAAGAAAAAGGAACCCTCGTGCACTGCTGGTGGGAATGCAGACTGGTGCAGCCACTGTGGAGAACAGTATGGAGTTTCCTCAAAAAACTAAAAATGGAACTCCCATTTGACCCAGTAATCCCACTTCTAGGAATATATCCCAAGAAACTAGAAACACGAGTCAGAAAGGATATATGCACCCCTATGTTCATAGCAGCACAATTTAAAATAGCTAAGATTTGGAAACAGCCTAGGTGCCCATCAGCAGATGAGTGGATTAGAAAACCGTGGCACATCTACACAATGGAATACTACGCTGTGGTAAAAAAGAAGGAATTCTTACCATTTGCAACAGCATGGATGGACCTGGAAAGCATTATGCTAAGTGAAATAAGCCACTCAGAGAAAGATAAATATCACATGATCTCACTCATTTATGGAAAATAATGAACAACATAAACTGATGAACAAAAACAGATCCAGAGACAGAGAAGCATTTTTCAGACTGTCAAACCTCAGAGGGAAGGTAGGGGAGGGTGGGGGTAAGGGGAGAGAGTTCAACCAAAGGACTTGTATGCATGCATATGAACCTAACCAATGGACGCAGACAAGAAGGGGGTGAGGGCGTGAGTGAGGGGATTTGTGGGGCAATGGGGAGATAAGGACACATATGTAATACCTTAATCAATAAAATAAAATAAATTAAAATAAAATAAAATGAATGCAGATCCTTCAATTGCTTATTGTCTATCTAGCATGGGCACATGCCTAGAAGCGATGTTTAAGAGTGAAGGCTTTGGATTTTATCTTACTTAATCCCACTTGGGCAAATGTCTTTCCTCTCTGAACCTCATTTCTTGTGTCTGTAAAATGGGGATTAAAATATCTACCACGTAAGATTATTGTAAGAATTAAATGAGTTATAGGAAAAGCATAACGATAGTTTCATAAGGCACATTTAGTTTTCAATAAGGAGCATAACACTATTATGTTATTGATGCAGGTTGTTTATTCAAAACCAACCTGTCCCCCCAATGTCCTTGCTGAAAACGTACCCAAAGCCATTTAAACTGCCATCCCCTCCCCCACCCCCATGTCTTCTTCAATCTGTTCATTCAAAGCCTGGCTGGTCAAATCTCTTATTCTGGATGTCATTTTCCACATTATCACTCCTTTCTTTAATTTCCTAGATCCTCTTCCCCTTTTAAGTAGTCTTTTTGTTATGAAAACATCTCAGAAAGAGGATATAATGGTAGTGATTAATCTTTATTTTACAGAATACGTTTCTGGTCTTGTATCTAAGAAATATCTGTGCCCAGCTGGCATGGCTCAGTGGTTGAGCATCGACCTATGAACAGGAGGTCACAGTTAGATTCCCAGTAGGGGCACGTGCCTGGGCTGTGGGCTGACCCCCAGAGTGGGGCGCGCAGGAGGCAGCTGATCAATGATTCTCTCTCATCATTGATGTTTCTCTCTCTTTCTCCCTCTCTCTTCCTCTCTGAAATCAATAAAAATATATTTAAAAAAGAGAAATATTTGTGTGACCCAAAGTTACAAAGATTTTTCTCCTATAATTTCTTCTAGAAGTTTTATAGTCCTAGTTTTTATATTTAGGTCTATAAACCATTTTGAGTTAATTTTTGTATATGGTACAAAGTATGGGTCAAAGTTCATTTTTATACGCAGGTAGTCATTATTCCAGCGTTATCTATTTAAAAGACTATCACTAATCTGCTGAATTATCTTTGCATTTTGGCAAACATCACTTGTCCCTATATGTGTGGATTTATTTCCAGATTATCTATTCTGTTCCATCAGTCCACTTGTCTACCTCAACAATACCATAGTATTTTGATCATTGTAGCTTTATCATAAGTCTTAAAGTCAGGTAGTATATATATCCTTCAATTTTAAACTTCTTTTCAAAGTTGTTTTGGCTATTTTAGGTCCTTTGCATTTTATATTAATTTTAGAATCAGGTTGTCAATTTCTAAAAAAAAAAACCTGTTTGGATTTTGATTTGGAAAGCTTTAAAGATATAGATTAATCCATGAATATAGTATATCTCTCCACTTTTTAATCTTCTTTAATTTCAGTAGTGTCTTATAGTTTTAAGCATACAGGTTTTGCATGTTTTGTCATAATTAACCCAAAATTTTTGATGCTATTACAAATATTTGATGCTATTACAAATTTTTGATGCTATTACAAATATTTTTAATATTTTTAAAATTTAAAATTTAAGATTGTTTTTAGTAGATAGAAATACAGTTAATTTTGTATATTAATCTTGTGTCCTGTCACCTTGCTAAATGCACTTACTAGTTCAGGTGTGTGTGTGTTTTTTATATTGATTCTATCTAGATGATTATGTGGTCTGTGAAAAGAGTTTTACTTCTTCCTTTCCAATCTGGAACTAATGCATGGGCTAAACCCTCCACACACTACGATATTGGACAGAAGTATTGAGAGTTGATATACTTGCAATGATTTTAATTTGAGAAGGAAAGCATTTATTTTTTATAATTGAATATATTAACTTTAAGTGTTTTGTAGATGTTCTTTATCAAGTTGATAATGTTCCCTTTTATTCCTAATTTGCTGAGAGTTTTCTTAATGAATGGCTGTTGACAGTTGTCAAATGCTTTTTCTGCATCTGTTAAGATGATTATATAGTTTGTCTTTTTTAATTTATTAATATTATGAATTGTATTAATGTGTTGTTTTTAATGTTACACTAACTTTGCATTCTGAAATAAGGCCTATTTGGACACAAGGCATTGTCTATTTTTTAATATTGTTATTTGCATCCCTGTTTATGGGGGATATTGGTCTGTTCTTTTTTCCTTATAATGGTTTCTTTTTTTCTTTTTTTCTTATAATGGTTTTGTCTGATTTTAACATCTTGTCTGCTGCTTACTTCAGGTGTCCTGTGCTCTTCTTTTTTTCTCGTTTCTTAAAATTAAAGTTGAGGTCATTATTTGAGGACTTCTTTTTTCTATTTAGTCAAAAGTATATATATCTTTTTCATTCAATATTATTTTGTGTTAGCTTCAGGTATAGAGCACAGTGGTTAGACAATCTTAGTTTTACAAAGTGTTCCCCCAATATTTTCAGGACCCAGAGTCCTTTCTTCTAAGTACTGCTTTAGCCTCATCAGGTAAATTTTGGTATGTTGTGTTTTCATTTTCATTAGATTAAAAATATTTTAAATTTTCCTTTTGATTTCTTCTTTGATTCATGAGTTATTTAGTAATGTATTATTTAGTTTCTAAATATTTGGGAAAATATTTCACTTATCTTTCTGGTTTAGATTCCTAATTTAATTGTCATTAGAAAATGTACTGGTTTGGCTTGAATCACTTTAAATTTCTGATTTGTTTTATGGTCCAGAATGTTCTATTATGGTAAATGTTATGTGTGCCCTTGGGAAGATTATGTATTCTGCTATTGTTGGATGACATGTATCTTTTGTTAAGATGCATTGAAGGGGAAACAGAATCACTGTTGTGCAAAAAAAAAAAAAAAAAAGCATAAATCATGAGGCAACAAATCCAAATTATTAAATTTTCCAAATATATCAAAATCATGGAGGAGAAAGGAAGACTAAAAAAGTGCCCAAATTAAGTCAAAAGAGGCAAGTCAAGTAATGTTAGTGCGTGGCTGGGTGAGATCCTGAATGGGATATTTGTTTTACATTTTTATTCTTGCTAAAAAAAAGGACATTATTGGAATAATTTCTGAAATTTGATAAAATTTGCAGATTAAGTAATAGTGTTCTCCCAGTGTTAAGTTCCTGCTTTTGGTCATTGCATTATGACTTGTAAGAACGTACTACTTCATAGGGAATATGTATGCACTGAATATTCCGATGTAAGGGAGCAGCAGATCTGCAACTTACTCCCAGGCAGTTCATTAAGAAATAATGTGTATGTATTGGGAGAGACTGATAAAGCAAACATATAAAATGATAACAGCTGGGGAATCTCTGTGAAGAATATGCAGGAGGACCTTTGTAGGGTTCTCACACTATTTTATAATAAAAGAGTAAAATATAAATTGACTTTTACCATGATGAGGACCATGATTAATAGTATGCCTGTAAGCATAGATTTTGTTGGGGGGGAAGGGGGAGGGGAATTGTACTTAATCTACTCCTATTAGGAAAAATGACATTTTAAACAATAAGTGGTTACAAATGCTTTTTAAATAGAAACTTTTGTCACAGAAAGAACATTTTGGGAAAGGATGCTCGAATATATTTCTTATTCGCATGACTTTAAAACCTTTATGAATATGGTCAGGATGGAAAAACAGACAAGTGGATTTTCTGTTGTACTTTTTCAGACTACATTCCACCCATTAATTTCAATTTAGTAGGAAGAATTTTTAAAATATTTTTTTAGTTAACAAATTTCTGGAAGACATTTACTGTAGTTCACAGCACAAACAGAAATCTAAGAACTCATGCATTTTGTGCCTTTCAAAACTCAAGATCAATAATAGTTTATAAAATTTTAAAAAACTGACTAATCACCTCTATGAAGGAGAGGTTCCTCTTGCTACTGCAAGTTTTCCAGTCATTTCCTCGAGAAATAAAATGGAGAAGTATGGCAGATTATTAAATTCATATCGTATATTATTCCTAAGTGAGAATCACTTTTCAAAAGTCCCGAGTGTAATCGCGTCTTGATATATAACTGCACGACATGCCTCGAAGTCATTGGCAGTTCTCCAAAGAGACCAAACAGAACTTCAAATATTATTTCAGAACACTGAGGGAAAAGGAGAAAAGTGAGATTGATTTTGTTTTAAGTGACTGGAGCCGGGCTCTGCATGAGCTAGTGTTTTTTGCCTTATTCCTGTAGCTTTTGTTTGCTGATTAGAAAGTATCACCTGGATTCGATAGTGGGCTAAACCAAGAGTTCAATGTAACAGAGAGATCGGGAGTAGGAGTGCTCCTCCAAACAGCTGTCTGCATGTGTCAGCCCCCGTTACAGACAGGAGCAGCTGGGCCTGGGCCCACATGTGCCCCCCGTGAGAAAGCCAGCTCAGTTCTAACAGGAAGAAAAACTGACTCCATGATTTCAGAAAAGCAACTTGATCCCCTTCTGGAAACTGATAGTGTTTGCAGTCGTTTAATAAGGGTCAGGGGGAGTCTGAAGAGAGACCCTCATCTTCAAGCACTGCCATTTGATGGGCACCCAGCAGCCCTGACAAAAACCAAGACACAATTTCTGAGCCTGGGAAGAAAGTCCTTCCACGTGGCAGGTGCCCAAAGGTCTGTCGCTGGGAAGCTTTGCTTCCGGAGCCTGGAAGATGAGCAGGAAGGGGACGAGCTCCCTTGCTCTGCCCAGCTTCTATGGAACCAGAGAGCTGGGAGCTGGGTTGAATGGTCATCATCAGCTTTATGGTATTTCCAAAAATGAAATCTTTCCAAAACACGCAGGGGACCTTGTGTGATAGAGAGAAAGCAGGGGAGGTCTGGGAGGGGGAAGGAGACAAGCCTCAAGCCCTCAGCAGCCCAGGTCACTGAGAAAAAGCATTGCTAATCAAAATGCTTTCATCCTAATCAGTGCCCTGATTCAGGGCTCTGCTTCCTCCCAGGGCTCATGGAAGGCGTGTGACTAACAGCCTGAGATGAAACAGGATCCCGGCTAATACTGAAGCCGCGTTAATGGAGATACTGGATAGGTTTACTTCATCCAGACATAAAGGGACCACTACGAGATAGCCCTGGGGTTGGGCATTAAGGACTACTTCTGTTCTTTGTGTGTGTTTGTTTGTAGCTTTTTTTTTTTTTTCCAGATAGGCAACACATTCACATGGTTCAATAACCAGACCATATTAAGAGGCATACACTCAAGACTCCCTCTTATCTGCCCAGCCCCCACTCTTCCCCATAGGCAGCATTTCTTATTACCCATCCTTTCAGAATGTCCTTATGTGTCTATAAATACCTGCAAATACATATTATTGTTTCTCCTTTTACTTACTCAGTGATAGCAAGTTATAGAGGGGGTTTCATTCCTTTTCTCTTTTAGATTTATAACTTTCCTTTGAGTGGGTATATAAGAATTAATTTCACTAGTAACTTATATTGATGGACATTAAATTGTTTCTAGTCTTTTATGATTACCAACAATATAGACAGGAATAACCCTGTAAATATGTCATTTCACCCATTTATGAGTTTTCTATATAATAAGCTTCCAAAAGTGGAATTACAGAGCCGAATGGCATGGATTTTAGAGATATGGCAAGTTGTTCTGGATACCAGCCATAGCAGCCTGTGAGAGTTTCCCATGTGCTCACCACATTGTGTCTTCACCCCTTGGGGCTTACGCACTCTGACAGGTGAACACCAGTATATCAGTACAGTTTTCATTTTTTATTATGAGTGAAAGTGAACATCTTTTCACATAGTTAAGGTTTCTTTGTATTTTCTTTTCTGTAAGTTGATAGTCTTTGCCCATTTTTCTGCTGGGTTATTTGTCTTTTCTTACGCATGTCTGCTATTGAGCCTATCTGTGATTTAAAAACATTTTTTTGTTGTATTTTTTTCAGTTTTAGAATTTGCATTGGGTTCTTTATTGTTTTCTGTTTTTTTGCGGGGACTTTATTTCTTCATTTATTTCAAGTATTGCTAGTTGCTTTAAAATGAAAATATTTTAATTCACGTGACTTTGGTTCCTACTTACATTTTTTATTTCAGCTCGCAGTCAACCAGTCAGGTTCAGACTGCAGGTCCTGGCCCACTTTGTGGGCCATGGTATAAATTTCAATTTCATTTTCAAAGCCTTGGCAGTGCTGCTCTGGTCTGTCCCACTGTGCGCTTCCCCATGGTAAGTCTGGAAACTGGATGAGTTGAAGGCTTTCAAGACTCTCTAAACCAGGTTACATACACAAGCCATGGTTGTTATCTAGGTAGTAACTAACTGTTGGATCAGTCCCCACATTTATCTCCTGAGGACAAACATAAATGCTCAGCGGCAGCATTTAAGTCCATAGAAGGAAATACTTGTATAACCACTTCATAATATGCAAAATCTTCTTCAACTGAGTCATCAAATTTCACGTTAGCATGCCTCTTCTAACACCCTGTTTCTAAATCATACTCCCTCAAGCCTGCCAGTTAAGAAAAGGGACCTGTTCAGAGCCAGCTGTGTCTGAGACACTTACCTCCCTGCCAATGCTTTAGGTCGCCCCCTGCAGGACTTATGTTCTCAAGCAAGGGTCTTAAAGCTCTTGGTGTTTTACTCCATTTCTAGGTTCTTTTATCTTATACTCACATCTCTCCTTCTTTAACAAACAAAAACAGTGTGTAAATAACAGTAGCAACAAGAACAACCCCACAAAAACTTCCTTCACCCTGCTATTGTCCTCTGGCTACCATCATCAATCCTTTTAGTTCTAGTAAAGTTTCTGAAACAATCCTCTATGTGTCCTCATATCCCACTGCAGCTTTGCTAACCTCCCATCAGATCATCAAAAATTCCCCGTCAGGGTCCTCAGCAACATGAATATTGCCAACTTCAGTTAGAACATCCCACAGCTCCTCATTCTTCCTCAAAACTTTCAACTTTTGTTTCTGTGACATTCCTCTCTTTTTCCTCTCACATCTCTAACAGAGAATTGATGGGGGCATCTCATCTGGGGTCTCTTACGCAGTTGCATTCAGATGGTATCTGGGACTAGAGACATTTAAAGGCTTGACCTGGCTAGACATTTGACCTGGCTAGACATTCATGATGGTAACATACACTGAGTAGCCAGATTATTATGATCTCTGAACACATAATAATCTGGCCACTCAATGTATATCCTATATAATAAAAGGCTAATATGCAAATTTTCCCCTCGACCAGGAGTTCGACCAGCAGGCAGGCTGGCCAACCTCCCATGTCCCCTCCCCCTGGCCAGGTTGGCCGGACCCCACCCATGCACGAATTCATGCACTGGGCCTCTAGTGTGTGTGTATGTGTGTGTATGTATATATATGTGTGTGTGTGTGTGTGTATATATATGTGCAAGAGGCCCGGTGCAAGAAATTCGTGCACAGGGGTGCGTGTCCCTCAGCCAAGCCTGTACCATCTCCAATCTGGGACCTCTTGAGAGATGTCTGACTGCCTGTTTAGGCCCAATGCCGGTAGGATTGGGCCTAAATGGGCAGCCAGACATCCCTCTCACAATCCAGGACTGCTGGCTCCTAACTGCTTGCCTGCCTTCCTTCCTGATTGCCCCAACTGCTTCTGCCTGCCAGCCTGATCATCCCCTAACCACTCCCCTGCCAGCCTGTTTGCCCCTAACTGCCCTCCCCTGCAGGCTTGGTCACCCCTAACTGCCCTCCCCTGCAGGCCTGGTCACCCCAACTGCTCTCCTCTATAGGCCTGGGTTCCCCCCAACTGCCCTTTGCTTCAGGCCCAGTTGCCCCCAACTTCCTTCCTCTGCCAGCCTGGTCACCCATAACTGCCCTCTCCTGCAGGCTTGATCGCCCCCAACCGCCCTCCCTTGCAGGCCTGGTTCCTCCCAACTGCCCTCCCCTGCTGGCCTGATTGCCCACAACTGCCCTCCCTTGCAGGCCTGGTCCCTCCCAACTGCCTTCCCCTGCTGGCCATCTTGTGGCGGCCATCTTGTGTCCACATGGGGGCAGCCATCCTTGACCATATGGGCCCAGCCATCTTGTGTGTTGGAGTGATGGTCAATTTGCATATTACTCTTTTATTAGATAGGATAGAGGCCTGGTGCATGGGTGGGGGCCAGCTGGTTTGCCCTGAAGGGTGTCCCAGATCAGGGTGGGGGGTTCCCTTGGGCCGTGGGGGTTCCTTTGGTTTGCAGGCTGGCCATGCCCCCTGATGACCCAAGCGGAGGCCCTGGTATCTGGGATTTATTTATCTTCTATAATTGAAACTTTGTAGCCTTGAACAGAGGCCAAGGCAGACCAGGGCTGCGGAAGCTTGGCTTCCTCCATTGCCGGGGGCAACTCAAGCCTCCTGCTCTCTCCAGCTCCATGACTGTCGCCATTTGTGTTGGGTTTTATTTATCTTCTATAATTGAAACTTTGTAGCCTTGAGTGGAGGCCATGGCCGGCCAGGGTGTGCGGAAAGCTAGGCTTCCTCCATTGCCGGGGAAACCCAAGCCTCCTGCTCGCTCTGTGGTCGCAGCCATGTTGGTTGGGTTAATTTTCATACTTGCTCCTGATTGGCTGGTGGGCATGGCTTGTGGGTGTAGCGGAGTGATGGTTAATTTGCATATTACTCTTTTATTGGATAGGATATATATACTGAGTGGCCAGATTATTATGCATTCAGAGATCATAATAATCTGGCCACTTAGTGTACATAATGGTTTTTATCTGGGAGTTCATCTGGGGTGATTGACTGGAGAACCTACATAAGGCATCTCCCTGTGGTTTGGGCTTCTGACAACATGGTTTTGCTTCCAAGAAGAGGTATCATGTCCCAAGAGTGAGTGTTCCAAGAGCCTAGACAGAGGCTGAAAGACTTCTTAAGATCCCCCCTTGGAATGTTGCTTCTCTTAGTCAAGTAGCTCCTTGGCCAGCTCAGGACTCAAGGGGAAGGAAATTAGGCCTTACCTGTAATGTGATGATCAGCACACATTTATGAGGAAGGAAGTCTGAGGCAGTTATAATGGAGACTGTTTACCTCAATGACCATATCATTTTCTTGTGTTTAACTCTTTCACCAGTCCCCAGCTACTAGGAGATGAGGTCCAAGCTCCCTAGAATATGCCTGTTTAAAGTGGGAACCAGGCTCCCACCCATCTTCGTACCTTTGGTGCACAGTGCCTGCACAAAGGAGATGCTCCGGGGTCTGTTGACATGACAGGGTGCTGCTCACTGTGCGACAGAGCTGAGTCTTCTCCATTGTCTTTCCTTATGGGTTCCAGCCTGTCCTGGCTTCTCCACTGCTTGCCCTGTGGACAACAGCTTTATTATAGAAGCTGCTTGGTCAGCTGTCATAATTTTGTGAGGTAAAAATCCTGTGACAAAGGTGCATACATTTGCACACGTAACATATATGTATTACATCCTACAGATTCTGCTTATCTGAGTGAACTATGACTAATACGGGTAACAGGAGTTTATCTGGCAAAATTTGAGACATGTCAAAAACAGCAGCAATCCATCTGGATTTTCTAATAAACATTGGTATAATATATTGAAATCCATCAGAGAGAGAGGAGAGAGAGAGAGAGAGAGAGAGAGAGAGAGAGAGAGAGAGAGAGAGAGAGAGACCATCCTTCTCACAGGGGAGTATGGGGATTAGAGGTGAGCCTTTGGAGTCAGAGGCTGGGTTTCAAGAAGGTTGGCTCCATCACTTTCTAGCTATGTTCATTGGGCAAACTCCAAATCTCAGTTTTCTTCATGTGTAAAACAGAAGGAACAATTGTATATACCTTATGGGCTTATGAAGGATTAAGAGATAGTCCATATTAAGTTCTCATATTTGACTGACAAATAATGTTTAATCTAATATTAATTGTGTGAAATACACAATTACTTGTTAGCTAATATTAATTGTGTAAAATACACAACTACTTGTAGCTTATCACTTTTGTCCCTAATTTATAGTCCATTGACTTATATTTATACCCATAACTTTTGAACTGCATGTATGAAGTACATGCACATTTCATAAATTGACTATAGAGATTATAGTGCATTGTCAAGATAATAAGAAATATTTTGAGGCCATTCCTAGTCACTTATGGGTTAAAGAGTTTATAATAACAAAAAGTCAGAAATATTAATAAGATATGATAGAGGATTAAAATGATATAGTCAACTTGCACTGATAATATAAACTAAGAGTTATGGAACTCCTTCATTCCTTTTACTCTTTTATAAATCTTCTTTAAGCCTTCGAGTTCTAAATTCTTTCTGCTTTAAAAACAGAATCAATCCATGTATTTAAAACTGCTTGTCAATGATAAGCCCTATACAGTATTTGGCTCTTCCATCCATTCCAACTTTTTAGGGAGTCATTTAAGAAGGTAGACAGAGACATGTTATTCAGAGACAGTTGAAATAGTGATTCTTCTAGAAGGCTTCCATGACCTACCCAAAATGAGCACATGTCTTAGAAGGCCCACTGGCTCTCAGGGACGAGGCTTGCAGGCTTGTGCAAAACAAAGAGTGAGAGAACGTCTTGGAATGATTTGACTTTTCTCTTCTTTTTGCCTTTCGGAACATTTGATTTTTCTGAGTTCCCTTTGTTTATGAATTAAAAATGCTTTTGTTTATGAAGCTAATTAAATTATTTTAAGAACATAAACAATGTGAGATAAGGGACTCAAACATTGTGAGCCTCTCTGTCTCTCTCTGTGCTAACAAACAGCCCATGTCATAGTAAAACAAGTCTATTTCTAAATAAGGCAAAAACGACTGGGTCCTGTCTGGTAGAGCAAGACA
The DNA here is from genome assembly GCA_026230045.1 of Corynorhinus townsendii. Lineage (NCBI taxonomy): Eukaryota > Metazoa > Chordata > Mammalia > Chiroptera > Vespertilionidae > Corynorhinus > Corynorhinus townsendii. The sequence continues at coordinate 146,155,291 of JAPDVU010000005.1, read as the reverse complement.
CCAAACAGCGTCCCACTGTTTCTGCGGCCCCTGCTGCACCCCGGGAACTTCATGAAACCCAGTATTATGTAGCAGAGACCAAAGGTCAGTTCCCAGACAACAAAAGACAATGGGCTTGGATATTTGCTTATCATCCCTCAGTGAGTGGGGAAGGCTCTAGGTTGTGAGAACTTAAAGCAGGGCCTCCCCACATCTGCCTGAGACTGTGATGATCTGAATTGATCCATGTTCTTATCTCCCTAGCCTCTGACACCTTGAGAGGACACCACAGGCTGTATTTCCACCTGGCATGTAGGAGGCCTTAAATATTACTCATAGTCAATAGAGTAGAGACACAATTTGCAATTTTTTTAAAGTAAAACTTCAGTTCAAGTTTAAGTTTATATAAAACTCCTATTTGAGAAATAAAACAATGCTAGAGCCTCAGCCATTCCTCTTTCCTCTCCTTCAAATAAGGTCTCTTCGAGTCCTTGGAACAGTGTCTTGAAGATACAAGATAACACCAAAGTTCTTGCATTTCTAAATGCTACTTTCTGAAAAACCCAATGTAGTAAATATTCCTCAGGCCCCAGAAGATGGAGGAGTGTGTGTTCCGTAGGCACATCCAGCTTGGTGCATCTCTGAGCACGTGTGCCAATGCTGGGCACTGCAAAGGATTGATGGGTGCTGAACCTGGTTCCTTACAGATTCTGAATCCCACCTGGCACTTGTGGCATCTCCAAGGCTCTTCCTGAAGGGTTCAGATCTCCAAGGGGAGGGCTCGGGGGCCTGAAGCACTCTTGTCTCTTCCCATACATGGTCGAATGCACCACAGCTCCCAGGAGTTCACAGGATGCATTTTGTTTACCTACAATCCAGGAGCACAATGGTAGTCCCTAAAAATGATAGTCCATTGGCTTACATTTATACCCGTAACTTGCATTTATACCCAAAATATTTATACTTATTATCTCGACAATGCACTATCATCTCTATAGTCGATTTATGAAATGTGCATGCACTTCCTAAATGCAGTTCACAAGTTATGGGTATAAATGTAAGTCAATGGACCATCATTTTTAGGGATATGTTGAGAACTAGCATTTAAGTTGCTAGCCGAGGCACATATTCTCAGATCAGAAGACAGCAAGTAGAGTTTAGGGCAGCGGTCGCCAGCCTTTTGGACCTCACGGACCACCGGTGTCTGCGGACCACCGGTTGGTGACTGCTGGTTTAGGGTATGTTCTCTCCCTTCAAGGGACTCATGGTGCCATTGGAAAGACAGCACGTGTTCTCTTGGGCTGTAGATCTGTCTTGAGGGCCAAGGTGTTATGCCAATTGCAGAGCTCTTTGGTGCAAGAGTTAGGGTTCTATCCATGCCTGGGCTCATGGATCATTGTGAGCATGTGGTCATGAGGCACAAGACTTATTCTTACATTTTAAAGTAAATTTCAAGAACCCAAGGAAACTGCTGTATCATCATCTCAAAAATGAAATTCAGGAATGAAGGACAATGCTTTCTACTGTCAGGGTAGGACTGGGTTGCAGGAAGCAACTTCTCTGGAGGCGGGTTTCCCTCTTCTGTGAAGTCCACTTGTTGCTCTTCTGACCTGCTGTCCTGGGTGTCTGGTCAGTCAGGAGCGTGAGGGAAAGGGTTGGTACTGTGTCTGAGCCACAAAGCCAAATTGATGAAGGCTCGGCATCTTTCTTGCCTTAGGCTGTCTTTCCTGCCTTTCATGGGGTTCAACTGCAGGCCGTTGTGAATTAAAACATCCATAAGCAGACAAAATCTCTGGCAAGTTTAGCTGTAGCCAGCGGGAGGAGCATTCCAGATGGTCAGTTTGGTAACCCTCCGTTCCCTGATGTTCAGATGATAGATTAGGCGAACACCCAGATTATAGCCGATATATGATTAGAGGGCTCAGTTGCTGCACATAGAGCTGAGTGATTGGTTTCACGATGAGTATTTACAATTTTTGAATCATCAATTCTATAAATTAAGAAACTTCTCGATGATCAGTGCTTTGCATTCTACATACTAACTGTGTCCACTGTGCTTTCTCCAGTCTTCATCAGGAGTCCTTGTTTTGGGACATAAACATTGCATGGTTTTCACTATGTTTTTGTTTTTTTAAAAACATAAAAGGTTTTAAGCAGGCACTCATGTCTGAAATCCTTCAGATAAGAGAGAACAGAGGCGCTGGGAAGGGCTGTGTGGTGGCCACTTTCCAGTGCTTTCTCTCACACCCATGGCAGTCATCACTCAAGATTTTCTATGTTCTCCTTTTGATGCTGCCTAAGCAGCTCTCCAAGCTGTCCCCTGTCCCCACCCTGGGATAGGGGAGCAGTGCCCTCCCAGGAGTGGGGAGAGAGAAAGAAGGGGAGACGATGAGACCCTCCAGGCACCCTGACCTTTCCCTGCTCTACTCACTGGCCTGATATTGGTTTCCTCAGCACCATCTTCACCCCACCCCTCCTGGTTCACCCCTCCTCCTTTCCTCCCCTTCTCTCTCCACTTTACCCCCTCTCTCCCCCCTACTGTTCTCTCTCTGCAGCTCCAGACTCGGCTGCTGTGTTGCACCAGGAGAGGGTGGCTTCATTGTGCTTCTTTTATAAAAACTTTCTTTCCTCTTTTATCTTTCTTAAAAAAAAATGTTTTTATTGATTTTAGAGAGAGAGGAAGGGAGCGATACAAGCATCAATGCCAAGAGAGAATCATCAATCAGCTGCCTCCTGCACCTGCCCCACCCCAATGGGGATCAAGCCTGCAACGCAGCCATGTGCCCTGACCAGGAATCTAACTGGCTACCTCTTGGTGCACGGGTCGACCAACTGAGCCCCATCAGCCAAGGCAACCCCCTTTTACTTTTCTTTATGAAACCCAAGTGCAGCAGGGGTTGGTGAAGGGGGACACAAAGTTCCAGATTCATGAAGAAGGAAGGGAATACTTGTGGGAGTGGGGCTGAGGCCCACAGAGATGGGGATGGAAAGCCCCCTCCTCATTCTCAGTAACCCCCCCCCCCCACCACCACCACCACAACAACAATCCTGGGAAGTCTGACATGGCATGATGACAGCTGCAGCTGGAAGCAAGCAGATTGACGGTAAAGGAAAGGAAGCTAATACCTGAGGGAGAGAGATGGGGGTGAGGGGCACATCGCAAAGATCTTCAAGGATTTCTTTCAACAGGAGAGGCTGAATTCCTACCCCTCCTCCCCCCAGCCCCTCAGAACCCCCCATCTATGCTGATCACTGTGCCCGGTAACTTTTCTGCTCCATACTCCATGCCCAGCCTTGCTGTCCCTCAGCCCACCTCTCTCCAGGACAAAGGACCTTTTGGGAGATTTACATTGTGAGGCTCTTTGCTTGCTGCTCACAGCCCCTAGCATCTCTGGCTCCAGAGAGACAATGGACATCAGGCAGAGGCAGCCCTGCTCATGGCATCAGGCAAAGGACAGATGAGGATCTCCGTTTAAAGCTGACCCCAGACCACTGCATAGGCCTACTCAGCCCCGATAAAAGGAGAGGCCCCTTAAACACCAGAATGCACGACTTCATTCCTGAGCTCTCCCTGAATGTTCAGGGCTGCCACCTGCTTGCCTCAGAGGACGTGCTGCCCCCCGGCAGGCAGCCCCCCAGCCCTGGTGCTCACACCAGCTGTGGCTCTAATGGAGAGATTGTACTGCTGCGTGCTTGGAGGAATAGCTCATGAAACAGATTGTAAAGCCCTGGACCGTGACTCGCTCTCCTGTGACTTGGCACTTATGTAGCTTTTTCCACTGGCACAGACAGAGCAGGAGGCCAGGCCTCCCTCCTCAGATGGACGCTCGGGAGGCCCCAGTTCTGTGCCCACACCATGCTTGGGAGGCCCCAGTCCTTTACACCCCTCAGGGCCTCTGGGGGTTTATTGAGTGGAATTGGGCTAAACCTGGAGGTGGCAGCTTGGAGGCGGTCCTAGTTACACATTCCAAATTTGAAGTGACTTGAATCTGTGAGTACGGCCCTCGGTGGCCCAGAGGCCTAATGCTGGTTCCCAGACAGGGGCTGCCCTGTGGGAGTCTCCTCCCAGCTGCACCATCACATCAGGCTTTCTTGCTGCTGCCTCTCACATTCTCCCCAGCGGTGCTGGAGTTGCAGGGAGCGCACATTTCCGGCCTGCGGGGGATGGGCCGCCGGCCAGCCTGTTCCCGGCCTTACTGGCCGGCTGCAGTGGCAGCTGTGATGACTTCATGGCTCTCAAATGGCCGAGGGGCCCAGAGAACAGGGCCGGGATTGTATTCATGGGGTGGAAGTAGCAAGTGTGAAAGAACTGCGTCAGCCTGGACCTCCTGCCATATTATTATTTTTTGAAAATCACTCTTATCTCCAGCAAAAACTCTCCCAGTGCCTCTGCTCACTCCTCCAAGCCTCTTTCATGGGCTAAGAGTCAGTGGGGCCCTCCCCAGAAAAGGGGCACTTTGGGGGGAATGTTAAATACTAAATCACCGTTAGATGGGTTTTTAGGTTTGAAGAAATATAATCCCATTTTGAATCTGCCAATGAGCCCAAGTCAGCATTTGAGCTGGTTGGGTGGAGCTGTAATGGTGAAAGCGATGGCTTTAGTCCCATTAGCTTGTCTGCCCCACCCAGGGCGAGAGTCTGGCCAAGTGACGTAGCCACAAAATCCCCCAGATCCCTGCTCCACCAAGATCCTGATGATCTGAAACTGAGGCTGAGTGAGGCATCATGTGACTTGATAGTCAAGCCTCCTGACATGTCCATGTGGCAACAAGGGTCCTGGCCAAGACTGGATGGGAGGAGCTTATGCACACAATCATCAGAGAGGATTATATCCATTGCAGCATTGACTGTGATGGTGAAAAATGGGCATAACCTAACTGTCTACCAACTGGGGATGGATAAATACAATGTGGTGTATTTACACAATGGACTTGCATGCAGCAGTTAACATAAATAACCAGCCTGGGATAGAGCTCAAAAAAGAAAAAATATAAGCAAGTTGTAGAACAACCATTGAGGTCTGAAACCATTGAGAGAGAGAGAATGAGAAATGAAAAAAGAAAACCCTTCACAAAGCAATGTTGTGGTTTTTGTTCTGTCCTGCTTATAGTCATCTATAAATATGTATACAATGTCCGGAAGCCTAATGCCAGACCTGCAACTATTTTCGGGAGGGTAAGAGCAACTGAAATTGGTAAAGTTGTCGAAGTTCCTTTTGCATAAATGTTCAAATGTTTCAAGGGAGAATAAGTTCATTTATTTCTTATATAATTAAACATTCATTATAGAATAGGGGGAAATGAGGTATCAGTGGTGTACAAACTTAATCCATTCAGATTCAGCAGATGTGGAGCTTTGCGTTTTGACCTGTTTGTGGATAATGGGTGGTTCCAGTTCTATTTTTTCTTTCTTTCTATTCCTTTGCTGAGAGGTAGCAAGTGGTTGTGATTAAAAGGGTGAGACGAGGTGGCATGAGTGTGTGTTCATAAATCAACAGGTGACTGTAGTAAGTAACAGTCAAGAACGTTCTTTTCCAGGTCCTTAGTCTGTCATACTGTGGCCTTGCTGAGCCACTGGGTCATCATCCAGTCACGTCAAGCATGGCATGAGGGAAGGGTGGGCAGCATTTATTGCTCTAATTGGGCCCTGTAAAAGGGGGTAAGGCCTAGGTAATCAGACCTAGTAAACAGACCTGATATATTACATGCTGTCCTGACATTTCCCTTTGCACCTTCACTTGGAAAATATTGCAAATGAATGTAAGTGCAACCAGCATCTTGGAAATTCACGTTATTTGGGAGTTAAGTGAATGACATTGATAAGAATTCTGCAAACCCATAGGTCATGATTGTTAAATATAAGATATAGTTTTTACATGTATCTGTGTGAATTAACAATACAGAATTTTGAAGATAATAAAAAAATTCTTAGAACATATAAGTTTAGAAAATAAATTATAAAGCTTATTAGGAAAAGCTTACTTGTTTTATAATTAGCAACAATAATATTAGTTGTTTATACAAATAATTTTTCCCTAACTACAATAATTGTGTTCTTATTGTGGAAAATTTAGCAGTTAAAGAAAAATATAAATAACAAAATTAAAAGCAGACAAAAATGAAGCAGTGACTAACTCTGGATGATTTGATTGTGGATGTTTCCTTCAAGACTTTTCTATTATTAATATCACAAAATCTCCAACCTACTGGTGATATTGTATTATAGCCCATTTTTATCATGCTATTATTATTATACTAGAGGCCCGGTGCATGAAATTCATGCACTGGGTGAGGTGGGGGGGGGGAGGAGGTTTTGAGGGGACCCTCAGCCCAGCCTGCACCCTCTCACAGTCCAGGAACCCTCGGGATGTCCCACAGGGGACATCCCTCTAGCAGTCTGGGCCCCCTTGCTCCTTACCGCCCACCTGCTTGCTGCTCCTTATTCCTTGGCTTGCTGCTCCTTAGTGCTGCTGTGGAGGCAGGAGAGAGGCTCCTGCCACCACCACTTCACTCACCAGCCGTGAGCCCAGCTTCTGGCTGAGCGACGCTCCTCCTGTGGGAGTGCACTGATAACCAGGGGGGCAGCTCCTGCATTGAGTGTCTGCCCTCTGGTGGCTAGTACGCATCATAGTGACCGGTTGTTTTGGTCATTCTGCCATAACAGTCACTTAGGCTTTTATTATATAGAGGCCTGTTGCAGGAAGATTCCTGCCATAGGGCTTCCTATGGCTGCCTGCTTCCCTCCCTTCTCCGCAGCCCCGCCTGCTTCCCTCCCTTCTCTGCAGCCCCGCTTGCTTGCTTCTCCGCAGCTTCACTCCCTTCTGCAATGCTTGGCTTCCTTCTACGCTGTCTTCAGTCTTCGCTGTGCTCCTGGATATGCAAATTAACCGCCATCTTGGCTGGGTTAATTTGCATGCTCACTTCTGATTGGCTGATGGGCGTGGCTGGTGGGTGTGGCAGAGTGATGGTTAATTTGCATATTACTCTTTTATTAGATAAGATATATGAATAACCATCACCACAAAATGTTCCCTCATACTTTTTTCCAATTAATTTCCTACCCACCCCAGATCTTAGTTACCACTGATCTGATTTTTACCACTATAGTTTGGCCTTTTTCAGGTGTTACATAAATGGAATCATATAGTATGTGGCCTTTGTGACTAGTTTCTTTTGTCATAATACTCTTAATATTCTTTCATATGGTTGCATAAAAAGTTTATTTCTTTTTATTGCTAAATAGAATTCCATATAGGTGTATCACAGTTTGTTTATCCAATTATCATTTTTGGGATTTGCTGAGCTTTTGGAATCTGTGGGTTGAGGTCTTTCACCCATTTTGGAATATTCTTGGAGACTGTTTTCTTCAAATATTATTTCTGCCTCAATCTCAGTCTCTCCTTTCCTCTGGGACTCGAGTTGGAGTTATGGTACAGCAGTTGATTGGGTTCCCTTATCTTTTCTGTTCCATTCTGTTTTTTCAATTCTTTTCCTCTCTGTGCTTTAGTTTGCATCTTTCTTTCTTTTTCTTTTTCTTTTTACTTCAGCTAAACTACATTTTTCCCCGTTCTTGAATATTTAGGATGAGATTGCCATCAGGTTGTGCAAATGAACCTAAAACTCTAGTCCTGTCCCTTTTTTGCCTGGTTGGCTCTTAGTCATAATCTAGACTTCATGTCCTCAGCAATGACTTTTCTGGTCTTCAAGACGAGACCAGAATGTTCCACATTCTCAAAGCACCACACACCTTTCCTTCTGAGGACTCACCAAAGGTGTCGTTTTTCTTAACTGCAGAATTATTTGTCTGTCTCCTCCTCTGGATCCCGAGCTCCACAGTGCAGGGGTCTGTTTAGCATTGTTTCCCCATCTGTAGTCTGCTGTCTGAAACATTAATAGAATCTTAACACTTTTGAAATCTATGTGGAACAAATCCCTCTTCGGGTACTTGGAGGTCTGCTTCCTGAGGCTGTTCAGACTGCCTCATCAGAGCTCAGGGCATGTCACCTGTGCCTGTACACCCAGCCTCCACCTTCAGTGATGGTCTAGAACTATGTACTGAATCAGCTGACTTCACAGCTGGAGGGTCAAACCACCTACAGGGGGCACTTCAGAAAACCTTCTGTCATAGCATAGGTAGAAAACCAAGTTGAAAGCAGAAAAACAGTTTGAACTTAACTGCAGTAGACAACCTTTGGACTCATGGGAAACTGCTGGCTCTTTTGGCTGAATTCTTGGTTATAAACTTCTCATTTTGTGGGTTGACCTAGCAATTCTGATTTCTGGGAAATGACTGAGCCAGTTCTCTGTTCTCCTATTTGCAAAGGAGCTTGGTTGTTTGTGACTACCATTAAGTTTCCACACTGCCTTACTTTCAGTTCTGTGCTCTATGGGAATAAAATCTTCCTTCCTTCCTGTCTTCCTTCTTTCTTTCCTTTTTTGCCTTTGCCTTTCCTCTCTTTCTATATCTTTTTTTTTTTCCCTAGGGAAGACACAAACATTTAACTCTAAACATTGACATTAGCATTTCAGCCTAGGAGCTCTCCAAATTCATTCTAAAAGACATAAACTTTGAACTGGGTAGGAAAGCTGAAGTAGGATCTCCTATCTAACATATCTAATTGCACAGGAAGTGGGGAGCTTTCCATCATTCTATATACATGTATGTGGAAATTTATGAATCTGTAGATAATAAACGTAAGGAGAAGCAGAAGCTATGATTATGAATAGCTGACATTTACTTATCACATGCATTATCTCATGCACTTCTCCACACATCAGAACAGGAAGGTATTGCTATTATCTATTTATAGATAAGTGAATTAGATGTTCAATGCAGGACATCTGTGTAAGACTGAAGAGGATCATGGAGGATATGGATGGTGCTTCTTTAAGTTTTAACCTTTATTTTTAGGGGAATTGCACTGTTAGCAAGTTTAAGTTCCAATGCATAGCTCTGATCAAGTCCTTCTACTGTTAAAACTTCCCAGAGGGCTGGGAAGTTTGCATGCAAGTTTGCATGTCATGCTACTTCCCAGAGTTTACAGCTCTACTGCACACTGGGGATTTCAAAAGGGAAGCGTGTCTCAAAATTATTTTACCAGGGAATGCATTTTCTCCTGGAGCATCTTCCAGCTTTCCATTGACCTTGGAAATGTTAGCCTACAGAATAAAATGTAAGTACCTAAACCTTAACTTAGGCACTTCATTAACTTAGTTAAGATTTAGGTGCTTGATTGAGTACTTAAGTTAACAAAGTACCCAAGTAACTAAAGACTAAGTGACTTGGTCTTATGTACTTAAACTAAGTACCAAAGTTCCTCATATCTTTGTTTATTCCTTTTTGGCTCTCTTGAAGGTTTGCAGGGACCAGGCAGGTAATGTCAATGAAAGAAGTCAGAAGGAGTGAAATGATACATGATGGTTAACTTTCCCCAGTGAAGGGAGGGGTGGAGCATGACCAACTAGGGAATATATGGTTTGTCTCAAGGAGATAGCAGCTGCTCACCCTCTCTGAATGTTGTCCCATGACATGTATACTCAGCATTGCATATATTTTGATATTCCAAGAGCATTTGGAGAGCTGGATTTTGAAGTGAAGCAGTATCCTTATTTTTAAAGGACGGCAACTAATGCATGTTTAAAATTCTATGTGGGTGAACATGTGTGAGCTAAGCAAAACATATCAACAAGCTGAATGGCACATGAAACAGCTGGTTTATGACATAATAGGATCTTGGCTTCCTTCTGCTTTCTCTCTAAAATGAACAAAAATGGCGAAGATAAATTTCTTACTTTACAGAGTGGTAAACCAATCCATTTTATTCATTTTTCAGGATTAAATATAAACAAATACTATATACACACATTTGCACATATATACATATATGCAAATATAAACTTCAGTCACACCCATATTTGGCTAACATGTTTTCTAGATTCACCTCTTTATGTCTTCACATAGCTCTTCTTTCCCACATTTCCTAAGGGGGCCACATGCAGTAAGTGACAGTAACCACCAGTGGCGATTAATTTGAATTATTTTTTATAGGATCTATTTGAAAGTGGAAGACTGGTGGTAGTTTCTAGGTCTCCATATGTTGTACCTAATCAGGTATTAGTGCAAACATTTGCAGCCCTGTGGGTAAGACAGTGACAGGAATGGAAAGCTGGATAGAAGGAAAGATACTGATATTCTGAAAAAATTCCACACTTTTTAAAGTGGAGAATAAGTCATTTCTCTTAGTCCCATTATAAGTAGAGCTCTGCTTAAAATCTTAGTGAAGTGCTCAATCTGTAGGTGTGGGAACTGCTATTGACAGGTATGGTTTTGGAGCAGGGACAATTGAGGAATCCGATATGGCTGTTACTATAATTGAGCTCATGCTGAATATATCTTGCCCACCTCCTTCCAATTCTTACCTCCTCTTTAAAGCCTCCCCTCACTGCCTCACAATCCCTACTTATGGACAGTTACTCACTCCCCTTTCTGTAGCACATATCTGGTGCACTGGGGGCACCCTACGAAAACTCTGTACGAGAATAAGATTTACTTGCCCATTCCTTTCTTTGGCATGGAAACATGAGACCTCTTGGGTAGTGTTACCTGTGACTATCAGGTCCTCACACTGCATCTAATGCCCAGGAGATGCCCAATAAATGTAGACCACATGGTCATTTAAACAAAAAATGGAATTTTACAAAGTATCAGATAGAATATCAACTAGAAACATCTATTCATGGTACAGGCAGCTTTGATGTATGAGCCCACCATCATTTAGAGTGTTTGGGTAGAAGGTGGATGACTGCTATAGAAACTATTTCTATATGGAAGCAAGAGGGCTGCCTGGGAGCCTCTGCAGGTCCCTTCTAGCTATGAGATTTAACAGGGCTTTCACCTTTCCCAGCTATTTGTTCTAGTCCCTGGGTTGTGGATTTGTGGAGCAGATGCGCTGCTCTATCTTGCCCCCTTCCCCAAGTCTTAGCATGTTTACACACAGGCCTGACTCCCTCCTGCCAGCACCTGCATTTTCCTGCCAGGTCTTCGTCCGGCCTCTGGAGTCCACTCTACCAGCCGATCCTGCAAGCAGAAGTGCTGGAGGATTACCAGCTTCTGGAAGCATCCCTATGCCCAACTCCTTTGTCCATCATCAGGTGGGATATGGCTCCCCTGGTTCCCCGTGCCCTCCAGGGAGGTCAAGCTCCAGTGCCCACAGCGGAAACCAGCCTGATAACACAACTTTACTGCTGTCTTCCCTTCCTTGTCTCCCTTCCTCATGCCCCTTCTGGTGATTCCTAGAGTCACCTCTCAAATAAATAGCTTACCCTTGAATCCTTGCCATGGTGACCTGCTTCTGGGAACCCAAAATGTGGTTGGAGCCTCAGCAAGTTTCTTCCACAGGCTAATTCAGGGGATGCCCACATTTGCTCCCTCAAAGTAGAACTCATTCAACAAATAACAGCTCCCAGAAGGAAGACTCAGAAGTCACAGGGACATGGGCCCTGGTCAGAAACTCGGCATTGGGAATACAGCTGCCTTGTTTCAGATGCTAATTTACAGCTCCCACACCTCAAAGCGGAGGCAATGTTTAGCACGAAAGCAAATAGTGTGATTGAAACTCTCCACAGTGCCTGACTACCACAGCCAGCAATCCCTTGTGTCACCGCTGCTAGCTGCTCTCATTACTTGACACAGCGCAATTTAAAAATGGCTCACGGCTGAATGACAACAACGATGGTCTCCAGGGATAATTGTGTGGGAACTAGGTAAGGTGACAGGTGAGAAGTTAATTAAAATCCTTGTAGATTGCCTTAAACTTGGAGCCAGTTAATATGCTGTGGCAGAGACGGCAGGTTTTATGGTTACCAAACACCCACATAACAGCAGGGGGTGGGGGTTTTACAGGATCCCTCATAATGACCAAGCTATTAAACATCAAGCAGGAACTGCCCCCCCTCCCCTCCACCCCTGGTCTAACCTGAGATTTCTCCAGGGAAAAAGCATGACTAGGGGCAAATACAAGATGTCATCCTCAAAGCAACTCCAGCCCTGAGAGTGGCACGCCTTGTGATTAATGCTGACTCCCAGTACCCCAGCCTTACCATGCAAGATGAACAGCTGAACCAGGAAACACAATATGGGCAACGTTTGATTAATGAGGAAACCCAGTCCACTGGGGAATATTGTCGGAGGGGCAGGAGCCACAGAGTTGGACCAATGGAAAAACTCTAGCCTGGTGTGGCTCCTGCTGACAAAATCGATTACCAGAACTGGAAAGAATACATGAGTGGGAGATGAAGGGGTTCCTTTCACTCCCTTCGGTTAAGAGGAGCTGTTGCTCTTCTCAAAACAGAACTGTAAGCGATTCTAGTGAAGGCCTCAAGCCATAAGCTGAACCCGGGTCACTGGCACAGTGTCAACTTGAGCAGAAGACTTTCCAAGCCAAGACACACTTTTGTGTGCACTGGAGGAGGTTTCTCTACTTCTACCTGTTCTGGAAGTCCAGACAATTGTAGTCTAGAGAACCTGAGGAGGAAAAGATAGTTTCAGTGGCCCCATGTCTGTGTCTACAAGTGTCACTTAGAAAATAGTCTATTTGTAAAAAAATGAAAACCACAGAAAACTTCTAATTTTATTAAAAGCTCTCAATACTGCTGAACCAGTCAGCATTAACCTACTGTTTGTGTTGAGTCTTTAGTTGGTGCTCACTTATTTCAGTAGATGAGAATCCAGAGGACAAATAAACAAACCTAATTGTTAGTCAGACGATTCTGTAACTCCATCCCGTCTGATCGGGGCACTCTCCTGCTCCCCTCCCTCCCTAAAATTCTGAGTGGCAGCTATTTTTAAATTCCAAGTTGGTCTAAATATATGTCACTCTGGAGAAGGCTTTGCAGGGATTGCCATCTTTCTAGGGCCATTAGAAGAATCTCAAACTCCTGCAAAAGGGTGTCTTGAAGTCCTCAACCTACACCTCATTCCGCCTGTTGTCTTGATGGAAGATGAATCAAAAATCTGAGACCAGCGCTTCAGTGTGACCCCAGGCAGTGCATTCTTTCCTCAAATCTGAATCACTTGGCCTCACATGAAATCCTGATCTCCAAGATGCAACAGTTCAACTCTAAACTTTGGGTTATGCAGGTAGCAGGACTCTCTCTTACTGTCAAGTTTCAAACACGTGACCGTTCAACTAGGCTAACATGCTGAGCATTAACTGGGTGTCATATTCATAACTTTAAAAAATCTTTTCATCTGCATCGTAAGATAGCAATTGGGATTCCCTTGTTTCAGATAAAGAAACAACCTATGTGAAGGCCTTGGTCGCTTGCCCCAGTTTCTTCTCCTATCCAGGGACAGATTTAGAAAGATCCATGCTGGAAGCCCTCCTCTGAGCCCCTAGTTCTTTCCATTACAGATGTCTGGGCAATAATTAAATTGAAATGACAGCGGAGAGGAAAATTCTAATGTACCAATAACTTTATTTTCCTGGCTGCTCTTAAAAAGCAAATGAGTATAATTTGAACAATAAATCATTTTTTCAAAAAAGTATGAACATCTGAATTTTTTCCTTCCTGCCTGTGACAGACTTCTGGTCTCTTTCTCAATTAGGCTTCTCTCCTTTCTTTGCTGGACTTCTTTTCTCCCAATGTGTTTAAAGGCCCAGGACCATGTGTGCTCAGTGGAGGAAGGGGTAGGCAGTATTGCTTTTCTGATGTTCCCAGGAAACCCAATCCCACGCAGGCACTGCTCACTGAACTGACATGGGACATCCAAGTACAACGTAGCACCCAGCTCAGATGTCTGCAACCTTTCAGGCTGAAGTGTCTGATTTTTCTTGTCTGACGCTGGGTGCTTTTCCTTGTCCTGTAAGCACTGCAAAATTTTGAATGAAGTGTTCCTAACTGGCAAGATAAGGAATGAAGAACTTTTTGGTGCTGATTTTAAGTTTGATAAAGCAAGTGATTCCACACTGAGGAAATGTGAGCTATTACAAAAAAGTTCATGTATTATCCACTCAGAGAATGTAAATATTTCTATTTTAAATACAGCATTTTTGTTACAGGGTCTGGGACTCAGAGTCTTAACTCAATTTTTGATCCCTGAAAACTCACAGTGGTCAAACTTCCATTTGAGCCACATCTAGTGCTTTGTGGCAGCACCTACCATTTCAAATAAGAGCAATGAGGTGAAAGGGGTGGTCAGATCCTGGACAGGGAAGACAGGGAACACACAGGGAAAGGAAATAACCCTCAAGAAAAAAAGACAGGAAAGGGATGTTTCTTTCAGCTCTCTCTATCTTTGAGGAGGAAATTGCAGAAGTAGAAAGTAATTGTCACACAGTGTTAAGTTATTGTTTGGAATATTCTACAAACTCCCAACATGTATCATGTGATCAATAGATTTGTGCATAAAGATGTGTCACATTTTGAAATTCCTTCTGAAGCAGCAAAATCCAGGATGTAGTAAGCGGGAATAATTTTCATCATACAATTGGATGGGTTCTGTTATCAGAACAAATAGACTATATGTTATGGAGGTTTATATTTTGGGCACATGTTCTTATAAAGTTACTTCTTGCTTTATTATTAATTTTTTTAAAGTGAAAACAAGTTTGACACTAATGAATCCTGTAATCAGTTAAGAAATGCCCAAATAAAGAAGCTCATTGATTCTCCGGGAAGAGACACAGTTACCTTACTGGGATAATGGATCCTGTCTCTGGGTTGAACCAGCATCATCCTGATTGACAGGCTGTCTCTGTGGTCACTTCCTTCTTCCTGGGTTATAATGCATTTGCAAACCTAACCACTGTAGATGCCTACACAAAAGTAAGAGACGTCAAATGCAAGCTTTACACTCTCAGTATTTTGATTGATGCCTCTTTCTGTTTAAGATTTTGGTTCAAATCTTGCAGAATCTAAATGCAGAAACCAAGAGAGTGGCAGGAAGCCAGGGCAGCATTCTCCACTGAACCATCTGGTTTTTGTCCTGGGAACCATGTCAGCTTCCATTTGGTGTCACTCGGCTCACCTAACACTATCTAGCCCGAAGCCTACGTGGAGTGATCCCTCACAAGGCTTCCTCTGTATTTCCTCCACTTAATGCAGCCAGTTAAGGGCCTGGTAGTTACAACTCTCCTACTCACTTCTTTTTACACGGGCTTTTACATCCACCGTCATTTCACGGAAGATAAATCACAGAAAACAGCATGGGGACACAGCTATCAGCAGAAATGCGTGGCAGCCACGCTCTCTCGTTCTGCTGCAGACCTGGATTCTTAGGTAACCAAGCATCAGTGTAACCTGGGAACTGAACCAAGTCAGGGCGCACCTTCAAACCCAACTACGAATATGGTTTATTTATACCACAGACATTTAAAAGGCCCCAGAGCCACCCCCCAAAAATCACACTTTTAATTAAGGACATTTTCTTTTATGAGTTCCTGAAGGTAATGGCATCATGCACAGAGATTTAATAGTTCTGGGGATTTCATTGCAGTACTAATCGTTCTCTCGTGTAATTGAAGCCTATTTCATGGATAAATGTCTTTGGTTTTCAGATACTTTTCATCATGACTGCCTTTCTTCTAAAGTAACATTTAAAGAAAAATTTGCTTATTTGAGCTAGAGGATTATAGGTGTCTAAAGACTGCTTCTATTAATCATTATCAATATGCATTTAATGCAAACTTAGCTGTGCTGTCCACTGTGGTAACTACTTGCCATATGTGTCTAGTTAAAATAAATTTAAACTAATTAAAATCAAATAAAATCACATTCACACTAGCCACATTTCAAGAGCTCAATAATCACATACAGCTAGTGGGTACCACACTGGACATAGAGAGCGTTTCGGTCATTGTAGGAAGTTCTGGTGGATGGCAATGACTCCTAAGGCATGAAGGCAGATGGACTGCACAGTGAGCACTCTATAGCTGTGGGAAGCCGGCAGCCCTTGGAAGTTGGGTACCATCTCGTTAAAGAGACAAACAACGAAAGGTGATGGCCAGTATGGGCAAACTACTAAGGTGGAACAGATGTGCTAAGTTAATGACAAAATGGAGGTATGAAATTCAAAGCTGAACTATCCTGGGCAGGATGGTAGAACCTAATCCATACACCACAAGCAAACTGGGGGCTAAGAAATGAGTGACACCAAAGTCTGTGGGGCAAGGGAGAACAAGAGAGAAAAAGGAAAATAGGAGCACAATTGTGACATGGAAGTGATCTAGAATTCTCAAGGAGTATTGTATTAGCTTATTGCTCTTGTAACAAAATGCCACAAACTTTCTTGCTTAAAACAACACAAAGTTATCCTTAGAGTTGTGGTGGTCAGAAGTCTCACTAGGCTAAAATGGCATCGGCAGGGCTATTTCTCCTGGAGGCTCTAGTTTTCTTGTCCTTTTCAGCTTCCAGAGGCCACTTGCATTGATTGGCTCTCTGGTCCCTTCCTCCATCCTCAAAGCCAGCAGTGTAGCACCTTCTAATTTCTAGCCCTCATCCCTATTCCCATAATCAGTTTTCTTCTATGACTCTCACCATCCTGCTTCCCTTTTATAAGGAATTTTGAATTGCATTAGACCCACTGAGATAAGCCAGGGTAATCTTTATTCCTATTTCAAGGTCCAAAGCCTTAATCACATTTGCAAAGTCCCTTTTGTCATGTAAGGTGACATATCCACAGGTTTTTTTGGATGAAGACATAGACATCATTGGGGAAGCCAATATACTACTGACCACGAGTGTGATAACACCAAAGGGTCTGCTTGAAGGCCTGTGACTTCACAGATATTTATAATTTAGAGGGCATAAAACTTCCAGATCATAATAAATTATTTATTAATGTATAGTTCATCTAGTTATATAGAAATGAGTTACTAACTTATAACAACATGTACATGCAAGATAGGGCTTCAAATGTAAATAGGGTAAAAGGAGAAAGATGAACTAGGGTAAGAACATAGTGATGGAAAAAATGATTCTAAAAGATATGCTCTGTAATGACTTTACCTCCTCCATTGATACATCTGTGGAATCTTAAAGGCAGAATACTTTGAAATTAGAAACTAACAGTGTGTTCTAAATCTTACCTGAGTGATTCAGACAAGGGGTACAACCAAAAATATTCAAATTAATTCTAAATAATCACAGCCTGAAGATCAAGAAAATAGAGATGGGAATTGTGGGTATAGGACAAGCTATTTTTTTTCAGTGTAGTGGAATGGAATGGGTCTCACCTTTTTCCTTAAGATTTGAGAAGGTACAGCCTCTGTAAGAAGTGATACTACTTGCAATGGTTCCAAATACATAGAACTTAAGGTTCAAGCAGGCTTTTAGGCCTTAAGAAGTTATTTATTAATTTACATTCCACCCAATTTCAGAAATGAGTTAGCTGAGTATAGCAACATCTTATCTAATAAAAGAGTAATATGCAAATTAACGATCACTCTGCTACACCCACAAGTCATGCCTACCAGCCAATCAGGAGGGAGTATGCAAATTAACCCAACCAAGATGGCTGCAGCCACAGAGTGAGAAGGAGGCTTGGGTTTCCCTGGTAATGGAGGAAGCCAAACTTTCTGCACACCCTGGCAGGCCCAGGCCTCCACTCAAGGCTACAAAGTTTCAATTATAGAATATAAGTAAATCCCAACAAAAATGGCTGCAGCCACGAGCAAGCAGGAGGCTTGGCTCTGTTCAAGGCTACAAAGTTTCAATTATAGAAGATAAATAAATCCCAGATACCAGGGCCTCTGCTTGAGTTGCGGTGTGTGTGTGTGTGTGTGTGTGTGTGTGTGTGTGTGTGGCTGGACTGCAAACCACCACAGGCCCCTCAGCCAGGCTGCCCCATGCCCCAAGAGAACCCCCACCCTGATCTGGGACACCCTCAGGGCAAACCAGCTGGCCCCTATCTAATAAAAGAGTAATATGCAAATTGACCATCATTCCAACACATAAGATGGCTGCCCCCATGTGGATACAAGATGGCTGCCACAAGATGGCCAGCAGGGGAGGGCAGTTGGGAGCTACCAGGCCTGCAAGGAAGGGCAGTTGTGGGCGATCAGGTCAGCAGGGAAGGGCAGTTGGGGGGGACCAGGCCTGCAGGGGAGGGCAGTTAGGGGTGACCACGTCTATAGGGGAGGGCAGTTAGGGGCAAACAGGCTGGCAGGGGAGCAGTTAGGCATCAATCAGGCTGGCAGGGGAGTGGTTAAGGGGTGATCAGACTGGCAGGCAGAAGTGGTTAGGGGCAATCAGGAAGGCAGGCAGGCGAGCAGTTGGGAGCCAGCAGTCCTGGATTGCGAGAGGGATGTCCGACTGCCCATTTAGGCCTGATCCTACTGGGATCGGGCCTAAACGGGCAGTCGGACATCCTTTGAGGGGTCCCAGATTGGAGAGGGTGCAGGCTGGACTGAGGGACACCCCCCTCCCCCCATGCACGCATTTTGTGCACCAGGCCTTTATATTATAATGTATAATATAAAGTATGGTGTTAAATATAATCTAAGTGAGAGAAGAAAGACAAATCAGGAAAAGAATACAATGAAAGAAGGGATGGGGCTTAAAACATGTTGTGTATTGATCTAAACCTGTTTTAGTTGGGTTGAACTAGGACTCTGACTTGGGGATTTATACAACTGTCATTGTTTTTAAGATGGAAAACAACAACTTCTAATTAGTCTTGTTACTAAAAGCAAGACAAGCCATTCTTCCTGGTGTCCTCACAAACATGACCTATGATCAGTGTCCTCAACAATGTCTTTCCTTGGATGTTGAAGTTTTATAAGGCTTTTTTTAAAAACAAAAAACCTTTTATTTAGGCTCTTTGAATCCCCAAAGCAAAATTCATTAAAAGCAATTCTTCAGGGATGCAATAAAATGAAGGCTCTTTCTGATCTTCCTGAGCCAGGAGGATAGTTGAGAACATCTAGAACAACTTGACCCTGATCCTTCAAACAATTTTGAATACTGTTTCTGTCTACTTGACTTTTGAGTAATTATTGGGCATATGTCAGCTTGACATCATACTCCCCAGCAAATGTCTGGAGGGTATTATTTCATATTACCCACTCGGTGTGACGACAGCCTTGCCAGGCCTGAATAGTGTCATTCTACCTCTGCCAGGAAAAAGGCTGAGACAGTCCCCACGGACATAGGTTTCTTGGAACACAACTATGAATCTTCTCCAGGTCATAGCAAACCAGAAAACTGAAAGCTGAAATAGTTGCCCAATGTAGCATGGTCCAAAAATGTTTGCCCTTTGATTTGTTCCTTAAGACAGACTTCATTAGTCAGCACTTGTCTCCAGCTTGCACTATAGTCAAATGGTTATTACTGACATTTCTTTGAGGACAGATTATTAATGACAGGAGAAGTGCTTTGAGATGTGGATATCTCAAATCTTTCTGTAAAGTCTACCAACTCCCTAGTGTGTCATGTTCTGTGAAAGTTTAGAGACAATGATATGCCAGGGAAAATAAGCCCATCTTTCCACTGCCAGTCTCACTCCCCTCCCCTCTTCTACATTGTTTTCCCATTCTTTCTCTTCCCTCCCCTATGTTACCCTCTTCTCCTTCCTCTTCTCTTTGTCCTCCTTTTTTGCTTTTGCCCAGCACACTAACAATGAAAGAATACTGTAGATGTTCTAAAGACCAGAATATTATATCAAATTATTTTCAAATGGAACTGATTTAAAGGAACACTTTAAGAGTACATTTCAAGGTGGGCCACTACGGGCCCTATAAAATCAGAGCACATTTTAAACTCAAGTATGTAAGGTAACCCATCTCATCCCACATTTAATCTACACAAATATTCTTATTCCGAAACATTCACTGCTATCATAAGGAAGTACAGTGAAGTTGGCTGGAAGGGTTTGTGGGACGTTAGAAATCAGATGCCTTCGACTGTCCATGCACACCAGTGCTTCTGTCACCAACTAATGTGGCTAAGGGGGTCCCTTTGTTCAGCTCAGATTATGACTTTCTAAGTTTAGGCATGATCTTGTCTTTATCCCCATCCTACCAGGACCTGGGGATAGTGTAGGCATTGCATTAAACTCATAAAATGCTCTATAAGGGGGCTATAAAATCTTCATAGATATATTTGGTTATATTTCTCAAGTCACAGGTCACAAAATACTGGTATGATTTATGAACTCAAAGGGACATGGGAGGAAAAAACTGGAGGCGTGTAGAGGGGGTTTGTGAGGAGAAGTGAGTGGTGTTTGTATGGCTCAGGTGGGAGAAACCTGTCAAGTTTCTGAGTGTGCACAGCAAGCCTTGCTAACACGGGGGGCTAAACCGGCCCACACTTCAGGCATCTTTCCAGAAAGTTTCAGCCTGCCCCATAGTCCATGGGGGAATGCTTTCTACTACTTCTCATCTCCTGAGCAATTTAAGAACCACATGCTCATTTGATTTATAATGTGAGGGCCTGGTAAAACTGTGAATAAAGTGTCTTGAGGGGAAGAAGATAATGTTTTTCAAGTGCCTTGACTAATATGCTCAGACTTGGTTCAGACGGGTCTGTGCAATTTCTGAGCCCCCAACATGGATTTCACAAAGGCTCCTCTGTCTGGCCAGCAGTTCAGAGGGAAGAGAGGGGTCAGAGGAGAACCCATCCAGAGGGCATGCCATGATGCTGCCTCAGGACAGACTTTCTCAGCAGACAGAGAAGAAGCCGTGGTGTTTGGGGTTCAGTCTGCTGTGTGGACGGCACGCATGTGGGCATGCAGATGCAATTCGCATAAACAGTAGGGCTTTGCTTTTTTTTTGGTGAGAAGAGGGCATGGTGTTTATAATTTGTGACCACTGAGCAATATGTCCTCTTATTACTCAGGTTGCCGTAAAGGGTAAAAAAAAAAGACTTTATTCTATTCACCTTCCTGGGGTAGCAGAAGCTGCTTTCTTCTCATCCTTCAGGTTTTAGCCTAAGTGTCATTTTCTGAAAGACTTTCTCTCTGATCCCCAGCTAAGGTAAGCCCCTCACCTGACCCCCAGATGATTTTCAGTCATAGCTTTTATGTCACAGATGAGTGCATCCTTGGATTTTGTTTGGAGTGATTCGCTTTGGCTAAATGAGATGTGTGCATATCTGTGTGTGTACACAGCATCTATGCTTGTTCATTGAACATGAAGAGCAATGCAGTTAGTTTATGTTATTGTTATTTCCATGGCCTCAAAATAAATGAGTTTGTTTAGATTTCCAGAAATGAATTTACCTAGTTGACATCCTATAGCTGTTGAGGTCATTTGGAACTTGAACTTTTTATAAACGTTTGCCCTCTATGTGAAAACTTCAGAAAAGAGAAGAGTAGATACAGGAATAAAACACAGCTGAAAGCTTGACTTTAAATTCATAGTCATCTATTTCTGGAAGTCCTTTAAGTTCTCCATCAGCTTTATTTGCACAATTCCCTTGATTTAAAAAAAAAAATCTTCTTTTTCCTATGTTCTTTCAACCTATTCTATATAAAAGCAAACTAAAATTTATTTGTGGCCATAGTATTTTTGTTGTTTAACTTTGTTGTATACAACTACATAAAAGATTTTCATTCTTGAGGATCATTTTCAGTTTTCTGATCTGTAGCAATAGACGCTGTAAGTGCTGGGAAAACAAATTCTGAGTACGACATGATTAAGTAGTGATTTGGAAATTCTTCTTACATCCTGTTCAGTCCTACAGAATGTGGTTATGAGGAAGCAGATCAATTTCTCAGCTGAATATGCACTTGATGTGTGCTTGAGCTAAAACACTGCAGTGATGTGGGTTGAGTCTCCCTTTCTGGAGGAAAAATAGTATGCTGTTTTTCCCATCTGCTTTTGAGAACATTGTGTTAGTCAAATAGAGAATAATATGTTTGGGAAAACTTAGATGTGCTTCTTGGCCATGATTTTGCCTTAACCTCTCTGAACTTGACCACAGGCCTCTTTGGCCCATTTATGAATGAAAATAAATTTGACTTCTCTCTTGATAATTCATGATAGTCTTTACAGCCAAGTTTGATCTTCCCAAAGTCTTGAGTAGAAAGGAAGCAGGAAGATGACTAATTATTTCCTTCACGTGGTAACTGTGCAGGGAAATGAAGTCCACACCATTGCTTGCACTCATGGGTCTGTTTTTAGCCCATGTAACTATGATTTACACACAGGCTGGTTCTGAAAAAGAAGCTGAATGCCTGTTTTCCATTACTTGCTCCTCAAAAAAAAAAAAAAGAAGAAGAAGAGAGAGGGAGAAAAAAATGAAAAAAACCCAGAAGGCCTTTCTTCTTTGCTTCAATCTCTGCTTCATTTTGAGGCACTTTACTAGTCTTCACTCCGTATTTACTTGTTGATCTCACTCATTTAAAATAAAAATACCTTTACAAAAAATGTTTTAGGTGCCCCAGAGGGAGTAAAAGGGCCTGTGCTTCTCCCAGATAGTTCCAGAAAACTTTTGCAGGGAGGCCCATAAACATTCGAAAGCTTCCCGGGGCCCAGGGGCTGGTGGATCCAGGCGCTGGTGGATCCAGGCAGTGAATTACTGCCCAGGTCCTATGAAAAGAATAGCCCTGTGGGCAGAGATATTCAGGCTGCTGACATTTTAAAGGCTTTGTGGAGGGAAGATGATTTGCAAGTGTTTGGCAAACAAAAGCTCTGTGTAGCAATGTGTCACTTTCAAAGTCAACTTTAGATTCCTAAAACTTTCATGCTTAGGAGAATGGAAAACCATTATTTTAGTCTGATGCATAGGAAGAACTCACTCCACATTCCTCCGTGTACAAAAGTTGAGCCCGAGAAGTCCAGTTTTATGTTCTGTAGCCAGGAATTTCAGCGGGAGCCTCAGAAAAAAAACGGGCTTAAATTCAAAGAAAAGCAGGCAGAGCCTCTTCAAGGTGAAATTTACTTGGTCTCATTATTCTAGTTGCCTTTGGGCTAGTATCCATGCTTTTGCAGCTGGGTGTTCAGTGGCAGAAGGTTCAGGCATGGGCTCGCCTGGTCATGTAGAGCAATGAGGTAGATGAGCAGACTGTGAGGGAAAAAACGACCCTTTTAAGAAGGTTCGGGACCAAAGTGAATGCCATTGATCAATTATTTAACACAAGATGATAGAAATCAACCTGGCAGAAAATGATAGATCCTCCCTCCCCCCAACTGGTGGGCGAAGTATGACATAACCAGCATCTGCGCTGGGACATCCCCGCGACATTCAACCACCAATCAGTGCATGCCAAGTGCCCTGGGACCCACCCCTTCCTGTTCCTCCCCTCAAAAGGCATGTTCACTGCTGCACATGTTGCTGTCTCCTTGGTCTGCGAGGCAGTCCAACTGGGTCCTTCTTCTCCTCCTCCCCCTCCTCTAATCCTGGTTTTTCTACCTCCTCCGTGAGGAAATCTTGCTCATTAGGGCAGAATAAACCTCTTCTTTAACATGCCTTGGTCTCCGACTCCCCTTTCCTGCACCTTGAACTTTTTACATCTGGTGCCGAAACCCGGGAGGGTGCGAGCATCCCATTTGACCGTTCATGGTCCAGGGTGCCGCCCTCTTCTCTCCTCGTGGCTCAGGACCCTCAGCCTCCTCCCCCATGGCTCGGCAGTGTCAGCAGTAAGTCCCAGCCCATGCTAATTCCTGGCGGTTGTTTCTCAGGCGTCTCTGTCTGTAAACCGCAGCCCATGTCAGAGATTGCATTCTGGGCATAGCCCTCCGGGCCCCTCCAGGAGGGGTTCCAAACCTGGGGAGGCAGCGAAAACGTTCCTGTCCCCCTTGGTTCTCTGGCCTTTTGGCCTCCAGAGCCTTGGCTCAAAGACTGAGACGCTGGTCCTTAGCCTTCGCTACCTGACCCCAGGGTTTGGTATGGGTAATCAAAAATCCAAACCGGTTCCTAGGATCCTAGCACACCTCTAGAGTGTCTCCTCACCAATCTGGCTACTTCTGTAATATGGCATGGCCTCAGTATGAATTGGAATGGGTCCAGATGACCCAAAAGCAGGACTTAACATCCTCACTGAACTCAGTAATTTCTGCCGATGAGCTGGGAAGTGGCCCGAGGTTCTATATGTCCAGGTTTAGCTCCTGTGGAAATCCTGGTTGTTGTGATTACAAGGCCTTACTCTAAGCGCTCTTGTCCTCCTTAGCACCCAAAGTCCTGGGTTAGGAATTAAGACTCTACTAGAAACAGACACCACAGGTAAGTTAGATAAACAGGTAATTTTTAAACATTGGTTTTGCAGACTGAAAGTGTAAATGAAAAACATTTAGAAAGCCAACTCTTTCATTTTAGAAAAGAGGAGACTGGGTCAAGATCACTTAAGCTTTCCCAAGAGAAGACGGGCACCCAGGTCTCTTGGATTCCTATTGGAGGGGCCTGCACCCAACAATCATTTGACCCAAGTCAGACACAGATCTGCAAAGGGTGAGGAGAATTCTTGATACCCAGAAACTAGGATCCCTAATGAAGAGAAATATGCCCCTGTCCAATTGCCCTTCATCTTGACCTTCAGGCTGCTTTTGTAACCTCTTCCCCTTTAAATATTTCTTTAGAATTGGGAGGTAGTGGGGGTAGAAGGCAAAGAGAGAAGAATTCAAAACCTTTTAGAAATAGAAGACAAAGTCACGAACGTCCTATTTCCTGGTCTCTTTTATAGATGAGCAAAAAGGAGGAATACTTCTAGAAGGAACTTTCAAACACAGTTTCTGATTCTATAAATTATGGGGTCTGGCCCAAGATTCTGCACTTCTGTCTGGCTCCTGGGTGATGCTAATCCACAAACGACTCTTTTAAGTATCGAGGGAGCAGATCAAGTGGGTAGCTTCAGAATTTACAACTAGTTAATGGTTACTCCAGTGACCATAATGAATATCAATTAATTTCACATGGTTCAGTGTTTTGCAACTCTAAGCAAGCTTCTTGAACTGAATTACAGGCTCCTCATCTATAAAAAATACAGTTTTATGGGATTTGTGAGTCCTTTGCCTAGCTGGTGAGAATATCACAGTCTTCACATAGACCTTTAGTCACAAAGTAGAGCAGTATATGGGGAAAATATTGACTTGGGAGCCAAGAGCCCCTGGGTGACCCAGCTATGTGACCAGTTGAAATGCTTCAGGCCTCAGTTTTCTTCCCTGAAATGAGAGGTTAGTCTGAGACGATTGTTGTTTTCTTTTTCTCTCTCTTTTTTAAAATTTGCTTTTTTACTCTAAATAAAGTTTATTGTTTACAACAGACAGTTCTTTAGACGGCTTTCTTCTGGGCAGACAGGAAAATACAGTGAGAGTTAACACTTGCCAGATGCCAATCACTATTCTAAGAGCTTGGTGTATGGTAACTCATTTCATCCTCACTACAACCCTAAGAAGTAGACACTGTTATCATCTTCACTTGACAGATGAAGAAGCTGAAGCCTGGAGAGGCTCAAGGTCATGCAGGTTTCAGTGGAAAAGCCAAGATTCAGGTAACAGGGCCTCAGTCTGTGTTCTCACTGACTCAGTGAAGAGCAAAGGTCCGATTATAAAGAGTTTCTAGTTATAGATTACCTTCACATATATTATTTGTACCAAGTGCCATATTGTGAGTTGTCATAATCACCATGATCACTTCACCATACCGGTAAGAAAAAAGAGATTCACCTAAGTGGCAAATGGAGAAGCCAGGATTAAAATGAAGTCTGCTTAGGTCCAAAGCTACATTCTTTGTAGTGTCCCTACCCCTCAAACCGGAAGCTCTAGCTATGAAGACCAAACTTACTCTGAGATGTGGGAAAACTCTGTCTCCTCAGCTGATCAGCCTGGCGAGGTGGAGTCCATGAAGTATTTCTAGTATTTCGTAGCTGGTATTAAAAATTAAACATATGTTACTTTTCTAAATTGATTTATCATCTACTAAATGCTATAGGTACTTGTTAAATGTGCTAATACAGGTGTAGGTACTTCTGAGTTTCTTTTGTAGACAATAATACTATTTATAAATAATTAAAAAAAAATTTTTTTTACTTAAAAAATTCCTTCTAGTTCTAACAGCCCTCTACTTGGAACAAAATGTTCCTGGTTTAAATGAGTATAATGACCTGGAGTTCTGCTATCCTTATTTCTGCAGCATGTCAATGGTCCATTTAATGCCAAGTTCTTGAGCAGGAACAGAGACCCATAATTATGCATAATTTCTATGGGAAAATTTGTCCAGCTTTCTTGCTCCACTGGAGTACATATTTTTCAAAGAACACAAGGGGTAGGGTTTAGTGATGGTGCTTGCAAATTTATAACATACTAATGACTGGGAGTATTCTGAAGTTACACCTTTTTTAGTTCTGCCATTCAAGCTGAGTATTCTAATTTTTTGATGTAACCCCATGAGATCACCACAGGTCTGTTAATGACAAATTATTCCAATGATATCCTGCAGTCCCTGCATATTCAGGCAGGCCACAGTACACATAATCGCTGGCTATCTCACAAGGTGAGGAATGTTATAATTAACTTGTTTTTTTCAAAACAGGAAAAAAAATTGGACATCTAAGGCACTTTCCTGCTTCATTCAGAATTATGCAACCATCCAGGAATGACTGAACATCCCTTTCAGGAAAGTGCCCCCTGAGACCTAATAATATTTTACTTATGTATGACCAATGCCATCTTTACAAACTACTTTTATTTCTGTCAATCTCATTTTGTCCTCACAGGACCTGGAGAAGCAGGTACTGCCCTGCCTTCTGTGGAGGGAGAATTCGGGCTCCCAGCAGCCAGGGACTTGCTCGTGGTGGAGCCCAGGCAAACCGCACTTCAAGCCCTTGATTTCTCATCCCGGCTTTCTTCTCTCCACCAAGGCCTTGATTCCGACATCCTACAAATGTCCCGTGGAAACGTCTATGAAATACAGGTTCTTTTCCACGTCTGTTTACTTCTGACTCTGGAAAGATTTGAGAGACATTAGTAACTTCTTTTTTCTTTTCTCCCGTCCCTGTGAAGAAATGACTGTCTGCAGTGCTTCTCCTCTGGGCCCTGGAAGCAATCCAAAGCTGTCACTGTGTTTCCATCTGGCATGTTTTCAAGAATCTCTTTGCTGCTCTGTAACCTGGAGGTCGCCCTGCAGAATTCTGTACAGCACCCTGACAGGCTGGCCCTGGCAGGAATGTAGGCATCAAAATAAAAAAGGCTGTGGGGTGGTGGGGTGTGAAGGTACCCCCCCGCCCCCCACTATGTGCAAACTCACTCTCAGGAGGAAGGGTCTCCAGAGACCCTGCTTTTGAAAGTAGGTAACGACTTGCTCATTTGTCACGGAGCTTTTACACAGTGAATGAATCCAGTGAATTTTTAAAAGATAATTCAACGTATAAAAAAGTGCAACTTGACTTTCTTAAAAAAAGTCATAGGTCACACAAAAAGACACTGAAAAGAAACACTGGAACTTGCAAAGGAGGCTGATGGTGAGTGAGCCTGTGTACTACAGAGGTTGAGCCGTCCCACCTGCCCAAGAGCTCTCAGTACCTCAAAGGCCCAGCCAGGAAATACCAATGAGGTGATAGGAGTCCCAGCTTTGCAGACATTTCAGAAAATTTGTATTTACGGAGGGGTTTCCAGTAGAGGCTGCTGCCCATGTTTTCCCTCTGAAGTAAGTCAAAGAAGTGAGACTTTAGAAGATAATTAATGGGTGAGGTCTACATATACCGAGGATGACGCAATCACTGTTATCCCAATTAATCCTCATAGTCCTCCCAAGCTTGTCAATCACAGTGGAAAAGAAAAAGCAGAGGGAGAAACCAAGATGGCTGCATAGGTAAACACCTAAACTGCTGCCTCGCACAACAATATCAAAACTACAACTAAAAGACAAAATGGACACCATCCAGAACCACAGGAAGTCTGGCTGAGTGGAAATTCTGCAACTAGAAGGAAAGAGGAAAGCACATTGAGACTCAGAGGAGCTGCAAAAGGCTGAGGTACGGAGACGTGCGTGGAGAGGACAGGCAGCTGAGTGCATGGGCGGCTGAGTGCGTGGCTGGTTTTCCCAAGTGGGAAAGAGACGGAAGTTCCTGACTGCGCTGAACTCCAGTCCCAGGCGAGATGCTGGAAACCCAGACTCATTCGGGGGGAATCTGGACTGTTAGGAAAAGAGAAAGCACACTGAGACTCAGGGGAGCTGTGAAAGGCAGAGGTCTGGAGGCATGCGCTCACAGAGAGGACTGACTGCTGAGTGCACCTCTGGCTTTCTAAAGAGAGAGGGAGATTGAAGCTCCCGACTGCATTGAACTCCAATTCTGGGCGAGTTTCTGGGAACCCAGACTCATTCAGGGAGAAACTGGACTGTCTGGCAGTAGGTGAAACTTGAGGGCAGCTTTCTCTCAGAGGTGCTTGCAGCAATTACCATGGGACACTGAGACACAGGGGCCTATTAGGGCAGGGCTGACGGGAAGCCAAAGCTGTCTGCTCCACCCTGAGACTCTGCCCCATCCAAGCTGAGCACAGAGGCTTTTCCAATTTTGCAACTCTTGTCTCGTAAGAGTGTCTCCAGCACAGAAGTGTTCCCAGCGTAGACACAGCTGATCCTCACAGCCAATTGGCCTGGAGGTCAATTCCTCCCAGTGATACCAACAACAATCAAGACTTAACTACAACAAGGCTGTGCACACAGTCCACAAAGGGGTGCACCAAAAGTGTCCACTTCAGGTAACTGGGGAGGCTGAGACACTGGGCCCTATAAGACACCTACCACACAAAGGTACTCTACCAACTCAGGGAAGCAGTGAAAATGAGGAAAGAAACAGATCACAAATGAAAGAAATGGAGGAAAGCAAATGACTGGATATAGAGTTCAAAATCACAGTTATAAGGTTTTTCAAGAATTTCCTAGAAAAGGCCGATAAATTTAGCAAGACCCTCAAGCATATGAAAAAGGACCAACTAGAAATTAAACATACACTGACTGAAGTAAAAAATATTATAGAGAGACCTAACAGCAGACTAGAGAACCGCAAGAATCAAGTCAAAGAGTTGAAATACAAAGAAGCAAAAGCAACCGGAAAAGCAAAAAGAAAAAGAATCCAAAAACTTGAAGATAGTATAAGGAGCCTCTGGGACAACCTCAAGTGTACCAACATCAGAATTATGGGGGTGCCAGAAGAAGAGAGAGAGCAAGGTACTGAAAACCTATTTGAAGAAATAATGACCGAAAACTTCCCCCACCTGATGAAAGAAATAGACTTACAAGTCCAGGAAGCGCACAGAACCTCAAACAAAAGGAATCCAAAGAGGACCACACCAAGACACATCATAATTAAAATGCCAAGAGCAAAGGACAAAGAGAGAATATTAAAAGCAGCAAGAGAAAAACAGTTAATTACCTACCAGGGAGCACCCATATGATTGTCAGCTGATTTCTCAACAGAAACTATGCAGGCCAGATGGGAGTGGCAAGAAATATTCAAAGTGATGAATAGCAAGAACCTACAACCAAGATTACTCTACCCAGCAAAGCTATCATTTAAAATTGAAGGTCAGATAAAGAGCTTTACAGATAAGAAAAAGCTAAAGGAGTTCATCACCACCAAACCAGTATTATATGAAATGCTGAAAGGTATTCTTTAAGAAGAGGAAGAAGAAGAAAAAAGTAAAGATAAAAATTATGGACAACAAATACATGTCTATCAACAAGTGAATCTAAAAATCAAGTGAATAAAAAATCTGATGAACAGAATAAACTGGTGAATATAATAGAATCAGGGGCATAGAAAGGGAGTGAACTAGCAATTCTAAGGGGGAAAGGGGTGTGGGGGGTGTGGGAAGAGACTGGACAAAAGTCGTACACCTATGGATGAGGATAGTGGCGGGGAGGTAAGGGCAGAGGGTGGGGTGAGAACCGGGTGGAGGGAGCTATGGGGGGAAAAAAGAGGTACAATTGTAACAATCTGAACAATAAAGATTTATTAAATTTAAAAAAAAAAGGAAAAAGAAAAGGTGACAACCTTACTTGGATGAGCCTGAGGTTGAGTCAATATTTATATATGGAGTGTGTTCCTGATAATTTGAGCAGACACTTGTTCCATTTCTTCCCTTTTCCTCTTCTCTCTTTGCTTTGCATTGAAAGGCTTTGGGAAATGTTGCTTAAGGACTCCTGTGGGCGATCCCAGAACTTTGGAGCTGAAAGGGGACCTCGCAAACATGCCATACCTTTTACAAATGAGGAAAACCAAGAGCCAGGACTTGGAACCGAAGTCTGCAGGGTTTGAGTGCTGGTCACATAGAGCTGAGTCTCCCAGGT
Organism: Corynorhinus townsendii; assembly: GCA_026230045.1. Taxonomy (NCBI): domain Eukaryota; kingdom Metazoa; phylum Chordata; class Mammalia; order Chiroptera; family Vespertilionidae; genus Corynorhinus; species Corynorhinus townsendii. The sequence continues at coordinate 146,125,088 of JAPDVU010000005.1, read as the reverse complement.
GCTGGGGTCCCCTTCTCTGACCCCTCTTCTCTTTTCTGTTCTGCCCTCAGACAGACCATGCTCTTTAGAATGTCTCTATAGAAGAGTGGGCTCCAAGGAGGGCACCCTGGCACTCAGCCAATTCCAGATTCGGGTATCCAGGTGAGAAAGACATTCGCTTCCATGTGCCTTTTCCATTAGGTGCAATGGCTGTCATAGTTACCACCAACTGCGAGGCTTAAAAAACAACAGAAATTCATTCTTTCACGTTGGAAGGGCCAGAAGTACAAAATCAAGTTGTTGGTAGGGTCATGTTCCCTCTGAAACCTCTGGAGGAAAATCTTTCTTGCCTCTTCCAACTTCTGGTGGTTCTAGGTGTTCTTTGGCTTATGGCTGCATAAATCCAGTCTCTATCTCCATGGCTGCATGACCTTTTCTGTGTCTGTGTCTTCTCCTCCACTTTTTTCTGATAAGAACACTTGTCACTGGATTTAGGGCTCACCCAGCTACTCTAAGATTATTTTATCATCTCAAGAGCTTTAACTTAACTACATCAGTGAAAACCCCTTTTTCCAATAAGGTCACAGTCACAGATTCCAGAGGTTAAGATGTGGAAAGACCTTTTTGGTTGCCACCATTCAACCCGTTACAGCACTCATGTAAATAAACTATCAAAAATAGCTCTAAATCTTCAGTGTCGATACAGTAAATTCTGTATTTACATTTACCAGGGTGTGTTTCTTACACCCGGGTTTGAAGGCCTATTTTCCAAATGAATTTCATGGTGGAATGGTTTTGGTAATTTGTGACAAAGTTAAGCAGTAAGCAGATTTTTTTGTTTTGTTTCTTTGTTTATTTAGGTGTGAAATTTTTCAGGATCTTTAAAGAAGCTGATAGGCATCATTGCTTTCCAGAAATGGCATAAAGTGCATAGCATGTCCCAGGTGGGTATATTTTTGAACTATTCTATTTTGTCTGGGTTTTCTAGAAAACATGGTTGAAGACAAAGCATAAATACAAGCTTTCTACTGGGAACCACTAATCAGGGAGCCAGAGCAAAGGGCAGGGCCCATCATAGACAGATGGCGAACCAGTGCCAAGAGTGTCCTGGATCTGGCTGCCTTCAAGGGTGTTGGTAGTTGGATCCTATTGGGTAGCTCAAAGAGCTGGATGAAAAGTGTCTACTCAAAGAAACAAGGGACAGGAATTACCCACTGGCTCCCTCCACAAGGAGTCCACAGAAAGTTTACCTTCCCTACCCATGCAGACTCTGCATGTCCAAGTGCCTGGCAGGTCCTCACCACACCCCCTGCCTCTGTGTATGTACAGCATCAGCACCTGCAGGAAGCTGCTCAGAACTGGCGTAGAAGTGGTCACCCTGTGGTCACTGGTGTAGAAGATGGGGGAGGCCAAGAGAATTTGAAGCTGTCCTCAAGAGGTGCCTGATACGCTCAAAGATATTCCCGTGAAACATATCCCATGGAAGGCTCTTTGAGACACCACCTTTTAAAAATGAAATTGTCTTGGAAACAACCTAAATGCCCATCAGCAGATGAATGGATTAAAAAACTGTGGTATATTTATACAATGGAATACTACACTGCGGTAAAAAAGAAGGAGTTCCTACCATTTGCAACAATATGGATGGAGATGGAGAATATTATGTTGAGTGAAATAAGTCAGGCAGAGAAAGATAAATATCACATGATCTCTCTCATTTGTGGAATATAATGAATGGCATAGACTGATGAACAAGAACAGATCCAGAGGCTGAGAAACGTCGATCAGAACATCATACCTCAGGTAAGGTAGGGGAGGGCGGGGGCAAGATGGAGAGATCAATCAAGGGACTTGTATGCATGCATATGAACCTAATCAATGGACACAGACAACAAGGGGGCGGGGCATAAGTGGGGAGTGGGGGTTATGGAGAAATAAGGACACATATGTAAAAAATAAAAATTAAAAAAATAATTAAAAAATTATAAAATAAAAATAAAATACTAAATCTAATGAATACTAGTGGTCACCATAGCCTTAAGAGAAATTGTTTCATGTGACAAAAATCTTTAAATGAAACTCTCTGTAGCCTGAAAATTATTTTGGAAGGAAACAAAGAGAAGTTTCCTTCAAAAGTCATAAGGATTGTAATTGGAAGTCAATATATTTGGCCTCTTGAACTAAAGTAAGTAATTTGTGTTTTTGCCTCCCTGACAAAGTTTATATAAAGCTACAAAAAGAAATTGACAGCCAGTTTGAAATGGAATGTCCAGGGCCTAGGGCAAAGAATATCCTTACATAATATTATGCTACAATGTCATTATAATTTTAGATATTTTACAACAGCATATTTTACAGTTATCCCAAACAAACTTATAAACTAATTCTTTGAATGGTTGGCAACAATTAAAAAAAAAAAAAAGGACATGATAGGATTTAATCCCTTGCAGAAGGAATTAAGGCACTGGGAAGGCACTTGAGCATCCTATATTGGCCCCTCTTGCCCTTTGTGCCAAGAGGGACCCTCTTCTCACAATCCAATTGCCCTCAGCTGTTATCTGAGCTTTCTGTTCATGCTGAGCTTGAAGCCTCGTCGGGGCTGGTACCATGGATCTGTCTCACACCCAATTGTGTGAGCTGGGCCCTCACTGGAGAAGAAACCCAAGTTCCCCGAGATATGTGATCAGCACCGGGACCCTGCCAGAAGGCCAGGGGCTCCCAAGGCAGGTGCTGGGTGTGGAGGCCATGGGGGCATAGGCTACCAAGAAGACAGAACCGAACCTTACACCACCCTGCTTGGCCCCGGAGGATGGCTGGTTAGCCAGAGACGGGTAAGATTCCTCAAGGAAGGAACAACCTAAGACAGGCACAGTTGCAGAGGGGCCATCAGGAGAGAACTTGGGGGGGCAATAGAAGTGGGGCACAGACCCTCATCCCCCCAACATTGCAGGGGCTTGAACCCTCACCCCTTCTGAAGGAGGTCTCCTGCCCCCATGGCTGCTTCGCGCTTCCCACACCCAGCTCAGAACGGGACCCAGGCAACAGAAAGAGACCTGGCCCAGCACACATCGAGATACAGGTGACAGACAGAGACTTGGCCCAGCTCAGTTCGGGACCCAGGTAACAGACAAGAGACTTGGCCGACAGCAGTTGCCCTATATCTAAATTCAGCCTAGCATCTGGAATGCTCAGGGCCCACTCAAGAATGCAATTAATCCTTCCCACTAATATTTACAGGGTAAACTAAGATTGTTGGTAGAGTATTAAATTTGACAGTAAAATAGTAATCGAGTTTTCAGATTAATTTAAATAGGCTAATTGAAATAAGTGAATATTCAAGTAAAGTTAATTGTACTGGACAAAAAGCTGTTCTCAAAGTAATAACTAAAATTTCTATTGGTAGTTCATCTCATGGTAAAATTCCTGAATATGCAATGAACCTAAAGCAGTCATATGTGTGGGCAAAAAAAAAAAAAAAAAAAAATTTAAATTGAAAGTTATCAAGACTGCATTATAAAATTTACAAAAACCTCCATTAATAAAAAAAGGGGGGGGGGAGATAGTAGGGCAATATCATGTAAGGAAAAATATCCTATAAGTAAATTACATCTAGAAAATTTTTACTTTACCAAATTAAGTTTCATTTGCAATGCTAACAGCAAGATGGCCATTAAAAACACACATGTTGTCTAAATAAGACAAAGGAAAATCGTTTGAACAAAAATAAAAAGGATCCCAAATCAATTATATAGAAAAAATTCCTTTATTAACTTGTGGTCAAGAATATATTTGTATATTTTCAGAAAACAACCCCAAGACCAGATGGATTCCTGCAACAGAGAGGAATTGACAGGTGTGCTCCAACCACGAAGACAAGAGGAAAAAACAGTCCAGAGATGGAAGACACTGACAATGCCTTGCCACGCGAGCAGTCAGCAGCTGTGCACCGCTGCAGGTTACCTAGGACCAAACCAGAGAGGGTCGGACCTGCATTGCCAACATGTGCCCACCATCCAGATATCATTGCTGACATGTACACATAAGGAGCTGTTAGACATTGAAACGGGGACTCAGAACTGTTGGACATTGAAATTGGGACTCAAACATTTTTTTGTTTTGTCTTGTTTTGTTATTATATGTTTATTTCTAGTCTGCAAAGGCAAAACTTTTTAAAGGAAAGAAATGGTGGGAAAAAGATACAGAGGCAAAGAAGCATTGAACAGACTGTCAAACTACATTGGGAAGACAGGGGAGGTTGGGCGAGGGGGGCTGTAAGAGACCAACCGAAGGACTTGCACGCATGCATATAAGCACAACCAATGGATATAAGACACTGGGGCGGGGGGGGGGGGGGAGGGAGGGGAGGTCGGGGGGAGATCAATGGGGGGAAAAAAGGAGACATATGTACTACCATTGGTAATACTTAAAACAATAAAAAATTTTTTTAAAAAATGAAATTGTCATAATATGTCATTTCATGAATAAACTTGCTTTCATCCTATATGCATTCTAGTATCCCCATATACTCCCTCAATTCTGTAGTGAAGAGTCACTGTCCATAGTGTTATTTGATGAAATACATTACTGTACCTTTTATATTTTAGGTCAAGAGAGAGTTCATTCTTGAAAGAACTATTTATATATGTGGGAAAGCACATCCCTGGCGCTGATTTAATTTTAACTTTATTTGTATTCATATCTGCTGACTGCATGCTAGGAAAACTGGAAGATTTCTTAGGGTATGGAGTACTTCCAGTCCTGCTCATTCAGCTGATGTGGTAAATAACATCTTGCCAATAGAAGGAGAAAGAATACACAGAAGTTTCTTATCTAGCTTCATGGGAGGAAAAGAAAATAAAAGAGAGAGAAAAAGAAAAAGCATTGCCTGGCCCAAATTTTGGGACAGTTACATTAAACAAAAGGATCATAAAATGGAAATGCATTCCTTTGGAATGGCTATAATTGGCTGAATGGAGGTTGAGAAGAAATGATGGAGAACAAGGCAGGCAAGAGTATTAACTTTCTCAGATGATGAAGGGTGCATGATTGCATTTGTAAGGAGATTCAGGCATTACAGAAGAGGTGGGGTTCAAGAGACCTGCTCACTGAGTTCCCGGAGAGACCCTGTTGAATACCACTAGCCCTCCTGCCTGGGTTGCTCACACTGGGGCTGAGAGACAAAGAAATAAAGCTGTACATGTTTGAAACTACTGAATCTTTGTGTCTCTTTGTTACAGAAGCTTAGCCTCAACATCACCAACAACATGGGAATAACAAAATACCACACTTGGATGGCAGTTGAAAACGTTGGGTCACATGGTGCTGCAAAAGGGCTTCAACAGCATATTTAACATTTGGTTTCTTAAAAAACACACAGAAGGAAATATGTCAGTTTAGGATGCTGGATTGTAGACACACTGATTTGTATAATTTTCTATTCTTTTCTGCAAGTTTGAAATATGCAATAAAAAGACCCAAAGGAAAAAAAAAAAGTAATAAAGGAAATATATTTACTATAAATACAGGTTGTTCCCCCAAAATATATACACACTTAACAGCTGATAGCTCAATTGATGTTTCTCTCTTTTCAGATTTAAACCATTGGAATTAATACTCATATTCAAAGTGAATATACATTTTTTGGGACACCTTGTGTATAGATATATTCTGACTTTAGGGCAATCTCAACTCTGTCACTCAGTAATATCACCCAGTAATTGCTTTATCTTTGACTTTGTTCCACCTTATTGGATTTTGGCTTCTCCTTAAAATGCCCCTCCTGGTCTCAGAATAACTACTAGAATCTTCCAGAGATCATGCAGCTCCATTCATTACAAATGGAAAAGACCATTATTGCCCCCAAGTAGGTAAACCATTGCTTCATCAAACACTTACTAAAATTTTATTTTTTCCCAGGTATTAGTAACTCGGAAATAACTCAGACATGATTCTTTACATTGAAAATCTGAAAGTCAGCATTTTTTTGTATAAAGATTGTTTTTTCAAATGCTCACACTCTGCCATTTATGATGCGTGTTGGGCAACTAATATAGAACTGGAATTCGTTCTTTTTCCCCACTGAGACTCCTATGTTCATGAACGTGCAAACTTAACAATTTTCTTTAGTAGCTCTCTCTGCTTTTAAAACCTTTTTTGCTCCTACTTCATTAGGCCAAGTTTTAATGTTTCTTCAAAGACCTCCAGTCATCTTTTTAGGGAGTATTAAGAAAGAAGCTTCATAGGCAAGTGACTGAATGGAATGACTTCTCTCCATTTACAATGCCATTGCTTAAGAGTTAAACTTGCTGTAACCAATGGATACAGACACTGGGGCAGTGGGGGCTTGCCCAGGATGGGAATGGTTGGGGAAGGGGATCAATTGGGGAAAAAGGAGACATATGTAAAACTTAAGATAAAAAATCTACACTAATAAAAGAGTAAGATACAAATTGACCATACCTCGTGATGCCCACCAGCCAATCAGGAGTGAGCATGCAAATTAACCCAAAAAAGGTGGTGTATTAATTTGCATACACAGGTGCCCCAGCTGCTCCGGGCCTCTGGACAGTGTGAGAAGGTGGAAAGGCAGCTCTGGACCTGACAGAAAAGGCAGCTCTGGCTGGAGCGAAGGTGGTGCCGGCAGCCAGGCGAAGGAAGGTCCATTCTTGCATGAATCTTCATGCATTGGGCCTCTAGTAATGATAAAAATAAAATAAAAGCTCTTAGAAAAAAGAGTTAAACTTGTTGGATGTCAAGTGAATTCATTGTTCCCTCCTTTGTGTACTATAGCATTCTGTTTATACCATCAATAGAATACTTTGACATATATACACAACTAACTATAACACAGCATGGTTTCTCTTACACTGGACTTGTTTCTTGAGGTTAAGGACACTCAATTATTCATCTTTGAGTTTCAGTCTTCTGGATTGCCGCAACCTTTTGCAACAAGGGTTCAGGATCTGGAGAAGGTGCTGCGCACAAATGAAAACACTAGACAAGAAATTTGAATTTAGAAGGCATGGGTGGACAGGTGGAAACCTCTCTATAATGGAGAAGCTCTCTAAAACCCTGGTCTTGTCAGTTTTTATTAAATTTTAGATACACATCTTGCCTTCAGTTAAGCACAACAAACCAGTAGCAGACTGACTATCTCAAAGGTCAGTAAAAGATCAGTAAAGATTTACTTTGAGGCTATTAGGTCAGGAAATTGCTTCGAGCCATCATAATCTCAACACAGAACAATCAGTGCATAGCTTTTAGCCCTGCTAAAGCTCAAGGTTCATCAGCCTTCCGAGTTCCTTGTTGCACTTTCATGATAGTATTGACAAGGGATGGCTTCCCACACTGGATCATAATAGAGGATTATGTGGGAGAGAATGAATGCTGATTGCCTATCCAATATCAAATATCTCCTTCTTCCTCAATAACACACCCATGTTGGGTGTCATTATTCTTAGTTTAAAAACTATGTGCCTTATCCTCCCTTTTATATAAAAGTGCTCAATGTGCAAGTGTATGCTTTTGGATAGGATTTCCAAGAAAAAAATTTAAAGGGGGCTCACTCAACTGGGAGATAAGCATTCTTCTTCCCTTTTTTGTCTTTCTGCTTGGAATTTGAATGTGACGGGTGGTGGTCCAGCAGCCATCTGGTGAACATGAATCAACCTTGACAATATAAGCTCTGTCCTAAGGACAGTAAGCAGAAACATAGAGAGTGCAGAAAGATAGGACAATCCTGTAGGCACGATTGCATTGCTGGGCTGTCTAGCCCTGGACTTTCTGATGTGAGGGAAAAACACACCTCTATCATATTTAAGCCACTGTCATTTTAGGTTTATATTACTGGTGCTAAACTTCATCTTAACTGATATAATGCTTCATACATGTTTACAATTAAAGAAGTATAATTTTCAGAATAACTTTTTCAGCACAGACAGCCTAAACCCAAGGTAGCAAATCATTAGCTAAAAACAAGTCAGGTTTACTTTTTTAAATGTATTAATTGCCAAGATCAGAAAGCCAGGCAATTTCATATGAGTATGGATTTCTTTTTTAAAATCAGGAATGTTTAGCAACATTGGGCCCACACTGCTGCGTGGCATCAGATTATTATTTATGGCTGCTTCCTCAGTATGAGGCCCAGGGTCTTCATTTCAGCTACATCTCCACCACCAGCTCCTCTTGTCTACCGGAGCTGCACAATTGAGTGTGTGGTCCTGATCTGAGCTAACGCCAAGCCTCCAGCTAGATTTTTAGTCTTCGTTTTTCAGGTTGTTTAATCTACTTCAATCAAAGGCATCCTGTATCATTAGGTATCTACTTTACTTTCCATAAACATAGCCTAATGAGTCCTGGCAGTGGGCAAGTACTCCTGTTATGCAGGGAAAGGGCCAGGGTTATATTTGATAAATGCTTTTAGTGCTCACATTGGTTATAAATCAGATTCTCCCAGGAACTTTTTTTTTTTTTAAAGAAATACAACTCCTAAGCTCCACCAGAGAATATCTGAACCAAAATTCCCTGGGGTAGACCTAGGAATCTAAGAGGTCAACTGACCTGTGGGCCAGGCTGTGACCACAATGGGGCCATGTGGTGCCCAGCTGACCTCAGTATATCACAGCCACTGGTACCATCATCTCGTAACTGAGAGACATGCCATCAAGGACCAATTTTTAATGATCTATCTATCTGTCTATCTATCTATGTAATCTATACATTCATCTATTTATATATCAAGTTCTTTTTTATAGAAGAATAACAAAGAGGCCAAAGAGAAGTGGAAAGGGAGGGGGGAAAGTAGGGGAGGTGAAAATAGAAGGAGAAAGAAAGAAGAAAAGAAGCAGTTACCAGAAGGTAATCAAGGTGGCAAGGAGACACTGAACCAGGTAACAGAGGAGCTGTTAGAGGCCCCTTTGAAGGGTAGGCCAGAAGGTGGAAAAGTAAAGGGAACACAAGCAGCCACATCCAAGCAGGCAGGAGCAGCAGCACCTCGGGGATCCTGCTCACAGGGCTCAGTGAATGGCTAATGGGTGTCAAGAACTAACTGAGGTGCTGGGATAGATTGGTGAACAGCTATGCTCTGTCTGTAGGGCCTAGGGACAGACTGACAATAATTTTACCAACAGGTAACCTTGTAATGTCATTGTGGTTAAACTTATTCTCTAAGAATCTGAGGTCATATCAATGTTAACTAGCCAGAATCTGAGAAAAATGATTCTTGTCTGAACTTCCTGACAATGTAGCCTAAGGGTGGAGGGTCCTTTGTGCTTCAACATCAGCACTGAAGCAAAACCAGGCACGTTAGAGACTAGATGCCAGTTTGAGATGCAGGCATTGGGTTAGATGATTTTGTCAAGACTCCCAACCTTGAAACTCGATCACCTCGTATTTTCTGTCTTCCCATCTGTACCATTCCTTTCCTTCACAGAACTCTCCAAGATAATCAACAAGAGTTGACCCCATGGTGTAAGAGACTGAGTGGTAAGTAAAAGATTTTCCATATAATCTTGCAATGGAGTAACCAAAATAAACTCAGGTAAGTGAACAACTTTATCCATGCATTCCTCAAAATTTTCCAGGTCTTTGAATAAAGATTCTATTTTAAGAAATGTGTTTTTAAGACAGAGAGGTATGTGAAAAAAGGGTATGGAGTCCGTGAATATTAAATACAATACCTATTTAAATGCACAGAATTTTAAAACAGTATGACAGTCACATCTGAGCCCCCCGCCACGTTGCTGCAATGAACATGAGAGAAACAGAAAATCAGAGAGGGTAGAAACTCCATTTAAGGTCAAACATGTCAAAGAACATATTTTAGGATGAAAAACAAATATCAAGTCTTCTGTGCATCTTTGCACAAGTTACTATTTCAGCAACAGTGGGAAACTTTTAAACCACTTATGTGGGGATCTTTGGTCAGTAATGAACTTCATGTTCACAAGGGAAATCTTTTTCCCAACCTGATGTTTTATGGCCTAAGTCATGATAACTCATTTTTTTCCCAGCAATGTCAGTTTCAAGTGTATGATATTCTATCTGTGTTTCTTTAAAATATGGGACACACACAAAATCCAGAATTCTATACTTCTCCGTAACAATCTGACATGAAAACAAAATTAATTTAAAAAGTCTGACCTTGTAAAAGGGCAGTCTCTTTTGAGTTATGGGTTAGCAAAAAAAAAAAAAAAAAAAAAAAAAGATGGAAACACAGCAAAAAAACAAATTCCTCTGTACATTCCCATTTTTCAAACTGCTGAAATTCCCAAACAATTTGATGATTTATCTACAAGCTTTCTCCCCAACGAAAACTTCTCTTCTAGCTTGAAACCAAACCTGAGGAATTTCAGGCTTAAAGGAAAACTCAGGCTCTTTGTCTTTTTCTAGGGGTGTGTGTGTGTGTGTGTGTGTGTGTGTGTGTGTGTACTTGACAAGGTTCAAGAATTCTGCCATCAAAGACAGATCAACGGCACTTCCCTTCAGTCTAAGTGACATTATTTTGGGGAGCAATCGTGCTATTCTAGTAAGACCTGCACCCAGGCTGAGTGCCTCACCTGAACAAAGATGATCCCTCTGCCTTGGGCTCCATCCAAACTCTTCATCAGTTACAATGGCCCACTTGAGTCCTTGCTTCTTCATGGTCATATTGAATTTCTCCACCAAAGAGACAGGTAATGCAAATCAGAGAAGAAAGGGTACCTTATGTGAGCTGGGAATTTTCCTTATTTTAAACTTAATGGGAAGTAAAGCCCTAGGATGTAGTTTAGTTTAGCTAGAGAGAGATTTTTTTCTTCTTCTTGCAGGCAGCAAGACAGTCCTCTAATTTAAATAAATCACTTAACTCACTTCTCGAAGAGGAAATTGATTTTAAATTTTTATAGATTTCAGACAAGAGCTAGACCTGTGAAGAAAGGAACATATTTTGGGAGGCTCCCATGAGCTCTTTGGAGTTGGGGTCCACAGCACTTGTTAGGAATTCATTGTTCCCTGGATAGTAGCCAAAGGCACAGCTCTCGAGTGTCCAACAGCTCCCAAGGGCGGGAGTTGGGAGAAGGATGATCTGAGAGAACTGGATTACTGTTCATCTGGGGATACTGAGTCACACAGGGGTCTGAGCATGTGACGTGACAGCTGGGGAAGTAGAATGCTTTTCTAGGACAGAAACTGAACCTTAGAAGTTTGATTTCTACAGGCAAGATCTCTGCTTAATCTCATGAACTAAGAAAAGACTTGTGTGTTTATAAGCACACACGTACTTACATGCTTTGTTGGTATATATTCCTTACTTGCCTTTGCACTACAATTTAGGCTTCAATTTAGAAAATTAAAAGTAAATGTTTAAGAGTTCTCTGCCATAATCTTTCAGAAAATTTTTTCATTATGGAAGTAGATTTCCCATGATGAAAAAAAAAAAGTCATTTCTAAGCATCTTTGGGAACTCTGCAGCGTGTGAAAATGCAGAGTGGGGCACGACACAGAAAGACAGACCTGTGCCCCTGCTTGAGCAGGAGCAAGGGGTAGCGCTAGGGAATTCTGGCCCCATTGTTTCAATCACTCCCTACCCACCTGTCACCCTCCTTCTCCTTTCTTTCACTGTACTTATACCCAATATTCATTTTATTTAAAATTTAAAAAAGGAAATATGGCTACTTAACATTAATTGTGGTAAGGAATTAAAGTCCCCTGGGAACAGCCATCAGCTGATGACTACTGGAGCTGGTGTATAGATGACCTGCTCCCCTGTCCCTCAGGCAGGGTCCTACACTGGTTTTCACTTTCCCCAGTGGAATTAAGCTCCAGGGCCCCCCAGTGGAAGGTGATATAATAACATTCCCTGTGCTCCCTGCTCCCTGCATCATTTCCTACCAGTGTATCCTGCTCTTGCTGCTGGAACTTGAATCTTTATCTCAGTGTCAGCTTCTGGAGGGACCCAGAGTAAAACATATGTATTCTGGGCACTGAAATGTTGGCATGACCATCAGGCAACTGCCATGCTACCCTGACACCTGACACACTTTTCCATGGTTGCCACAAAGACCTGGGTTACATGACTTTGCTGAATAGCAGATGATCTAGATTTTGCAATGTAACTATCACTATTTGACTAGAGTTTAACTTGTCTATAAACGTATAGAGAAGAGAGTAATTCTGTGGAACTGGGAAATCAACATGAGTTTCTTTTTATGAAGGGATTAGGTGATCTGGCAGGAGCTAAGACAACAATCTTTGCACCTGGCATGTGTGGGTTCTGTGTCCTCTCTCCTGACCTGGTCAGCCTTCCTCTTCAGAGTGTCCTTCATGTTCTCGCCCTGTTCTGGGGTCTTCACCTCCTTGTTTCAGGATCCACAACAATCTTCCTCACTCCTGTGGCAGTTCTTGGTGTTCCCTCCCTTTCTCTTTTCCTTCATCCCCTCCTCTCTCAACTCTGCACTCCCTAGCAATGACCCAGACAGCTTTTGTTTCTATCTTTGCCTTTTGGGGATCTCTCCTTCCTCCCTACCCTTTTATTTGTTTGCTTCAAGCAGTATCTGGATCTCCTTTCTGAGACTCTGAACCTCAGGGCTGAATAGTGGAAAGGATTGCAGGGAAAGAAAACAAATAAACAAAACAAAGAAGACTACCCAGAAGAAAAATTTGCTGGAAGGTATTTCAAAGCCACAATACCCATTACACTTATTTTTCCCATGATTTCCCCTCTTACTCTTGACTTTAAAGATCAGATCTGTGTTTTTCACCACCTTCCCTAGCAGAGTGCCTTACTTAAAGCAGGCCCTCAATGAATGTTTGTTGAATGAATGAAATTCAGTATGAAATGTCAGTGCAGTATGAGATAAACCAGCACAGGTTTCATTAAGAAAGTGAGTCCTGGCCTGGGTCCTAAAGAAAGTGTATGATAAGTAAGAGGGAAAAGGTAAGTGAACAGGGCAGAATTTCCTGCCTTCAATTAAAAACTACTGAGTGCCAATGATGTACCAGGCATTACTGCTTGTGTTCAGTTAGACACCGTGAAGAATAATAGAGATAGGATATTAATGTTATATAAAGATAATGAGAAAGAGTCCAACTGGTGTGGTTCTATTGAGTGCTGGTCCATGCACCAAGAAGTGGCTGGTTTGATTTCCAGCCCAGGGCACATGTAGGCTTGATCCCCAGTAGGGAGCATGCAGGAGGCAGCCAACCAATGATTCTCTCTCATCCATGTTTTTATCTCTCTCCCCGTTTCCCTTCCTCTCTTTATAAAATCAATAAAAACAAAATTTTTAAAAAGATAATGAGATGGAGACATGCAGTATCAGAATTTGTAATCAAAAGTAGAAATTCCATCAGGAATTTGGAAAATGCAGGAGGAGGCCCTCTCCCCTGTCCCAGTGAAAACAAAGAACTGATGGTGTGGTCTCTAGGAAGCAATGTGACATGTAGTTTTCTTCACCTGGAAAGTTCTACCTGATCGCTGGGCTTGTGTCAATCTGCAAGGTTGCTATAAAATAATGGAATGCCCTGTGCACATTGAAAAACATTGAAAAAGACAGTATACAAATTTCTTTACTATTGTGCAATGTCTGGTGATAATTCTCATTGGAATAATGTGATTTTTCAGGGAGTTAACGTCAGAATTAATGAAATCAAGTCGTGTTTCTTTGACTCACTGCTCACCCTCTATACCAGCTGATGTTCTGCTGGGCAAGGAATAGTGGCGTTAATGAGAAATAGCTGTTGCTTGACCTTATGGGAGCTGCTATGAACGTTTCCCCTCTAACATAAGACTTGGCCTCTAAATGGTTTCTCTCTTTTAAGACATAGCAGCAAAGCAGAAATAAAAGAAAAGTTAGGTGTCAGCATACAAAAAAAGTATCTTTAGACTAGTGCTGCTCCATAAAGTAGCCACATGTGGCTATTGAGCACTTAAAATGTGCTAGCCCAAATTGAGGGGTGCTGTGCTAGTAAACACCACTGGTTTGCAAAGTTAAGTCCACAAAGAAGATCAAATATCTCATTAACAATGTTGAATATTGATTGTATATTGAAGTAATGATATTTTGGATACATTGGGTTAAATAAATATCTTACTAAATTAATGTCACCTGTTTCTTCTTTCTTTTTAAAATGTGGCTACTAGGGAATGTAAAGCTATGCATGTCGTTTGCACGATTTTCAATTTTTCAGCACTACTTTAGACTGTGATGTTAGAAACATCTCCTCCTCCTCCTCCTCTGCCTCTTCCTCCTCCTCCACCTCCTCCTCCTCCTTTTTTTTTTTTAAACAAGAATTGGGAAAGTTTTTCTATTACAAGCAACCGACCTGCTTTGAAAGGAAACCACAACCATGTGGGAATATAAAAAGACTTAATTAAGTCTTTTTATGTTTTATTTTTATAAGAGAAAGAGATCTGAAATGTCACGCTCAAGTGAGTTTTAAATTAAGAACAGGGAACACAAATACCTTTTTCTTAAAAAATGGACTAAAGACTCAAAATCCACTTCAATTCTTATAATGGCTGATGAAGGGAAGCCAGAGGAGGAGAGAAACAGAAATGCAAGTGGCAGCGTGCTGAGGGGGGGGAAGAGGCTTGTCTCTCCCCAGAGTATTAACTTTTATACTCTTATTTCAAAAAATACCGAAGGAGAAATGGTATGAATTTGAGGCAAACAGATATCTTCTTGTACCCTATGCCAATTACCTATGCTAATTATGGTTATTCAGATGGATTACCCCAAATTATAGACAAGTACGGCACCAGTCAAAGCCTACTGTAGGTTTGCCCCGTGGTACACCTACTCTTCTGGGAATAGCAACAGACTCCCGCCTTTGTGCACAGAAAGGAACAACGGTGTTGTTGGGAAAGGAAGAGGAATAGTTGCAGCCAGTTTGGCGTTACCTCAGCACAGGAGGTTTGATTGATAGCCTTCTGGATGCAGGGACTTCCACAGCGAGCAGTAACTACAGAGATGGAATACCAACCCAGCCCTCCTCGCTGCACCTGCACCTGCCCAGGGAAAAGGCAGGAGCACTTGCTAGGATTCAGTCCTCGCTGTCACAGAAGCTCCTGGACCCACAGCCTTGGAAGAGGCCTCCCTCTGTCCAGCACTCACACAGTCCGTCTCAGAGCGAGACAGAAGGCAGTTGTCCCAGGCTCCCTGGTTCAGGATTTCTCTGCTTGTCTGCAGTCTCAGCAGTGGGGTCAGGGCAATGCTGAAAGGAGGCAGTCACTGCTGGCTCTCCCTTAGTGTCCCTGCTGGCCCCATTGTCAGCCCATTGCTTCAGTGTCCAGAAACAATTGATAGTAGTGCCTGTTGGAGGCCTCGGGCAATGCTTACCACCCCGGCCCCAACCCAGAGGCCAGGATATGAATTGTAAAGCATGTGCTTACTTTCAACACTCTTATTGCTGCTATATAGTATATAAACAATACTTTCAATTCAGGTATTCTACAAGGTAAAGTAAACAAACAACAACAAAAAAGAAAGAAGAAAGAAAGAAATCAAATATTAAAGAATAACTTTTCACGTTAAAATCGTGACTCTATATAAAATTAAAATGAACACATGGCTAAAACTTTTATGTAACAATTAATGAGGAAACCAGCAAGATGTTACAGCCAGTTTAAAGAAAAATCTAAAGTGTGGATGCATGTGGCACTGTTAAGGTGATTACACAGGAGGCCATTAGACCGAGGTGGCTCGAATACCTTGGCAGCCTATGTAAGCAAACCAGAACCTAAGCCAGAGTCAATTCCTATAAATACCTCCAACTTCAGAAATCCAAACTGAAAAACAACCTAGTTGGCTATCACAGATTCTTCTCCCAAGACAAACACAGTCAAGGCTCATTATTCACAAATAGCCAGCGAGGCTTTCCCAAATAAGGCAACCACTTAAGCTATAGCCAATCAAGTAATTTTCCGGTGCTTTGAGTCTTTTCTATAAAAGTATGTCCCTTAGCTCCTGCAGTGGCGCACCTTGAACCACTTTCCGTTGGAATTAATGTTTGCTCAAAGAAATGCTTATAAATTTTAATGTGCCTCAGTTTATCTTTTAACAGTTCCTACGTGGTCAGGAATGGCCAAAATAAACCTGCTTAATACTTGTAAAACTGGCTTCTTCCTTGGTAGGGAAGTGGGGAGATAAGTCAGTTGCACATCCTGTAAACACAATATGGTCAGGTTTCATTATTTGCTGATTCAGTATTTGCAAATCCACTCACATACATTCTAAAAATACATGGGTTAGAAAAGCTTCATTCAGACATAAGTTATAATGCTGTTGGCTATGAATTAAATGTTGATGAGACAACAAAGTAAATAAAAGAAGATGGCTTTTTAAAGCAGAAACACGCATAAAACAAGGTTATGTATTGATTGGTTGATGAAAATGTGACCAGAGGCTTGCAGGAGTCTAATCCTATATTTTCCCTAAATGCAATGGTTCAGGATTCACTAACTCAGTGTTCACAGCAACTTTTGTAGGACATAACTACCATGAATAATGAGCCTTGACTGTATTTGTCTTTGGAGAAGGATCTTTGCATGTGCATTAGCATCAATGACCTACAACGTACAGAATTGTAAGACAGCACAAAGACAATAAAAGACATAGGCAACCCGGAACAGTACTTTAGACAGGACACTCAGTCTTTTTTGCCAATTTCGAAATCTTTCCTGATTTTTTTCCTGATAGGAGAAAAATCAGCTGCTTCAGTTGTTTCAATCAAGCAAAATAAACAGCGGCTGCCAGGTGAAGAAATGAGTTCTTCTGAAATTTTCACTTGCCTACCAAAACCTAATCCTCTAGTATTTAAAAATAATGTGACTCCACCCACTGTGGTCCCATTTGTATATAATCAGTCACATGATGATTTCTTCAGGAAATTGTGAGACAAATGGTGTCAATGCAGGTATTAGGGGAGGAAGGGGAGGAGGTGGACATATTAATTATCTCACTCAACCCTGGAACTTCTCAGGAAGCAGATAAGATCAGAGCCATTTTGCAGAACAGGAACCATAAACTATTAAGTTCAATAATGTTAAAGAGGACGCTATTTAAAGAGGATTGAATCGCATTCTCCTAGAGCCAAAATCAGAGTTCGTTTCACCCCCAAATAATACCACTATGTTTTATCAAATATGTGGAAAGCACTTATCTCACCTTTCCCCTTTGGGTGGGTGGTGAAGACTGGAGGGCTGAAGACATTGTAATCTCAAAACTGTATTGATTTGTTGATTTATTTGCCTATGGCAGTGGTCAGCAAACTGCGGCTCACAAGCCACATGTGGCCCTTTGGCCACAAAATACCATGGCCTGGGTGAGTCTATTTTGAAGAAGTGGCATTAGAAGAAGTTTAAAATTTTAAGTTTAAAAAATTTGGCTCTCAAAAGAAATTTCAATTGTTGTACTGTTGATATTTGGCTCTGTTGACTAATGAGTTTGCCAACCACTGGCCTATGGTCTTAACATCTTTCCCTGCAAAAGAGCAAAGGAGAAGAGCACAGTTGGGGTTGACTCACAAGGAAAACACTCTACAGAGCTCAAGAATCGAAGAGTGCTTAGAGAGGCAGAAGTTGAACAAATGTCTACTACTCATGTGGTTAGATGTTTTTGTTCTTTATTTTTTTAAATGTTTTTGAATGTCCTATCTCTAACTATCTCAGTAATCCCAAGAAGCCAAAGTGAAGAAACAGTTTACATAACTGCCAGTTCTTTTAGCGTTTGGATTAGTGACAGGTATTCAGTAGTTGAAATAACTACTCAGAAGTTACAACACCAACTCCTCAGTCTCTCAGCTCTCATATTTAGATATTTGCCTGTGTCCTCATAAAAACTGTTCCTCTTATGTCTTCATAGCACTGTTTTGTAAGATAGATAGAATAAGCATATA
This sequence comes from Corynorhinus townsendii, assembly GCA_026230045.1. Lineage (NCBI taxonomy): Eukaryota > Metazoa > Chordata > Mammalia > Chiroptera > Vespertilionidae > Corynorhinus > Corynorhinus townsendii. The sequence goes on along the minus strand of JAPDVU010000005.1, from coordinate 146,107,235 downwards.
AACATAACTACCTAGAAACATAAATACATAAACACATAGCAATGCAAATGATCATAAAGTTTGTCTAATCCTCATTTACATGACAGACAGAATACTGGAGGATCTGTTTTTGCTGCAAGTATGATCAACAGACTCACCGTTTTATATATGTGATCTACAAATAGTCCAGTAGTTTTAATTTATCCCAATAAGCACATGGCAAGAAAATAATCCAAGATGACTGAGTATTAAGGTGACAGAAAAGCAATGATTTGATTACAGAAACCATGGAAAGCTTCTTCATATATGTACTTTTACACATAAATTATTCTGTATTGGGTATCATAGGAAAAAATGAAAGGCATCTGTGAATACACTGGCAGCATGTAACATGGTATGGTGACTTTTTATTGACCAAAGCTGAAGCTGGCTTCCCAGAATTCCCTTCACCATGTGAGCCTGGGTTAGGTTTGGCCATAGGAAAAATTTGTGTGTGATTTTGAAGATGGCAGCGAAGCAATAGCCATTACTCCCATAAGGTCAATGTAGGGCGCCAAGTGCAGCTTCCCATGTGGCTGCTGATCTGCCAGCTCCCTCGGTGGCCGGGGGCAGCAGCTGGGCCTCTGTTTCCTCACCTCCTGCTGATCTCCTTCCATTTCGTGTGGCCTGGGCCAGCTGCCTGTGTGGCTTGGTGGCGAAGGCTGCCAGCTTCTTCCTGCAAGTCACCCACATGGTTGAGGGTGGAGGAGGGGATAGACAGGCAGGTTGGAGTTTGTCCTCATGGATTCCAATTTGCCTTTGTTCCTTCCCACTTGACATCCAGCTTTTCCTCCCAACTTCAAGCCCTGCTGACATGATGCCCATTTTGGCCCACTCTGGACGCAAAGCAATACCCTCTTAAAGACTCCAACAGCCTTCATCACTGTGGAGGGCCCGGTTCCTGTAAAAAACCCCTTATTCTAGATCACTCACAGCGGTTCTGCCGTCCCAGCTGCATCTGACTGATGTATGTGGTTTCATGGCAAGAGTGAACTTCAAGGTTGGAGATTGGATTCTCATCCTGGCTTTACCACTGCCTAGCTTTGTGTCCTTGGCACATGACTCAACTTCTCTGTAGCTCTGTTTTGTTAGATTAGATGGACGAATGTTAGTGGCAGCTCCAACTGGAAATCAAGATAGTTAGTAAAACATTACCACAGTGTTTATAAAAAGCCATATTCACTCAGAGTTAATTAAAAGAACACAGGAGATTGTTTTAGTTAAATGAGTCTATGCACCTAAGATTCTTAAAAATTAACTTTCTTTACTAATATCGGGATATACTTTTATTATAATGTTTTAAAATATTTATTTATATGGGACAAGTGCAAATCACAGTGTGTCATATAACAATCTGCAAAAGTTGCCATTAAAAGTTGTCCCATATAAATAAATGCCAGTGAAATGGCCAAGAATAGCTATAGTTATCAGAGGTGGGTAGTCCTGATGCCTGTAAATGTCTGAATTGCAGCAATCTGGGGACTGAGATGCGGAACACATATCGATTCAGTGGGGTGTCAGGAGACCGTTCATGTGCCATTCGATAGCCATCCTTTCTTTGCCCTGCACATTTTTGATAGTTTCCCAGGACATCTGTCTCATCAGAGCCATCGGAACAAGCATCTCCCAGGAGCTCTTTCATTCTTATGCATCAAATAGAGATGAAATACAGACGTGGAGTAAAGAGCAGACTGAAGTGATTGTAGGATGGAATAGGGCCCCTCTGACAACTCTTTTCAACGGGATGACAATGAGGTGAATTCTGAAAAGACCCCCCTGCCCCCACAGAGAAAGGCGGCATGTTGCAAACATGGTGGTGCGACTGGGTTCGTCACCACCGGCTCTGTACCATGATACCTCATCAAAGGCATAACGATGGTGTTGATAAGAGCTGCTGCATTGAGACCGTCTTGCATTTCCAAGGGCCCCATTTCTGAGCTGCTTTTGTGCTCTTTCTCCCCCCTCCCCCCTTAATGACACAGATGTCTACAATCCCAACGCACCTGTGTTTAGAAACATAAGGTTCATTATGAGAACAGAGCACTGATCTCCTGACCGTTCCTCATTCAGGAACAGTGGCCACATACAGAGTCGCAGGGCCAGCAGCCCAGAATTAATTTTCTTGATGGCAGATACATCCTAGGACTTCAAAATTCTATACCAGTCGAAGCAAATTATAGGCTTAAGGGATTTATTTTTTATCACATGAGGAATGCATGCGCACTGATTCTTTTTCACTAGTGATGGGTCAACTATGGTTTTTATATAAAACACCCATATCTCATTTAACAGAAAGGAACAGGAGGGGGCAGGAAATACAGAATCTAGGTGAATCCAAGGGGTTGGAGAAGTTGGGGGGAGGCATCTTTTGGAGGTCTGGTTTCTTACAAAGCTAGAATGAATTACTTTTCATTTCCTAAGCATTTAGTTTAGAAGCTAAACAACCCTATCTTTGGCATCTCATTTGTAGCACTGGGGCCATTCTTGAGGAACTTTTAGTATGATGAAGAAGAAAAATTGTTTCCTTATTCACTTTGTCTATCTCCCTCTGCCATCCTAACTTACAACCATTAGAATGGTCATTTGTGGTATCAGGAAATGTGGCTAATTTTGGTGGCACAATTTCCAACACAATCTGTTGTTAAGACACACAGGGCTTGGAAACTAGGCACAGGCATAGTGAGTGTAGGGTATGTATCCCAGGACACCTGGGTTCACTGTGTTTCCTCACTAATTCAAAAAACATATTGAGTGCCTACTAGAGAGGGATATATCTCTATGTCCATGTCTTCTCTGTGTCTACATCTACATCTACATCTACATATATCTCTACCTCTATTTCTCTATCTCTATATGGGTTGGCTTATATTCCAGGAGGGCAGACAAACAATCCACAACTAAATGAAATAGAAAATTCCAAACAGTTACAAGTGTGATGAAGCAAGTATTACAGGCCAATGTGACCAAATAAATGGGAGGCTAACTCAGCTGGGATGGTTTAGGAAGGGGTTTTGGAGTAAATAACATTTAAACTGAAAATCGTGTGATTCAAAGATGTTGACTTTATCTGTGAGACTTTCTGTTCTGTGACTACTGGAATAAATTGCCTGATTTATTTGGATAGATTGTGTCCAGATAATTTTCCTTTGAAGTCACATATCAGAGAACAGGAGAGGAAAAGAACTCCTCCTAGGGACATGGGGATTAGTAGCATGGCATGGATTTTATTGTCAGTCTAGCAATCTTGTGAGTTGGACACTCATGCCAACTTTAAGACTAAAGATTTCCAATTTCCCTCCTATTTACCCAGCAATGTCCTTTTGTTTGAGGCCAGCTCATCTGAAACCAAATGCATATATCATATTGGGCTCCATTTAATTAGCCCATAAAGCACATTAGTGAACCATCTACACAAACAAGGTAGCTACCACTTCCACAATACCAGTGGGAAGTGAAGTGCAGTGTTTGACAAGACCGTGACACTTACACATAAATGCTGAGTTCAGGAAACAAAAACAATCTGAAAATCAAACCAAGTTGGAAAGTTGAAAGTAAGTGTCTGGGATGACGCCATCCTTCCTAGGTCCCAGAGCCGCCAAGGAGGAGAATGGATTGAATGATTAGGGCCAACCAAGTAGCCTGCCTTTCCTCTCTCCAGATCCACTCTTCAGATCTTCCCGTGGAATGTATTGATAACATTTACAACATGCAAGATTTAACCTTATTTCACCTGCCCACAAAACCAGTGGAAAACCCAAACCAGAATGTGTTCATTACAACAGATAAATACTGGTAAACTGGTTGAAAAATAGTTCAGCAAAGGAAAGGAAGAAGTCAGAGAATTCAGAAAGAAAAAACCAAAATGTCATCCTAGAGATGAGAGGCTTTTGGCACCTGAAATAAAATTTTCCATTTGAAATCCTGCTCTCCCACTGTAGAATCTGATTCTTCCTAATAATTTTGAGCAGGACCCAGGTTGGAAAGTAAGGAGAGGGGAAAGTTTTCCATTCAAAGCTCCCACCTTTCAAACCTATTTCCATTTCTTCATTTGGCACAACTAATATTGGATCTGCCCCTTGGTTCTATGTCCATCTGGGGAAAACATTTGGCTGAAATGGGAGGAATAATAAATGCTTCACCGATTAGTTACATTACATTATAAATGGCAATTTGTCCACATTTTTAAAAAAAAATTTTAAAAGGGGACCAGTCAAATAAAGGTAAGTACTTATAATAGTGGTCACAATGGCTTTCACTGGTGAATAGGTTTCTATGGCTTTTTTATGTCATCTCATTATTTTATCTTCACCACAGTTTTGTTTAGAAGTTAAATGGGATTATGTAACTTGCCAGGAACTCATAGCTTAGTGATGCTTGAATGGTGCTTTTATCCTAGAGAAGAGCTCATCTTGCCTGCTCATCTTCCTCCATGGTCTGCTGAGCTTGGTGGGCTGGATACACAGATGTCACCTGAAACAGTGCACAGAGGGCCAACCATACACCTACCTTACCCCATTTATGGCCTTAGTGCCACCATGTGTGAGTCTCAATAGTAAGAGTCAATGACATTGGCAAACAAGAGCCAACCATCCAGAAACAGAGACCAAAGGGATGGTTACCAGAAGGAATGGGTGGGGGATAGGTGGAAAGGGAAGAGGAATATATTCAATAACACTGTAATAAGTTTAAATGGTGACAGATGATTGCTAGAATTAGAAGGGTGATCAAAATGTAAGGCATAAAAATGTCAAGTCATTATATTGTACACATGAAACTAATATAACCAATATAAGATTGTGTAGCAACTATACTTAATTTTTTAAAATATATTTTCTTGATTTTTTACAGAGAGGAAGGGAGAGGGATAGAGAGTTAAAAACATCGATGAGAGAGAAACATCGATCAGCTGCCTCCTGCACACCTCCTACTGGGGATGTGCCTGCAACCAAGGTACATGCCCTTGACCGGAATCGAACCTGAGACCCTTGAGTCGGCAGGCTGATGCTCTATCCACTGAGCTAAACCGGTTAGGGCTATACTTGAAATTTTAAAAATAATATAAAATGTCTAAAAAAAAAAAAAAGAGCCAACTAGCGAGGCAGCAGTCACTTCACACTCTAACATCTGGAGTTGGGGTTCCTAAGCAGCAATCAGGTTGAGGAACAATACGCCTCCCCTTCCACAGATGGGCAAATGAACTGTCCTTCAGTCCATGCTAGATGATGTCAAGGAGTCTTCTTTCTAAATAAATGGATGTCAGAATCATTTACACTCACTTTTTTGCAGTGGTTCTCAACCTGTCTAATGCCGTAACCTTTTAATACACTTCCTCATGTTGTGGTGACCCCCAACCATAAAATTATTTTCGTTGCTACTTCATAACTGTAATTTTGCTACTGTTAATGAATCGTAATGTAAATATCTGTGGTTTTCCGATGGTCTTAGGCAACCCTGCTAGGGGTTCGCAACCCACAGATTGAGAACCGATGCTGTAGAGCCTAAGACCATCGGAAAACACAGATATTTACATTATGATTCATTAACAGTAGCAAAATTACAGTTATGAAGTAGCAACGAAAATAATTTTATGGTTGGGGGTCACCACAACATGAGGAACTGTATTAAAGGGTCGCGGCATTAGACAGGTTGAGAACCACAGGGAGGAGCATGGGAGGTGGAGTTACTGTTAAGGAGATATGGATTAGCCAGGTGTCTTCAGGCAGCCACTTCCTGGGGATGGCTTGAGGTAACAGCAAGAGCTCTTAGGAGGAGTTTGAGACTTCATATCAAATCCTGCAAACAAGAGTACTTTTGACTTTGGAAGAGTCTCTGATTTCTTCATAAAAAATGGAGAGTTTGTGCCAGATAATTTTTAAAGTTCTTTTCAACTCCAACTTAAAAAAAAAATAAAATCATTGAAAATCAAATTTGTTCTATAATGTGCCTGGGCTTGAGGCAGCAGGAATTGCTACTTCCACAATTAAATATAAAATACCTACATTTAAAAGAAAATGGAATATCACGCAGTTACCATGGGAAGAACTGATCATAGCAATTTTAACAACACAACCAGAGTAGATGTATTCAAGCTTCAGCAAGAAAGGAAATGGTGTCATTAAAACAATTAGATTTCCTGACTTACAAATTCAGAGCATATAGAGGCTGCTACTGTGTAAAGGCAATGTAGCTGTTCTGGGCTTCAACCAGAAGGGGTAACAACAGAGTCATCCTCATAAGAGAGAGATTAGGGTCTTGGGCAGCAGTGGACATGCCACAAAGCATAGAAAATTTCATTTGATGAATTTCATTCATGAGTGAGACGAAATTTGGAAGTTAGACTCCTGGGAACACTTAGGTGGAATGACACTGTATGGTGATAAATGAATAACTATCAAAGTTATAATAAAAAACGCATTTTTCCTTAATGGCTTCCTGTATTATTGAGTTGGGAGAAATGGGTGCTGATGGAAGGGTATTTCTCATCCAAATGTATATAATTTCCTCTCTCCTTTTGCAGTTTCTGCACAGTCCCTTGGGAACCAAACTTGGCACAATGGATTGGGCTGTCTGCTTTCCAACACCAAGGGTGCTGTCAGCACTCTGGAAATAGTGCGATAATCATATTTGTTTTGGCCTCTCAGCCTCAAGGGCAGATGGTTGTCATACTGATTGGAAGGGAGCTATTGTGACAGGGGGAAGGGCATGAGCCAGAGCTAGCCGGGAAAGGACATTGGGATGCTTCCATATAAAACAATGGTTTCTAGAAATGTTCTCGAAACCAGGCAGCAACACATGGACCAGAAGACTCTTCAAATTCATAGCGCAGTATGACTCAGATTTGAGTGGAGGCCAATGGGACAACAGGCAGCCTTCTGAGGCTGGGTAACTTTAGATCCTATCACCTTAGAAACTTCATCCCATTCTTTCACATTATGTGGGTTCAACTAACCAGTTGAGCTTTGGCCTCCAATTCAACTCTAGGACCTCCAAAAATTCCTCTTGTACAGGAACTAGGTGGAAAACATGTTCAAAGGGCTCACTGTGCATCACAGATGACCCTGAAGTTACTGGACCTGGTTTAGGTCTTTCCTGAGAATTCAGTAGCTACAAAGAGAAAGGATAGACTGGTCCCCACAGGATTACACCTCCCAATCTAGGCAGTCTTATTTTTCTGCATTCATGAGGGGTTCCTTATTGACTGAACTCTTTCCTGTTATACGATACAAATCAGGAAATATTTGTTGGGCACCCAGTACTATGGTTAATTTTATATGTCAATTTGACTGGGTTATTGGATGCCCAGACAACTAATGAAACATTATTTCTGGGTGTGTCTGTGAGGATGTTTGGGGAAGAGATTAACATCTGAATCAGTAGGCAGAGTAAAGAATATCTGCTCTTACCAATGTGGGTAATCATCATCCAATCTGTTGACAGCTCATATAGAACCAAAAGTGGAGAAAGAGCAAATTCTCTCTTGCTCTTCTTGAGCTGGGACCTCCATCCTCTCCTGCCCTCAGATATTGGTGCTCCTGGTTCACAAGCTCTTTGGCCTCAGCTGTGAATGACATCATTGACTTCCTGGTGTAATTCAGGCTCAGACTGAATTATAATACTGGCTTTCCTGGTTCTCCAGCGTGCAGATGGCTGATCATGAGACTTCTCATCTTTTATATATAAAAAAAATTCTTATAATTAATTTCCTCATACACATCTATTTATCTGTCCAGTGGTTCTGTTTCTCTGGAGAACCCTGACTGATACAACAGGCTCCAGGGATTAGGTGAGGACACTCAAGGTGGATGAGCTGACAGAGAATGGACGTTTTATTTTTGCAGTTACGAAGGTCAGCAAATACAGCTCAGCATAACACATCTGTGTCAGATACTTCACCTCTGCAATGGGAAACTGGTCTCAGCTATGGCCCAAGACTGGTTTAGAAAGATCACACAAGAGAGGGCACAAAGCCACCTTGAGCAATGGTTCGGGCTCCCAGAGGTGCCCATTCACGCTCCTTCCTTTTTCTATCCTTTCCTTCTCCTCCCCACTCTGCTAGCTAAAAGATGCCAGAAAACATCTACTGTAAAGCTTTGTCCTTTCCTTATTAAGATACACATTTGGCCTGCTATGTATGGATTCTGCCTTACACCCAGAGTCCCCTGCCAAGCCTGGGTTTGGCTGATCAACCTGCAGGTCCTCTTTTCCCATCTTTTACTCTTTCATCGTACCAGCCAGCAGTGACTTAAGGGCCGTGAAATGTCCTATAAGAAGAGGCCATTGTGTGTTATCAATGGAGGCTTCAGAAACCTCCTGATCAGGTTTTTTCTTTTTCTTAATGGGGAGGTGGGGAGTTTCTGTCTCAATTAGACAATGAGGACATTATTTTTATTAAAGAGAGAGAGAACCAGATCATGATAAAATCTGAGACATTGCTGAGAGTTTCATCCTCATATCAGTCATATGTTGGACAATAGTCTTCTAAGGGTCCCAAACAATGAGGAAGAGAAGAAAACATAAAACGAAAAATAAATCCTACATCCACAAAGTAAATTTTTACTTTAAAATATTTTCTTTAATGTGTTCCCTTTCCTGCCTACACATGCACATGCACACAAATAACACAGGTTTTTGATATAATGAAATTATTGCAATAACTCATTAAATAAATTATAAGCACCTTGTCATATTCAAGTTAGTCCTTTGATTCATTATCACAATATAATTTATAAAATAAATAAATGGCTTCAGAAACATCATTCTACTGATCATTTTTTATTACTAAATCTCTTACTTTGTTAATGAGTGAAAAAATAGTCTACATATCCTGTGAATATCCTCTGAAAAAGTAGGTCTAGCCCACAGTTGGATAATTGAACTAAATTCCTTTCTTTATTCATCTGAATATTTCCACCAGGTAGAAAGATAGTTTTAGGCATTGGGGATAAAATGATGATAAGGCCCACTCCCTGTTTTGAGGATTTCACTGTTAAATAATGTATAATTAATAAGGGAAAGGCAAAAACAGAAAAAAAATCACAGTGCCACATAGAAGTTACCATAGATGTGCGGAAACTTCCTGAAAGAAGGGATATCTGAGCTGAGTTTTAAGAATGAGTGAGAATTTTCCTCATAAAGGTAAAAGGATCATAAGAGAGTAGAGGGCAGAGAAGCTGAGCAACAGGGAAGACGGAGAAGCAAGTAAGAAGAGCAAGAATAGGAGCAATGGCATAGGCTGGAAAAGAAACTTCAAAATGGTGGGCATTTTTAAAGCACAGCTCACAGAAGCAAGCCTGAGGGTAGTGGCCTGCTGGTTTTGTCTGTATGTCTGTCCAGCGTCCCCATTCTGGTAACAGCATCTTGATTGTCTTTTGGGGAGCTGCTCTTTCCCTGCTGTACATCTCTGTGGTTTGGTGCAGGGCTCTACCTAACTCAGGTCTTCAAAGATGAAAGCATGGCTCAGGCTTAGCTAGTCAGAACAGCCCATCATTTTTGGCAACAGTAACGGGTTCAGGAACAGGCATATTACCAATGGATTGGACAGGACAAGTAATAATAGCGTTGTATAAAAAAGCAAAACAAAACAAAAAAACAACCATTTCAGTGTTTGGTTTCTTTCTCACAAAAAAATCCCAATGCATATGTTTCTGATCAAGTGGTTCTTCAGGATGGATTCCTCCAAATTGTGACTCAGCATCCAGGCTCCTTTACACCTGATGGCTTTGTCATATTCTGGGACCTCAGATGCACCTTGGACCCTGAGCCAGCCAGCCAGTGAGAAGAGGGAGGGGATATGGCGATCACTAGGGCTGTTTGAGGATCCAAGCCTGAAGGAGATATACTTCAATCCCACTCCACTTTACTAGCCAGAATTGGTCACATGACCCAACCTAGATGCAAGAAAAATCACAGGACCACATAGAGGTTACTATAGATGCAAAGAAACTTCCTGAAAGTTTTAAGAATGAATGAGAATTTTCCACACGAAGGTAAAAGAAGTTAAATATAGGTAAGCTGTATGCTCAGGAGAAAAAGGAAATAGTATTGAATGATTCTGCCACACCCAAGCTGGGCCAATTGGGGCTAATGAACACAAGTCCTACTATTCTTATTTCCTGAAATTCCCAGGAAAAGGGTTTGGGGGGAGGCACAGGTGGAAAGGAGAAAGTTTACAAAAGTGGTAGAACTATGTCTGGAACTCTGGCCACTACAAGGTCTCAACTGATAGTTGTTGGCGCCAATTCAACACCAACAGAAATCCCCAATTTGGGGTTCGGGGTAAAAGAAAACTTATTCAGTACAAAACAGCTTAATTGTGATAGAGCACAGCTGTGAAAACAGCATGGCTGTGAGATAGCCTTAGGACTAGGCCCCTTTTCAGCTAGGCAACTCCATTCTTCTCTAGCCTGGTCTGCTCTGGCGAGATGTCTTGGGTGTTTCAGCTCCAGCCAGAAAATGCAATAGTCAATCTTCAATGGAAAGGGAAAGTACACTCCCTCAGCTAATGAGGAACTGACTTATATAGATAGAAGTCCCCATCCTGGTCCCTGATTGGTCCATCATTATGCAAATCAGGACTCCAAATCCTTGCAGTTTGATTGGCCCAAAGGCACTGTCATGATTGGGCCAGAATAGAGTTGCTCTGATTGGTCCTTAAAGAGGTTGTTGGGGGATATAGCTGCTCAGCTTCAATTGGGAGGGGAAGCCTCAGTCCTACTGATTGAAACAGGATTCCAGGAGCTCCTCCGGGGCTGGCTCCTAGAGCAGAAACAGTGTAGGAAGGCAGCTCATGCAGGAGGCAGGCAGCTTAGTGCAGGCTTCGCCCTGAAGTGCGGTTTGTGTGAGAGGCCCCTGTTTAGAAACAACTGCTAGGCTCTGATTCTGTTTTGTTTTTCAAGGTAAGCCCAGTTAAGCCACCAGGAGCCCTTTAAGTAGGCATCTTCTTTCTTAGGGTCCACAAAGGAAGCAACTCACCTGCGAAAGAAGTCAACACAGAGACCAGAGCTAAGAGATGGAGATGGCCAGGGTCTTGACAAGGTGAAGGGAGCAAGAGGCCTACAATGTAAACAGAGGGAGGCAAAGCCCTACAAGCAGGCTCTAGCTCTCAGGGCCCTATGAGAGCAGTGTCAGCATGTATACAACTCAGTTGCCTCCAAACCTGAATCCTGGGCACCTGGCTTGCTTCACTCCAGACCCCACCCTGAGATAGACAAATTCTTGGCAGTATTATTTAAGCTCCTAGATGTATTTGGAATCAATCCCGTGCCTTGGAATTTTCAGCCATGTGCGCCAATAATCATACTTTTTACCTGGACCCTTTTAAGTTAGGTTTTTGTGCCTTGCTACCAACAGAACGCTGATGAATAAGCATTGTCACAGGGAACAAGTGAAAGGTTTTAAACAAGATGAGGCAGCATTCGACTTGTGTTTCAGAGAAGCCAATGTAGTTACACAGTCTCTCTGCAATCCATCCAGGCCATTTTCACTGAAAATAGGCAGCATCATCTCACCTCCACACAGATTTTTCTCTACACAAATAATGTCAATCTTGCCTTAGAACTCACATCTAAATTCAAGTGCCAAGATTTTTCTAGATCAAAATAGCCTTTATGAGACTAGATGTTTCTGAGTTTTCTGCTATAAACTCAAAAATTTTGAAGCTGCAAACCAGGCCTTTCTGTAGTTTTCCTGGCCCCTCCAGGACCAATAAAGGTTTTAAATATTGCAGCAGAAAAATACACTGGCATTTTAGCAGCTAGTTGTAGGGAAGTGAGTAAGTAAAATGGTGTTTACATCTGGGGATTAAATTTGATGCTGAGAAAGAACCAAAATGCTTGCAGTCTATTTGGGGATACTGCCAATGTCACTCCCACAGGTGGCCCCACTGGGGCAGTGGGGGACATTCCTCTGAAATCCAGACAGAGGAATATAAACCACTGTCATTGTAAACTGTTTCCCTAGACACTAATTGTCATTACCAGTACCCCATCCCCTTGCCAGCTGGAAAGAATACTTGGTGTTTGAGCATGTGTCGGGACAGTGTCAGCATTTAGATCAAATGACAACAGGCTCCATGGACACAAACAGGACAGTGGGCCTTTAACATAACAGCACCTCTGCTCGGTGGAAGACAGAATAGTCAAGCGGGAGGTGGCAGGCAGTGGAATTTCAGTGATTTGTTGATGTTATGCAGATAAATTTCTGCTCACACTGAACCTTTATGCCCTAGAATATTATGATACGTGCTATCGTCTCATTATCAAATACCAACATTTCTTGCTGTCAGTGGTTTGTTAATTTCCAAGAGATAGAAAGCAGACATTTCCCTTGAAGCTACTCCTACGGGTAAGTATCCCAAATCATCTCAGGAATTCTAATTTATCTTATCTCCTCAGCAATACTGCCAGGGGAACTGTCAGACTTCTAATTTAGAGAAGTTGGAAGGTCATTTAAGTTCATATATATATGTATATATACATATTCAATTTCACCATTAATTACAGTTGCAGAGTGTCCTAAAATGTTAACAGGTGATTTCTACTTTAGTCTTTTTCTTTTTCTTTTTTAAATATATTTTTATTGATTTCAGAGAGGAAGGGAGAAGGAGAAAGAGATAGAAACATCAATGATGACAGAGAATCATTGGTTGGCTGCCTCCTGCACACTCCACCCTGGGGACCAAGCCCACAACCTGGGCATGTGCCCCAACCAGGAATCGAATTTTGACCGCCTGGTTGATAGATTGATGTTCAGTCTTTTTCTTTGGTCACCAGAGTAGCTCTTCACAAGTTGGGGACTGCTGTAGGAGGCTTGGATCTGCTATTCCAGGGCAAAATCTGTGAAGTGCTCCATGAGTGACTTTATTTTATTTTAAAATAAAAATAAAGCCACTTCCTCATCAGGATCTGTGAACCACATTGCACCATTGCTTTATAGTTTTACTTAAAGGTGAATCTGTTAGAATTTGCATAATTTGCACTACCATATGTCTTTACCCTAAAAATGCCCTATAATAGGATTCCCCTTTTCTTAGAATCTTTCATGAGGAATATTAGAGCTGAACCACCATCTCCTTCTAAGAGGAGTCTTTTTTTTTTTCCAGGAGATACATGAAAAAGCTTTTTGTTTGCATTATTTTTAATCATTATAATTCATCCAGAGATCCCTGGAAACCCTTTAATGAGGACATAATGAGCAGTTAGTTATATGCTTAAAGAAAACCAAAATATAAATCTATGCTAAACATATGGATCTGTTGTCACTAATCCAGGTATTTACCTGGGCTTATCTCTTCTTTATTTTACCCAAAATACTTCTTGTGCTAATGGAGGCTATTTGAATGAGAGTCTCTCTAGAATGAGAGAGAAAGAATTCCTTCTCCTTTATTGAAGCCATCAGGGCTTGGAAGAAGAGGCAGTCAATGATCAAAAGCCCATTCTGGAACTGTCTCAGGTAGTGTTGGGTCATACAAATCCCTAACCATTTGCAAGGTGATTTGGCAACGCGGCATTTACCTCACTTCCTTCTCCCTTTGGATTCTTGAAAGCCCTCTCAATCATAAAAGGCCTCTGCCTATCTTTTATTCACTCACTCATCGAATATTTATTCATCTCCCACAGTGGGCCATGCAATGTTCTCAGCACTCGGGATGCACTGTTGAACAAAATCAACGAAGTTGTTAGCCCTCACGGTGCTTCTATCCCTCCCCGGAGCCTTCATCAGCCTCTCTTTCCTCTGAAGTATTGCATGCCAACATTTATAGGCTGAAGCACTGAACTTAATTCTCAACGCCTGTACTCTTGCGTGTGGGGCCCATGGTTTCACCAGTTAGATTTACAGAGTTTAATGAAATGCCAGGCTTTGTAGTCAGCTGGCCTGGGTCAAATCTCCCCTAATGGGGCCCTGGCCTGAGCTAAGACTCAAACTCTCTTGGCCTCCTTTGCCTCGTCTATGGAATGGGGAAAACAAAACTGCTAAATCTGCAGAGTTGGATTCATGCAAAATACGGAGCCATGTGTGTGGCACACTGAGACATACATTGAATGTTAGCTCTTACTGGGTGTTGAGAATGAAACACTCTACAAATGCAAGCCATCCAAAAATATTTTTAAAACTGCTTAAAAGTGCCCTCATCTCCATCCCACTGGGCAGGCTATAAGTCCTTTGCAGTCACTACTGTGACTTCTCTCTCTGGATTTCTTACCAGTAAGAATTTGAAAGGGGAAGGGTCTTTCATGTCCCATTGACCACAGTCATTGTGATACCACTGAGTGGAACTGTGGTGGCGCTCTGCTCTGGGGCCAGGCACAAGGCTTGGGAACTTTGCTGAGGCAGAGATCCCAGTGCTTGGGTTCCAGACTCCCTAGGGGGCCAATGACACCACCATTCCTTGGAGGCCTTGCAAACTCACCAGGGTGCTATCAAAAGACAGGCTCTGAAGGTCCTTGTTTCCCCAAGAGCTCTACACTGCTATCCCATGTCTACATTTGCAGGGGTTTTCTGGCTCCCAAGTTGTGTCCAACTCATGTGTGAGCCAGGCTAGAAGTGACATGGAGTTAATGGCCCTAAGGAGCATCTGCTTAACCAACGAAGGAAGAGGTGAGTAATAAACACTCCAGCTTCCTTGCCACTGTGGGGAGATAGGACAGCCCTGGCGGGCCTGTTCTAATCCTCTCTCAGCGGTGCCCAGCAGAATGGAGGCCCGCTGCCCACAGTAGTAACTGCTCACGAAGGGTGTAATTGGCCCACACTGGCCTCTTTCCCTGCCCAATCTCATTCTCCAACCTTGGAGGCACTTCTTGGAATCACCTCCCGAAACAAACTACTTCCTCAAAATGCTAGTCACAGGGAAACTCAACCTAAAACAACTATTAGCATGAAGTAATTTGCATTGTAAAATGCTTAGATGTGTTCTTTACTCACAAGTAAGCACTGGGTAAGTATTGGCTAAGTCAAAACAAGAGTAATAAAATAAATATGTAAAAGTTATTTTACCACCTGAGGTAATCCAACAATAGGATAGCATGCTTTACTGGTTTAGAGTTGGCAGGGAACCCAAGACTGAGAGAAAAATAACACTTGAGAAAGAGAGCATCTGCTAACATATGATTAAGTACCATTTTTGAGTAACTATTGTGTGCAGAACAAATATTTTAACTAGCAAGGATAATATATGAGCCTTAATAGTTTTTCCCCAGGACCAGAAATTCCCTGACATGTGCATATACACATACTCATTAATACATACACACATGCATGTACAGATGTACATATACACACTCGCACACACCACGCACACATATTTGCATGCATTCATTGATGAGCAGTGACTGGAAAGGCCCTGGCCCTGGGCAGAATAGTTTCTGTAACAGGTGGGCTGATATCAAAATGTGTGGTGCAGCCATAACCGCGTGATAAAATATCTTCAGACCAGGTGGTCAGTAGCCTTTGTCCTTTACATTTAACTGTTTACATTTCACTAGCAGAAAGTGTCATAGTAAATATGCAATAAGCAAGTGTTGTAACTGAGTCTAGAAATAATTGGAGCCAATTTGCTCATGTAACCATGCTAAATTTATCTTCACATAAGCTGTACAATTTTATAAACTGACTAAACAAATCGCAATCCAAAGTGGTGATTTTTGGTAAGCATGAAGTCTAATCACCCTCAACTGGAAGTAGAGGGTTAACATAAAGAAAACAAAATACACCTTGAAATTATTAACATCATTTTATACTCTATGCTAATGTGTTCAAGAATTTCCCACCTAAGTATAATTAAAGTCCAAATTCAGAAATTAAATGCAGTACAAACCATGAACCTTATATTTTTCCACAATTAAATTCAATATTAAATTTAAATTAGTTGAGTTAAATTGATTTAACCTGAGCAAAATACCACTTATCACATTATTGTTGTTAATTTAAATTTAATTGATTTTGTAGTTTTATTTGTACTTAACTTGAGAACTTACTCCGATTTTATAGCTGTGTAAGAACTACAAGCCTAAAGAGGCTTATGTTCTTACATGTTTAGGTGACATTATAATAAAGATGATGTTAGTCAGAGTCCATGGCATTTTTCTCCTTTAACAAGGACTTGATACCCAAGTTCTGAGAACGGGGAAGGCATGGGCTTCAGCGCTCACCAACCGAAGTTTGCTTCCCCAAAGCATCAGACACCAGCTGGTAAGTCAGTTAGCTTTTGTGAGCGTTTATTCCCTGTCTTTAAAGTGAAGCTATTCACTCCCCGACCCCCACCCGCACCTGCACCCCGACAAAACCAAACCGATTCTCTGTGGAGTTTAAAGGACTGTGTCACTGAAGCAGCAGCCTTCTCCCAGCCAGGAAAGGGCGCTCGGTAGAAGTGATTTTCTCTCTTTTCTCTCCCTCCTTGACTGGGGAGGTGGGTCTTTTTCATCAGCAATTAGTTTTGTTTTGTTTTTTGTTTTAATCTGTGAGCATTAAAACGTGAGCCAGGTCTTGAGAATCCCCGGAATCTTAAATCGCTGGGCTCTGTTCCAAACGCAGGGAACCGTGCCAGGAAAGGTATTAAAACAGAAAACTTTTCCTTTCTTCCATGGTCTCTCGGCCTGCCAAGGTGTTTATACTTCCTAGTTGATGCTGTGCCCCCTTGGGCACCAGGATGCCCCAGGTGAGTGCAGACCCCCCAAAAGCCCCGGGAGGCTTGTCCCTCAGAGCATGCACACACCCTGCCCACGGTCTGCCGCCCTTCCACCCCCGCTTCCGCTGGGCCCTCTGCGGTGGCCACCCTACAACACTCCAGCCCTCCCCATGTGTGTGCCCAGGCTCACACCAGGGGCACTTGCTGACTTGGGCAGGACCCAGAGCCCTAGACAGTAGGAACGGGAAGGTCAAGACCAAGTCCCAAACAGGCAGTGGGAGGCCTGAACTTGTATGACCGAAGCGTCCAAGCCCCCAGCTCATGCTGCAGTGTCCCATCAGGCTTCATGTGTAGAACACCAAGTTGAAGATCAGATGAATAGTAATCGCAAGATGGCAAGCACAGACTACTGAACTCCAAGTGCTACTCTTCCTGGGCTGAGCCCCTGGAAACTGCACTGGCCACAGGCCTGTGAGCCCCCCGCCAACAGCCCACTTTTCTTACAAGGCACACTTTCTGTTCTAAGTTTCATCTTGTAAGTTTTACCCCTTTGTTGAGCCAGTATAGACAAAACCCCATTTTTGGGGGGGCGGGGGGGATCATGTTTCCCTGAGCCAACAAAAGTAAATGCTTTAAGGATATCATTGTCAATATCATCATCAAAAAGCACTTTAAAGGATATAATTAGCCATGAAACGGTCTCTTCATGTCCGTTAGGAACAACTGCTAGGAAAAAATGTCCCGTCTGTGAGGAGTATGTGCTTAGAGACCCAGGGGGTGCAGAAGCACGATGATGTGCCCAGGTTCTGGAGTTAAAGCTGCTGGAATTCCTGCTCTGCCGCTGATTCAGTGCGCGGCCTTGGAGACGTAATTTACCCTCTCTTGGCCATGGTTTCTCATATGTGAAACTGAAATCTTAAAAATAAAAACGTGGCAGCTTGTCATGAGATAATACTGGTAGAATGTTTAGGGAGTCCCTGGCATGTGGCTAAGAGTGTGATGTGTTACCTTGTGCTAGTGAAGGCAGATGACCACAGCAAGGAAGGAGGAGCCAGGTGTTCAGACACAGGTTAATCGGTGAAGGATTCCCCTTACAAATAGGTCAGGGCACATCTGTGTGTGGAACACTGAGCGACTAAGTTCCCTTGCCCATGTGGCTAAAAAATACATTTAATACATCCACCCACCTTAAATGAAGGTACAGATTTCTGCACTGTCAGACCCACCGTTACTTGCCTGTGTGTTTTATAAGACTCAACTGTAGGCACTACTCTTGCCCCTAGAGCTCAAAACACACGTCTTTGAAAAATCAAAATTGTTTTCTGGCCTTTGGAAAGACAGTTTCAAAAAGTAGAGAAGAGACTGAAAAAAATCCTTACTCTGTCTTGTTGCTAAATTCATCCCCAACTGTAAGTGGAGTTTTTATCTATAATCTATAATAATAAAGGCATAATGTGCTAATTAGACCTGACGTCCTTCCCGATGAAGCTGGGGCTGCAAGGGAAGCCCAGGCCCCGGGTGCCAGAGGGAAGCCGGTGCCGGCAGTCGGGGGAGGGAAGGCCTACTCTTTCCTTTTCGTGCGTCAGGCCTCTAGCAGAAAATAAAAGAACTCGAGATAATTTCCAATGGGAAGTGAATTGCTCCAGGTTTATGTTTCCTTAAATGTATGCACATGATAGTCTCTTTCTACAGTGTCTAAGTGCACAATTGACTTGTGATCTTTCTTATATTCAACCACAGAAAGCTCTTATTCCTTACTTAGTTTTCCTCTTTCGAGATGGATCAGCTCAAAGGGAGAATAAAAAGCATGGCTGAGGCCATTCCGGTAATCTTGAAGCAAGTGGAATTGAAGCAACACTTTCAGATTCTGTCCTCCTAGGAACCGGGCAGTAGCTTAGGGTGGGCCCAGTATTACCACAGCGATTATCTCCCCAGGCACGCTCAGTTCTCACAGCGACTTCAGAATGTACACACCGATTTGCTAACTTCTGCCGGGTGGAGAACAAACAAAACTATCCAAACCTTTGGTCACATTGCTCTCCTTTAGAGATAAAACCTTTTAATGGGTATCTAGTTATAAGGACCCATCTTATTTCTTATTAATGCTAAATCTCCAAATAGTGTGGAAAACTGCGGTAGCCTGGGAGAGGACAAATGGATTTAAAAAGCAATTTTGTGATTGACTTATTCAAGAGATATCAAGAACCTTTTGCTTTCCAGACACCGCCTGAGGATTTGGGCATGGAGTCATGAATAAGACAGGCACAGTCCCTTTCCTATGGGACATGCAGGCTAATGGGGGAAACAGACAATAAACAGATCTTTTAGAGAACGCATTTGAGGGACATATATGTCAAAACTAGAAAACAAGCCAGCAGCTGGTATAAAATGGCACATTGGTCTTCTTATAGAAGAGGGATGTGTCTTGTCAAACTATGGTAATTGGGAATAAACTCAAGTCTGAGACTCAGTTTCTTCATCAGTAAAATGGGAATGATTCTATTTATAGGTTTATGGTGAGACTCAGAGGGTGAACCTTAAGCCTTAGTGGTGAGCATAAGTTTGGTTTTCAAATTTGGATGATATGAGTCTTCATTGAGTTTCTATTTTGTATCATGCAATATACAAAGCATTTCAACAGAAAAGATCTCGCCAGAACTTCACAGGGCAGCCCTGCAAAATTGGAAATAATACCAAATGGAAGCGTTTCATTCTAAGAATTGGTTACATAGTTGAAATAAAAGATGAAAATAAGCCAGCCAGTTTGGAATAATCCCCAATAATATCAAGCTATTAATTTTTCTTTATCATATCCACTAAAACTCTCCTTAATTTGCCAAATTTTGTTGGAATTAAACCAGTTTTGATTTGGAGATTTCTCTTTTAAGAAAAATGATGATCTCCTTTACTTCATACTTGAATGCATAGGAGTCAGACAAGATTTAAAAAATCAATTTGAAGCTGATACAGAGGAGCTTTAATTAATGGCTCATCTTTTTAAAGCCTGTGACCCCTTTGATGGTTGGTGAGTCACTGTTAATTTCCATTAACTCAGGCAAGAGATATAGGGGGATTTAGAATGTGGCCATAGTTAGGATTGGCCCACATAAAAATGTACTGTCTACCTCAACGTTTGTTTTACCCTGTGTGGCTGAGTCTCGATCATTGCAATCAGAGACACAAACTAGGCTTTACTGCTCAGAATTAGAGTAGCAGTTAAATCATTCTTGAACAAGTGGTCAGTTCAGGTGGTGTTCTATCTCATGCATCATCAGCAGAATTTTGGCCATGCTATTTGGCTGCTAGGAGAGACCTGTCAGAGAAGGGAGAGAAAAGGTTGCAATCTTTGGATAGTAATTAAGTTCTTCCATGGTCTCCCCAACTACTGTCTCAATTGCTTCACCATTTTTGTATTTTAAAAAATTACATTTCACACACACACACACACACACACATACACACACACACACACACATACACACACACACGCACACACATACACAGTGTCTCAACGTACTTCAAATTTGATATATTTAGAGTTTCCTATACCTGGAATACTTCTCTCCATCTTTTCCACTTACCAGAACCTTATTCTTCAAGTTCTATCTCAAAAGTCACACCTTCATGAGACCTTGTCAGTCTCTTCAAGTCAGGGTGAAATTGCTTCCATTTTCTATGCCCCTGTACATAGACTTCCCGTTTACAAGAATATTGGGGCAGAAGAGATTGGTGGAACAGACACCCCAGTGTTCTGGTGCAGACAGAAAATAAAGCCATCGCCCATTTTCCAGAAGCAGATTGACCACTGTTAAGGAAACATGTTAACTAAGCAGTGGCCGAACAGCTTTGATTACAGGCACCCCACCAAATTAACCCACACACTGATGAATTCACTCCCAGGCAATCGAGAATCCAAGATGTTTCATTCATCCTCTCTGATTGACCTTTCACAACTTTATACCTACAAGTGTAATTAAGCCCATAAGCAACCACAGGGTGAGGTCTGTCAAACTCATCTAAATGGCAGCCTCTGTCTGCCCCAAGCCTTCCCATTCTTGTCCCAATGCTGGGGCATGTGCAGTTTTCACTTGCAACTAGAAAAAAGAAATGAGATGTTTTAGAGGTGACAATATTTTGATGTTTTCTTAGATAGCTTACAACTAATAAGTATGACTCAAGTCTCAAATGTTTACCTATGCACAATGCCTGACACCATTCTGCAGCAATCTTCACTGAGATAAATTATGGTTATCCCTTGCTCCCTCAACTCTTGTTCTCCAAATATTTACCATCTGAACTCAGTAGCTGAAAAGACTAGAAGAACTTTTTGGATAACTTCCTTATAAGTCAGAGTTGTTACTTGGTCTCTGAAATTTAAGAACCAAATTGACTCAGATAACACTGCCTCCCTAGCTGTCCAAACGCGTTAGTTGGGCATTTGATATAAGATCCAGGAAATGAGTATATTGGTTAAAGATGGCTACATTAATCAACTCCCAAATGCATATTCATGAGGGAGGAGGAAGGTTGGAGTAAAATAATGTAGAGCTGGGAAAGCTTAGTAGATCTCTTTGTTTAATTGTGATTAGGCAATAAATTATAAATTAGTGAAAAGAGCTATGCTTCTGTAAGGAAGCTGAGAAATGACTTGGGAAGTCAGAATGAGAAAGAAACTGTATAGCACAGAGAAACTTTGATATTATATTCAGCTCATAAAATCTCCTCTGACTACTCTAATGAAATGAGTTTAAAATTTCCTACTTTTCTCCCCCTGCCCCCACTTCTCTTGCATCCCTTTTTTTTTTTTTGCTTGTTTGTTTATTTGTTTGATAATATGAATGACAATCTCATCGTGGTCCCCGCAAAGTGTTTTATTATCTGAGTGCTTAACCCGACCAGAGGCATAAATGAGTGCAAGGCAGCTAATGAAACCACAATTGGCTTCATAAACAGGGAAACATCTGGAAGACTTTGGGTATTATTTTGCTTCTTCAGCTGGGGGTTTGTTTGCCCTTTGCTTCTGATCTGCTCCTAGGCTTTCACATATGAAAGAAAAAATACTTTGACTAAAGCAATGTTTCCCAACCTTGCCGGATCATGAGAATTGCCCAGGGACAACTTGTTAAATTCACAGACCCAGGCATCAAGGATTCAGAATTTTTAGGGAATTGGCTTGGAAATGTGTGTTTCTAACAAAGTTCCCAGATGATTCTCGTGATCACACAAGTTCACTGCAGTAAGTCCTGGACTTTTGTGGCATGATCTAAAGGCAAGTCAACTCATGAGTTAAGGACACGGAGCCCCCAGTGTGTGTAAAACATGAACAGCTCAAGCAATTCACATGAGGACCTGAAACCTTCATCAACATCCTAAACCTTAGCACCATCAAGCACAAGCTTTAGTGTTCATCGTTGAAATAAAGTGTCCATTCCCTGCTCGGTTCCAGAAAATTATAAAACATAGATATGGGAAAGGCAAAGAACAGTTTGAGAAGCATGGATAAATGACTGCCATTCATCACCCCTGCTTGAAGACCAGCCTTAGGCAAATGCTAAAGTTCCCATTCTCTCTCTCTCTCTCTCTCTCTCTCTCTCTCTCTCTCTCTCTCTCTCTCTCTCTCTCTCTCTCTCTCTCTCCTTACAATTGCCTCACAAGGGCATCCATGCTCAGGACCCATCAGGAATCTATTCTCCTATACCCCCTAGTGGGTGTTTCTTAAAAAATTGAGTACTGCATTTCCATTTCTCCAAAATGTTGATGATAAACTTACACAAAATGACATCATTTACCATCCACCACAGGGATCAAAGTGACACCAATGACCATGCAAACACCAGAAGACACAAATCAGCATCAACCTCAAAATATCAGGAATCATTTAAGAAGACGCTGAGATTATGAATTATGTGTACACCCAATGTTCTCCAAGTACATTTCTGCCCCACACGTTTCTTAACTGAGTGAAAACAGTATTTTTACCATGATACCTTATGGTAGGCAGAGTGATACCCTGCCCCCCACCACACACACACACAAAAAAAATGTCCATGTCCTAATCCCTGAAACCTATGAATATGTTACTTTACCTGGCAAATGGGGCTTTGCAGATGTAATTACAAACCATGAGATTATCCTGCATTATCTGGGCGGACCCAGTGTAATCATAAGAGTCCTCAGAAGAGGGAAGCAGGAGGGTGATTGTCAGAGAAAAGTTGATGATGAACGTAGGGTTCAGAGTCAGAGAGAGATTTGAATGTTGGCTTTGAGGATGGAGGAGGGGCCATGAGCCAGGGAGTGCAGGCAGCCTGTAGAAGCTGAAAAAGGCAAGGAAATTGATTCTCCCCAGAGACTACAGAATACGTATAGCTGTGGCGACACTTTAATTTTGATCCACCAAGACTTTCAACCTACAGAACTGTACAATAATACATCAATGTTGTTCTAACTCACTAAATTTGAGGTAATTTATTATAGCAGCTATAGGAAATTTTAATTACTGTAAGCACTCTATTTTATTCTTACAACTGTCTGTCTCAGTTCTCACAATAAACTACAATGGTCACCAGTCACTGGTGTTCTGTTACCTACTTTGCTTTCTCTTTAGCACGTATCACACTTGGAGTTATCTAGTTTATTTATTAGTGTAAGTGTTTGTTATCTGTCTTCCCTGCGGAGTCAGAATGTAGGCTCCACGAAAGGGTGGCTTTATCTCGATCTTGTAGCAAATACACAATGCGTGGACTAACTGAAGAAACCTTTTACTGATTTTCCTGCCTCTGATTTTTCGCTCTCTTAATTCATCTCCATGTTCCAGAGTGCAGAGGATGTTCTTTCCAAAGCGTGTGGCTGAACACCTAGCACTTAAGGTACCACCTCCAGGGAGGCACTCACAGTCAGGGAGTGAGGGCCTCCTTATATTTTGTTAAGTGGCAAGGCCTGGCCCTGCTCATTGCATTATTACTTGGCTGAAAACCTTCCTGTGAAATCCCTATGACCCTCGATGTAAAAACCGAGTTCCACAGTACAATATACAATTGTCCTTCTTATCTTTTCTGCCTCATCCCTCACCACTTGACTTCCTTATATTTCAAGTGCTTTCTTGTAGAAATCATATAGATGGGTCTTGTTATTTTTCTAAATTAATCTAACAATGTCTTTAAAAAAACTTCACAGAGATATAATTTACATACATATAATTTCCCCACTTAAAGTGTAGAAGCCAATGGGTTTTATTATATTTGCAGAGTTGTGCAATCATGAGCACAGTGCAATTTTAGAGCATATTTATCACCCTCTCAATGAAATCCCTGTACCCATTAGCAGGCACTCTTCATTCTCCTGCACCAGGCCTATCTGTCTTTGTATTTGCTTATTCTGGAGGTTTCATATACTAGGGCATCATATATTATGTGGTCTTTTGTGATTGGCTTCTTTCACTTAGCCTCATGTTTTCAAGGTACATCTATGTTATAGCATGTGTCAGCACTTTTTTTTTTTAATTAACTCCTTATCAGATGTATCATTGGAAAATTTGTTCTCCCATTCAGTGGGCTCCTTTTTCATTTTGTTGATGATTTCCTTTGCTGTGCAGAAGCTTTTTAGTGTGATGTAGTCCCATCTGTTTATTTTTTCCTTTGTTTTTAATCAACAAAAATAGTGCTGTGAGAAATGTCTGAAATTTTACTGCCCATGTTTTCTTCTAGAATTATTATGGTTTGATGACTTACACTTGAGTCTTTTATCCATTTTGAGTTTATTTTTGTGTATGGTGTAAGTTGGTGGTCTAGTTTCATGTACCTGTCCAATTTTCCCAACACCATTTATTGAAGAGACTGTCTTTACTTAAGGGAATCCTGCTTTTGATATCACTATTTACTGTGAAAGTGTTTCATTTTCTTGAAGGCTGATTTTATATCTTTGGTAGCATTTTTGAGGTCATGGACTATACTAAAACATTTTACAGTAAATCTATAAATTTTGTATCAAGATAAAATTACATAAATAAGGAGGGCCATACATGCTAGGAATTTTACATCTAAACAGCAGGATTAGATGTGATGTGTTACTGTGTTTATATGTCCTAGATTTTTCAGGATTATTTAACAGAGAATGCTTAAAAACAGAAATAAGTTTTTTAGATATATCTTGATATGTTTCAGATATGTCCTGATTTTTTAATTCAAAATATGGATCTCCTTTTCCCTAGTTTCTGGTCTCTTCATTTTAGATTTA
Source organism: Corynorhinus townsendii (assembly GCA_026230045.1). Classification (NCBI taxonomy): domain Eukaryota; kingdom Metazoa; phylum Chordata; class Mammalia; order Chiroptera; family Vespertilionidae; genus Corynorhinus; species Corynorhinus townsendii. The sequence continues at coordinate 146,082,364 of JAPDVU010000005.1, read as the reverse complement.
TCTGCACTCCTATTCTCAATGTCTTTCTCCTTGAACAAAATTCCCTCACTCTTGACTTATAGTTAATGATGAACTGGCCAAGATTTATGGACAGAACCCCTCCGTCTGAATATCATTGCTACCAGAGATTCTGCTGCACACTTAGCATGCTGCATCATTTATTTTGAAGTCTATGTTTTTCAGTATGCCATAGTCTCCTCTCTTAAACTGCAGACCCATGATTTATAATTCTAACGCCCTCCTTTACACAGATGCCAGTGTTTATATTTAAAGCTTTCACTTTTGAATGAAGTATATGGATAGGCTGTTACTGACTCAAAACGTGAGAAATAAACCCTGCAAAGCAAGCAAAATTATTCACCTTACAAATCAACTCCTCCTTGCATAGAAATAGTCATAGGCTTTTGGCTAACCTGGTCATCTCTGATTGAGTTTTGGCAACAAAGGGGCTTTCAGTACATGACTTTTCAAATGAGTGAGAATTCTCAATACATTTGATAGCCAGTAAGCAAACTCTTTAAAGAAACTAACAATGTACTTAAAATTAGCTGGCTCTCCACCCCGCCAGAGTATTGCTGCTGCCTCCAATGGCAACTTGTGACAGGATGAAGGGATTGGTGCAGGTATATCTAAACCCACTCCCTATAGCCAGTGGGATTTTTCATTGGTATGATGTCATCATCTAATAAAGAAATAGTAACATTTTGGAAAATGATCATGATTTGATGAGGCTATAAACAGCAGCTGTTAAGAGTGAGGACATTGTAATTAGACAGATGTGACTTTTACACCCCACCTAGCCACCAAACTAAATAAGGAACTAATTGTATTCCCTTGACCCAGCCTCTCTGAATCTTAGTACTCTCTTCTGTAAAATGAAAATCATAATCACCCTTACTTCAGAGAGCTATGGGGCACTAAGTGAGACATTGCATACAGAGTGCTTTGCTCGGCACCTGGCACATAAGACTGCTTTAAAAAACCCCAAAATGGGCGGAATGAAGATGTCACAGTATTGATTTGCATAAAATAATTCTTTTCAGTGCTTTCCTTCATGTTTCTTACTGTCAGATCTTAATATAGGCATCATGGTCACTCCGTGTCCTAGAACTCCAAGGATCATCAAAACCCCAAGTACTACTCTTACTGCTGTGATCATTTTTATTGGGGAAAAAACACACATATTTTACAATTCTCCACATCACTGGTTTCTACAGTGAGTGTGTGTACCCAGGAGATAGTACAGATGTTCCATTTGGGTCGAGATTAAAGCCTCTGTATCAATTCTTTCTTTTGTGCTTCATTTTGTGTATTAGTGAAGCAGGGCATGTAGAGGATTGCTAAAGAGACATATATGTATCAGAAACATACATGTACTGAATGTACACATGTAGTGAAGTAGGACATGTAGAGGATTGCTAAAGAGACATACATGTATCAGGGACATCTACCGTTCTGGGTGTATAGTCATGAAGTTTTGGAATCCATTGTTCTGGAAAGGAGTTGGCAAACTACAGCCTATGGGCCATATCTGGCCCACAGCTTATTTTTATAAATAAAGTTTTATTGAAACATAATCAGACTTACTTACTTACATGTTTTCAAAGGCTGCTTTTGTGCTACAGAGGGGAGCTTGAGTAGTTGCAACAGTGAACGATAGCCTGCAAAGTCTAAAATACTTACTAACTGGCACTTTAAAGTTTGCCAACCCCCGCTCTAGAGGATGGTGTTATGGGAGGGGGTAATATAATTTACACCACAACCTGGTTTTATACCTCGTAACACCTGTACTATCAGATCCACTAGCCAACTCCAGAGGTGGGTGATGTTTCCCTGCCCCTGACTACTCTGAAACTGGTCAGCATCATCTGAGAACCTATTTAAAATATGATTCTTGGGTCCCATCTCAGACTTTTTAGAATCTGCCACTGAGCAAGACCTACAGGAGATATGTGTTAACATTAAAGTTTGAGAAACAGCAGTCTCATCTATGTAACAGTTAGGCCAAATATTAGTGGGAGGCTTCAACCTCCAAAGTACCTTAAATGGATATTAGTTTTAAATTCCTCGCTGTACATATATTAGCTCCTGCATTGCACCGATGAACGGGTTTGCCATATATAGAGAACCAGGGGAGCTGGCACAGTCTGGCTCTCCTCCAGTTAGTATGTATATATGGAAAGGCTAAGTCAACTGTGTATAAGCTTTGTGGCCCCTCTCTTTTTATTAAAAGAAAAAAACCAATATCTTGTTCTTGAAGGTTAAACCGTGGTGATGTGTTCATTGGTGGAGAAACACATGCATTGAGGAGGGATTACTGATCTCTAGATTTTACTGCCTGTGGTGTTTTAGTTTAGCGTGTTTTTTTTTAATATGACAGTTTTATCAGATGGTTTAAAGACAGATTTTTCCATCCCTCCACCTGGTAGAGAAGAAATGAGTGAAGAATCCACTGCAGGAGAGCAGTGCAGGGCAGAATGTGCTCCGTAGGCCTGCGGGCTGACCTGGGCTGGGCATGTGGACCTGGGGGCTGACAGGCCCATCAGGTCAGGTCCATTGTGTCCTCTGGGTCGGAGCTGAGCCCGTGACCCCTTCCTTCCTTGAGGGTCTGTCACGGTTCTCAGTTTTCCTAATGAACTATTAATGAGGTGGGTGTAATTTATTGAATGGGGCAAGGTAAACTTGCTGTGCCTGGCATTGAATTATGTTTCCTGAAGGGAAAAGAAAAGTTATGAAATAAATCATCCCCTCTTTAATTAGCAGCTTTGGCTAGCTGGCTTGAAATGACTGAGCAACATGTGAAAATAAGCCAGCAGTTTAGTCAGGAACCCAAACATGGGTCTCATTTGCTCCCCACTGAGAGATTTATGCAGTTTGGGGTGAATGTGTCAGGGGGATCCCAGTTGGTCATGTGAAGCACCGCCATGAAACGTGCTCTTCCTGCCACAGCCCTGGACAAACCCTCAGACGCTCCTTCCCTGTTTGAGTCCAGGGTTATGGTCACCATGACAACCAGCAGAGAGAAGGAACTAGTGAGAACATCTCCCGATGTTTTAGGTTGACCCTCCTGCCCGTGGACCTGTGCCCGTGGGTTTTCCTTCTGCGCATCATTTTTACTTTCTCAACACAGAATGCCTGTTCTCTGACTTGCTCAGCACAGGCCGTTTGCCATCCTGTGTCTAAGCCAGATGTACAAGGTGCTGTGTGGGATTAGTACATTGAAAACACATGTCACTTTGGTTGAGGTCTACATTCACCGGGGTGACTAGCATGTGCCGGGGACTGTGCAGGAGGGTTGTGGAAAGGAATCTGTGAGGGAGGGGATTCTAGATGGAAAAATCTTAGCAAGTTCATGAAACACACACACACACACACACACACACACACACACACGCACACACACCAACAATCCCCAAAATGGAATTGATCACAGAGCAATTTTAACTTGAGTACATTTACATTATTTTCTCCATTTCACAATATAGATCATGCTCAAAAGCTCAAAAGAACATTGGCCCGTTGCCTGCCCCAGCAACTCCCCTCGCCCTAAAAACTGTGTAAGTAAAATGTGTTATGTCCGTCATCCTGAGGGTCCTCAGCAGAGCCAGTTATATTGTTCCACGTGACAGCCCACTCACACCTTGAGACTCTAAGTTTCAGGTTGAACCTGGCCCTCCTGGGCTTGGAATTGCCTTCCGCAGGCAAAACTGGGTTCGCGCCTTGAAGAAGAATGACTTACAAGCTTTGTGTGCGTGGCTCGCAGAAACGTTTCGATGAGCGCAATGTGAACGAATCAAAAACACGTGGGTTACGTTCTCTTGAACATCCGTGTGATTTTAACAGGAATGAATTTGTCCCCAAGCATTTTGTTCTGCTGAACTTTGTCTAGACGCCAACCCTGACCAGGATGCCCGGCAGGGGCGGAGCGCAGCTGGGCATTTTCAAGCTGGTGCTGTGGATTTTATTAGGACTTGTAACTCCTTTCCTGTTTGAAGATTTTTGGGAGGGGTCAGCCCAGAGGAGCCCACTCTTGGCTTCTCAGGCATCTCTTTCCTCCAATGGCTGTTCCCCCCCCCCCCCCCCCAAGAAATGCAGAAGGAATAAGGGTTTGCTATACTTTCTTGGGAAAGGCTTGTTCTCCCAGCCTTGAAGAACCAAAATTACCCCCACCTGCTCCCCACCCCATTTTAGAAATAAAAAGGAAGAAGGAGCTGAGAAATTTCCTCTGGTTACAGATCTATTACGAAAAAGTTAGGAGCTCATGTTTTCTCGTGACTTCAGTCCTATTTACCTTTGTCAGCTAATAGTTCCCATTCATGAAATTCAAACTGTGATATTCCAGCCTCTTTTCCATGCATTGGTATGGGAGAAAGAAACGACTGTCGCAGAGGCCACTGTCTTCTCCCACCCCCCTGGATTCCTCTGCTTTGCCCACCTGCTGCCGAGAAAGCAAGAGGTGATTCAAACGTGGGCACAGCTTCTCGGAGCTGGAGGAGGAGGGCTCCTTTGAGGAAGAACAGACCGCTAATAAACTGCATGGTCATTACCCTTTATGCATACTTGTTCTAATAGGTGTCGCAGATCCCTGCCTCCTAATAAGGAAAGGAAGTAGAAAAACACATAAATTCTCTCAAGGGAGTCAGACAGCCCGAAGCCACATTTGACAGCTGCAAACGTTACCATGAGCACAAAAGCAAAACAGGACTTAAAAGAGTGATGCATTGCCAGAGATTTTGGCAAGATTTCCTTGGATCCAGACGATGTTTTGCAGTGTTTCAGTTGAAAAGAAGAGCAGCACTCCTGCCTGCCACATGTGATGGAATTGGGAGATTAAATAAACAATGGCATTAATTAATCTGAAAGGGATTTATTCACTGCGTCCCTGGATTTGCCTCTCTACCACAGATTTATTTGTTTGTTTGCTTAGTTCTTTACTTAAACTGTGGGTGGTTCCCCCCTCCCCCCACTTCTTTTTTTAAAGTTTCAGCAGTTCACGGTTTGGCATAAGATGGGGGCTGTTTTTTGGTCCAGTGCCTGGGTCATGAAGTCTAACTTTGGAACATGGGGAGGTTTGCTCAGGTACTGGTTCTTTGCCCTCCCTCCCTTCTTCCCTTCCTCCTTTCCTTTCCTTCCCACCTCCTTTCTGTGCTTTCCTTTCTCTGAGATGATCTGGAGATTAATTAGAGATGCGCGCCATTGATTTATGGTGACTGCAAAGGGAACTTCAGGTGCCCATTTAAAAGGCCATTAGTCTACCCCCTGAGAGTTTACGGCCTTACAAGAAAATCCATGAGAATATATGGGGCCAGAGTTCAAAGTGGGCCCAAAAGTCAGGACAGCAGATATGAATTCCTTGTATATTTTGATTTGGTCCGAATTTGCCTCTTCATGTTGTTAATTAAGGCCATGCCTTTCCTGGGCTACAGTTACTTTTTCACAAAGGGTGTGTTCCAAACTATTTCACAACAACTGCTCTGTTTCATCTAGGCCAGTGGTCGGCAAACTCATTAGTCAGCAGAGCCAAATATCAACAGTACAATGATTGAAATTTCTTTTGAGAGCCAAATTTTTTAAATTTAAACTTCTTTTAACGCTACTTCTTCAAAATAGACTCGCCCAGGCCGTGGTATTTTGTGGAAGAGCCACACTCAAGGGGCCAAAGAGGCGCATGTGGCTCGGGAGCTGCGGTTTGCCAACCACTGATCTAGTCTGACACTGACTTTGGGAAGTTACTTTTGAGAATGTATGATTCTGATTTTTTTGAAAGTGATTTCTTTCATCTGGTTTTGCATAAATTCAACACTGGGATAGGGTATTCTTGGAAGGTCCTCATTCTCATAGGAAGCAGAACCCACAGGACTGGCTGTTTTCATGAAACAGCGAGGAAGAGCTTTCCTCCATTTTTGTGAGGCTCTCCATCCCACAGGCCTAAACTGGCAGTCAGATATCCCGCTCACAATCCTGGACCACTCGCTCCTAAACGCTCACCTGCCTGCCTGCCTGATCACTCCTAACCACCTCTGCCTGCTGACCTGATCATCCATAACTGCCCTCTCCTGCCCTCCCCTGCCAGCCTGATTGCCCCTAACTGATCTCCCTTGTCAGCCTGATTGCCCCTAACTGCCTCTGCCTCGGCCCTTGCCACCATGGCTTTGTCTGGAAGGATGTCGGGAAGATGTCTGGCCTAATTAGCATATTACCCTTTTATTAGTATAGAAATGGAATGGCTATTGAAAGACTCCAGTCATTATTTGCAATCCCAGATGGAAAAAAAAAAAAATTCTTTATCAACCATCCTTATTGTCCTTATTTATACTGATACGATTTTTTTATACAAAATATAAATTTTGTATATAGGAATTTTTTGCATAAACGAGTTATAGGTAAGATTTAATCAAAGATAAAAAGGAGTCATGCCAGAGAGCGACCCCCTCAGAGAGAGAGAAACCCAGCAGGGAGGGCCATGGGCATCTTATCTGTATTTATAATGTTTTGTTTCTTAAGGTAGATGGTTAGCATAGGAGGAGTTATTATGATAGTCTTCGTATTCTTTTCTTTGTCTGAAATATCCCAAAAAGGTTTAAAGAGTATTCAGTTTTAAAATGCTTTGAAGCTCCAAGGCAAGCAAGTCATTACAAAGTATCACCGTCAGAGTGGGAAACATGGCATAAGGTGACTAAGCACAGTGTTTCCAAGTGTGAGCACAGTGTCACACTCACCGCCCCCAACGGGGCCTCCCCACTGCCCACCATACGAAAGTACCATAGAATCATGATGTCCCAAAGAAGCCAACATTTTCACTCTGAAGACATGATAGTACATGAATCACTACTGTATGTGAGTTAGCGTGGCATGAATTGATCAAAAAGGTATTTAGTTATGATGATTTTAAAGCATAGGTCATAGTTCTGCCTCCTCACATAAACATCTTAACTGCTTATTATGATCGTTAGAAACTAAAATGAGCATCACCACATAGAAAGGACTGCTGCCACTCCTGATAGACAGGCCCATTACATGAGCTGTCCCTGGACTCTCCCATGGTGACACAGTAGCCATAGACTTACCCCATGGACTTCAGGGGGAAAAGAATGCTAGAATTATCTGGAAAAACCCAGGCTTATTGCAGGGATATTTAAGGGAGCAGATCCAGGGAGTTTGAGTGCCTCTATTCCAGTCCCACCTTCTATGTCTTTCCACTGTATCACTCTCAGACGGTAAATCACAAGGCTTCTCCCAGCTCACTTGAATTAAACCATGGTCCTGAGATGCCAACTTGCTGAAGAATATTCAGTTCCCCACACTTTCTCCTGTGGTAGAATGTGAAATGCAACTGGATATTGCTTTTTTCTTGTAAATATTTGGAAGAGCTGTACAGGAGTGCTAGAAGTGTCTATTCCTGGTCAGAGGAAGCCTTTCAGTGGTGGTGAGCCAAGGCCATCTGCCTGCAGAACCAGCTATCTATCGCTTCACTGCAGAACAAGCTGTAGCATCTAGAATACATTGTTCCTCTTTTCCTTAAAGTCTCAGAAAACCACTTCCAACAGAGCTCATTGAATCCATCACAGAAGCTCAGCGTTGTTAAATGCACCTGCTATCTTATTTTAATCTTCATGTGTAGGTAATGATTTAATTTTAATGAACACGGACGCATTGCATTGCAGAATGCTTTGACTTGCCACGGCAGGGTGGGAAGGGAATGGTTTGGTGAGTGTCACCAAAGGCAGCGCCAGGCACCAGGTTGAACAGGGGGCGCTCAGACAGACACACTGGCCTCACGTGGGTCCACTCCCAAGGGAGAGCAGGAGCAGAAAGAGGAAGCCAGCCCTTAAGGAGAGAAAACAGTCCAAGGTTGGTCATGAGCTGCCTCAGGAGAGAAAAAAGATTTGGTCAGAGAAATCAGGAAGCATGATCCAGAGGCCCTGAGAAGTAAAACTGAGTTTGTTTTATCTCACAGGGACTCATTCTTGTCAGCTGAGGTGGAGCACACACACAGGGCGGTGGGGAGGCAAGAATAACTCTGAGAGAGTTATGTGAAATGACACAAAAGTATTTTTTACCTTTTTTCTCCAACTTACGTGTCAGGTATTTGTTTACTTATCTTTGAAGTGAAACATAGTCATTTATCTTATCTTTACTCCACGATTGAAGTCATCCTCTTCCTCCCTAAGCCAGCATTCTCCCCTGAATTGTCTCTCCCATTTGAGGCATCCTATGCAGCAAGGCCCTCCATCTAACTCAAACCCTTGAAAATCTAAGAGAACCATGATCCTGACCACTCCTATTTGTTTCTTCTTGAAAAAAACAATGTTGGTATTCTCAATCAAGATATAAGATTGCCTCAGGGCACAGTTATTGGGGTTTTTTTTATATCAGCTTTATTAAGTAGAACATATATGTATGTATATGTAGCATAAAGTTCATAATTTTAAGTGTAAAATTCAGAGGTGTCCCATATATTTACAGAATTGTGCAATCATCACCAATATCTCATTAGAGAACATCTTTTCCCCCTTATAAATCTCATTGACCCCCTCCACCCACACCCACCTTTCCCCCACCCCCAGGCCTACTGCACTGTTGTTTGTGTCCATGAGTCATGCATATATGCATATAAATTCTTTGGTTAATCTCTTCCTGACCCCCTTCCTCCCTTCCCTCAGCGATTCATCAGTCTGTCCCATGCTTCCAAGTCTCTGGATCTATTTTGTTCATTGGTTTGTTTTGTTCATTAGAGTCCACATATAAGTGAGATCATCTGGTACTTGTCTTTCTGACTGGCTTATTTTGCTTAACATAATACTCTCCAGGTCCCTCCATGCTGCCTCAGAGGGTAAGAGAGCCTTCTTTTTTGTAGCTGCGTAGTATTCCATTGTGTAAATGTACCACCACTTTTTTATCCACTCATCTACTGATGAGCAGTTGGGCTGTTTCCAAATCTTAGCATGTAAACAGTGCTGCTATGAACATATTATTGGAGAATATCTTTATCACCCCTTGCCCCCAAAAAAACTACCATTTAGTGGTCATTTCACAATCCTTCCTTCTCTACCCCTGACAACTACTAATCTACGCTGTCTCTGTGGATTTGCATGTTCTGGATATTTCATATAAATGTAATCATACAAACATGTAGCCTGTTGAGTTTGGCTTATTTGATTTCACAAAATATTTTAAGGTTCAATCATGGCATAGCATGTATCAGTATTTTATTCCTTTTCTGGCTGAATATTCCATTCTATGAATATACCACATTTTTAAAAAATCTATTCATCAGCTGATAGACATTTGGATTGTTTTCACTTTTGGGCTATTGTGAACAATGCTGCTATAAACACCCATTTACAAGTTTTTGTGCGGACATATGTTTTCTGTTCTCTTGGGTATATAGAGCGGAGTTAATGGCAACTCTACATTTAACATTTTGAGAAACTTCCCAACTATTTGCCAACGTGGCCGCACCATTTTACAAACCCAATAGCAATGTATGAAGGTTTCATTTTCTCTACATCCTCATCAATACTTGTTACTTATTGTCTTTTTTTTTTTTGCCAGCCTCATGAGTGTGAAATTGTATCCTGTTGTGTTTTCATTTGCACTCCCCTGATGACTGATAATGTGGGACATCTTTCAAATGTTGGTTATCCATTTGTATGTACTCTTTTGAGAAATGTTTATTTCATTTTTTTTACTTATTTTTAAATTGGGTTATTTATCTTTTTATTGTTGCTTCGTATGAGTTTACATATTATTCATTCGAGTGCCTTAAGAGTTATATAATTTGCAAATATTTTCCCCTATCCTGTGGATTATCTTTTCACTTTCTTGATGCAGCACAAATGTTTTTAATTTTGAATAAGTCCAGTTTATCAATTTTTTTCTTTCATCATTTGTATTTTCAGTCATATCTAAGAAACCATTGCTTAATGCAATGTCATGAAGATGTATCCCTATGTCATTTTCTAAGAGTTTTATAATTTTAGCTCTAATACTTAGATCTTTGGGCCATTTGAGTTACTTTTTAAATATGGTATGAAGTAAGAGACCAACTTCATTCTTTGCATGTATATCCAATTTTTCCAGACCATTTGTTGAAAAGACTATTCTCCCCCATTGAATGATCTCGATACCCTGGTAGACAATCAATTGACTATAAATATAAGGGATTATTTCTGGATGCTCAGTTTTATTTCATTGAACTAAATGTCTATTTCTATCCCAGTACAACACTGTCTTGAATATTATAGCTATGAAGTAAGTTGTGAAGTCAGGAATTTTGAGTCCTTTAACTTTGTTCTTTTTCTTCAACGTTGGGCTATTCTGGGTCATTTGCATTTCTGTGCAATAAAGAATTTAGCTGGTCTTCATCCCCAGTTCCTGAAAGGTAACCTCTACACCCTTGGAATTTCCTGAGTAATAAGAGTGTCTTTGATATTTACAGTTGAGCCCCTTGGACCACACCTGATAATTAGGGTAAGGAGGTGACTGTGTGATTAGCAAGTCAAGACTTTGAGCTAGGTGATGTCAGCCCAGCCTCTATCAGGAGTAATGGGGATAGAGACTGAGTTTAACCATGTGGCCAATGATTCAATCCACCATGCCTATGTAATGAAGTCTCAATAAAACTCTGGGCACAGAAGCTTTGGGTGAACTTTGATGCCCGGAGTGTGGCACACCCCAGAAGACAGCAGAAGCTCTGCATTGGGACCTCCCCAGAATGTGCCTCTCCCTTCAGCTGGTTCTAATTTGTAATTTTTTGTTATAATAAAACTGTGACCCAGTGCTTTCTTGAGTTCTGTGTGTCATTCTAGTGTATTATGAAACCTGAGGATGGTCAGGTGAAGCCCTGAATTTGTAGCCAGATGGTCAGAAGTGAGAGTGGTCCTGGGAGAGACTGAGAATTGACTTTAAAATTCAGCTGGAGTTCCATGTTTGCAAATATCCTTGGATAAAATATAGGAACATATATTTGCTTTTTGTGATCTGGGAGGCTTACAGAGTTGACTACCTTAATTCTGGCATCCTTTCGTGTTGTGAATATCCCTGCTGTGTCCTGAGATGAGAATGACATGGTTTGGAGATCTCAAAAACATGTTTGAGTCTCTTTCACATACATCTGAAACTATCCCTGGGGCAGTAGGCATGAAAGGAAAGCCAGGTTCTTATTTTCCTCCCAGAGAAGTGGAGCACTCCACTTGGCCCTGCTGTAAGCGATACCAGAGGAAGCAACAGGTGGGGACAAAAACCAAGCAACAGCTCCCAGCCGCACTGACACAGGCTGGAGTCCCGGATCCACACCTCTGCATGAGCGGGTGCTGTGTGGACCCTCAAGCATGCTTCCCAGCTGCAGTGCCAAGGAAGGAAGTCAGAATGGGTGACGGGAAAGATAAAAATGCCAGGTCCTGGCCATGGAACCCGCACATGGAAGTTTTGATGAAGCATGTGGTCTCTTACCGTTAGACATCCAGACAGTGGTTCAAGTCCTGGCTGCCACATGTAATTTAGAAGGCTCTGGACAGCGTTCCCTTTAACCTTAGTATTTCCTCATCTGGAAAAAAACAATGATACGAGTAGCTGACTCACAGGGATGGTGAGGAGTAAATAAAATGATGAATAAAATGAACACTCAGTAGGATGTGTGTGTGTATGTACAAAACTTTTGTACATAGTTTACCAGATTTTATGTGTATAACATTTGCGGCAGCCATGGTAGAAATACTGGTATGTAGAGTACAGTTTACTTCTTCAAAATCGGCTTTTCTCATCACAATAGCAATTACATGTGAATCAGGGAAAAGATTAACTTCAGTCTAGGGAAGAGTAACACAGATTACAGGTGGCTGTAGGAGGGGGGAAGAAAAGCCAAGAGAAACAGGAGAATGTGATTTTTTTGTTTCCTAGCAACAAGAGCACTGGCCAGAGCACTCCACATCCCGTGGGGACTGGCTGGACTCCCAGGGGGGCATCACCCCCGCACCATTTAGGATGAAAACCTTCAGCTGTGGAGGGCCCACTGCAGGGCCACGTTTCACTGAGTCCTCACAATATTCGACGTGTTCCTCTTGACACGAAACAGGATGAAGTCGTGTGCTCGCTCGACATGAAACTTCTGGAGCTATCCTCAGCATTCGGGAAAGGGTCATTTAGTCAGCTTCAGTGGCAACGCTAACAAGATAAAAGGTGGGGGCCCTTGGTTAACTGTTCCCAGGCGCAGGCTGAGCTGAAACTCCCAACCTTCAGCTAGTGGGAGCTCTCGATTTACAACCGCACCAGGATGGATTACCTGAAAACAACCTTCAGGCACATTGTGATTAACTTGACCGAAGACATCTGGGAGAGTCCTCGATGGCCTGGAATTGTAACCTTAGTGTTCTGGCCTGAAACTAGACACCGCTGGGACCGCCTTCCTGCACAGGGGCCTTTATTTGCTATCACAACGGCCTCTTCTTCTCTTTTCCTCGGAGCAGTTCAGTGGAAAACACCTCCGCAGGGATGTCCCCAAAGGAACAACATTAACTTCCCAGCTTAGCAGGCGTCGCTTTTTAGAAAGCAAATTCCGTCTTGCTCAGATCATGGGAGAAAAGCAACGAAGGCCTCGAGGAGGAGCAACTGTGGAATAAGTACCAGGGCCGTAGACGAAGGATACAATTTGGTGCTTGAGAAATCATATGCTCGCAATTAGCTGGGCTTTCCTGCTGGATACTGTAAAATCACAACAGGCTGCCGGGCTCGCTTTCGGCCGCTGTCATCAGCAGTGAATAAAGGCGGAAGTGAAATGCAAAACAGACTTACAGGTGCTCGCACCAGTAACCTCGCAGCGTGAGGCAGGCTCCCTCTGGTCTCTGCAGCCTTGGGAACTCGGTTGCCGCCTTCTGTGCTGGGGAGCTGAGGACCCAGCGGCAGCCAGAGAAGCAGGCTTGGAAAGAAACTTAAAAAAATTAAAAAGCCAATTAGCCTTCCCACCCAAAGGTGCCTTTCAAGAAACTATCTGGGCTTAGAAACGAGAGAGTTAGAGGCCTGCCTAATATTTTTCATCTGTCCTTTCTTCTGCCTCCCAGCCATTACATTGTCCACCAATCTGGGGGTGTGGATCTATAAGGGATTTGAAATAATTTTTTTTTTAGTCTCTATGGGATGCAAAACCCCATGCCAGTAAGGGCAAGAGGCCTGCAGAGTGTGTGTCCCTTAAGCTTAGAGGATATTGTTCACATTCACAGAAGAAAAACCAGCGAATTCGTCTATTTCCTTCATACCTGGGGGCACCTTGAGGCACAGAAAATGGGTGAAATGGGGATAGCTAGACTTACCAAATTAGGTCACCATTCAAAAAGACAGGGGCAGAGAAAGAAGTGAAAAGTAAATTTATTTGTGTCCATAACCTTTTCAAGAAAATTGTTGTGGAGACTTTTTACATTTAAAAAAAAAATGAAACTCATCCTTTCTGGAAAAAAAAAATAACAGAAGTTAGGGGATTATATTGATCTCTGAAGCATAAAAGAGTATTAAATGGCTTTGTAAACACTGAAAATTTTACTAGAGTGTAAATCCCTCCACTAATTTGGAAATGTTTTAATGAGAAAGAACAAATGGATGTGGTTGGTAACAAACATACCGCTTTTGGGAGGAAGTTCTCCCTTAGTGAAAGAAGAAGGAGGAAGGCTGTGGAGAGATAGGCTATCAGTAGCCTAAGCCTCTCTAGAAGTACACTCATCAATTTAGTGTTTTCCTCAATTTTCTCTCAGGTAATTTAGTTAATATCCCCTTCCCAGCATATAAACTTATTTAGAAAAAAAGATGGAACTCTATTTTAAAATAAGTATCTGTTTTTCTATAGGATTATGAAGAATTTTGTGTAAATTACCTTTCAGAGGTGTTGATAATTTACAAGGAATGACCCTAAAGGAGAAGCACTATGGAAAGACAAAAACTGACAAGGGAAACACGTTCTTAGAGAAAATTGATTTGTTGAAAAAACTTGAAAAATGCTAACTTCAAATCACAGATTGTCCGTACGTTTTGGTGATTTCTAAAATACATGTGCAAGCATCACATCCTGAGGCTTATTTTGAAGGCCACGTGTTAAGATTCCTCTAGTCTTAGTCTTTCCTAAAGACCCCGGGATCTAAACTGACATTGGCATCAGCCCTCTGCTTCTTCCAGTCCCGTGGGCTTCCTGGGCTTGCAGGAGTAAGGAATATTAGGGTCCTCAGTCTACGTTGTTTCTGCAATTGATTTTAGTTGCCCCGCACTCTTAAATAACTTTTTAAAATGTTTTTAGGTTGTAAAATGCTAAAATGATTTCCAACTAAATACTTGTGATGCATTGGCAATATGTTAACAGAGCATAGGAAGGGCTTTTAAATAATAGCTTCCCTGGGCAAGTTACTATGGTGGCAGCGACTTGCTCGTCTACGACCTGGGGATTATACATACTACATCGCAATATTGTTGCGAGAACCAAAATGAAAAATGTTTGCTGAAGGCACCTCACAAGATTTAAAGAGCCATCCAAGCAGGAATTATTATCAGAGCTATTTTGTGAGAGGCCAAGTGGGGGGAGCACCGTCCGAGCTCAGTTCTAGAAATGAACAAAATTGTTCAACAAGTTGGATCAGAAGTCCAGACTCTTCTTTTTGAAGTCACTGGGTAACTCCAGCGCTTGTCATTTGTAGGTGGTCCCTACAAATAAGGTCTCCTTCAGTGATGAAGCTGACACACAGATTTCCAGAGAATGTGCAATTGGTCCATTATTTCAGGTTCATATGATCTTTTCTTTCCATACAAAGGCCACAGGGGATGGAGGTCTGGGCATCTTTCTCTAGACACCCCCCCCCCCCCCCCGCACATCTAGATTTCCAGTTTACCTCCACCTGACCGCCCCTGTCCTGCTCTGTTTTCCGCAGGACCACACATACTCTCTATTTCACCTGATTATTATGTCTATTCTTCACCCACTAGCATTTAAGCTCCACATGGACAGAGACTTTTGTTTGTTTGATTCCCTGGTTTAATCCTGAGGATTTAGAATGAATGAGTGAGTGAATAAATGAATGACAAAAATGGGCAATAATCAATACCATGTTTGTTAAATGTTGAGCATAAAATATAGATGTGTACAAAAAAAAATAAACAAAATAGACGTCTCAATGTGTAATTAAATAAATTTATATCACCAAGGTACAAGAGGACTTAACCTGAGCAATATTTTGCCCTTTTGGGTTTAATTCTGACAGTTTAAGGACAAATGTGTGCAATTTAATGACAGTACTCTCTAAAGATAAAGACAACATCCAACTTTTCTGACCTTTTCCTGAACTTTGGCATTTGTTTATCCAAGCAATTGACTGGCTCTTTAGAAATAGGTATTTTGAATTATACTTCAGTAATTTGTAACTGCTTTTATTTACTGTGGTGATTACTTAAAGACAATAAAATAAAAATGCAAAAAAAAAATTAGGTAAGTATTAAGTGTCGCTTAACAGTGGATGCAAATGCTCTCAGATCTAAAGATGCAAGTCCCATATTTTTCAGCTGTTTTAAGTCTCAGAACAGAGTGGAATTTGTCCTGAAACTTCCTACAAAGAAGATGATTAGTACCAACTGGGAATACGCAGGTTGGCTCCAATGGGCTAATCTCAGTGTTGCTGTTTCAGGAAAAACTTCTTTCCATAATCATAGGAGATTGCAACTGTGGAAAAATGAAAGGCGGGAGAAATGGGGAAGCAGATATTCTGGAAATGTAATCCTAGGCAGAGAAAAAGCAACTGGCAGGAAACAAAGCTCTCTTCTCTCATCCACAAACACAATTTAGTCCTGCTATCTTATTCTGTGAATATCTGAAAAAGAGGTAGCAATTGCTCACATTTTGGATTTGAATAAAATAAACTTTTGTGGTTTCTGGCAACCCTGATTTGGTTATGGTTTCTGTACCTAAGTGCATATTTATGTAAAACTATTTTATTGTACTCAGGATTTGGGTGCATATTTTAACATTGTACATTTTTTCTCCTTTAAAAGAAATACATGCTCATTATAGAGAATTTGTATTTAAAAGGTACAAAGGAAAAGGTAAAAATCACCTGTAATCTCGCCAAATCATTAATATTTTGATGTTATTTCTCTTCAGTCTGTGCTTGTGTAGTGACTCCAGCCCTCCATTCAGACTGTCAAGAGGCCTTCTTTCCTCTCTACCCAGAGACCTCGGAGCCTTTCTGACAGGACCCCGTGTTTATCATGCCTTCATGGCGAGAAAACCTGGACTTTGAACCATCCACTAAAGGGCTCTTTTGCAGGGAGCGTTGCCTTTGCTGCAACCACATTCAGGACATCCAGAGCCAGGCCAGTGCAGCACAGGGGGAGAAAGGGGCCTCGGTCAAGTGGGAGAGTCTGGTGGCCTAGAGCATCCACCACGGCAGGGCACGCAAGTCACACTTCCAAGGTCACTGCCTTTTGGGTGGAAGTTTCTCTGAAGGAGGGCTCAGAAGTAAAAGGTGATGTTGCTCAGGCAATGGAACTGCAGCGTGGCCTTCCCTTGATGTCATGTCACCCTTTCTATTGCCTCCCGCCCCCTCCCCCCCAGCCATGACACACTGGGTTTCTGTCCAGGAATGTCCGTGTGCCCAAGTGTTTGGGTCAGGAAGGGGCTAACATCAGCCACACATTGTGCCTCAAACCAGCCTTTCCCTAGCACAATCACCACCCTGGCATCAGGCTCGGTCCAACCATCAACCAGGCAAGCACAGCCTTGTTTGTGCCACAATGTCAGTGGAGCTCTGCAGTGACAATGCCAGTGAGGTTGCCCATCAGGTCCCTGAAAGTCTGACCATGCAGTGAGAGATCATGTCACTGGAAATGAAGACGGATCTTCTCCCACTGCCTGTAAGTTGTCACTGGCTCCTAGTTGTCAGTGCATTGAATTGTCTACCAGTCTCTTCTGTTCTTCATCTTTACTTATCTGAAAAGATTCACACAGATTGCTGAAGGACAGTTATTAGAAATTGTTTTTACTGGTTAAAAACAATATCAAAGACCATGTTATAATTAGATAGAAATTTTTAAATCACCAAAAAGCAGGCAATGAGTGATTACCATTGTCAGCACCATCACGTCATTGTGGTACTTAGCCATAGTTTATTTATGGTGATACTAGAAGCCCGCTACATGAAATTCAGGCAAGGGTAGACCTTCCTTCCCCCAGCTGCCAGCACCAGCTTCCCTCTGGCACCTGGGACCCCGGCTTTCCTCACAGCTCTGGCTTTGTCCGGAAGGACATCCAGTCTAATTAGCATATTACACTTTTATTATTATAGATAATGTCTCCACTGTGTGATCATACACTCCTAGCAGGAAAGCATTTTGAATGTAAGCAAATTATACTTACAAAAATTATTGAACAAAAACACTTAAATATGTTTTGAAATATACAAAAAATTTAAAAATTTTGTATATATTTACCTGTATGTATGAAATATATATGGGTACATTTTTTATACATGTATATAAATATACAAACTCCATTTTTTTTCTTTCTGCATCTCAGGGAATATTTAAATGTGACCATTTTTTAAAACTACTGGCTAAAGAATATACTTTTTGCCTTTAAATAGGTTACAACTGAATCTGAGGATTATTGACACAGTGAGAAGACAATAAGTCTACAGAGAACATCTAGACCATTCCTACAAACAGCAACCAATACCTGTGAATAAATTAACAAATAAAATATGTTCCAAGCTTATTTGTGTACAATGGCTGATTTCATACCTAGATGTTCTATAGAGAAAAAAAGATAGGGAGAGATCCTAGTGCTTCAAGAAATATGTGAAGGAAAGAGTGGAAGTTCTGGACAAAGCATTGGTGGGATGAAATTCCTGGAGTGAAAGAGCGTGGGTGAAGACTTGGTCTTGTGAGTGAAAAACCACATGAAAGTCTAATGCAAACACCAGATGGCCTGAGAGGGAGAGAATGATTTTATAGGTCTTAGGAAGAGACCGGACATTTGCAAGATACTTAAATGCCATTCACTTTCTAGATTATGAAGGGAAAATCAAGTTTCAATCTATATTTCTTCTTTGTGGAGTTCCTTCCAATAATATTGCTTCAGACCAATTCTTTTAGAAGGAATAAATGCAGATTTGGTATCCCATAAAGTTAAAAAGATTTCCTTTGGTTACTTTCTTCCTTTAAAGGGAATAATTATCTTGGGAATAACAGAGCACAGACATCATGGCATGTGATTCATCAATAACTGCAGGAAACATGAATTTGCACAATAGCAATAGACATCAGAAGTGATCTTTTGGGAAATAGTTGGGAACAAGGTTGGGAATTCCAACTCAGTTTTATTTCTACCCTAAATTTAGATTTAATATTTTTCTTCTCAGTACTGTTTTTCACTATCTTGGTCCCCATTGAAGGTATCTATTCCATTATCCTAAGAGGTTCTTGACAATTATTCCTGGAGGCATTGCTCCTTCTCCCTTCCTCTTTCTCTTCCCACCAGAACCCAACCAGGATGGTATGGTGGCCCTGGGTCTTGCTGGTCCTCCTGAAAAGATGGAAGAAAGGCACAGTTCTACTAACACACATGAACTCCATCAAACTTGCAGGAGTTTTCTGAATGTTTACACTATAGGCACCTAGAACACACTGACTTTCCCTCTTCAAATATTTAGTGCTTTTTAAAAAATATATATTTTATTGAAATTTTACAGAGAGGAAGGAAGAGGGATAGAGAGTTAGAAACATCGATGAGAGAGAAACATCCATCAGCGGCCTCCTGCACACCTCCTACTGGGGATGTGCCCACAACCAAGGTACATGCCCTTGACCGGAATCAAACCTGGGACCTTTCAGTCTACAGGCCTACGCTCTATCCATTGAGCCAAACCGGCTAGGGCCGTCCTTATTCTTAAGGTATGAACAAACCTCTTGAACAAACTCCAAAATGCTATCAGTCATTCTCAACTGGAGGTGAATTAGTCTTACCATAAAATCACTTTCCTGCTTTCAACTAGTTGCAATAAGGGAAAGGACATTTGTTTTAAAATGAAGAGAAGGTAGCCATGAAGTAGGGAGCTTTGTCCCCAGCAGGCTAGACCTGGCAGAGAACATGGACATCTGGAAAGACAATGGTCAGGAGGTCAGGAGGTCAGGAGGTCAGGAGGAAGGATTTGCCAAAGTGAGCAAACTGTGCCTTCACCCCAAAGACCATATTCTCCGGACAGTGGGAAAATCGGCCACTGTGATGCTCCTGAGGTCCCAGGGGAAGTGCTCAGGGTGAAGCCCTGTGTCTTCCTCCTCCACGGTCCTGGCCAAAAGCATCCACCTCTGAAGGGTCTCAGCGGCGCTTTTAGAGACTTCCTGGTGAGAAGCGACTGCCTGTTATGGACAAAAGCTGAAAACAAACAACATAAGCACAAATCAAAGAGGCCACTTACTCAGGGAGTAGACAACTAGCCCGCACTTCCACAAAACAATAGTAACTTAACAGACTTCTTAAAAAATCATTTGGGCGGGGGGAGGGCTTATTTAATAAAATGACAAACACGGTGCAGTTTTACAAGGCTTTTTTTTTTTTTTAACTGTGTCATGTACTGTTTTGCTTAAGGGGGAAAAGTCTTTTATACTCTTGCCAACAAGAGAAGTAGGGAGAGGACTAAGAAGGAATGTTATATTTTGGATGCTTCTCTGGATAACCCGAAATGAAAGAATTGGCAGATGATATGGAAATAATGGCAGATAGTCCTGCTGGCCCCATATTGGACTCTATCTTGAAAAGACTGTTTATTAGATTATACAGGGCTCTGAAAAATTCAAAGAACTCTTACTTTGACAAACCATTTTTCCATCATCTGGTTAGGATTCCTGGGCCAGTTAGCTCAGATCTGCTATTTCCTCCCCATGTGTTCTGCAAACCATGGGAGGAGAGGGTCATTATTTTGCAGGAGTCAGGAATGAGATGCAATTATGGGGCCTGTGCACAGGATGGATGATATCGTCCCCCAAGCCGGCAGCCAGCATAGAGGGCTGCTTGTCTGCATTCAGGGACTGCTGATTGAATTCAGCCTGGAATAGCCTATAAGGGCCTTATCAGCCAGCTCTTCTCGTCTGTTTATTTAGAAAGAAACCATTGTGTGATGTGGTTATTCCAAGGAGGCCCGCAGAGCAAGTGCTGCCTTTGACGTGATGAATCAGCAGTGTGCACGTGTGTCCGCACACATAGAGTCCCAGAGGCCCGCCTGCCCGGGACGTGGGGGGAGCCTCGGATGGAGGCCTGCATCGCTGAAATCCAAGCAGATAGATCCAGAGCTGGTGAAAGAATGTGCTGTCCTCAGTCTTAGCCCATCATATTTTGGGGGGAAAGTTTATATTCAGAAATCCAGTGTGTTGGAATGCTGGAATAACAGCAATTTTTGGTAATTTGCCTGGGTTTGCATTTTTGCTTTCTTTGGCCTAATCTGCTTAATTGAGACCTGATCTCTGGCTGGCCGCCAGCATCCACAGAGCATGTGGGCACCAGATTGATTTACCTCTATTTCTGTCGACTGAAAAATGACATTCCTCTCACTCTGTTAGCCTCTCACCCTGGGGAAAGTCATATAATGAAACAACTTGCCTGGAAGTAAATTAAAACTTGAAATAAATAAAGACAGGGAGTGAAAGTATCTATTTTCACACCTATCCCTCATTCTCTAAAGATTGAGATGTCTCAACAAACACTCAATCGAAAAAGAAAATCGATAGTGAGCACAAGCTGATTATTATTGACTAGAAGAGGGTTTACTTTGAAAACAATATTCAAACACATATTGACATGTCTGCCTCCATGTTGAGGCAGCAGGAGGAACCCCAGACAAGAGTCCTTCTACCTCACTTAACTCTAGAAGAGGAGAGAAACATGTGCACGGTGGAGTTTCATATGAGACAGAGTGAAAGAAGATCCATGTGAGAGATGCAAACAAGGTGCTCAGAAAGGAAATTCATTTTGTTCTGGGAGCTGGGGAAGGAAGATTAATGCAGGGGGCCTCTTCTGAACCGAAATTCTCCCCCATTCAGGGCAGCCACATACACATGCACTACACAAACAGCACAAAATGGAACACTGCTTCCACCTCCCATAGAATCAGAACATGTGTACTTATGTGTGCATGTGTTTATATGTGTGCATATATGTGCATATATACATATGGAGAGGAACTGTTGGGGGGTTTTAATATTATCTTTAAAATTGTATCTCTTTAAAATTGTTGAGGCATGCCCTACCTGGTTTGGCTCAGTGGATAGAGAGTCAGCCAGCAGACTGAAGAGTCCCTGGTTTTATTCCAGTCAAGGGCACATACCTGGGTTGCAGGCTCGATTCACAGTACTGGGCATACAGGAGGCAGACAATCAATGATTCCCATCATCAATGTTTCTATCTCTCTCTCCCTCTCTGAAATCAATAAAAAATATATTAAAAACATTGGTGAGGCATTGTGATAAACTTATGAGAGAAAAATAGTTGACAATTAGTAGATATATATATTCAATGATTTTATATAGTATAAATTAATTATACTTAAATACATAATACACATATGCATATATTTGCCATTATTGGTTAGGTTTATATCT
Organism: Corynorhinus townsendii; assembly: GCA_026230045.1. Taxonomy (NCBI): domain Eukaryota; kingdom Metazoa; phylum Chordata; class Mammalia; order Chiroptera; family Vespertilionidae; genus Corynorhinus; species Corynorhinus townsendii. The sequence goes on along the minus strand of JAPDVU010000005.1, from coordinate 146,060,749 downwards.
TTTTTATTGACAGAATTCGCATTTTGAACTTGATTTGCATTATTATACTGTACTTCATTGCTCTGCAAGAAATTCCCTCAGACCTATAGAAGAGCCTGCTTGTGTTGTATGCCAGACCAGAGCCACCGGCATTTCTCGACCTGGAACACCACTGTCTGCTGAGAGAACATTCTGCCCTGGGGTTAACATGGGAGGGAGTTTCTCTATTTTGTGCTTTATGTGTACGTAAAACTGCTGGACCAAGCAGAAAGAAGATAATGAAAATATCTCTAAATTAATCATATCGAAAACAAATACACAAATAAATATATACATAATTGTGGATTATTTATTTACTAGAGGCCCGGTGCGCAAATTCATGTATGGGTAGGGTCCCTAGGCCTGGCCAGCATTCAGGGCCGATAGGGGCCTTCCAGCTGCCAGCCGGGGCCTTCCTTCTGGCTGCTGGCTGGGGCCTCCCTTCCCCAGCTGCCAGCTGTCAGCCAGAGCCTTCCTTGGTTCCACGCCACCCCCAGTGGTCAGCGCATGTCATAGCGAGTGATCGGTCTTCCGGTCGAACTCACGTGGGGACAATTTGCACATTAGGCTTTTATATATATAGATACCTGATGCTTTTTTTCCATCCACTTTCCTTTAAGCAATGTATCTTTATATTTACATAAATAACATACATGTATTAAATTATATTGTACTAGAGGCCCCCCAGTGCACGAATTCATGCAGTGGGGCTGGCCAGGGAGGGGGCTAGGGAGGGACCACAGGAGGTTGACCGCCGACCCTGAGAAGGGAGCTAGTCCTCGGGACCCCTGGGAAAGGGGCCAAGTCTACTGCCACACACCTCTGGTTCCCCATTCCAGCCTGGGCCTGAGGGCCCCGGAGGGGTCGGGAGAGAAGGCAACGGTCACCAGGCTGGGTGCGGAAGGAACCGACGCCGGATGTCATTGGCGCCCTGCCACCACGCGGTTCCCCGGCTCCCCTTCTGCCCCTTCCCTTGCTGTTGTGCGGCCAGTGGTGGTGGGCAGGCAGCCCCTGGGGAAGGGAGCAGACGGGAGTGAGATAAACCCTTGTGTCGAAGGCTGACTTTCACAGCAAGGAAGCCACATACAAAACCCCGACCCAGAGTCAGGTCTCTACAATGGTTTAGCACCAGGGGCTGATGGGGGCTGGCCAGCTGGGGGGAGGGGCTGTGGCAGGTTGCTGTGGGAGTGCACTGACCACTGGGGGGACAACTCCAGCACTGAGCATCTGCCCCCTGGTGGTCAGTGCACATCATAGTGATTGGTCGTTCTGGTCGTTCTGGTCATTCAGTCATAATAGTAGCTTAGGCTTTTATATATATAGATTGTATAGAATGCTGTATCTTCTATGCAGAATATACCTGGGTCTATTTATGAATAAACAATTATATCATAAGTAAATATGAGAAAGACAAATATGGGTTATTTGAAGACTGATAGAATGGACAAACCTCTGGTAAAATTAAAGTTTATTAAAAAAAAAGAATAGAAGATAGGACTTGCACTCCCAGCCAGGATGGAGTATCAGGAACAGGATCTACAGAACCACCTGAAACCACCAACACACACAACAGAAAATAAATAAATAAATAAATAAATAAATAAATAAATAAATAAAGCAATGGTTTTCAATACATTGAAACATGAGGCAGTGACACCTGAGAAACGGAGGGAGAAATCAGATAAGACCTGGGATTTCTGCCTTGCAAGAAACTCCAATCCAAAGCATAAGAATGGAAAGCCCCAGACTGCGGAGCCATAGCTAAGCATCTGGAGACACCAAGGTGGCTGGCGTTTACTGGGCGGAAAACCAGAGAGGGCAACTGCAGAGAGAGAGCACCAGAGAGCCGTGGAGGTTTCCTGCGTGTGTTCAGCCGAGGGCTGAGCAGTGTAGGACGTAAGGACACTGCTCAGAGTTTGGGGGAAGACCTTCCCAACAGACTGCGGAGGAAGTTTTTTGCACTCACACAGGCTGGTAGTGATGCCTGTTTCCACCATCATATAGGAAAACATCATAATTCATCCAGCATTGGAGAGAATATTCAGAAGTGGGGTAATTAGTACCAGACTAAACACTGCTCTGGTCCCTCCTAACAAATCTTATAATCAAGTCCTAAAAGGATCAAACTGTCTCCAAGTAACTCAACAGCATCCCAGAGAAGAGATCAAGAATATTTAAAAGAATGTTAGGAAAATACCCAGCACCCAAAAAGGTAAAAATCACCATGTCTTACATCCAGACAAGAGTTACCGGGAATGTAAAAAAGCAAGAAAATGTAAACCATAATGAGGAGAAAAAATAAATCAAAATATTATACATTGCAAAAGGAAAGATTGGTGAAAACATAGCAAGAGCTACTATCTGAAATAAAACAAAGGGAAAAAGATGACAAAACAAAATAAAGAAACAAAAATAACGAACAGAGCATCAGTGAGGTGTGAGATTACATCAAGTGGCGTACTATACACATCATTGAAGTCTCTAAACGAGGTGGGGAGAGTTTGAAGAAATAATGTCTAATTTTTTTCCAAATAAATAAAAAAACTATAAACCCACAGATCCAAGAATCTCAATGAACCCAAAGCAAAAGAAACCTGAAGAAAACCACACCAAGGAATAGCATAATAACATAGCTTGTAAAATATGTGAAAAAATGGATTCCAAAAAGATTTTTCATTCAAAATAATGTAAGCAAGAAGACAATGGAACATTTTTAAAGTACTAAGGGGAAAATAACTGTCAACCTAGTCTGTCAACAAAATATATTTTTTAGATGAAGAAAATAATTTTTAAACACACAAAAGCTGAATATTTAATACCACATCTTCAGTTAGAAGGAAGATGATGCCAGATAAAAATATAAATCTACAAAAGAATAAAGACCACCATAAATCATAACTTTGTAGATTAGTATGTAATATTTTCTTATTATTTAAATTTTCTTAAAATATCATTGATTGTTTAAGCAAAAATAATTATAGTATCATGTAAAGTTTATAATATTGGTAGAAGTAAAATGTATGACAATAATTAAAGGAAAGGAGAAGTAGAAGTTTCTATGAAAGAGTTCTTATGCTATATGTAAAGTAATATACCACCACTAAAGGTAGACAGTGGTGAGTTAAAGATGCATACTATAAACCCTAAAGAAACCACTAAATTAGCAAAACAAAGAGTTATAACAATAAGTCAACAAAGCAAATAAAGTGAAATAAAAAAATACAAAAGAAGGCAAAAAATGAGAAAAGTGGGAACAAAAATAGGACAAATAGAAGTCAAATAACAAAATAGTAGGTTTTAATTTAACCCATATTAATAGCCACATGAAATGTAAATGATCTAAACACCCTAATTAACAAACAAAAAATGCTCAATTAGATAAAAAAATCAAGACTGAAGTATATTCTGCATATAATACAGTACTGTATACAATACAATACAATGTAATACATATTTATGTAAATAAAAGAATACATTGATTAAAGGAAAATGGTTGGAAAAAGATATGTTATGCTAACACTAACAAAAATTGCAAGTAGAAATAGATAATCCACAATTATAATTGGAGATGTCAGTATCTCTTTTGCTAATTAATAGAGCAAGTACCGATAGGTAGAAAATCAATAATGATATAGAAGACTTGAACAACACTATCAACTAACTTGCCCTAATTGACATTTACAGAACAACCACTCAACAATAGCAGAAAATACATTCTTTTAAGTGTTTCGGGAACAATCACCAAGTACTGGTCCCAGCAGATTGAGGAGAGCACCACAATGGTCACCTTGCAGACTGCTAACATGCTGTAGAACTGAGGTATATGATCCAGTTCTTGGAGACTCTTAGAGAAATCTGAAGGTCATATTGAAGAAGCCTGCAGGAGGTGGAGACCCGCTATGCCATGCAGATGGAACAGCTCAACGGGATCTCCTGCAGCTGGAGTCAGAGCTGGCCCAGACTCGGGCAGAGGGGCAGTGCCAGGCCCAGGAGTAAGAGGCCCAGCTGAACATCAAGGTCAAGCTGGAGGCTGAAAACGCACCTTCCGCCACCTGCTGGAAGAAGGGGAACATGACGCCCCGGACAACCACTCCATACAATCCATCCAAAAGACCATGCCCCGCATGACGGTGGATGGCAAGGCTGTGTCTGAGGTCAACGACACCAAAGTTCTGAGTGTTAAGACAGCAGAAGTGGGAGAGGAGGCCAATCAAAAGTTAAGAGATCATTGAACATTAAAAAAAAAAAAAAAGCAGAGAAGATAGGAATGCAACCCAAACTTTACCCAGTACCTGGCACATCAATGCCTGGTATTATTATTTTTCTATTCTTTCCCATCATCTTAAACCTTGGCAGCCATTCTTTCAGCTTTGTACTCGGCTTCGCTTCTCCAGACAGGACTGGTCTTCCTTCTGTGAAGGAGCTGTCACCAGGTCATCATCAGTGCCTCTGGGGTACCTTTGAATGGTATCGGAAACTGGACTGTTTGGGCTCATTCATGGCTCCACCACAGAGTAGCCATGTCACTTTGGACAAGCTACTTAAATTCTCTGGGTTTCAGTTTCTTCATCTGTAAAATAGGAGCATTCGTAGTACTTATATCAGGGTTGTAATGAGGATTACGTAGGATAATACATGTAAAATGCTTAGAGGTAATGCTTAATGTACAATTTTGAACAGGGGTTGGTACATAGTTAGCCACACATAAATTTTAGTTACCATTAATATCAAAATGTGATTAAATTTATTCTATTAACACCCAACATTTTTATATTGGCTCTTGTCACTGTAGAGTTTGCCCCTTAGAAATGGAGAATTGTATGACAGCTACTTGTGATCTCCTGTGGAACTGAATTTTAAACATCCAAAAATATAACTTGGACAATTAATTTTAGTTTTATTTTTGCACCTTCTACTTCTGTCTTTCTGCCCCCTTCATTTCTTGTTTTTCTATTATTGTTCAGTACAATTAAGATAAAAATTACCCACATCTGTTATTTATCTTTTCATCCCGGGGCAAGGCACATGTGTATGGTTCCCGCAAGATAACAGGAACCATATGGAGCCCATGGAATTATCAGTTTACAAATTCAAACTTTTCCAAAGATTGTCCACAAGCAGCCCAAGGATCTCGGGTGAAAGAGTTTGCATTGTGATGTTTATATTCAGCAAACATAATGGTGTAAAACATGCTCACAGCTGGTGCCTCATCAGACCAAAGGAGCCTAAAAGTGGTTCCAAGTGGTTCTCAAACTTGGCTGTACATTAGAATTGCTTTGGGTGCTTTAAAAAAAAAATCTCTTTTCTCATGTCATACCCCACACCAATTAAATAAGAAACTGTTGGGCAAAGCCAGTGGCATCAGCATTTTCTTGATTGTGTATATGGGTGTGGTTTTTCAAGGCAATTCCTATGTGCAGGAAAGTATGAGACACAGCAAGAGCTTTTGAAAAAAATTTTTTTTGCATTTTTTGGCCACTATAAGGGACATGCTAAAAGACACCTTCACTTGGAGCCATTTTTACATTCCCCTTAGATGATACACATGTTAGAGTAAAAATTTTAGCCAAATCGAATCCTAATTAGCAGCCTTGAAGTGCTATCCCTCAAAAGCATCCTTCTCAAAAACAGCAAACACTGATTTAATTAAGCCCAGAGGATTTAATTTAATCTTGCTCTATGAAAGGGAGGGAGGAGAGAGAGAGAGGAAAAGGAGGAGGAAGGAAGGAAGGAAGGAAGGAAGGAAGGAAGGAAGGAAGGAAGGAAGGAAGGAAGGAAGGAAGGAAGGAAGGAAGGAGGGAAGGAGGGAAGGAGGGAAGGAGGGAAGGAGGGAAGGAGGGAAGGAGGGAAGGAGGGAAGGAAGGAAGGAGGGAAGGAGGGAAGGAGGGAAGGAGGGAAGGAAGGAAGGAGGGAAGGAGGGAAGGAGGGAAGGAAGAAAAGAAACTCAATCTATTTGTCCAATTTTCAAGTCAATTGCTATTCATTCAATAAGTTACATCCTGGGCTTAACACAAGCTCTGTGTCTGTTACGCTTAATTACATACAGTTGGCCTCCAAACAGAGATCAGAAGGTGACATACAAGGTATGTTTCAGGCACCAGCTGGCTCCAATTCAGTGTCCTGGAAAAAGCCTTGCTGAACAGTGGGTCACTTTGCAGAGGATGGCTCATTGGATGCTGCTTGGAAGACAATTTGCTTTGATCTCGAAGAGCATTTTCACTCTCATGAAAATCTCTGGGTCTCACAGCTCCCTACAATGGTCTTAGTGTCTGAAGAATCCTTTCCCATGTTGCCTTCTTATTGCAGAGGAACAATGAGGCACTTGAATTTCTTATGAAGAACTGTGTTGCCATCAAGAACTGGATCTTCTCATCTTGTTGTTTTTTAAAGAAATAATATTTCGAACAATAACACCCCTTTGCTATGTAAAGTTGCCTTGCTGTGTAGAACCAGTTTTTGATTGTTTCAAGTTAGTGATTTAAATGATTAAAGATTATTTGTAAAATGAGGGATTGTGTTTGAAATAATATAACTCTGAAGTGATTTCCAGTTCTTAGTCTAAGATTGTCTGATTTTGAGCCTCTAGCATTAGTTTCATGTAGTGTTGTTGAGGTCAGACAAAGGTTCAAGTACCAATTTCATAATTTATCTTGAGCAATTTATTCTTTCTGGGCCTCAATTGCTGCACCTCCAAAAAGGAGTTTATCATTACACTTGCTCCTTAGATGCAGAGAGTCAGATAGCTAAAAGCATGGCTTCCAGAATCAGGCTGCATGGTCTGAACCCTAGCCCCAGCAGATTAGCTACATCACTCTGGACATGTAACATTGCCATGCTTCATTTCCTTCACTTATAAAACTGGGATGTTGACAAGTATGTCATAAAGTGGTCATGAAAATGAAATGCTAATGTGCATTAAACTCAGCACAGAACCTGGCAAATAATAAACATTTAAAAATAAAATAATTGCTATCATCATTATATCATCCATGTAAAATGAGACTGCATAAATAACTTGTAGATACCTGAGACTTGTACCCCCTCATCCATCCTTGTCTCCTCTTGTCTCCAAGAGTCCCCAAGGCCTTTTGGACACCGTGAGGACAAGGGTAACTGGCTCATCTTTCACTCTCCAACAAGTAGCCCATCCCTGTGCTTTGTCTCTGCTTCTTCACAGGCAGCCGTTTTACCAAATGTTTGGTTACTACATAAGCTGGGTTTCCATCTTTCCACTCCACTCTATTTCTCCTCTACCTACTGTTTGATCAAGTCAATACCATCTATATTAAGTTTGTATCGTAGCAACATCTTCTTTCAAGGTACCAGTTTCAGTATTTCTGATGGCGGGCTGTGTTGTGATCGAGAAGATGATGTGTTAATCCAGATGAAAGAGGATGTGAAAGAGGAGGATGGATTACACAAGAGTTTTAGCAGTGGAAGTGAAAAGACATGGTCAAATTCCAGATAACACTCAGAGATAGAATCAACAGGACAGGCTGATGCTTTGGATGTGGAGGGACTAGGAAAATAAGATAAGAACCTCCCAGGTTTTTGATCTGCCTAACTGGGTGAATGGTAGTCCCATTTTCCAAATTGGAAACATCTGACATTTGATCTGAGTGAAGTATGAAAGACAAAAAGAACCCAACTAAACATTTATGTGAAAAATTTAGGGGATAAAAAAAGGAACATTAAGTAAAGAGACCTGAAGAATGAAAAGAGCTTGGTTTATTTGTGGATCAGAAAGAAGGTCAATGTCCCTAGGTTGAGAGCTTGTTTGTTTTAACAATAAAAAAAGATAAGTTTTATTTGCCATTATTAATTCTGTAAGAATAGTTAATGTACTCATATGACAAAAGCAACACAAGAGATTATCAGTTTCAAACTTGCTGGAATTGTTTTATAATATACTAGTAAATCTATTCAACCGTAAGGTAGATGATTTAAAATTATTTTGAGGAACCAGACAATTCTAAATCATTTTGGTACATTTTATCATTACCTCAAGTAAGGCAGGCATATTAACTGTTGCATAGACTTTTAACAAGGTTAAAAAAGTATTCAATTCAAGTCCTTATCTACTAGAAACAGAATCTTTACTAGATAACAAATTCAACTAATTATAATTTGATGTTAAAATTTGATATTTGAATCCAAGAGTCAGCAAAATCTTAATTTATTTTATCTCTTATATTTCACAGTGTTGGCCAGAATTTAGCTGTGTCGAAATACTTAATTGTTGAAATTGTAGGGGAAAACCCTACAGAACAAGTGGAGCACTGAAAATTATACCACTGGGCCTGGGGCCATAGAACAAGACAGGGAATAGATGAGAGTCTTGCAGGCGAACTTTAGGTGTAGGGGATCCGATAGGCATGAAGTACAGCCACCAAATCTTTGTTCCACATCTTCAGCTGTGTTAGTACAGTCACTGTTTGAGTAGGTTTCTGTTGTAATTTTTGGCATGAATACCCACTTTTATATTCTAAATAAATACATTCAGACTTCTCCTCTTCTCTTTGAATCTAATGTTTCTCTGGTCTAATGGAGACCATCACAATTTTGCATACATAGAAGACCTTTTATTCATGAGATTTTGAGTACTTGGGCAGAATAAACAACTCTAATAATTTTCCCAGGTCCCTGAAGCCCCAAATGCATTGGAGCTCACAGTGTTCCCAGAGCACTGGACCAGACACCATTTTGCCTCCATCCCACCAACCCCCCTCTTTTATATGAGAAAATATGCCCAGGAACGATGTACCACACATTTTTTTCCAAGAAGTTTTTCCCCACAAAGGTAAGTGTCCATGAAAGGTCACCTCCTATTTGAAGCTTTTTCTTATCATTCCCCTCACCCTACCCCTACCCCGTACTGCCCTCGGAATTTACTACTTCCTCCATTTCAACCTCCCTTTTATCCTGTTCAAATCTCTACCATGATTTAGTTAGGACTTTGCGCTTTACAATTAGAACGTCCTGAACATGAATTCTAGACCCTCCACTAACTAGTTGTGTGCAATTGGGTTTCAAGGTGATGGTTGAAAACAAATGTAACAATTGACTGACCACAAGAAATTGTTATAAAGATCACAGGAGACAATGAGGTAAAAAACTTAGGACAGTACCTGGTACATGAGCAGTGCTTGGTCCCTAGTAGCCCTCAAGAGTAGTGATCCCAGAAGTAGTAGTGTTTTCACCGGCATCGTTACCTCTCCTACTTTGTCAATTTCAATAGCTTTTTGCATGTCCTTGCTCATGTGCCTTTCTCTACGAGGTTGTTTCTAAGCCCACAGTGACTGGGCTCTGATTATTGTCCTTGTTTTCCAGCCACTAAACACAGGACCTTCATAAATGTTGATTGAATTTATGAATGAACGACTTTTGCCCACAATTAGTATTTTCTATCTTTCTTTTCTAGTTCCTAGACAACTTACAATCCTCAAACAATCAACAAGTGGCAGTTTAGTCTGAATTCCAACCTTCTTTCCCTTGCCAGCTGTTTATTCAAACAGTCTGGGACACTGACGGATTTGAAATTCCTCTCAGGCCAAAAAGATAAGTCAAACGAACTCACCGTCAGGGGAGGAGAAAAGAAGAGCTTTACTTATGGTTAAGTGAAAGAAAATCAGCAATCCTTAGTAACGAGAATCGTCTGTTTATTCCTGTTTCATTTTATCTGAGTTGCAACATCTTTTACATTTAATTAATTTTATAATTTGATTTGTGGTCATCGATAAAATCTCATGGAATCTCAATGTGATGGGATTTAAAGATCCTGAGTAGGTTCAATGCAATGTATGGTTTTCCTCTGCAGCAACTTGAGTTAGTACTTCACAGAGCTTCCATTTAACGAGGGCCCCACTGGGTCCCTAGAGATCCTTATATCAACAGCTGTAAGAAACGTAAGCTACATGAATGCCAGGTGTTTACTAAATGACAGGCACTTTCTCGATGCTTTGTATATGTTATTCATAATTTTCAGGGCAGTTATTCATAATTCTGGGAATTATATATAGAGATAGAGAATCAGTAACACTTTTAGTTGCCGGTCAGAAAATATTTGACTTAATCTGCTTACACATTAATTATCACATATGACAAGAAGTATGAAGAAGGACAGACAGGATTCATTTAGCAATTTCACAGTGTTACCAAGGACCCCTCAGCCATCCCTGGAGCCGTCTTTGGCAAATTGGCTTCCTCCTTGTGACTGTCACCTCCTGGATTCAAGATGTTGCCACTTCTCTGGGAATCATGTCCACCCCCAGCAGCCCACATGGGAAACAAGAGAACAATGCCTTTCTCCTTTTGAGGCTCTCCCTTAAACCATCCCTTTCCATTTCCTTGGACAGAAGCATTTATTATTCATGCTCACCCTAGAGCACTCACTGGCGAAGGAGAATGAAATTATTATTGCTATTTTAGGTCAATCAGAATTTTCCCTGGGCCTGGATCTTCCCTGAAATTGAGAGATTTCTGTCAGTTATCTGAATCCCAAATCTAGGCCCTGTGTGTAAAGAATAAAATGTTAAATGCTGTTTGGTTAAAAATGAGCTACATCATAATTATTATCACCCATTAATGGCAAAAAAAAAAAAAAGAGGTTCAGAGAAGTTAAATAGTATTTTCAGGGTTACATGAACAACAAGAGGAAGACAGGACTTCAATCTTCAACACCACCACAAAATTAAGGTCCCTTGAAATATCTGAGGCTTGCTAAAAGGAGGAAAACCTCTCAGGATCAGTGCATTTCTGATAAAACAAATGAGAAAAAGCTTATAGATAAAAAGTATTTTTTACATGCCTGTTATAAGCCAGGCACTGCGTTACTTATACTATCTCAATAAGACTTAGAAAAGGGCCCAGAGAGGTTAGGTAATTTGCTGGAGATCACACAGTATTTCAAGGTGGTGTGTTAATTTGAAACCAGATATTCTAATTCCATAGCTATGACCTCTGCATGTTACTTCTCTGTCCTTTTGTATAAACACACAAAATAGGGTATCTTGAGTAAAAATGGACTGTATGAGCTACAAAATACAGAATCAAGCAAAGGGTTGCTGGGGGTGGGGAGGTGGTAGGTAGAGGGCAGGTGGTTACCCAAGAATCCCTTCATTCTTCTGATTGCCTGGTCTTCAGTCTTCAGATTGCATTGACTGTCCTGCTGCCCACGGAACTGGTCCCTCAGAAATGGCAGGTCTGCTGCTGACATTGCCCCATAGACCTGTCACAATCCAAATTCTTACTTATTTAAAAGGAGCCACCCATTTGCAGCCACGGGAACAACTTGGTGGCTGTGGGTGGTGTGGGCGCTGGTAGAGTGACCCAAATCACCTGAATTGTACGGCAACCCTCATCTTCTATCCTGACAATCTGCCTCTGCGGTGTCCGGGTCTGAAAGTGGAAACTGATGCTGAGCTGAGATGGGCTAACAATCACTTCTGCAGAACTCTGACTACCTGTCCCAGGCAATTCTCTGTGTGGAAACTCTCCGTAACGAGGGGTAATATGAGTGATAAGAAGTTCCAAAGAGCAAACCTCAAAGTATCTTTCCAGAAGTTTCTATAGGGAGTAGGAATGAGGACAGCCTCCCGAGGCTTTGTAGCTAAGTAGAGCTTCGGAGGCCGGCGGGCTTGGTTTGGAGCAGCAGCTTTGCCCCTTCCTGGCTTAAGAGTATCAACTTGATTCATTTCTTTCAATTCCTTATTTGTCAAAACAAGGCTGACGAAAGTGACCTCGGAAGTGTTTGTGGGCCTCAAGCTCAGCACATTGCCAGCACACAACAGGTGCACAGCTCCCCCAGTACCGTCTGAATTGGCACATTTCCTCCCACTTGGGCCAGGACTAAAAAGCTTACCTTCTCCCAGGCCCTGCGTCTACTGCCCAGCCTCACAGTGAAGAAAAGCAAGGAAATTTAAAGGTGCCTCCAACATTTGGTAGTCATCAAACACGAGCCCCCGATGTCGAAGGTCAGTTTCTGACATTACAGCGAAGGGAAGCCAGTTGCCTAGAAGTGGGAAAACTGTCTGGCAATTAAGAAAATTTATAGATATTTCTCAAAACTTCTTGGGGCCTGGGTTAGGAGAAAGGGGAGGATGGGGCATTGGTATGTATTTGATCAAACGCTCACATAAATCCTGATCCAATTAGCCTCACTTCTCAGAGATATAAAAAGACAAGGAGCCCTCGAAAAGGCCGAAGGAATGAATCTTCAGCAAGGTTTTTCCAGTGGGAACGGCAGCCACGCCTGCATTCTCCGCTTCCTTTCTCTGTCTGCTGGGCCCAGGCCCGGGGGTCAGGGTGAGACTCGTCCTCCCCTCCCTTGATGCTCCCCACGGCCTCCAAAGGAAAGATCTGAGTGAGAGGCGCTTTTACAAACTTGGAGAAGGCCTCACTCTCTAATCCAGAAAGCAGATGTTTTCTGACTCGATCTTGGCAGTAAATGCCACTTTTTAAAAATGTATTTGTTTATCTACTTATGTATGTATCTATTTACTGGCTAATGGTCATTTTTTTAAAAAAAGTGATCTGTTTATTTACTTTTACGAAAATGTGGGCCTCATTTCAATATGTCCTACACAGGGACTCTTTCTAGCCAGGGTTTCACGTTGGCTGCATTTTTCCTTCCTTGCATAGATTTCCAGCTACAGAGAGGATGGCTGGATACTATAACTTTTTGGCAGAAATCTCCAAAAAAGGAAGAAGGGAAGTTCTTTTCCAGGACCAAATTGTTTGCACTCTTTGTCTTGACAGTGCCACCTGACCCCCCTGGGAAGGGTTGGGTTTCTCCACATCCATCACGTCCACAGAGGCCGTGTCAGGAGCCGGCAGGGCCTCTTCCTCGCCCCGCCATGCGGACTGTTCACTACATTGTGTGCCGAAGACCAGAGCCTGGGACGGAAGAGGTACATTCCTGTCCGGCCTCTCAGGACACTGACCCTTTTGTGAGCTGACTTTCCTCTCTTGTTCCCGTATCTTTGACCCCCACCCCCACCCCATCACTGTTCAGAGCCGTTTCAAGTGTGATCTTGCAAGGTATCACTTTTCTGAAAATTTTGGCCCATAACCACGGGCATTCAGATATGAGTAAAAAGATACGTGGGTAATAAAGCCAAGCATAACAGCTAGCGCGTCGGGATTCCTGAGTGCATTTTGCAATGCCGGATCGCGTTGCAGCCGATGCCGGAGCTTCCATGTGGCTAATCTAATCAGAGGGCACGGGGGCGTCTCAGCCTGGGCTCCGCGCACTGTGAAAAGGCTATTGGCCCATCTGAGGTTCTGTTGAGTGCATCATCTTGAAAATGTTCCCGCCTGATTTATATCCTTTGGAAAATTCTCTCCTTCCCCGTTGCAGTCAGACTTAGATAAATTATGGGGGTAAAGGTTTAGCTGATCAGAATCAAGAGGCATAAGTCATCCTGGAAGTTCCCTATCAGGCACCAATGCCAGAGTGTCTTGGTACTGTTGAGGCTAAGAATTTGGCAGGAATGGGCCTGAACTCTTTCACCTCTGCCTTTTTTTCCTGAGATGAACGAAGGCACTCTTGGCTCTCTCACATGATGGAAGCCCTGAGGCTGCCTAGCTTCCCTTGAATAACTCACCCTAACTAAGCCTGTTCTGAAATGCATATTAGATACAAGCTGGGTGCCGGATTGCACCCTCGGTGCCTGGAGGGCCTCCGAACAGGGTAAAAGGAGAGCGTGTGAAATGGTACAGTGGTGGGGTGGAGGCAACCCCAGCGCGCACGCTCTATCTGAAGCGACAGCCTCTACTCCACTCCCAGGGGCCTGCAAGCGTGGCAACATTTTCTGATTTTTTTTTCCCCCAAGAAAAGTCAGAAATTCAGATGCTTCGGTGGCATCGTTCAATGTTGGCGACTAATTAGAACTTTTAAAGAATTTTCTATGGAAGTAAAAGAGTCTGTACTGAATTCGGCCACGAGGATATCAGTTTCTCACCTCTGCAACAGCTCGGGGCTTGGGAATTCGTCTCTAACTACATCATCTGGGGCTCTGTGAGTAGCAGTGACAGGGCCCTTTTCCCCACGACATCCATGGATGATGATCCAGGCAGAGGGATGCTCACCCACAACACGTCCTATAGGCCTTCCACCCTGGCCGACACACATTTGAGGATGACTCAATTACAGTTATTTGTTTCCTATGGATGCCATTACAAATAGCTCCAACACGGCAGCTTAAAACAGCACAGATGTGCTGCCTTCACAGGTCTGCAAGCTGGCGGTCTGACACAGTTTGCAGTGGGCTAACCTCAAGAGGCCAGCATGGCTGCCTGGCTAGGTGGCTCAGCGGTTGGAGCATCGTCCTGTATACCAAAGGGTGGCGGGTTTGATCGCTGGTCCAGGCACATATGGAAGGCAACTGACCGACGTTTCTTTCTTTCTCTTTCCCTCCCTCCTTCCCTCTTTCTAAAGTCAATAAGAAAAACATGCCCTCTGGGGAGGATTTTTTAAAAAATATGTCAACAGGGCAGCATTCTTTTTTCTTTTTTTTTGGAGACTCCCGAGAAAAATCTGTTTCCCCGTCTTTTTCAGCGTTTCAAGGCCTCCTGCATTCCTTCGTCCATCTTCACACCCAGCGATGGCAGGGGGAGTCCTCACGCTGCATCACTCTGACCTTGCTTCCATCATCACGCTTTTTTTCTACTCTCTGCCTCCCTTCCATTTTTAAGAATCTTCCTGATTATGTTGGGCCCACCTAAATCCACCACCACCACCACCGCCCCCCCCCCCCCCCCCGCCCCAAGAATTATAGAGTCCACATTTATAACTAACCAAGCTTGGGTGGATCTTGCATCACTTCACTTGGTTCCATAATTGAAGATTGAAGTCCCAAGTTTTAAAAGTAATATGGATCCTGGCCCCCTTCACACTCTCTCTCTCTCTCTCTCTCTCTCTCTCTCTCTCTCTCTCTCTCTCTCACACACACACACACACACACACACACACACCCTTGTTTTTAACCTGGAAAGTTCAATTGTACAGCCTATCGTCCTTATGGATCACAGCTAAACCTGAGAGCCCTGGTGGTTCTCTCTCAGAAACACAGATGGTCCCCAAATCAAACTTTGCAGCTCACCAATCCCAAGTGCTAGCCTCTCCTGCCAACTCACCCCTGGAAACTAATTTTAAACTCTTTTAGCAGAGAAAAATATTTGGATCTTTGCCTATTTTGCAAAGACTGAGCATCAGATTACACACTCAGAGCTTCTGTTTTTTTAATATTATGTGTCTGTACTATTTAAACATACATGGAAAGTAGTATTTTTTTCCTAACAAACGAAAGCTTGCCGGCGCCAGGATTGCATTGTGACTGTGACCATTATGTGAGTGGTGTCACTGGGCTGAAGTCGGTGGCCTCAGTGAAACAGTCTGACTACACAGGAGGGAGTCAGATTGAGACATGGAATGTGGGCCTTCCCTTGGCTTTTCTGGAAAGTGAGATAATGACTTACTAAGACTTTCCATTAATTACTCCAGTGTCACATCCTGGGTCTCACAGTAGATGCTGGCGAACCCTAAGAAATGTTATTCTCCTTATATTTGTGGAGACTCTTTTTAATTAGAGGATTTTTCCTTTCTCTACCCTTTTTCTTCCACTTAAAAGACATTCTTGGTCCATGTATTGAAGCTGCATAAGCACATATGTTTTGTGACGCTGCATATTTCAAGAGGAAAGAGCAAGATCCTTTGAACATGCTTTTCAAGAGTCTCATCTCATTAAGAATCTATTTTATCTCCCAATGTCTGTGAATAGTTTGCAAGTGATGGGGCCACTTACCCCTAAGTTTCATACAGCATCTGTAGTGTGGACTTCGCTTGGGAATTGGTGAACATTTGAACAGCAGCTGTACCGAAGTTTCCAATTCCACAGTCCAGGCAGGGAAAGTCAGCTGAATAAATTAACAATATAAATAATATTTCAGAGGCTTTTTGAAACCAGTTAAGAAAACAAACTATTTCCAATCACTTCAGATGAATTATTGACATTCCAAATTCTAATAACAAATTTTTGTTTTGCTTATTAAGTTAGGCGTTCCAATTTTCCCCGCTAGAAAGCCCCTTATGGGCATGGTTTAAATTATTATGTCTACCTGAGATAAGTAAATAAGTAAAATAAGTAAATAAGTAAAATTACCATATATTAAATAATTTTTTTCACTTTTTCAACTAGTCTTTCACTCCGTTTAATGATCTTTGACTCCATCTTTCATTATAGCAAACGTTTTTTTGCTACTCCCTCCCTTTCCTTCCACCAAGAACTCGGTTTTGATTTCTAAGGACTTGACAAGTGCTGTGAAGCCCCAATTCTTGCTGCATTCACCTGTGCCCTTACCCTGGCTCATAGGCAAGTTGGGTTTCACAGAGTGGCTGTAGCGACTGGCAATAAGAGTACAATGGACTGGTGAAATCTTTCTGTGCCGCGCAGGTCAGCCAATGCTCTCTTGGCGGAGGCCTCACTCTGTTCACAAGTGGAGGAAGAGCTCACATTTTTGATCCACCTACTACGTGCCATACTGTGCTAAGCACTTTACATGTATTACCTTATTTCATCCTCCCGGACTCCTATGACAAAAGTATTGTCCTGAGAACTTTCTTTTCTTCTTAGAAGAGCATGGATTTAGGCTGAAGACCATCGGATCCCAAAGATCATATGAGTATAGGTAAAGGAATTGCAACCATAAGTCCAATAAAATACAGCATTTTTAAAAGAAAAAGGGAAACAATTTCACAAGCCAACCACTTCAGTGGAGCAAATTATGTTGTTGAATTTAAGAAAATAATTATCTTATAAGTAGTACTATAAGCAATTGTTGTAATAAATAGTTTTGAAGAAAATGGTGGTGGAGCCTAAAATCCTTGCAAACTGAAGATTTTAGAGATGGCTCAGATAGAGATGATAGCAGGGGGTTGCTCTCCTTTTTTAAAAAAAAATATTTTTTTTGATATCAGAAGGGAAGAGAGAGGGAAAGATAAAAACATCTCAATGGTGACAGAGAATCATTGATCGGCTGCTTCCTATACGCCCCCCACTGGTGATTGTGCCCACAACTCAGGCATGTGCCCTTGACCAGAACCCAACCTGGGACCCTTCAGTCCATAAGCAGATGCTCTATCCACTGAGCCAAACCTAGGGCTGTCTCCTTTTTTGAGAGCTCCCCAGGGAGAGATACTGTCTAATTAGCTTCTGAATGGGACAGAATGGTAAGTCCTTAATTTATAATAAGACAGACTTATAGTGGCAATGAAGAAAAAGTGTTGCTAGAATCATCTTTAGAACTCAGGAATTCAGCCTAATCCAGCCTCCCCACCACCACTTCTCTTTTCTGTGTTACTAAAGATACCTATTTAGCACGTTTTGAACATCATTCCCTTTGCCTGGGAAACCACCTCTACTTGTACTTCAAGCATCATAAAGTTTTGCCCTCCAGGAAGTCTTCCTGCCTCTTGGAATATGACTTCTGTTGTTTCTGTCTTCCTACCCAACTTCATGAGCTGCCTCAGTGTATTGGAATTCCTGGTCTGCATGTTTACATCTCACTAGAGGTCAAAGACTCTAAGAGTACACGCTGTCTTTTTCAGTGCAGCATCCCCATGGCTTTGTTAAGTGACTTTGCATGTTTTGGAAATGAACGACTCTCATTTGAACTCATCCTGAGGTCTATAAACTGGTGTTTAAGCAATAAAAGTAAGAGACAAAAATAGCAAAATGTTACCCTTAGTGATTTGCTTTTTAATTGGACTATGGAATTCTAGAGCTCTGATGGAACTTTTCGTGTCAGGGCCCAAGTTCCTGCATTTATAAAACATGAGAGTTGAAATCATAAACTCCAAGTGATGTTGCCACAGCTAGAAAGAGCTAGAGCCAGGGATTGACCCTTAATCTCTGGATTCCAATCTACTTTTCCTTGTATCACAAGTCCTACTAATGGATTTTCCTAATTTAGCCTTGACTTTGTAGCCAAAATCTCAGCAATGTGAATTCCAGCCTTTGAGACCTAAATCCCCAATTCAGCGTTTCATATTTTGTTTGAAAGAAATGATCACTAGTAACATTATAAGTCAGATACAAGATACAGATAATAAAAACTACAGATTGTGTGACACTGGAAACAACAAAAGGAAAGTTCTCTCTCTCTTGTTTATAAACTGTGGCTGTCTATGCATCAACATACTCCTGAGGTTTAAGAAAATATTAGTGAATAAATATTCAGAATATTCTGAATATAACTTTCAAATTTCAAATCTTATGTTAACAAATATATGTGGCCCTAAGAGGAGTCAGTAGTTATCAACAGTTGGATATAACATGTTGGCTTCCAGGTAGAAGAATGTGTGGATTAAACCATAAACCTTGCCACAAAGAACAATAAAATACATTGTAAAAACAAAATCACTGGATGCAGAGATAATCTCTTTAGGCCCAATTTTGTCCTGCCCATTGCGGGAAGAAAACTGTAACTTCAGAGTGTATGGAACCAGTTCAAAAGGAAGACTTCCTTCAAAGTAAAATCAAACTAGTTTTACAAATTAGAAGATATTTTAACTATCTGAACTTCAATCAGATAGAGGGAATATATCCAGTACACAGCTGTCTTTACATTGCCCATTTTGTTACTATGAAGTACAGTAAAAGAGCCTGATCCCTAAAGGAATGAGATATGTTCTTTTTTTTTTTTCCCCAAAGAGAGTGGCACTTTCATGATTTTCCACAAAACAGCTGCAAAAATACCTACAGTAGAGCATCTGGAATTCTTAAAAGTGACTTGAGGATTTGTGGCTAATGAAACATTGTGAACTAACACTCACCGTGTTGTAAAAAAATGCCCTTAACCATTTATTAGCATTCTTTAAGACAAAAATGAAAGGTGCCCTAAGCATATTAGCCTAGCTTGATTAGAAGAAAACACAAAAGTGACAAAGAAATAATGTAAATAGATGCCTTGCCAGAAACAGATCTTGACATGGTAAGACATTTAAATCCTTTTAAAGTTTCTGAGGAGCAGTGTGATAAAATTCCAACATGATGGCTGTAGCTTAAAGTGTTTGATCTGATTCTGAAGCATCATCAGTAATAACTTGCATGTTCTTTTAAAATGTGGTTTCTTATTTAGACCAAGCACTGTTCCCAGAAAAATTTAAAAAAAAAAAAGAAATTCTCTTAAAGATGGTTTTCATTTTTACCTCTCACATAACAGGACTATCAAAATGAAAGCAATGGCCTTTCCATGAGAACTTGGGTCAAATAAACCATGTATTGTTCCATCTTAAAATGAAACATCTGGCTGATTTAAGGGGGGCGGGGGGAAACTAGCTTAATTATTCCTGAGTATCTAACAGAGAGAGGTTAACTTCAAAATCTGTATGTCTTTCCAAGGTGGACATGGAAGAAAAAAACAAACCATGAAGTTATTTTTGACTTGGGAAAGTAGATCTGGAGGTAATTTAGTGAACACAAATTACCAGTGACAAGGGAAGAAATAATTTATTCTCCTGGTGAGTCTTCTTATATGAGTGGGCAGTGCAGAGCTGTCAGCAGGGAAAAGGCATTTGGATGGATTTAAAAATAATTGAAATCTGAGTCCAAAATCCTATAAGATATTCAGGGTATCATATGAAGTTGATATTCCTTGGAGACGTTTCATTTCTGAACTGAAGCATGAGGGTGAAACTATGGGATATAAATTCAGATGGAGGAGGATTTACAGCTGGGAAATAAACATGTTGGAGGGATGGCTAACCCTTAAATGTTTCTTAACAAATTCTTCCTTTAGCCTCACTTTTCGTTTTTCTCCTGGGCCTTCAATCTAAGGGTCTCTTCTCACTGGAGTATTTATCGATGTCTTTGGAGGCCCTTCCTAAGCTCTGGGCGTTTTCTCAATGGCCTCTCCTTGACCGTGAACCTTGGCTTGCTTCACTGACCGTTACTTCCAGACATAATCCTCTCAGAACCATGTTGTCCTTTCTCTGCTCGAACCATGGCCCCTGGGTAGGATGGGACACTGATCTGGTAGCTGGCAACACTTCCCCCAATGCCCTGTTTCCTCTTCTCCACTTGGGCATCACTTAAAACTAAAGGGGTGATCAGACTTTCCTCAAGGTACACAGGAGCTGCAAGGCAATACATTCTGGAAGAGGAAGACCTATAACTGTACTCTGAATCTGCCTTCTCCCATAGTTCTATGGAAAGGCACCTTCACTAAGGAGACATACCTTGACCACCTGGCCCACACCTCTCCCAATCCTTTCTTCTTATAAGCTACATGCTGTGACATTCCACACACCTCTTGGGAAAACCCAATCTTCCTCACAGGCTTCTCCTCTGGTCTGTCCAGCTCTGTGATGCTTTCACTCCTTCTTTCTGATGGAGGGGTGTGTGTGTGTGTGTGTGTGTGTGTGTGTGTGTGTGTGTGTGTGCGCATTTGTATGTGTAGCTATAGAAGGAGTTGTGATAATAGCAGTATACAAGGTGGGTGGCAGGGGTGGCACCAAGTGCTTTTCATGACAGAATGTCTCAGAAAAGGAAATTTTGCCTGGAACCAGGAATGAATACAGAAACTCTGTATTTTCAAGACCTGCCTGAAATAAACTTGTCAGTTTGTTGGCCATTTGTGTCTTACCAAGAATCAGATTGTGCAACAAAGCGTTTGCTCAGTGAGTCCCACAAAATTAGAGAATCAAAAAGTGTCTCACATGAATTGTACATTTTCTCACTGTAGCTTTTTGCTCTCCATTTATTGTTTAAGCTAGTATGGAAAGAGTGGGGGAGAGAGCTAGCAAGGGGAGTGGGTAAGGGTGTCTGATGATTAGAACTTCAGCCCCAATGAAGTGAACAAGAGCTTAGAATGAGCAGCCTGAGGCCCAATTTCAGTCATAATGTGTAGCCAGTTATTATGCATTAGGTGGTCTACCTACAGGTCACTGAGAATTGTGTCTACATTAGTAGGATGTTTGTTGTGAAAGTACTGTGTAGGAGGAATGGAATTGTCTCTATTTAAAGAAAACAGTCAATAATAAATTCATATATTAGAGTTAATTTTCAATTATGAAAAGAAATAACTGGCACAGAGACATATGATTTTATTTCAAAAATGGATATTAACTCAGGGGCTCAAAATTTTGACTAAGATGAATGCAAAATGGCCAGACAATTTTAATATTTTGCTGGTCAACAAATCTCAAAAATTGGTCTTTGGGTATTTTTTTCTTTCAAGGATGAAAATATTGATTCCTAACCATGGTTGTGAGTTATTTTAATATTTCTCTGATTCCTCCAAGAACTTTTAGGGAAATGCCCATTTTAAATCCCATGAAAAAAATATGGGTACTCATGATTCAATATTTCATTATTTTAGTGGGGTATTGAAGGTTTAAGTGGAGTCATAAAATCAAAACAAACAATTTAATGTTGCAACTCACTTAATGAAATTAATTCCAGGATACAAAAGTCACTAAATTGGTAGAGAGTTTCCTAGACACGGTTATAATTAAAGTAAGTGAACTTCTCATCAACACCGGGCTTCCAGACTTGGCATAGCCTTGTTTCCAGGGGAAGGAAATAAGCATTACACATTGTTTGAACCTATCTTCACTGCTTTGAAAAAGAGAACAAAAGGGAGAGCTAGAGCCAGAGAAAGGGGGGAAAAAAGGAGGGAGAGAATGTTAAGGAAACTATGACGCATAAGGAATAAAAAGAAAGAACATCTGCCAGATAATTGGCAAATTCCTTCACAAAGAGAACATTTAAAACTATTATTTTCTACTCCAACTTCGGGAACTACTTTAAAGAGGAAAGTAGAGTAGGGAGTGAAGAGAAGTGACTTCTTCCATACTGTTATTTTAAATCTCGATATTCCATTTTGCCCCTGATTTGAACCAAATTAATTTGATGTCCACAGGCACTGCTTTTTAACAAACTAAGTAAATTATATATTTTCATCTTCTTCAGTTGTTGAAGAAAGGGATGAATTATATTTTCACTCAGGCAAACCAAAAAGGCAGCTGGAAATGATTGAGTCCCGTGTCCAACTGGCAGCCAATACATTAGCTTACAAGATTAGCTGGGTCTCTAGAAGAAAAATGGAGGTGAGGTAGGCTTTTATACCTAATACTTTAAGAATAAAAGTATACTCTAAGTACAAAAGGACAAAGATAGGTGAGGGAAGAAAAGAAAGCTTACCTCCTATTTGAGCAAAGAGATGAAAACAAATAAAAAGCCCCACAACCTGTCCCCACAGGGCCAAAGCAATAAGAAGGGCTAAGGTTCCCATCCCTAAGGCAACTAGAGAAACAGAAAATGGAGAGAAGCAGGAAGTAGCTCAGGCAACAGCATTTTGAGTGGCCAGGGTCTTATCCGTTATTCCTCCTTTATTACCCTCTCCTTCCTCCCCACTCTTCTTTTCTCTTTACTTTTTTCTCTTCATGCTCTTCTCTGACACTGCCTTAGGGTTCCTGCATCTTCCACTGATCCCTCTACTGAAATGGGACAACCTCTTCTGCTTTGAAGTAACACAAGGAGAGGTCTGAATAGAAAGCAAGATTCTGGATTATCAGGAATGAGTAAAGATGCTTGTTATTCCCAGCTCTGACTTTCAGCTCCATTCAAAATTAGATGATTTTAATAATTGAAAATGGCATTCCTCAAAACATCATGATTTATATTAAAAGTATTTGCCTACTTCCCCTTTAGTAAATAAAAACATGCACAATGATTCAGTCAGCACAGTTTATTTGGAATGATTTTACCAGTGACTTATTTGCTCATTTAAATGTCACAAAAAATTACAAAAGGCTGCTCTCATTTCTCCCTTCTTCCATATCGTCCTCATCCTTACCAGTGAATTTGTTATCTGGTGCATGGACATCACAGACCTTGTAGCCAATGACAGAGGCTACAGAAACATTCTTAATGGCTCATCTAGTTCAATTCCAGTCTACCTATAATGAAGGTGGGAGGAAACATGTGGATCACCCACCCTTCTAAATAGAATCCTAACTTTTCCTGATCAGTGACTCAGTAGAAATAATCATTTATTTGAATGGAATTGTTCCTGCTCTCTGACAGCACATGCCAGTAAGCAATCTGATGACACCACCACAGAAAATGCCCTGACATTGGCACTGCTCAAACAAGAGCACTACTAAATGCTTCCATCTCCTAATGTGTAGCTCTTCTCAACTTTTTAAGACCATGGCTGTGTAACAATCAATAAATGTTCACCTATGTACCTGCTTCTGCATAATACATATCTACTAAATACTTACCAAGTTGAAAGACCCCCCCACCCCAGATCTTACCAAAATATTATATCAAAGACAATTTATACATATGTGAAACAATTTCTGAGTGATACAAAAATGACATAATTATATCTGTCAGGGTTCAACCAGGGAAACCAACCACTCTGGGTATGTAAAATAGATGGTATTTAACTCTTTATGTAGATGATAGAGGCTGAGAAGCAGAACCCAGAATGGTGGTCCAACCTGAGACTGGCAAGAGCAAGGGGTTGCTACCTCTCCAAGGCTCAATGGTCCCAGTGTTACCTGAGTCTAAGGTCAAGTTCACAGGAGGCAGTGAGAATCCTGGCGAGGAGTGGGGGTACCGCCCAAGGCAGTGAGGGAAGGAGAAAGTACCCTGGCTTCTCCCTTTTTAACTCCCCTACTATCTCACAGCAGTGCCTCCCATTAGCCAAGTCAACTGCTGGAAGACAACTGATGGAGAAACCTGGGCAACACAGATCACCGGGGTAAACCTCCCAGAGATATAGAGCAGTGCAGAATGGAGAAAGGCAAGGAATGGATCTGGCAGCAGAGGGCTCAGGTCTAGCACAGTGATGGAGCATTAGCTTAATTCAATTAGCACCGAGTCAGAAATAAATTCAAGGAAGAGTTTTGTTGTTGCTAACCCATTCTACCCTGATTGTTCAATACACTTTTATATGTCACACATATACTTCTATACACACACATACCAGGATGATTCAAAGAAGTCACCAGCACTCTTACAGGCCAAATTGGGAAGAGGGGCATTTGAAATGGCACCAATAATTTTAGAGTTCTTTTTCTCCACTGTTGCCTAAACAGTCAAAAAGGATCACTGCACATGTGATGTTGTTGGAATCAAGGTAAATCAATTGAGCCAATTACATTCCACTGACATGAAATCCAAGGCAACTAACTACTTAATCTTCATTCTCTTTAGGCAAGAAAGGTTGGTAGGCTTGGGAAACCACCAGCCTACAGAAGGCATATTTCCTATCAAGCCATCTTGCCCAGCCTTTTTACCAGTTGTGAGTGTATGGTGTCTGGCTTGTGGCTAGACCACAATTCTGAGGCAGTTGGCAAGCAGGGGCTCTGCCAGGCTGACTTCACCGGGATGATATCAGAGCTGGGGTTGGGTTACCAGTCTCAACATGCTGATGTCAAAGCCAGCCCACTCCTTAACCTGCTCGGTCTGTTAGCTGAAACAATTGGGCAACGTTAAGCTAAGGATTAAAGACCAGAGGATTATTTAAGTCCCCAGGAGTCTAGGTTCCCAGTACCAGTTGCTCTGAGTAAGCAATTCAGATAATATCACATATGGTGAGGCAAGATCTGGGAGTCAGATCTAGCTCCAAACCCCAGTTCCTTTGCTTACTAGCCATATGGCACTGGGCAATTCAAGTCTTTCATCTTTAAAAATGGGAAGAATGGCCCTGGCCGGTTTGGCTCAGTGGATAGAGCGCCGGCCTGCAGACTGAAGGGTCCCAGGTTCGATTCTGGCCAAGGCCACATGCCTGAGTTGTGGGCTCAGATGCCCAGTGTGGGGCGTGCAGGAGGCAACCAATTAATGATTCTCTCTCATCATTAATGTTTCTATCTCTCTCTCCCTCTCCCTTCTTCTCTGATATCAATAAAAATATATATTTTTTAAAAATAATAAAATAAAAATGGGAAGAATGAGGTTAGAATTAAGGACACACAGACAACATGTAAGCCGAGTCCTCTGTATAACATACAGTTTATGTTCAACCAGTCATTCCTAATAGAACTGTGAATGTTGAGTTCAAATTAATCACTAATAATAATGATAATCCATGAAATAGATGTTGGCCCAGCCACTAAAATGAAATTGCAGTAAAAGTAGCCAATCAGTTAATTGATGTGTGCTTTCCTTGCTTGAGACAAAAAAGGCTGCTTATCTGGCAATGCTGATCCTGAGCCACTAAATCAACAGCCCCTACAGGAACATTGCAAACTGGGTTGATAAATAGGAAGTCATCATCACTACCACTGTCCCTGACTTCATTGTTACTGAGAGAAGCCAGTCCCAAGTATTTTTCACTTTGGATGTGTAGGTTGTACTGTACTGGCTATAAATGACATTGAAGCACTAATATTTGCTGTAGTAAAGATCTGCAGACTATGAGTTTCAAAGGAGATTCCTAGTTGCTAGTCTTGCACTCTCTACCTCTTAAATCTAAATATTTCTCTTCCCTCCCTTTTTTATTCTTTAGCCTCTCTGCTCCTCCTGCTGGTATTTCTTCCTTCCCCTGTTTGCTCTATCACACACATGGATCACTCACCATGAAACTAGACACATTAAATTATTTTGTAGCAAAGCATTCAATAGGCCATAGAAAAAATGTGATGCATATTCAATTAATTATTTTAAGGATTCTGTTATTTCGAAATTTGAGAAATCTGCAGGAGAAGAGTCCAAAAACTGGGCAACTGCTTTTCCTTTGAGGGGTATGTTGACATATTCAGCGAATAATTTCCAAAACACTATGTGATTTGGGGAGTTGTTTTTCTATCTAGACAATGTGTGTGGCTTGAAACTCACATTGGTGCAGTATGTTTTCTTAGATTGGCTTGCCAGGTGACCAGAAATGAAAAGCATGTCCTTAAAAATTACATCCTCCAGTGCCTATCTCCCCCAATGGAGAGGGTTCAGTGCATTCCAAATTCACATTTTTTGCTCGAACGCCCTGTGTGGCCTCGGCTCAGTTTAGATTTGAATTCAGTTCAAAAAGCTTGAGTCCAGGAAAGGATTGTGCAAGAGTGCCATGTTTACGCTGCGCTGTACATTCTTAACAATACTAGCCATTTAATCCATAAACATCAGTCTACATTTTATGAGATTACCAATCAAGTTCTTGGCAAATATTACATATTTAAAGGCAAAAGTAGAGAAAATACTAAATAAAGCAATGTTTTCCGAAACGTTTATATAAGACAGTGAACACAAGTGCATCAATCAAGTCAGTGAGGCAAACATTTGTGGGGTGTCCACGTTGAGCATTGCCCTGTTGCTAGGTACTCAGAGGACCATGAACGTGAGCCAGACCCTGGGCCCTCACTCAGAGAAATCATACTGTCGTGCTGAAGGCTTTGTTCTCCCAGGGCTGGCTTTACCACATCCGACTCCAAGCCGTCATTCAATTAGAAAATCACTGTACAGCCTCTATCCAAGAGTATAAGGAAGTAGATTTTGGGGAGTACAACTTATGAACGCATTAAATCTGTTCCAAATTTTCTCATTAAGTTTTAAGAGTCGATAAGAGCATTTTTGTTAAATAATACCTCAGAATTCCCTGTATTTATCAGTAGAACTTTTCTCACAGTAACAATAAAAGTTAACATATTGACTAGTTACTACATAGCTGGCACTGACCTATTTCTAAGCATCTTACAAACGATAACTACTTTAGTATTCAAAATAGCCCTTAACATGGGGTGCCAGTTGTCTATGGCTACACAACTTACTGGTTTAAACTTAATGGCATAAAAGAATAATGTTTTTCTGTGTTCACAGACTCTGTGGAAATCAGACAGTGCACAGGATGTCATATGGACAAGACGTTTCTACTCCACAGTGTCAGACCTTCTCAGTCTCCAGGTGGTGTAACTAACTAGCTGGGGGCTGGAATTACCTAGAAGCTTCTTCCCTCAAATCTGACACCTGGCCTGAAATGATTTAAAGGCTGGATTTTTGTGGATCTGTGAATTGGGGCACTTACTCATGTGGCCTCTCCATGAAGGGTGGGGATCCTCAAAACATAGCCTCAGAGTTCTTGGACTTCTTACATGGCAGCTCTAGGTTCCAAGAGCAAGTGTTCTGGTGAGGAAGGCAGAAGCTAGGTCACCTTGTATGATCTTGCTTTGGTCGTTGTTTCCATCACACCCTATTGGTCAGAACAGTCATAGCCTGCTCAGAGCCAAGGGTAGGGGACACAGTCTTTCCTCTTGATAGAAGGAGTGCCAAAGAATTTGTGACCACGATTAAAAAATGCTACAGAATGCTCTGGTGGGGTAACTCAGTTAGTTGGAATGTCATCACCAATACAATAAGGTTGCACTTTTGATCCCCAGTGAGGGCACATACAAGAATCAAACAATGAATGCATAAATAAGTGGAGCAACAAATCTCTCTCTCTCTCTCTCACACACACACACATCAAGAAATAAAATATTCAAAAATAAATAAAATGAATGCTACAGGTTGTTCTTACTATTTGCATTCTATAATGGGAAAACTGAGGCATGGAGAAACAAAGTAACTTGTCTGAGATTACTTATTGAAGCAAGATATAAACCCAACCTACCTGGCTTAAAAGTCCACATTCTTTACAATTAATTATGCTGCTCCTAAATCCAGTCTTGCAATTCATTCAACGAATTGTGAGAATTTTCTATGTGCTGGTCTCTTTTCAAGACCCAGGGGGATATAGCTCTGAATAAAGTAGACAAATGCCCTTCTCTTGGCATTTTACATTCTATTTGTGACAGATAATAGATAAACATATAATATGCCAAATCAGAAGGGCTAATTTAAAAATAAAGAGTCATAATTAGTTACTTGACTGTGATACTTCATGTAGGATGGCCATGAAAGGCCTCTGTGGAGATGTGACAATAACCTGATTGGAATCTACACTAATAAAAGAGAAATATGCAAATTGACCATCACTTTGCAACACCCACCAGCCAATCAGTAGTGAGTATGCAAATTAACCCAACAAAGATGGCGGCAGCCCCGCCTCCCAGTCACTCCAGGCCTCTGGGCAGCATGCATGCAGGCGCAGAGCAGCCAGGTGGGGTGGGATGCCTGCTATAAGGGGGAGGGGGGGGCCGAGGGAGCTATAGGAGCAGCACTCCAGCTGGAGCGAAGACAGAAGGCGGCGGCCAGAGTGAAGGCCTGGGTCCCGGGTGCCGGAGGAAAACCAGTGCCAGCAGCCAGGGGAAGGAAGTCTTATTGCACAAATCTTTGTGCAACAGGCATCTAGTAATAATAATAATAATCCGTCATGTGGATTTCTGGAGGATTAGCATTCAAGGCAAGAAATAGCATTATGCAAGCCAAAGCCTCAATAGAGAAGGAGATGAATGGGAAGGAAATTAGGCCCACTAACATCAGGGGATACAGCAAAAGTAAAGGGCCAGAAGTAGGAGCTTGCTTGCCAAATACATGCACCAGCATGGCAGCCTGATGCCTAGAGCAGACTCCTGGGTTGGTGAGAAGAGATGAGATTAGATACTAGAGAGCCAGATTCTGTAGTACCTTATGGGCCCTTGTAAGGAATAACTTGGGAACCATTGAAGGCTTTGGCACAGATATGTTATGTGATCTGAATAGAGTCTAAAAAGCAAGTGTGGAGGCAGGGACCAATCGGGAGGCTATGGTAAAAGTTTAGGGCAAAGATAATGTTGGGTTGGATCAGGATGGCAGTGGTGAAGATGGTAGAAAATGGAAAGTTCGTGGATCAATTTTGAAAGTAAATCTTACCCTAAAGATTTGCTCATAAGACTGTGAGAGAAATGGAAAACTCAAAAATTTCTTTTAAAGTCTTGTTCTAAGCAATCAAGAGAACAGAGCTGTCACTTGATGAGATGGGAGAAGTTGAGGAATAAGCAAGTCTGAGGGAGACTGAAATTTGGGCTTCTGTGTTTGACATGCTACACTGACAATGACTATTGAACTTCCATATGCAAATGTTGAGGAAGCAGAAAAACAAGTCTGGAGGTAAGGGGTATAGCCTGCCTCAAAACCTTGGGGACATCTTCTCCTTCTTTTATTCATCCTCTCCAGCCAGTCACACTAAACACTGTCCATTTCACTTGCATATTGTGCAATTGCAAATAGCAAAGGGGAAAGTTCAGGTTTTCCTGATAGACACTCCCTGAGATTAAACTTTATATATTATGATTAGTAAAAATTAAATAAATAGGAATCAAATACACTGGAATGAAAGCATTGAGGTTGGGGGGAAAAAAAGGAGAAAGACAGATGCTTGAAATGAAAAAGAGAAAAGAAAAGGTGGCAATGAAGAGGAAAAGAGCAGAATTTACCCCCTGAAATGTGTCCCTGAGTCTGTGTGTACATGTGAACCCAGTAGATCAGTAGGGAAGGGATGAATAAGAATGATTTGAGTTTTTAGAGAAACAAAAATACCAAAAGGAGTGGGGGAAGGAAAATATTAGTTGGACTGTAGCCAGTTTCACAGCTCCAGGGACATCTGGAGCTAAGACAAGGAAAGGTGAGGAGCTGTCCTTGCTGTAGTTCTTGCCTCCTGAGGCCGGTTACGTGGGATATTTACATTAAATTAACGTGGCTGGCTATGGCTGTGTTCAGCACTTGGATACGCGGTTAAATAATCAGTGTGGTTTGGCTGCTGGTTTCTTTACTGTGGTTAAATAATTGGTGTTGTCTTGGTTGCTAGCTACTTTAAAAATGTATATGTGCACTTGTTTCTCTTTTTTCTTCTCTGGAGCAATTTTGACAAGCCCTTGGCAGAAAAGTAGCTGACCAGCTTTTAAAGGGATGCTTTTTCCCCTTGTCATTTATATTTCCCCCAGATGCTTTTAAAAGATGTGTGAATTTTAGAGGTTTTCCTTCCTGGGACCTAGGAGAAGTGTACAATATTTGAAAGCAATTCAAGCCCTAACCAGTTTGACTCAGTAGATAGCGTGTCAGCCTGCAGACTGAAGGGCCCTGGGTTCGATTCCGGACAAAGGTTCATACCTAGGTTGCAGGCTCGACCCAACCAATCCATGTGATGTTTTGCTCTGTGTGTCTCTCCCCTCCCTTCTACTCTCTCTAAAAATCAATGGAAAAATATCCTTCGGTGAGGATTAACAAAAAGAAAAAAAGAAAGCAATTCTGTTCACTTCTTTTGTTTGTACCATAAAGCTGAGCCTAAGGGCATTTGTAGTGTTCCAGAAATGGACCCCACTTGTCTAACAATGATGAGGTTTTATGGAGGCATTTCCCCCTGTGCTACTCATTGCTAGACCTCCAATAACTGGAACAGTTCTTGATACATAGTAGGTGCTCAATATCTGTTGAATGAAGGATTCATAATTCAGAATTGACATAACTTCTATGCCAGACAGTTGCTTCATTTAGTCATTTTGTTGATTTGTTTAATAATTGTCAAACTACCACAAATTGCTCTGTCCATGGACCACAGGAAACCATCTCCTCTCCAGATGGCTCTGTCTCTTCTAGTATCCCCAAACCCACCACTGACTTCAGACAATTGCTGGTCAGGGCAATTAATCCTCTATCAGCAGGAAACTGCCAGGACAGCTGGGTCAGGAGATTGCACAGTCCCGGGATAAGGCTCCACCTGACACACACACAACAAATACCAATGACGTATGTATGTGTGTATGTATGTAAGTCATGGGTGAAAGCAAAGTCTTCAACTGCTGCTCAGAAACCACAAGGTTCTCAGGATTTCCACAGGACCAAGTTTGAAGTCAGATACAGGGAGGAAACTGTCAGAGTGGGAAAGAAGTGAGCAAAGAGTAAGGTGTTCTTCCTCAAATATGTCTCAGCTAGGATACTTTCACCGCCACTAGAAGCCCATTTTATGTCAATCATTCACTGGTGACTCAGAGAAAAAGTTTTGATATTGCCCTAGCTAGTTTAGCTCAGTGGATAGAGTGTCGGCCTGTGGACTGAAGGGTCCCAGGTTCGATTCCAGTCAAGGGCACATGCTGGGGTTGCGGGCTCAACCCCCAGTAGGGGGCATGCAGGAGGCAGCTGATCAATGATTCTCTCTCATCATTGATGTTTCTATCTCTCTCTCCCTCTCCCTTCCTCTTTGAAATCAATATATATATATATAAAGTTTTGGGTTTTTTTGTCTATCTGGGGGAGCTGGGGGAAGTAGTTCTTATTTTAAAGGGGTTTGGGGGGAATTCTTCAGAATTCATTGACTTTGCTATTCTGGTAAGAAGTCTTTATTTCCCTTAATAAAAGGCATTCTTTCCAACTATTTGACAATTATTGATCAAGTGTGGGGAACTGTGAGGAAAGGCAAATATTTAAGCAGCTGTCTTGGCACTGAGCTGGGTGCTATGGAAGAGAGGTGGGGTGAGGGCCAAGGAAGCCGAGCTTGGGAAACCACTTTCTGGGTGTTCTCGCTTATTAGTTGGTGATGTTGGATCACTTAACCCCCTTGAACTTAAATGTCTTCAATCTTTACCTTATTATTTTTCTGTAGACTTAAATAATAATGTTTGCCATACACATAAGAGAAATTAAAATTAAAGCTACAATGGGATATAATTCTCATTTATCAGATTGGCAGAGATCCAAAAGTTTAATAACGTGTTGTGTTGGTGAAGTTGTGAGGAGCAATTTTTATGGAGAACAATCGACCTTTCCTAGGTAGATAGAACAATTGACCAGAATTTAAAATGTACCTTCTCTTTGGCTCAGTAATTCCACTTACAAGTGTATCCACTAGCTGTATTACAGTACCTACAAAATGGCAAAAGTGCAAAGTTATTCATTGCCAAATTCTAATAGTGAAAGAGAGGAATTTAAATATCCATCTGATTAAATAATATATGAATGGAATAGCATGCACTCATCAAAAAGGTAAGCAAGTAATTTGTCAGCACTTTATGATGCCATAGGGAACAGTGTCCAAAAATATATTGTTTAGTGAAAAAACCAAGGTAATTGTTTTATCTACATATGTACATATATCTGGGAATGCATGCAATAAATCAGTAACAGTGTGTTGAGGAAAGTGGGTTCCTGCATGCACAGGAGAGTGGAGGCTTTCTGGATACCATGCACTTTTTTAAACTTGTGCGTTTTCTACTACCGTGGGCCCTCAAACAACACGGAGAGTAGGGGTTGTTCCATGTATAATTTTGACTTCCTAAAAATTTAACTACTAGTAGCCTACTGTTGACAAGAAGCCTTGCCAATAACATAAAGTCACTTAACAAATACCTTGTATGTTACATTATTACATACTGTATTCTTACAATAAAGCTAGAGAAGAATGTTAAGAAAATAATAAGGTGGAGAACATACATTTACAGTATATTTCTCATTTACTGGGAAAAAAGCCACGTGTAAGTGGGCTTGCCCAGTGCAAACCCACCTTGTTCAAAGGTCAGCTGTATACATGTGTATTTCCTATTTAAACATAAATTTAAAAATTTCAATGAAATAAACTGGAAAGCACAAAAAATATGTGAAAGGGGCTTTGGTAATTAAACGTGTGCCCTTGCACGAAGCACAGGCCTGTACCTAAGGCCACATATCACAACTTCCCTAATCAGAAGAACCTTGGATGGAGTGCCAACCCAGGTGAGAGTGCCATGAAAGTTCCCAAGGTGGGTAACTGGCTATATGAATAATTGTATCAATATAGACGGCTAATCATTGGGGGGATGTGTACAACTTTTAGATCTACATGGCATGTATGGCCTCACTTTATTATGTTAATGGACAAAAAAATATACTAAATGGTGGAAACATTAAGTAATGAGGCCAGGAATGAAAACATTCAACTTAACATAACTTCTAGGTTAAAATAATATTTCTAAGGGATTTTCAGGGCAGTCAAACTATTCTGTATGACACTAATGACAAATACATGACATTACACATTTCTCAAAACCCACAAAATGTACAACACAAAGAGTGAACCCTAATGTAAACTATGGACTTTAGTTACTAATAATGTATCAATATTGGTTTATTAATTATAACAAATGTATCTCCCTAATAAAAGATGTAAATAATAAGGGAAGTTATGTAGGGGGAAGCAAGAGAGGAAATGTGAAAACTATGCTTTCCATTCAACTTTTCTGAAAACCTAATAGTGCCTTTTAAAACAGCAGTCTATTAATAACAAAACAAAACAAAGTTGGAAGAAAAAAAAAAGCTTCAGTTTCGTGGCACATACAGCAGGTACTCAGTAAATATCTGTAGGTTTCAGCTGAATCAAATTTAATGAAAAATGAGCAGGTAAGTGTAATTGCTGATTTAAAAAGTATGAGGAATTTGAACAATGATGTGTTTGATAATGTCTTAGGATACAAATTCCATGAAAAAGAACTGGATAGCCTTTCATCTTATCAGTTAATAAGATCATAGACTTTCCCCCCAAGATACTTTGATATTTATACACTCTCAACAATAAAGGTGTAAGCAATTCTAATATGTTTTCCTCAAATTGTTTGAGAAGCATTAACCACACACTTTATCCTAACTTGTTGATAGATATTTTTGTTGGTGACAGCTTTTCTTTTTTTTCTTTTTGGAAGCATCAGTCTTTATATAGATCCTTACCAAAAAAAATTTTTTAAACCAGATTTTTAAGATAATTCATAACTTCTCCTACAAATTATGTTATTTTTATTTAGAGAACAGTTTATCCAGATTTACAAAATTATAAAAAAGTTCCTTATTTTAATAGTGAAACGCTAGGTCTTAAAACCAGGTCTGCCATGGTTTGGAAACATTCTACAATACCCATTGTACACTTGGTCCCAGGTAACCTAAGGTGTAATGTCCAAGTGAGTACAAGGCTCTACCTTGGAAAAAATGACGCTTCGTAGAAAACTGTTCTCCTAACTACAAGCCATAGAGGTTGAAGCAGGTTGTCCTTCAAATGGTCTCTACAGAACTTGACTGTTTGGGTTTTCAATCTCCGTTCCATTAATATCTCTTTTGCACAGAGTACGAAAGTCAAATGTCCTGAGAATTGGAGCTCCTACTGATTTTGTGGGATTTCCTCCTGTTATTAGATGTTGAAACCCAGCCAGGATCTTGATCTCCCGAGTGCCCAAGCAATGGTGTAGAGCATGTTTTCTGCCCCTCAGAGAACAGCTGCTCTGTCTGCTCCCGTGCGTGTATGTGAAAGCGAGGTTGTGCTTTCATTTTGCATCCTGGAGTTACTAAGGACATTCTTTGAAAAAATCACCAGTTTGTTTCTTACATTTTCAGTAATCTTCACATCAGGGAGAAACCCTTAAGTTCCTGCACTAACAACTTATTGACCTCTAAAATCAAAGACAATAACCACTGGAAATACATAGCACAGAGCTTCTCCAATTATCTGTGGTGGAAAGCTAGACACTGTTTCTATCTGTTACAGATAGGTACTTTTTTGTAAAACAGAATAAAAGTAGATTACTAGAAAAATTAAATGATACTACAAAATAGAGGCCACAAATTTTCATTAGATTCGACAGGCATGAAATTACTCTTCCAAATTGCTATAAAAGTATCCAAATGCTTACTCCCATGTTCTCCTCGGCCACTGAGGAACAGTGCATGGACCAGCACCAGCACACAGTACAGGCGGGTGGATCCCTGGC
The DNA here is from genome assembly GCA_026230045.1 of Corynorhinus townsendii. Taxonomy (NCBI): domain Eukaryota; kingdom Metazoa; phylum Chordata; class Mammalia; order Chiroptera; family Vespertilionidae; genus Corynorhinus; species Corynorhinus townsendii. Next base: position 146,026,089 of record JAPDVU010000005.1, on the reverse strand, counting down.
GCTGGGGGCCGCCTTCTCGTCTGATGACAGCCTTGGTACCCTTCCGGGAACATCCTCACACAACCCAGACAAAATGAGTTCCCAGGACTTTGCCAAGAACTTTTTTGGGAAAAGAGTAATTATTTCTATCGGGACTGTAGAATATTCATAGCGTTAATATTTCAGGCAGTCTACTGGGTGCGAACGTGATATCTCATTGTTTTCTCATTTCCTTTCACCTGACTACTAGTTCATGTAAACATCTTTTCACTAGTTTGTTAACATTGTAATTTACACTTCTGTGTGTTGTCTAAGTACATCTTTCCCCCATTTTCTCTTAAACTACCTTTTTCTTATAAGTTTATAAGAGCTCTTTACTTATTGGAAAATTAGTCTTCTGACATCTACTACTTCTGTCATCTGCCAGATCTGTGTGTCTATTAACATTGTCTCTGGTATATTTTCCATATATTTTTTCCATATATAACTTCTTAATTTTTTTATATAGTCAAGTATGGTTTTCTTCCATATCTTCTGATTTTTCAGTCTTGGTTATAAGAGTATTTGTAAAATCTAGGTTACATATATGTTATAGCCTAGATTTTATTATTTGATTTTTTTTATATTTAAGTTTTTACCTGGGATTTATTTTTACATTTCCTTCTAAATGATGGTTAGCTTTGCCAGCATCATCTTTTTAAGAGACCATACTTTTCCCACTGATTAAACCATAAACTTTGTAAAGTTACTATATGACAAAGGTTATGGTTTAATCATTCATCATAATTAAATTAACGTGGGAATATCATTTTATATTTTAAAACTTCAGAACTTCTCCATATTCTTTAGCCTCTCAGAGTCTCTGTTCTCTTTTCCATAATATAAATTATTTGGAGTAGGTCTGAGTTGGCTGATTTAGAAGACAAGCAATAATTTTTGATTTTTCATTCATTCAATTAATAAAATATTTTATTGACTGTCTTATAATTGTCCATCAGTTGGATATGTGATGTGACAGAAAAGGGAAAAGTATTTGACCTAAGCACTTCGAAATGATGAAAAGAGTATGTACTTTTCTAGTTTTATAAAAACTTAGTGGCTTAAAACAACATTCTTTGTTATTTCTCATGATTCTTTGAGTTAACTGGGGAAAGCTGTACTGTTATTGCATGGGGCAAAACCAGAGCGAGGGTCAGGTGAGTGAAGTGTCTAGGGTACAGAATTTAAGAAGGCACCTACTCTTGAGGTTCCTGTAATACCACTATGAGAATATTGCCTTAAAATTTACACCCCGGTGCCTCACTCATCTCACCCTGTTTGACCCTGACCCTGAGTTGGGCTTTCTCTCAGATGCCAGTTGGAGCTGCAATCATCTGATGGTTTCCTTGGGTTGGACATCCAAGATGACTTCTTCACTCACATATCTGCTGCCTTCTTTAATCACAAGGCTGTAAAAGTTGGGAGCTAACCTGGCATCTCTCTCTCTTTCTCTCTCTCCCCATGTGTCCTCTCCTTGGCCTTCCTCAAAACCTGACAGTCTCAAGGTTGTCAGATTTCCTACATGGTGACTGGCTTCTCCAGAGCAAACCCACCAAGAGGCCCAGGTTGAAGCTGCAAGGCTTCTTGTGACCTAGCCTGGAAGCCACAGGATGTCAGTTACTATCGTTATATTCTACTGGAGGCCCGGTGCACTTAGTATAGTAGGCTTTTATTATATAGGACAGGTCAAAGCCACTGAGACCTGGCCAACATTTAAGGGAAAAGGAGTTAGACTCTGCCTCTTGATCTGAGTGGTATGGATACAAAGTGAGGGAGGAAACGGATGGAGACCAATTTTGGAGACTACCTACCACAGAAACACGAGGGATCAAACAGGTTTTGGGGGTAGGAAATCAGAAGTGCTCTTGGGGTGTTAAGTTTGCAAAGCTCATTGAACAAACAACTAAACATGGAAATCAGAACACAGAAGCAACAGACTCCTGCTGCCCCAGCTCCCACAATTGTGGGAGGTCTTCTTTCCATAGAAATTATCCATCTATCTTACTCGAGGGCCACCCATGTTAACACAACTGGCAAGATTTCCTTCTTTTTATGGCTGAATAATACTCCATTGTCTATCTATCTATCATCTATCTATCTATCACATTTTATTTATTCTTTGTCTATCAATGGACCCTCAGGTTGTTTCCATATTTTGGCTATTGTGAATAATGCTGCAATGAACATGAGAGTGCAGATATTTCTTCAAGAGAGTGATTTCTCTCTTTTTTGATACATACCCAGAAGTGGAATTGCTAGAGCCTATGGTAGTTCTATGTTAATTGTTGAGGAACCACCAAACTGTTTTCCAGTAACTTCCAATTTACATTCCCACCATCAGTGCACCATAGTTCCTTTTTCTCCACATTCTCGCCAGTGTTTCTCTCTTTCCTTCTTTTTTAATGATAGCCACTCTAACAGCTCTAAGGTGATAACTTCATTGTGGTTTTGATTGGCATTTCCCTGGTGATTAATGCTGTGGAGAATCTTTTCCTGTTATTTGTTGGCCATTGTATGCCTTCTTTGGAAAAATGTCTATTCAAGTCCTCTGTCCATTTCTCAATCAGATGGTTTGTTTTTTGCTATTGAGTTGTATGAGTTCCTTATATATTGTGGATATTAATCCCTTATCAGATATGTGGTTTACAAATATTTTCTCCCGTTCTGTAGTTTGCCATGGGTTTTAGTTAGAGCAAGAATGTGAAGATCCAGTTCAGAAAGCAGGGTGAAGACATGAGATTTTTCTGAGAACTCCAGGGGAAGTGGATTTGGGGGGAGGGTGCTCACGATGGGAATTAAGTCAGCTTAAGAGATTTACAGAGTAATATGGGGATTAGTGTCTGGGTGCTGAGGGATGGTTTGGTGGCTATCGATGCAAACCTGGATGTGAAGCAGGATGGGACTCATGGCTTCTGGGACTCACCGAGAAGGGGGCTCATTCATTCTCCCATCTCTTCATAGCCTCCTTCTCAGGCCAATATCAGGCACCTGATAGATAGCCCTGCAGGTCTGAAATGTTGTGAGACTGGGGTTCTTAGGTGTCCCTGAAGCACACAGATCTCTCTGGAGTCCCTTAAATCCCACTGAGAGCTGTGTTAAGGACAGAATGGGGCAAATTTTATAAACAACAACAAGAAAAACAAACAAACATGTGGCTCTCTAGAGCTGTCATTCTCAAAGTTTGGTCCCAGGCAAGCAGCAGCAGCAGCAGCAGCAGCAGTAGTGGCAGCATCCCCTTAAAACTTGTTAGAAAAGCAGATTCTCTGACCCCACCCGGCTTGCTGCACAGAGAACTCCAGGTGGGTTTTAACTAGGCCACCAGGCACCTCTCCTGTTCACTAAGGTGTGAGACCCACATTAGCTTAAAGATACAGCTGAATTTTTTTAATGTATTTTTATTGATTTCAGAGAGAACAGGAGAGATAGAAACATCAATGATGAGAAGGAATCATTGATTAGCTGCCTCCTGCACGCCCCCTACTGGGAATGGAGCCCACAACCCAGGCATGTGGCCTTTGTTGGGATTCGAACCCAGAACCCTTGAGTCCACAGGCCGACGCTCTATACACTGAGCCAAACCAGCCAGCGTGACACAGCTGAATTTTGACCTTCTTCTTATGAGCCTAAAATCACAGAGCATTGAGATTGAAAAAACTTTTCCAAGTATCTAGTCTCGCCTTGAAACTTACATATGAAGGGCCCAAGTTTCAGAAGAGTGGGACTCGTCCAAGCCATCCTTCCCAGACTGAAATTACAACTCCAAATAACACAACACTCCAGAGCCTGGAAAATGGTTGTTTACACAGAATTGTAGTCTTTTCTTTCTTTCTTTTTAAAATAGAGATTGATATTGTGTTTCCTTTTACTCAAGTCAGCTCAAAAGGATCTGCTTTACCTCAAGTTCTTTGGGGAACTGCAGAGGTGCAACTTCCTAAGGCGGACCTCGCGCGCGCGGCTGCGGAACGCAGCAGCCTCCGCGGGCACAGGAGGCTCTCTGGCAGCCGGGTAAGTCTGCGGTGGCCCTGTTCTCGCTTTTGCCATTTCAAATTCACTTGCCTCCGGGGAGAGGCGGGCAGCCGAACTCTGTGCGCCCTGGAGACCAGCTCCCTCTGCTTCTGCAGAGGAGAGTTAGCCTTAATTTTTGTGACAGATGGAGTTGATAGTCTTTCCACGGAAAGGGGAGGAAAAAAGCGCCAGTTTTTGACAGGCCGCAGACGCCCGCTGCCTCTGGTGGTCGAAGGCTGCGTTGCGCCGCAGTTAAGGTAGTTCGCAAAGTCCCGCGCCGGGCAGCTTCCCTTAAGCAGAATGAGTAGTTGAAATATACACTTGATTATAAACCTTGGGGAAGGTACCAGTTCATCCCCTTCCTTTATGCTGTGACTGCAGCCAGAAGGTACTGCTGAGCATCCCTAAAGATGTCTAATGCTATTATTTTCTCATCACAATCGTGTTAGTAACTTATAGTTCTAAAATACTAATCTGGTTGATTGGATTTATCTTGCAATTGACAACGATGCCTGGCTCCAGGGCCATACCTGCCAGATCGGCAAATTTGGACCACGTGCTGGGAAGAGGGGGAAGGGGGCTGTAAATATCTCATCAGTATCCCCCGAACTAAAGTGTGTGCCTCTTTCTTATGTGTGTGTTTAATGTTTAAGTCTCAAAGTCCCACAATAAATTCTGATCTCCCGCCTGTGATGATCAGGACCCAAAGATGGGTAACTCGAAAAAGAAATCGAATTCTGAAGCCGGTCGAAGGCACAGATGGGGTTCAGAAAGAATTAATGCAATCACTCCCCCCCCCCACGCCCCCAAATAAAGTTTAAAAGAACCAAACAAAAAGGCCTGTGGCCGGCTGCAAACAGCTGCCCCTAAGCCCTGATTGCTGGTTCTGAGCGCGAGCTGGGGCTCCATATCCGAGCCTCCTTAAGAGTAGGAGGAGCTCCCGGGCCTCTGTCAGGCTCCTTAAGCCCTTCCTTTCAAACCCTGAAAGCCTGAATGTGAGCTGCCCACCACCCTCCCCGCCCTCCCCCACTCCGCTACCCTACTCTAGCGGCTCAGAGGGGAAAAAAGTTTCAACAACAACAGGCAGGACCAATAGCATCTCGAAAAGCCGGGAAAGGGGGCTGAGCAAAGGGCGAAAGAGAGTGGAGAAAGGAGAAAGCGGGCAGGCTCGGAGCGCGCGGGGCCGGAGCTGGGCGAGCCGGAGGAGCGTTGCTAATGTTTTTGTTTGTTTGCTTTTCCATGCATGCATAATGAGGGGGCACCTCGGCACCACGCGGGGGCTCCCGGCCCACTTTTGTATTTAAAGCCTCGCTGCGAGCGAGTCCGCTGCCGGGCTCAGCGGATCTGCTCCCCGGGCTCCTCGTCACCCGAGAAGCCGCCGCAGAGGGAAGCCCGGGAGCCGCTCTCCGCCCGCGCCGAGTTTCTTTTTCTCCCCGCGCTGCCCGGAAAGGGCTCCTCAGAGCTCGGCCGAGGCCGGGGTCGCCTCGGGCGGAGGGGGAGGGGACGCGGGCGGCCGGGACGCAGTGCACCGACGCGAGCCAGGACGCGGCGCGATGAGAGAGCCCGTGGCGGCGGCGCGGAGCTGAGCCCGGAGGAAGGAGCGGCCGCACAACGGATCTGCAGGCGCGGAGCAAAATGCACCCGCGGCGCTCCGCGGTCCTGCAGCCCCGCCGCGGCCCCGCGGCCCGCAGCCCACCGGGGCGGCAGTGAGCGCCTCCCGCCACCGCCGGGGACCGACCGGAGGGGCTCTTCGCGGCTGTGCTTTTCTAGGTACCCACCGCAGCCGGAACGAGACCGACCTGCGAGCAGCAGAGCACCAGCCAGTGGCGCGCATGGATTTATGAAAACACTCATGCAAGAAGTTGGCAGGACTGGGGCAAACTTTTCCACCGGCTCCGCGTCCGCAGCTCCCCGCGCCTCATCTCCTTCACCCTCCTCTCCCGGCGGCCGCCGCTGCCCGCGATGGTGGCAGGACTGCTGGGCGGCGGCGGCGGGACCCGCGGGGGGACCGTGCCGGGCGCCTGGCTGTGCCTGATGGCGCTGCTGCAGCTGCTGGGCTCGGCGCCGCGGGGCTCGGGGCTGGCGCACGGCCGCCGCCTCATCTGCTGGCAGGCGCTGCTGCAGTGCCAGGGGGAGCCGGAGTGCAGCTACGCCTACAACCAGTATGCCGAGGCGTGCGCGCCGGTGCTGGCGCAGCGCGGCGGGGGCGACGCGCCGGGAGCCGCCGCCGCCGCCTTCCCGGCCTCGGCCGCTTCTTTCTCCTCGCGCTGGCGCTGCCCGAGCCACTGTATCTCGGCTCTCATTCAGCTCAACCACACGCGCCGCGGGCCCGCTCTGGAGGACTGTGACTGCGCGCAGGACGAGAACTGTAAGTCCACCAAGCGCGCCATTGAGCCATGCCTGCCCCGGACCAGCGGCGGCGGCGCGGGCGGCCCAGGCGCGGGCGGGGTCATGGGCTGCACCGAAGCCCGCCGGCGCTGCGACCGCGACAGCCGCTGCAACCAGGCGCTCAGCCGCTACCTGACCTACTGCGGCAAGCTCTTCAACGGGCTGCGCTGCACCGACGAGTGCCGCAGCGTCATCGAGGACATGCTGGCCGTGCCCAAGGCGGCGCTGCTCAACGACTGCGTGTGCGACGGCCTCGAGCGGCCCATCTGCGAGTCGATAAAGGAGAACATGGCCCGCCTGTGCTTCGGCGCCGAGCTGGGTAACGGCCCCGGCAGCAGCGGCTCGGACGGGGGCCTGGACTACTACGACGAGGAGTACGACGACGAGCAGCGCCCCGGGGGCGCGGGAAGCGAGCAGCCGCTGGATGACGATGACGGCGTCCCGCACCAGTCGCGCCCGGGTGGCGGCGCTGCTGCGGCGGGTGGTGGCGGAGATCTGCCCTACGGGCCCGGGCGAAGGAGCGGCAACAGCAGCGGCGGCGGTCGACTGGCGCCCCGAGGCGCCTGGACCCCGTTGGCCTCCATCTTGCTGCTGCTGCTCCCGCTACTGTTTTAGCCTTCGCGCCCCCGCCATCGGCTGCGGGAGAGCCCGTGCCAGGGCACCTGTAGCTTGGGGACAGAAGGGATGGTTGGGGATAATTGCCAAAACGTTTTCAAAGTTGACTGTACCTAGCCGGTCTCCCCGCCATAACTGTTGGCACTTGACCCGTCTCCTCTCCTGAGCATGACTTCTTGGACATCTTCCCTTACCCCTCATTCCAGGCTCCAGAAACTCCCAACACGTCTGCCCCGCAGAAGCTGGCGCAGCTAGAGTTCTGGACGCCTGGCATGGAACGGGCCGGGGGGGGGGGGTGGGAGGGGGTGGGGGGACAGAACCACAATCCTGGACTCCAAAGAGGTGCTGACCTGTGGGGCCTTAATAGTTTCAAGGGACTGGGCTTGGAGCGGGGGTCGGATGGGGGATTTATATTTGCAAAGAGGCTGTCTTGTTCATGAGCGTTTTTCCTGTGAGGGGTGGGGAGGAAGGGCCGGTATTGACTTCTATTGTGGCCAGTGAGGACATTGCAATCTTAAATAATCAGAGAAGTCCCACTTACCTATTTCATTTGTTTACTCTTGGTCCCAGCGCCCTGAATTCTCAGTTTTGGGGTGGGAGGTGGGAAGGGGTTAATATTCTGAATTAGTTTTGGGTAGCTTTGAGCCCTTGACCTTAATTTCATTTACACCACTCTGCTCTCTTAGCACATTTCTTATAATTAAGGGTCAAAAAGTGCTGATCTCTAAAGAGTTGCTAGTGATATCGAACAATGCAAGTTTGTATTACATGAGCTCTGCACTGCCATCTATGAAAGCCTCTTTATGATGTTTGTTTTGTTGTCTTTTTTGTTCTTTACATCAAGAAGTTGTATGTACAAATATGCAGAGAACATATATTGCTTCTGCTTTTATCAGGGTGCTAAACCCTGGTACTTATATAAAGTGTATTAAAACTGGGGTTTGTTACCAGTTGCTGTACTTTGTATATAGAATTTTTATAAATTGTATGCTTCAGAAATAATTTATTTTTAAAAAGAAATTAAAAACTTTAAATCTGCATTCATATTACACCTTTTCTCCCTGAAATGTATAGAAACCATTTGTCACCAGGGATCCAAACCCACAGTCCATTGTGAAGTGTGCTCTTAATCTAGAACAGTCTAAAAATGTACAGTGTATTTTATAGATTTGAAGTTAACATTCTTATTTTCAAGAAAATTTATGGACATTGTAGAAATGTATAAATGCATTTCCAAACTGCCTTAAACATTGTATTTTTATAGACATCGTTTTTTTTTAAAAAAAAATTCTTATGTTCTAAGTAACTATGTCTTTGTGTATTTCAATTTTTTTCCTTTTTTTTTGGTTATTTGTTTTATTAAAATGTGTAAACAGTAAAGAGTTTTAAATAATGAATATGGTGTAGTTACTTTCCAGAGTTACATTGTGGTTAACCCAATAATGGGTGTGGAGGGGCCACTGGGAATCTATCAACCATCAACTGAAATTAAAATGCAGTACAAGACAAGAAATGAGGCCTATTATTTCTGCCTTTAATTTAATGAACAATTAGACATCTGTAAATGAGGCAGCTAAAAAGATATAATTGACTGGCTTCCACTGGTTTTTATGTTTGTGGAGGGGAATTCACAAAATCGTATCTCCTACGTAATTTGGGCATAACCCTCACATCCCTTTTTCCTCCCCCATTTCCACTGGTACCCCTAACCCCCCTCCAGGAGTGTCCTCCCTAACTACTAGACATTCTCCTACAATCAAACATGCCAATAACATTTGTTACCAGTAGGTCTTAGGAAACCTGCGAGACTCAGTACTTCAAAGTCATTTTCACACTTTGGGTGAAAACGTACAAAATTTTGTTACAAAACATTCAGGGGAGCAAAAGTAAACACACTGGGGAGAGGAACAATTACCAGAACTTGTAATATTGTTGTGAGGAGTTGTTTAGCCGTGGGCTGAAGGCTGGGTTCCTGCCAGAGCTACTGATCTACACTCAAACGCCCTTAGATAAATAATTACACTCTTAAGCTGTGTCGAGTGCTGATACACTTGACCTTGTAAATAGAAATGTTTGCAGTAGGAATAAACTCCGGCATTGGAAAATCTTTTAAACATTAACACAAAAGAGAGCGCTCTGTCCTCTGGGGATTTGACTCTGAACCTCGCCAAGCTAGGCACTTGCAAGGGGGAAAAAAAGTTTATTTATCTTCTATTCCTGGTGTTTATTTAAAGCTTTTCATTTTAAACGCGGTGATTGGAAGGCAAGTCAGGAGTTTAAAAAGTCACCACAAATAAACTTTGTCTGAGGGGTCCACAGATTAGCAAGATCTCGTGTCTCTTTATATGATATTAACATGTGCTGAGAAAACATAACCAGATTTCTCTGCTGCCTGAAGTAATTAACAAAGCCACGCCCCCTCCCCACTTCCTCCCACCCACTCCCACCCCCTACTTTCAAGGTTTCTTTTCCTCTAAGTGGCTCTTTTCCCAGCTTGTATGGAGGGCTTCTGGGTGCTTCTTGTTGGGTCTAAAATCAAGAGATTCATATATGGGTGGCATCCGAAAGTCTTAGGTAGTTGTAGTGTCAGAGACGCCTAGGAATGGTGTGGGGCTGGAACCCCTGTCACCTGAATGGTTGAGTAAACATATTGTTAAAACAAAGCCGAGGGCTTTGTTTCTTTGGGGAATGAACAAAGGGTATGCCAAAAGGCTTGTAAATGAAATCAGCTTTCTTTACAAAACGTCAAGTTAGCAACACTCCTGCGTTTGTTCTTAAATATATTTAAATCATCTCCATTTCATGTTATTTTAACACGTTCTTGACTAAAAGTTAAGTCTTTGTCCCAGGAAAGGGCCCAGTTTTCCCCAGTTAGAAGTAAAAGGCATTAGCACTAGAAAAGGCCTGATAATTAACTGCTACAATAAACTCACGACTTGATTTTACAGGGTCCTGTCAAAAGCATCTGCCTGGAATAAATCAACACAGCTAGCGCTGGGGGAGAGAAGACACGAGGCTTTATGCTTTCTTCCTTGAAGAAAGTGAACATTGATCGGTGGTCCATTTCAATTTAAACAGTTCTGCACTGGAGCCCAGGAGCCTCCTCTCCCCCTGCAGATCTGGTGGGTTCCAGAACAGGTTACTTAGATGTCGGGACCTTCCACTTTGGTTGTGGAGTGTGTAGGCTGCCATCTGCTCCTAGGCAGAAAGGATTTTTACAGATGTTGACATCTGTAATATCTCAAGCTCTCTGGGGAGCCTTTAGGAATTTTGGACATTCGAGATGGAGAATGCCTGGAAGTACCATTACCGAGAGAAAGGGTATCTCTGGCTTTTCCTGGGGACTCTCAGAAAGCACCCCTCTTCCCACAGAAGTCTTCCAGAGTGAGAGCGACTCCTTTCGAATTTCACGGCAAATCGTGGGTCCTGGCGGTCGTCCTCACTTTCCCAGTTAGCAGGTTTGCCTTCTCGGTGACAGTTTGTTTGTCTTTGGAGACACTCCGGTGACAAATGTTTAAGGGAGTGTGGGACAATGGTGGAGAACAAGGGGGCAGTTCATTGAACTGACAGTGGCCATACAGTAAATAGGAGGAGGTTGGGGCTTCCCTGTTCACCCAAGCACACAGCAACGCTTTTGTGTATGACCACAATGGACATAACATAAGGTCTCTGTTTATGTTTAACAATATATGGCAATGTGCGTGAGCAATATCTGTGTGTAAAGTAGAAAAAAAAAATGGCTGGAGGGAACGAAATTCTGGTACTAAGTAGCAGCACCTCCCTGTGCTTGGACAGGGCCCCAGCAAATGTCCAGAAGTAAGGAAGCAGCTCCTGACACGCACTGCCACAGACTACAGGGGCCACCACGCCCTGACACGGCTGGAATGCACTGCCAATAGGGCCTGCAAGGGGCAGACAAGACTCAGAACCAGGAGTCCATCTCCTTAGAAGAGTCCAGAGAAACCATTCCCTTCCTCACCACTCCCTGCGTCCTCGCCCGGGTGCCATCCCAGCCATGTGGTGCAATGGAGACTAAAAAGAGGGAGGGAAGGCCAGGAGAACGTTCAGAGCCATCCAACCCTGCGCTTGAAAGTCTTTCTACTTTAAACTTTGACTTTGCATCATTAGCTTATTGGCTTCAACTGTGGAAGTTCTCAAACATAACCTCAGGGATCCCTTTCAAGCCTAGGAAAAGAAAAGCAGACATTATTTGTTTTTTAACCTCTTGCACAAGGAACATCAGAAACACTTGTCCGCCGACCCCTTGTCTCCCAAAGCAAGGTTGTTGGGAAGCATCACATTACAAATGCCTGGGTATCCATGGGTCTCCCTGCATCGTGAGTTAAGGACCGTTGGACGTTACTGTAGTCTGTAAGAGGGCTTGCCTCTTGCTGGACAGTTGAAAAGGTTCACCCTTGACTATCTGAATGACATAAGTAATGTGCTATTAGCATAAGTACCTTCTAAGGCATCCATTTAATCAATTTCTTAAATCACAGAATGATCTACTACAAAATAGTGGACTGTATACACTATATTTTGGCACAAAGATGGTCATTCTCCCACTAGTAACCAGGGACTCTAAATAAATGATTTCAACAATGTTTTATTAAAGGACGACAAGAGCCCTCGAGCTGCATTAATCGGGGAGAAGTCGAGTGGCACTTTTGTTATGGAAATGTTAAGCACATAATAGCACTACGGAACAATGTGCAGCCACTTCATTCTTTCAGCCATGCTGACACCTCTTAAAGAGGAACTGCAGGGAAGGATGTGGGAAAGATTTGCTTTCGGAGGAAGCTTTCAGCTCATATTTTGGAGAGCTACCTCCAAACCTTGTGTAATACGCATGCAACAGAAGCAGGAAGGGCTGTTGAGATGCACAAACTATTTTCCCTAATTTTGGGAGCTTGGGTTCCATAATAAAACCCAACGTCTGCATTTTTTGACAGGGGCATTTGTCAAAGCTATATGTTGCTGATTTTGTAGTGCAACGAGTCCAATTTTCAATGTGGATCAAGGTCTCAGTTACTCTCAACAGTGTTGATATAGACTGCAAGTCGCTTTGGCAAGTTCTCCTTAAGCAAACAGACTGCATCTTAAAGTCCGCAGACAGGTGAATACACACCATGTCATAAAGGGCATCTTCAATCTGTAACCAAAAATAAAACAATATTAGGTTTCCAGACTTTATGGACACCCTTATGTTCTCTCATTATCAATATCTATTCTTACAATTTAATTTCTGTATTTAAATTTTATAAGTTCCATAGGGTATTTGTGGGTTCATTGATGCTAGGATGGAGTCATAGTTCACAACTAAATCCTATTGTATATCTTATCACTGATCAGGTGTGACTAGGCACCAGCATAAGAAATATTTCAGTGAGGCTTAGACCTTTCTCATAGATATGTCTTTTATGAAAATGCCAGTCCAGCCTTCAGTTTTAACCCCTGTCACCTGTTACCAGTCACTTCTGCTTTTGTGATGACTGAAACTCATATCTGTAACCCTGAATAGTTGATAGGATTGGGGGGAGGGGTGATAAAAAGAGTACATTTTGGTTCCATGGGCATCTGTTGAGGGTCTACTGTGTGTGGCAACCAATGTGAATGACTCCCCTGGACACACTGGTAGCCAAATGGAAGACACACAGATACTTTCAACATCAAATGGCAAGCACAGAGGAGTATAACTGAATGATTTAGCCCAACACTGGGTTTGAGAAAAGCTTAGGAATGGAACAGCCCTGTGCGTGTGTGTGTGTGGCGGGGGAGAGGGGTAGGGGAGGTGGCCATTCCTTACCACCAAAGCATAAAGTAGGAAGTAGCAAGGATGGGGTTTGAAAGCAGGGTTAATATTGGGTCACAGAAGCCTTGAATGCCATGCTAGGCATTGACTTTACCCTGCTCAGCATACATGAGGGGAAAGCTCTGGGAATTCCCAGCTGAAAGCTTCAGAGGTTCACCTTCTGGAACTGAGTATATGATGATTTTAATGAGTGAAGACCAGGGACCTGGAATACAGTTAGGAGGCTACTACCAGGTCCAGTGGACAGAGGCCAGGGATTGAATAGAAGAGTGACAGTGTGGGGAGAGAAGAAGGCAGATTCAAGACCCTGTGATTGTTTTAATATGAAGTGTTCAGGGAGGCGGGAGGCCAATATGACTGCTGGGCTTCTAGCTCAGACAATTGGGTGAATGGTGTCAGATTCTGTCCCAGAAGAAGAAAGGTTGGAGGGCAAGTTATGTTTGAGGACATACAAACATATCCAGGTGGCAACGCACTTCAGGAAACCAACTCTGGTCTAACGTTTAGGGCAGATGTCAGACTTGTAGAGTGGTCACGGTTAAAACTCTGAGAGTGACACTCCCAAAGAGAGTGCTGAGAGAAAGAAGGGCAGTGGGCACGGCGAGATGTCCAGAAAAGGAACCCCAGCAGGGATCACAGAATGTCAGAGAGGTCTGAGGAGGAGCAGGAGCTAAAAATAATAACGTTTCCTATCATCATTTAACCTAAATATTAACCTAAATATTAAATATTAAGAGCTTAAGAAGCAAATATTATGACTAAGCCTAAAGACCAAGACAAATTCACTGGATTTCTAAGAAAATATAAATGACCAAAATATTCTTAATTATAACAATAGCAGTAATCATTATTGTAATTACAATTAACTCTAGTAAAGTAAAAATTACCAAAATTATCTCATTGCATTAAAAGAATTATAATAGTAATAAGTAATGACAGCGAGTATTGTTGAGTGATTACTATATGTCCTGCATAGTGCTGAGTATGTAATATATAGTGCATCATTTCATCATTGCAACTTTACCTTATTTTTATTATCACCATTTTAGAGATGAAAGAACTGAAGCTTAAATGAGTTGACCATGGTTATTCAGTGAGTAAATTGGTGAATATAGAATCTAGGTTTGTGTCAAGATATTGAGCTCATAGCTTTCATACTATATTGAATCTCAAAATGGTAGAAAACCTGAATAGCCCAGGGTTTTGTTTTGTTTTTTGTTGTTGTTTTTGTTTTTTAAATATTGGATCAAATCCAAATGATTTTTTCTAACCATCTATCGATAGGGGGAAATATGCCACAATGTTAGCAAGGCTGGCATTGTGGGTAATTATTATTTTTTCTTTATGTGTTTCCCAAATTTTGTCAATAAATATATATAACCCTGCTTTCACAGTTTTAATGTTTTTAAATAATACTACTCAAAAACATAAGAAAGAAGCGGGTGCAGGCTCTGCACCTGTGCTTACTGCCCCGTTTCCCACACTTCAGAGGAGTGTGCCCTCCTTTCCCTCATTTGCTCAGTGTACCTCAAATTTTCATGAAAAAGAAGTGATACTTTTGGAGGTCTAAAATATTTTAAACTGTAAAACTGTTCTATTTGAAAAATCATATGACAGACAAATACATCATAAAAACATAAACATGTTAGACCAAGAAGGGCCTCAAAAGATCTTTTATGTATCCATTCACTTAAATGATGTTTATTGAGCACTCACTATGGGCCAAGTGGCATGCTAAGCACTAGGATACAGCAGTGAACCAAAAGGGGAGATTTCCTGCCTGCAGAACGTGTGGGCCATGCTGCAGTCTCTTTCCTGACTCTCGCTTCCTGTTCTGTAACAAGAGCGTCCTTCCTCTAGTAAAGAACGACCACACCTTCTTCTTATCTACGTCTATTCAGCTTTTTGTGAATCTTTAATTTCTCCAAATGTATTCGTGCCTCACCAATATGTGTGGGGAAATACACATTTATAAATATACACTGAGTGGCCAGATTCTTATGACCACCTGAGGTTTGTAGACAAATTAGCCATACCCTGCATAGTATGGGATATGGAAGCCAAAGGCCTGTTCGAACATCTTTGCTGTCTGCAGTTACCAAGATAAAACGTCTCCAGTTCGCACAGGAACACAAGGATTGGACAGTCGAGCATTGGGAAAAAGTCATGTGGTCCGATAAATCACGTTTCCAGTTGCATTATGCAGATGGCAGAGTGAGAATTTCACGGAAACAGCATGAAAGCATGCACCCCACATGCATGAGTACAACCCTTCAAGCTGGTGGGGGCAGTGTTATGGTTTAGGGCATGTTTTCCTGGCATGATTTTGGCCCTTTAATTCTTGTGGAACAACGTCTGAATAGCACAACATACCTAAGTATCATTGCTGATCAAGTTCATCCTATCATGTTGATGGCGTATCCCAATGGAGATGGCTTCTTCCAAGACAACGTGCCATGCCACGGTACTTGTATTGTGCAGGAGTGGTTTCAAGAACATGAGGGAGACTTTACCTTGCTTAGGTGGCCCTCACAATCACCAGATCTCAATCCAATTAAGCATTTGTGGGATGAAGTTAAAAGAGCCATCAGGCAGCTGGTTCCACTACCATCAAATCTCATAGAACTGGACAGTGCTATTCATCAGGCATGGTGTCAGATTCCTCACATCACCTTTCAACATCTCGTGGAGTCAATGACAAGAAGAATTGTCACAGTACTGAAGGCAAAAGGTGGCCCAATGAAGCATAATCTGGCCACTCAACACACACACACACACACACACACACACACACACACACACATACACATTTATATATACTAGAGGCCTGGTGCATGAAAACGGGGGTCCTGCAGCCTGGCCTGCCCCCTCTCACAGTCCAGGAGCCTTCAGGGGTGGGAGGTGACCCGGCAATCAGGGGAAGGAGATGCCCCATCACACCTCTGCTGCTGCCACTGCTGGCAGCGCAAGCCTTGGCCGGCCCTGGTTACCCGAACCTTGGGTGGCCCTGGGCAGCTGGGCAGCTGAGGGGACTAGGCACTGCCAGCTTGTGGCTGTGGGTGCTGCCATCTTTGTGACAGCATGAGGGTCAATTAGCATATTCGCTCTTTATTAGATAGGACATAACTAAACATCCCATTTTTATGTATTTACAATTGGAAGAAGTAAATCCCATCATTTGTCAGTTCATTGTACAGTTTTCTTCTGGTGAAGTTCTAATAGAAGAGCTGAGCCAAAAAATGTTATGGCATTTTCAGAAACTGAAATGAGCCCTAATTCTTGACATGTGCCTAAATGAAAATGTACTATTATATTCTGGAAGAAAAATGATTTATAATGAGTAAAGTAACCATGAAATTGTATATTGCATAATTAAAAAATAAACATCAGTAAGCTAGAGAAATCAAATACAGACTAATATTTCATTTAAATTGTCACATGGAGCCCTTGCCTATTACCACTGGACTTGCCTCTATTCACAAATAGCGAACCTGGTCACACAATGCAATATGAAGCTCATAGATCATAAAAATGTATGCTTGAAACCTATATAACCTTATTTACCAATGTCACCTCAATAAATGAAATAAAAAGAAAAATAGTGAACTTATTACATGTTAACATAAATAATATATTTTTGAGGAAAAAGTCTATTAGTGAGAAGGCAGCTAGATTTTCATATCTGCTTCTGTATTTATTCTATTCTCTATATAGTATATGTCTTTAGATATGTGGCTAGAAAAGGCAGGAATAATTTAATAGTCTTTTCAAACAGTTGTGGACATTCTTTGATATGCAACAACATCCAACCAGTGATAGATTTAAAAAGATTAATTGTAAGGCACAATCTGAAAC
Source organism: Corynorhinus townsendii (assembly GCA_026230045.1). NCBI lineage: Eukaryota > Metazoa > Chordata > Mammalia > Chiroptera > Vespertilionidae > Corynorhinus > Corynorhinus townsendii. Next base: position 146,009,396 of record JAPDVU010000005.1, on the reverse strand, counting down.
CATATCAATAAATATTTCATAATATGTGACATTAAAATCCATGTCTATCTTGCTATTTTAGTCATCCTTTAATCCATGCATGATATTATCATACCATCTTTCCAGTGGTCTTTTTAAAAATATCTGTCACTGAGTGGTGAAGATAATACAAATATTGACACATTTTATTTTATGATATTAAATAAATAACATTTATTAATATCACCACTAATCTCAATATTAATTCTCTAATTGTTAGAAACATATCAAGTTCCCAGTACAGGATACAAGTTTTCCAAAATTCTCATTTTTAGCCTGGAAGATCAAATGTTATTACCAGCAACAAATCATGTCATTTTCCTTGAATTGTGCATTTTTCTGAAAAAATGTTTGCCAAATATCCAAGACTGAATAAACCTAGTTTGTCCTTCAGTAATTTTTTCATGTAAAAATGTTCTTCCATGGAAGAAGTGGCTAGTTCACAATTCAGCCACACAAATGTTTTTCCTTGAGAAAACCATTTATGCAGCAGAAATGCCTAAAGAGTTACTTTCCATTTTATCACATAAGATATTTTAAAAATGTGTATTCACCGATAGAGTTTAAATACATTTTTTTTTGTTGTTGCTTCATTAAGGTTATTCTTAGGTGAAACTGTCGAGCTTTTTGTAGTGTAAATAAACACATTGAAGCAAAGAGTTCGATGGTTGGGACAGTTTGGTATGATTGTCTTGATTTGTGATAAATCGCCATTAAGTTTACTCACCATTGTATTTGCTCCATTGATGCAAAGAAATGTTAACACAATGCGGAAGGAAAATAGTTCCTTGTGACTACAATGAAAAAAGTTTTGATCTGTCTTGAGGATATTCCAGGATTTGTACACAACTATTGGAAAATTACTGATATATTTTCTTATTTCTAGTATTCATAATACTGATACCTCTTCATTACTTTTCATGTCATATTGCCCTGTCTGGCATTGCCAGTGCAATGTTAAACAAGAGGACATAATAATAGGTGGCCATTCTTCTTGTATGCTGACTCTAGGGGTAATACTTCTAATGTTTCTACTGTGATGCTTGGTATAGGTTTCCAGTATATGCTTTATTAAATTAAGGAAATTTCTTTTAAGTTTCTTGAGCTATTGTTGGTGACTTATATTTTTATAAAATAAATTTCATTTAGATTTTCAAAATACTAATATTACATTGCATAAAATATTCTCTTTCATATTTTAATCCCTGAATTCTGTGTTTATATATTCATTCTTTCTTAATCTTTTACATGCCTTTCTTTTAAAGTTTTGTTTATATTATTAGTCTTTTCAAACAATATGTTTTGAGTTTAAAATATGACATTCATGCTAGGGTTAACTGTTTTTTGTTGTTCATTTCTACTGCACTGTTATTGGCTTCATTCTACCTTATTTTTGTTGTTCTTTTATTGGGTTCCTGCTCATTTATTTTCATTTTTGTGTTTTCCAATACATTTGTTTCTGGATACAACTTTCCCTCTGTGCAACTTTTAGGTCACATCCTACAGGTTTTGATGTACTATTCTCTTATTGTAGTTCATTTCCAAAGAGTACATACTTCTGATTTTGATTGGCTCTTTTACCTCAGGGTTGTCTAGATTATGTTTTTAAGTTTTTAGGGGTTATTTACTCATTTTATTATTTTAATCAAAATGATTAGTGAATATAGTCTAGTAATTTCTGCTTTTTTGCAACTTAATATTTTATTTATGGATATTAATATGATAAAATTTTGTATATATTTTAGGTATATAAAAAGGAAGGTATAACATCTGATTTTGTTAGTGTTCTTTACAACAGTATATCAATTTAATTATCTTAATTCTCTATATCTCTTTTACTGTTGTTTTAAAGTCTCCTACTATGAATTCTGTGGAATCATTAGAATTGATTTATCAATACTTTTTTAAAGTTTCTATTAGGTTTTGCATATATATTTTGAAAGTAAGTGTTAAATGCAGTTAGTTACATGACCATTTAGCTTTATGGTAAAACATATTTTATAAAAATATGAAACAGAACTCTTTAATTTTCTAATAGCTTTTGCCTTTATTCTGTCTCATAATAATGTTGCTGCATCTGTTTTTATTTTGTTAATTTATGCTACTTATTTTTTAAATAAACTTCTCTTTGTTTTTTCTTTTTACAGAGAATGCATGTACATTGAAAATTTAGAAGATACAATTAATCAAAAAGAAGAGAATAAAAGCACCCATAATAGTATCAGCTAGAGATAATCTAGGAATTTTTATGTATAACCTTTCAATATTTTCTATATGTTTAAGTAAATGAAAACATACTTTCTATTTTATAAATTGTTTCATATACTTAATACACCCTTTAACAGTACTTTGGGGTGACATAGCTTTTCATATCTCTTCTTTTTTTTTAAGTCTTTATTGTTGAAAGTATTACATATGTCTTCCTTTTCCCCTCATTGACATCTCTGAGCTGGCTTCCGTCCCCCAGCACAGGCCTTCATCCCCCTATTGTCTGTGTCCATGGGTTATACTTATATCCATGCATATAAGTCCTTTGGTTGATCTCTTACCACCACCACCACCACCACCACCTTCTCCTGCCTTCCCTCTGAGGTTTGACGGTCTGTTTAATGCTTCTGTGTCTCTGGATTTATTTTTGTTCATCAGTTTATGTCATTCATTATATTCCACAAATGAGTGAGATCATATGATACTGATCTTTCTCCAACTGGCTTATTTTGCTTAGCATAATGCTGTCCAGTTCCATCCATGTTGTTGCAAATGGTAAGAGTCCTTTCTTTCTTACAGCAGTGTAGTATTCCATTGTATAGATATACCACAGTTTTTTAAACCATTCATCTGCTGATGGGCACTTAGGCTGTTTCCAAATCTTAGCTGTGCTGCTATGAACATAGGTGTGCATATATATCTCTTCAATTTTTATTCTTTTTGTGTTCTCTTATTTTAGTTCTTTAAAGAACACACAGTTAGCTAGGGTTAGTTTTGTTTGATTGGTTGATTGGCACTATTTTTTTTATTCTAATGGAGCTTTTATTTTTTCATAGGCAATCTATACTAATAAAAGAGTAATATGCTAATTAGACCAGACATCTTCCAGACATCCATCCGGATAAAGCCACAGCAGCTGCAAGGGTCCAGGCACTGTGGCACAGGAGAGGCGCCACCCCTTTCACAGAGGCGGCGTGGGAGAGGCCTTAGTGCAGACCGGTCCAGGGCCGGGACCCCTACCTCAGAGGCAGCAGGAGAGGGGGCTGCCCAGTCCAGGTCCCAGTGCTGCCCCTTCCACAGAGGCAGTGGTGCGGACCCGATCCTGGTGCCACGACTCTGCAGAGGCTGAACGAGGTGTGACCTGCTGTGCCTCAACCTCCCACAGCCCCTCCCCCAGCTGGCCTGGGCCCAGATGCCCCCCTATCCACCAGTGGGTGGGGGGGGGGTGCTAGCCCTTAGAAGTGAGGGCTAAGAGCCGGCAGCCACAGCAGCCCGCAGTGGCAGTAGCAGCTGGGTGATGGAGGCAGCGCCTTCCCATGATCAGCCCGGTCACCTCCCACAGGGAGTGGGCCTAAGCCATCAGCAGGACATCCCCTGAGGGCTCCCGGACTGTGAAAGGGGCAGGCCCAGCTGAAGGACCCCCTCCAAGTGCACAAATTTTTGTGCACCAGGCCTCTAGTTTAAACATATTTACACTCACTGGTTACTGATTTATTTTTACCTTCTTACTTTATATGTTAAATTTACCATGCTTTTTTAAAAATCCCACTAGGATTGCCTTTCTTGGATGGAATATGTCTGTTTTTACTGTTATTCTTATTGTGTTTTTTCCCATCCCACCTCCCCAATCTCCCAATTGTTTTGCATTACTATTTTTTTCTAATGTTTGATTAGTCCATATATATAACTATTGTTTTACCTCATTATCTGAAGTTAATCAGTTTCTATATTGTCCTCCAAAAGAAAGAAAAATGACATTTTCTAAGCCCTTCCTCCTTCTACCATGTTGTATCATACAAATTGTTTCTTCTGCTTTTTTGTTAATATTTTTCTTTACAGTTTATCTTTACTTAAAATTAAAAATACACATTACTAGTTTTTTTGTGAAGAACAGCAAAATAGAGGCAATAAATAAGATCTACCTTTGAGAATTCCTAGGACATAAAGGCAGTAAAAACAACAACTTTATTTTCCTAGCTAGAACGAAAGTTCCTTTTAGGGAAGAGATGGTCTATTTAGGAAGAACCTTGATAAGTTGTTGGGTAGGAGCATGGAGGGAGGCTCCGGAATGAAAAGGGTGACTGAAGCTCATAAAAAGACAATTCACGTGCTTTTTATGAGAAGCAAAGTATAATGTGTGGTGGGAAAATTAGCAATGAGAGGAGAAAGAGGAGAACAAGACAGGACACAGCAACATGGCAAGAAATGGAGGCCTGCAGTGACAGAAATAGTGGATGTACTTAAAGGGAACAGGGAACATATAAAACTCAGTTTAAATTACCTGCTGTATGGAACTAACATAAATATTCTTCACTGTTATATGTAAAACGCAGATAAAAATATACCCCATCCCGCTACCCCTCATTTATGCTATTGATTTTTCTATGTGATGAGAGTGAGGGTTCAAGAAGAAAGAGCTTTGTCTCACCCTGGTCAGAGCTGGAGTAGAGATAAACAGATGCAAGGTGCCGAGTGGGGGATGAGCTTACCAGAAATTAGATTTAGAGGGGCCTAAGGAAATAAAATGATGCCCTGGGAATTGAGTGGAAAACCTGGGGCTTCCTACAGAACCAGGAATGGAGATTCCCTATTTTAATGACCAGGAACATGGGCAACTGTTAATATCACTGGAAAATAGAATCAATGATAAGAACTCTACTGCCTGCAGAGGGGGAAATGCAAACCAAGTGAGCTCCTCCCATGGAACTCATCCTGTGCACCATAGACGCTCATTTAAATGTGAAGGGTGCTGTCATTATTGGACTCATAAACCATACTACCCCAGCCCCAGGAACAGAGCCATATTGGGATATATATGTCAGACCCTTGGAACGTCTCCAGCTTCTGATATAAACAGGAAGGAGTGGCAAAGGTAGGTTTCGTTAGTGATAAAGTCTGAGAATTCTTTGTGTGATTCCTACATTTAGCCTCCCTTGCTGATGCTCATTTTAAGCATTCCTTTTCATTTCGGGTTATATAAAAGACCCCAGAGCCAAGATAAGTCCAAGCTAAGCCTACATTTGGAATAAACTCTTTTTGTCAACTAAGCACATTCCAGGCATGCCTATCTGACTCTATTTTGTTTGTGATGTCACCGGTGAGACTGTTTCTCTCAGGAAGCAAACATGTTTGGTCCTAAGTAAGGCTTTAGCTCTTTCAAGCTATTCATTCAACCAAAATCTGTTAAGTGTCTCATATGTACCAGGGGCTATGCTACATACCATGGGACCATGTCATAATTATCATTGTCATCATCGTCATTCACTGGTCAGCATCAAATAGCAGAGTGGGTAGATGGCATGGGGGAGGGGTGCTACAGCTACTCCCAGGGTTCTATCAACCCCTCCCAGTCATGCAAATAAATGCTGATATGAGTTACATGAAAATGAGGACATACTGGCCAGATTAGCACAATTTCAAAGAGAAGTTTCCCAATGTCCCTTGTCACTGGCATCACTTAGCTCCTGGACTTTGAGATGCCACAATAGCAGCGATTTCTCTGGCCTTCTCCTCAGCACCTCAGCGCCAGCCTTTGCTCCTCTGTTCTTCCTGTTTCTGCTCCATTGGCTGCACTTCCCAGTGATGCCTCTTACCCACAGTTCAGACTCTACTGAACTGTCCACTCCGCTCTTTTTGTGGCTGCTGTCACAGGGACACTGTCCTGGGCCTGACATGGGGCCCTCTAGCTCAAGTGTCCTTGGTGCCAGAAGGGGGGGGAAAGATGTTATTGTTGAAATATATCCCTCCTTTCCAAGTTCATGAGTTGAAATCCAAACCCCCAATGCCTCAGGATGTAAACTTATTTGGAAATAGGGTCAGCGCAGGCGTGATGAGTGAAATTAAAATGAATTCATATTGGAATGGACTAATATCACCCGTGTCCTTATAAAAAGGGGAAACTGGGACACAGTCACATTCACCCAGGGAGAACACATGTAAGATGAAGGCAGGGGTCAGAGGGATACTTCCACAAGCCACTGAACACCGAAGACAGCCAGGAAACCACCTGAGGCTAGGGGAGAGGCATAGAACAGGTTCTTCCTCACCGCCCCCAGCAGGAAGCAACCTTGCCGACACCCTGATCGTCTTAACCTCCAGCCTAAAGAACTTGGGGCAATTTCTGCTGCTTAAGCCATTCAGTTGTGATGCTTCGTTATGGCAGTCCTAGCAAACGGGTACGGGAGATTTGAAAAGAAGTCGAGTTTGGCTAAATGGATTGTGGCTAAATTTCTTACTTCTTCTGTTGAGAGTTCTGGTACTGTTGTGTACTCTTTAGTTAGGCTTCATTCTAAAGAAAGATTATTTGCTCTAAAGTAAATGTCATATCATATAATAATATCTCATTATAGTATATGACAACAACTCAATGTAACAGGTGTCAAAGCTTACTGAGTATTTCCCAGACTTTTGTGTGCATAAGAATTGCCTGGGGTGCTGGTTTAAAATGCATTTATACTTATTGAATCAGAATCTCTGAGGGCCGAGGCATGGGAATCTGTATTTTTTACTGGCATCTCCAGAAATTCTAGTGAACACGTTTTGAAGACCAGCAACAGGAGCTGAAGAAATGGTGGGATTTCATCCAAAGTCTATTGGATGGAGTGGAGGCATCTTTTGGCATAGTTTTAAGGAGAGTCCTTAAGTCCTGGTATCGAAGCAGTTACCTTTCTAGCCAACATCTAAGAGACTCTCCCCCAAAGTACTTATTATGCATCTTAATTTTAAATGATCTTATTGTAGAACCCCACACCACAAAAACCACATCACAATAGTTCAGTGAAGTAGGAAATTACTTCTAATTTGGTTTGTTTCCCTGAGTAAAGGCAAGGGTCAAGAAGAGTCAGAGAATTCATTCATTTATTCAGTCAATGTTCAGCACCCTTCCAGGCATAGGAGAAAAAAAAGCAGTGATGGAACTGTCTCTGCCCTCATTGAACTTCACTTGAGAAGGGAAGGCAAACAAGAAACCAAGACCAGATGAGAAGATGAGGATTCTGACAAGGACGGCCACTTTTGCCCTCACACCTATGTAGAAAGTGGGAATGTGCAGATATTAAACCCTACACTTTAAATGTATGAACCGTGTGTGTATATAAAACTTTCATGCATTTTTAGAGAACAAAAAGGTGATGATACAATGATTGGATGACGTATCCTATATAATAAGAGAGGAATATGCTAATTATCCGTTACACCCTGAGGCGTAACAACCAACAGCTTAACGACCGACTGGGTAATGACCGGATCACAGATCTGCAGGCGGGTGGGGCAGCGAACTACAAGTGGGCTGGGGACCGACAAGAGGGGGCAGGGCAGCGAGCTATGAAGGGGGTGAGGGGGGCTGGGGGAGCTACAGGAGTGTGGCAGCGACCTACTGGCACACAGATTCATGCGCAGGGCTATTAGTATGTCATATTAGAGATTTAAAGCTATAGTATTGCTCTGAAAAATAATACTGCTAAATATTCCATGTGACTTCCCCATTCCTTCATACACATTTCATTTGTGACTCCTCGTCAGAGGAAGGAAAGGTCTGTAGGTTGGATGGTGTTAATTGCTCCTTTTAACAGGCAACAGCTCAGAGCTGTGTTTCTGATGTGCTTAGTTATTCTAACATTTCTTCCAGGGCACCAAAGAGATTCAGTTTCAAGGGAAAAAAAAACACTTGATCACAGGTTTTCAAACAAGATGGGAAAATGTTAATGAAGCAATGGACATTTCAAACCACATTAAAAAGTCAAGAAATTAAGACTTTCTATTCATAACAACTACTAAATATTAGTTTTCCCTGTTATTCAATAAAGCTTCGGAGACAGTCCAATCTCAGACAGAGGGTAAAATTGGCTGTGCGCGTTTTCGATGGAAAGCTAATTCCGTTTTGACAGATGGTGCCAAAATGTAAGTCCCCCAGCGAACGCTGTCTCAAAACCTTGCACAATAATAATTGTATAAATTGCCTTGCCAGTGTTTACAGGCGTTTTCTTTTAATATCCATAGGGTGTGTTTCGCAAAACCCAATGCTAGTTTTGAAAATAGAACGTTGGGGGGAAAGCAGCAATCATCTACTACCACGCACCCACGGCCAACAGGAAGAGCCAAACTGTGTAATTTAGCAACAAAGCTTGCTTTTCTCCTGAGTTCCCAGTCTCTTATTTCAGGGTTTTGTGTGGAGTTTTAGGAAGAATATTGAAGACACGGTTCCTGAGCCCTCGCCCACGTTAAGAGGATACAACATGCCTATTAATAATTGTATTACTTCTCTATTATTGCTAAGAATAACGATGGGCTGGAAGCATTGGCCCCTCGAGCTGAATTTATCCTGAAATGTTTTCAATTAACTCTTGGCACCCGCAGGAAAGCATCAAACCTTTTCCCAGGCTGAAATATGGAAAATCTGCAGGGAGCATCTCAGCAGGAGAGGCATTTCATTAAAACCAGCACATCATAATCTAACGACTTCTGCTCTCCCTCTAAGCTCCCCATTGATAAGGAGTCCGAGGCGAGTTTTATGGATTTGCGAAGAGAAATGATTTCATAAGACCCTTTCAGGAAAGTTGCTTTGGCCAGGCCTTTGAATGATTATCTGCTCGCTGATGAAAAAATGGTCAGACGTTTCGCTTAACTGTGACCGCTCCCTCAGTCCGCAGACAGCTAGCTGCTTTCTGGGTGGGGGAGGGGGAGAGGAGGGGCAGTTTTCCCAGGTCTCTGTAGAGTGACATACTGTTACAACCTGTATTTTGAATGACCTTCTTGGAGAGTCAAAAAGCAGGCTTCCCAAGGCATGAGATCAGCAGCCAGACAATGGACCAGCTTTCAAAGGTGTGAATCCGTTTCAGAAAATGTACAGTTGTCCTTGGGGGATTGCGGGGTGGTGGGGAGGGGGGCGGTGGGTGAGAATTGGAAGCCACAGAGGGAGGCAGCACAGGGAAGTAAAGAAATTTATTTTGGGGTTTTAAAAATGTACATCTGTCTCTGTCCTCCACCTCCAACTCGGCTTTGCATTCTCTTGCTCAATGTGTCGTGGGAAATGAAATAACAATATTGAAAATACTGTGACGGAAAATACTGAGAATATTCAAAGAGATGCCATATAGGAAATGCCCAGCAAGGGCTAGTTGTTATCATATTTTGATCATATTGAAACGTAAAATGCTAGAGCGGGACTCCCGCAAGCTGGCAAGGTCATCCAAAGCAAGGGGAGTCTGCGACACCGTCACCGCCGCGAGGAGCCAGAGGAGCCATGACGGCTAAGTGTAATGAGCGGTGCCAGCTGGGATCCTGGACAGGGAAGGCATTTGGCAAAAACTAAGGGAATCTCAATCAACTAGATTTTAGTTAAGGATAGTTTATCCATGTTGGTTCACTAATTATGATAAACAGACCATACATTATATATATATGTGTGTGTGTGTATATATATATATAATGTTAATAGTAGGGGATATTGAGTGAACTCTCTAATGTCATTTCAAGTTTTTTTTTGTAACTCTAAAACTGTACTAAAAAATAGTCTTTTCAAAACGAACAAAAATAAAATGCATTCCATCCTAATAAACGTGAGATCATGTGTGCACTTTACATTAGGGGAGTAAAGAACATGTGTCTTTCACCAGACACATGTGTGCACGTGCGTGCGCAAACACACACACACACACACACACACACACACACACACACAGAACCTGCTCCCACCACAGATCATGAATGCTGGTTACTGCACTGTGGCTTACATGTAGTAAGTCTCCAGTACTTTTGTCACTTGACTACCTGTGTATCTCACGTACTGAAGCTATCTCAGCTGCCCCCGTCTCTCCCCCCCCCCCCCCCCCCCCCGCTGTGGACAGCTCCAGGCTTGCCCTGTCTGTGTCCAATCTGCATGTCCTGTTCCCTCCAGGGTACACCTTCTCAACTCAATCCCCTCGATGTTTAAATTAGATGGAAAACTCTGAGCACTTCCCCAGTGTGTTTCCTTATATCACATACCCCTTTCCAACTTCATCTGACTAACACTAAATACTGATAATAACCCTAGCAGGTTTGGCTCAGTGGATAGAATGTCAGCCTGTGGACTAAAGGGTCCCCGGTTTGATTTTGGTCAAGGGCACATGCCCGGGTTTCAGGCTGGATCCCCAGAGGGGGGGCATGCAGGAGGCAGCCAATCAATGATTTTCTCTCTTCATTGATGTTTCTATCTCTCTCTCCCTCTCCCTCTCTCTGAAGTCAATAAAAATGTGTGTGTGTGTGTGTGTGTGTGTGTGTGTGTGTGTGTGTGTGTGTGTGTATACACACACACGTGTTTTTTTTTTTTACAATAACACCCCAGGATGCTCCAGGCAGGCCCATCAGGAATGCTCAGAGACCTCTTCTTTCTTACCAGGCCACCTTTGTCTCTTCCACCCATGTCACCTCTCCCAGTCCCCCTCCCTCCCTCCTCTGAGCACTGGAAGTTTGAACAGTGCGTCCTCAGAGTCTAGATCGGTCCCATAGTCCTCTGTGCTTTGCTGTTTGTAAGTTTTGTATTGTTTTATTAACTCCATTTTATTCTTGTAACAACCCCGTGAAGGCAGCACCGCTGTGATTCCATTTTACAAGGCCACAGGCAGAAAGATAAGGCACTTGCTGTGGATCACACAGCATCTCCCTGCTAGAGATGAATTTGAGCACAGGCTGCCTAGTCCTACAGTCCGTATTCTTGACTGTGACACTACAGCCTAAACAGCCTAGAGCTAAGCACACCACGCGGTGCCCGGAAAAGGAAATGTTGGAGCAGGAGGTTGGAATGATCCAATTGCTGGCTTTGAAGATGGAAGACGGCCATGAGCCAAGGAATGCTGGCAGGCGCTAGGAGTTGAAAAAGGCAAGGAAAGGGAATCTCCCTTAGACGTCCCCGCACTGTAGAATCTTGTTTTTAGCTCCATGAGATTCATTTCAGATCTCTGATCTCCAGAACCATACAATAATAGTTTTGTCTTGTTTTAAGCCACTTAATTTATGGTAATTTCTTATAGCAGAAATACAAAACAAATTATATACCTTTAATAACTTTACTTTAGGCAAGGAATTCTAAATTTAACTGCTGTACAATAGTTATAGTCCCATATAGTAAAATACTAGTCATTGTGGGGGAAAGCAAATATTGAAGGGAGAGCTAAGAGGTGACTGGCTTGTAAGTGCAGCTAGGATAAAAGTATGCTGAGGAGTTTAAATGCTCCCCCCCCCTTTTTGTGGATTAATGCTTTCAAAAACCTCTTTATAATTAAGGTGGATATAGAACTGAGTGTAAACTTAAAGCCTAAGACAGTTTATAAAATGTGTTCCATTTACATCTTGGGGATTTTTCATGCACGTAAAATAATCTTGCTCTGTGACTTCTGCACTCATTTTGCTAACTCTGCGAAGCATGGCCGATTTGGGTCACTGCTTTCTGTTTCACCATGTGTCATCCCCGCTCTGCCATGCTGCTAGCCTTTAGCATCGTCCCAGAATTCATGCACTATATTGAATCAGATTTTTTCCAATACCTTTCCCATTGCAAGTGCTGTGAAGATGTTGCCTATTGTCAAAGATAGAAATTCCCAGTTTCCGTTAACATGGTGTGCTGAGCGGTGGGGATGGGAGACCATACCACATGATTCGGAATCATCCCAAAGCCCACAGAGATGCACATTCTCCGTGAGACTAAGAACGGTCCCAACTCAGTTGAAAGAAGGTGAATTCCCTTTCTAGAGCAAACACTATGTGCAACACTTAAGAATTTAGGTCTTAAAAACCACATATGTGGGCCACTCTTCATGTTCTACAATCTACCATGTATCATGGGACCATGTGTTTGCTTTTGTTGTTTTCTTTTCTGTGCTTAGTTGGGGTCTTTGTTACGAATGACAGCACACAATTAAGGGGGAGGTAACGTGAAATACACGGGACTGGGAATATGTACCAAGGGTGGGATAAGGTGGAAGAAAGGGAAATAACATCTGAAACGACTTTTGCAGAAGGAAACTCTGTTCTTTTTTTTTTTTTTTTTTAAAGCTTATGTACTCCTTTCAAGCTAAGAATTTCAAGAGCATCCTTCTGTTACACAAGTTACCTGATACCCTCATGCTCAACATTTTTCTATTTGCTATCATCTATGCAAACAGACCTCCAGTGAAACTCACATATAAATACATGCTCACCCCACATTTATACCTCTGCCAATTCTTCCCTCACATGTAAACTTTAGGAAGTTCCACTCTAAATAGTTTTCAAATCCAAGCTGCCACTTTGATTTCATCAAATCAAGCCCTTGTGGAGATCAAACCTTTGAAATGAGAAAAGATTTTTAATCCATTTATACCAGATGGAGTTCAACTCTCCCCATCTTGAGAGCTATACAGGATTAATAATTCCGAAACCCTTTCCCTCTCCCTACCTCCCACATACCCAGCATCTTTTACAGCCACTTTAATCAAATTGTATCGGCACTTGCATTGGAACAAAATCAGGGAAGGAATGTCCTTTATAACCCAGCCTTGCTGTCACCGTGGCTGTACTTCACTGACAAAACGCTGCCCCTTTTCTATGGGGATCAGCAAGTAAAAATGAAAACAGGACGTCTGGAAAATAAGCCTGAAGCTCAGCCCTTCAGCAAGGCCCAAGAAAACTAAGAAAATGACTGAGTTCATAACAGAGAGGGATTTTAGTAATGAGCCACTTATGTGGAGGGTAAATGAATGGAAATGGCAAGTTTTTTCATAGATATTGAAATTTGGAACTTAAAAAAAAAATCATTGTCTGAGATGATTCTGTGTTCCTTTTCATCAAAACAAATATTGTCTTTGAAAGAATCTGCCTTTGGTTTTATTTTCTTATCATGGGCACCTTGAAGAAGGACCCCATTTCTTGTAGATATCATTTACTCTGCAAAGTTATCCCCCTTTTCTTCTGTGGGCACTTGCCCGAGAGCAAAGATTCTATTTTATGTCCTCAGATTCAAATCGTGACAGAGGGTTGCTTGTGAAGTTACGAACGACACAAATAAAGCTGGATAACCTGCTCTTCGGGACAAGACCCGTGGGTGTGAGGAGTCTGGGTGCCATCATGGGTAGATGGCATCGAGTTCATTCGGAAACTGTGCTTAGCGACTCCTGAAATGTGACTCCTACCTGTGAGAGGAGCCCTAAGAGGGGGAAAGGCTATTTGTCACGTGTGGCATCGGCAGCTGCCTCTTCTCCCGTGCCATCTCAAGCTGAAGCGAATAGATGCTAGAAAATAGTATTTGTCAGTGTTTTTGGATTAACTGCCAGTTGGAGTTTGCAGGCAACAGGTACTATTTGAAAAAGAATATTCCTTAGGAATATGGAATCGTGACATTTGCTAGCTCAGAACAAGAACATGGAGGGAAGCGAAAATAATCAAATGGGTGGACGAGCCAAGAGGGGTATCAACAGACAGCAACGAGCACGTGTCCCCTTGGGTTTTCATGATGGGACATGCCTGAGGTGTGTTACCGCAGTGAGCTCCCCATAAGTCACTTCCTTCTCTTGGAAGGCCAAGATGCACAAGAGATTGCAGCCGATGCAGTCAGTGCTCATCCCGCTGCCCCTCGGTGCTTCAGGCCCTCCGGGGTTGAAGCTCTCCAGCCTGCAGCCAGGGCCACACTCGTGTCTTTGCTGCGGAGCTACAAGAACCACTGCACCTGCAACAACGCGCCTGGGAATGGATGTCTGTCCCTCCCAGGTGCCCGCTTAACCAATGACACGGAAACGTGGGCATGAGTATTACAGTTCCTCTGCACCTTGGCTGGGATCACTCCGCAGTATGTGTTTATGCCATCCCCAGAGCTCTCTGGGGGCATTGCATGTAGGTTGCCTCCGTATTATCTGGCTTAATAATGCACACCTTCCTTAGTGCCTTTTCTTCCCTGTGTCACCTCCCCACCCCTGCTGCACCTCCCTACACCTCCAAACACACACACACACACACACACACACACACACCACACACGAACGCACGCACGCAGAAAACCAACCACTGTTCTTAATCCATGTCTCTGGCTTTGCTTCTTAGGGGAGGGAAACCAACTAACAGAGGGTTCCTTTTCAGAATCATCGCAAAGGAGAGACTTGGTTCCCTAACCCTCAAGTGGCAACTAGAACAGAGTAGAAGTGTCATTAGGATGTAGTGGAAGAACCTTTCCTGAGGCAAAACTCCACTTACATCCCTTACTGGGCAGGCCCCTTGGGCAAAGCCCTCCTATCCCTGAGCCTCATCTCTAAGGTGTAGAGAGCGCCTCCCCTTGGGAGCCATGTGGAATGACGCATTTACAAGGAGCTGCTGTTCCAAATAGGTGTGCAATACCTGATGCTCCTTCTCAAGCTCACTCCACACATCTTCACTTTTGCTCTGGGCCCCTCCAAGTCACTGGTGGCTTACTCAGCAGAGCAGGCAATCGCCATGCCTAGAACAAACCCTGGGAAAGATGGAGCCAATGGGTCAATGGCCCCGTCTTCAAGCAGGTAATTCTAGGAAGCACTCGAAGCCTAGGTGGAACTGAGCTGCGTTGCCCACAATGGCAACCTTAACGATTCACATTTCTGTTGATCCTTCTCCCTCTCTTGTCGCATTCTCCTTCCCCCCTGCTCCCTGGGATTACACCCAAACAAATAGCATGTACTCCGGTCCTCCTCCCAGGGTCTTCTTTTGCTAAGATATGTGGGTTGGGATATTTAAGTTAACAGCGTATTTGAGACTGTGCTGTGACCTAAAAAGGCACTGGTAAAGCCCTGTGAGAAGCCTTTCAGGCCAACAAGAGCACCACAGTGGTGGCCTGCATGAAGACTTTAAAGGCTCACTCTTCAGGGAAGGAGGAGGAAGGAGAGGTTCCTGCAGGGTCACCGGGGCAGGGCCCGCCCCCCTACAACTTAGATAAAGGGAGGGTGACCTCATTCGCACTTACCACTTCTCCACCGGGGGACTGAGCTTCAGGGAGCTCCCCAATCCTGGGGCACACTCTGCCCCCTCTCCCCCAAGAAATACTAAGTCACTTTGCAATATCACCTTCATTTAAGGCTCCTAATTATTGGCTCATAGACTAAGAAAATCAAACTTTGCTCTAGTTTTAGATGTTCTCTCAAAAGCACCTAATTTCCAAATGATAATAATAATAACATAAAATGTGGCAGCTTTAAATGTCACCATCACGGTTGGGTGTCTACAAAGCCTTTTTCTATTGCACAGTGATCACATCCTCCCCTTCTGCAACTGCTCTCAACCTGATGGTGTGGCTTCATTCAATTCATGGATCTTTAACAGGAAAGAGTTGCTTCGATGTGAACTAAGTGATGAGAAGAACAGTGAGAGAGCGGAGTCCTGTGTGGGTGGAGGGGGTTCCTCTAAAGAAGGGAGTCCCTGCCCAGCTAGCATGGCTCAGTGATTGAGTGTTGACCTATGAACCAGGAGGTCATGGTTCAATTCCCAATCAGGGCACATGCCTGGGTTGCAGGCTTGATCCCCAGTAGGGAGTGTGCAGGAGGCAGCTGATCAATGATTCTCTCTTATCATTGATGTTTCTCTCTCTCTCTCTCCCTCTCCCTTCCCCTCTCAGAAATCTATCTGTCTGTCTATCTATCTGTCTATCTATCTATCTATCTATCTATCTATCTATCTATCTAAAAGCCTAAGCCACCGTTCGACCGTTTGACCGGTAGCTATGACATGCACTGACCACCAGGGGGCAGACGCTCAATGCACAAGCATGGAAACATGGAACAGGCTGATGAATCTCAAAAGGGAAGGGGGTAGGGGGCAGGGCAGGAAGAGATTAACCAAAGATCTTATATGCATACTAGAGGCCCAGTGCACGGATTCGCCCTCTCACAATCAGGGACCCCCTCAGGGGATGTTGAACTGCTGGTTTCATCCCGATCCCCACAGGCTAGGCCGAGGGACCCCACCAGTGCACAAATCTATGCATTGGGCCTCTAGTATGCATATACTATCTTTGGCTAATCTCTTCCTGCCCTCTCCCTCCCCCCTTCCCTCTGAGATTCATCAATCTGTTCCATATTTCCATGCTTGTGTATTGAGTGTCTGCCCCCTGGTGGTCATTGCACCTCATAGCTACCAGTTGAACAGTTGAACGGTCAAACGGTTGCTTAGGCTTTTAGATAGGTAGGTAGGTAGGTAGGTAGATAGATAGATATGAAGAAGGGAGTCCCCATAACCCCTAGACCCTCATAAAAACCAACAGCTCATTTCTTCCTTTCACCTCAATGAAGAAACATGATGGAAGGGTTTCATTTCTCACATTTCTCACATTGCAAACATTTCTCCCATCTCCTGGGGGAGATGCAGAGAATATGCAACTAAAAAATGTGGTTTTATTTAGATTGCCTTTATACATGTATATATATTTTAACCAGAAAGGCCTAAATATGAATGAAGTTTAAGTTTATCTTTCTCTCTGGATGGGAATATTTACTACGTTGAGAAGCCATGAGAGTTATTATGAGGCCATGTATGCATGTGTCACGTTTGCGCATTGACAGACCATGGAGAGATGGAAAATGGGCGCCTTTATCTGCTGGAACTCTCTTCCTATTCCCTCTCCCCCAAAGGAGAAAAGAGCAGTAGCCACAGCCAGGCCAGTGTTTAACTCAGGAAGGAAACGAAGGCCTGACTGCTGCTCTTGACCTGGGCGGGTCAGCTCCAGCCCCCCCGGGCTGGGCAGAGGAAGGGGGTGACGGGGCAGGGGTGGGGGACGGGCACTTATACACAGGAGAGGGTGCTGTTGGGGTTCTGGGCTGCTGCCTCAGGTTGGGGGATCCCCCAGGTCCTAGGCAGGAGGGAGGGGAGGAGGAGGAAGAAGAAGGGGAGAAAGAGGAGGAAGCAAAAGATGTGGGGGGTGGGGTAGGTGGAGAAGAAAAGGCACTTTTTTAATAGCTCTTTTCTGAAAGGCCCATCATCTCCATTTACTGTGTCCCAATAGCTGGGGCTCAAAGCACAGCCCCGTGTGGGCCAACTTCTGCCTCTTCTGGGATGATCACTTCCCAGGAGGACAGCGAAAGAGCAAATGGGAAATCATAGGAGGGGCAGGCAGGAGGGAGGAGGAGAGGGAGAGGGACGGAGGAAGCGGAGAGGGTGAGGGAGAGGGAGAGGGGTGGGAAGGGATAGAGAAAAAAAGAGAAAGGGGTGGGGGAGGGGAGAGAAAAGAAAGGGGCAAAACCCCTTGCTGACACGGGGCATAACTTAATTTTCACGGTGCCGGGACAGCTGTATCGTGTAATCTGCCATGGCATGCCATTAAAGCTTCAATGACTTTACTGACCCAGAAGGGAAACTCAGACCGTGGAGAGGCTTTTGAAAAGAAGTGGTGATCTTTCACGATTTATGAGCTTGTCTTAAAGAAACAGACTCCACTCACTTTAAATTAATCACCCTTTCCAGGGTGCATAGAAATCGGGGTCTCTGTGCTGCGCCTTGCAGAGGCCTGGAGAGCTGGGTCCGCCTCGGCCCCGCGGTGCGGTGCGGCCAGGGGTGGAGGTGATGGTGGCGGAGGTGACGGCAGAGGTGGTGGTGACGGCGCGACAGAGGTGAAGGCGGTGGATGGGAGGGTTTTCTGTGCTGTCGCCTTTCCTAGGGGGCGCCCCCCCGCAGAGGCCCGGGCAGAGCGAGGGGGGCGGCGGGGCTGCAGGACCTGTAACTTGCAAAGGAGTGGTGCAGCGTCCTCGGAGGGAGGCCGGAGGTCAGAGCAGGGATGGCTGGCGGGGGTGGGAGGAGGCCTGTGTGTGGTGGGCAAAGGCCTGATTCACGTTCTCGGACTTGCATTCATTGTGCAGGAAGAAAAAAGAAACCAGGAGGAATATCAGGCATTTCACACCCTGATGAAATGCGAGACCTCCCGTGTGATTAAACCTCTGAAAGGAAAAGTGAGGTATTAGCAGACCCACTTTCCCCTCCCTTGCTTTACATATTTCTCAGAACAAAGGGTGAAAACCTCGTCCTAATGTGAATATGTGTGCTGTTTAAGTTTTGGCAAAGATCTATTTCCCCACAGGGACGTGTTGGAGAACTGATGATCATAAAATAATTTGCCATAATGTCCAAGTGACAGCCCAGAAGTGTTCTTTAACTGAATAGAACCAAGGGAATGATTTGCATTTATCTTTAAAACACCTTTGCAAACAGGAGCGCCTTCTATGGGCAATTTAATAACCTCTCAGCAAATGAATGCGCCTGTAGTACAGGCCCATGCACAAGGCTTTCCCTTCATTTCATCTGGGAATTCCCTTTGAACCTATTGTGTATCTGGGTGGTGCTTTCATACCTTTTGGAGCCTTTGGCATGTCTAAGGTTTCACTGACTGGCTACCTTTGAACAGCTTCCGATGTACTGAAGCCTACTTGGCTCCTTCAAAAATCTGCTCCTCAATAAAACTGGTGGTAGAAATGGGATCCAGATAAAAAGAAATTTCAAGGACAGCAGATGGACTAAATCTGTTCTTCCAGTATTTTGGTAAAATATCGTATCTGGTCTCTGGATAGCAATTAGAACAAACTTCCTTCTTAAAAAGTGGTTCGTTGCCCTGGCCATTGATGCTCGGTTGGCTGGCTGTCATCCCATGCACCAAAAGGTTGCCGGTTTGATTCCTGGTCAAGGCACATGCCCGGGTTTCGAGCTCGATCCCCAGTAGGGGATGTGCAGGAGGCAGCCAATCTCTCTCTCTCTCTCTCTCTCTCTCTCTCCCCCTCTCTCCCTCTCTCTGGGCAATTTAATAACCTGTCTCCCCCCCCAAAAAAAAACCCTGCCCCACTATGCATTTTCTCCCTGTTTCCCCCTATCTCCAGCTCCCAGAAGCCATCAATCTGCAGTCTGTCTCTATGAACTTACCTATTTTGAACATTTTATGTAAAAACCAATTTAAAACATTTTTTAAAAAAGTGGTCTGTATTTTACCGTTTGGTGGAAGCCAACTTCTAAGGATTCGTGCACTGAGATAATTGAAGGGAACTAAGGCAGCAGACACCATGCTATTGACTTTGTGGGATGCTCAAATACGGTCCAACTGAGGTAACCTGGTGCCATCCGTCATTCCTAACCCTTCCGAGGGGCTGTCGTCACAGGTGCACATCTGGTGCCCACCACCAGTCAGGGCTGAATGATGTGAATTTCTCGAACACGTGCTGCAGTGATGTCACAGCATTTTACAGGGAGTATAAGTTTTTACAGATGCCATACCGTTAGTCCATACATATTGCAAACCAGCTGGCAGGCTGGGAGACCTCATGACAGATTTTCGAGCCTCGCTGAGCACCAAACTCACCTGGGACACTATGAAATCCAGAGCTTTGTCCAACCCCCACGTGCTGGATCATGAACTCCTTCAGGGTGAGGCCCAAGCACACATCACTCTAAAACATGTTTTTCAATGTTTTGAGGTGAAATTCTCATACATAAAATGAACCATTTTAAAGTGAAAAGCTCAGTAGCATTTAGCACATTGACAATGCGGTGCAACCACCACCTCCGTCTTGTTCCAACACATGTCCCTCACTCCCGAACAAAACTCTGCCCACTAAGCATTTTCTCCATTTCCCCTATCTCCAGCCCCGGAAGCCACCAGCCTGCATTCTGTCTCTATGGATTTACCTATTTTGAACATTTTATGTAACTGGAACCATACGATATGTGATGTTTAGTGTCTGGTTGGGCATGTGTGTTTTAAAAGGTATGTTCTGGTTAGTCCCTCTAAGGACAGATTTGGCTCTTTTAAAAAAACAAACAAAAAAATTTTCCAATTTTAAAATTATCAAACAACTTTATGATATCAAGCACCACGATGTTAATAATTCCATTCACTCTACAATTTATCTCACAGAGAAATTTTAAATTTCTTTGTGGTCTCTTGATTTTTTTGTACACATTATAGATTTAATTTTTATTGTAATAATAAGTTAAAAATTTCTCTGGAGCCCTAGCTGGTTTGGCTCAGTGGATAGAGTGTCAGTCTGTGGACTGAAGGGTCTTGGGTTCAATTCCAGTCAAGGGCACATGCCCAGGTTGTGGGCTCAACCACCAGTAGGGGGCGTGCAGGAGGCAGCCGATCAATGATTCTCATCATTGATGTTTGTATCTCTCTCTCCCTCTTCCTTCCTCTCTGAGATCAATTAAAAATATATTAAAAAAATATTTCACTGGACTTCTTTGTGTGGCTAATATTTATGTTTGTTTACCTTCTTAGGCTGTGTACCATATCATTGCAATTCTACTACTGGAGGAGTACAGAGTAGGATTCCTCTGTTGCTCCTGGGAGCGGGGTTCTTGGGTCGCCTCTGAAATGAGCACTTTCAGAAGCCCCCCTGGGGGAATGAGGTGTGGTACAAGATTTTATTTACGAGGAGTTATATTCCCCGGGTTCCAAAATCCTTTGCCCCATCTGGTTATTATAACGCTATCATTACTACAATTTCCCAAACTTGCATAACTTGTATTTTTTTCTGCTTTTCAGTATTGCCATGCCGAACATCTTCGTTTGGGAAATTGCTTGGATGTTTGTCACTGGGTCAAAAGCACAGATTGGAAAGCAATGTTTTCCTCATTGATGAAGTAATTCATGTGTTTGGCAATCACACCTCACTCGGAACATTTGACACTTACGGTAAAATAAAAGACTTCAGCTTTTGTTTGCAGGCTTCATGTCACAGTCAAAACAGAACAACTTCTACCAAAGTGCATGAGGCAGAGTTCACTTGGCCAAGTGTGGTCCCCGGTGGGCGCCTGTCTGTCTGTGCCGCAACAATCTTCCACCATCTCCCTGGGACTGGATTTGGGAAAGGGGAGAGATTTTCCTAGTGGCCTAGCAAAAGCTTACCTGCCGCAGGGGTTCTGCTCTTCCCCAATTACCTGTAAACCACCCATTCTCACTTTTGAAATCTCAGACCCCAACCTCACTCCCTTTCTCCTTTGCCCAAAAATAACATATCTACCCAATTTTACCTCACTGTCTTTGGAATGTTTATGCTTATGCGAATTCCCTGTGTGCATGTGTCAGGGTATGTTCTGGAAACTGTAAGCAGGGTATTTGGGGAGAGCTCACCAGGGGCCAGAGCAGGAGGGTCTCAGGTGCCTGTTAAGCAACTCAAACTTCAGCTCATTGATTAGCATTTTCCAACAGGTGAACCACAGACCCCTCCAGGGGACCAGGAAGGTGTTCCAAGAGATCAAGTCTTTAGCAGTGTTATGGGACCTATTTAAAGTTTCATTAAAATAATTCTCAAAAGCAGGACGGCTTTTATTCTCTTAAAAAGAAAAAGGCAGTGAGCGTGCATGGTAATTAGTAGAGGTCAGTGACCGTGCTTAAAATTATCACTTGGTTTTAAAATTGTTTTGGTTTTTAGTCATACAAAGTTTATGGACTGTTGGTTTGAAGAGGAATCATAAGGAACAAAGGTTTCAAAACACAAGAGATTAGTGGGGAGCATAAAAGTGAAAATAATCCTCAAAAATTGCCTCCAGATGATTATCACCAGGTCAGTAAATAATATTGCTCTAATAAAAATTCTTCTGCAGCACAAGGACCTCACAAGGCAATGTGGAGGAAGAAGACACTGGTGATTATACCCAATTTAGCTTTGCACTTACTACTCATAAAGACCCTGACACTCACAATCCTTCATTTGTATAATGATTTTCTCATCTCCTAGAAACAAAACATGAAAATTGGTATGTGGTTTTTTTTAATAAACATCATAATTTTTAAGTGCAAAATTAAAGAGTTCCAAATATCAGATCATAAAAAAGACTTTCATTTCAATTATAAAGCTGTGATAAGTAGTTCAATTTCAATATTTAATATAAAATATATTTTATCCCAAACAAACAAAATATAATACACCCTTTAGTAATATATTCATCAACAAATAATGATTTTCCTTACACAATTAATTTACAGTCACCCGAGGGCATGCGCCATATTAACTGGAAGAAAGTCAAAATTTATCTTTATATACTACTTATATTATTGAATTTTTATGTTAGAAATAAATTTTATAATCTGTGCAAATATACTTATATATGACATAAAATATTTTTCTTGAGAACATTTTAATCATAGTTCATTTTTAAAAATCAACAAATGAAAAATATTCGTTGGATTTTACATTAGACTGAAAAGTGTTCTGGCAAGTGACCAAAGTTGGAGATACTGATAAGATTGATGGGAAGCCAATGGAAAGAAAGGCAGATCACAGAGCATATGCTGCAACATTTATTGGAGCAAAGTGTGATATTAGAAAATGTCCCTGACCTCCTGCTTCAGAATGCATTGAAATTACACAAATTTATGCAATAAGTTTCCAACTGACTTTTGTCCTACTCTCTGGGCCAAAGAGGTAGCCAGTGGAGAAAGTATCCAGAATTCATGCTGTTCACACCACTGGGGATAACTGCCTACAAAGATGCCTTTTATGGGGGGAAATTGTAATGGTACCCTCCAGAAGAAAGTCTCTGCATTACCTGGACCAGGGAATCTGCACCGCATCTGGAAGCTGATGTTTTAAAATGTGGGTTTTGTTATCATTCAGGAATAGTAAAGCCAACAGATCAGGAGATAACTATCAATGAAGAGATAGTTTCTTACAGTTCCCAAAAAGATGGGGCACATGATGCCATGCAGGGCCACATAGAGAAGCACAGGGCCCATCAGGAAGCAGGAAGAACAGAAGAAAAATATGGGCAAGAGTTTTTTATTGTGGTTTGTGCAGGAAGGACTTGGGCAAGGCTGGGTAAACAGGGTTAGGATTGGCTGATTGAATCATTTCAGGGGATTCTGGGGTGTAGGGAGTGTTTCTAGATATCTGGAACCTGGCCCTCCTGGGATTAAGACAGAGAAACAGTGGCCTGGAGTGTGAGAGTTTAATAAAGGAGGTAGTGGTGGGAGGTGGCAGTGGTGGTGGTGATGGTGGTATAATGGGTTCTGAATTGGCTGGTTTGCATGTGAAAGGTGCACTCAGTGGTAAATCCCTTACTGTCTCTAGGAATCGGCTAGCCCTGGGAGGGGCAGTTCCTCCAAGTCAGCAAGGCTCAGGATGTCCAGCATCAGAAATACAAAAACAAACAAACAAACAAACAAAACAACAAAACACACACACACACACACACACAAAACCCCATGAGCAATACTTTAAAACCACTGAATAGATGTCAACTCTGGTGACTTGCAACTGACTATTATGGTGCATGGAAGGGAAGGGCAGGTGGCAGGAAATCATGCACAATCCATCAGTTACTTTACCTTTTCCATAAATGCATATTAAGCTCTATGACTGTGTCTGGAAACTCTGCTTTCTTTAATAACATGGAACTCAGAATTCCTTAATCAAATATGGGCAGAGATCGCGGTGGTCAGAAAAAAGGCCGTGCCACTCAGTGCCAATCCTGGTCTCTCTCTCTCTAGGATTCACATTCTCCTGAAAATTTCTGCTACCACCTAGTTAGGTTCAAAGAATTGCTGGATTGCCTTTACCAAGGGCCCATGTATTATCTTCTCTTGTAATTGGCTGCATAGCTGGAATGTTCAACAAGACTTTCAAGGCAAGGACAGAGCAAAAGAGGAAAAAGGCAATACCTTATCTATTTCTGGCTTATAAAATAGAGATCACTCATCCTTAGCCTGTGATGTACCTCAAGGGTCCCCTTTTGTCCAGATCCCAGGTTGCGCCAAAACAACTGATTATCTCTAACCAGCACTACTCAGGAGTGAACTCCCAGACATTCAACTTCCTCAAAGTAAAGACCAAGAAAAGGAGCCCACTTTGGCTCTTCCATCTATCTCAATCACAGTCTCCCAATTCCTGTCTCCAGTCTAAGGAATCCAGTCTTTATCTGAGTAAATGACCTTACCCTTAAGAATCGTCTTCACCGGCAGGGAATTTTCCTCACCCATGCAAGACTCAACAGACCAAATGCATCTCAGGAATACATAATAATTCACAATTCTAAGATGGCCCCCTAAGATTCCAGCCCCCTGATATGCCCACCATGTATGATCCCTGGGACTTGTGACTATAATGAAATTGTCAGCTCATAATAAGATTATGTTATATGGCACAGTTAGCAATTTAGTCATACAAAGATACTGGAACCCTCATGTGATTAGTACAGGGAAATAGTTGCCCGTAGTCTGAGAGTTTAACAAAGGGAGGTATTGGTGGGGAGAGTGACCATTTGTTGGTGGGCCTGACTTAATCAGGTAACCCTCAAAAGAGATCGGGCTCTTCCTAGTGAAATAGATTTGAAGCGTGACAGGGATATGACATAAGGATGAGTCTCCATTGCTGGCTTTGAAGACAGAAGGACCATATGACATGGATGGTGAGCAGCCTGTAATGAAACTAGGAACTCAGCCCCACAACTGCAAGGAACTGGAAGTGAGCTTGGAGGAAGGCACCAAGCTCCAGTTGAGAACACAGCCTGGTTGACACCTTGAGGTGAGCCTTGTGAAAACCTGAGTGGAACACCTAGTCACTGTGCCTGGATTTTTTTACTTAAGAACTATGAGATAATAAGTGGGCACTATTTTAAGCCACTGAGTTTGTGATGCTGATTTGCAACGATAGAAAATGAATTCAAACTCCAACCTTATGGAGAGACACACATCTAATCAGGTCACAGTGTGTTGCAGAAGAATTAATGGTGGGTTCCGTCGCAAGATGACTCAAAGTGCTCTGGGGTCTACTGTGAAAATAACAGCTGAAAACTGGTGTTTACAATACAAAACTCACTGCCTCTTACTACAGAATTGCTTAGGTAGGTTTGTGGTCAGGTAAATCACCCGAAGGGCATCACATGCACCATTATTTTCAAGAAAATGGTCCAAGGATGATAAAGAGTGCAAGGAACACCTTGAAGTGGACTGGTGATAGAGAGTATCCACCAGACTGGCCAGGTTTCCCATTACTGTCTAGATGGTGAACAGAGGCAGCATGCCTTGTCAAAGTACTGATCAGCTGATGCCTTAAATCTACCCCTTTCCTTTCGCATATCTCATTGTTTGCTCTTGGCTACTTTAGAGCCATATACAATCATGTGAGCCTAATTTAACTTTTGGCTGTTTTCCACAGAGAGGCAGAAAATTCTAATATTTGCACCAAAATTTCAACCAGCGTTGTTGTCCGAGTACAAACAGCATGGCCGTCAGTTGAGTCAGCCTGTATCAGCATGACTCGTACAGGACCTGTAGGACTGTGAGCTTAGGGAGCTTTAAGATGGTCTCCTGCAGTCCGTCATCTCACTGGTGAAAACTAAGCTGTGAGACAGATTGTACTTTCCCAGGACAAAACAGCAAAGCTAAGATGAGACTTCAGACTTCCTGATCCCCAGTTCAGTGTCTTTTCCTTTTTAAAGTCTAATTGAAAATCTTATTATTTTAGCTACATTTACTCTCCTAGGATTGGTCAGTCTTTGTGTTATTTCCAATAATATGTGTACAGTATATGTGTTAACATAAATTTGGAGAAATATTTAATCCCTGGATGATTTAAAATCACTTGGCTCAGGGTTTTGGTTTTTTATTTTTAATCCTATAATTACCAATACTATTTCTTTCTCTTTTTTTTTTTTTTTGGTAGCTATTCTGTTCCCTCCCAAACAAAATATAAATGTGATAGGTAAGTTATTAAGCTGTGTGTGTGTGTGTGTGTGTGTGTGTGTGTGTTCTCCCATCTCACTATCATTCCCTTTCTGTTTTAAGAAATACTTCTGACTCCCTTGCCACAGGAAAGCATGGAGATGCATAGTCAAGAAGATGGAGAAGAGAGGTCCCCCCAAAAGTAAAGATGGAGGTGATGGGGCTCTGTGGTAAAGATGGGGCAGAGAGTGGAAGGGTGATTATGGGTGGTCCTTCGGGGAGCAGACAGGCCCCCAGCTCAATTCCTACCTAAGGAAGAACCAACAATGCAGTTCAGGATCCCTTATTGGCTTGGCCTCAGTTTTAATCAGAAGCCCAAATACCAGAGCTCCTTCCTCCTAACATTTAGCTCTGCTTGTGATCCTTGGGGTGTTTGAACAACTACCAGCAGCCCCTTCCCTTGGCTGGCCAACTGCTCAACTGCTCAAGGCCCCTCCCCCCTCCCCCCATGCCCCCTGCCAGGCCCACGCTTGACTGCCCCCCCTGCAACCCCAATCTGGGGTGGGGCCAGCTGGCCGACCTCCCGTGGCCCCTCCCCCTGCCAGCCTTGCCCTATCCGGCCCAATGGGGTTGGCCTGCTGAACCCCACCCATGCATGAATACATGCACCAGGCCTCTAGTTATTATATAACTAACCACCCTATGACTTAATGGCTTAACATAACAAAAAGTCATTTATTTTGCTCATGAATCTGCAGTTTAGGTTGGTCTCCTCTCTGCTCCTACCAGAGTCAGGAAGAACGGCTTGGCTTAGGGCTGGAGAATCTACTTTCAGGATGGCTCACTCACATGGCTGACCAGTTGGGTCTGCTGTCTGCTGGGAGCTCGTGCAAGACGCTAAGGTCTCAGCTCCAGATCCTCTCCATACTGATCTCTGCGAGGTCGATGGGCCTCCTCTCATAGCATGGAGGCTGGAATCCAAGAGACACAGGGAGACTGAACCTCCAAAGTCATCAGTATCACTTCTACCACCTCAGGGTCAGAGGGAGGGACATGAACCTCGCCACTCAGCGAGGACCGTCAAAGCCACACTGTATTTAGAGCACGTGGGATGAGATGTCATATTTGACTATTTTCAGAAAATGCAATCTGCCACACCCCCATGACTCACACTGAATTTTGCACCTATTTTCTTTGCATATTCCTGATGCCTTACCACTTCCTCCAAATGGCATCTGTTTTTACTGGTAATACCGTGGTTAACCACTACTGTTGAAGTCTTGGATTTAGATAAAGATTAAGTACACTTTTATAAAATTCTCATTTTATAAGAACCAGCAGCTTATATCCATACTTTCTTTTTCTGACCTGAATGGAAACAGAAAATATCTGCTAGGCTTTGATAAGAATACTTTAGATGCTGCTTTAACTTTATCCTGGGGCCTAATTCACAGGATGAGTAATTCTAGTGGCCATTAACTCCCAGAAGCTGCTCATTAACACCCTCCCCTCCCCACTCTAAAGCACCTTTTAGCTGTGGACAACACACTGCAAAGTCCAACTTCCAAGGTGAGATATGATGGTAATTTTCAGGATAATTGCTATAGACAGAAAAGCATTTGAGAAGAGGGGCCTCTGTAGATATTTGCCCAGCCCTGTGCCACACCCCAGGAAAGCTGGCCTTGAGTCCTGGGTGCCTAGGAGTCTGGCCACAATGAAATGGATTCACAGATTAGACAGTGAGAGGACTCCCAAGCAGTGTGTCTGCAGGCTGGCCAGCAGGCCCTGAGGGAACTGCCCAACAGTGACTGTTTAAGGATCAAGTGGAGCTGGTGGGGCAGGGGAGGCAGGAATGGGAGGCAACTTGCATCCAAAACCTGAGAGTTAATGACCCAGAGGAGGGAACGTGAAAGTCACTGAGTGAGAAGGAGCCTTGAGCTTTCCAGACATGCAGTGGGTCAGAAGTTATAGGCATAGAAAAGCCTAGACCTGTGTTTCTTCAAATTTTAATGTGAAAAATGTATCATCTAGGAGTCTTGTCAAAATGCTGATTTTGATTGGATAGTTCTGGGCTGGGGCTCCCAGGTGACGCCAGATGTTGCCAGTTCACAGGCCACACTCAGTAGCAAGGGTCTAGACAAGCAGTAATTCTCAGCCTTGGCTGTGTACTAGAGCCATCTGCGATCCGTGTGTAACCGCAGAACCAGCTCCAAATGGTCCTAGCCTATTTAACGAGATAATGCGTTGCTTTTCAGACAACAGGCCAAAAACCTCAAGCCATGCACCTGAAGCTGAGCAGAGGAGAGAACGTTGCTCTTCAGCTGCACCTGCAACCAACGTATAGATCCCCTGCCACACCCACACAGAACCAAAGGACTAGGACAAACGGGAACTTGAACACCCAGAACCCCTTAGAAGCAAATGGTCCGTTGACCAGAAGATCCGGTATTGACACCCCTTACCATAAATGGCCAAGCTCCAAGGTCCTCCGGTTAAAACTAGCCCTGCCAGTGCTTCTGCATACCTGTTCCCCTAACCCCTTAAAAACCCTCCCCAAACCCTGCATCAGAGAGCTGTGGTTTTTGAGTGTTAGCTTTCTGTTCTCCTGGGTGGCACCATTCATAAGAAAACAGCCAGTCTTTCTCCACCACAGTTCTCAAGAGGGAAGCCCTAAGTATTTAGTGTTTGGCTGCTAGCACCTGGTGGATGAATTTTTTCTGTTCCATAACTCGTGTAAAAATCCAGTCTCTGGGCACTGGCCTTGGGCATCAGTCTGTCAAAGCCCCAGGAGATTGCAACGTTTGGCCAAGGTTGAACATCCCTGTTGGAGAGGGAGGCCAGTTGGTGGCTGAGAAGCCGTAGACACTGAACCAACCCCATCTCTGAGCACCCAGAGAAGAGCAGCAGGTGTCCACTTGCAAACATGACGTCTACACTTCCTGTCTCCCTTGAACATATGCTCTGGTTCCATGAAGCATCGCCTTCTGTTTTCACCACCATCAGCCCAGGTAGCCTGAGGTATCTCTGGCCCTATGGGAGCGTTCAGAGAGAAGGACTATGGGAATGGTTCCTCCCTTTCACCTACAAAGTGTACAACTGGGACTGGAGGGTGCCTTCATTAGCAATCCCACATCTGTCCTGAGTCACTGTGTTACTTCCCCACATGTCTGCATTCATGTGGCCCCACATTGGCACTCTATGCACTGATATTTTTATAGAAATATCTTTCATCTTCTTTTAAAGCAGGTGGCATACATCTGTATTCTTTAAAGATCCTGGCTAGCATGCAGCTTCAGTGTGTCTATTTTCGGACACTTCTCAGTTGAAGAAAGCATCTCTAAATGATCCAAAGGAGACAGAGCCCGGAAGTGCAGCTATGGAAGAAAAACCTGTTTTCATTACCTTTTGTTTCAGTGTTATAGAAGTACAGGGGGGCGGGGGTGATTTTTGGCTAGCATTAATTTACTAGGTATGGAATATACAAAAAAAAAAATAGGTTAAGAACAAAGCAATGAGGAATCCCAATGCTGGGACACTTCTCAGTATTTATAGCATTACAAATTTATATTTCCCTTGAGCAAATAATCCTCCTTGGAATGTTTCCTATGCAAATACCGGTAAATGCTCAAAATGCATCGGCAAGTAGCTAGAGTGTTCCCAACTCTGTATTGGGTAATGTACAGGCCACAGGAGAAGGAGAGGATAAATGGGTGTATCCAGTGAGAGCAGCTGGAGGAGGGAGAGAAAACAGTGGCTTTGAGAGGAAGTCCTAAGTCAATGCTGCCAGCACCAGAGGTCTGAACTGGGACCTTTGGGTATAAGTGACTGGGAGGCAATTTTAGCTCATCCCTTGGAATATCTTCCAGTTTCTGTATTTGATGTTTTGACATCAGGGGCACTCCAGGGACTGCCCCTCTCAGGGCTACTAATTCCTGGAGATAGGAACAGATTTGCCTGTGAGTTTGCCTTTCATATACAAACCAATAACCTCCTTTGTGCTGGTGGGGATGGGGAACTCGCAGATTCTGGATCCTTATTCACCTTCCCTAAGCACTCCAGGACCAGATCAGACATCTAGGATAGCCCTCATGCCCTAGAGCCCACTGAAATCACCCAAGCCAGCCCATCCTAAACCTGCTCACCCTGCCTCCTGGGCTCCTTCTTGTGAGAACCACATAAAGGGTCTTGCCCATGGTCCCCCTCACTTCCTCTGCCTCTTGATTGACCCTCATGCTTCTCCATGTGGCCCTGAGTGTGGCGTACCTCCTATTTCTAGGGATCTGTGAATAGAAACATGTAATTTCTTCACGACAATCCATCCTGTGCTTGCATGCCTTACCATACCCAATTAAAACAAATCTCAGGTACATTTTAAAACATCCCTGAAAAGAACTTTAAATAACTACAGCTCTTTGGAAATGCAATAATATAGCATTTCCTGGTCTTGAAGATAAATAATCACAAGCCACAAAATGAAGTTGGACAGTGTGTGTGTGTGTGTGTGTGTGTGTGTGTGTGTGTGTGTGTGTGTGTGTTGGGGAAGGGGAGGGAGTTAGTGTCTTAGATAACTTGAAACACTCCTCTTGTGCGCATTATTGTATATAATGAGGCGCATCCAGTATAAGTCCTCAGTCGTGCTACTGATTTCTATGCTGTGCACTTCATTCAGTTTGGTATGCCATGTTCTGGATAGTGCCTAGCACATTGCTAACAGTTTTAAGAGATTAAGCATCAACCAAATGTGAATATCATGCCCGCCTGTCATGAGTAGCATATAGTGTGTCATTTTGTGAATGTTCCTAATGCCCCTTTGTCTGGCATGCTTGCCTCAGTAGGGAAGAGAGGTTAGCATTAACTAAGCAGGTTAACTTAACTAGCATTAACTAAGCAGGTTAACTTAACTAGCATTGAGTTAACTAGCATTGTGGTTGAATTCCTCTCTTATCTGGAACAAGTGTGAGGACTTTGGTTACAAAAATCACCTCCAAGATACAGGACAAGAGAGCTCTGAGTCAAAGCCAGTTGGAGAAGCCAGAGAAAAATGTGACTGGAGTTTAGGATTCGGTGGGGGTTTCAGAGCTGGGCATTTGGGACCTAAGAGGAGATCAGTGCAAACATAGGTTAGAAACTGGATAAACACATCCCTGTGCAATTTATGAAATAACCTTGAGGATCCTTTGGCTGGTGGGAAAGTGTGTGATTCCTGAAGGTGTCAGTTTGACTCAAAGGGTCAATAAAGGCACAGTGAACACTTTGGGGTCTCCTGAGAACACATTCCAAGGGTGCAGGAGGCCAACTGGGGAATGCTCAGGATCAATATCTCTACTAGTAAATGGGTGAGGGAAGCAGGAAGGGACAGAGAGAGAAGTTGAACTGTGATGTGGTTGCCATCGAGGCCCCAGCTGATCCTACAGGTAGTTCTGGAATGTGGGTGGCTGTTCAGAGCTGTCCAGAATCCAGGCAGGAAAGCTGGGCTTTGCGTATCCTCAGGGGATTTGGGTTACTTTCAGGAAGGAGGCTTAACTCGGAGATGGCAACCTCATTCCTGCCAAAGGCAATTCCTTGGGATGCTGCTGTGACCATCATAGCCAACAGTCAGGACAACTGGCGAAACCTCTTTTCTGGAAGGGGATCTAGAACCTCTATTCTGGAAGTGGAACATTGGGACATAGCATGAAATAGAACACATGCCATTTTCGGAATTGTGGGTTTTACAGCCAAAGTCTGCACTAGGTAAGGGGTGGTCCAAAGCTGTCAGTGATGGGTTTCCCTAGCTACTAGGAAAGTCTGCAGAATCCACATACGATTGGGACTCGTGGCCCAAGGAGATGTTATTCTAACTGGCAACTGCAGACTCACCAAGCTGCGTGGACACAGTCAACTACACTGCTGTCCGGCTGGGAAGTGGCTTCAGTTAACAGAAGAGCTGAAGGGCAGGGGTGAGCACCTAACACGTGTTCGCTGGATGCAGCTCATCCCTCTCAGGAATCCCCAACGCCAATTCCCAGAGTCCTCTGACTCAAACGTGATGATTTTAATTCAGAGGGTTGGAAGCACCAGGAAATTATCCATTGGAGTCTCTCTGCTGTTGCCAGGCGTCCCATCCTTGCCGGTACATGCAGACACACACACACACAAGTACAGTACTGTTCTCCCAGATCCCCCATTGCACAGATCTCCTGCTGAAGTTTCTGACTAACGGTAAGTTATTTGTTCAGAAAGATTTTATGGCTCTCATAAAATGTCAATTACAGTTTTAAAATAACTTGTCGTTTTTCTGTAACATGATGCTGCCATCTTGGTTCCCAGAGGGTGTATTAAATTCAAGTAGCAATAACAAATCATTTAAGCAATAAATAAATAACCTGAGACAGAGCGCCGTTAAGAGTTAATAGTCTCCCATACACTCAATAGAGGGTGAGGCTTCACTCAATTAAAGTGACCCCGGGGGGAGGAGGGGCAGGGGCCAAACTGCACCCAGTCGTTTTGTTGAAGGTATTCAACCCGCACACATTCATTTCCTTCTTTATGTTGTCTCTTTTCAGCAGGGAAGGCTCTCTGCGGTCCCTGGGCCCAGAGAACAATTACGGTACAGTCTCAGAGAACAGAAAGAAAACTGGGGTCATAAATATGTTAAATGGGTGCGTGGGTTTAAGTGGCTTTGTAAACGAAACACGAGGAAACCTCAGACTAATTAATGAATACGAAGCAGTGGGAAGGCTGGAGGTTTTGGGGGTACCGTCTTGTCCTGGGGCGAGGATGCGACATCTGTACAATTCTTTTCCTCCTGGGAGGTACACTTATTTATTTTA
The DNA here is from genome assembly GCA_026230045.1 of Corynorhinus townsendii. Taxonomy (NCBI): domain Eukaryota; kingdom Metazoa; phylum Chordata; class Mammalia; order Chiroptera; family Vespertilionidae; genus Corynorhinus; species Corynorhinus townsendii. The sequence continues at coordinate 145,976,753 of JAPDVU010000005.1, read as the reverse complement.
GAAATCTGCATTTTCAAGATCTCAAATTATCTGGATGGAGAATAACAGATTTGGGTTAAAAAAATTTTTTTAAATAAATCCTCTTTAAGCGATAGTGTCTCTAATCAAGTGATAGCCTTGGCCTGAATGAATGGTTTTACAGATATCTGAAAAGTGTTGTCCTTGTATTCTGGGATAGACACATCACACTACCTTTTAAAAAAGGATGAATTACATGCTATTAATACAGAATCACAGTTCATTCAAACATAGGGACTCTTTCCTACTAATGGCCTTTCAAAAATAAATTCCATCTGGGTCAAAGCAAAGATAAGATTTTATGATGTGACTTTCCCATATGTTCTAAAATATTTCAGTCTTTCTGTTTGGAGAGTTCACTATTTTTCCTTTTGTTCTTTCTTCACTTTTTTCTCTCTCCATTATTTTTTTTAGCAAAAATAGCTTCACTTATGGGAAGTTGAAGGCTGTCTGTATGTCTCATATGACTCATTTTGAATCCACATATGACTTTCTGAACTGGCTATGTGAGGCAAGCCAGTACGGGGACTCTGAAAATGTCCCTGAACTTGGAGGATGCTGACACTGTGAGGGCCAAACAGAGGCCACAGCAGAGATGCAAATGGACAAAGGGGTGGGGAAGAGAAGTGTCAGGGGATAGTTGCAGAGGGGAGGAAGAGATCAAGACACACACAGAGATATGGGGGAGGGCTATCTAGAGAAAGATTGAGAGCAGAGAGAGAGAAAGAGATTCACACACACACACACACACACACACACACACACACATACACACACACAGAGATAGAATGATTCAGAGGGGGTTGGAGGGAGAATAGTAATGGGGAGAGAGTGTGAGGCACAGAGAGGGGAGGGAGAGAGAGACAGAGAGAAAGATGAGAGGGAAAAGAGAGGGAAAAAGATATTGAGACACACAGAAAGAGGGAGAGGGGAGAGAGAAATGAAGATGCAGAGAGCGGTTGGAGAGAGAGAGAGAAAGAGAGAGAGAGACTCAGTAGGAGATGGGAAAAGTAGAAAGGCACAGGGAAAACCACAGAGGGCACCGAGATGCAAGAGGAACAAACAAAATGAAAAAACACAACCCAACAAGCAATGGAAAGGGGGTGGCTCAGACTCCCTTGTTTAATTGATTAAATAGCCAACCTACTAACAATGGATTGAATTGAACCATTGGTCTAATGTAGTTATTATGATACTAAAATGAGCAGGCTATGCTCTTCTTTTGGGCTATTTCAGTGGTCTTAGTTGCAACAAGACACACAACCCTTTCTAAATCCTGTCTATATCAATTCAACCAGCTCATTTTCTTTTTATTGCATGTAAAGCTGAAGAATTACCTAATTATAATCTTTAAATGTACTTTATAAAACATTTATTCTTTAACAAATTATTAATAAAACATCTACCAATGGTATACCAAAGGATACAGTTTTGTACAAAGAATACAAAAATGTTTAAGATACTATAATTGTCCACAAATTAAGAAAATACTGATTCAAGGTGACATGGTAAACACATCAGACTAAATTATATAAAGACAAGAACAAAATAGCACAAGATAAAACACAAAAATGTCACAGTAAAAAACCTAATAAATTGCTCTACTGAGGGATACAGATTTTTAAATGTTTCAAAGTCTAAAAAGAGAGGACTCTTTAGGAGTTAGCACAACCTTTGATAGTTCTGTGAGGATGGCTAACCTGCTTTGAGTCTTCAAGGCCCTGGATTCCCCCACTAGGTAGAGAGAAGAAAAGGCCACATGAAGACAGTTGATTTTTGTATTGTCAAATTTTTTAATTTTATTTATAAGGGACAATGAAAAATACGAATGTAGTCATTCATGTGATACGATTTGTATTCTTTCTTAAAATTTCAACTTATATCACAGAGTCAAAGAAAAGTTCACTACCCAATGCATTGGCCACGAAGGACGTCATTCCATGGAAGAACCTGGTGTTGCGGATTGCTGTTAAGCAGAAAATTACACTAACCCCAGATGCCTTTTTCTTTTGACACCATCTGTACAACCTTCCCTTCTTCATGATGCAGTCCTTCCTCTATCAGACTGCAATGATGCCCCCTCTGCTGAATACCTTGTCGCTCTCAGACAGTGATCTGAAAACTCTGATGTGTCCTGGATAGAGAAGAAAAGCAGATCAGTGGTTGCCAAGGGGCTGAGGGTGGGAGCAGAGAATGACTGACAGTGAACACAAGGGAACTTTAGGGCTGATGGAAATGCTCTGTAAGTTTTTATTGTAGTAATCAAACTTTCTGATTGCACTTCTCAAAAAGTTTATTAAAATTATTGAATTGTATGCTTACTATGGGTGAGTTTTATGATTTGTAGATTAATAAAGCTGTTGTTGTTTTTTTAAGTGACTACCAGGCCAGGCTAGTGATGTGAAGGTTATGTTTTTTGGATGTAGACACAGTTCTTTTTGCGTAGTAAATGTTTAAGAATATGCATCAACCCCACGAAGAGATAACTGTCTCCCGTATTTCATGAAACAATGAGATCTTCTTGTTCTACTTTTCAGGTCCTAATTTTGATGGAGACTTGAGCAAAGAGAAATATTTCTCAAATAAGAGGGAAACAATCTTGTGATCACATGACAAATGGCAATAAATGATTCCCTATGTGGGGCCACAACAGGGAGTGGTGGGACCTGTGGTGAACCAGAGAGGCAGGCATCACCTCAAGGGCCAGCCACCAGGTAGCTCCGTTGGTTGTGACCCCAGGACAATGCTGGCCCAGCGTTACCAGACTTTCTATTTGTCCAAGAGAGTTGTATGGTAAATCTTCTGATTTTTAAAAAGTTGGTTCAGACTTTAAAACAAAGCATTGTGTGGTCCATGCAAAATGAGATCAATTCAGGAGATAAGCTGAAAGTTTGCAAGCTCTGCTTTCTAGTCAGAACCTTACAATTCAGCACTTAATTGTGGATTTCCCATATTTGTTCACTGTTGTTTTATGGGGGCTAATTTTGACTCCCTAACTTTTTATAGTTCCTAGAGCTAGGGGTTGGGATAAAGGGTTGGGGGCTAATAAACATATGTGTGGGGGATGTGTGTGTGCATGCATGTGAATGTGTGAGTGTGAGTGTGTGTGTGTGTGTGTGTGTGTGTGTGTGTCTGTGTGTGTACTGGCCTCCACATAGTGCCTAATGTTGTGCCAAATATATTACAAATGCACAGCCAATACTGTTAATTCAGTTAATATAAAAATATTATTTAAATAAACATTTTCTTGAAAGCAAGTTCAAATATGCATGCTACTTCACCACCAATAGAATGCCTGGGACTCAATCCCAACTCTAAAGACATGTTACTTTAAGTAACAAGGAATAGCTCAGGTTTTCCTTGGTGAGCTCTAGTCTATAAGGAAATAAAAATAAATATTTCTTAATTGGGCCATCATACTAGTTCCAAAATGAGGCAGAGGCTAGATTGATTCTTATCACATATTATTCTTTCTTTCTGGGCACGCATAAAGATTCTATTTCTCAGTCTTCTTTGCAGTTAGTTGGAGGTCATTTGACTACATTCTGGGCAATGCAAAGTGGGCAGATGTTACTTCCAGACCTGGTCATAGAAAACCCTGCACAAAACTCTGCACTCGGTGTATATCCCCCTACATTTGTGGAAGCTGCATGGTGAGGTTGGATTCATCATCAAATGAAAGGAGTCACAGCTTGGAGAGTCACACAGCAGAACCATCTCACCTGCGTTGGATTGAAACACAAGTGAAAATAAACATATTTGTGTCAAACCACTGCGATTTGAGCATTGTTTGTTACAGCAACCAGCATCACTTATCCTGACTAATAAATACAACTTGTCTTTTCAGAGATAGTCTGGAAAAGTTGATTACACAAATAGGTGGTGTAGATCCTACTGATGTAATTAGTAAAACAGGTTGCTAAATAATCATATTGAATGCTCACAACACAACCCTGTGTGGGTATAGATTGGGGCCTTTTATCATTGGTACAGATTAGGAAGCAGAGGTGCAGCAAAGTAAATGGAAGGAGCTGGGATTTAAACCAGAGTATTTCGAATCCTCACTGAGACCTACATTTATCTACTACTGTTTATGTTTAGCAGAGAGTCTTCAAAGAGGTGGAAAGGATACTTAACTTCATTATCTGATTATTTTCTCATATTCATATTTCAAATGGATATTTACACTCAGTATTTGTATCAAGCCTTCAGCGTGGCCTATGTTCTCATGTTAATTATTATTTCTTCAGTTAAACTTCTGTAACAAAAGGAGGAGGCTATGCAAATTCATCTACTCCATATTATGATTAATAACATATAAATACTTGGATTTTAACAGTATAACATATCTCCTGGGAAACATAGAATTGCTCAGAATTTCTCAACCATAGTAAAATACCTAATGTATAATAAGAAGTACAATTAACCAAGTTTTGTTATAATATATTTCTCAATTGGTGCTGTACACACTGACAAAAAATGTTCTTTAATTAACACAAAATGAAAAATACTCCATGAATATGATGCACTAGAACAAAAAGTGTTTTAGCACTTTTTTACCACCTTCAAAATCATGTTTCACTAAAGGGAACAAATGAAATATCATAAAGGAATGAGCTCAGGGAATTTCCAAATTTTTATCCTCAGAGATCTAACTCAAATTCCACCTATATCTTCTGGCTTTCTTTGCTTTACACAGTCTCAAATAACACATTTGAAACCCATTATGATTATATTTTTTCACTGAAGCCTCAAGCATAGCCTACCATGTACCACATGCCTGTGGTTTTCCACCAGGGGTCATTTTGGTCCCCAAGGAACAGTTGACAATGTTTGCTGACCAGGACCTATTCAGTGAATGTGCAACCTACATCTTCTCACAGGGCTTCATGCTCAGAAGGCTTCCACACCAGGTTTAATGCTCTGCTGTCGCCTTCATAATTCTTCATCATTTTATCTTTGCACTTGCATTTTGTAAGTGCAATCTAATGGGACAAGGCAGCATGCCCTTGAACAGAGGAGATACGTGCAATATGTGCGGCTGCCTTTCTTTGCCTTCCCATTTGCATTCCTGATGTCCATGAGCACAGAATTCCTGTGGGCCAGTGATGAGCGGGGGTTCAGCAAGACTCAAAGGTAGTCCAAGCGCAACTTGTCTCACTTTGACTGCGTGTCTCACTTTGACTGAGTAAGCAAGGGTATGTAAAGCCCCCAAAGGCCACACTTGCTGGTTGAACTAGAACTTTCTCTGAGTGCAGAAAGAAGACAAATCTAAGAAACACAGATACCCCAGGAACCCTATCATAACCTTTCTTCTTCCCTGTACTAGTCCACCACTTCATCCTGCAAATCATGGTGTAGATTACAGGGGTGGTGAACGTCTGGCCCGTGGGCCGTATAAGACCCGCAAAATCATTTGGTCTGGCCCTGCCAAGGCATTAGGGGTGAGTTAAATATTTGACCAAATATAGCAGGCAAATTTTTAAGGTGATAATTTTGTATGGCCTGTGAATGATGTTATAAATATCCAACTGGCCCTTGGCAGAAAAAAGGTTCCCCGCCCCTGGTGTAGAATGAAAGAGGCTAGAACAGCTTATAGGGCCTTTTCCTTTCAGACTTTGCTAACTCAGCTGTGAGTTGAAGGTAAGAGTGTGATAGAATGGGCGTGTATTTTATTCAGCATATTCACTGTTCCAGTAGGAGTGAAATATGAGTTGTGTAATTTCGGTGATTCTGCACGTGACATAAATGCTCTTATATTTGCATTAAAACTGGTATTCTGCAACATAAAAATAAACACTAAAATTCATGCTCATAATTTAAAGTTTTAGTTTTTCTTGTTAGAATGACATTAAATAGCAAATTTTTCAAAAACACCATGGCAAGTCGAGAGAGAGAGAGAGACCCTGGAAGGAAGCAAAAGCTGCATATCTTATACCTTAAATTCACTTTGTCCTGCTTATTTATTAATGAGCCCACATTTCCAGTTGTTTTGCAGCTGGCCTGATGAAGGCATTTTTGATCGTTACAGCTAGACTTAGGGAGGGGTGCTAGTGGTATCCAGTGGGTAGAGACCAGGGGTGCTGCTAAACACCCTGCGTTGCACAGGACGGCTCCATGACAAAGAATTAGCTGGTCCCAAATGTCAGTAGTGCCCAAACTGAGAAACTGTTCAGCATTTAGTTCCATTGATAACATCTCCAACTAGATGTCAAATCCCTTTAGATCATGCGTTATCTCTTCTCTTTTTAGCTCATATAGTACACTTCCTGGCATAAGTGCTGGAATTTAATAAAAAGTGGTCAATAAATGCAGGGTGTGGCAAAAGCAGGTTTATAGTTGTTCATATGAAAAGTAATACAAAAATTAATAAATAATAATACAAGAATAAACTCTGTTTTGGGTGCTCACTGCTGTAAACCTACTTTTGCCCCACACTGTACTTGTGTTAAAAAGGAAAAGAGACTAACCTTTCAATATTCTTTGTTTTGTCATAATCTTTGTTATGTGGATGTATTAAACAACGTGTACAACTTGCATACAACTTACAGGATCAAGTCAGTGGCAGAACTGGAAGCAGTAGTCTAGTCTCTGACCTTCATTATACCATAGATTTATTACTTTGCTCACAGCTGATGGGTGGCTAGAAAGACATAATTTAGAATTGAAAAGAATTTTTGCTACTACACTCAGGAGGCAGGAATTAGGGAAAGAAAATACTAACTTAGTCCCTGACTTACAAGCAGTGACATTGGGTACCTCATTTTTAATCATCTCTAATAATAAAAGCACAATATGCTAATTAGACCGGACTTCCTTCCGGAAGAAGCTGGGCTTCCAGGGAAGCCCGGGTCCCGGATGCCAGAGGGAAGCCGGTGCCAGCAGCCAAGGGAAGGAAGGCCTACTCTTGCGTGAATTTCGTGCACTGGGCCTCTAGTTTATTATAAATGCTTATCATTCATCCCATTTCATAGGTTAGTAATTTGTGGCTCAGCGAGGTTAAGTGATTTGTTCAAGTTCATGTATCTAAAGAATATTGACTGAGCCAAAAAGCAATCTCAGGTCTGCATGACTCAGAAATGTGCGATACGGACTGGTCCTTCCTATGACCATCCCATTCCACATCGGCAAAGAGCCTCTTTGTGCTGACCAGACCAAACCAGGACACCTTGGAGAGGAAAAGAGCAGCTGCTAATCAACATGAGAGAGATCAGATGCTAACCAGGGCTGCTTGTGAAACAGGGGGGCCTCCAATGGACACCCTTCTCCTGGAGGAAGCCCATTGAAGGGCGGCGTCCTGGTCAACATCTGCTGCCCCACCGTGCCCACTGACATATCCCTCATATTTATTTGCCAGAAGAAGTAAAAATGAGAAGTGAGAGGAAGGTAAAAAATGCGAGGTATTTTGCAATTCATCATAAAATGACTACTGGTATCACATTTTGCTTCAAAAGCCATGAGTCAAAAAAATGCCAGGAGCAGTCCTGGAGGTCTAGAACATGCTCTCATAGCATATCTGAACTGCAGTGGTTTCTCCTTCTCAGAAGAGTCCTGTGCCAGGTTCCCCGCACCTCGCAGTGTTTCTTTGGCTGTGTACAGTGTTTCTTTGGCTGTGTACAGTGTTTCTTTGGCTGTGTATAGTGTTTCTTTGAGTGCCTGCCACTGACAAGAAGGCAGCAACAGCAACACAACAACAGGATTCTGACTTAAACAGCTTCTGGAAGATGTGACGCTAATATTCTGGGTTTGTGCCATAGACATGGCATGGTGGCTAATTAAATAGGCTAAAATCAAAAGAACCATAGCCTTTTCTATCAAAACACTTCATGTCTTCTCTTCCTCTTTTTCTTCCTCCTGCTCCTCTTATTCAGCTCCTACTAGTAGAATACGTGCAAATTGGACATGCATTACTGGAAGGAACTGGAGGAAAAGGAGCTGTGGGACAGAAGGTGCCAATCGGGGCAGGTATCCAGCCCATGTCTTTTGTCCATTGGTATGCCACCTGCTGCTGCTATGCTACTCACCCCCTGCCCCCAGGATTTCTTCTGGGCACCAGCCAGAATCCCGAGGTAGGAATCTAAATTTGATGGTGGGCACATACATTTGGCACCATTCATAAAGATCCATGACCACGAAGACCCACAAGTTAGGATAGAGTCCATGGCCCCTTAATTGGGACTCTTTTCACAGGCAGTTCAGTGACACTTACTAGTACATGGCTGGATTTGCGATTTCACACGTGAGGGACTCCTAGTTCCTGGCCCTGTCTCCTTCTGGGGCTGAGGAAGGCAGTAGGTCAGAGACCTACTCTTTTGTCTATGATCACACAGGCGGTTGGCAGCAGACCCTTCAGCTCAAGCTTGCTCACTGCTGGAGTCCTGCCAAGCCTCACACTACGAAAATGACAGCATTTAATTAGAAGGGGGAAGGCCTTGCTTTACATGAAAGAGAAGAGTGAAATGGGAAACATTAATTCATTGCTATGCGATCGGTAGAAAACACTTTAAATATGCAGAGGTTGTGGGGGATTTTGTTTTATTTTGTTGTTGTTGTTGTTTTGTTTTGTTTTTAAGCCAGTTTCTTATGAGAAAGCCGTGTAGTTACCTCGACTGCTTTTGTATCCTGGTTGCAGCTGAGGGCAACATGGAAGCGAGAAAGCCATCGCAATAAACCTCTGAGCTTTGCCCTATTAAAAATGTCAGACTAATAAATCACAGTTTTAATGACCGAAGAGGGGGGGAGATCAATACGTTTGGGGAAGCCATCTATAGAGGTATCATATGGTGTTATTTAAGGAAAGCTCACCAGGGCAGCAAATATTTCACAGCAATCTAAAGTTCAATGTTAAGATCCAAATTAGAACATTAAGGTTGTATTAACTATTAGGCCAGAAATCTTAGCTTAATCCCTTTTCTTTTTAGGCACAATTTGGTCTTCGGATTGTATATGGATTTAAAAATAAATAGCCCTATACCTTTCAACTTGTTTTCTATCTTTAAAATCTTTGAAATTAAAAAAAAAAAAGGCAGTTCTATTACCAGAGTTTTAAAAAAGCATTCCTAAATTTGGTGATTATTTAATATATTGAAACAACAACAGGAAGTCAAATTAAACAAAAGGGTGAAATTTACTGTTGAGGCAATGAATGTAAGAGAATACCCAATAGATCTGCAGGCTTCAGTGTGAGCGAAGATCAAACTGTCAAGTGTAAAAGAAAAATAGATCCTGTAAAAGAAATTATCCTAGGCTTATAATTATTCTTAGTAGCTTTTTCTTCTCTCCCTCTCACACCTCCCTGCCCTGAGTTATATATGCACTCACAGAAATTCTCATTGGGGGGAAAAAAATAAAAACCTAATCCCACATTTTTATGTTACGCGTTTTTGTCAAAGTTTCAAAATTGCCTTATTTAATGAGTTTCTCTTCACAAGTACAAAAGATATAAATAAGGTGCCATGATGGGCAGTAAAGGAAGCCCTTTTGAGGTCTCAGGGAAACTGTTTAGCAGGGATTGAAGACCGCTTCTGATGCACACTCTAAAAGAAATATTTTAAGCAAACCATAAAAGTGGGCTTGACCCTTCCATGGGCCCGTCATAAATCAATTGTTAAAGCAAGGGTGAAAACTGGGGAGGAGGTCAGAGGTGGGAGAGAGGTCACAGAGAAAGGACAGTGTGAGAACCTAGCGTGAAAACGGGGGGCGAAATGGGGCCATTTTTGGCTGAGTAGCATCATTAGTTCACAATGATGTTGCTTATGAAATTATAGCCAAAAAGTCCCATAGCAAAACTTAAAACCTAGGGTTGTTTTAGTTCTAAAGTCCCTGTTTAGCTGAAAGATAGATTGAATCTTGGTTAAAAGTATTTATCCACCTTGTCTTTAGGTCCTTAAGAAAGATCCTGCAAATACACATGAGGCTTATACCTCTGTTTTCTATTTATCATTAGAGAATACATCGGAAACTATGTAAATAATAACCAAATAAATACTTCATTCACGGTATCTCAAAATATATCATTTTTGCTATATTCTGAGAAAGACAAGCTTTAATTTTTTGCCAAATTGTTCTCATAATTACAAGGAAAGCTGTGTGTGACACCCTCTTCATTAAGAGAGAATATTGAAAGACAAGTTACTTTGTTGACTGATCTAAAAAACCAAAATCAAAAAGCACACCTTGCTTTTTCTAGAACATTTTGTACCAAATGTAGAGTTTGAATGATCTATATATCTCATCATTTGTTTCCAGGGGGTAGAATCAAGTTTGAAGCCCAGACAATTAAAGTGATTCACATTTAAATGAAAGGTGGCTTGATTGATTTGTAACGACACAATCTATTTGGTAATAATGACATTCCTTGAGTTTGGCCAGCAAAACAAAGGTTGATTTATTTCCTAATAACAAAGACAAATGGCCCTTCTGCTCCAAGACTCTTCCTCATTCTCAGTGGCGCAGGGCCAGATTGCAAGGGGACTCTGGTCTTCTCTCCCTCGTGCTAGAGGAGAATGCTAGACAAAATCTTTAAGAAACATGAACCACAGTGGTCCCCGTGATGGAAACTAGACATCTGAACACCTAAAGGTTTTAACGAGCCCCATGTAATTTCACAACTTGCTCTTTAAAACCAACAGTCATGCCAAAGAAAGTATACATCTCATGCAAAGCACCTTAACATGGGCATTTGAAAAGATATAGCTATGGGTAACATGTGTTTGAGACACATTTTAAAGGACTCAGATAAATAGGGTAAATATTATGATGACATCATTATTATAATGACATTGTTCATATTCCTTAAGAACATTGTCCTTAAAAACAGTCCAATGTTCTATACAGGGGGTTCATTTTTAAAATGTAAATGTAAATGGAATAGCTAAGGAGTGTCTATGTAAGATAATAAGGAATAGCAAAAAATAATACAAGGACAAACATTACAAAAATAATTTCTAGCAGATATGTGGTTGTTTCTATTTTTATGTGATAAAATTGTAATATTAAGCTTTTTTGAAAGTTTCCTGTTTAATTTTTAAATTGAGATATAACTAACATATTATATTAGTTTTAGGTGTTCAACATAGTGATTCAATATTGTACGCATTGTAAAACAATCACTGCAACAAGTCTAGTTAGCACAAGTCACCACACATAATTCCATTTTTTTCTTATGTTGAGAATTTTGAAGATTTACTCTCATGGCAACTTTCAAATATACAGCATAGTCTCATTAGCCATCGTCACCATGCTGTGCATTAATCTCTGGGACTCATTTATTTTATAACTGGAAGTCTGTACCTTTTGAGCCCTTCACCTGTTCTCTCCTCCCTCACCGCCCCCCCCCCCCCATTTTATTTGAATATGTTTGGGGTGCTTGGTATTTTTAAGACACCAAATCCTTCAGTGACTTACAGAATCTTCCAGAACCCACTGGGCAGAGCAGCCTCCAGATGTGAGGAAGACCTTGGCTGGGGAAAGGAGATCAAGTCAGTTGGAGTGACTTCCTACCATGATTTTCAGAAAGCCATTTTCCTGAGTAGGAAAAATGTGATAATACGAAAATTTAAGAAGTGTGTATGACCTCGTCTCTGTTCCTTTCTGAAAAGAGAAAACTTTTTCACTTTGACATTGAAAGGAAGCTGGGAACTACTGCAGGTAGCTGTATCCAGGAGTTGATGGAAGAGCTAAGGAATAAATAGCTTTTTGCTTTCCAATGCAGTTGTTCATTCATTCAACAGGAGAGTCCCTACTGAGTGCTAAGCATGCTCTCCAGCCTATAGTAGAAGGCAGGCTAGGTCTTCGCCCTTCTAGACTTCACATTCTCATGGAAAGGTGGGGAGGCAGATGATTAAAAGATAAGCAAAAAGGACACTTCCTGACAGTGATAGGTGTTAAGTAGGCAGTAAATAGGGCCACGTGATAGAGCAGGGCAAGGGAAAGCTCAGATGTGTAGTTAGACTGGGGATCTACGAGTGAAGTCTGAAGTCAGCAGGGGGTTACTGTAGAGGGCAGCTTGCTACTCAGGGCAAACAAACGCAACGATTTTTTTTGTCTTAACAAAGTCAGGTTCAGGGTATAATAAACAAATACCTGTATACCCAAAATTCACAAATAATAAATGCTAATATATTGTCATTTAGGCTTCAGTTTATTTTTAATGAAAGAAATAATAATAATATTACAGCTGAGAAGTCTTTCTCTCTCTCTCTCCCCCTCTGTTCCTCTCCCCAATTCCCTTCCCTTCTTACCTCCCTTCCTACTGCAGGTGATCACTATTGCGGGGTCTAAAAAAATAATACTTTTCCTCATACCTTCTAAGTTCTTCTAGCTGGGCTGATTATAAAATTAGCAAAGATGATTAAAAGGAGAATATAAAAAATTTTAATGCCCTATGCATGGAGAATTCACATAAGCATGGACATTCTAAAGACAGTGAAGCAACATTGGGTATATATGACATTCTTGGACAAAGGAGAAAGATTTCAGAAGTGAGAATGGGTGATTTACAGGTAATTGAGGAAGAGGGGAACATCCATGGCAGACAGAGTCTCACTTAACAACCCAGAAACAATAGGACACGGGATATCTAGCTAACAGGCTTGGAGTCTTCCGGACTAAAGCTAGGGTGAAGATTCTCAAGGTGATTAAGCCAAGGCCCCCTTCCTATAGCAGGTTTCTCGGTCTGAATCTCTTGGGCAGGAAAGGGGGGAGGGTCGAAGTTCCTTACCAAGTCTTGCTTCTTCATAATCAGCTTAAAATCAATACCCCAAAAGGCAGCTTCAGGTCCCCTTTACAACTGTGACGTGGTGCGCTGTTCTTCCAGTTCACCGTATATGCTTTCCTGCATGCGTATGTGCCCAAGAATGGCATTGTTTTTGTGTTTTTTAAATGTATACAAATCACACCATTCTGTATGTAAAATTCCTTTATTTGATTTTTCATTCAGCACTGTTTGAGGAGTTATCCATGGCAATACTGATGGAGCTGTTCCATTCATTTTGGTAGCCATACAGGGTTGGGCAAAAGTAGGTTTACAATTGTAAGTAGGCAAAAAACATAATTTATTCTTGTATTAACATTTACTTATTATTGTATTACTGCTTTGTATTAACTGTAAACCTACTTTTGCCCATGCCTGTATATGCTAATATTCTGCACTAACGGTCATTGGGGGTTTTAATAGATTTTACTATCACACACTGTGCTTCACTAAACATTTTTATACCATATCTTCTTATGCACAGATGCAAGAGTTTCTTTTAAAAAATATACCTAGAAATAGAAATGCTAGATAGGAGGGGGTGGCGGTGGGGGTGTACCAAGTATTCCAGATGTTGCCAGATTGTTTTTGTTTTTTAAAAAAATAATGTCCTCTTTATTGTTGATAGTATTACAGATATCTCCCATTCCCCCCAATACCCCCGTCCTCCCAGCACTACCCCCCCCCCCCCCCGCCCAGGTTTTCATCACACTATTGCCCTTGACCATGGGCTATGCATATAACTATGTAAGTTCTTTGGTTTATCTCTTCTCATCCCCTCATTCCCTAGATTGTTTTCCAAAGTGGCCATGCACATTTATAATCACATTAGGGGTATGAAGCCCCTCCTCTACCTCATTCTTGCCAGCACCTGGTATTGTAGACTTTACTGTTACTAAATGACATCTCCTGTTTTACATTGGCACATAAAGTAATATTATTTCTTTGACTACAAATGATGTAAAACCATTTCTTCATACCTTTATTGGCCATTGGGTTTCCCTGGTTTGTGAATTCCTTGCTTCTAGTCTTTGGCAGATTTTTTACCAGTTTTTACATTTTTCCTTATTGATTTGTGGCAGCTATTGATATTTCCTAGAGTTTGATAAACATTCATACACATGTATACATACATATCTGATGTACATATGTGTATTCAGTAAGATGTGCAACCACAAAATTAATATACAACATTAACTAATAAAATTAACAGCATTAATTCATATACAGAAATAATCTGTTGGAAGATATAATGATAGCCTTCTTTGCAAAGTAGCATAAACACAAAATACTTAGCAATAACTGTATTAAGAAATATAAAGTTTTTTTCAATGAACATTTACATTAATTAATGAAAAGACTTTGAAGGGACCAAAGTTTTGTCCCCCTGAACTTGCTTTTGGGAATGTTGATTTTAAGCTGGTTATTGAGAAACAAAAGACTCAGAAAGAAACTTTGACCTGCTCTCCCTTTCCTGCCCAAGAGATTCAGACAGAGAAACCTGCCTCAAGAAGGAGAGCTTAGGATGTAGCCTTAGTAAACAAGAGGGCTCAGGCAGGCCGTCTGTTAGCTAGATACAGTACCCCATGCCCCATTGTTTCTGAGTAGCCTAGCAAACATCTTCCTGCCCTGCATGTTACCCTCTTCCTCAAGTACCTGTAAATCACCCATTTCACTTCTGAAACCCAATTCCCCCATTCCCCCACCCCCTTTCTCCTTTGTCCAAAAATGTCTTGTATACCCAATATTTGCCTCACTGTCCTTGGAATTTTCATGCAATTATCATGCCTATCTAAATGTCCCATGAGCGTGTATTAAACTTTGATTTTCTCCTGTTAATTTGTCTCTGTTAATTTGATAAGTAGTCCAGCCAGAAGAACTTAGAAGGTGGGAGGAAAAGTATTAATATTTTTTTTAGCCCCAACATGTCAAGTCCTTGCAAAAGAAACTAACATCATAACGATGTAAGTACTCTCCAAATTAGTCTACTAATTTTAATATAATTCTATTAAAATTCAAGCAACTTTTTCATTGAACTTGACACAGAATCCACATATTGAAATAAAAAAAAAATTCAAGAAGAACTAAAGCAATGATTAGAAAAGAAAATGAAAAGTATGTCCTGCAAGATGACAAAAGTTATAGAATTGCAGTAACCACATACACTGCAGAGAAATACACAGACATTGGTTCTCACTGTGTCTTGACAAATTTTTGTACTAAAAACATTCCACTATTGTCATTTTTTTAGCCACCAAATAATTCCTTCTCTAATTTTAAATAAATCTACTTTTAAGAGGAAAAGCAAGCATGATAGGGTGGCTGCTGTTTTAAAGCCTCTAAGACAGGAAGATTCACTGCTCTCCTAATCCAAAGGGGGGCGGGGGGGGGGGAACATTTTCTGGAAGCTGACTCAAGAAATGCAGGAGAAATTAACTAGTTGCTCTGGGCCATCAATTTTCTTACCTATAACAGCAAAGATATTACACTCATAGAATTCTCTGAGTGTTGAATGCCAGCGTTTGAAGAAACAGAAGCAATCCTTTAGAGCACGTGACTCCTTTTGTAGAAGAAGAGATGGAGGCACACTGAACCCAACGTCAATGATAACACCTAGCGTCTGTCAGTATGGCTCTAATGCGATGGATAATTCCAGGAACCATACGGAACCTTGAAGGAGCCCCCAGTGTGAAATCACAGCAGGCGTGGCTGTGCCAACAAATGCTGCTGGAGACAGGTGGAAACCGCGAGACCAGATTCATGAGAGCGGCTGGGTGCCTGGCACCCCGACCTGGGCCAGATGAACCTGACTCTCCCATTTCCCCCGCCAACGGGACCCTTGGGAGGCAGAAGCGGTTCTCTTTTCTAATGATGATTCTCCCTGGAATGTTCGGGGAGCATTTTTGGTCACCTTTCCCACATACCGTTCTGCTTTTAAAATTAACCGACTCAAATGACAGGCGCGCTCAGAGCAGAAGCCACCATTTGGGTGCTTATGCCCCAAGTCCTCGTTTGTATTTGATTATAACTTAATAAGACTCTATTCACTTAATGAGATGTGAAAGTTACCATTCCTAAAATATATTACAGAAAAATATTTTTCAAATATTGTCTCACAATATCTAAACTAGGAACTATGTGTTATTACTATCTCTATTAATAGACAGAGAAGCTGAGGCTCAGGAAGGAGAGTGGCCTTCTCAAGGACACCGGGGGAGAGGGCAGAGACGCAACCCCCCGCAGCCAGGTCTGGCAGACTACAACCCGACACTCGCCATCCTACATGGTGCCAACTGTCAACTCGATTTGTCAGCGGTGGTCAGGGTGGCATGGCCGTAGACAGCCTCTGGCCAGAGTCTGTACTCTGCATCCTCTGTCCTTGTCTTCTTGTAAGAACAAATTCAAACAAGAGACAACAAATAATAGCAAAAGCAGGTGAGAATGTATTTGCAGAAAAGGAATACACTCAGCTGGCAACTCAGCTGGCTGAAACCAAACTAAGTGCCCGCTCAGTTGGGGCTTGGGGTATTTATACCCTGAAGCTAGAGTGCCCCTGAGTAGTCTCCCCTTTCCTTATTTCTAAAAAAATAAATAAATAAATAAAAATCTTCCAACTATAAGGCTGCCTGATCCAGGTGTCATGCCACTGGTTAGACCACATCCTGGTGGGGCTCTACTTTCTCTCCTCACATAGGGGTCTGTTGCCTCCATTGTCTAGTTTGGGTTGGTCACATCTCACACGCATCCCCTCCAAGCCCTAACTGCCTTTCCCAGCTAATACCTTTCTATCTGTCTACTCTAACAAACTTACAGTGGCTCTGAGTGCACTTGGAGACCTGTTGCGTGCTAACGACTGTATGACAGAGATTTCAAAGAAATAGAGGTGTTCATATTTAGAGCAAGTTGCTCTGTGGCCAGGTGTCGTTAATTGCCCAGCCTCCATTTTACTGCTTCTTTGGAGGATGTTAGCAGCACTTCATTTTGCTGCTTCTTCATTTCATAAAACTAAGAAATTCATGTGATTCCATCAAGCATTAGTTACATGGGCCTGGTGATTAAACTGGTCTAGTGACATGTACAAGAATAAAAATTAATATGATGGCAGGAAGGATCTATACCTTTAAAAAATGGAGTACAGATATAGTGGTAAAGGTATCGTCTATGACATTACTTTCATTCACTTCGTCCCTGGTACTCTAAGGCCTTTTCCATCCCTTGATAATATGAAGATCTTTTCTGCTCCAAGAGCGTCTTTCCATTTAGTGTTCCGTTTGCCTTCAAACCTAATCTACCGGATTTCGCATGGCTTCTCTTTGCTTTTGGGTCTTGAGTCAAATATTAGCATCTCAGAAAGCCTGCTCTCATCCCCTATATAACTGCCTCACAATTATCCTCTATCAAATCCCTGGTTGGTTTCTTTTGTGTTTGTTTCAATCTGGTTTTTATTTTCTTGAAATTGGATATGTTTTTTGCTCATTACTGAATCTCCAGAACCCAGAATAGTCTAGAAAATGGTGGTAGCTGAGTAAAAATAGATTAGGTGACAAATGAGTGAGTGAACAATCTCATAATAGAAACAGTAAAAATGATCAGAAAACCCTTTTCAGCTACATTTCCATAGAGAGATTTAGCAATGAAAATACTATTATTCAGTTCCAAAGCCCTGGTCAGTCAATTCTGACTTCAGAGGCAAAAGGGACCTGAGACTTGCAGCCTCTGGGCTTGGCATCTCAGCTCAGAAAGCATAGCTGGGGCTGTCCTGACCCTCCTCCCTCAGCTCCTTTGGCGTGTGCTCTGGGCCCAAAGGTTGCTATTTACTGGGTTTTGTCGAGCCAACACAAAGTAAATATTTTCAGTTCCCAAATGCTGGTGAGAGCAGGGGAGAGATCAAATGACAGTGCCTGGGAGTCAACTCAGCCTCACGCAGCAGCAGGCTGGGTTCAAGCACACCGGGAGCCCATAGATTAGGAACACATGGCAAGGGCAAGGTGCAGTTCCTGCTGCAGCTCTGCGGCATGCGGGAAGAAGAGTTTACGCAACTCTCCGAAGAAAGGAACAACAGCAACAAATCAGATGCCAGGTGCTGTCAGATCCACACATTCTCCAAGGCCCCCATCCATACAGCGATACAGTGCGCTGCAGAAATGCAGACCAGGAGAGGGGCAGTGGGGAGAGAGGCCCAGCAGATCAGCAAGAGGAGCAGAAATAGCTCTGCTGGATGCTCATTAAAGAAAGCAAAGCCTTGGTAGTCCTGAGCTCAAGTGTTCGAAAACCATGCTTATCTGTAAATAAAAATCACTGCAAACCTGCCTGTTGTTTGTTTTCTCCTGCAAGAGAACAAGATCCTGGCACCTGATCAAATGCTTGCAGAGCATCTGAAACGAAGCCACACGGAGGCTCAGTCACATTGCCGTTCTTGTGCAGGGTGGGTGGCAGCTAAGCCCTCCTAGATGCTCTTTTCCTCTTGGCCAACGGAAGAGAGTACTGGGTCTTGCCCAAACAGGCCCCAACAAGGCACTTTTATTTAGTTTCCAGCGTGATTAATCTAATTTGTCTTAGGTTCTGGGAAACTGGCGATACTACAAGGTAGCTTCCTGGAAACTTACGAAAACTGACATTCAAAAATTCTTGAGCAAATTAAGGGCCCAATTGTATACGTTTCACATCAACAAGCTGCTACATAGGTGAAGCTGATCTATCTAGAAAAGGTTTTATAGTTTTAGGAAAAATCAGGCTTTTGAGAAAGTAACATATGTTCTTTTCAAGCTCTCTTTCCCAGGCTCACTTTGAAAGGATCACTGAAATCCCCCATTAAGAAAGGGACTAAATCTATCATCAGAAAAGTATCGGATAGCACACCCATCTGCTGCTGTTTTAACATTTTAAAAGGATTCACTAAGAGTAGAGATGTTTTTCTCTTAGGAGCAGACAGACTACTCTCTGTGCCAAGTGCAGGTAGCCGGGATTGTTCCTGAGGTGGGGAGTAGCCTGAGAGGGGAAGCATCTCAACCCTCCTGAACACAGAGCTCAGGCTCTCAATTTTCCACATAAGAAAACGGACTCCTAGGTCAATTAAGTAATTTTCCTAAAAAAAAAAACCAAATAACCCCATAGGCCTGGACTAATGAGAAAGCCAGCTTGACATGTTCCACCTCCTGGTTTCCGGTCCACAGCCATCTCCCTTCTGCTGCGCCTGCAGAGTCTATTTAGATATTCCCAAGAGGTGCAATTCTAGAAGCCACCTCTAGAGGCCTCGTTCCAGATTGAAATTGGTCCACCCAGGGTAGTTTCAGAACATGGGCTTTTCAATCCAGGACTTTGTGTCCAATCCTCACCCTTCCAAATCCAGAAATTGATTTTTAAAAATATTTATTTCTATCTTCTAAGAGTGGATTATACATCAAAACCACACCTCTAAAGCCACAGCCCAAAGTCCTCTCTACGTGCCCTAGACCTCAATAATATTAGCTAGAGGTGAAATCATCTAGGCTTTTCAGATGCTTAAAACCTGTGGCAGGTTGGGAAGAGATGGTCCAGGAGATTATTCAGCAGGTGCTATTAGGTTCAGTTTCATGACTGTCCTTCCTAGATGCGTGTATTCTTTAAAGAGTCAAATATTATGTCATAGTCTTATTAGGAATATCATAGATGTAACTGTTCTTTCTCAAAACAGCTTCTTCTATTTTACAAAGAACAAAAACTTAACCTTTCTTTTCTACCTGTGAAATAAGCCAAAATAGACTTCTCTTAAAAATTGAGCTTTATTTTAAAGTAAGAAAAATCCTATCACCTACCCATACCATGAATGGAAGAGATTATGAAAAACTACTTGCCATTATTGAATATGAAATGTTGCGCTTATTAAGTGAATACCTTATATTTGGTCATATGCATGTTCCAACAGACAACATTTGTCATAAACAAAGCATATGGTAGCTTTTACTTAGAGGACCTGGAATTAAATACAGTCACATATCCATTAGTGTATTCATGTAAATTAATGTTGCTTTCTATGGGCTCCAGTTTCTGGTCAATCTTTTAGAAAGTTGCTAAAATATTTGGAAAAGTTATTTGAATGGACAATTTGATATTATTGGTCAATTTGGGATATCTGAATTGAAGACATGGAAACCTTAAAATAAAGAAAGGCACACCTACCACGAGAAATCTGTGCTCAGCACAGCCATAAGATTCAAGTTTGAACCACACTTCTTCCTTGAGACTCTTCTGTCGATTAAAAAGTACAGGTTCAAGACCAGATGGATTCCTGCAACAGAGAGGAATTGACAGGTGTGCTCCAACCACGAAGACAAGAGGAAAAAACAGTCCAGAGATGGAAGACGCTGACAACGCCTTGCCATGCGAGCAGTCAGCAGCTGTGCACCGCTGCAGGTTACCTAGGACCAAACCAGAGAGGGTCGGACCTGCATTGCCAACATGTGCCCACCATCCAGATATCATTGCTGACATGTACACATAAGGAACTGTTAGACATTGAAACGGGGATTCAGAACTGTTGGACATTGAAATTGGGACTCAAACATTTTTTTGTTTTGTCTTGTTTTGTTATTATATGTTTATTTCTAGTCTGCAAAGGCAAAACTTTTTAAAGGAAAGAAATGGTGGGAAAAAGATACAGAGGCAAAGAAGCATTGAACAGACCGTCAAACTACATCGGGAAGACGGGAGGTTGGGCAAGGCGGGCTGTAAGAGACCAACCGAAGGACTTGTATGCTTGCATATAAGCACAACCAATGGATATAAGACACTGGGGCGGGGGGGGGAGGGCGGGCAAGTGAAGGCATGTACTGGGGGGTAGGGGAGGTCAGGGGGAGGTCAATGGGGGAAAAAAAGGAGACATATGTACTACTATTTGTAATATTTAAAACAATAAAAAAAATAAAAATAAAGTACAGGTTCAAAACCGTCCAGTTCAGTGGCCCTCGGTGGAACATGTTCAATCCAGCCACACACCCGCTGGCAGAACTCGTTTCCAAAAAGTAGTCCATTTCAGCCTCCTTCAAGATTCAGTGAAAAAAATCAGATCACATCTAATTTACCTGCAACAGCTCTGTTCTAGAATTCTACAATGCACTTCAGCTGCTAAGTTCATCAACTTGTCAACATTAGGTCATTCAGCTAAGGAAACAGGTGAATTTTAACCTCCTCCACAAGGGCCTTGACGGAAATAAGCTCTACGTTGTGCTCAAATGCGTAGACAATTTTTAATATATCAGTTCTTAATACCTCCTTGCTAGTTTTACTCTCAAAGTATGCATGTTCTGAGTTTCTGGAAAACAAGAATATTAATCAAGATACCATCATTTAAATTTTAGGGAAAACTCAAATATGAGTGTTGTCAGAAATGAGGAAACTATAATAATCCCATTCTAAATGGTTTATTTGCAAGAAAATATTTATAAGCATATGTGTTGATGGAGTTTTACTTTACTCTCCCTCACTCAAATATAAGCTGCATGTCCCCCATTGCTCTTTTCTCCGAATCTAGATCTGTGCCTGATAAATGAATGTATGAATGAATGAATGAATGAATACTCAAGCATGAAGTTTCTACTCCAGGTGGTTGACGAGGGCATTTTAATCCTACTTCTGGAATATCCTACTGGGAAATTCAGCCAAGCTGAAAGATTTTCTTCTTAAAATTGGTGGATAGAGTACAAAGCAAGGTGTGCATCTCTTTGGCTATCATTTTTATTTCTGAGATGATTTCTAGTAGCTTTGCTATGTACTTCCTTTTCCTTACTCCTAAACAGTGGGAATAGGCCAAGTTGACAGCATGTTTTTCAAGGGAAGGAAGAATGTGTCATGTGTCCTTGAATTTTCCTACATTAGACAGAGGAGCCAGGCAACTGACACATCTTGGTTCATTTGATTTAGAAAAATATTCCCAGAAAATATTCTCTGTGGCTGGAGAGTCCACACATTTTTTTAGAATTTACTTATTTCCTCTGCCCTATCCCCACATAGAAAGAAGTGAGGGTGAAAAGCCACGTGGTTGGTTTTACTGGGCCTGTTGTGATTTGGCGAGGATAGATGAACTCTTGCTTTCTCCATTACCAGGCTCCAGGAGAGTACCAGAGAATGGCTCCCCTAGCCAATGCTGGCCTCTGCTGGTGTACACACAGGGAATCAGGAGGCCATTGGTAGATCCTCCATTCAACCCAACCAAGATGGCAGGTTCCATTGTACACTTACCCAAGAGTGCCTTGGCTTACAGTGCCCCATAAAGGAAGATGTGCCCTTTATCATCTTTTATTATAGTCTGAGCACCCTCGGGTGGAGAGCCATAATTGATTTACTGCATTTTCCCACTAAATGGCAGAGGGAAATGAACAGACCAAGCACTATTTGCCTTTGAACCCCGCTGCCTCGGTATAGAGCCTGACATGTGACCAGATGCCGACCGATGGTTTTGAATGCCGGAGTGACCAACTGTTCCTGGTTTGTCTGGAACTTGGTCAGTTTGGGCAGTGAACTGTCACTGTCTTAGGAAACCTTCTGTCCAGGGCAAGCTGCACAGAGCACCACAGAGATGCTCATCTACTTGCAGAACTCTGAAGTAAGGTCAGTTCACCTCCTGCAAATTTGTGTAGCATGAGCCTCATCAATCGGGAGGCGCAGAGTTTGTAAGTAAATAAAACATTTTCTGTTAAAAAATCAATATAGATTTTCAGACTGTTTGAAAAATTCTGTTTCTTTTTTCAAATATCTGTCAGAATAATCAGTCAGCATGAAAAGTAAAAGGTTGTGAGTAGAAAAGAACAAAATCAAATAAGAAGCATGACAAATCATTTCAGTTACAGGGCACACATACCTGGTATTGCTTTTTCCCCCTCAAAGTATTTGCCAAGTGACTTACTCCAGACATACTGGTCAATACTTTTCGTGTTGCTAAAAGATCAGGAGTCTAGGCTGGATTTTTTTTATATAAAACATAATTTAAAAGGAAGTGAATGCCAGGAAAAGAGGATTATCAAACATTTTTTTCATGCTTCCTTTTAAAAAACTAGAAGAAAATAGAGATGTGTCAAAAGAAATACCTCACCATTCCATTATGTGGTTTCAGATACATTTTGCACTTTCAGAATTTTCCCCAAATGAAATACCACAGAGAAGAATGCACATTTTACAGTCCTAAACATATTTAATACACTGTTTTTACAACAGCTGTTGCTTTCACAGAACTTTAACCCTGCTGTGTAAATGCATCACCAGGAAAATACCCACGTTGTCATGGAGACAACCTTATTAGCACTGGGCCCTTTGCTCCATTGAACTGGTGTCAGCTTTTAGCTCCCTGCATTCCAGTCTGGCATCAACCCCAGGCTACAGCTCAGACTTCATTAGAGACCCTGATGAAGAACAGCGCAGGAATCTGGGGCAATTACTAGAACTGTATGACCACTTTCCATCAACACACCTGATGGGAAAACTGTAAATTAATTCCAGAGGGAATGAGGACATTAATCAAGATTTTGTGGCATCTTCCTTGAAGGACCCCTGGTAGACCCAGCTGTCTTTTTCTAGCTAATTTTAAGCTCATCCATTGTCTTAGCAGGGAAAGATAACATTACAGCTGACATTCGGAAGATTATTTAAAGTATCATGTGACAAGTGTCACATGCGTAAGGCCGAATTTTCGTGTTGCTAAAGGAGCTGGTGAAATTTCGATCTCCCCTTGAAGAAAATATGGCATCATAATTGCATTGAGTCTGGCATGGTGAAAATCAATAATAGCTTCTCTAAAAAATTTTGAACATTTGTCTTTACAAAAAATTGAGTTCAAAGGGGACACACAAAAAATATTAAATAAAAAAGCAAAATCGATGATCGTTTGTTTCTTTTTGTAAAGCACTGCAGGAGAGGGAAAAAAATGAAGTGCTAGCCTTGGCTAATGACTTCAGAGAGCAAATTAAAACCAAATTTTTCTAAAACAGCTAGATTTTATAATCTTGCAGGAGTACGTGTGTGTGAGTGAGTCCACGCACGCGCGCGCACACACATACACACACACACACACACACATTACCCCTGGAAAATTCTTAAATTTCATTACAAGAAATTTTTCAAATGGTACATATTATAAAACTTTTGCATATTTGTGATTTAGCCAAACAAAGCACCTCACTGACCATAAAGGAAACTTACCAAAATTGTTCTCAGTGAACTGACCCAAAATTTAAAGACAAAATTGGCTCAGTACTTTAATCAAGCCATCATCAAGTAGTCTTGTGTGGTGACAGTTCCAATATAGTCAGGGACAGAGAGTGGGCATAGACAAGGCTAAGTTCATATGGAATCATCCTTTGAGATCTGACTGAATCAGGCTTGTATTTATTTAGGCCACAAACACGTGTGTATAAATAAACCAGAAATTGTCTGACAATTGCCATGTTTAATAAACTGATTAAAGGGTGAGGAAAAGATGGAATTGACTTTAATTTGCTTTCTTTGCCTTTCCTCCAAAGATCAGCTGGTGTCCATGTTGTTGTAGGAAACCTTCACTCAGGAATCCATCTGGAAGTGTTCTCTCCCTTCCGCTCACTCCTTAACGTCCTTAGTTATTTGTTCACTCAACAGCAGCTTACTGAGCACATACTATGTGCTGGTCACTGTGCATGGAGTATAATGGTGAACCAAAACATGTGATATTTCCCTTATGGAGTTTATGTTTTTCTGAACTGTTCATTGGGCACCATAATATTTTCTCATCTTGTAATATATTTGCTTCTGTATTTCCATATTTATAAATGCGTAAAGGCAGAAGGTCCAACCAAAGTTGTCCTTAATAACATTTTTTTATTGATTTTTTTTTTTAGAGAGCAAAACATCAATTCATTGTTCTACTTATTTATACATTCATTGGTTGATCCTTATATGTGCCTTAAGTAGGAATCGAACCCACAATCTTGGCATATCTGGACAATGCTGCAAACAACTGAGCTAACTGACCAATGCCTAATAAAGTTTTATTTTAATGAAATTGTCATAAGAATTTACAAGGCATTCAAGAAATATGACATTCCATTTTTGATCAATTTTTTAGACTTATTAACAAAAATCAATGTCAAAGAAGACATGTGTCACAAATCAGGCACTTTAAATAGTAGGCCACAGGTATTATATTCCAAAGAAGAAGTTTCAAAAATCAGTGGCAGTGTAATAACTGTGAAATATTAAGCAATGTGTTATTTGTCCTCTATTCAAATAGCTAAGTTATGGCTGGCTCCCTGTTCATTGCCTCCAGGGAGAGATGTGACAAGACTAAAGTAGAGAAAAAATGTTTTCCTGGCATTAGCTTTCAAAATCCTTATCCCTTGGGGAGATATAAAGGGCTCCCACAAAGAGAAAATGTTTGGGGAAAACATGACTGTGAGCAGAGCTTCCTCCCTGACCCAGGACTTCTAAGATTTCCCTGGGCTTAAGGTGGAGGAGGTGATGAGAGCAGAGAGGAGGGTGGAGCTGGGAGAGAGCAAGCTGACTTTAATGGGGCCTGAGTGGAGAGGAACAGGTCTACTCAACAACAGGCCTCCATGAGAGGCTGGCTTTAAGTTTCCAGACACTGGGTGAGACTCAGAAACCAAGTAATTGAACTCTTACCCAGGGACCACTTAGCAGGGGTAGCATCCATTTGAGTTCCCACATTTTCTTTTTCTCTGTCCAACATACTAATTGGAATAGGCTTAGTTTTGCTGCAATAACAAGAAGCCCCAAACTCGTTGGAGCTTCATGTCTTACTCACACTGCTTGCCTGATTTGCCCTGTGGACACTCTGCCCCATTGCCATCCTGGTCCTCTCTATGAGAACCCAAGGGCATACACCCATCACCTTCTGGGCCCAACACAAAGGGAAATGGATTGTGGCAAAACCCAAAATGACTTATAAAGTTTCTGTCCAGATATAACTTCTGCTCACATTTCATTGGACAACACAGATAAATCATGGGATAAGACTGATTTCAACAGTATACCAGGGGAGGGAAATATACGTCAGTAACCACCCATGCAATCTACAACACCCACTCTGTGTAGCAAGAAAGCCAGTGTAACAAGAGAGAGAGTGTGGGTCCTGGACACTGGGTGGGTGTACCTGTGTGGGTGAATTTGAGTGAGGGAGGTGGGATGGTGGTGTGTGTCCCTGCGTCTGCAGGTGAACAGAACCAGCCTGAGGTACAGCCAGAGCCAGATCAAAAGACTTCACTTGCTCCTGATAACAACACACAATGTCAATCTCACAGGGAACAAGCAGATGTGCTTCCTATAGTGAAAATAAATTGTTTTTGTTTTCCCATTCACTCGATTTAATTGGTTGAAATAAACCAGAAAAAAATGTAATTAGTGTTCTTATCTGAAAAGTGACAGCAGTCACAATTGCCTAAAATGATCAAAATTGACACATTGCTTGGAATTAACCATTAATCTTCAAAAAATGCCTGGTTCTTTATTAATGAACACATTTACTAGGAATAAAAGTTTGAGAAACACCTAAACAAGCTTATTGTTGTGTAATAAAGAATTTTCTTCTTCTAGTGTTTTATTTTTGTTTGTTTGTTGTTGTTGTTTTTGCTTATCTCAAGAAGATTGAGAAATACAAGCTTGTGACTTTTGTCAATAAAGACTCATGTTGCTAACTCCCAATGATATTGTTTGGCCATTTGTCATTTTTTTGTATTTGTATCTTTAGGAAAGAATAATAAAAGACAGAAGATTATCCATCAGTTGGATAAATTTTGGGGTTTACCAGTTGAATATAGGAAGTCACCTTCAGCAGCTGACCTGGTATTTCTTATATCTGTTATCCAGTCCTGTGGATTATTTCTGTAAAATCCCCATCCTTTTACTAGTATATTTTTTTATTGATTTCTAGGTGCTCTTATTATATTAAAAATGTTAGTGTTATCATTCCTGATGCAGGTTATAGGAGTGGCACAGTGGATTTCTGTTGTACACAATGACGGGTAAACACATAACACATTATGCTTGAATCTCACTATGGTTATTCTAAGAGCGCTAATTGCATCAGACTGTGCTGTGTTGAGCATCCCCAGTTGTCTGCTTGAAATGCATTCCTCTCCTGAAACCTCACCCTACAAAGGTCTTGTGCTTTTCAACAAGGCTGTCGCCCTCTGTTTCTGCAGCACGGGCAGGCCGTAGCCCTCGATCATGGTATGTGGACACAGACCCCTCACATGATTATTCAGGTGCTGTATGTATTTAGGTCTCCACTTCAGAGACTGGGTCTCATGCCTCTTACTGGTCCTCCACAAGACCCAGAACACTTGGTAGCTATAGACGTGTGTTTCCAAAGGGACAATAAAGTCCTTGAGGACCAACTCATGGGTTTCCTTTCTCTTTTCCATATTTGCTGCACACCGTTCTAGGGCCATTGCTCAGCGCTTGTCAATGGACTGGGCAGAGTTGTGAGAAATGACAAGGGGCAGATCAGTCTCATTCATTTGTCCTGAAAGAAAGGAATGAGAACATTCTCCATCCTGCTCAGGTTCTGCACAGTAGACCAGCATCGAGAGGCCTTCTTAGGATCCCTCAGAGAAGTTAAGTGTTGCAATGATAATAGCAAAAGCAATCTTTATTGAGGTTCTGTTACTTGCAACCAAGAGTTTTGAGTAATACTGAGATGATTACTGAGTAATTACCTAATAAGGGCAGAGTACAAGTGCCACATAATTTTAAAAATCAGGGCTGATTATTATGAATCTATTATTCTGTTAACTTCTATTCCCTCTTAATAGAATATGATAAAAAATTATCATGCCATTAGCATTTTTCTATGATACTTTATTAGTTGTGCCATTAGTTAATTTATTGGATTATGATTATCAAACATTCGAGTTGCTTCCAAATTTTCAATATTTTAAACAGTACTATAGTGAACAATCTTATTTACATACTTTTGAGCAACATTCCTGATAATCTGGTAGGTACAAATTTTCAAAAGTGGAGCTGGGCCCTCATCGGTTGGCTCAGTGGATAGAGGATTGGCCTGCAGACCAAAGGGTTTCTGATTCCAGTCAAGGGCACATACTAGTACTTTGTTGCAGGCTCCTCCCTGGCCCGGGCTCTGGTCGGGGCTCGTACAGGAGGCAACCAATTGATGTGTTTCTCTCACATCGATGTTTCTGTCTTTTCCTCTCTCTTTCACTCTCTCTAAAAATCAATGGAAAATATCCTCGGGTGAGGATTAAACAAATTAATAAATTGTTCAAAAAGTTAAAAATGGAACTCCCATTTGACCCTGTAATCCCACTTCGAGGAATATATCTCAAGAAACCAGAAACACCAATCAGAAATGATACATGAACCCCTATATTCATAGCAGCACAATTCACAATAGCTAAGATTTGGAAACAGCCTAAGTGCCCATCAGCAGATGAGTGGATTAAAAAACCGTGGTATATCTACACAATGGAATACTACACTGCTATAAAAAAGAAGGAAGTTTTACCATTTACAACAGCATGGATGGAACTGGAGAGCATTAGGCTAAGCAAAATAAGCCAGTTGGAGAAAGATAAATATCACATGATCTCACTCAAATGTGGGATATAATGATCAACATAAACTGATGAACAAAAATAGATCCAGAGACAAGGTAGCACTGAACAGACCATCCAACCTCAGAGAGAAGGCAGGGGAGGGAGGGTTAGAGATCAACCAAAGGACTTGTATGCATTCATATTAGCATAACCAATGGACACAGACTCTGGGGTAGTGGGGGCTTGCCTCAGGGGTGGGTATTGGGGGGGGGGGCGTGGGTAGTCAATCGGGGAATAGGGAGACATATGTAATACTTTAAACAATAAAAAAAAGTGGAGCTGAGGTCAAAAGGCATGCTCAGTGTCAGATATTAATAAATGTCTTCCAGAGAGGTATATTAGTTTACAACCCCTTTTCACCCATCAGTAAGGCACTAATCAGCATGACTTACTTACCAGGGCTCTGAAGCTAGACTGCAGTGTTTCAGTCTTGGATCCGCTCTCTCCCGGCCAGGATGTGATTCAGCCATGTGACCTCAGGCACATCACTCAACCTTGCTGGTCCCAGTTCCCTTATTTGTGAAGTGGGGATGAAAAACTCACCTCCTCCTCTTCACTGTGTCCCATAATTGAATAAGTCTTATCTTAAAGCAGTGAGTGAACCTCCTGGCATTTATATGAATTTGATCATTTCAAAGGAGATTGGCAAATTAATTTGGATTAGAAATCCAGCTACCTAAGGTGCTGAGGAAGAAAGTCTTACATAGATGCCTCTCAGGAATGGGGATGTAGGTGAGCACTAACATGTGTTGAACACCTACTATGTGCCTGTTTTTAACATCTGACCTTGGGGCATTCCCTACCTTGTGCATCTTAATGTCTGAGACCTCTCTCACTTTACAATTTGAAAATGCCAGATGACCATTCTCCCAGCCTGCATTGCCAGCAGTGCAAGCTCCAGCATCTCGGGCTTTGTTACAATGACAGTAGTGCCTCCATCCAACCTGCTGTCCTTTGTGGTATCGGGTCTCCTTTGCTGAGACAGTCTGAGCTGTGTTCTCCATGACTTCTTTCCCTGGAGTTTTTTTAAATGTAAATCTCAGACATCGTGTTATTTCGCCTGTAAATACCTAGTGTATTAGCCTCTCTTAAGGCTTCTTTAAGAATTATAACCTCCATAACAACATCAGACCTAACAAAATCCACAGTAATTCCTTACTGTCATCTGATACCCAGCCAGTTATATTACAATTTCTCCAATTGTCTTTTCACAGTGGGTTTCTTGAATCAGAATCTGAGTAAAGACCACCAGTTGCCTTTGGCTCTGAGTCTCTTATGTTTGTCTCTTTTATTCAATAGCAACCTTTCATTTGCTTTTCCATATGATTGATTGGTGGGCAAAACAGTTCATTTTTTCCGGTAGAACCCATTTTCTTTATAATAACTTCCTTTTCTGTTTCAATCAAGCCAGAAATGGACTTCAGTTGATGGCAAGTAAGAATTGAGATGGCAACACGAGCTTTGTAGGGGTCCCAGTTTTACAGAGGGGAAAAACTGAGGTTTGTGGGGGTTAAAGTCAGTGTCCGCGTGTCATCATGGTGTTTTCCTGTCCAGCTCTAGCACGCTGACATCTCATGCCTCTTTCCTCGATCCCAAGTCTATTCCAGCCGGCAATGCACCCCGGGTATCCAGAACACCTCGGTTCTCACTGCCCGTGATGCTCTCTGCTCGGCTCCACAAGCTTGGCTTCATCAAAGTGCATTATGTTTCCTGCCGGAGTGCAGGCGCAGCTGTGAGTAAACATAAATGCCTTCTACGTGTGCTTCTTTATCCTGGATGCACGGGCCTATGGTGGTCAAGGTGCAGTCCCGGCCCAGCAGCAGCAGCAGCAGCACCTGGGAACTTACTAGAAGTTCCACCGCAGACCTTCTGCAGCAGAAACACCAGAGCTGAGACCCACCACCAGTGGCTTTAATAAGCCTTCTGGGTGATGCCGGCACTTGCTCCAGTGTGAGAAGCCCCGCAACTGCCCTTCCCACCTGTGGATCCCCATGACATCACATTAACATGAAAAAGTCCAAAATGGTTGTTCTTGTTCCTACCTGCTTACTAGCATGTCTAATACTTCATGTAGAAGTATTGCATGCAGTAACGAACTTTTTTTTTTTTTAATCTACCACTAAGTTCTCCAGTGGACTCTTTGGTATTTAGAGAAATGTTATTATTTTTTTTAAATTTCATTATTTAATCTCGTTCCTTATGTTAACACCACAGTGTTGAATGTTACCTTGTGAGGGGAGTGTTTGTTAGAGCCAGCACTCTACACTTTGCCTCCAGGCAAATGGCTCAGATCTACAGACGCTCCCAGAAGCTTCAGGAGGGCCTGGTTGGGCTCATGGGCTCCCTGGCCCTGATATGTCTCTGGTTCCATTTGCCCCTGCAGGCCAATGGGGGAACTGGAGAGGGTCCAGAGGCTTGAAGAGACACTAAGGGTAGGTAGGAATAAGTTTGCTGAGCAGGAAGAAGGCTTAAAACTTCGTAAAATCCTTAAAACTCATTCATGAAAACGTTTGCGTTCTGTCTCTGTGCTCTGCGGTAAGCCCCACGTGCCCTGTCTTGTTCTGTCTCGATTTCCCTACCTCGAACCATCTGGCTGACATTCCTGTCACTGGATTCGTGCCACGTCCCTCACGATGGATAAGAGCAGGCACTGGTTCTGGTCCCCGTGGGCCTCCAATGCACATTGCTGGGGGGAGGGGGGGGCGGGCAGCATCTGCTCTTCGGCCTTCCCCGCACCACTGCGCACCTGCCCCCGGGGCTTCTGACGCGCCTGGGTCAGAGGCTGCCGCGGGCGGGCCTTCGGGCCTTCGGTGCTGGGCTTGCTGCCTGCTCAGCCTGAATCCCGCATTCGCGTTTGAAGCCCTATTGGGAGACAAAGAAGAACTGCAGGGCCATTCTTTGCAAGGCACCATCTGTTTTTCCTCTCCTGTACCAGCCTTTTTTCTCTCCTAATTTTTATTCTTTTCTAGAACAGGGCAATACTTTGAGAATTATTTACCACTTTCCTTCTCAACCAACTCATAGATTTCCCCTTCCCCTCTGCCACTTTCTGGGCGGTGCTAAATTTCCCACCAGTGAGAAGCAGGCTGATCTTAGCAGAGTATGTCAAATCCCAGCTGCGGCGCGTGCGTGTGCGCACACACACACACACACACACATGCACACACATGTCTTTAGGTTTGTTTCTCCATTCCGCAATGTTTTCCCTTCAGAAAGTTAATGAAATATCCCCACGGCAACTAAAACCACCAACACTGATTTTACATAGTTACAAATTGGAAATTTCTGGAAAGAGTTTGCCCTATAATGTTTGGGCTTAATATTTATAGTTTGTGTCAGATCATGTCTTATCCAAGACATCACTCCCCTTCATTAAGTGAAAAGTAAATACATCTCTAGTGTTACAAAAACAAGCTGCTATTTACCCAGAGCCAGTTATCTGAACCCAAACCCTCTGTTTTGGAGCCTGAAGGGGGAGGCTGGCCTGAGACCACAGTCTTTTCAAAGTGAGTAGGCAGCGACTCGTGTGCCAAGGTGCCTGGCCTGAAAGAACAATAAAAACAAACTCCTTTATCCCCCACTTTTGCTGGGCTCTGAACCTGATATGAGCAGGCGCCTGAGGATCACTGACTCTCTTGGCCATTGGGGGGCGGGGGGCATTTCAGGGGGGCATTTCATTCTCTGCCATCAATCTCCCTCCCCCCGGCTCTTTCTCACCAGGCTCCAGAATGAAAAATGAGAACATTCCGATCTCGCATATTAAACCATAACTAATTATTATTAGATCCGTTTTCATTCTTTCCCAACCCAACTGTCAAAGGCAAAGGTCTTAATTTACTAGCTCCAGTGGGCCTGCAGCTCGGGTAGAAAGAGGACAAGAGGTGCCAGGGTTAGGCTGACTTCAGCTGGCTCAAAGGCTCAGTAAGGAAACAGCTCTCAGGACCTTGAAAGGATCGGACTCGTGTTCTCACTGGAATTGCCCCTCAAAGGCTACAAGTGTTGTTAATGTTCTCTGCACCGAGGAGTAACGCCTGCGGGGAAAGCCGGAGTCGCTCTGAATTAATCTACTAGGCCACATAAAAGGCAGGCCCTGGGAATGTGGAGCCGCCAATTTTGACATCTGGAAGAGACCCCTGTGGTAAACCTGTGCTACCACTCCTCAAGTCGTGAGTGAGGAGACCAGGTTGGCAATGAGGCAAGGCCACATCCCTTCCAGCAGAGCCTTCTCTCCCCTTGGTGATCTGGTGGTCAATCGTGTCCACATTTGACTATACAGGGCAATGGAAAGTGCAGGAATAAAGTTGAGAGGTCCCGCCTTCCATTCCTGTGTTTCAGTGCCAAGAAAAAACTCAAGATGATTCAAATCAAGTAAATATTCTTCCAAGAGGCATGTAAAGTCTCAGGACCAGAGCAGGTGAACAGACAAGGAAGGTTCATGTCTGCACGCATCCTCGCTGCCATCAAGTACAGGAGGGTGGCCATGGCTGCATTAACGTAGGTTTATGAGACTAATGGTTCTGAGATTATTCAATTTCCTCTAAAAATTTCACCAAAATTTTATGATGCTGCAACGTAAGAAGTAAACCCGAGGATTTGAAAAGCAGCTTTCTAGAAGTCCAAACCTGTCTTCCTCCATGCCTTTAAAGAGCAATGTAACACAATAAGAACACAGTTTACAATGAAGTTCCCAAACAACAGTTAAGTTCCACGGTTATTAAAAACAAGAAGCCCAGCACATAAATTTGTGCATGGGTGGGGTCTGGCCGGTCCACCCCTATTGGGACTGACCAGGGGCAGGGCCAGCCAGGGGGAGGGGCCACAGGCAGTTGGTGAGCTGGCCCCACCCCCTGGTTGAACTCTGTCTGGGTCGAACTCCCAGACAAAGGGACAATTTGCATATTAGCCTTTTATTATATAGGATGTTACCACATATAACAGCAGCAAAAATAGCATAAGGCACCAGGGAAAGAATTTAATAAAAGAAGTGCATGACTTAAAAGGAAAATTGTGAAACTATGCTGAAAGACATAGGAAAAAAAAAACACTAAGTAAATTCAATATATTTAACAGCAAAATCCTGGAAATAACCCAAATATCCAATGAAAAGAGAATGAATGAGGTATACCACAGACATGGATATGAAGACTCAATATCATAAATATACCAGTTCTCAAAAAACTATCAAGCCAGAACAAATTCTTCTGGGGACATGAGAAGCTGATTCTAATATGTATGGAGAAAAGCAAAGGGCCAACCACAGCCAAGACTCAGTTGAAGAAAAGAGTGAGGGGATATTGCACCGCCAGAATCCAGGCTTATTGAAAGGCCTAATAAATACCTTTAGAGCATGTGAATAAGAGAGACAATAAGATTTGTTGTTACCATCAGGGATCTCCCAAATAAATTGATTATTCATATAGAGGACTGGGTTGAGAACACCACTTCTGAGACTGCAAAACTCTTCTTCATCTCTTTTTTAAAATGTGTATTTGTTCTATTATTTGTAAAGATGCATGTTCCCCAGCATGGCATTTAGGAGACATTCAATAAATATTTGTTGAACAAGTGAGCAATTGAATGGAAACAAGCAAATTCTTCCATGTTTATAGTTATTTTTGTTCATGACGTCAGTTACCACCCACCCATAAGTCTGCTATGAAATCCTGCTACCTGTGTGCTGAATCTTGCCTAGGTCTTGAGTCGAGAGAAGCCTGGATGGTTGGGTGGAATGGAAAGTTCCCTCACCCCTGATGACTCAGGGTCTAGCCAATGTCTGCTGTCTTGACCTGGTGTCCAATGTTCCTGGAGTGAACTTAGCCTCAGGACACAGCACCAGACATGCCCAGCATTTTTCCACCTGCTGAGCACATTCCGTTTGTGGAGACCAAAGGCTGCCCAGAGACATGGAATGGGTAGCCTTATGGACCACAAGACACCATCTCTTACAGGGATCCTGAGGTCAGAGTGGTAAGCCTGTCACACTGAGCAAGGAGACCCAGTCTGCTGTCTGTGAAGTGCTGGCCTAGCAGAGGATGTGGGTTGGGGGCTGGGCTTCCATGTTAAGGTAGTGATGACGGGCATGTGCATAGTAAAATGAAATAAGCCTACACAGAGAGAAGAGCAGATGAAAGGAGAAAGAAAAAGAATTGAAAAAATACGAGAGAGAAGTTTCTAAGTGACCTCTTGGCTCTTGTGAGTAGGTGATTAAAGAAACCCTGAAACAACAATATAAACAAATGATAATGACAATAAACAATTAATTCTAACACCGATACGTATATACGCTTGTTGACTCAGTGCCAGCACTTTGAACGTAATCCACTGCATTCTTGCCTATAAGTTAGATAGTCCCATTTTACAGCTGAGAAAATGGAGGCATAGCTATTTTAGCTAATTTGCTCAAGCCAAGCAAGATCCAATGACCTGAATCCAGGCAGTGTGCTCCAGAGGCAACTTTCTTGATCTTCATATTCTCTTACCTCTCAAAGGATCTTCAGGGTGAGTTTGGTTACTTGCAGACAGACGTCCCCTGACTAACTGGATAAAACAAATCCTTTTGAGAACGCCATTCCGATGCCACACCCTGCTAAGCTCTATGTATTGTGGGCAGTTGGACAGGTTGTCTGCCTGGGCCCCAGGATCTGGAACCCTTTCAGTTGTCTGAGGACTTGAACTTCCATGGCCAATAGCCCAGTCTTAATAGAGATTTGACCACTTTGTCTAGTCCCAGTTCACCCATCTTTATTGCTTCACTATCCACTCTTTTGAAGAAATGACTCGGAAACTCAAAGCTCTGAAGTTTCCCCCAAAATCATGTTCTTTAAAATACTACTTCTGAATGATATTAAGTATTGTGCAGAACACAAATGAACATCAACAACAAAACATCTTTTTAAAAACGGAGCAAGAATGTCATACTAAGAGGCTTGTCTACTTATGTCAGCATCTAGACCAGGGGTTGGCAAACTACAATGCTTGGCCCAAATACAGCCTGCCACCTGTTTTTGTAAATAAAATTTTATTGGCAAACAGCCATGCTCATTTATTTCCATATGGCTGCTTTTGTGCAAGGACAGCAGATTTGCATATTTGCAACAGTGGCTGTATGACCTGTGAAGTCTAAAATATTTACTCTCTATCCCTTTAAAGAACAATTTTGCTGACTCCACACCTAGATGCACAGAAAATAGTCATCATCACAATGTATTTCCAAATGAGTGCTTTAAAAGTTGGGCAGCTCCAAAACTGCCCCTATCTTGCTGGTACAGTGACTGGAATTCTCTTCTAGCGACAGCATGTGAATATGTAATTTAGTGCCCAGAATAGTTGCTCTTAAGTTTCCTGACCCTAGCTGCATTATTTCCTTTACAAAAAGCACCCAGGGAAAGAAAAATGTGTGCTGTGCTATGCTTTTAGCAGATATGCCTTACCTTAATTTATTGCCAAAATGATTTTTTTTCTGTAACAGTTATTCAGATTTCCTTGTGGTTGTTAGAATTTACTTCATTTGATAGAAATTACGTGAACCTAGTCAAAAACAAAAAGAGAAAAATAATAACGTTTAATATTTCAAAAGCAGATATTACTTCTGTTTTTCAAAGGAGGAAACTAAGGACTCTGGGAGGCTAAATAAAATGCCTTAAAATTATAGAGGTAGAAAAGGCTGCAAATGCTGTGTATTAAAGGCTCTGAGAAGTCCTTGAGTAAAGAAATATAATTAAGCCTTTTTAAACCATTATTCTCCAAAAAGGCTTTTTTTTTTTTTTAAGATTCCTTATAAGGTCCCAGGAGTTGGTTCTCTGAGGAATGCACTGACAGGATGCGTCTCTATAGTGGGGATATCATGGGTTTCACATAGCGAAATGTACCCATGATGGAAGACACACTTTGTGGGGCTCTTGAGGTTTGCTGGGAAAAGCCTGAATGCTGGCCTGGAGAGATCAGGCACCAGCTACCACCAAGGAAGGAGTTTAAACAACCCAGCTTTCAGTTCCCCCTCCTGTTATAGAATTAGAGGGTTATGGAGACAGTTTCACAAGACCATCTGTTTCTTTTTTAAAAAAAATACTTTTTTATTGATTTTAGAGAGGAAGGGAGAGGGAGAGAGAGATGGAGACATCAATGATGAGAGAGAATCATTGGCTGCCCCCTGCATGCCCCCTACTGAGGATGAACCCAAAATCGGGGCATGTACCCTGACTGAGAATTGAACTATGACCTCTTGGTTCATAGGTCAACGCTCAACCACTGAGCCACGCTGGCTGGGTGATGATACCATTTATTTCCATTTACTTAAATGACATATTATAGGCACTCAGAAAAGGGGAGATAATATTATACCTTGGGAGTGCAAGTAGAAAAACTAGGGAGTAATAATAAATCAGAAGCTCAGCTAAAAAGCAGAGGAAGCCTTGTGTGCCTGCTTTTTGCATCCCGTCTGCCCTGTCCCCCTAAAATTAAGCCCTCTCTTCCACCTATAGCAAACAAGAGCTCAAAGTGGAAACGGGTACAGGAATAGTAGGAGGTTGCATCAGATAACTGCATTAAAGGCCAAACACGTTAGAGCGTTTCATCGCTCCCTTCCTTACTTGTCTCAGCCTCTAAGCCAGGGCGTTTCGCCCTCCTAACTCTGAGGACAGCCCATCATGATGTTGATGAACTGATTTCCTGGGGTTGTGAAGGTGGAGGAGGGGAAGGGGGGATAGCGCCCTTTCATTTTGGAGAAGGTCTAATGTGGACACACCTCCTATGGCCCCTTGGAGGAGGCAGCTGCCAGCAGCCTGGAGGCTGGGAACCCACTCTCCAATTCACCAATCGGAAGGACTGGAGCACTCAGGATTTAAAGGACTAGCCTATTATTGCAGGCCACTTTCTAAGCCTCTTCTACTGGGTTTACAAACCAGATCCCTGTGGTTTTTGCCCTTGTCCCTGCATCTGCTAGGATTCTGGAAAGATGGAATAAGCCCATGACGTAGGACGGGAGTTGGCAAACTTTTTCTATGAAGAGCCGGAGAGTAAATAGTTCAAGCTTTGCATGCCATATGGTCTCTGTCGCAACTACTCAACTCTACCCTTAAAGCAAGAAAGCAGCCATGGATAATATGTAAACGTGGTTGATCTCCAAGAAAACTTCATTTGTGGATGCTGAAATTTGCATTTTATATAATTTTCTTCTTTCTCCACTCCCCATCTCCAACTATTAAAATGGTTAAACCCATCCTTAGCTGGTGTGCTATACAAAAACACAGAGTGGGTAGGATTTGGTCCATGGCTGCCATTTGCTGAGCCTTGATTTAGATTAGAAGATCCTGGGAGGTTCTGGATAACAGATTTTGGACAAGTTTCTGAGCTTCTGGGAGCATAAGTAGGAGCCCGTACCAACCAGCAACTGGATAAAATGAAATGATGTCGGTGAAATTACTCTAATAACTAAAAGGTGTTTTTAGAAATTAATGCTAATATTACCAAAGTAAATCTCCAGGCAGAAATGTTGATTCCAACATGAAAAGACATGTAAATTGTCCAGCGATCATTTAAAGGAGAATTTCAACCACTGTAGGGAAAACATAGCTCAAGTGATCTTTTCCAAGTGTTTTGTATTTTGAACAAAAAAACCACAACCAAAATGTGACTTGTGGTTTTGGATGTTGGAGGGTTTTTTGCCACCAGTTATATTATTTTAAAAGTCATAAAAATCAACCACAAAATATCTAATTTCTCAAATTATTATTTATTACCATTTAATTAACTACATGGTTGGTTGAAGCTTTTCTTCCACAGTTTCTCCCTTTTCTGTGGTTTTTCCCTTTGCTGACAACACCTGAAACAGGGCAACAGCCCCTAATGTCAGTGAAAACAGGAGCAAATGCAGAGCTTTCAGGACGTGAATTATCTCCCAGCCTCAGGCTGACAGATGTTTTCGGTCTTATGGGTAGTAGAAAAGTAGAAAAGGGGGTCTCCAGCCGGAACCATCTAAGTCTCGCATTCCCTAGAGAGTGGGGTGAGCCTGCGGTATGCTCCAAAGAATGAGGTTTCCAAGTGTCTATTGAGGAGAGGCCAGGTCCAGACATGGAAGTCTTGCTTCCAACCGCAGGTTCCCATTGAGCACTCAGGGACCACGCTTCACCAGGACAGGAACAACCCTGATGAAAGGAGGAAGCCAGGGAGGAAGGAAGGGGAGCCTGAGGAAATGTGGTATGTTTCATTTTATTTCATTTTCTTTTATAAAAATGGGAAAGTTGACATGATGGATGTGGCAGTCAGCCAGTGAGGTAGGCATATGATGCTGTAACAAAAGAAAACACCCAAATCTCAGGGACTTCATAGACTGTTTAGTTCTCACTCAGGTCTGCCGATTCTCCAGGTTAACTCACCGTGATATGGAGACACGGTGACCCAGGCTTCTTCAATTCCAAGTCTCCTGACTCATCTCCTGGCTCTGTGATCCCCTCCGAAGGGGATGAGACCGCTGGGAAGTCACATAGGACCTCTCTGGCCTCACCTGGGCACTTGCACTCACAGTCCAGTGGCCAGGACTGATCCGGTGGCCCCACCTGTCTGCAAATGGGCTGAATAATGAGCAGTCCTCAATCCATGATTTAAATTCACTCTTTTACATATAAGTCAAATTCTTTGCGTGATCTCATTCTGTGCCTGGCACAAAGGCCTCTGAAACTCCTTCTCCAACTTTCCCCCAATGTTCAATGTTCAATAAGCCAGATGTTGCTCCATCCAATGGCCTTTAACTCCACTTTATATTGCTTTTTCTCCCACATTGTTACAATGATCACAAGTGCTGAAGACTTAACCCTACTTGGTTAAATGCCCAGTGTGTTCTTGGCTTACCTCACCTTTTTAGTTGCAAAAATAAAAAATATTCCACAGTCTCTTTTTCTCCCTTTGTTTGCCTCCCAATAAGGCACATGGAGCTACTCTTTTCCCTAATTTGCAAATGTAACTCCTTTTTTTTCTATTCACTAAACTTGATATTTTTCCATCCCCCTATTAGTTCCTTCACCACCCCTTCCAGAAATTTCTCTCTGCCCATTCAACATGGGACCACATAGCTTGTCATCACCTCATCAGTCCAGACCTCAGTTTCTTCATCTGTAAAATGGGAGGTGAGAATGAGCTGTGTCCTTCCAGTTTTGACGGTGCACAGAACTTTCTCTGCTGACATCTCTCATGGCCTCCTCCTCACCAAGATTTCACCATTTTAAATCATGGGATATGCTAAAGAGGCAATTATAACCTGATGTGTTTTAAACAGGAAAAAACAAACCCTATGAATTGAACTTTGATATGGAAATTTCTCCTTCAATTTATAAATTTTGTCTTTCTTAAGTTTTCTCCAACAGCTTTTCATGAGTTGAATCATTTGAAATCATTTTTAAAATTTATATAACTCATTATACAGTTTACTCTTGAATTTGGACAGAGTTGTAAATCATAAATAGTGAGATTATCAAGTTCTCCTAAAAAAAAGTTGATTCCTATGTTTTTTCCTTTCATGATGTTACTTGAAATCAGAACTAAATAGAATTATTGAGTTAACTTTGAAGTTGAAGGATATTGACCTTGATGAGATGCTCATATAGAAACTTAATCATTCACTTATAAATAGCTGAGTTTCTTGTTTGTTTTAATTGCATACAATGAAAAGGAATATAAATAGAATATTCCATTAGAA
Organism: Corynorhinus townsendii; assembly: GCA_026230045.1. Classification (NCBI taxonomy): domain Eukaryota; kingdom Metazoa; phylum Chordata; class Mammalia; order Chiroptera; family Vespertilionidae; genus Corynorhinus; species Corynorhinus townsendii. The sequence goes on along the minus strand of JAPDVU010000005.1, from coordinate 145,936,717 downwards.
TGTAATTAATAATTTTTTTTTCTGGAAATGGTATCAATCCTAATACTTTAACAGAATGTTTTGTGTTAGTCATTCCTTTTCAAGATGAAACATTAAAGTAGAAAATGGATTCTTCCTCAGCTTCTTTGCTGATTTATTAAGTAGCAGCACCTTGTTATGCCATTTAGCCGAGTGTAATGTTTAGACCAATGGCAATGAATGCAACGACTTTGCTCCCACAGCTAAAATTTCTTTGTGAGCTTTAGTTATAATGAAGACCATTATTAATGATATAGTAATGATATAAAATGGTATAATAGTGTGTTCCTTTAAGGTGTTATAAATGAATTGCATCACCTCTATAATTTTAACATCACGTGTTTCATTCAATTCATGGTGGGTGTCAATGCCATATTTTGTCAATTTGAAATGCACATCTCTTTTGATTTCAATGTCTTTGAAATCAGGATGTGTGCTGACATCTCACAACCACTGTGATCAGGAGACTGGTGGGCCGGCTGCCATTACCTGCCCATGTGCTCAACTTGACAATTATTCTTGATGACGCAGCTGTACTATGAGCTCAGTGTTTCAGTACACCAAACATTTTGTTTGAGAAAGGAACCTGAGTTCCAGTTGTAGTCCGCATGCCTTCCATTGACACATATAGGCTGGACAAGGAAATCAAGCACCAAATCTCACTTACGGGCCATCAAAGACCTTCAAGAAACAGCAGAGCCTCTAGATGAAACACAGCGTCACCAATGCTCTAACCAGGGCCCAGGGGATGATCTTGTGTAGAAAAGCATGGGCACTGGCAGCCTGAAGTAAAAAAAAAATTATTCAGATGACCACATTCTGTGTGTTAAGAACATTTAAGAAGTGAACTAATTTGTTTCTATTCTTCTTAGGTGAAGAATGATAGAAGATGATTATTTCTACCTACATAAGTCAGGAAAAGCTCTTCAATAAGTATTAAGTTCTAGTGACCTGCAAAGCTTGTGTTATATTTGAATAGGGAACATATTTTTCTCCTAAGCGTGTCCTTGCACGGCCTTGTTAGGACAACAAAGCCCCTTTTGCTGATGACTCTGTTCCTGCTCCCGTTTAAGCAGTAATAAATCTTCATAAGACATTCCCAAGCCTCCCTTCTATTTTGAATTTCTGGGCAGTGTCCAGTTCCAGTTGGGGATAAAACTCATGTGAGTTCTTAAATCCCTGTGTTCTTTATCGAGGCACGGTGCTGTGAGGAAGAAAGGTGATTTCAGTAGAAATGGCTTGGGCAAACCAATGTGTCTCTCTCACATCGATGTTTCTCACTCCCTTCCACTCTCTCTAAAACTCAATAGAAAAATATCCTTGGTGAGGATTAACATCCCTCCCCCCCCCCCCCCAAAAAAAAAAAAGGCTTTGGCAAGATGTCAGAAAATGTCAATCACAAGTTGGAAATGATCACAATAATAGTAATCAAATTAGCTAACATTCACTCAACATTTACTATATGCTAACTGGTATTCTAAGCATTTTATATGAATTAACTCACCTGCTCTTCAAACGATATTGAGTGAGATACTAATTATTATGATCATTTTTCAGATGAGGAAATTGAGATGCAAGTAGGTTAAGTAACTTTCCCAAGTTCACAAAACTGTAAAGAGACAAATCCAAAATGGACATTCATTTAGCCTGGATCCACTAAGCACGTGAACGCTGGGATATTCTGAAATAACTATAGCTTAAAACGATAACTATTTACTTTGGGGGAAGAGGAGGGAATATCCAAACATAACTAACATATTAGCTATTAAAACGATAGTACACAGCTAGGGAAGGAAGGGCAGATATCCTTGTCAAAGGGCAGAAATCAGGAGAGAAGAAACAGCACCTGCGTGCCATCGCTGATTGCATCACAGAGAAAGGTGGAGATGCTGCCCAGGGGAGCGTCCTGCCCCGCCCCGCCTCGCCTCTCCCCCGGGAGAGCAGAACGTTCAGCGGGTCTCTGGGCTGGCATTCAGGAACACTCGGGAGGGGCAGGTGTTCTCAAACCTCGAAATCTGCGCATGTCTGATTTAACTTGTGTTCCCGTAAACCTCATCCCAGACTGAAACTCCCGCAGGGCCCGCACAGAAAGCGGTGTCTCATTCCCCTCTGAGCCAGCCCAGAATACCTAACAGCGGTCTGAGAAAAGGCCCACAACAGGGCTTTGGGGAGGGGGAGAAACAACACAGAATCAGTCACTCAGGCAGGCAAAGAGACTGGTGTCGCCTGTTTGCAAAATCATTCGGGTGCGATGATTTCCCTCCGCCCCCTCCGGCGTGTACAGAGTTTCAGAAGTATCCCACGAATGCTTGTAAACCTTCATATATATTAATGTCAAATTTTAAGATATCATTTCCTGTAATAAAAAAATCTTCTAATAGTTGGGGAAAAGAACAACAAAAAAACAAGAGGACACATTCCCAGCCTCCTCTGGGACGTCAGGGGGGGAAGAAAAGGGAACGTTGTTCTTGGACGATTTTGCTGTTCCCGCAACAGCCACTCCTTGGGTCTCCTCTGTCTGTAACCATGTCCTGGGTGACCCCTGGGTATTCCACTTACCTGCGTGCCATGTCATCCTTGTTCGGTAATTATCCCTGTGCATAGTTGGGAGTAAAGTGATGTTCCTATCTATGCATTAAAGTTAAATGTTGCTCCTGGGGTTTAGTGCGTGTGCCTTCTAGTGACATCAATAGGAAGCATGTGTACTTCTTCCTGCCATGCGTGAGAGAAGAATATGGTCAATTAACATAGTGACATCCACTAAATGTGATGATAAACACTTTTTAAAAGCAGCTCAACAAATGATTATGGATTTCACACTTTTACTAATTGCTGCAATTTCTGACTGAAATAAAAATCTTCATCTTGCTTTAGTATTGTGGGTTGGATATCTCTAGAAAATAATAAAAATATCCTTGAAGAATCTAAAATAAATAAATAAATATCATTTCCAAGTGTCCCCGTCCTGTGATTCTGGGCATTGAGTGCTCCAGCAGAGATCATGCAGGCAGCTGGGCCGCTGCTCAGGAGAGCTGGACTGCGGCTTCATGAACTTGCCATGTGAATCCATGATGTCATCTGTTCCCTCAGACCCAGACCACCCACGCAGGAGGCCTATTCTCTCCCCGAGTCATTGGGAGGGGCCTGTCTTTACAAATGATTCGAGGTGGAAACAGAGGACGTAGCTTGAATTGTTACACAAAAGTGCTGCCTGCAACAGTGATGAGCGTTTGGACATGTGGACACGGTGATTTTTTCCCCCTCCCCATTTGAATGCTGAAATTCTCCTTAACTAGGATGGAAGGGCTGAGAGACGGAGTGGGGCGAGGGAGGTTTCTGAAGCAGGCCAAAAGTCTGTAATAGCACAGTCAGCAAGCGGGAAAATATGTGAAAATATGTAAAAAGAGGGGAACCCTGAAAATATTGGGGCAAGAAGGAATTAGATCATCACCGATGTGAGTCTGACATGTAGATGACTTTTTTTACTCCTTGGCTCTTCGTTATTAGAGGGAAATTGTAAGGAGGGCGGAAACGTTCACATTGCTGAGAAGTAAAGAAATGCATTTTAAAAAACAATTTGAAGGAAACCCAAAGCAGTTGGGGCTTCTCAGTATTTTTGACTAACTGTGAGTTGTGAAGGAGAAAGAGCTCATTTGGGGTCACAGAGAGTGATGGGCCAGGAAGGCCTATGCCTGCCGAACTAATTGGCCTCCATAGCAAGGAGCTCTGAGGTTGGGGCCCTGTAATGTGGAAAGCCACTGGTGAAGGGCCTTGACAGCAATTTTCCTTTGGGCTAGCAAGAGGGCAAAGTATAGGGGCAGGGAGGGAGGCAACAGATCCTAAATTTATAGCACTGGGGACATTATGATACTGCTATGTGGAGAGGAACATTAATGTGTAAACTAAAACGCCAGTTCTGTGACATCTTCCAAGAAACAAGTCATCTTAGGGCTGGGGCGTTGTGGGGCGGGAGAGTAGTCTTAATCTTCGCTGAGCCACGAATCCTTTCAGCAGTTTGGTGAAGCCTATGAATAAACTCTCCGAATAACGTTGTGAAATGAATTAAGCAGAATACAGAGGATTACCAAGGCAATCAATTATATCAAAATGCATTTATGAAGCATTTCTAACATGTTCATTTACATATTGATATGTGTGTTTCTTTATTGACGCTTTAAGCACAAAATCCAGTTTAGTAACTGCTGTGATTCTGAAGTGCTGGTGAGCAGACACAGAAGTACCCTCCACAGCAATTGCAGATGACATGCAGGCATCAGAGACCTCCATGATGACAAAGTCCTTACAATTGTAGTTGGTTGTGTACATCCATAATTGGGAAAACTGCTGAGTTTCAGCTAGATGTTGAAAATTGAGATTCTTTTGTCCACTCCAGTTCATGGAGACCCTTGTTAAGAGCCCCTGTTCCCAGGAAGACATCACCGGTCAGCCAGTGGGATTGGGTGACAAGACTCAGACATTGGAGAAGAGTCATTTCTGATTAGTGAGGTGTCTGACCTCAAATTTTTCCTCCAATCTTTTGATAAAGAAAACATTGAAAGAACCATTTCCATAGGAGTTCCTTAAGACACTGGGGCACAAGGAACTGTGTTTTGAAACCTCTTTGAAGACTGTAAAACAAATGCATAGATGCCCCGAGGTATCTTTGTTGGGATGGTGAGACTGGCCGTGAACCTATCTGAGTTTTTCTAGGGAGGCTCAGAAACCCATGGGGTGAGGAAGGCTTTATTGGTTGGATCCTGTATTAATGGGAATAGGTGGCAAGGAGCACTGTGAGCAGACTCTGTTAGTTGCCTACCTGGCATCCATCTCTACCTTTTCCTTTCCTAACAGCACCTAGACCCTCATAGTGCACACACCCCTCCTCCTCCAACCCAGGAGGTCTCTGTTTTGGGGGGAAGCTTCAGGAGTGGGGCAGTAGGGCTTGACCAACTTATTTATGCTGAACCTTGAGTTCTGCTCTTCTGGACACAGTAATTGGGTCAGGGGTGGGCATGGAACCTACGCTGATACAATCCAGATGACTTTCAGGACTCTTTGCGGGGAAGGCTGAAACAGAAGGATTCTTTTCCCTCGAAAGGGCAGGATGGAGATATGAAGCCTGAACCGGATCTGGTCATTTTTCTGCCAAACAGAAGGCCAGCCTGGGATGAAGCCAACACAGAGATCAGGGCATAGCCAAGGAAATCCCAGAGAAATGAGCCAGAGACCCTGGATGAAGCAAACTCAGAAGCCCGGCCCACCATTGAATTTCCACTTAGGAGACTCAATGAATTCCCCTCTTGTTTAAACCAGTATGAGTTAGGCTTTCTGTTACATGTAGCCCCAAACATCCTAAATGATAAAGCAGACTTCCTAATTATACAGTCACAAATGGAAGAACATTTCAGACAGAGGAAATTGCATGTACAAGACACCAAGGCAAGGTAGGGGGTTGCTTGTTCAAAAACTGAGAACTTGGTTAATAATATTGCAATAACTGTGCGTAGTGTCAGATGGGTACTCGAGATTTTGGGGGATCACTTCGTGAGGTATATACATGTTTAATCACTATGTTGTACACTTGAAATATAATATTGTATGTCAACTATAACTGGAAGATGAATTAAATTTAAAAAAATTGGAACTTGGCATAGCTAAAGCATGGAGGGAATGTGAAAAATGACAAGAATTGAGGTTGTAAAGATTGTAAAGGTTGTAAAGAGTTTCAATATTTAATAACATTAAGTCTTATAGTGTGGATCCACTGCAGGATTTCAAATAGGGGAGTTACAAGTTTATATCTGGATCCTAGATCATGCTCAGAGTAATAAGGAGACCAAAATAGAAAGCACACAGATGACATCTTTGCACACACATATACATATGCACACATACACACACACATATAAAACTTGCATCAGGGATATTATGAAAATTTTATCTATCTTTCTCTAATTTTTTTTTTCATTTGCTTTACTTTCTTTTTGGGATGCACATCTGCAATCTACCTAGAATTTATGTTTGTTTATGGTGTTAAGTAGGTTGGCTTTGCTGCCAAATGTTTAACCAATTGTCACAATACCATTAATTGAATAGTGTGTTCTTTCACGTCTCTGAAATGTCTTCTTTGTCGTATATTAAATTCCCATAGCCATCAAAGATGGCTTCTGAACAACGTCTTTTCACGCAGGCTATTTCGTGCCATGCTTTTCAAAACACTATGGCTTTACTAGTATAATATTTGTTGATATCTTATAACTGAAATGCTCCCTTATTATTTTATTTTCCAAAATTGTTTTTACTAGTTTCATAAATGTATCCTCCCAAATGAACTACAATCAATTTGTCAAGTTAAAAAGCAAGAAATCTCTGGAATTTTTAAAAATCTCATTTAGTAGGTAAGGTAATTGAGACATATTTTAGCACTTCTATTATTATAAATTCTTCAACTTATTAAATCTGAGACAGTGAATGCTATCCTTCACTTTTTAAAAGAAAATAACTTTAAAAAGTTTGTTTAGAAAAGAAGACAGAAGTAACTTAAGTTTACTTAAGTAACTTAAGTTTAAAATGATCCTTTATCATGAAGATTCAGTGTGAAAAGTCCCAGTACATGGTGAAATAATGAGCACAAAGCAATGTCTTTCCATTACCACCATGACACATTTCCTCACAAAGCCTTCCAGGAGTCAGTGAGACATGCAAAATAGTCTCATTTGCTTTTTAAAACATTTTATTAAATTTATTGGGGTGACATCCTATATAATAAAGAGGTAAGATGTAAATTGACCATCATACCCTCGCACAAGATGGCCACCCTCATGTGGTCATAAGATGGCCATCACAAGATGGCCAGCAGGGGAGGGCAGTTGTGAGCAATCAGGCCAGCAGTGGAGGACAGTTAGGGGAGACCAGGTCTCCATGGGAGGGCAGTTGGGGGGGGGGGCAGGCCTGCAGGAGAGAGAAGTTGGGGGTGACCAGGCATGCAAAGGAGGGTATTTGAGGGAGACCAGGCCTGCAGGGGAGGGCAGTTGGGGGCAACCAGGCTGGCAGGGAAGGGCAGTAAGAGGTGACTGGCCAGCAGGGGAGGACAGTTAGAGGAGACCAGGTCTCCATGGGAGGGCAGTTGGGGGGGGGGCAGGCCTGCAGGAGAGGGAAGTTGGGGGTGACCAGGCATGCAAAGGAGGGTATTTGAGGGAGACCAGGCCTGCAGGGGAGGGCAGTTGGGGGCAACCAGGCCAGCAGGGGAGGGCAGTTGGGGGTGACCGGGCTGGCAGGGAAGGGCAGTTGGAGGCAACCAGGCCGGCAGGGAAGAGCAGTTGGGGGCAATCAGGCTGGCAGGGAGCAGTTAGGCATCAATCAGGCTCGCAGGGGAGTGGTTAGGGGGCAATCAGGCAGGCAGGCGAGCGCTTGGGAGCCAGCAGTCCCAAATTTTGAGAGGGATGTCCCAGATTGGAGAAGGTGCAGGCTGGGCTGAGGCTCCCTCCCGCCAATTGCATGAATTTTGTGCACCAGGTCTCTAGTTGGTTAATGAGATTATATAAGCTTCAAGTGTACAAGTCTATAATACATCATCTGCATATTGCATTGTGTGCTCACCACCCAAAGTCAAGTCTCCTTCCCTCACCATCTATTGGCCCCCTTTATCCTCTTCTACCTTTCCCACTCTCCTACCATACTCTTGTCTGTGTATGTGAGTTTTTGGCTGGTTGTCTGGCTTTGTCTGTTTGTTGCTTTCTGTTTTATATCCCACATATGAGTGAAATCATATGGTTCTCTACTACTCAGCCGTAAGAAAGGGTAAAATACTGCCGTCTGTGACATGATGAACCTTGAGGATATCATTTACTTTTGAGGTAAACAGCTCTCCAGCAAAACAAAGTCACCATCCTCAACTTTCAGGTGGTAGTTATTCCTTTTTTTTTTTTTTCCTTTTCAAGGGCAGCTCCTCCATAGAGCGCCAAAATGCATGGTGTCCTCTATGAACTGGGGAATGTTAGCATGTGGGGACAGAATCACCCTTTATTTTAAGGGATGTCATTGAGGTATCAATGCTCATGCCCCTTTCTTTTAGATGCTAAGACAACTCCATGCCCTATCTAGCAAGTCACAGGGAGAGGAAGCGTTCTCTTAGGGACTTTTCAAGTGTACTGCTGGCTGGAATGATATCTGCGGAAGGAATGTTAGGAGCAGCACACTGCAGCTCTGTGGCCGAATTCCATGCAACAGCTGGAGAATCACAGGTGTTGTCAGGAAAGCCTCCAGCCCCGCTTACATGTTCCGGAGAGTTCTTTATTATTTTAAGCTCTGAGTTCGGAGAGTGTTTAATTTGCTCGAATTCAAAACATTCCTTGTGGGCAAAGTGCAGTGTAAACAAAGTTCCAGGAGAAACTCATGTCAACCTAATTTTTTATTTGCAAACAGGGTGGTTAAAAACAAAGCACTTAACTGTTTTTCTGACAGTGATGTTCCCATGTAAGCATTTAGGAAGGTAATGAGGGGGAAATGCTTTCTTACTTAAGCCAGCCATACTGTAAGCTCTTTGATATTAGCTGGGGAAGTGGTGACTTCTAGATCAATTTAGTGCATCTGCCTTAGCTGGGGCAGTGTAAGGAGGGATGAGATATACAAGAGATTCAAATATCTAGCAGTTGAATGAGTTGCCACCTTCAGGGTGCAGAAGTGTTTTGAAGGTACTCACATCAGCCTCTCCAGCTTTAGTCCCACTCTCTTGTGTGGCCCATGGTTTAGAAGATGAAAAAAGAAAAAAAAAAGCCACTCAGGCCTATGGGCTTGCAAGTCCACTTTACCTAAGAACACACCTGAGATCATGTTCATTGTAGTTGTGCCTGAGCAGGGCTCTCCCATTCAGACGCCTGATATATTCTGGACTCTACTGTCACAGATGAGTTCATTCATTGGTGGTTTTATTTTCCATATACTTAGTGAACACTTACCAAATTCCAGGGCTTGCACTAAAACGAAGATGCACAATGGGAACCAGCATTGGTGTTACCCTTGAGGGGCTGTGGGCAGGTAAGAGCAGATGACTTATAAAAGTTACAGCACAGGGAATGAGTGCTCCTAGAAGATATGGCTGGAAGGATGCTTCCAGTCACAGATTTCACCATAAGCCATGTCTCTGCCCCTCTCCCTGCCCCCGCCTCTTCCTGCACTTCCAGAGGAGCTCCAGCCCCACAGCCTTAAGGATCAACCTCTGACCAGGAAGATTGATCAGGAGAGAAACCTGTTAGCCCAGCCTGTAGGGATGACTGTCCTTCCTCTCTGCTCACTATTAGGCCATCAAAGCCATTATGGCATTAAAGGATGCTGCCAGTTCCCTGAGAGGAGCAAGATGAGGCAGCGACACAGCCTCCTGACAGCATCTCGGCCAGGGCCAGCCCAGCCCGATGCCAGCTTTCTGTGGTCCTTTCTGTGGCCCAAGTAGTTGATTCCATAAACCCCTCCTCCTTGTATTTAATTTTATTTGAGCTAATTTGAATTGGGACTCTGTCTCTTATTGCCAAGAGAATGCTGTTTATACTCCATGTACCAAAATAGGGATGAGTACAGGGGCTGTGAGAGCACAGAGGTGGGTGGGTGCGCCAAGCCCAGGCTAGGTGTCTGAGAGAGGCTTCCGGTGGAAGTGATACCCTAATAGGAGACATAACTAATGACAACCAGAGCCCTGAGCTACTCTGCTCCATTATTTCATTCCCCTTTATAAAACAAACAGCTGCCTTTCTTCTCCTGTCTTCTCCAAACAAGTGTGGGTTTTAGATTTAAAAAGTTGGTGGAACCCCGTGGAGGGTAGGAGGCCAGGGTCATGGATGAGTGTCCAACATTGTTCTCTTTGGTGATGGGAATGAGCTGACAAGCAGACGTACAGAAGGAGGATGACTCAGAGCTCAAGGTGATGTAGATTTTGTAGCGTTAGGATGCCATTGGCACCTCCATGGACAGCGGAGGCAGCTGTAGGCCCGAGCTTGCGCTGCCTTAAGCAGATTGGGGGCGATCCCACCAGTCTTGCTGTGGTTCCCAGCCCAGCCGAGCCCTTCCTTCCCAATGACCATTCAGCCTGTACCTGTTCCCACTTCCCCTCCCCCCGCCTTCCCTGGCTCTATAATCTTCCTGAGAAGACAGGGAGGCTCTTCCTGAGGGCATTTCACCAGAGGGAACCAGAGGTGCAAAGATATGGGATGGTGAAACAGCCCCTTGTGCCCAGAGAGCACCAAGGGGTGCAGCCATCAGGGCTGAATGGTAAGTCATCAGCAAGGCTTGTGTACATGACCTTGAAAGGATGTACGGGGGAATGTGCTTTGCAGTTGTAAAGTGCTCCACAGATGCTATTTTCTATTATGGTGTATATCACAGGGTTGTTGTAAGACCCAAATGAGATCGCACACCTATAAAGTGGGCTGGAAAAGCATCAGACACATGCTAATTAACAGAGTCTGGGTATAGCCTGGTTACATTTCAGACCACAAAGGAATAGTGAAAGTTGAATTAACAGCGAATTTCTCTCAAATCAACAGTATTAAGTATCTTTATAAACTGGGTGTTTTAATTAAAATACTCCCTATCACCTCTTTACAGATAAATGAATGATTTCATTGTCTATTAAAAATAATTTTCTGCTAACAATCAATTAGAGTCCAGTGGTTGGCAAACTGCGGCTCGCGAGCCGCAGTTTGCCGCTCTGTTGACTGATGAGTTTGCCGACCACTGGGATAGGGGCTTAATCACAAGGAAAACAACAGCCTGTAATTATTGGAATCAAGAGACTAGGTCAGTGGTCGGCAAACTCATTAGTCAACAAAGCGGCAAACCGCGGCAGTTCACGAGCCGCAGTTTGCCGACCACTGAATTAGACCATCAGGCTTCAGGCTTTGAGCCTAAGAATCATTTATATTGATTTACCAAATCACCGAAAACACTCAATGTGGCATCTAAAATACATTTACACATATGTATGTACGGATGTATATATGAATGTGTGTATGTGTGTGCTCGTATTTTTTATTTTCAAATCTGTGTCCATTATCTCCTAAGGTGCTGTAATGCTATCTTAGCTGCTCCCTCTAGCTCCAGCCTCTCACCCCTCTGCTCTCAAGTCCATTATTACCACAGCTGCTCAGAAACTCAACAGCATTTTAATCATTCCATCTGGTTTGGCTGTCATGGCTTCTTTCATTGAGAAAATGAATAAAATAGAAGTTAAAAGTATAGCTGTAAGAAAGGAAAATTATCATTTATTCCAGGTAGCGTAATTGTTGACATAGACAACCAAGAGAATTGGCTAAAACATCACTGGCTCAAGTAGGAAGATTTGGTAACATTGCTCACTAGTCAATAAATACCAAAAGGACTGTTGTTTCCCTACCTACCTGCAGAAACCAGTCTGAACATGTCATGGAAACAAAGTCACCCATGTGGGGGGTGATATAGAGACGCTGAGTATTGTTCCTTGGGGCTCCAGAGAATACTGGTTGTGCCCACAGCCTCCTGAAAACAGTTCTCCCATGAAAACAGTTTCACAGCTTTGCCAACTACAAAGGGACCTGACCCAGCTCTAAGGTCAAGGTGGGACAAAGATGTCTTGCTCGTTGTGATATTTCTCCAAAGGCCAAAATAAAAATGTTTCCCTGCCTCCTTCAGAGAAATACCTTTTCCTTCTCACTAAAAAAAAAAAAAAAAAAAAAAAAAAAAAAAAAAAAAAAAAGACAATGTTAGTGCCTTAGAGCATCTTTGTTGCATGTGCAGATCCTGGTTCTATACACACCTACCGCTCAGGGTGGTTTTCCCTGAACTAAAGGACAATCTGCCCTCATGAAATAGTTAAGTCTCTACCGCCTGCCGGCTAATAACGCTTGCAGTTTTTAATAAAAGGTTGTTTTCAATTTCTACCAACCAGGTTCACAAAATTCTAGAGTCCCTGCATGACCTAATACTGCCAGAGAGGCTTCCTTGAAGTGGAAGGCCCAAGTTGTTCGCACTTACTTGGTGAGAAGCTTGTTTACGCTGAAACCTGCAGGGAAAGCAGAAGTTCACCCAGGAGGAAGGTAGGAGGGGAGGGAGAGTGGCTCTGGCAGAGAAAACAGCCTGGTGGGATGGGGCAGGTGTTGGGAGAGAGAGCTCCCTAGCAGGCCGGTACAGCTGAAGCATGGAGACTGGGACAGAGAGACAGGAGGTTGGCTGTTGATGGAAAATGACAAGATTTAAAATATAAATAGTAGGTCCAGACCACAAAGTTTAAGAAAACACTACGTTGCCACTTCCCTTCATTAGCCTTGTTTCCTGTGCTGTAAGTTATTGATGCACAGGAAGAAGTCAATGGGGAAAGTGCTCTCTTTCTGCCCAGGTTCTAATTCGAATGAGGCCCTCTTTGTCTCTGTTATTCCCCCAAAAGGGAACAGAGGTAAGATGGTGACAGCTCTTGAGAGATTAAGAAAAATCCCATCCACACGAACCACATTCTTCAAATCCTAAAATTCACAGCTCCTGCCATTACAGCAAATCTAGGAAAGCAACCATGGTCAGAAGGGTTGGCATAGATTCATGACTGCCCAACACTTCCAGGGGGATTTGGTGGGGCTTGAGGGCTTTCCCCTGCAGAATACAAACTTTGCACTCCAAGCTCTTATCCTAACCCCGTGGTCGGCAAACTGCGGCTCACAAGCCACATGCGGCTCTTTGGCCCCTTGAGTGTGGCTCTTCCACAAAATACCACGGCCTGGGCAACTCTATTTTGAAGAAGTGGCGTTAGAAGAAGTTTAAGTTTAAAAAATTTGTCTCTCAAAAGAAATTTCAATCGTTGTACTGTTGATATTTGCCTCTGTTGACTAATGAGTTTGCCGACCACTGTCCTAACTGAAGCCTACCAGTGACAGAGTCAGAATGCCCAGCTTCCATACGCGATATGCACCAAGACTTTTGATACATTAATCAGTTATGTTGAATACAAATTTTAATTTAAGGATATTAACCACAATATGTAACTATTTTTAAAAAACAATCTAGGCAGAGGAGGGTAAAGGGGGGCAAATGGAAAACATCTGTAATAGAGTCAATAAAATAAAATTAAAAATTAAAAAAAAATCTAAATGCCAGACAGCAGGCTGGATTTTAAAAATCTCTCTGGTGTAGCCAAAAAACAAAACAAAACCACACACACACACTAAAAATCTTGTTTTGAATAATAATGAACAATCTGGAGCAATTCTTAAAACACTATTATCAGTGAAAACCTGATTATCGAACAGTACACTAGGGGCATTTTTCATTTGATGACACCTGTGCTGTGAAGATATACAACTTGGAAGACAATACTTTAAAATATTAACATGTATTTTCTCTAAAAGGTATGGCTTTGGGTGGTTTGCTTTTCTTGTCATTCCTTCTCTGTTTTTCCAAGTGTTTTAAAAAATATATAATATTGTTACAGTCAGAAAGAAAGACGAAAATATTCAGGAGAGCCTGTGTTTTACATGGCAAAGCCTGCCCCTGACTGGGTGAGCATCTGAGTCACATGGCGGTCTTAGTGCAAACAAACAAGGTCTGCTTTTTCCGAGTGTTCCAGAAAAAAAAAAAAATGAAATGTTTCTATGCGGTTTATCTGTCCACGTCTCCGCCTGAGCGAGGAAACACACACACAGATACGCGTTTTTCCTGTTGTGCTGCCCTGCGATGTTTGGGAGTTTGGCTCCAAGCCCCCGGTTCCAGCGGCCGCCTCCAAAACCGGGAGCCTCTTGCGCCTGTGCACGGCAGACTGCGGCTCCCACGCGGGAAGACGCTCCTGGCTGCCGGCCTCATCGCAGAGAAAGCTGCCCTTGTGTGCGCAGGCCTCACCGCCAGGCCAGGAAGGAGAGCCGCTGGAAAAACAGCAGGATGCTTGAGATGGTTTGCTCGCTGTCTCAGGAAGTAAAACTCATCTTTCTTCACCAGAGGAGACCCATGCTTTCCCAGGACTTGGAGGGAGAAGTGTTCCTTGCGCGGAGACTGGAAAGCTGGCTGGATTTCCAGAACTATTTTTCATGGACACGATGGAGAATTTGATGAGAAAAAGAGAAATCCGAGTGTAGGGGATTCGATTTCGGCAGGAATTTTAACCTCCTGTGGCTTCTTCCAGATGTTCTTGAGACCTATTTAATCAGAATCCCCAGGAATGCGGAGGGCGGGGGGGGGGGGGGGGGGGGAAGGGGACGGAGCGGGGGGGGGGGGGTAGTCCTGGCACCTCTGTTTTATTAAGGGTTCCAGGTGATTCCAGCAGACAGCCAAGTTTGAGAATGATGGCTGTAGGCGCATGCCAGAGGGGAACTCGCATAGAAAAACAGCAGTTAAAACACACGTGGCATTTGCAGGAGAGAGATTTAAATGCAGCCGTACAAATTATCTTTTGCCCTAGCCGTTTTGGCTCAGTGAATAGAGCGTTGGTCCCCGGGCAGAAGGGTCCCGGGTTCCATTCAGGTCAAGGGCATGTACCTTGGTTGCAGGTTCCAGGCCCTGGTCACGATACGTGCAGGAGACAAGCAACCGATGTGCCCCTCTCACATCCGTGTTTCTCTCTCCCTCTCCCTCTCCCTTTCACTCTCTCTAAAAAAGAAAAAATCAATGGAACAATATCCTCAAGTGAGGATTAACAAAAAAATTTTATTTTTCAAAAAGACTATCTTCTTTGCTAGAAAGGGTCCCACGCCATGATTCACTTGAGTCATAGATTCTGTTCATGGTCTGGATGGAAACAATAGAGCGACCCAGCACACACTCAGGCACCGCTGTGGGATGCCCCATAAATCAGCGCAGGGCAAGCGGGGCCCAGGCAGGGTGAGTGCTGCCGGGGCAAAGCCGCCCGTCTGGGACCAAACGCTCTTTGCCTATTAACTGCACGTGTTGACTTTGTGTGGGGAGCTGGAGAGTCCAGTCACCACAAACCCAAGGGTCAACAGCCACTTGGCAGCCCCTTGGCACCGAGCAAGGGCTGAATTAAATAAAATCAGCGGCTCAGCAAGAAGTTACTCTTCGATGTTGGGTGAACACAAGTCCTGATTTCTAAATGGAGCTTAAGCCCACTACCAGGTGTAATTGTTAATATCCCCCCACCCCTCTTTTTCTCTTAGACTTCTTCCAGTTTGTGGATAAATCATATGATCGCCTAACATCAAGGTCAAGGTGGTGGCACTGAGCTAAGGGAGCAGTGGAAGGAGAATGGTTAGTAACCCCCGAAATAGTCATGAAACCGTAACTCACTCTTCAACACAGCCAGTGCCCCTCACTTAGCAAGCAGCGAAAATAACTGCTTAGACTTCCCTCCATCCTTTCTCCCCTCCCTCCTCCATTCACTGGATGCATGTTTAACTCTTTCAGTTTCTTTAATATCCATCATCGACTGAGCAGCACAGCGCAGTTAAGTGTATGTCAATTTTCACTTTGCAGCATGCACACTTTATTCCCAAATTACCCCAGTAACCCAAATAAGAAAGGAGAAAATGCACAAAGCATTACTGTGGCCATCTGGAATGCATAATGTGGAAAGATCTGCAATACATTACATGGTCTGGAAAGTGGCTGGTCGAATTCCAGAGCTAAGACAGACTTCAAAGTCTGGCTGTACATCAGTGAAACTGCTGATCGGCTCCGATATTTAAAGTGGGTGTAGATGAATGAATTTATTACCGTTTTTATCTTCTGGGCTCAAATGGGGAAATGGGATCATAGTCAGGTTCTCCTTTAATTTCATGCTGGATTTTTCTTTTCTTAGATTTTACTTTTCACCTCCTGGATGCTGTATTAGGTCTTGATTTTTCTGTTTGGATTGCAACACCCCTTCCTTATCTGTGCCATGATCCTGAGAACTGACTTGCTTGTATGAATAACTTCACTTTGTAGATACTGGTGGCCTGATCATGAGATGTTTTACACAAAGGACCTCAATTTATATATATATATATATATATATATATATATATATATATATATATATATATAACTTCATAGTCTTTTTACTGTCTCTCTCTCCAATGGAGCAAGTCAACAGTTAAGATCTGAACTCAACTGTATGGAATTTATTTCTAAAATTGAATTTGGGTGATATCAAGTTGTATTTCCTGATTAGAAATATTTTATGAGTAAAACCTGGACTCAATAAATATTTGGAAACACTTGATTTGAGGACTGCTGTCAGAAACTCCGCTTAGGAAGGGATAAAAGAGCAGTTCTTTCATCAACAGCCTTGAGATCCCTTTGAGAAACAAGCATCTTCTCATCTCTGCCAACTGGATTGCTTTTATCTTCATACAAATGTATCCTGACCCTTCAAAGAACTTCAACAAGTAGAATCCTAAGCCAACTCCATAGCAAATGTCTGCACTCCTCCACCTTCAAGAGCTCATAGGGTTCCATTTCCAAACTCTAAATACAATCTCATTAGCAATGAAAAAGTATTGCTTTGGATCTCTTTTGGGACTGGAGAGGAAATAATTATTTCTCACTCACACAATAAAGGAAGGAAGCACACCAAGAACTCAAGGTTAATCGCCTCCTGACAATCTACAACGACTGTTTTTCTTCTTTACTATGGCAAATATGCATTTGAACTTCCTTGGATTTCTACAGTAATTAGATTATTAAAACATAGCTGAAGACTATCCCAGGACAAGACAGTAGAGTAAGGTAAAGTTTCACTTTCAGTTACCCCCTTTAAGTTTCTGACCCCCTTTTCATTTTTAGGACTCTTTCTCCACCTTCCTTCCCCAATAACCAAAGAACAAGATATTAATTCTTTCATGAGTTGCCCCTCTCAAAAATCTTTTGCATTTTAAAAGGGGGTTGAGACATGGACTATGTTTAACCCAAAGAAATTAGTCTCTCACAGTAAGACATGGAAAGAGAAAACTGTGGGGGTACAGGGACCTCTGACACCCCTAAGTTATATCATGACTGTTTTCTTATACTCAAAGGATGGTGTTTAAACTAGAGTAATTTCTGCAGGCCAGTGAGTTATGTGGATAAATGGTGATGGAAGGAAACTTGACTTGGGGTGGTAAACACACAATGCAATATACAGATGATGTATTTATATAATTGTTTCCATGAACTACGTAATTTTATTAACCAATGTCATCCCAATAAATTCAATTAAATAAATAAATACCACATCCATTCTGTTTCTGGCGGTTATATCCTACAATGTAGTGTCTGCCCCTCTGGGTACCCATCAAACCTGCTGAACCCAGGGAGCCAAAATAAATAAAATAAAAGGAAAACATAATTCAATTTGTTTCCCATCCATGTGTTACATTCCCAATTCAGTTCTAAGATAAGGTATTTTCCAAAACGAGGCTAGCAGCTGCTCTTTATTGATTCCCTAAGACTGCCATACCAAAGTACTTAAAACTGGGTTGCTTACAACCACAGAACTTATCACAATCCTGGAGGCTGGAAGTCTGAATTCCTTGTGTGAGAGCAGGACCATATTCCTCCAGAACTTCTAGGGGAGGAAACTTCCTCACCTCTTCCACCCCTGGGCTTTCCTTGGCTCATGGTAGTGTAACTCCAATCTCTGCCTCTGTCATCACTCACCTGCCTTCAGGCCCACGTCTCTGCATCTACAGATATTACGTCACTTGCCAAAGAAGTACAGTTGGGAATTTGAACTCAGGTCTGCATTCAAACTGAGAAATCTTTCCGCCATATCAGAGGTCCTCCAGGAGAATCTCCTGGAGGGCTTGTGAAAACACAGACTGCTACCCCTACCCCAGAGCTTCTGATTCAGGACGGCTTGGGTGAGGCTGGTCATTTCCATTTCTAACAAGGTTCCAGGTAATGCCCATGGTGTCCATGGAGGACACACTTGGACAACACTGCACACTGGCTGCATATTAGAAATCACCTGTGGAGCTTTCCGATGTCACTGGTCTGCGATGGGGCTGGCCCCTGGCAGTTCCAGAAACTCACTGGATGGTTCAATGTGCAGGCAGATGTGGAGACTGCTTTTGCTGCTTAGCTACCTGATAGCTGGACTCTGGTGAATATTGACCTCTAGCTCCACTTGGACAGAAGAAGGAGGAATAACTGTTTAATATTCTAGCATAATCAGCGTATCCCAACTGCAAACATTTGGCTTCTCCCCACGCATACCTCCCCAGTCACATCCACATTGTCATTCAACTGTTCTCTTAAGAGAGAGAGGCCCATAAAAATAGGTATCTGGACTCTTTGGGAAATGAGAGGGATCTAGAAAGTAAGAAAGAATATCGGTTTCTCCCGTGATCCACACAGACATGTTGATCCCACATTTAACTAAACACTTCCTCCTGTCTAAATTCACAAAGTGCCTTTATCTATGCTCTGTAATTGACATATCTCTTCATCATATCTTGAAGTTTGATCCACTATTTGTAGATCCTAAAACTTATTCAGCCAAACAGATAACTAATATAATGTGCTTTTAGGGCTCAATCCTGACATATGCACCCGGTTTCACCCCTCTAAAAATGCCCCCTGATTCTCAGGCCTACAATTCCCCTGGAAAAGAATCCATCCCTTCCAGCTCAAATATTCATGTGACTCTGAAACACACAGAACAAAGCTTTAGCTTGATAGTCTGACCCTCACTTACATAATCCCTACCTAACCTTTCCTCCACTTTCTCTGCCTTGTCTAATATCCTCTACGTGGTGGTAATGGGGATTGCTCATCTTTCCTATTCCACACATATTTGCCCCCTTCTTTTACTAAACAGCATTCAAGTTGTTCTCTTTGCCTGGAATAGCTTCAGTATGCATATTGAAATTCTGCATATTTAAACCTTCAGTATCTTTCAAGGTATACTCAGATGAACCTCCCCAGACTCCCATGTAGAATTAATTTTTCTCATTAATAAATTACTCACAGCATTTAGTTTTAACCTAACTTCTTCTATCTTGCTAGAGTAATTTATGCTTATCTATCACCACCGTCCTTTACCACTCTGTGAAATCCTAGAAGATGGGACCTTGATTTATTCATTTTAGCATCCTCCCCACAAATTCTAGCGCAAAACTTGCACATAATAAATACTCATAATAACTCTAGTCCAGTATTGAATAAAAGTCCAGTCTATGCTTTGATCTCTGTCCCTAATATGACCTATGCCAAAGTAGTGACATTTTATTAGCCATTTACACTTTATTGCAAATGTGTTTCCAACCCTTTCATGCAATGTATTATAAATATCACAAAGCATGAGTATATGATGACAACAGTGGGAAGGCAGAATTGAGATGATAAAGGTTTCCACTGATCAAATTTCTCAGGCACTTTCTTAGAAGACTTGAACTTTGTTGAAGTGTACAGCCATTCTGCTGCCTGTGCATTTGTGAGCAAGGTCGATTCAAAACTAAAAGCTTGCATAAGGAATACTTTTTTGTAATAACTACATTCTGGTGTCCCTCATTAGTCCCCTGAATCTTATTCCTTCTCTTTGGCAAGTTTTTACCCAAAGAACTCTTAGTTAGCAAGTGACTCCTTCCAACTTGATGAATTGTCCATTTCACTCTCACATGGTTCTTGACTTCTGCACACTTTCTGTCTTGTGGCTAAAGCTCTGCTGATAGAAAGGGAGCCTTCCTGTGGACTTGCACTCAATCTTTAAGACAAGTTTCACATGACACCATGCCCTATAGTAACTTAAAAAAATAAAGATTCAAAATGTTCCCTGTGGTCCTAATTATCTGGTGGTACACTTCACACGCATCTGTTTTCAAAGTCACCATGTTTTGAGGCTGAGGGAGAGTTGCATTACCATGCTGAGTGTTCTGGTGGAAGCACCAAGGGCTTCCAGAATGACAATGCCACATGATGACAAAATGCGCAATCTGCTTTCCACCCAGGCAGCTCTGAGAGAAGTGCTATAAAAAGGGCTCGCCAGCTGATGACCCTTTCAAAGGCTTAGATCCCTGTGTTTTATCTCATTCCAAGTGAATTCCTTTCTGAGCTGAACACATTCATGTTTAGACATGGAAGGGAGTTATAGAGATCATCCGGACCAGACCCATGTCATTAATTCACAGCTCAGTGGGAAAGGCATAGTACTTATAGCCCATCAGAGCTTTAGAGTCCGTGAGCCTTGGTGGAGTGGGGATTGACTAGGACCCCCACAGAGATGAGTTAAGAATAACCAGGTGAGTAGAGTACCTAGCACAGGCCAAGCTTATAGTAAGTGCTCAATATATATTCTTCCCCGTTCATCCTACTGTTGCTCTTCTATTGGCCATAAAGGAATTCCACAGCTTCATTCAGTTGTCCACCCAACAATTGCACTCTCCTGTTGAGAGAGGTTTTCCTTCTATCCACCCACAATCCCTGCTTTATTCATTGAAGTCCACATAGACAAGCAGAGTAGCTTGTCCTTTCCTTTCTTTCTATTCCTAAAACAAATGACCACCTCAGCATCCCTGGTTGGTCTATGAAAAACAGGGAAAATCATTTCTATCCTTCCCCCTAGCTTTGTGGTGAGATTAAGTTATATAAAGGATATGCAACTCCTTTGGAATTTTGGAAGAGTCCAGGCCAACATATGATTGCCCAGTACCCCTGCCTTAGCTGAATTATTTGTGGCCTCCTATCTGGATATAGAAAATACTCCTCATTGGTCCCTCACACCTACTGTTATTTCCCTTCAACTCATGAGCCCACCACCAAATACCAAATTCAACTCTTATTAATTCTCTCCCCGATTCCTCAGGCTTCTTCTCACCACAGATTAGAGAGGGAAAACAAACTAAAGAAAATATTCCCAATGTAGTATACTGGCAGGGAATTTTTAAAATAACTTCTAGTGTTGTTCAATGGAATCATGGTAATTTTCTATATCTGCACTGTCCAATGCAAGAGCCATTAGCCACATGTGGCTCAGGTGGTTGAAGAATTGCATTCTAAATTAAATTATTATTTTTTATTTTAATTTAAATAAGCTAGTGGCTACCATTTTGGTCAGCACAGATATAGACCAATGTTTCTCAAGCTTTAATGTACATATGACTCGTGAGGAGCTTGTCAAAATGCAGGTTCTAATTTAGTAAGTCTGGGTGGGGCCTGAGATTCTGCATTTCTAACATAATGTTGATGTTGCTGGATGAGAGACTACTCTTTGAGTAACAAGGAGCTATCTTAAAGGACACAAAGAGGATGTTTTGGGGTGTGTTTTTTCAGGAAAAAAACAAAGAAAGATAGCAACCTAAAAAAATGAGAGTATGAATATGGATAATCAATTTACAAAATAGGAACCTCAAAAGGCTATTATGCGTATTATTCTCCAGGTATTCTAATTCACTATTGATCAGAAAGAGCCAAATAAAACAACAATGTTATATTGCTTGACAACTATAAGATAAACAACTATTAGAAGGCTGGATGTCACCAAATGTTAGTGTGGATCATGTCCTGCTGAAGGAGGGTAGGTTGGTGCAGCCATTCTAGAAGGAAATCTGGCACTACTGACTTAAATTAAGTAGCTACACTCCCATGACCCAGCCATTAATTTCCGGGGGTATATATTCCAAAGAAGTTCTCACACAGGTCATGTAAGAAGGTTGTGACAGGGAGCAGAGCCATCCAGGCATCCATCAATGGGTGAGTGGATGGTGAAATGTGATGGGTACAGAGCATGGGATACTATGCAGCATTTGAAAGTAATAACTTTGATGCGCATGTAGCAATATAGATTAAACTTCAAGATGATACCACTGATTGAAAAAAAATATAAATCAGAATGTGACATATAATAAAATGACATGTTCAGGAATTAGAAATACCTTCTACAAAATAAGTCCTGTTTTATAGAAACATATAAAATTTTAGAACACACCTCAAATACTTCAGATTGATTGCATAAGGTGGAAGAAAGGTGGCAGAATGGGAGTATGGAATGGGGACACAAAGGAAGAAATGAGACAAGATAGGATCTTGCAAGAACTATGAAAATGTGGCATGTGGCAAAGGAAACATCTGGAATTTAATATCCCCAGTGAGCTGGCCTCAGTGCTGAGCAGCTCATCTCCTATTGTATCTTCTATGCTAACCCTCCCTACTCTGTTGACAAACTGATCCTATTGCTCTCCTACAGACACACATGGACCATTCCTTCACAGGCTTTCTTCCCAGCGTGGGATCTCCCTAAGGCCCCTGACCAAGCTGCATACGTGTGAACCCTGGGCTGTTTCCTTTGGGTAAGCTCTCTACTCATCAAAACCCAAATGAGCACCTCTTTCTCTAACGTTGGCCACACCTGCCTTCTGCACTTCTCCTTTGGCACTGATCTCAGGCATACAGACTCGCCCTGTTGGCTGCCATTCTATGAAGACATGAAACCACAACCAGAGCATCAACTACAGGACCCCACCCCAGAGTGTGCAAGCTCCCGGAGCACAGGGTCAGGTCACCGTCCTCTTTGGGATCCTCGTCAGAATCTAGCACCATATTTTTCAAAGACCTGCTTAAAAAGGGCTGACTGATTCAGTTTAATCTCATCTTAAAAGCTATTCCTTTATGAAAAGAAAGTGCAGTATTTGCTTCTCAACGGGAAGGCAAATGAAGAAGTCAGAAGCGTGGTTTGTAGACCAATGTCCCTAGTGATACTTATAAATATGTTTACAACCATTAAAGTAAAGCAATAAAAATAACACACTCGGTTAAGGTAACATCAACAGCACGCAATCTACCCTAAAATCACCATAATGAACCTTGTTTAATTGATTACAATTTATGATTACTTATTGTCCAGAATTTTTTCAGGACATCTTTCTCGGTTTTAATGAGACACTTGTAAATTTGGTATTCTGTGTTCATAAATACTGAGAATGATAATAACTACCATTTGTTGAGCATCTAGTCTGTTTCTAGCTGTACGGACTTGAGCTCATTTTTCTCCTCACAACCTTGTAGGTGATATTGTAAGATCCCTATTTTATAACCAAGGAAACAGAGGGTCAAAAGCAGTAGAGTAACTTCCTCAGGGTCCTCTGCTAGTGAGCAAGAAAGCAAACCTGGCTTCCAGCAATGAAGCAACTGGTCTGACTCCCAAACTGAAACCTTCCTACTCTTCACTTCTGCCAAGGAGTTTCCTAGTGTCTCTGATTCTCCAAGCAAATGTTCATTCAATATTATGACTGACGATCTAAGTCATAAAAAGAAGTGCCTATGATTTGCACAAATCAATGGTTCTCAAAAGTGCACACTATTTTAGAATCATCGGCGATTACAGTTGAATTAAAGGTGGAGCCTGGGTAGCATATAGTTTTAAAAGCTTCCATGTGATCATGGTGACTTGCATGCATGCATATAAGCATAACCAATGGACACAGACACTGGGGGGGGGGGGTGAGGGAATGAGCAGGGAGGTGGTGGCGGGGCAATGGGGGGATAAGGACACATATGTAATACCTTAATCAATAAATTAAATAAATAATTAATTTTTTTTAAAAAAGCTTCCAAGTGATTCTAATGTGCAGCTGGGGCTGAGAACCACCGGCACAGACTCAGAACAGTTGCCCAGAATGGGAAGGGATTTGTGGAATAAAATTGCCCTCAGTCCTTTTTCCTAAATTAAGTCTCTGTAGAGACAAGGTTTTCATCTTTTTTTTTCCAATATGTTTACTAATTTTCTCTCATCTCTCTCCAATTTCTTCTTGTTGTTTTTTGTTGTTGTTGTTTTATGGAACTCAAATATCAAAACAGGAAATAATTACTTTGTTAAAGGTCTAATAAGTGCAAAGCATGATAGCAGTGATATCTTCAAAACCGCTGTGGTCAGGGCAGGCTAACAGTGATGACCAACTACTCCAAGTCTTGGCTAAATGTGGGAGAAGTTTGTTTCTTGCTCTCCTAACAGATAAGCAGCCAGCCTTCCACCCAGTGACTCAGAGACTCAGGCTGTCCACACCTGTGGCTTCACCATCCCTTATAGCCTCTGACTCCTGTGCTGGTTCCTTTCCCTCTGGCTGGCAGATGATGAAAAGAAATATATGCAGAATCCCACCTTATGAGGGAGAAATGCACAGGCAAGCCATGGTGAATTGCACTTCCTTCCCGCCTACATTGCTATTTAATTCAACTCAAGGTCACTATGACCTTCAGATGTTTCCCTGTGACTCATACCCAAGTTGTCTTACCTGTTCCAAATGACAATTAATATCACATTTATTGAGTGCCCAGTATGTTGCAGGGCCTAGCTAATTAGATTACATATGTTATTATGTTTTCAAAATAATCCTGTGAGGGATGAGCTGTCATTATTTCCATTTTACAGAGGACAGTGAAGCTATAGGAATTTGAGTGACCTGACCAAACCTAGATAACACTTACCAGAGCTCAGAGTAGACCCTAGATCTTCTAGCACTTTCCATTGCTCTGTTTGATTTTGATCTTTAAGTGCAGTATATACAAAAGCTGCACATAATGTAATCTGATAGGATCTAATCAGTAATTTATAGAGTCCTGCCTTGCCTCCCCAAACTGCATTCCCAGGATCTCTCCACTAGTATGGTCACTTCTGTTGGATAGCATCACATTTATTTGAAAAGAAAAATGAATGACTTTTGATATAAAAATCTAGTTTGTTCATTGTTAGTTATTATTTTCATTTTATCAAACACAGACAGGTGTAGGATTAAGGTGGATTGTCTCTGAGTCTTTTAACCTCGTAACAACTCTAAGTGAATGTTTTGAGAAGTTGCTTTATTCCCAGAATAGAGTTCCTGTATCTCATCTTTCAGAAGGAAAGCTCCAGCCTAAAAAATATCTCTCCACATGCCCAACCAACCTTCTCATTTTAAATCTGTTCCTACTCAATTCTCAAACATCCAGACTTTGAATCTGGATTCAAAGTCTGGATCCAGGTTTTTGTACTTTGTGAAAAAGATGATGTTAGACCTTTATTCATTTATTCAACCAGTTTTAGAAGAGTGGACACTTGGAGCCAGGCAGAGACCTAGATACTGGGAGGGTTGCAGTGATGGAGAAGGCCCCCAAAATCACCTTCAATGAGCTCAGAATTTATTGTAGGAGAAACTAACTTTTCTGAAGAGGAAACAAATGAAGTGGCATTTGAAATGAGCTTTTTAAAAATATATATATTTTTATTGATTTCAGAGAGGAAGGGAGAGGGAGAGAGAGAAAGAAACATCAAGGATGAGAGAGAACCATTGATTGGCTGTCTCCTGCATGCCCCCTACTGGGGATTGAGCCACAACCCGGGCATGTGCCCTTGACCAGAATTGAACCTGGGACCCTTCAGTCCATAGGCTGATGCTCTGTCCACTGAGCCAAACCGGCTAGGGCTGAAGTGAGCTTCAATGGAGTGTGGGAGCTTGTAAAGCAGAGAATGAGAGGAAGGGCATTGCAGGCACAAGGAATGGCATGATCAAAGGCCAGAAGCACACTGCCTGGAAAGGCCAGTACCTGGGTGAGGCTTAGACATGGTGCTCAGGGAAGAGGGCGGGAAAGATTCTGTTAGTGGAAGCAGTGGGAAGTCACTGCAGGTTGCTGCTGCTGCTATTATATTTTTGTTGCTATTGTTTTTGATGTTTTGTCTTGAAGAATAGATCCGCGGATGGAGGGGGTTCCGGGGGTGGAGGTGGGGGGTATCTGGAGCTAGAAAGACCGATAAATGAACTGCTACAACAATCCTGACAATAAAATGATCAAGGACTGAGAGAGACTGTGGGTCCTTGGAGAACTAATAAGAAATGAGGTAGAATTGACAGGACTCCGTGTCTCTGAGGATGGGGGAAAGGAAGCAGCAAGCACTGCCTGCCTCTTGTGTCTGGGACAGGGCCCTGGAAATGTGCTGGCTCCCTGAACCAACAGAGCAAATCCTGGTGAGGCCAGGGCAGGGAGAGGAACAAGATCAGTGAAGGCAGGATTTGGAGGTAACAAGAGAGCATAACTGAAAGGGCTACCCTGAGTTTCTGGGTGGTGACCCGTGGACTAGCACCTTATTGCAAAAGATACCTGAATGCTGACTGTGTTCTTTGATGATGATGACAGTGATGATTTAGCACTTGGCTGCAAGACTGGCACTCTGAGGACCTGCCTTAGCTCTGACCTGCCATTAGCTGTGTGACTTCAAGAGACTCGCTTGCCACTTAATTCCTATGTTTCAGAATATTCATCTTTCAACTAAAACCTCCAAGGCATGGTTCTCAAATCCTGCTCTGAGGTGGTGCTCATTTATAATGAGAGGTCCACAGCAAAATAAGAAAAATTAGTGTAGTATTGTATAGATAAATATTTAAGTAGACATACAATACCTAAGCAACTAGATAAGAAGGGGGAAAGATTAATGGATGGATGGAAAGAAGGAAAAATGGGAGGAAGGGAAGAGGGAAGGAAGGAAGGAAGGAAGGAAGGAAGGAAGGAAGGAAGGAAGGAAGGAAGGAAGGAAGGAAAATGGATGGAGAGAAAGAGGAAAAGACCTATAAGATTAAAACTAAAATGTTCATTTCCTGAAAAGGATTTTCCTTCAATCCAAGAATATATTCTTATTTCATTTTTGGTGTTAAAATGTTCTTTCTTTTGTTAAACAATGGTGAGAATAAATAATAATTGTTTTAATTTTTCATAAAAATTTAAACTTTCCAGACCTTTAGTTCACAAAATTTTTTTTTCATTTTTCTTAATCAGCAAAATTGAACACCCTGGGAAACAATCTCCTAGCATTTCTCTCAACTCTAGGGCTTTATTTCTTTTTGCAGACCATGACCCTGTACCTCACGTTCGCTCTACCCTTGGGAACCATTGTCTCACCACCACCACTGGCTTAATGATGAGTGAAATGTGATCCCATCCCAACCCCAAATTAGGGGATTTGCTTCTGGAGAACCTTCAAGGGGAATTCACATTTCTCTTTTTTTTCTTTTTTTCCCTTTTCTTCTTTATTCTTTTAATTCCCTCCCACATACCAAAAACAAAAAAAGGAAAGAAAAAGAAAGGCAAGAAAATCAGTGGGAGGACAGAAATTTGTTCTCCAGATGATATTTCTGTTCATCCTGGGATCCCCAACCACCCTCCCTGGCCCCCACTGGAGCTGACTGAGGTCTCTTATTACATGGCCCAAGAACTGTCATCCAAGACACTTTTTTTTCTTCCACAGAACAATTTGCAGTTGGAAGTCATAGAGATTGGTTATGCTTAAGCTTCACTACATGATCAGATAACACAGATTCAATTGATGTATGACAGGATTTCAGCCTATGGGGCAATTATGGGATTCCTCAACTAAAACCTGTGACGAAACAGCCATTTACCCCACACTGGGAAACTAAAGGCACTATCACAAGATTATATATTGACCCTAACCTAATTGTGTACCTACTAGTGGTAATAGACGTAATAGCTATTATTTTCCAGGCATTTACTATGAACCAAACACCCTTACACCAACTTCTAAAGTAGGAATTATTTCCCTCTTAATTTACAGATGAGAAATCTGAGACTTGGGGAAATTAGTTCCTTGTTCAGATTATACAATTTGTTCGGAATGGGAGTGGGATCTAAAACCAGATTTGTCCAATCACAAGCTTTAATTATTGGGTAACTTGTAGTAAGTCCCCTCTCCCCCATCATCTTAATGATGATCTGGAATGATTCCCAATGCTTGAAGAGACAATGGTGTGAAGAGATGGTCCCACTCACAATCTGACAGAGGAGTTGGACTTGTAACCAATTAACTAGACCAGAATTGCCATGCAAGTTTCAATTGTCATCTCAGAGAAGCCTTCTATTAGGGTTTATATTTGAGAATCACTTGGTATGGGCTCAGGAGAGACTCAGTGTTCCTTAGAACAATAATGACAACATGGTCTCACAAGGAAGATGGTTAACATCATGTTCAAAGGCAGAATTCAGGCTTTCTTTTTATGATATTAGTCTTCAGTAGAAAATTAAGTCATCTTCTTTCAGGTCAGTTTGTTTCCGAGGTAGCTAATGCAGAAACCACTCCAAGCTCTCAGTGTTGGTGACTGAACAGCCTCTGGGTATTGCATCAATCTCAATAATTAATTCAGGATCCACTTTGCACCTTCAAAGATGACTCAGCATGGTCAAGGATGGAGTTTCTTTTGGAAGGGACTAAGGGGGTTGAAAAGAGGCCTGGAGAGAAGAATTGGTGACACAAGGGGTCCTGGGCTGTAAAACCATAGTTTCTGACCAGTGCAAGCAGCAGGATGGAGGTGCACACATTAAGACAAAGCTGAACAAGACAAACTGGGCAGAGAATCTAGTGTGGTACAGAAAGTCTAGCTGTAAAGACGAAGATCTTCCAGGCGGAGGTGAATGAGGTTAAAGGAGGCTCCCTTGGCAAAGATGAAGAGAGTTGAGTGTGTTTAAATGCTGCTGGAAGCAGCAAGGGAAATGTTGGAGACTCAGGTGAGAAGAGAGATGGCTGGTAGCTTGGGGAGGTGGATAGGCTTGACCAGGAGTAGAGGGAGGGTTGACCATGGCAGGAGAGGTGGAGAGCATGCAGACACCATGCAGATGGGATATAAGGTGCTTCTGGAAACCCAAGGGGTGCTTGGCTGATGCCTTTTCTTCTCCCTAGTGAAGGAGTTAAGGGAATTTGTAAGGGGTAAGATTTGAAGGGTGTAGCAAAAGTTTGAATAACCACTACAGAAGGTGGGGGAGCACAATAGCATGAGTAATATGGGGGCATGCAGAGCAGTGTTGAACCCCAACTAAGTGTAGTGGAAACAATAGGGCCTTAAGCTATGCAGCTTGATGTCCTGTGTCAGCCCCACTCTTTGTGGGGGCCAGGAGCACAGGAAATAGAGGTTGGGGTCTTACCAGATGGATGGATGAGATAACAAACCCTAGGGATTACAAACTAAGGGAGAGAAGAAAAGTCAGAGGGCACCCCAAGTTACAAGAATATAGTCCTGCAACCTCTTGGGGTTTAGCAAACTTCTGAAATTCTGCAAGAACATTGGACTCAGTCACTGGGACCCAATGCCTTCAGGTGGCTTCAGGGACACTAATCGACCCTAAACCAGTGTCTCCTCCAGTATTCTTCTGTGCTCTGATTGGTTTGTCCCTAGTTGGCCTCACAGTCTTTTCAACCTTCCCCACCCCTAGAATAGCCAATGACACAATGTTACCTTGGCCTTTACATGAGGGTCTTGGGAGTGAGAAATACATGTCTCCATGTCCTGGTGAAGATTGGGTATGAGTTAAATTCCTGGAATTCTCCAAAGAGCTTCAGGCCTAGGGACTATGGAACATTATGCATTGCTGTTGTTCTTTGTTTTCATTAAAGAAACAGGAATTTGCATCTTATTTTATTTTTAAATTATGAAGTAATACATAAACACATGATTTATTTGATAAAATTAGAGTAAAAAAAAAGAAGTAAAAGTAGTTCTTTACCACACCCCTCACCCAGTTCCACTCTCCAGAGGTAAGTAGGAATAACAACTTGGTGATTCCTCATTCAGACCTTATTCCGTGTATACTGTATACATATATATGAACATACTTTTCTATATTCATGTTTTTTATAAATGTATCAGACAATACTTATTTTCTGTGATCAATTTTTCCATATTAGGGAATATACATTTATTTTTCTTTTTTAAAATTTTATTATAGAAAGATTTTAAAAAGAGAGAACATAGAGGATCAACTATAAAAACAACCCATGTCCTGCACCTGGACTTATATAACTATTAATAATCTTTACATTTCAGCAAATCTTTTTAAGAAATAAAACTTTGTAGATAGAGTTGAATTGTCATTTTTAGCCCACCCTGATCCTATACTCTGTCTTATTTTCCCAGAAGAAACCACAATCCTGAGAAACTGTTGGTTATGCTTTTCACACAAGTTTTCTTGTAACCATATGTATATATCTTCATAAACTAATTATTGTATTGTTCTGAGAGATTTAAAAATGCAGAAATGGTCTCCTACTGTATATGCCTTTCTGTGACTTACTTTTCTTGCTCAGCATTGATTTTCTAAATATTCCTAGATGTGTCCATATTGCTACATCGAGCTGACTGACTTATTTTCATTCTTGGTTTTCTTTGTCTGAATATACGACAACTGTTTTATGCATCCTCCTTTTGGTGGATATGTAAGTTGTTTACAATTTTTGTTGTAACAAACTCTGTTACAATGAACACAGTACATGTTCCTTTGAGCAGAGGTGTGAGAGTTTCTCTAGGTGTTTCCTTTGGACTCATGCCTGTCACTTGCAGGACTCATCAGAACTTGTACCAACATTGAATATTAGTTCATTGTTGGCTTTTTTAGAAGTAATGTGCAGATATGTGCAGTTAAAGAGCATAAAATATCTCTGTCTGGAATTGGTAATGTTAGTATCTGCAAGATTGGAAGTGAGGATATAATATCATCCTTTGAGATTAAAACTGTCGCATGGACACACACTGGATCACAGCAGGGATGCTCACAGGCCCTTGAGAGAATGACTCTCAAGCAAGACAAAACCCCACACTGTAACCTGACTGAAGCATTAATGTCCTGAAGGAAGAATATGGCAATCAAAAAGGGTGCTGCCTTCTGGGGAAACAGAAAATAAGGAGCCCCAGGGAAAACTCACCAACGCTAGCCCAATCATTGCACCCAGGAAGGGCAGCCTGAACTACAGCTATTTCTAAACCAATGCTGCAGAGATAATTAGGTACACTGCTTTATTCCTTATTCACATTTGATATTTCTTTTTCTTCCCTTGATTGCCAATCAAAGATTGGCCATTAGGACTTTGAGTTGAATGCCTTCCTTTTTTAAATGTAAACTAATAAACCGGCATTCTGATATGATGACTCATTCTTATCCACATGGTTCTTATGAGTCCACCATTATGACTGGGTCGCTTCTCAGAATGCTGATAACAGCAGGTACCGAACTGAGACCCTGAGCTCCGGGCCTGACCCATGATAAACAGCCATAAGGAGTGCTACCTGGGCAGGTCCTTGTCACAGCAACCTGGCTCTCTTCCTCTGAGCCTATGAGAAAAGTAACTTCTATTGTGACCATGTGCACATGGTTTCTACAATTCGCACGTTCTAGGTTCTGGGAACCCTGAAGAACATCAATATCATGGGTTGTTGTTGTTGTTGTTTGTGGTTTGTTTTCTCAATCAGAAGTTATGGTGAATACAATCCCAACAATTCTAAAGATCCCGAGTGTCAGCTAAGTAGGTAAATCTAAGCCCATGTGCCTTAGCCCAACAGGAGCTGATGCACCTAAGAAATGTCCAAGTGGCTTCACCCTTCCGTTAAGGGAGGGAGCGTGGCCAACGAGAAAACTCTAAAATTTGTATTATATTTTTTCATGACACCTTTATGCAGTTTTTCATGTGTCACACATTCATGTCGCCTTGATGATATTTCAGGTGATTCGTCTGTGGGTTAACTGGTGTTCCAAACATCAGGAAGAACGCTTCACTGGATGTCAGGGAAAGCTGCATTGTTAGTTTATGAAGTGAGACTATTAAATGGCCCATCTTGTGGAATGTGGAGTAGGGAGGTGATTAGAGCAAAGAAAGAGGAACTCTGGTTACTTCCTATCCTCTGACTCCATTCCCAACAAATACTAGTAGTTGTGATAATTACTGGTTTGTGCCAGTAAGAATTTGGGTCTTTAAATATATGAAAGTCACCAGCAATTCTGGCTGTTGTTTCTGATGTTTTGGCATCACATTAAAAAAATTCCAGATTTTTAATGAAGGTCAGATCCCTTCAAAACAGGAAAACATCTGTCATAAACACTGAACAAATATTTATAGGGCTAAGCTGGCAGCATGCAGCCTCCTCTCTCCCGTTCCTAATAGGAGCTGAAAGGACAAGGACAAACGCAACAAGAAAACAGCAAACAAAGCAGTCACAGAATTGCTGATATGAAGAGTACCAACACGTGGTCAACTCAGACATTCCCCAAGCCAGGCACAAAAAGCACGCTGTGGGCAGTTCCCAGTTATTGGAGGCTCTCTGACAGACTCTTTGGTATATGCTATTCAGTGTGAGTCTACTATTCCTACAGAGATGCAAATGACGTCAAAGAACAACAATTTTGAAAAACACACACACAGAGTTGGAATAATCACACTGCCTGACTTGAAGAGTTATTATAAAGCTATAATAATCAAGACAATGTGGTATTGGTGTCAAAATAAACAAATATATTAGCAGAGCAAAACAGAGTTCAGAAATAGACCTAAGCATACATGATCAACTGATTTTCCCAAAGGCACAAAGGCAGTTCAGTTGAGGAAGAATAGTCTTTTAAAGCAGGTGATGCTGGGGCAATTAGCCACGTGCAAAACAAACAAAAAAGCTTGAACCAAATCTTTCACCATATACAAAAGTTAACTCAAAATAGATTATGGACCTAGATGTAAAACTTAAAACTATAAAGCTTCTGTAAGGACATATGGAAGAAAACCTTTGTGACTTTGTATTTAGGCAAAGATTGCTTAGATACAACACCAAAAGTACAATCCATAAAAATTTGACATATTGAGTTTCACTAAAACTAAGAATTTTTGCTCTTTAAAAGACATTATTTTATATAATAAGAGCATAGTATGCAAATTGTTCCCTCAACTGGGAGTTCTTCCAGGAGTTTGACCAGGGGGCAGGGCTGGCTAGGGGAAGGGAGGGAGGCCAGGCAGCCGGGGAAGGAAGAGAGTACCCAGCTGGCCGCCACCAGCCACTAGGGACTCTACCAATGCACGAGTTTTATGCACTGGGCCTCTAGTTAAGAAAATAAAAAGACAAGTTACAGACTGAATGGAAATATTTTCAAATCATACATCTGATTAAGGAAATATGCATGGAATACAAAAAGAATACGAAAACTCAATAATAAGATAACAAAGAACCCAAGTTTAAAAAATGAGCAAGTGTTGAACACATACTTCACCAAATAAGACAGGAATTGTAAGTAAACATACACAAAAAAATAGCCAACCTCATTACTCACTAGGAAAATGCAAGTGGTAGCTCACAATGAAATACCACAATATATCTATTAAAATGTATAAAATTCATAAGACTGACCAAATAAATGTGGGCAAGGGTGGATAGCAACTAGAACTGTAATACATACGCTGCTGCTGAGAATCCAAAAATAGTTTAGAAAATAGTTTGGCAGTCTAAAAGTTAGAAATATACCTAACAAGCCCAGCCATCATGGCTCAGTGGTTGAGCGTCAATCTGTGATCCAGGAGGTTACGGTTCAATTCCCGGTCAGGGCACATGCCCAGGTTGCAGGCTGAAATCCCAGTATGGAACATGCAGGAGACAGCCAATCAATGATTCTCTCTCATCATTGATGTTTCTATCTCTCTCTCTCCCTTCCTCTCTGAAAGCAATAAAAATATTATACACACACACACACACACACACACACACACAGCCAGTCTAGTCTTTAGTGCTTACCCTGAGAAAAGAAAACACAAAGATTTATACACAAATGTTCATAGCAGCTTCATTTGTAATAGTAAACAAATGAAAACAAATAAACAAAAAGCTGTAAACAATCCCAATGACCATCAACAACAAAAGGATAAACAAATTGTAGTCTATCTATATAATGGAATACTATTCAGCAATAAAAATGAATAAGCTATTGATGCACACAATGACTGAATGAATCTCAAAAAAGAGTAAATGTTTTATTATTCCATTAGTATAAATTTCTAAATTTATAGAAAAGGCAAACAGCTACAGTAACAGAAAGAACCTCAGTGGTTGCCTGGGGATGAGGAGTGAAGGGGAGAGGTGAAGGGAAGCCTAAGGGGGAAGGTGAACATTTTTAGAAGTGATGCGTGCATCCACTATGTTGATTTTGGGATGCTTTCACAGTTGTATAAACCCTATTACCTTGTACACTTTAAATATATGCAGTTTTGTGTAAGTCAATCCTAACTCAAAAAAGCAGTTTAAAAATTTATTGGTTAAAAAATGCAATCCAAATGTTATCAGGTAAAATGAATATCCTTACATTTAAAAGCCATTTAAAAGTGTGCCTTGAGGAATAAGTGCCTTAGTGAGTTGATTAGTGGAGACCAGCTTTATTCTGACCCATTGAGGCTTGCTCTTGTTGCCTTCTGTTTAGCAGCATTTCTCTGGTTGGGGAGATGAGGAGAGGACCTCATGTGATCCCATGGATTTCTCACACTCTAGAAACAAGTTTGATCCCAGAATCCTTTATCTATCCGTTCATCGCCATTTTTCAAGTGAACAATAATAATTTTAAAAGCTGTCTCTTATTAAGCATCTACTATGTGCCAGACAGTTGACATGTAATAGCCCAAATGCTCACAACAATCCTATGAGGCATATTATTTTCCCATTTTTCAGGTGCACTGACTTGCCAAAAACTAACATTGCTAGCAAACAATAGGGATAGGGTCAGGGCTCAGACTTGTCCACCAAGACATAGCCAGATATATTTCTTGAGGCAACAGATAAATCAGTGCTCTGGTGGCAACACAAATGCCATCCCAAAGGAAGGAGGGGCGGAGTTGCCTGGATTTGTCCCCTGAGGTGCTTTCCCCTTCAGGCTTCAGAACTGCTCTTTAAAAAACATTTAGCCAAGTTCTCAATGTGTTTTACCAAACACTTTTCCCCTTGATTTTTAAACCCATGTGTTATTTCAGGAATAATAGAAACCATATGTCTCTGACATATTTACACTTAAATCATCAAGATGTTGTTTTGCCAGAACTTTTTGATGTCTTCTGAGATATATATTTTTTTAAATGGGACCTTCCTAGAAGCAGAAGTCCCCATCACAAATAAACAAAACAAGAAAAAGGATTGAATCGGGACCCAGTTTTGGCCTGGCCCCGTGGCACGGATTTGAGACGTGGCAAGCTGCATCATTCTTTCCTTGCCACAGGAGGGGCTGAGAATAGCATTTGGTGACTGATGGTCATTTTGGAATTGCTTAATTATGTTTCTAGCTTTAGATGAAACCATGAAAACTTGAGCTCAGTGAGAAACCCTTTACTGATCTGGTGACGTTGCAAAATCTGTTCTTGGAATCTTGGAAAGCCCAATGCAAAAGACAGAAGCTAGATCAGTGTACCAGTTTATAAGATTTAAGTAAGCTTAAACCTCAGAGTGAAAGAGCCCCAAGAAAATGACTTCTTTGGGGAAAATGCCATCACAGGTGTTCAGACAAGCTGTTCTGTGTATTCTCTAACAGGTGTCCCTGAGCCCCCACAAACTAGAGTCTTCCTTCTTGTTGGGAATAAGCTCACCCATAATTCATACAGCCTGTCCTCCTAGAGTTCTCCTGAAGACAAAGATAGCTTCTCAAGCATGCCATGGTGTTTCCCAAAGTCCATTTCACAGTGGCAAGTCCATTGGCGAGAAGCCAAGTATTTATGAGAGTAAAGGCATTGTTTTCAAGAGCATCTCCCTCAGCATTACCAGGATGCTGCTGCTGCTGATGGACAGACTGAAATGGGCTCTGGTTTCAGATCCCAGCACTGCTACTTCCCAGCTGTGTGACCTTGGGCAAGGACTTTAACCCCTCCACAGCTCAATTTCTTCATCAGCGGAAGAGACAGAAGAGTGACACTCCCAAGGGTTGGTGTGTGAATTTGTGATACACAAGAGGTTAAGGTTCATAATAAATTGAGGTTGTTATTCTGACACCGGAAAGAATGGGGAGAAAAATTGTTTAAATGTTGATTCAAAAGGACAGTCCATTCTGCTTCAAGGTATTGTTAATACAGTTCATAAAACATTTTATAAAAACATAGTTATTAAATTTGAGAGATGACATCATCAACCCTGTGCAGCTGCCTAATATGAACTACTGAGTTATCAATCCACTAACAAGTACCCGTTTTCACGCAAAGTATTGTTTGTTTTTATCAAAAGTGTATGAGGATATCCATAGTTGTGTATTTGGAAAATTTATGTGCTCTTAAGAATTTTAGAGCTGAAACGTGGTCCAATTTTATAGATGAGGAGGAACCTGACGTTGGCAATATTGAGGGACTTGTTCAAGGTCACAATGCTATCTATTAGCAAGCCAGTGTTTTTGCCACGTCATCCCAGCTTCCACTCCACAGTATTTTTTGTTGTTGTTCTTTTCCTCTTTCATTCTTATAACCACATTACTGCTTATAAGAATGAAAGAGGAGAACAATCCAGAATCAATTTGCTCTTTTGAAAAAACAAAAAGCCCACCTTGTCAACTGGACAGTTGTACCTGGCCCTCCCCACCTTGGCTCATGGCCAGAGCGTGGCGGAAAGCGTATCCCCGGGGAGCACTCATGCTTGTGGTGCCGGCGGGAGGTTAGGGAACACCGCAGTCGGCCAACGCGTGGGAAGGCCTGCTTGTGATTACCAGAAAACTCGGGGGAACTGATGGGTTTGGGAAACATTTGTGTAGGGTTTTGCTAACAGAAAAAAGAAAGGGAATCTGGTATATGTTAATTGACAGATTATTCCAGAGGAGTGTTCAAAAATATAAATTGGCAAATTCAAGAATATCTGAAACAGGAACTTTGCTGAGACATTTGTGTGCTTTGAGTGAAATGATGACATTTGCATTCAAGCCAAACTCCAGAGAGTTTTGAGTCAGAGTTTCCACCTCATTCCCACCCCATTCCCACCCCATTCTCATGCACGCTCCTAACATGAGCTTCCTAGACGGGGTTTGGGCTGCGGGGCTGGAGTGCTCCTGATGACGTTGGTTAAATTTACCTGCATTTGTGCCATTCTCCACGTCACCAGGCAGCGTGGACAGAAGCTCCGAGAAGCCCTACTCTGCCCACTGGGAGAACTCACAGCAAAATAAGGAAAGGCTGACCTAGCCTGGAGCCAGGATTCCCAGATGTTTCCAAGAGAGGAAATGGTCACCCACATGCTCCACAGAGGGGAGAAGTGGCTTCCCTTTGAGTGAAGGGGAAATATGAAAGCGATGCCCTCGGAGTAATCCTGCTGCTTGAAGTAGGGAGGGGTCACATGAAATCATGACAGCTGGAGGACCCCCTGTCTGCTTCACCCAAGGCACGCCTTGGCCATGCCATGGTTTTGCAGACAGCTTGGCCCGGGATGCAGCCCAGCTGTTCCAGCTGTGGGAGCCAGGCAAAGAGTGGGAAAATACGGGAGGTCCATGAGGACATCAACTGCCTACTACCAATGTCAGCTGGAAATGTCAAGAGGAAAGTTCCCTAAAACTGTCCCTTTTTTCCTCCGTCTCTTCGCCAATAGTTGCAGGTACCTATATTTTGGGGGTTGTGGCTACTTAACCATTATTTTATAACTTAGGGATGACAGATGCCTTGGTGCCCCACCCATAACCCATTGGCACTCACAGACAATGGCTTGGTTTTTTTTTACCATAGCCCCCTGGGACCCGGTGGAGGGTCTGCTCTGACCACATTGACATGTTCTGCTCTGTGTGGGGGTGTTAACTGGTCCAGGGGCAGCCTATATCCAGTGACTTGTGAACAAATAACCCAGATGGACATTCTAGCAAAACATTCGGTGACTGAAGCTGAAGGTGTGCATACATTATAACCCAGTAAGTCCACTCCCAGATATAGCTGGCAAATTGGTATGAAGTCAAATGAAAAAAGTCAGTCAATTAAAACTTTGAAGAAATCTCCAAAACATTTAAAACAAATTATATATATATATATATATATATATATATATATGTGTGTGTGTGTGTGTGTGTGTGTGTGTGTGTGTGTGTACACACACACACACACTATATCTTTACCAAAACACATGTACTGGAAGGTACATCGCAACCATATTTGTAATAGCCCCAAATTGAAAATAGTCCAAATGGTCATCAACAATAGAACAGAATGATAAATTGTAAGATATTCCTATGGGGAATATTATACAGGGAGAACAAAAGAACTACACACAGCAAGAACAGATCTCACAAACATTATGGTGAGCAAAAGCATCCCACTCTACATAGTTCATAAATATGATGCTATTTATATAAATTTGAAAATATACAAATAAAGGCAGAACTGAAATATGGTGACAGAAGCCAGGACAGTAGTTTCTTTGGGGAGATGGCATGGTACCTGGGAGGGTGAACAAGAGCTTTTGGGGAAGGCTGGTTGTATTTTATGTCCTGGCTTGGATGTAAGTTATATTCTGTTGTACATTCATGACTTGTACTTGCCTATACATATCTTATACTTCACTATGGATATTTAATCAGAGATAATCCCCTAGCCTGCCTTCTATTAATTCATTAGCAGTGGGCCTCTACATCTCTCCAACAATTAGTCATTTATTCTGTTTCTGCCTAAACTCCTCTCAAGTCACAGACAGGCAAGTAGAGAATTATTTCATCACAGAATAAGGAGGCAAGGTGGAGTGAATTCTTCTAAGGATGATGTTACCAAATGACCTATTTCCTAGATTCACCGTGTGTGTGTGTGTGTGTGTGTGTGTGTGTGTGTGTGTGTGAGAGAGAGAGAGAGAGAGAGAGAGAGAGAGAGAGAGAGAGAATGGGTTATTAACCTTACATGAAAATATTAAAATAACACGTTTCTGCAACAGTGAATGTCCATAAAAAGCGCAAACCCCAAAATGTTTCTTAATAATTCTTTAAATATCTGCTCTGAAGAGAATTAAAAATCAGACAAATTTTGCAGATATCTCCAAAAGCTATCAAAACTTTATCATCCAATACAAAGTCCCATGATTATATAAATACTTAAAAATTGTAACAAATAAATGTTACTGCTATTGGAAACGTTAATCAAAGAATTATCAAATTGCTAGAATTTTGGTGAATTAACAAATGGCTTGAAAAAGATTCCAGAAGTCACAAAAACTGAAAAAAATAACAAATGAATAGCTAAAATTCAAAAGAATTTTTAAAAAATCATAGAAAAGGTAAATATAAATGCAGAGAGTGTGAAAGGGAACCCCTCAACCTTGGGAAGGTGTGAATACAGAAATATGACTACTGCCATCTTCCTTCCTAACTCATTGTAATCACTTAGCCTGTGATTGACAGTAGAAATGGAATCACTATTTTTGGGAAGAAAGGGACAAAGAGAGAGAAGAGGAGAACAGAGACAACATAATGAAGGAACACATTATTTTTTCCAGCTTTGTTGAATACTGGAGGCCCAGTATACGAAATTCATGCACTGGTAGGGTCTCTAGCACCTGCCAGCTGCTGGCCGAGTACTCTCAACCTTCCCCCCTACCCCCTCCCCCACTGCCTGCCACCACTGGGGCCTTCCTCCCTTCCCCTGGCCAACCTTGCCCCCTGATCGAACTCCCAAGATGAATTCCCAGTCGAGGGGTCAATTTGCATACCGCACTTTTATTATGTAGGACAATTAACATATAACATTGTAGAAGTTTAAGGTGTAGCATGTGTTGCTTTGATACACTTCTATATTGTAAAATGATTACCACCATAGCATTAGCTAACACCCCCATCACGTCATTTAATTACCATTTTGTCTTTGTGGTGAGAACATTGAAAGTCGCTCAGAGAGAAGGGACATTTATTGAACATCTGCTCTGCAAGACACTATACAGGTGTACAAAGATGTTAGCAAAGTGGTCAAAGTAATGGTAATCAACACACAGTGCATATGCACTAGGCTCTGTCAGCAGCATTTAACCGTGTACTTGCTTTAATCCTTACGACACCGGTATGAAGTAGGTCTTAGCACCATTATTACCATTTTATGGATATAGTAGCAGAGGAACTGGGAGTTTAAGTGCTGGTCCAAAGTCACCCAGAGCTAGAAAGTGGCAAAGCTGGGTTTAAACCTTTGTGGTGTGGGCTGCAGAATCTACATGCCTTCACATGATGCTCTGAGTAGACAGTGATCAACTTCAAGGCATGTGACCCCTCAGTCACAGTTCCATTGAAGGATCAGTTGAGAAATAAAAGGAGACCAAAAAAGATCTATTTAGCTACTTGGCAAGAAAATTACAGAAAAGGCTTCTGATTAGTGTTGAACTCTCCTCTTCCCAGGCTAAGCCTACCCCTTATTATCGTTTATGGGTGCCCTCATTATCATGCCACACGAAGAGCTGACAGTGGGTCTCCTCTTCTGCCGCTTTGGCCCAGCCCTGCTTCATTCAGTCAGGTTAAACCGTCTTCCTTAATCACTAGCGGGAGCTCAGTCTTGCGCAAGGAGAGTTTAGATGATAAATTCTAACAAGGGACCTTTGTTTGGTGCATGCAGTTGGGCACCACAGTCACCTTAATTATGCAATGATGTCACCCAGGGCCGGGGAGAAGTTCTAAGGGCTTAATCACTGGGAGGTCTGGGAGTAATGAGCAATGGGCATTGTTGCACAAATGCAACCCACCTCCTCTCCTGGGCAGAGCAGGGGCAGGGAGTCGGTGGGGCCTTCTTTCCATTAGGGAAGCTGTATATAGCAGGGGACCAGAGCATGGCCTCTGGGATCAGGTTTGTTTAGTCCTGGCTTGCTGTGTGCCTTTGGAAGACTTCTCTCAGGCTGCTCTAGAGCTGGGGTAATGATATCTAACTCATATGACCATAGGAAACAAATGAGGTAGAGTGTTTTACTTCCTATTATAATTCTCGGGCAGAATAAGTACTTGGCATTTTGGCCACAAGAGGAGGGGAATCCCCTTTGTCAGTAAGAATATCTCCATTAGCCCTGGCCAGTGTGGCTCAGTTGGTTGGGCATCATACCATGCACCAAAAGGTGGCCTGTTGGATTCCTGGTCAGGGCACATGCCCAGGTTGCGAGCTCAATCCCAATAGGGGGTGTGCAGGAGGTAGCCAATTGATATTTCCCTCTCACATCGATGTTTCTCTCTCCCTCTCCCTCCCTCTTTCTCTAAAAATCAATTTTAAAAATATTTTTTTAAAAGGTGTATTTCTATTATTCCCAAGAAGAGCAGGACTGGGAACTTCTGTTAGTGCCCAGACATGTCACCAAAGACCTGGGTTTGCAATCCTACTCTATTCACCTTTCTGAGTCTTGATTTCCCCCTTTGCAAAAGAACCTAAGATTATGAGGTTTGACTGAGATCATGGATGGTAGAGAACCCCACACAGTGCCTTCATTTGTTTCTAAATGGGGATGGGAAACAAATGTTTGGGGAGCACAGCAAAGGAGGCCCATGGTTCCTTTCCAACCATGTGGAAGTTTTATTATAACCAGCTTCCAGACCACTGTGCTGAGCTAGCGTTCTGTCTCAGACAAATGCTGTTTCCCCACTTATTTTGTTTCCTCTGGCCAGTTGATCGGCTGCTGGGCTGAATAACCACTGTCTTCCTACCCTCTTCCCCACTCCCCTTCACCTTGGCCTCCGGCTGACCCACATGGGCTGCAAGCAGGAGACAGGCTTTACCCTTTCTCCTTCCTCAGCAGCTGATGCTCCCCACTCACCGCCAGTGTCCACTGCAATCCTGGTCACCCACCACAGAAATCTCCAATCTGGAGGCTCCTTTGCATCCTTATTGCCGCTGCTCCAAGTTTTCAGGGTTTCCCACAAGCAGGAAGGAACCTTCCCTCCTCCCCTTAGGGCACAAGTGAGAACTCCCGCAGCACTCACTTGTGACACGACCAAGAACCTCTGCTTTCATTACTGATAGGAGCAGAAAGCCCACTGGTTGGGACTTTCTGCACACACACACACACACACACACACACACACTCACACACTCTCGAGACAGGATTTTCCATGCCCTGGAAACTTCAATGGGTAAGAGCCCCTTGCCTCTCATGGAAGTTTCTGGATATGATGGCAGATGGGTTTTGAACAGCGAGGGAAAGGACTTCCATCGGGGGCAGCTGCAAGCCATGCTGCAGTGACGACTTTGCAGCTTCATTGGATCCAGAGCCAGCCCCAGGGGTGCATGCTTCTGGGAAATACCTCGGCCATGAAGACGAGGCCACCCATGCGAACTGTTGCCTTCTTGCTGATCCGCATCCTATTTATAGTGTCGGTCCTGCGAAACAAATGCTTTCAGCCAGCCATCTGCAAGCCTTGCTGGCATGCAGGCTCTCTTTTTGGGTCTTAGGACACC
Source organism: Corynorhinus townsendii (assembly GCA_026230045.1). Taxonomy (NCBI): domain Eukaryota; kingdom Metazoa; phylum Chordata; class Mammalia; order Chiroptera; family Vespertilionidae; genus Corynorhinus; species Corynorhinus townsendii. Next base: position 145,894,671 of record JAPDVU010000005.1, on the reverse strand, counting down.
ACCACCAGCAGTCCCCATCTGGGTATTTCTAAGAGGATCAAGGAGAAGGCACACTGACCTGCAAAAAAACATCCCCCCCCAAAAGAAAAACAACAACAAAACCCTCCACTGAACAGGTGGCAGAATCCATGCCTGTGGAAAGTCAAGGCCACAGATGATGCACAAAGAAAGGGCGTGGCTCTGCTCCTCCCAGGCCACCCGGAGGACCTCTCTGCTGTGCTGGCTGGTGGCGACTTTTCCCCACTAGAGACGGAGTGGATGGGATAAGACAGAACTCGCCCACGGTCGTGCCAATACTTCTTACTCAAGAGCCACACGCTTTATCATGTCAAATGATGAAAATATTTTGTCTTCCACCTAGCTTGGGGGCTTCCCATTCTGGCGAGGATTACATGGATGCCAAAGCCAGCCGTCTCCTAGGAATGTGAGCAAACTGGCTGAGAACAGGGCCCTGAAGATCCAACAAGCTGCTGCATCTTGAATACAAGGAGTCACTTTTCACAGTCTCTTGTTCTTGGGGCTTTGCTGAGCTGAACCCCACCACCCCCCGCTTGTGAATTTGATAGGGAACATAGATTTTACCAGAGTTCTGTCTCTGATGTGAATTTACTCAACCCTAAATTGTTTGTAAATTTATTTCTCCAGCTAAAAAGATCAGGAGAAAACCTGATGCTTCTGTTTCCTCCTTGTCCCCCACCTCGCCTCACCATCAAATAGAGCTACACTAACCCAGCCCTGCCCCACTAGGCCTCTGGGCCTCGTGCATGCTCCTCCAGCTTCCAAACCGCTGTGCCGGGCCAGTGTTCTGTCTCAGAGAAAGTTGCTCCAGACCCAGGTAACCTTCCCTCCTTTTCTACTTTCCTTTCAGGCACAAGACAAAAGTCACATTTCTGATGAAAGTTCCCTCAACCATCCCAGAAAAAAATGAATTATCCCCTATTTAGTTCACTAAATAGACCTTCAATTCCAAACTCTCTCTTCAGTGCTCCTGATCTTTCTACGGGCCTGTTTTCCTATTCTTGAGCTTATGCCAAAGTATTTTTCAACCCAAGTTATTTTTTGGTATAATATGCAGACAGTACTAGGTTTACATTCCTTATTCTTATAGTGCTACAACTATCAAACTAGATTTGCTTTACAAATTAAATACAAATAAAACTTTAAAAAATGGGAAACTTCAAATTATCCCAGTGTGCTGACACGACAAAGTTGTTGGCCAGCCGTGAACAAGGTGTTCAGGGATACGGGGCAGGTTCTGTATGTTGGGTGTGCCGAGAATAGGAATTGTCACGTGAAGGCCCCATGCTTGCATGCTGTTCAAACCAATGTCAAATTTTGCTGTCACTAAGCCAGACTGGAATTTGGCACTCAACACATCGTCAGTGTTTTTAATCTACCTCTGTTCTTATTAGCACAGTAATATCAAATCGGTGCAATTTACCACCAGTACAACTGTAAATGCTTCATAGTTATAAATGCAAATATGACATGGTTTTGTGGCGGTCCCCGATTACCAGTGGCTATCGGATGATCCAGAATAGGATTATGTTTACTTTTTGCCATTACAGCTTAAAATAAAACACATTTTAGGTTTGTCAGATCCCAACAGACATGCACAAAAAAAGCAATTTAAAACTCTCTGAATGTCTTTCTCCTGTAATTTGCATTTTCCTCCAGAGCTGCCTGTCCTGCAAGCCTCAGGGCTCATGGAGCGTTTCCCTGTCCTGACTTCAGTGCCATGCTATTTGATTCCAGAAGCTTTATAGTATGTTTTCACATCTATCCTCTCTGCTACCCCCTCAATATTTTCCTTTTACCAATTTTTATGGGAAATTCTTACACATTTGTACTTGGATAAATATTTCAAATGAAGAAGTATGATTCCTGATGCTATAACAATAATCCTATATAATATAGAGGTAATATGCAAATTGACCCTCATGCCCTCAGAAGATGGCTGCCTATGACCAGGCCAGCAGGGGCGTTAGTGAGGGATGACCAAATGACTGAACAGCAGGCTGCGTGGGACTATCAGGCCAGCAAGGAGGGGGCAGTTAGGGGCAATCAGGCTGGCAGGCAGGGAGTGATTAGGAGTCAGCGGTCCAAGATTATGAGAAGGATGTCCGACTGCTGGTTTAGGCCTGATTCTTGGGATTGGGCCTAAACCAGCAGTCAGACATCCCCCAAGGGGTCCCAGATTAGAGAGGGTGCAGGCTGGGCTAAGGGGACTCCCTCCCCATGCACAAATTTCGTGCACCAGGCCTCTAATATATCCATAATCCCATGATACAATTCCTAATTCCATAATAAAAGAAGAGGGATTCTGGTGGGAAAGCACTTTCATGTAGTCACCAATTTCATCAGGGTGGAACTTGAGATATTAAGTCTTTCCTCTAAGAATGTGTTTCATTTCTGTATTTGTTTCTACCTTGTTTTAAGTCCTTCAATAAAGTTTTGTAGTATTCTTCATTCTTATTAAGTTTACTACAGGCCCAGTGCACAAAATTTGTGCACGGCGGGGGGGTCGTACATGGTGGAGTGGGGGGTCCCCTCAGCCCAGCCTGCATCCTCTCTAATCCGGGACCCCTTGGGGGATGTCCAACGGGCGGTTCCGGGATCGGGCCTAAACCAGCAGTTGGACATCCCTCTCACAATCCTGGACCTCTGGCTCCTAATTGCTCACCTGTCTGCCTGCCTGGTTGCCCCTAACTGCCCCCCTCTGCCAGCCTGGTTGCCCCCAACTGCCCCCTCTGCTAGCCTGGTTGCCCCTAACTACCCCCCTCTGCCAGCCTGGTCGCCTCCAACTGCCTCCCCACACCAGCCTAGTCACCCCTTACTGTCCCCCCCGGCCAGCCTAATCGCCCCCAACTGCCCCTCCTGCCGGCCTGGTGCCCCCAACTGCACTTCCCAATGCCGACATGGTTGCCCCTAACTGCCGCCCCCCCATTGCCAGCCTGGTCGCCTCTTACTGCCCCCCCTACTGGCCTGGTCACCCCACACAGCCTGCTGTTCAGTTGTTTGGTCATCCCTCACTAACCCCCCTGCTGACCTGGTTGTAGGCAGCCATCTTGTGAGGGTGTGAGGGTCAATTTGCATATTACTTCTTTATTATATAGGATGCCTGTTTATTTCAGAGTTTTGTATTTATTTTAAATGGGAGTTTCCCCATTCCCTTTTCTAATTATTGCATTATCAGACAAAAGAACTAATTGAATATCAAAATACTTTATCAAAATCTGCTATGAATTCTAAATGTTTTAAAAAATACCTTTCAAGTTTTCTAAGAATACATGTTTTCTGAAAACAAAGATTATGAAGATTTATAATTTTAACATTTATTCTGCTCAATTGATTTTCAAATACTGTTGAATAACAGTGGTGATAGTGACACCTTCTTATCCTTGAATTACTGGAAGTAGCTTTATCATTTTACCCTTCACGTGTTTGTTCACAATCTTTGGCATATTTACTCAGTTTGCTTCTGTCTAAGCTGAAGTAGAGCTTTCATGAAGAACATCTTCCACATTTTACCACATGCTTCTTTAGAACCCACTGATATCATTATTCAGTTTATCTCCTTTAATTGATTCAAGAATTATGTTTCCAGATTTCCTGATGGTGAACTATTCTTTCAATTATTAACCCAACTGGGTCATTCTGTAAGATTCTCTATTTCGGTATATTGCTGGATTTTATTTGCCAATGTCTTATTTAAAAGTTGTCACTTTATTCACATTTGTGGTTCTATAATTATTGTTTCAGTTCCATCTTTCTCAAATTTTGATATTAAAAGATTATGATAGGTTTTAAATGAATTAGAGAATTTTCTGTTATTTTTTATATACCAGAAAAGTTTAACAATCTAGGGGTTGTCTATCCTTTGCATATAAAATGGATGTTGGCCATGAAAATCAACCAAGCCAGGTAGATTTTTCATATGTTTATTTGTCAACCATTATTGGGACAATTTTATTGCTTTATATTTTGTTGGAAAACCATTATTTTCTAATATTTTTCAAGTGTACTACTCTGGAATTGCACAAAATATGCATGTATAGTGTTTTTCCTTTTTAGTATCTATCATTATATCTCATTATTCATTCTTTTATTATATTTTTAGAAGTGCCAAATGACAGTTCTTATGGTTGTAATGAACACAAATAAGACATGCACATGAGCTGTCCATTCATTTCTTTGCTGTGCTGCCTGGCATTGGGATCGGTGTCTCTGATGGCCGGCTGGGCTGCTCTTTGACAATGGCTTTGCAGTCCTGGAGGAGATATTAGAAGAAATCTCAGCACAGTGAGATTTGTTGCACATCAGCAGCACTTCACACTACTTGATGTTGTGGCCCAGGAACTTCTGGAAGCCACTGGGCAGCATGTGCTTTGTGTGCTTGTTGCCTCATAACCAACACTGGGCATCAAGTTCCGCTCTTGAATCTCCTCTTCACCCTGTTGTCAATGCCTCTGGGTTTCTGCCACTTATGCTCAGTTTTGACATATTGGCCTGGCTGGATGAACCTCTCCCTCCAACATCATTCAGTCCAGAAAAGTGAGAGGCCCTCGGAGCAGGAATCTTTCTTCCTGCAGCCAGAGAGCCAGCCGGGGCTCCAACACGCAGCAGGGCTCAGTGACATGCTCAAGGGGTGGGTAGCAGGCCTGAGGCTCAGATGCTGGGAGAGGCTGCCCCGTGACCTGGGTCCCTTTAGTCCTGGGAGCTTACTAGAGGATGAGGCAGGAGGGGATACATCTGAGTCTTCAGTGAAGAGTTTGGGGATGCTCAAAGTGGTAATCCCCTGTTGTAGAGAGGGGATCAGGGACCAGCTTCTCTTCGAGTGAAGTGGCATTCTCAGGGGCTCCCAAAGGTCTCAGGGACCTTTTATTTTTAAAAATAAAATCTTCATCATTTGCTGAATTACCTGAGGATCTTGATGAAACACAGATTCTCCTTTTAAGTCTGGGGTGGGGACCCAAGGTTCTGCGTTCCAATGAGCTCCCCAGCCACCCTGCTGCTGCTGGCCCACAGCACACACTCCGAGTAGTGACACTTGAAGGAACGTATCACACAGAAGCCTGTTCTTTCTACACTAGAGTGGCCTTCATTGAGTTCCTACCTACAGTGGCACGGGGACAGGGTGGGAAGATGCTGAGTGTGTGAAGGTGAGAGCATAGACGGGTTTATTTATCAACAGTTTCAATAACACACATCCCTGCTTTTAAGTTCTCCAGGTTTCCACAAAATACTCTTTACAGTCTTTGTATCTAAGAAGTTCATTCTGGGCCTGCAAGGGGTTAAAGGGGCCAGAGACAGTGAGAGAAAGTTCCCTTTTCACGGCACCTCTAACAAGCTGAACCTGGTCCAAGCCTTGTTCAATGAGCACATATTTTATACAAATAAGATCACAGGCGCATCCTCATCTCTAATTAAACCAGAAAGGAAGCATTTGTTCTAATTGGACTGCATAGCTCAAGAATTAATTGTGAGATTGTTTAGAATTGCAATCTTGTGACCTGTTCACCAAAAGGCAAAGAAACGCCTATTTTAGGAGTCTCACTCTATGTCATTTTTCTCCGGACTTTTTTTTTTTTTCCTATTTAATTCCTGGAAACCATAGTGCAAGTTGAACCCAAGATTTACAAACAAAAGCAAAAACTTCTAAGGGCAGCTTACTGTGCAGTTTCATAATAGCCTTGGCAAAGGTGAGGATAACTCAATTTAGCTCAATATTCTAATGTGCCCCTGAGAAGGCGCCCTCATAATTAGGGATTTGCACAATTTCTATGGGGGGAATCATGTGTCACATTATTTATCAATATCAAAAGAGTCACTTTTGTATTCGGCTGTCTGGCGTGCCTGGAAACAAGATATTCTCACCAAATGCTAGTCTCAGGCCACATTCAACCAAAGGTGCAAAAGGTTTTCAATGGCACCTCTGGTGAGCTTGGGTGGCTTTGATTACCGTCGAGTTTGCAAAGTATTATTTGACGGGGTTTCGCACGGATAGCGCGAGAGCTGTCCTGCTCTGCTGGGGCTCTCTCTTCTGCATCTTATTGGTATAGCTTGCCGACAAATGCTGGTTGTTTGCCTGCTGCCGTTCTCTACCACAGAGAGAAGAAGCTGGCTCTTCACCTTACAAAAGCTAATAAATAAAAGCCAGGCAATGAAAGAAAAATACCACATGATCTCACTCATTTATGGAAAATAAAGAACATTATAATCTGATGAACAAAAAGATAGATACAGAGGCAGTAAAGCATCATACAGAGACAGTAAAGCATTGAACAGACTGTCAAATTACAGCGGAAAGGCTGGGGAGTGTTGGGAAGGGAGGGAAAGAGATCAACTGAAGGACTTGTTGATGTCTTGTGTCCATAAGCACAACCAATGGACACAAGACACGGGGTGGGGGGGAGGGATGAGGGCATATGACAAGGGGTAGGGGAGGCTGGGGGAAGGTCAATGGGGGGAAAAAAGGAGATATATGTACTACTATGTGTAGTACTTTAAACAATAAAGTTAAATTAAAAAAAAAAGAATATCGCTATGTCATACTTCACTGTATGCCCTGAACCCCTCAGCTTAAACCAGATGTCTAACAGGGGCAGATGTCTTTAGAGCACTGGGCAGGCTGGGACTGGGATGCGCTTTCACACCTGGGGAGGCCCCAGTCCGTTTGGTGACGCTCTGCTCAACCTAGCACTTTGGTTACTAATACTCTGCCAGGGGCTACAGGAAACCCAGCTCTCTGCCAAGAACTAGCCTGAGCTTGTGATGCTGACACTTGGAAAAGTCTTGCTTTGACTTGTATATAGAAAGAGTACATGTCAAGTTGAATGTCAGTGATGGAGAAGGGGGGGTGGTGCTTGACATGGTCTTCCCATGCAACGCTGCATTTCACGCTAGTGACATTTTAAGAGAGTATATTCATGATCAGGGTGTTTGCTCACCTCACAGCCTCCATCCCATCAAATGCACAAGTCTTCACAGTTGCTTGCCACCGAATGCAAAACCTGGCTACCTTTGAATAGGTTGTAGGGATGGAAAATGAAGACAGCTTTGCCAGAATTACATAACCTGAAGCAACCCAAAGCAGACCGTAGAGGATGGGCAAATGGTGCTGAACTAAAATAAGGAGAACCACTTTACTTTGAGAATGGATTTTAATGAAGATCAAGTGAGACACACAGACTGATGAGTGTGCCCGGAAGACTCATGTGTCAGCCTCCACGCTGCCAGCAAGGTGCCAGGGCATGTGGGAGATACATGGGAATTAGCCTCTCCACACGGAGGGAGCAAACCTAACAACTGTGAAATTCTGAGTAGATTGTAAGGGAACTTCGCACTAAACTATGAGATCTTTACAGGCTAGCTTAGGTCTCTGAGTTCCCCTCGCCTAACATGGGAGCCCACCGTAGGCACAGCAAATCTTTGTGAATGAATGACGAGCAACAGGAGACAGGATATAACTGAGGTGAAGCACAGACAACCACTGCCACAGCAGTTCAGAAGAGGACAGACCAATGTGCGACTGAATAATTCAGGAAGGGTCCTGGAGAATGAATTCAGCCTCAGCGCAAAGAATGGCCCAAAATATCCCGTGGCTTCTAAATCTCCTGATTCCTTTTCCTGGCCTTTTCCACCCTATTAAACTTCCTGAGTCCATAGGCTGTATCTTGTTTCATTCACTGCAGAGAAAATTTAATTTATAGACTCCTAATTCTGCTGTTTATATTGGGTAACAGTCTTAGCATCATGTGTTTAATACGTGGGGGAAAAAGACAACAAAAACAAAAGGAGATGCTAATTTGTGGTTCATTTTGTTTGTTGCACATGAAATACTTTATGAGCCCAAAATTTTAAATTATATATTTTTCACACATACAATAGCATGCATTCACAAGAGTATTTTAAATATTTTAAGATTCAATTGTTTAACTAAAATATACTTAGAATATATGTTGTATCAGTCAGGATTGGTTAAATGAGTCTGAAATCTCAACAGCTTTGCACACCAAAAGCTTATTTCCCACTCCGCTGTATTTTCAGGTATACAGCAGGGAGGGGGCGTTTACTCTGCTGGAACCAGACTCTACCATTTATAACATCTTCAGACCCCACAGGAAGAGAAGACACAATTGAAAAAGATCATGTTTCAACTCTAGGACACTGTAGTCCAGAAATGACACAAATCACTTTTTTAATTGAATTTATTAGGGTGGCATTGGTTAATAAAATTCTATAAATTTCAGGTGTACAGTTCTATAATACATCATTTCTATATAGTATTGTGTGTTTACCATCCCAAGTCAAGTCTCTTTCCATCACTATTTATCCCCCTTTACCTTCTTACTCTCCCACCTCCTTTTCCCTCTGTTAATCACCATACTATTGTCTATAACCATGAGTCTCTCTTTTTTTATTTGCTTAATCCCTTCACCCTTCTCACTCAGCCCCCAACCTCCTCCATTCTGACAGCTGTCTGTCTGTTCTCTGTGTCCATGAGTCGGTCTCCAGTTTGACACAAACCACCTTTGCCTAAAGCCCATTAATCAGAATTACTCACATGACCTGCAACATGTGGGAGAGCAGATGGAATGTGTGTTGTGTGCCCTCATCCTTTCTAGAATCACTCCCTGTAAGGAAATTTCAGGACCACTACAGTGGTGAACTCAATTATGGGTAGCACCCAAAAGAATATGTTTTTTCTTTCCCTGGATTCTTAAGAGAACCTGAAGCGGTGGGTAGCAGGATACAGTGATAGAATACCTTAGATGGGGTAGCCATTAGCATACTGGGTCCCATAGCAAATATAAATTTCAAAAACAAAATAAAGAGGAAATGGCAGTCACCACTGGTTAAAAACTTACCAAGGATATCATCAACCTCTAACAGTAAAACTATTGCTAAGAGATCATCTTCTAGGCCATCAATGTATCTCTGAGTTGACATCAAAAACATGCTGAACTTTTGGTGACACCAAAGGGCCATAAAGAGTATAGACCCAGAGCCACTGCCTATAGCGGAAGCACTGACCAAATCTGACAGGCAGATGCTGGGGGTAGAGTGACTGTTTGCCCAAGCTTCACATTCACAACATCTCCAATTCTGTCTTGGTTGTCATTTCTAGCTAGGAATTCTGGAAATATACCAAGTCGACTGAACATTTAAAATATAAGTTTTAGTAAGACCTATGTGGTGTTTCTTTCTGTGTTTTGCTTTTTTTTAATAGCAAGAACTTTAAAATTGAAAATTCAAAACCTCAAAACTCTTTGAACCCCTGAGGTCTTACCAAGGATAGATAATCCAATGAGCTAGTTGACAAATCAGTTGCAAATGCATGTGAATGGTAGCCCTCTGGGGACTAGCTGCCCTAGCTTGATACCACCCAGGGGTCATGAACAAACCACCCCTGTAGGGTGACCAACCACAGGGAGAAAGGCAAGAAGACCCACCTGTGGTAAGGACCTTCCAATGCAGATTCTCAGCCCAGCCCGTGTGGTTTGTACCTGGCCCCCAGTCACTCTAGCTGCCAAAACCTTGAAATGTAATTGAGAGAATTTGGTCAGATTCTTCGGGTTGAGAGGATCCAAGATTAAGCCAGTGTGGAGACTCTTGCCTTTCAGCACTGGAAGGGTGGTCCCCGGGGAAGGGGGTCTGGCCTGAGGCCCACTCAAGCTCATCACCTGAACAAATATCTTCCTGTCACACTGAAGAGAACAGCTGAGGTTCAACAAAGCATCTGCTAATAAATTGTCTCTACAGTGTCAGCTCTCCCGCTGGGGGCCCATCCTGCACACTGACATGAGTTTCTTAAGTTGAACAAAAGGAAGCCCAGGATGGCATTGATCCAGACGAACTGGCTAAATCTGCACAGTTGGCTCCACAAGCTTAAAGACACCTCACCGATCATTAGCTCCAAATAACCTCAAATCCAGGCTCTGTAAATCCTCCTGCTCTGGGAGACAGATGCAAACCACGGGCCAAGTCTTCTGGGCCCCAGACCACTGCTCCCTGTTGTGGGAAGATGTGGTGGGAAGAGGTTCCCAGCTGGGTGACAGAGCAGGGGGAGAGAAAGGCCCGGCCTGGGGGCAGGGTGGAGAAGCTGGCTGAGAAATAAGGTGTTTATTCTTGGTGCCTCCAGCCCAGGGCTGCCTGGGAACTCAGGGAGGTGCAGGAGCCCAGGCCCCAGGTGCATGGCATCGCTGTTGCTGCTGAACCTGGGCCAACATTAACAAAGGCTGAGGTGAAGTTGGGCCATGCGGGAAACTGCTTGCTTTCTTCTGCCAGTGGCAACTTGTGTTTGGAACTGCATTTTGCATTAAAATATGGAAAATGGGTTGGGGTTCTTGTACAAGGCAGCTGACGGGGCCAGATGTAGGTCATCTGTTTTCTCAGTTAAGAAAAACACTTATTTGGGCTTTCAAAATGTTTTTTCCTACTTTTAAAAGTGTGTCCATCAAAAGTATTTAATAAATGTCAGATGGTACTTGGCTGTAGGCAAACTTCTTGTTGACAGAGCAGCTTCACAGACACAGGCTCATGGGATTTTATTATCTGGCACAGATGAAACCAGTATGCTGTGTACCCAGCAAAGGTGAAAGTTCAAGAAAGCCGTAGAGGGTGAACTTGGGATGGACAATCCCTCCCATCTTGGAAGAGCTCATGGTGATGTACCTGTGATCTCCAATTCTTCCTTTACTTCCAGCTTTACAAATAGTCACATGCCTAGGAAATTTTTTCATGGAATGACTGGCTATGTTCTTATATTCAGGAGTGCACTAGAGAACCTTGCTTTTAGAAACTCAGGGATTTGTTTGTTTTTCAAAATTATTGCCATACGCACAACTCATGCATTTAGGCCTCTTTGGCTCACATCACCTTTAGAAGAACCAGTCTGAAATACATAATAAAGGAAGCAACACCAGGCTGGAATTTATCCAAGCAGATGACCAGTCAGTACAGAATCAGAATCTTCTACAAACTCTCCCACTTCTATGGTATCCCCCTCTGGGCCACGGACAAACCATGTGACCGAAGTTACTTGCTGGCCAGCAAATGGATAATTCCCAGTGGATTCTTCAAGCCCATCTTTCTCTTGCAACATTGTTCCATGCTGATTTACTTCTACAGATTACGTCTATGAATGTAAAGGGGTTGGGGTCATTCCTTAAAGATCACGAGGCTCAAAGTGTTGGAAATAATGATTCTAACTTATCTGCTTGAATTGGGATTCTCCAAAGCAGTGAGCATAGAAGGAGGTCAGAAAGAATAGATGGTGGTTATAAGACATAGAGATATGCTTCTACTGGCCTTTGCAGTTTATAAAGCATTTCATGTTTTCTAAAGTAAAGTAAATAAGCCAACAGCATAGCTTCTGCCAAACAAGCCTTCAGATTCCAGAATTTATATGAAAAGAAGCAGAATTCTAAGCAAAGAAGAAGGAGGAGGAGGAGGAGGAGGAGGAGAAGGAGAATTTTGTTGATGATTATCTAATTAGGGAAGCAAAACCTCTCACTGAGAAGGTACGAGAATCTACTTTCCTGGAGGGGATGCATGATGAGTTCAGATTTTCTTTTAACAAATACACTACAGTGAGCCAGGCAGTGTGGCATTGCTCTTATAGTACCTACAGAGTAGTGACAATAAATGAGTTTGAGCAAAAGGACATATTAATTAAAGAGTTACAAATGGCTACTGTGAAAGGACAAGTAAAGGGCTGACTTAGAGAACAGCTCATCAGAAAAGGCCCATTGGAGGGTGTTATGTTAAGCGGAGGCCTAGAGTGAGAGGAGCAGAGGGAAGCGTGCTCCCAAGCGGAAGAATAGTGCAGCTGGAGACCCAGAGGGAAAGTTAGCACATTTGAGAAACTAAGAGAAGGCCAATGTGGCTGAACCAGATAGACCAATGGTGACAGTGAAATGAAGTTCACTTAGAGGTAAGCACAGGCTGAAGCATGAGGTCTTTCTGGCCACAGTAAGGATTTTGGATTTTAGTCCATGAGCCGTGAGAAGGGATAATTGTGATATGATCTGGTTAACATAATTAGAAGATTGTTCCGGATGCTTTGTGGAAAATGGGTTGGAGTTTAGTAAAGAAGAAGAAAAATTAATTCAGGAAGTGTTAGAATAGTCTATATGAGCTATTGGAATAGTCAACATAAGCAATAATAGTGGACTGGGTGAGGGTAGTGACATGGGGATAGAGAGAGGTAGACCAGTTAGATAACTAAAAGTTTTGTTTTGGACATGTGAAGTTAGATATACTGGTAGCTGCAAGACATCCAGGGAGAGATAGTGAGAAGCAGTAAGATATAGGAGTCTGGAGTTTACACATATAAATTTGGAAGCTACAGGCATAAAAGAGAATTTACATATGTGGGAATGGATGAGTTTAGCTGGTGTGAGAGCTAGAGAAAGAAAAGGGGTGAAGACTGAGCATTAGGAACATGCCAACATGTCCATATTAAGTAGCTGAAATGCAGCCAGTAGAGAAAATATCTTTAAGTATTTTAGCCTTAGTTCTGTCACTAAGTCTGTGTCCTTGAGCAAAAAAACAAAACAAAACAAAAAACTGGATTATATGGACCCAAAGGTCCCTTAATGTTTACCACTCTATAATTTTACCAAAAGGCACAGTCCCAACCCTGCAATCAGAGAAATGTTGAGTGAGTTCAGGACTGACTTTAAAGAAGTCAGCTAGGATGACATCCACCTCTTTCCTCCCATTTTTCTGCAGAAAATATGCTGCGCTAAGCAAATGATGGGCCTGATATTCTTGTGGATAGAACCTCAGATCATAGCAAATAAAACTTTAAATGATAAGGACCAATGAAAGATATTTGTCAACTCACAGGTAAAATTCAAGTGTGTCTTTTGGGTGAGGAAATAAATGGGAAAGATTAGGAGAGCCAGGGGATTCCCTGTCCAGCCAGAGAGAACTAAGAACTAAGAACATTGGAACATGTGGTCTCCAAGTTCACCAAGGTAGGGGATAGAAGAGATGGAGGAAATAAATGGCCTCATAGCCAGGGAGAGATACACAATACCCACCTCCCCCCACTTCAATTGACTTGAATTACAAAGGAGCCTGGAAAATGCAGAGACAGGGGCCTGTGGACTAATCAGTGAGCAGTCACTATCTGGCATAGTGGGCCACACACAAAATTAAAGGGAGGAAATCTCTCTTTAAACCATTCTTACTTGGCAGCCTGTGCCCTTTCATTCTCCCCTCCTCTCTGCTAACTCAAGCTCCTACCCAGTCTCCTTTCCTCAGAACTTGGCACTATCACTCAAGAATTAATAGTGCCTGAAGGAGACACTGCCTCCTTGGAAAATTGCTTTTACCCATTAAAATGCAAAGCAACCTGTTTAATGATAGTATTCCTGGCCCAGTAGCAGGGAGAGAGAGGTGCCAGCAAGGCAATTATACATTTATCTAATTTGTGTAGTGATGATGGCTTCTTTTCATTGGGTACCTACCACATATTGCCATCGTTATTTTTATTGTTATTACTATTATTTTGGAAAGTAGCATAGTTAAGTCAAACCCCAAGTCTGAGGCTTAGTGACCTTGAACAAGGTGCTTAACCTCTCATTCATGCCATTTGCTGAACCTTTTAAAATGAGGATAGTGGCACCACCTCCCTTATCGTCCTGTAGAGGATGAGGCATGACAGATGTTATAAAACTCAAGTTGTTATAAGCAGCTGCTTGAACAGAAGAAGAGCTAAGAATTGCAGTTCTAAAGAAACAGGGTGGCATCCCCAGCTGGTCCACTGGACACCCTTTCAGGAGAGGAAGAGAGAAGCTGGGGGAGGAGAAAAAGTAGTGAAGTAATTCTGACAGAGGTCTTTGAAGCAGGACTTGAGGCCTTTATTCCTTGTCTGGCGTGCAGCTGTGTCCAGAGCCTGAGACTGTCATACCCACAGTGTCAGAATCCACGGAGCTACCAAAAGCCCCACACCACACAGCCCTCTCGATGGAGTAATTCTACACCGCCTCCCGATGCTGGTTTCCCTTCCAGGAGCCCCAGTTCCCCTCTGAATCCATGCATGGAGACTGGCATGCTTCCATCCAAGGGGAGAGGCTGCAAGCATGCTAACAATATTGACACAGCAGTGGTTTAATGAAATCTTTAGTGGAAAAACAGCTGAGAGGTGGGGCCTTCCCCAGCACCCTTCGCTGAGCAGCCAACTGGATGGCTCCATCCCCTGGTACCAACACTTGAGCTAATACCATCACTCTTGCCATGACGGCACTCTCAAAGTGCTGAAATGTTATTTAAAAACACAGCCCAGAACCTGAAACCAGACACCTTCCAAGGAGAAACCCCTCGGGGAGAAATTCTGTGTGTGACACAAGGCCAAGCAGAAACCTGGATGAATTGATCCATGGCGTGGTGAGAGGGGAAAGCAGCAGGAGCGGTATAGATGAACCCTGGGAAATGGGGAACTCAAATTCCTGTCCCCTCAAGGCACCCACAGGCTAGCCCCAGATCTTTCCTGTGAAGACCCTTCTCTTTGGTCACTCTGAGTTGAAAAATCTGGGTTCCTAGATACGATGGCCATATGAGGCATGCCGAGGAAAAAAAAGAAGAACCAGCAGATCCCAGCATCGTGCCTTCATCTGACACGTGCCTCCAACGTTTCCATCTCCTCCCTCAAAACCAAGGCCAAGCAGCTCCAAATTCCTATTGTTTTTTATATTAATATTTAACATTTATTAAGAATTTAAAAAATACTAGACCTGCACTATCGAATATGGTAGCTACAAGCCACACAGGACTAGTCAGCACTTAAAATGTGACTGGTTGAATTGAGATGTACCATAAGTTTAAAGCAACACCAGATCCTGAAGACTTTGTTTTAAAAAATGTAAATTCCTCATTAATAGTTATCATATGTCAGAATGACAATACTATGGATATACAAAGGAAAATAAAATGTTATTAATATTAATTTCACCCTTTTTAACATTTGTAAATGTGGCTACTAGAAAATTTAAAGTCACATCTGTGCCTTGCATACTTTCATTGGATAGAAACATGTAAGATAGTGTGCTAGGCACTTCTTATATTATCATCACATTTAATCCTTAAACCACATTCCTGAGGTCACGCATTTTACAGATGACACCGTGTCAAGGTCCCATGTTGCCCATCTTCTCTCTGACTCCCTTCCTATCTCCTGCCCCTTTACTCATTCACTCCATACTAGCCACGCAGCTTCCTCAATGTTCTCAGAACATGCCAGGTACACTCTGTCTTGAGGCCACTTTCCAGCTGCCCTCTCTACCTAGAATGGTAGATAGCTACTTGGCAAATCCTTGGCATTACCCAAGCAGGGTTTGGTTTCAGCAGAATTGTAATTACTGATCCTCAGCTTCCTTCTAATTTTGCTCGGTGACATCATGAAATGTATCTTGCTCCTCAGTCTTATACTCCCATTCCCTTCTTATTCCATTTCATCATTTTTACTAGTATTTACCATTTCCTAATCTCTATGCAATTTACTCACTTGATATGAGTATAATGAAATGTCATCCCCATGACAAAATGTAGGTTCCCAATGGCAGGGATCTTGGTCTGTTTTGTTCCCTGCCATAACCCAATGGGGAGGAGTCTGAGGTGGGGATGTTGATTCCTCTGGCTCCCTGCCCAGTTTGTGCAAAGTGGCCATGTCTCTTACAGAAGGGGCCTGGTGGTGGCCCTCCCTACAAAATTCTCTGTCTCCAAGTTTTGATAACTACTCTCATTGCCTAGAGGTGATACCTAAGGAGGCCCATTGCCATTCTCCAGGCTCCTGCACTATCCCTTATAATTTCTCTATACCCTGCTCACATCTTTATAAAAAAATCTCTTTATGAAACTCTCCTAAATTACCTAATTTGAGTGTCATGTGTTTCTTCCCTGACTCATACAAGATTTTTTTATGAACTACTGTGAATGCCACATCCATTTGTGGCTAGGGTTCAGGATCTGCAAAAGGGGCCATGTACAAACGAATACACTAGACAAGAAATATGAATTTAGAAGGCATTGGGGGACAGGCAGAAAACCTTTCTCTAGTGGAGAGGCTCCCTGACTTCTGGGTCCAGTTTGCTTGTATGCACTTGAATACACATTTGCCCTTTAGGGATGCATACAGGCATATCAAAGGTAGAGTTTGGTAAATAGTAAAAGGATTATCAGGTTAGGGCAGTGGTCAGCAAACTGTGGCTCGCAAGCCACATGCGGCTTGCAAGCTGCAGTTTGCCGCTCTGTTGACTAATGAGTTTGCTGACCACTGGGTTAGGGGATTGCCTTGAGCCATATGGCCAACAGCAGGTCACTATTATGCTGATTTTCAGCCCTGCTGAATATAGCATTGATATGCTGACTACTGTTGGTCTTAGCCTCCAGCAAACTACCCCCAAGAAACCAAATCTGTAACTTATTGTCCCATGAGAAAATTCATTCCAAGGAACAGGTCAGATTGCCAGAAAGTTGTCAACTCCCAATATTGCTCCAGCTGGAAGAGGGGCTCTCACCATCCTATGTTGAGTAAATGGGGGTTAACTGCCTCAAACACCAGCCCTGAGGTTGCACCAGTTCCATGGAACCAGATAGGATGGCTGCAAGGTAAGTAGCAATCAGGCATGGTCAAGGGAAGGGGCTGGAGCCCTTCAGTTATGTTCATGTATAAGGACTAAGCTCAACTGAGGGTTTATAATGCAGATGTGGATTAAGTATATGTGTGCCTATGTGCATAGAAACAGTAACTCATTCATTACATATTTATTGAGTGACGCCTATGTACCAGGCATGGTGCTTGTAGGACCTTGCATGCATATATATATATATATATATATATATATATATATATATATCCCGATTTGAGTAATATATTCACTTCTTAGTTATGGTATATATATACATACACTTTAATATATGTGATATATACATATCATATCATTCAGCAATTAAAATTTGAACTAAAAGGTACAATTGAGACAAAGCTCAACTCCCTCCAGAAACTGAGACCCAGAGAAGTGAAGTGGCTTACCTGTGAAGACACACTGGAAAGCCATGGTGGGAATCAATAGCTCTCATGCCAGACTCTCAGGACATCTATCTGACTGATTGGCTCTCCCTCTTCAATGCCTAAGCTATTTGAAATTTTCTGGTTGACTATAAACATGGCTGCAAGAACACTAAAAGGTACATGTATGTCCATGAAAAAATGGCCCTCCAGTTCAGGCAATGAACTCAGCCCATTCATGATTACCATGAAAATATTACAAAAGAAATAGGACCCAGGGATGCTATCATGTCTAGTAAGGGAATAATCACATGACAAAGGTGCATTGAGAGTCTCTGTGATACAGAATGCCATTTTTAAGCAGGCTGGAGAGAGCAGACCAAGATGGCCCGGGGACAGTGAACACACCGAGAAAGGAGAAACATGAGAAGAAAATGTGCTGTCACATTCAGTTCCATTTCACTGCAGTCTGTCAGGAATCTCCGCAGTTTCATTTGTGAGAAATGGCTCAGAAACATGTCACAGACCTTCAAGGAAGAGCCATGGGATGTGTGCTGGTGATGGACACACTCAGGGTCTGGCTTCCGTCTCTTTCTTCTTTGGTTCTTTCGTCTATTTTGTATCTCCTGTCAACTAAGGAGACCTGGGAGGATTCCTATTTGCCCCAGTTCTGACTCTGCACCTCTCTCATGAACTGGTAGAAAGCTCTCTGGGCCTCTGTGAACATCTCTGTAGATGCCGGAAGGGTGAAACCACCATGTGTCGTTCTATCTTCTCACCCCATCTCATTCAACACCGAATTCGAGTGGTTCTCTCAAACCCTGATACTCTGAACATACCAGAAAGAATCAAGCCATGAAATACTATCCCTCTTGGATTCTCTTGCCCAGTCTCATGGTTTGTGCAGTTTGGGCAGAACACACAGCACGGACATGGCCGCCAGAATATTTGCGAATCCTGTTAGTGCTCCCTGGAGGCTCCCCATATTTGAGCCAAAAAATGACTCATGAATGATCAGTTTCATGGTGCTAACCCCCAATCTCATGACAGCATCATACCTCATTGGCTCTGACATTTCCCTTTGTAACTAAACCTTTAACAGAATTAGGTTTCTCTTACAACCACTTTCATGAAGCAATAATGACTGCACTGAGTAATTCGCCAATCAAGGCCATTAATTTATAATCTGGGTATTGTACTGGAACCAAAAGACAAAATATAGCTATGGATAATGGCATGTTATATGTAGTTAGAAGTCCTAGGAAGGTCCAATTGAGTGTTCATTTGTTTTTACCATATTAGATTTTTTATATAAGCAAGGAATTTTCTGAATGCTTCCTACCAGCTACTCATAAATGCTATCCATGTTTGTATTCACATTAAAGATACAAAACCAAATTGAATCAGTATTTGAGAAGGAAATTTATAATGAATTCTGTGGTTCATTCTATAATTCTTTAGTGTCAAGTTAATGCTAGCCCAACAATATTGAATTAAGAAAAGCCTAATTACTATAATCAAATAAAATTGCTTAGATTTAAAAGTCCCTGTTCCAAGTACTGCACATCTACTATTTTGTTTAATCCTAACAATCATCTTATAAAATAGAACTACTATTACCCTCATTTTATTAATGGGGCAACTGGAACTTTAAGAGGTTGAGGTAAGCATTCAAGGCCACAGGACTAAGTGTAGCAAAGTCAGGATTCAGGTCAGGTCTCTGTATTACCAGAACCCTGTTCTTAATCTCTAACCAAAATTGGAGGAGAGGGAAATGAGATCTGATTACTCCTATCCCATATTTTTTTTACTTATGTTTGTTTTCTCAGTTCTCATCTTTCTACAGTGTTTGGAAGACAGACGAGTACAACTGAAGCAATTTAACATTTGCTGGAGTCAGATGCAGTTGACCTCAAAAGAACTGGGCAGGTTTCATTTGGAGCTTTATTTGTTAAATCCTAGTTTATCTCGAAGAGAAAGATTATAATGCCAGAAAGAAAAAAAGAAAGATAACACCTAATATTCATCCCAACATAAGCAATGATGAAATCTCTAAAATTATATAAGGGCTTCCCACATGAGTGATTTATTTACACTTGGGGAAAGGTGGCATTGGTGGTGGTATGTGTGCATGTAAAAGAGAGAGAGAGACT
This sequence comes from Corynorhinus townsendii, assembly GCA_026230045.1. NCBI lineage: Eukaryota > Metazoa > Chordata > Mammalia > Chiroptera > Vespertilionidae > Corynorhinus > Corynorhinus townsendii. Next base: position 145,875,498 of record JAPDVU010000005.1, on the reverse strand, counting down.
GAGAAGCAGATAGCTTCATTGTTTGTATTTTTTTTTTAGAGTTGAGTCTATAGAAGCCAACTTCTTCCAGGCAAGTTCACAGTGAGACAAACTAGAGCTAGTATTTCAATGATGCATGTATGTGTGGGTGTGTTTTTTGGGGACAGAGTCAGGATGAAGTGAAATATCACTCCATTATGAGGTGGTTAGTCTAAATCTCTCAGATTTCCTCTAGTTTAACATTTTCAGAAGGGTTGTAAATCCTCCCTTGCCAAATGGAAAATGAACTTGCTCATGCATTTGTTCATTAATGTATGAGTTCATTCATTTATCTTTCCATCAACTATTCACTTATATTTTTTGCTTTTAAGATAATCTGAAAATACAAATCATTTAAGCTGCAATATAATATGTTTTTAATTTCATAGGAAAAAATAGTAACATAATACAATATAATATTCTGATACGCTATATATCACATCATATTATATATTATGTCCACAATATATACAATATTTTTAACTTTACACACAAATAATTAATAGCAGAATTATCAATACTTTTCATTTTGTCTTTGTGGCTTTGATTCTTCCAAATTTTCTACAATAAAAATATGTTACTTATGTGCATAGAAAACAGAAGGATAACTTTTTTCAAGGATATAGCCTTTAAGTAAATCACCCTATTTCCTCATTTCCCAAGTGGAAAGCCCAGTTTCCAAATCTGATAGTATCAGCTATGCTAAAGAGATATTCACCTATGTAAACTTATTTTTAAAAAATACCAAAAAAAAGCCCTTTCTACTCAACATTCTCTATCTCCACTCATCAAATACTTTCAGAGTAGGTGGAGAAATAGACTCTGAGCTCACCTACTCCTCCCCCCCTCACCCCCCACCCCCCCACCATACACACACACACACACACTCAACCTGAAGAATGTGGAGAATATGAGTATCACCCTTAGCGGCTCAATTTGACACCTATGACTTCACAATGCCCACCATGAAAAGTGGCCTCTTAAAGCCAGAGGACCCCTGACCTACCCACACCCATCAAGCACCCCTTTATATAAATGAAAACAGCAGCAGAGCCGAGCCTGCCTTGCTGAAAGTCAGTCTAGCTCTCAATGTAATATAGTTACAAAATTGCGCTTACCTTGAAAAAGAAGTTCTACTCAAAATCCTAAGCTACAAGGCAATTGATGCTGGTTTCTAGAGGATTGGGGTTATCAGCCATAGCTGGAATAAGGGAAAGAGTGAGGAGGCTATTAATAATGGACAGTGTATTTTCCAAAGGTGAACACTGGACAAAATCTCTCCACGTGATCATGAATGCCACAGAGGGAACGAGCACCAAGATGCCAGCCATCCTACATTTAGGACAGGGTTGAGACTCCTGTGCCAGCTTCTGAGACTAGTAGATTGTCCCTCAGGTACACCATTAGGTTGATTCCTCTTGTTAAAATAGTTGGAAATTTTAAGAATCTTGTTTATAATCTTCAATAAACTTTCAATATACTGCAAGCATCAAAAGCAACACATGTCTACTATGGCAACTATTATGAGCTTAGAATGAAGCAACATGTAAGTATAAGAAATTATGTTGACCTCCCTAAGGACTTAACAAGACCAGTAATACTGAAGAATGTGCCCAACCAGTGTGGCTTAGTGATTGAGCATTGACCTATGAACCAGAAGATCACAGTTCAATTCCCTGTATGTGCACATCCAAGTTGTGGGCACGATCCCCAATGTGGGATGTGCAGGAGGCAGCCAATCAATGATTCTCTCTTATCATTGATATTTTTCTATCTTTCTCCCCCTCTCCTTTCTTCTCTGAAATCAATGAATATATATATATATATCCTATCAAATAAAAGAGTAATATGCAAATTAACCATCACTCCGCTACACCCACCAGCCAATCAGGAACAAGTATGCAAATTAACCCAACCAAAATGGCGGTTAATTTGCATATCCAGAAGCAGAGCTAAGGAAGCCAAGCATTGCAGAAGGGAGCGAAGTTGCAGAGAAGCAAGCAAGAGGGGCTGTGGAGAAGGGAGGGAAGAAGGCGGGGCGGGGGGAGAAGGGAGGGAAGCAGGCTGCTGCAGGAAGCCCTATTGCAGGAATCTTCCTGCAATGAGCCTCTAATATATATATATATATATATATATATATATATATATATATATATATATATATATATTAAAAAAAGACTGAAGAATGTGAAACAGCAGAAAACACCATAAGCACTTATATATGTGTATATAAGGTAATGAGTACAAATGTGTGTATAAGAGATGCACCACTTTCTTATTCTTCCAGAGCAGATAAATCTGGCTCAAGGTTCCCATGTATGTAACTAGCAGGACATCTGATGCCAGTATATGTGGGCTCATAGAAAATGTGACATGTAAGGAAGGGTAAGATTTAGAAGAACATATATAACCCACATAGGGTATGTATCTGAAGGAAATGAAATCAGGATCTCAAAGAGATATCTGCACCCTCATGCTCAATGCAGCATTACTCACAATAGTCAAGACACAGAAACAACCAAAAATGTCTGTCAAATGTACGAATGCATAAAGAGAATGTGAGGTATATATACAATGAAATATTATTCAGCCATGAGAAAGTAGGAAATCCTTCTATTTGCAACAGCAAGGATGGAACCTTGAGGACATTAAGTGACATAAGTCAGACAGAGAAAGACAAATATTGTGTGATATCACTTATATGTGGAATCTAAAAAAGCCAACTCATAGAAACAAAGTAGAGCTCAGCTGGCATTGCTCAGTGGTTGAGCATCAATCTATGAACCAGGAGATATGGTTTGATTCCTGGTCAGAGCACATGCCCAGGTTGCAAGCTCAATCCCCAGTGTGGGGTGTACTGGAGACAGCCTATCAACTGTTCTCCCTCATCATTGATGTTTCTATTTCTTTCTCTCCCTTCTTCTCTGAGACAAATGAAAATATATATTAAAAACAAACAAACAATAAAACAGTGGTTACTGGTGTTTGGAGTGTGGGGGAAATGGGGAGATTTTGGTCAAGGGTGCGGACTTCCAGTTATATGATAAATTCTGGGGATCTACCAGTAATATACAACTAGGTGATTATAGTTAATAATACTGTATATACTTGAAAGTTGCTGAGAGAGTAGATCTTAAATCTTCTCACCACAAGTAAGAAACAATAATTATATGAGGTGATGAATGTGTTAGTTAACTCCATTATGTATATACTAGAGGCCCGGTGCACGAATTTGTGCACCAGTGGGGTCCCTCGGTCTGGCCTGCATGATCAGGCCAAAACCGGCTCTCCGACATCCCCTGAGGAGTCCCAGATTGCAAGAGGGCACAGGCCAGGCCGAGGGACCCCACTGGTGCACAATCGGAGCTGGGAGGGGCGTGAGTAGTTGGCCAGCTGGGGAGGGACCATGGGAGGGCTCCAGGGTGTGTCCGGACCATCTCGCTCAGTCCAGATTGGCTGGACCCCAGCAGTAAGCTAACCTACTCCAGGGGGAGTGTCTGCCCCCTGGTGGTCAGTACACATCATAGCGAGCGGCTGAGCAGCCTTAGCATATCATTAGCATATTATGCATTGATTAGTTGAATGGACAACTGGATATGTAGCATATTAGGCTTTTATTATATAGGATTATTACATGTATGTATTATGTAATAATCATGCATATGTGTGTGTGTGCATATATATATATATATATAGAGAGAGAGAGAGAGAGAGAGAGAGAGAGAGAGAGAGGCCCAGTGCACAAACTCGTACACAGGTGGGGTCCCTCAGGGTGGCCTGTGGGGGATCAGGCCGAAACCAGCAGTCCAATGCCGCTCACCCGGGCCCTGCTGTGCTTGCCGCAGGCTCACACCCAGTCAGTCCCAATTGGGAGAGGCTCGCACTGCAGCGGCGGTGCTTGCCAGCCATCAGCCCTGTGTCTGGCACCCATCCTGAGGGGGTAGGGGGCTGGGGCGCAATTGGCCCTCCAGGCGGGTAGTGGGACTCCCTTGCCAGCCCAGGATCTTGATCCATCCTGCTGATGTTTGCGCAGGTTGTCGAGATCAACCTGGCAACTACTTTTATATCGTTTCTTCCCTGCAGAGCATCTAGGGAGGAGAAGCAGCAGCGGTGCCCAAGGCCAACTTGCAGGAGGCCTGTGGCGCTGTAGAGATCGTGCCAGAGGCACCAGTCCATTGGTGCCTGGCCTGTTCTCTGGAGATTGGACCTGCAGGACTACTGAGGGGGTGAGTGGCTGCCACCAGGCTGGTGGGCCACAGGGACAGGTCGGTCAGCTGAGTGGCACTCCCGCTTGGGAGCACACCGACCACCAGGGGGCAGCTCCTGCATTGAGCATCTGCCCCTGGTGGTCAGTGAGCATCATAGAGACGGGTCGACTGGCCATTGGGTCGCTTAGGCTTGTGTGTGTGTGTGTGTGTGTGTGTGTGTGTGTGTGTACTTACATATAACAGAGAGTAGAGATAAGGAGTTTTAGACATTTTCATTGACAGGGAAAGGCCTGAGCATGCGGTTTGTCTGTGAGGAGTCTGGCCCCCTGTGGAGCCAAGGAGCATGTCCCAGGCCCTCTAGTCAACATCATGAGAACCTTAAGGGAAGGAGTGATTTTGCAAGAAGCAAGTGGCATGTGAAGGAGGGTTACATAGAGGATCAACTTATAGCATGAGCCTGGTTCAGAGCAAGCGCTCAATAACATCTGTTTGAGTTTAATAGGAGGCATCAGAAGAGCTCCTCTCACCAGCATGTGGAGTATCATTCCCCATCCTCAGGCCCTCAGACACATAAGGTTCCTCCGCTCCTTGTTTCTCCCAGGTCTTCTATTGTTTGTTCTTCCTGGCTTTTATGACACTGTCATCTCCTGCTCAGCACCAGCTCCGTATAAATCATCAGCTAGTCATTTCCTCTCATTCAACTAGCAGTGATAAATAAATAAACACACACACACACACATACACACACGTACATGTAGTTGACAAAATTAGGGTGGCCACTTTTTATTCATGAGAATGTTCTTAAACTTTTTTTATCTGACACCAGCCCTCCCACTCAATCAAGTGTTTCTTTAAGCCAAATGGTTCTCAACTGGGGATGAGTTTTGCCCGCCAAGAAGGACATTTGGCAACACTAGGAGATATTTTGGGCTGTCACCACTGGAAGGATGCTACAGGCATCTAACATGTAGAGGCCAGGGACGCTGCTGAATATCCTACAGCGCACAGGACACCCCCATGTCAAAGAGCTCTCTCAGTTGGCTCCTGTGTCCCTTTGACATATCCCCGATCCCCATTATTATGTTGTGTTATTTGATCACGTCCTTACTTTCTGGCATTACAATGCTCTCCGGGCTAAACTTTAATATATTTCCTTCTTCAGTCCTAGAATCAACCATTTATCTAAGGAGACCTGCTTCTTCCTGGTGCAGAATGGCATTAGGAAGATCTGGGCACTAGGTATACTTGTTGTCACTAGGGCCATAGCAACTTTTTTATTTTTAAAAACCCTTAGTATGCCTTAGGATAGTAATAGTAATAGTAATACGTGTATATGATCTATAAATGTGTTGGGAACACATGCCCATTCTTTAACCCCATGCATAATGAAAAAACAATGCCTGGCGACTACTGCTCTAGAACACTGTCTAGAGGATCTAACAGATCCTGGTCTCTGCTGTTCTCCATCTTTACTTCATACTCCCGAGAGAGAGAAGCCACTGCTCCAGAGCTGAGCCTCCACTTCTCAGCTGAGGGTGGTAAGACACGGTTCTGCAAGTCCACCCCTCTGAGTCAGGGGCAGATCCCAAGAAGGAGCTGGTGCTGTGAGCTGGGCAGCTTCCCCAGGAGACACCCACTGAAGAGGGACATGCAGGCAATGTGGTCAGAGGGAAGGGCAAGAAGAAGCAAGGGTGCGGGGTGGGTAGAGCTGAGCTCAATCTTCCACAGAGCAGGACACTCTCTCAGATCCCTCCCAGGCCATGTGCATGTTTCCACCATGCCCTTGGGCAGCCATCTCCTGTGCCCTGGTGCTCCCCTCTCACCAGGGACACCAAGCGAGACACTGGGGTTTGGCCAGTGTCCTTCTGGCATGAGAACAAGAAAAACACTCTACACACCCAAAGCACTCTCTATGCTGGGAAGAGCAGCTTGTATACATGTGAACACAGGACCACAGACATGACAGAAATGTCAGGAGGACTGATAGGGGACATCCATTCACTCATTGTCCTCACTCCCAGGACTCTCCAGGTGCTCTGTACTCCATCTCATTTGTCTTCTAAGCAGGCAGTTTGAGAAAGGTAAACACTGGGTCTGTTGCTCCTCTGTAAAAAAAAAATACTTTTTTTAAGAAAAGAAAGTGTCTTACTCTTGCAGAGAACATTTTGTTGGGTTATTGGCAGTGATTCGAGTGGAGGTCATGTGAATGGACTAAGTGGGAGAGAGCCAGAAGATTTTGTTCTGGGTGGGACAGGAGATCAGCCTTCTGCCTGGAAAGTGGCCTTGACTTTTTCAATTTTTGTAATAGAGAGAAGAAACAACATTACTTGTAACATCCGGAAAATGTAAGGTGTCACCATCTGAGATATCACCCCAGGTCTGTGAAGAGATGCTCATAAATACTTGACCGTCAGGATCCTGACCTGTGTCCCCATAGGAGCTAGAACCTGCGTCCCCTCCTCCCTCTCACCTCCACTTGCCTCACTAAGGCTTACTTCTTAACAGCTGGGATTCCAGCTGAGAAGACTCTGTGAGGCAGCTGCCCCAACCCCCAAGCCTCTCCTGTCTTCCTCTGACACTGACCTCACAGAACACTCACTCCCCACAGCCTGGCCAGGGAACAAATGTATTTCTGTCGGTGAATCCACAAGACTTCAGTGTGGGGTTAAAAGCATAGAAAATCATAGTATCAGTTATCAGTGTTGTAGCTCTAATGTTACCCTAGTCAAATCACTGCTGATTAAAACCAGCCCCGTTAATAAGCCACAAGCTTTATTTCCCCTCAAATGTCTATAACCACTTTCTGCAACCCCTATTAAAAGGCAAAACCCAAAGAAAAACACAGCTTTGGAGCCCAAGTGCCACTTATTCCCTAGAGAAGACATGAACAAGAAAGAAATGGTGTGTTTTTTTTCTTACCTCTCCCCCACTACATGAGTCAAACTTTTCTCATAACTACAGGGAGAAATCAATAAAATACAGGCAGGCATTATCAGTGGTCTGCAACATTAGATCAGCTGCAAACAGTCCTCCTCCGCCTCCTAAAATGAATGCATTTGCCAGCAATTCCCCACGTCTGACTCACATCCTTATTACCTCCTTCTCCTCTTGCTTGCTTTCCCCTTAAGGGACTGATTTTTTCCTCCCATCTAAGCCAAAAAGAATTTCTCTGGATTAAGGAGACTGATGAAAGCATTTTTAATATTTGAGTTCAGGTTTGCAAGCTCCATAAAACCGACGTTTCCCGTTGCCTGCTTTGTCTTCCCCACCTCACCCCCCTTGTCAATCGTTTTTCTCCTTCATTTGCCCCACAGAAACCAGCCAATGGCCTTCTCCAGATGGGGGTCTCTGGCCCCCTGGCAGCTTCCCCTGCAGGACCGCCTGCTCTCCTGAGCTTTTACTCCGCCGGCCCCGGATGCAGAATATAGCATCTTTCAAAAACCTTGCAGAAAGTGGGGGCGGGGGGACTTACATGACATCTTTCATGTTGATGCCATATGCCTTTCAAGTAAAGACTGGTTTGACAATGTGCTGAGCAGCTCAGAGAAGAACATGTTTCAAGCCTGGAGGGGAAAGTTCTGACAATTCATTCCAGGGAAAACTGGAACCTTCCCCATCCACCCCGCCTTCGACTAAGAAGAGGTGGAAAGGAGGGAAGCAGTGCTTTCCCAGGGCGGGAAGACAGTGGTCTTTGTTCTTTGTTCTTCCCACATTTGTATCACTGTTAGAACACCGCTTTTCCTTGCTCCTCAAATGAATGGTGGCTTTCCCAACTTTGCCTTAAGTTCTGGGAGCCTTGAAATTACGACGTGTAAATAGGCCTTTGCTGGAGCCAAGCTTATTACTTGATGCCAGGAGCTGCTCAGGCCCAGTTCAATTCAATGTTCTTGGGAGACAAGGGATTTAGTTGTTTGTTTGTTAGTTTGTTTGTTTTTTAAAGAGTGCTGATCGGGCCACCCTGCTTCTGTTCTGAGCTTGAGGTCTGAGATCTGATTGGGCACTTACACCATACCAGGTAACTGTTTAGCCTTATTGTCATACCAAAAGTCCCCCTGTCTTCTAAGCAAAGCATCACTTTGAAACAATAAAAACCATCTGCCACCAAATGCCTCACTCTGACATTTTCCATCCCTTTTCTTATCCAATTGCATCACCATCCACAGGATAATTGTTTTCAGATGGTAACAATGCACTAAGTGACACACTTAGTGACAGATGGGTGTGTATGTGTGTACATGTGTATTTTATGGTCAGCTCTACACTGTTCTTTGTAAGAGGGCACAGTAAATGTCATCTCCAGGTACAACAATGTGAAGAGGCTGGCTGACACAGAACAACCAACCAGTACCATGAATCATGCAAGAAACTGTCCCGCTAATGGAGTACAGATGAACCAAAATGAAGAGTAGATTTTAAAGTGTGAGTCCACTATTTTTCTCAGTGGAGATGCCTAACAATTTTAGTATTTATAACATTAATGACAGCTAATGTTTCCATTTTAAATATGATACTTTTTATAACAAGAACAACTAAAATATCATCTCATAGCATTTCTCTAGAAGAATAGGAAAGCTAATATATTTTGTTCCAGGAACTGCTTTCTCAAAAGTTAGAGTATTTAATCTTAACAACAGTCTCATGAATAGGTATTATAAGTCAAATGAGGCTCTGAGAGATTGTCTCACTTACCCAAGATTATTCATCATCATCACCATGATTGTCATTCTCATTATGGTATCTACTTTTTATTGGGCACCAACTTAAGGCTAGGGGTTACTTGCAATACTTTATAAGCAGAATTTCTAATCCTACAAATAATGCTGCATGGTAGGTATTTTGACTATCACTTCATAAGTGAGTAAACTAAATTCAGAAATTCGTCAATTTACCCCAGCAACACGGTTAATAAGTGGCGGACTTGAGATTCACATCCATGTCAATGCCTTCTGAGGCTCATGGTGCGTTGATTTTTAAATATTTCCACAGCCCTGGCCGGTGTGAGTCAGTTGATTGGACATCATACCATGCACCGAGGGGTTGCACCAAGGTGATTGGATTCAATCCCCAGTTCAATCCATGCTTTGCTTTCACATGAATGTTTCTCTCTCTTTCTCTCCCTCTCTATCTAAAAATCAATACAAATATTTTTAAAGTTTTTTAAAAAATAATAAAATATTTCCATAAATTGTTTCATATTCCTCCCCCAAAAGTTGGACATTGATAGTTCTCCCCTTAAAAGTATGTTGTATTTAGTAACTCACTTTTAATGAAGAGAATATGGTGGAAGGGAAGGCATGTGACTTCCAACATTAGGTCAAGGCATTGTGGCTTCCTGCCTGCTCTTCCTTTGTTCTCTCTCTGGGGAATCCAGCTGCCATGTCATGAGGACACTAAAGCAGCCCCATGGAGAGGCCCAGGTGGCAAGGAGCTAAGGCCTCCTGCAACTGCCATGCAATGGAGCCGTGTTGGAAACAGATCTTCCAGCCACAGCAAGTCTTCAGATGACTGCAGCCCAATCTGACATCTTGCCTGCAGCCTCATGGGAGACCCTGAGCCAGAACCACCCAACTCAAGCATGCCTAAAAACTGTAAGGTAATAACTAATAGTTGTTTTAATCTGGAGTAATTTGTTAAACAACGATAGTTAACTAATACATACTACCTAAATCATAGTACTCAAAAGCAGCTCCATTGTGTCCAATGGCATACAAAACTAAGTGAAACAAGAAAATAAAAGCCCTGTTCCATAATTTTCTAGACTTCACATATTTAAAAATATTTACCAAGTGCCCTGAAACTCAGGACTGGTCACCAGGCCTGTACAGAGAATCACAAAGAGCTGAAGTTGACTATCTGTGGTTGAACCAGTTTCCCATGGTCCAAACCAAAGGCACAAAACAGTTTTGACTTCTTGAGTTGGAGTTCCAACCTTCTAAAGTTCTAAACAATGAAGAGGAATGTCTCAATCCCTTAGTCCTGTGATGTTATGGAGATACTCTGTATTGGGCTAATGCCTCTTGACCGGGAAGCTTGGAATCTGACCACCAAAATACCTCAAAGGCATTTTTGATTGGTTGAAGTTTTCCCCAGGATGAAATAAATGACCCCAGCAGGTCTCTCAAACTCCCACTGAAGCCGGGGGAATTTTGGGGATATTCAGACATCCTACACTCAAGATTGAGTGTCTCAGTGTTACCTTTGCTCCTTGGGGGCCAAGCCCTTCATGAAAACACTGAAATCGCCTGAGAAATGTACACTCTGCAAGTGAATTTACTACCACAGACACTGAATCCAACATGGTGCAGCCAAAAAGTTCAAAGAGCCTGGACAAAGTCCCAAACTTTATCAGGATTTTTGAGACATCCAAACTCATTCTTCCAGTCCCTGTTTTTCTAGTTGCTTAGAAGTTCTTGCACGGAAGATTAAAAATGTGAAGATTTTTGCCTCTTTATACAACTGCAAATAAAATCTTCCCAAGAGAAGGTCTCCTTGATGAATAAACACATGACTTTCATTTGCTTGGCTCTGCAAAAGTGCTTTTAAAGTAATCCAGGCGAAATCTCCATGGACCGTGACTTGCAGGCTGCCCACTCCCCAGTCCTAGCATGAGGATAACACACACCATGGTTTTTCCCTTCCTCTTTTTAATCAAATGCATTACAGCATGCTATTACTCCTGGGGTTGTGTTTCTCCAGATGGTTTTCCAGCTCCACCATAGGTCCACTCAGAAGGAAATAGAACAATGTTTCCCAGTTTAGTACCTTCAGTCGATTTCTTTGCCCCAGGCCTCTGTACATGCTGACTTCACTTTTCACTAAACGCCAAAAGGACTGAGTCTGTATCATGGCAGACTGGGTCATGTGTGTCTGGAATTATACAAAAGTAAAGCAGCCTCTCTCCTCCTCGGAGGGACGAGATGAATAACCTAAGACCAAAACAATACCCTGAACTTCCTTTGTACCAGATTCATAGTGGCCATTCAGTAGATTAACTCAATCCGTAGTACATATCCATGTAAGTTTTTTTAAATAATTCTGTCCAGTTCGTATCTATATTGGCTTGACAGTCCTATGGTGGCACAACTAAAATAGCTGCCTGCTCATGTTTCATGCACCCGACACCCTCCACAGCAGCAGCTCCAGGTTAGTGCCCAGTCAAAGTTCATGTCTGGGTTCTCTGTAGGATGACCACAGGGGGAATGTAGAGTTACGATTGTATTACATTGTGTTTTCCATGAAACACTTACATGTTGGGGGCTCCTCGGAGAGAATATAGAAGATGCTGGCTGAGATATAGTCATCAATCTGATTCTGAAATCCTTCAGGGGTAAAGCTGACATCCAAATATTTCACATCCCTTGAGAGCCTGCATAAAATCTGCATTATCCTATAAAGGATGGGACATGCTTGGAGCAAAAACCCTCTCCCTCACTCAAGCAGCCATTATTCACCTTTCAACAACTGTCTACACCCAGACCCCGTGGTGAGGGATGCTTGATGCAGGGCCTCAATGAAGAATAACACCCAGGTAGGACCCATAGCCCCTCTGCCCATCTGATGCCTATTCTTGGAAGCAGAGAAGCAGCAAGAGGTCTGAAGTTCAATTAAACTAATATTATTTGTCACTTGCTATGTACTCACTGTGGAGAACATTGGCACTCAGAGACAAGACCATGATTCCTGACCTAAAGGAGGTCACAGTCTGTGCAGGACAAGGGGAGAAGGGTGGAAGTGGCTGAGAAAGATGGAGATGGGGAAAATGCAGGTCCAATAGAGCAGCAGGGGCGGGAGTCCTCCTTGTCAAAGCTCAACGTGACTCAATCCTGTTCACAGTAAATACAGACCAACTCAGGTCTGGAACTCAGGACACAATCAGGAAAGCTGCCATCATTATACTATGGTGGCCAAAGTATGTACTGCTGGGTATTTCTCCTTCATAACATTCATAGTATTTATTGCAAGTAGCATCAGTATTTTTCTTGCTCATATCTTGCTCACTGTTGTATCCCCTTTGCTTAGCATAGTTCCATGTCTATCATTTGGTGCTTAAGAAAATATTTGCTAAGGGAAAGCTTCTGAGAAAATTGAAGGAGGAGAGAGACTATGTCTTATGCAAATATAAGAATATGGTGCAAGGGAGAAGCCACCAGCTCCTTCTCCCAGCATGCAAATGCCAAGGATGTAGCATTTCGCAAATCAGACTTACTCTACAAGCCCTTTCTTCAAGCCTGAAATTCCTCACAAAGATTACTACTATAGGCAGTAAAACAGGAATCTGCCTTGAAGTAAACATACTCTAGTTTTATTTATCTCCCCAGGACACATTCCCCATTTAGTTCTCCTCTTGGATTTTTACTCCTGAAGACTTTAGTGTCCAACTGCTTTCTATCCATAAATAATCTGTGTTCATTTCAAAGGCTCCAGCTATCTGTGACCACTTGAGAATTATAATAAAACCCAGCTCTTGACTCTGGCAACTCTGACTTCCGCATGCTCTCCTTGTGATGTGGCTAATTGAGAGCAGTGTGGAATTGCTCCGGATTAGGTTGTGAACCTAATCCAGAGCAATGTGCAAGTGGTCTTCTAGGAAGTGGAAGGACCTGAAATAGGGGTGTGTCACATTTTGAACATGCAGAATAAGCTGACACATGAAGCTTCATTTGGTTGCAGATGTGCTCTTTGAAGGCAAATGACATAAATTCCTCATCTTTGTGGAGACAGTGCCTCACAACAGCACTTGGCATAGAGGAGGCCCTCAGTAAATGTTTGATGATCTGAGCTGAGCATGTACCACTACTACAAAGATTCTAGAGATATTATGCTACAGGACCAATATGGCAAACACTTGAGATCAAATGAAAATTTTCACTCCCAAAGAGCTGAGATTATGCTACAACTGGTGGAGCTGAAAAATTTATAAGCTTCCCAAGTAAGTTTAAGTTCCAAAGAGTATAGAGTGCCTTATCACATACACCCCTGCTCACACACACACTCATGGGCACTCAGTGAAGAGCTCATGAATGAATGCTTTAAGAACAGATGTTTACATGTTTACAACATGTAATCAGGTTGACAAATTTGTTCTCCAGATGAGTTGATATATGTAAAGTACTCAAAGGTGCCTGACATATAGAAACCATGCAATGTATTATATATTTTTATTATTACCACTATTACTTTGCTGGTTTTTATTGTCTCAGCCTCCTCTTTCTGGATCTTTTTTGGGCTTGTTTTTTTGTTTTTGCTTTTATTTTGTACTTCTTGTTAGTTTCTATTTCCCTCCCAGGCACCCAGATACAGGTTTTCTCTATCCTCCCTACCATTAGCCCTATTTTCCTATCTTTCCTTTTCCTCATGTGAATGTATATGTGAGTAAAGGTCATTATTTAAGGTAATAACCCCTCCCAGAGATATTTGCCTTTTAGCACTCATCTTATGCCAAAGAGGATACACTGATTGAAGAATTTCTGACATTGACTAATGGGTTTATGAGTATATCTGGGAATCACACTTTTTTTTTTTTTTTTTTTAGTATTCTTAATCACATTGTGATATTATCACACCTTACAGATCAGATCTGTCTTTAAAAGTTGTCACAAAGACCCAGATTTTGGCAAAAAGCTAATAATTATCTAAATTTCCTATGTTAGCGAAAATTAAGCTCTATGTAAAAAAAATTAAAATAAGAAACATTTGTCTTTCTCCAACCCAGTTCCAGCCTGGTTCTGAGTTGCATCTCCTCCACAATCCTGGGTAGCCTGTGCCCTCTTTAGATGACTTTCCCCAGCTCTCCCATTGTGATAATATACAGGGTTGGCAAATATTTATAGTTGTTTGTATGGAAAATAATGCAACAATTAATAAAGAATAATGGAAGAATAAACTGTTTCTCATACTTGCCACTATAAACCTACTTTTGCCCACCGCAGTAGATGTGATGAGAAAGAGAAAAGTTAAGTTCTTCACCACTGACACCAAAATTTCCTTTAAAAAGCAACTATAAATGTTAAGTTAAACACTTTGATAAAGACTGAAGTCAAAGACTTGTAAGCATCTCTGGACCTGGGCTTAGGCACTGGAGGAGAATGCTCTGGATAATGAAAGGAGGTGAACTGGAGTCCCAGACAACCTGGAAGAGAAAGGGTATGAGACCTAGAGAGGGAGAGACAGAAGAGGAAGGAAATGAATTTGTGCTGGTGGGAGGTTGGACACTAGATGATGCAGTCTTGCCTGTGACCACTCCACCCAACAATTTTCTTTTTCCAGAAATTCAAACTCATGAAACTTCAGTGTAAGCAATGAGGACATTTCTCATCATGGAACCAACAAAGCTGTTTCCTGTTGGGAACAAAATGATGGCATCAAACTCAGCAGGTGAACAAAGCCAGGAGAAAGTTAGGAGAATTATTTCAATTAATTGTAGAATAGCTACTTCTGATCAAATGTCAACTAATTTCTTCTTTCTCCATCATCTCCCTACAGAATATCATATCCATTCACATCATTGATGGGATTTCTCTTTCTTGTATTATAAATCAAACCTCAGAAGACCAAGATGGGTAGATAAGAGATCAGGAGCCCCATTGGAAAATAAATCTGTCCAAGAAGCAAGAAATGGAACCCTTGACATTTAAAAAAATCACAGAACATTATTCAGCCTTAAAAAAGTAAATTCTGCCATTTACAGCAACATGGATGAACCTGAAGAACATTATGTTAAGTGAAATAAGCCAGACACAGAAAAACAAATACTGCATGATTTCACTTATATATGAAATCTAAAATAGTCAAACCCATAGAAGCAGAAAGTGGAACAGTGATTTCCAGGGGCCTGGGATTGGGGTAGGGGCGTTTGAGGAGAAGTGGAGATGTTGGTACAAAGTCTTAGTTCTGGGGATCTAATGTACAGCAGTGCGACTATAGTTAACAACACTGCATTGTACACTTGAGATTTGCTAGGGGAATAGATGTTAAGTGTTCTCACCACAAGAAAAAAAGAAAGTGGTGATGAATGTGCTCATTAGCTTGATTGTGGTGATTATTCTACAATATATGTGTATATCAAAATGTCATATGCTTTAAATATTTGTCACACACACACACACACACACACACAATCACATAAAACTGTGAAGGTAAAACTCACTGGATAATTAGCAGAGAAACCTCGTGGGGAGCATAACATTTTCATGTTAGATGATTCACACGATGCAGAGTAAGAGCTTGAAATGGAAAAATATTAAACTAGCAGGTCAGTCAGTCCTTCCATACTTGTCGCCAGCATTTACTTCAGTTCCAGTAAAACAGTAGGCTCAAGTATTTTTCTTTTCAGTAGGTTAAAGAATGTGAGCAACATCTGTGGCGTGTGTTGATACTTGTTGAACCAAAAGCTCAGAAATGCCATCCTAAAATAAATAAGACTTGGAGGGGACTCTAGTTGCTGGACAACCCCAGATTCTGGTTCATCTGAGATTTAGCAAATCAATGAAACAAAGGCCCTAACCTTCCCCACCCCTAATTTTCAGAGGATGGAAAAGGCATCTCGTATAATTCTACACCCTTGGGTATCAAGGCACAGAAGAAAATAAGTATTTAAATTTGCTGGGGAGAAGGGTGAAACTTATGAAAATATTTAATGGAATAAAACATTTTGTGAGAACTGTAGGAGGTCGTGATTGCCAGAGTGCCTTTACTGCTGCATCATGGAACGGTATTTAGGAGAAGGGCTCAGATTCAAAAGAGAGAATCACTTCTCCAAGCAGTGATGAGGGTTTTCATTTTCCTTGAAGAAAGGTGGCAGAGGAGGAAATGGTAGCCCTGGAAAGACTTCGCTGTGCAAGATGGAGAAGCTGCTAGCAGACCCATAGCTAGGGAAGCAAAAAGGAAAGTCATTGTTCTCTCTGAGTATGTTCCCAAAAGTGTTCAGATGCCATACTGTGTGGTTGGTGTTGGACCCATGATGAAAAGATAGTGTGGCAAAGACAGTGATAGGAGATTCTAAGACCCACAAAGAAGGTAGTCAAAGGGAGGACTCATGTCTGAGCCTGGTTCCCACCAGCCCCAGGTGTTCCAACTCTCCCCCTGTTCACAGTAGAATGAAGGAGAAAAAAGATACAGCAGAGGGTTATAATACAAATGTGGTCACTCCAGGGATCTGTAGTAAGAACCTAACATAGAGATATGAATATGGATCAGGGGTTAGGAGAAGACGTTTCGAATTGGGGGTAAAATATACAGGACTTAAATAGAGAGTAAAAGTTAGGACACTACTAGGTTCTATTAATCAAGAAGATTTTCTAAACAGAATAAAGATGCCTGGTCTATCTGCCTCAATAACAAACATTGATAGACTACTTCCTGGACACTCTTAGAAAGCCAGCTTTTTAAGAGCTATGCAACTGTATCAGGCAGAATGCACTCGGAGGAGCAGAATCACCAGGAGTGATAAACAGCAAGGGCTTCATTACTGAACTTGACCATACACAATTATGAGAACTTATTAAACAGTCCATGTAAGTCTTTTGTTGTGTATGGCACTGGCTCTAAAGTCAGCAGGGAAAGCAGCTGGAAAAGAAAGGAAGTGGGAGAGAGTAAGGACAAACAGGAACCCCTCACAATGATCTGAAACCCCAAATTCAAATTAAATGATGTGACTCTGGTGCCTTTTGTCACAGAGTGAAATACATACTTAGCCGAGAAGTTGAAGAAGCTGGAGGATAATCCAGGTAGATGAGCAGCCACATGTGAGAACTGCAGCAAAGCTCAACACCAAGCTTCTGGGGGTGAGGACACTGCTGGGTGTCACCTTCATCTCCTACAACTGTGGCTTCGCCAACCTGGAACTATTCAGGTGGAGAATTCTGGGAAATGTAGTTCCATTTCAACTAAACATGCGCGCGCGCGAACACACACACACACACACACACACACACACACACACACACACACAACTAATCCACAACAGCAGCTCCAGGAAATAATGACAAATGTCAGCTGTGCTAGTTGCAGACCTGTTACTCTAATGTTTGATCTGTGGACATCCCGGTCATTCCATTTGACCACCCACTCCTGTCTACATTTGTCCATGAAGAGTAAAATGGAGGGAGAGCAGTGGTCAATTTTCTATAAACATGAGATTTTACAAGGGAAGAGACTGGTAAGAGAGGCTGAAATAAAATCCGGGGAAATGTATGTTGCTTTGGGGATGACACAAAAGAAGCTCATCATCATTCCCTCCTCCATAGTTCTCAGCCAGAGTCAGTGCCTAGAGAATCAACCTCATGGATTTCCGAAATTGCCAAGTGAAGTGCATCTTTGTCTCTTGAGACTGTCCTGCTTTACAGGAAAAGAATTAAAAAGTGAGGACCACATAAGTACTACACTAATTATGAGCTGGAATGTGTCAGCCAGAAATAAGTTACAAGCTGGCCAGAGCCTGCAAATTCTAGTTAGATGTTTAATAAAGTTCAGGCATGCAGCCGCGAGCACTCCTGGACGCTTGCCACCTCTTATTATGGTGGCGCCTGGCAACATGCTTGTAGTTAGGAATCTGTCAGCCTTTCCATTAGAAACTCCATCTTTTCAGGACTCTCTAAATCTCTTTTTTAAAAATCACATAAATTAGAAACTTGTATGTAGCTTGTCCAAAAATGAGAATATTTTGTGGTGGTTGTCATTGTTTTGTTTTTGCCTTTCAGATTTGAAGAACCTCAATCTAGTTCTGTCACTTACTGAACAATTTTTTTAAAGAAGAAGTAGAAGAAAACCAGAAAAGGCAAAGTTAATAGATAGGTCATTGGTTTGGTTCCAATTTTTCCTACAGAAATGACCTGCTCTTTCCTTTTGGAAAAAGGAAAACACACTATAGCAAAGTGTTTTGTGTCAAGATAAAATCTGTCCTTAGGTAAGTCCAAAGATAAGAAAATGTAGCTTTCCATTTTTTAGCTTGGTATGGATTGTTAGCCTGGCAACACAGAAGAAGTTAGGGATCAGTTTTATGCTTCAGTATAGTATATTCTTAAGAAGCAATCTCCATTGGAAAAATTGGAAATACTGGGATAAACAAGAGAACTTGCAGTAATTCCCCAGTTCTGATTGAAAGATACATTATGAATTTAACAGCAGCTATTCAGAAGGAAAGAAAAGAGAGAGGGGAGGGGAGGGGAGGAGAGGGGAGAGGAGGGGAGGGGAGAGGAGGGGGAAGGGGAAAAAGGAAGGAAGGAATCACCTACATAAATATACTCACTGGTGTTAAGATGCATCCCAATTTAAGGAATATATACATATGAGAGAAGGATGAAATATCTTAGAATAAGGAAATAGGGCCTATCATTCATTATTATTTACAAAACACCTTCAACCAAATTTTGCCGAGTCATTCTTCTCTTCCTAGATAAAACACCAGGCAAATTCCATAACATTTCTAGTTATTTTTCAAGTTTCAAAAAGCCAGTTATTTGTAAAACCAAACTGCCAAGATCTCCTCCAATTTGAAATATCTCCCTTGCCCCAGCGTGGGCTTGAACCAGTGTGGAAGTCTGCAGAGGGGGAAAACATGTGATGAGTGCTCTGTGATTGTTTTTACCCCGCTCTTTCTCTTCTCCCCTCCCCTCCCTCTGCTGCTGCTGGCGGTCCCAAGTATGGAGTGTGCTGAGGATTTGGAGAGAAAGGTCCTATTATTAGACTGATCTTACAAGCAGTTCACCCAGGACAGTCCTGGCTTACCTTAGGAGCACCAATCATGCCTGTTGTCTAGGTATTTCTAATGAAACGTTTGTTACTAACAGTTATGTGAAATTCACCAGGAAGGGTGTGGTAGACCCCCCACTCTCTACTTCAAGCTCCTGGCATGGTTTTGTCTGGTAGCTGGGAGAATCAGGGAAAGAAGGCAGAGTTCCCTATTAATGTGTGGTTAAATCTGAGCAATGACCATAATGACAGCCCCCTTCCTATACCTTACCTTTTTCAGATATGAAGTAATAACATTTCTTTGATCAAGACAACATGTAGGGATGCCCCTACTGGCATCTTGGTATACCAGGCAGCTGTGCTGTGGCCCGTGACATAGCCTTCAACATGCTGAAAAGCTATGAGGCTCACAAGTGGGAGGATTGGGGAGAAAGGTGGGAAATTGTAGGCCACTTGCATGTGAAGTATGCGTGAGACACAGGGTTGAGAAATCCTGCCATGTGGAGAGTGGTGTGAAAGCTTTTGCAACAAAGGTTTTTCATTTGCATAATTCTGCAACTATTTATTTCATTCTTTGATAAGTAAATATATTCTAGATAACAAAAGCCAGATTTCTCACTGTTGAAGAAAGAAGTTAAAGGAAAGGAAGAAAATAGAATAAGTTTATGTTTTGGATTGTTGCTTTAACAAGCTGTAACAAACTAGATGGTTTTAAACAACAAAACTTATTTATCTCATAGTTTTGTAGGTTAGAAGTTCAACATGGGCTCACTAAGACCAAACTCAGAACTATGGTCACTTCTGGATACTCTAGGGAAGAATCCATTTCCTTACCTTTCCTAGTTTCTAGAAACTAACCATAAATCTGGACTCATGACTGCCCCTTCCTCCTCCTTCAAAGCCAGAAAAAGTGGGAATCTTTCTCACATTGCATTCCTCTGACCTCTCCATTGTCACATCTCCTACTCTGACTCTCTTCTCCTGACTCCTTCTTCCACATTTAAGGGTCCTTTCGATCCTGGGTTTGCCCAAATAATCCAGGATAATCTTCCTATTTTAAGGTCAGCTGATTAGCATCCTTCATTCTATCTGCAACCTAATTTCCCATGGCCATGTCACCTAACATATTCACTGATTCTGGCAATTAGGACCTGGACATCTTTGTGGGACTATTATTTTGCCTTCCACACTGTCCCAATAATAAAAAAATAAATAAATTAAAGTAAGAAGTTGTAGACAGAGCTGAAAGAGCTAAAAAAAAATGAGCTTACATCTTTATAATTACACTAGAGGCAGCAGCCATGAGCCTTGCGTCTGGCACTCTCCCAAAGGGAGTGGCCTGTGGGTTGAGGCTGAAACCTGCTCTCCGACATCCCCAGGGGGTCCCGGATTGTGAGAGGGCGCAGGCCAGGCTGAGGGACCCCCACTGGTGCACTATCAGGCTGGGGAGGGGCCACGGGTGGGCTCCAGGGCTTGTCTGGCCCCTCTCGCTCAGTCCTGATCTGGACCCCAGCAGCAAGCTAACATACCGGTTGGAGCATATGCTCCCTGGTGGTCAGTGCACATCATAGCGAGCAGTTGAGCAGCCTTAGCATATCATTAGCATATTATGCTTTGATTGGTTGTTTGGTTGTTCTGCCATTCGGTCTACTTGCATATTACCCTTTTATTATATAGGATATGGAGAAAGCATAGAGCTCTGATTAACACAGAATATATTTGATGCCATTATCTTAAATCAATGAGCCTTTTGAATAGAAGACTTGATCAACCAGATTTCAGAGTTCTGGCTCCATCTACTAGTTGTGTTAACTTCAGCATAGTTGGCATATACTCATTCTGGGGCTCAGATTTCTCACTTGTTAAATGGAAATTATATAATCACAGGGTGATTGTATGGAATAACATGGACAACATATATAATTTCATAAGGTAGTGACACTAATAATAACAACAATGTAGACTTAATACCAAGTGCTATGGCAAGAGCTTTAGCATTATCTCTTTAATTCTCACAACAACTTAATGAGGTAGTACTTATTTTACAAAAAAAAGAAAACTTGGGGTCAGAAAGACCAAGTGATTTTCCCAGGTGGTATATAATATAGCCAGGATTGGAACAGTTTTGTATCACTCCAAAAAGTCTCTACTATTAGCCACTATGACGTCAGATATAAATCTAAGCTATGAAAACTAGTTTTAGAGTAATTCATCCTCTTACTGAAAAAAGATGAAAGGCTTGAAATGAATATGTTCCCATCTGACACAGCTATTGGAAATCTTCTGTTACAACCTACCACCCTGGTAGGGAGAGCTTCGTTTTTCAGCCACCTTTAAGGCTCTGTACATAATAAGGTAACGCAATGCGCCAGTATTTATTTGCTTCCGAAAGGGCTGTGGACAGAGACGCTAAGGGTTCCATCCAAGGAGCTCTTGGTTCAGTCACACTCCCCTCTCCCATGTAGTTCTCTACCCAGACCAGACACATGGTTTCTAGTCTAGGCTGAATCTGCATTACACACTTCATATTGTTTCCCAGAGCACTCTTTTCAAACAACAAACAAGCAAAAAATTGTTTCTGTTTTTCCACTTTAAGAAAAATGTTTAAAAGCTTTCCCTATGTGCGCAATATCTGTATGGTGTCTCTAGTAAATTATTTTCACATGTTGTCTGCCAGATCCACCGAATTTGCAGAAAGCACACCCTTCCTCATGCCTGGGAATGACCTCTCACCCAAGAGGTCAATACCTAAAAGGCAGTATGAGCCAACCTCGTTGTGTGCTCCATTACCCATGAGATTATGAGTAATTGTGGGTAATTGCTATGGCAAATGAGTTATAGTTAATTACTAGTGTGGTCTTAATCCCAGCAACAAGTGAAAGCAAAAATGCTCATTGACATTTCACTCTGTACTATAATGAATACAGCTTGCAGCTTTAGTTGATGCCAAAACATTCACTATTATGAACAGTCTGAAATCCCAAGGGAATCAGATAACTGAGTGTTTAAGCATGTAGGATTTTTCATTCCCCACTTTTAATTTACTGCCAGTTATTTTTAAGGGCAATTCAACTTCCTTTTTACCCTAGGCTATGGCATGGGCTTTCTACTAAGGTTTGCAAATGTTAAGAGTCACCTGACTCTAGAACCTGCTAAAAATAGCATATTATAGGTATCTAAGGCATCATTTGTAAGGATAAAATAAAATAATAGATTATCAAGTTCTTTAGAAAAATGAAAGCTTAATGCAATTATAAGGTATCATTATTATCCTCTTATAACTGATCTAAATTAAACACTCACTCAGCAACTAATACTTATGAAGTGCTCCATATAAAATATAATTTGTAATTATTGCCTTTAATGTCGGTGATAATCAGTACATACCTGGGTAAGTGTAAAATGTGGCCTTTTTTGAACTAGTAATCCAAGAGTATTTCCTTTCATTCCCTAAATCCATATTTCAATTGCTCTGATTTGGTGATTCTTTCAGTCTCTTAGGAAAGAGTTCCCTTTGAGACTGATAACACAGATGGAGATAGGAGCTTGGACTTCGGGTCTTCTGATAAGTAGCTTAATGCCCCTGGGCAAACTATGTAATCATTTGAGTCATAGCTTTCATATCCTTTAAAATAGGGCTGATAACTTTTATCTAAGAATATTGTCAGGATAAAGTAAAACTAAAAGAAAAAAGCACTTTGGAATGTTAAATGTAAATGAAATCAAGACTTATATGAATAGAGTACGCTATTTATAACAACATTAACAGTTTCATCGTGAAATGAGGACATTTAGCTTTTCTCCCTGTCAGAACTGCTTTAACACCACGTTCTTACATTTAAGGGTTTGGACAAGGGAGAAAATTTTGTTTGAGCTGTAAAACCAAATGGGAAGAAGAAGGTTGTCACCAATTTTCCTCTGATTTGAGCCCAAAGCAAGGATGGTATAGGGACTTGCACATATCCAAATGTCTTCGAATTTGGTTTGCAGCCAGCACAGCCTCACTTTATCTAGATGCCTCCCTGCATTCTGAAATAAGTGCTGTTCTCCAGGGAGGCAAGGCCTCAGTCAAACAAGGAACTTCCAGGAAGAATCCCTCCATCTTAATCTTTTTCAAAAGGAGGTTTGGACTATGGTCCAGGGCCTCAAGGACCAGATGAATTTGAAGAGGAGGTGGGGATTGTAAATACAACCGTTAATCCACCCCTGCCAGCATTTCCTGTCTTTCCAGAATGCAGACATTGGGGAGCTCTCCTCTTTTTGGTGTACATAAATTTACAAATTATACACTCATTCAGCAACTAACACTTATGAAGTGCCTGTTTGTGCAGAGCATGCTCTGGGTTCTGGAGGCTCAGCAGCGAGCAAGACATTGATACTTTCTTCTAGCAGAACAGGAACCAAAAGGAACAAATCCATAAACAACAACAACAAATCAGGTTATAGCTAATCTTTTCCAAGTTTATTAGAGTAAGACTATGTGATGGACATAACTGGGTGATGAGGGAAGTCCAGCCTGAGATGACATTTAACTGAATCTCAATGACAGAAAGACTAACATCCCATCCCAGTGTGCCTTGCTACTGCTTCTCTTCCTTCTTCACTCCCTCTGCTGTGGATCTGGGGTTCTTACAATGAAGCAGCCCTCCCAATCCAGACCTTCTACTGAGCTGGCCATCTTCTTGGCTTCTCGATTCATTCATTCAACAGACTCAAACAGGCTCTAGCCTTTGGTCAGCACTTCCATCCTAGGTGTGGGACAAGCTCAGACCAGCACCACAATGTTGGTATTGTTATGTCTGTTTTAATAATGGGGCTCAGAAATAACTATAACAATCACCACTATTCATCAGGTGCTACTACATGGCAAAATCTAATAGATCCAAGTGAAGGATCAATGGCCATAATGGTCACCAGAGGCTTGGGGCCAGGGGCCTTTGTCATTTCCTGGGCTACAAAAACTTCAGGGATTGTGTGCACCCAAGGGAAAGTGATAAAAAGCCAAAATCAATTGGTATGTTTCTTATGTCAACTGTGGCAGAAAGGGATTGACCCAGATTCATTATTATTTTTAAAATACATTTAATATGTAAACTCCTTCAGGTTTTGAGGGTTGGATTTTGTTTTTTAGTTTTGTTTTGTTTTTTGGGTTTTTGGTTTTTTTGTTTGTTTGTTTTTTGCTTGTTTTTATCTAAAATATCTTTTGATCTCATCCTTAAAAGATTATTTCACTGGATATTCAATTTTACATTTAATTGTCTATATCAACAATTATTTTTTTCTTTGGGACACTGAAGAATATTATTACATTTTCTTCTGGGTTCCACTGTTGCTATTGAGAAGCTAGCTGTCATTCTAGTTAACACATCTTTGTAAATAACCTTTCTTTTCACTCTGGTTGCTTTTTCTTTTGCTGATTGCTTTCAAGATCATCTCCTTGTCTTTGCTGGTCTACAGTTTCACTAGGATATTTTCAAATGTGATTTCCATTTAATTTCAGTTGAGATACCTTGACTTTCCTGAATCTATTGACTGTAGTTCTGCATCAATTAAGAAAACTTCTGAGCTATTCTCTTTGAAAATTATCTTTCCCTAATTCTCTCTATTTTATCGTTCTGAGTTTTCAATTAGATACTTATTGGATCTTCTTGTCATATCCTCCATGTCTCAGCTTTCATTTATTTATATCTTTTGTATTTTCTATCTTCAGTTTTCTTGACTACTTTCTAGGTTCTGGGGACTTCTTCAGATGCATCTTTCAGTTTATTAATTTTCTTATTGGTTGTTTTCAATTTGCTATTTGCAAACTCAGTTTATTTTATTTTAATTGTTTTATTTTTATTTATGGAAATTTTATTGGGTTTTGCTATAAAAATCTACCTCATCAATATTGATAGTTTCTTATTCCTTTACCATCCCTTCAATATCCTCATTTATTTATTTATTTAAATGTATGAATTATATTTGTTTTAGAAGAGAATCCAAGATGGCGGCGTAGGTAAACACCTAAACTGCTGCCTCCCGCAACAATTTCAAAAATACAACTAAAAGAAAAAACGTCTATCACCCAGAACCACGGGAAAGCTGGCTGAGTGGAAGTTCTACAACTAGAAGGAAAGAGAAAAGAGCATTGAGACGTGCATGAGCGCTGAAAAGCTGAGGTACGGAGGCGCGTGATCCGGGCTGGCGGCGGGCATTGCTTTTTTCAACCCGAAGGGAGACAAGCCCCCGATTACTCTGAAATCCAGTTTCTGGGGAGACGCGGGGGACCCAAACTCCTACGGGGAGAAGCTGGACTGTCTGCCAGTGAGGGTGGCTTGCTTGCAGAGCTGCGCGCAGGAATAATTGTTTACTGCACTGGGGCACGGGACTGCTGACAGGGACTCAGAGCCAGCTAACTAGCAGCCATTGCTGTTTGCCACACCCTAGCCTAGTGACACCCCGAGACCCCGCCCTGCACAACCTGCAAACCCACCCAAGCTCTAAGCAGCGGCTTTTGCATAAGAAAGCCCGCCCTATCGCAGCTTAACCTAGAAAACTTGCAGCCTGGGTCAGACAGCTCCAAAACCTCCAAACCACAAGCAAAGAGGAGAAAACTGTAGCTCTCACTGTAGCTCTTGCTGGGTGGCCTCAGACAGTAGCTGACCTGCACCCCATTGGAGATCCAGAAGCCAGTGTACCTAGTGGTCAGTGTGAGACACCAGATTTCAACTCCTGACATCCATAAGTGACACATTCAAGAGGCAGACTCAGTGAGCACCAAAGCCCCACTGAAACAAGTCCTGCCCCATAAGCGTGTCTTCAGCGCAGCAGTTCTTCCATTATAGACACAGGGAGTGCTCACAGCTAATTGGCCTGGAGGTCAATTCCTCCCAGTGTACCAATGGCAATTAAGGCTTAACTACACCAAGACTTTGCACTCAGCCCACAAAGGGGTGTACCAAGAGCATCCACCTCATGTAATTGAGGAGGCTGAGCTACTGCCCCCTATAGATCACCTACCACACAAAGCTACTCCATCAACACAGGGAAGCAGCCAAAATGTGGAGACAAAGAAACATGTCACGAATGAAAGAAACGGAGGAAAGCAAACTACTGGACGACATAGAGTTCAGAACCACATTTATAAGGTTACTCAAGAATCTTCTAAAAACAGCTGAGAAACTTGATGAGACTTTCAAGGAGCTTAATGAGAATGCCAAAAAAATGGAAAAGGATCAGTCAGAAATGAAGCATACACTGTCTGAAATAAAGAATATACAGAAACTCAACTGTAGATCAACATACCCCAAGAATCAAACCAAAGATCTGAAATATGTGGAAACAAAAAACATCCAACCAGAAAAACAAAAAGAATCCAAAAATATGAAGATAGTGTAAGGAGCCTCTGGGACAACTTTAAGCGAACCAACGTCCGAATTTTTGGGGTGCCAGAAGAAGGGAGAGAGCAAAATATTGAAAACCTATTAGAAGAAATAATGACAGAAAACTTTCCCTACATGGTGAAAGAAATAGACTTACAAGTTCAGGAAGCGCACAGAACCCCATACAAGAGGAATCCAAAGAGGACCACACCAAGACACATCATAATTAAAATGCCAAGGTCAAAAGACAAAGAGAGAATATTAAAAGCAGCAAGAGAAAAACAGTTAATTTACCTACAAGGGAGTACCCATACGACTGTCAGCTGATTTCTCAACAGAAACTATGCAGGCCAGAAGGGAGTGGCAAGAAATATTCAAAGTGATGAACAGCAAGAACCTACAACCAAGATTACTCTACCCAGCAAAGCTATCATTCAGAGTTGAAGGTCAGATAAAGAGCTTCACAGACAAGAAAAAGCTAAAGGAGTTCATCACCACCAAACCAGGATTACATGAAATGCTGAAGGGTATTCTTTAAGAAGAAGAAGAAGAATAAAAAGGTAAAGATAAAAATTATGAACAACAAAATGACATCAAATACATACCTACCAACAAGTGAATCTAAAAATCAAGTGAATAAAAAATCTGAAGAACAGAATGGACTGGTGAATATAATAGAATCAGGGACATAGAAAGGGAGTGGACCGACGATTCTCAGGGGAAGCAGGTGTGAAGGGTGTGGGAAGAGATTGGACAAAAATCTTACTCCTATGGATGAAGACAGTGGCGGGGGGTAAGGGCATGGGGTGGGGTGGGGGATCAGGTGGAGGGGAGCTATGGGGGGAAAAAAAGAGGAACACCTGTAATAATCTGAACAATAAAGATTTATTTAAAAAAAAAGAAATATATTTGTTTTATAGTCTATATCTGATGATTCTGTAGTTCTTGCAAATCTGATTCTACTTTGTTTTTCTGCTGATTCTAATGTTATCCAAATTTCTTGCATGTTCAGTGATTTTTACAATTTTCTTATTGTGAGCTCATGTTCCTTAGACTGTCTACGGAAATTCTCTGAAATCTGTTTTTAAAGTACATTTCTCAAGAAAGGATCTGTTTGCTTCCACCAGTTGCCTATAGGTACCTATCAACCCAGGACCACTTTTTACTAAATTTTTGTCTTGGAATTTTGTTAGACTACTCAGGGTGGATTATGGCCTACAAACTCACATGAACTCAGGTTTGTGTTTAAAAATTCTCAGATGAGTTTATTTGTATCTTTTCTTTCTTTTTTTTTTTTTTTTATAGCATTCAGAGCAAAGTCCAAGACAGTCGAGCCCCCTTTGTGGGGTTGCACTTTCTAGTTAGCCCTTTGTATGTATCACCCTTTAGGGTCCTATTTTAAAAAAGGGTCCTCCAATCAGACTTCTTGCCCTTTCTGGACCCTAGACTTGGTCTCTGGACTTCCATGCTGTAGCCCATTAAAGCCAAGTGCATAGACCACCAAATATTAACAAATACATATGGTGTGGGGTGAAGGGGGGAAGAGTACTTTCTCATCATTTCTTGCTTTGGGCTACTTTTTCTACTGTTAGCTCAGTTGTGCTTTTTAAATGTTTTATTTCAAAATATATTTTATTTAGCATTTTAAGTGTTCTGCACCTGGAGGGGTATATATATATATAGAGAGAGAGTCTATGGTGTTTTTTATTAACCCTGTTACTTACCATCCTTCTTTCCCCATCAGATGGTAAACACTCCAGCTACTCTATTCCGTCTCACTAGTCATTCCTGGCACACAGTCAGCATTTAACTAATGTTTGCTGTTTGAAATAAATCACTTGGCAGTATACTTATCTAAATTTAGGTTTGTTATAGAATTTATTATTCAATCGTGTCAAACTTTTATACCTAAGGAACCCTTACACCAGAGATGAGCAAATACATAAATGGGGCCTAAAGATGTAGCTAGAGTTTTTTCATCTTAAATCATTAAAATATTGATTTAACTCCAAATTAGGTTGATGCTTGTTTTTACCAACAATATTGTAAATTACTTATCAGCAAATTATATACCACCATTGTCACCATCCATTTCAGAGTCCAGGTGCCCATCAGAAAGATGTACTACATATATTTTCATGATGGCTTTGCCTAATTCTTATGTGGGTATGCTTTATTTATTTATTTAGCTTAGATATCTTGTATTTATTTGTTTAAATTTTTTTTATTGATTTGAGAGAGGATAGGAGAGAGAGAAACATCAATGTGAGAGCAAAACATCAATCAGTTGTCTTCTCTCCCAACCGGGGATGAAACCCACAACTTGGGTATGTGCCCTGACCGAGAATCGAACCAGCCAACTTCTTGTACACAGGACAATGTTCCAACCAATTGAGCCACACTGCCAGGGCTGTGTATCCCATTTTAGAAGCATCATAATACAACGTTGAAATGGAGGAAGATGTAAAAACTTACTAAAACAGAAAGAAAACCCAACTCTTTCATCAGTTCAGACCTTCCATCCCTAACCTCACATACGGCTTCAATTCAGGAGCAGTGTGCTTAATCGCCTGTGAGGCATTGCTTGGAATGTCAGTGAGCACAAAGGGCAAGGTCAGGACCATGTGAAGCAAAAAGGACAGGTCTTGTCCAAAAGGGTGAGGCGGCCACTCACCTCCAGCCAAGTGTTTCCATGTGGAAGTGCAGGTCAGCACTGCAGAGCTCCAAACCAAGAATCCAGATTTTTATGTGAACTCCCCTAATTTCAAAAGTTTGCATGATTCCTAAAATTATAAAATAGAACATGGAAGATGATTTTTATAGTCTTGGGATGAAGAAAAATTCCAAATAATAGAAAACTTAGAAGACAAAATATTGGCTACATAACATTTTTATCTGCATAACAAAAACACCATAAACAAAGCAAATTAACAAACAAAACTGAGCAAATATTTACAGACAAAATGATAATTTTCTTAATATACAAAGTGCTATTGGAAACGAGATAAATAGATTTCAATAGAAAAATATTGGCAACAAGAGGAAGAGATGGTTCCCAGAAAAGGAATTGCAAATGGTTCTGATACAATGAGAAGAGGAACAAGGTCACCCATAATAAGAAAAATGCTAGTTAAATTACTGTGAGATGCCATACTTCACTGACTAACTTGGCAAAGATCAAAGATTTTCAAATTGAATTGTTGGCAAAGAAATGGAAAACAGACCTCTTTTACACTGTTGGGGGATTATAAATAGACTACGGGCCCAGTGCACAAATTCACGCACCTTGAAAGGAACTGTGGGCTGCGAGGCTGCAATGAGCACAGGGGCAGGTCTTGGCCCATCCTTTGCGCCCCTGCCCGGCCCCTCCCACTGTGGCCCCCAGTTCCCTGTCTGCCAGCAGCCCCGCTCTCTCGGCTCTCTCCGCCGCCGCTCCCACATGCTAACGGCACTGCCCCATTCGCACCCACTGACAGTGTGGAGTAATTAGGGCCGGCGCCAGCAGCAGGTGCAAGCAGGGCCAGTGCTGTCAGTGGGTGTGAGCAGTGGCTGCTGCCCTGATCGCCCCTCAGGAGCAGAGGGAGGTAGAGAAGCCCTCAGGGGCGATCAGGGCCAGCAGCCACCACTTGTACCCACTGACAGCGCAATCGGGACCAGCGTAGGGCGCCAGCAGAGGATGTGAGCAGCAGCTCTGGCACCAGCTGTGGGTGCAAGCGGGGCCAGCGCCAGCAACAGGTGCGAGCGCCAGGCAGGACCACAGTGCATGGGAGCAAAGAATTTTCAATAACCACCAGAGGCTCGCCCTGATGACAGCGACCAGCACCCCACCTTGGTCTGGTGCCCCAGTTCACCTGCTCCACCATCCCATCGCAGCCAGTTCCCGAAGCCCACCGTGTTCTGTGCTCTGCCACCTGCTGCCGACACCCGCCATGTTCCATGCATGCCCCCTGGTGGTCAGTTCACGTCAGACTGACAGGTGGTTCAGTTGTTCGGTTGTTTTGCCATTTGGTCTATTTGCATATTAGCCTTTTATAATATAGGAGGATACGAGTATATAGAAGGGCACTTGGCAGAATTTATCAAATATGCTTACCTTGACCCAGGAAGTCATTTTGTATTCAGATATACAGAATGAGTCAATAACACATGTACAGGGATATGGATTGTAGTACTCTCTGTGCACACGCCTTGTCTCATGTACAAAGAAGAGGCTTTAAAACCACTACTAAATCTTCTTGTTCATACAAGAATGTATATGGGCTCAGGTTTGATATAACCAGTGTGATAGGCCGGTAAACATAGTGGTAAAGAGTGTGGGACCAGGAATCAGATTCTTTATTGCTTAAATAAGCAATACCACTTGCTAGCTGTGAATCATTTGGGCCAGTTATTTAGCACCATCGGACTCAGTTTGGTCATCTGAAAACTGATAGTGATCATAATGACTACTTCTCAGGATTCTTAAAAGGCTTAAATGAATGTAATTCATGGAAAGGGTTTAAAACATGTCCTTAGCCTGGCCAGAGTGGCTAAATGGTTGAGTGTCGACCTATGAACCAGGAGGTCACAGTTCGATTCCCAGTCAGAACACATGCCCAGATTTCTGGCTCGATCCCCAATAGGGGGCATGCAGGAGGGAGCCAATCGATGTCTCTCTCTCATCAATATTTCTATCTCTCTATCCCTCTCCCTTTCTCTCTCTAAAAAAAAAATCAATTAAAAAACATTATTTAAAAAATAAAACACATCCTAATGTGGCAAATCATAATTTCCCAAAATAGCTATAGTGAAGGTGGCTTCCATTCACATGCTCTTCTGCAATGTGACTCTGCCCTCCTCCGCAAGGAGAGGAGTCTATATAGGTATCTCCACTCCCTTGAATCTGGGAAGACCCTGGATCTGCTCTGACCAAGAGAATATGGAAAAGTGATGCTGTACCAGTCCTAATTGTAGCCTTTAAGTGGCCTGGTAGTTTTTACTTTTGTATCATAGAATCTTTACAATAGAGCAAAATGAGTATTATTATCCAAGTTTTATTATTTAGGAAACTGAGGTTTAGAGAAAATTTCAGTAATATCTCCCCCTTCTCTCACGTCCTACCCATTATCACCATCAAAACCAATGAAAAGCTGTAGTAAGGTTGACATCCCTAGGCTTTCCACTTCACCCAATCAGTGTCATTCTGGAAGGATTTCAATGACAAGACCTTCCCTCCTGGCCACCTGAGTGGCCCATCAAATGTGCTTTCCCAGATCCTCTACCCTGAAGCCCCATTACAGGGGCAAGAGTGATGAGGGTGAGTCACCTGACAGTATTTCTTATGGTCTTAGAGTTGAGCTGATTGAAAACCAAACTCAAGTGATTGATACTGTTTCCTGCTGAATCCAAATACCAGTTAAATCCATAACCTTGCAGTCTTGTATGTGAATTCTGGCAACTGGCCCAGTGACAGCTAGGGGGAATGAAGAAAAACTGGAGAGCCCCAAACCTGATGCCAATTTAATTCTCACAAGAAAACAGTGAAAGGGACCACATTTTACAGACAAGAAAATATTTTCTAGACAAGAAAAACTGACAAGTTTCAAACTACAAGTGGCAGAGACAGAACTCAAACCAAGAAATTCTGACCCCAAAGCCCACAGTCGAAACCAGAGTTGAGCCAACTTTCTGTGAAGGGCTTTGTAGGCCCTACAGCTGCCTGGCCGGAGGACTAAACTCTGCCAATGTGGGCAAAAGCAACTGTAGGTAATTCATGACAAGTGGGTGTGAATGTTAGCCAATAAAACTTAATTTATGGACCCCAAAATATGAATTTGATATAATTTTCACAGATCACTAAGTCTTCTTCTTCTTTTGATTTCTGAAAATGAGCTGTGAGCCATACAAAAGCAAGCATTGCTGTGGTTGCCATCTCCTGCTCTTAGCCATGTGATGTGTGTATGCAGAACTGAAACTAATCTTTGGAAATGGGTCCATATCCATGAAAGATTCTTTCTATGTAAATGTAGCATGTGTTTATGCTCTGGCTTACAGCAATAGGTCATCATATGCCAGGGATGGCAGAGCACATTTTGAAACTGTCCACATAGGCCACATGTTTGGCTCTGTAGAGGACAGATATTCAGGTATTCACTTAAGAAAAAAAACCACACACACACACACACAAACACGCTGCTGACACGAGGCCAGCTGAAATGGAGCATTCTGCAAAGAACTAAAATACAAAGAGCCAGGCATGTTTACTTTGCATCCTATAAATGATTTATGAGAACTTTAATATGGCCACTGAGTATACTTTCGGCTTGTTAGACATTTTCTTTTTTGACCAGGGAACATTTTGTAAATGGAAGACCTTGATGTGTTAGCTTAGATTCCAGAGTCAAAGGTATGCTTAAGCACTTTGGAAGAAGTTCTCCCTGACCACTCTGCTCGCTGCTGCCACTTTCACCAATGTACATTTCTCCATGGTCACTAAAACTCAGACATCAACAATATAAAGACTCAGTGTCTACCACAAACTCCACATCTGCTTTCAAGAAAGGCAGGGAAGGCAGAATGAGGTGCAGATGAGAGTCAGAAGTAGCTTAAGACTTGGTCACAGAAGTAAGATACTTTCAACTCAAGTGTAAGCAGCATCTCATTACTGTCTTCATGTAAGTGGCCAAGAGTGTTGAACTTTTTAGAAAGCCTGCACAAACCCACCATGATTAGCTTTATCACATGATACCAGGTTAAAAAGTGTATATCCCTCATCCCCAGGAAGCTGGGGGGGGGGGGGTGATTTATGAAAAAAAAACCTGCACCTTAAGACGTAAATATGTCTTCTCTCAATTCTATTCGATTTTTGTTGGATTTCCAAGATAACCTGTATTTATAAAAGAATTTTGAAGATTTGTTTTTTATTTCCTAAACTATATGGAATATAGTAGAAAGGAGTAGAAATGAGCAGAATGGGGGGAGTTGGTTGAGAAATCATGGTTGATAGAAATTATTGGGAGCAATTCATTTCAGAGGGAGGTAGAGAAGCCCTCAGGGGCGATAGGGGCCAGCAGCCACCACTTGTACCCACTGACGGCGCGATCCCAAACAATTCATTTCAAAGGTTTGATACTGAATTTGTGCTAGGCAATCAGATGGATGGAGGTAGGACTGGTGTAGAAGACTGAGGCTTCGCTCTTGATTGTATATACATCCGTAAAACTTAATTATTGCAATAAGCACTTTTAGTAATTAAAGCAATAAAAATGGAAGAATTACATTAAAGAATTACAACCATGAGTTTTGTGAGTTCCAAGATGATGGAAGTCACATTTGACTATGCAAGGAAAGGGAAGTGGAAGAGGCAAGTCAGGAAATTCTTCAGGAGGATGTGACACTTGCAATAACCCTTCCACGATCAATAAGATTTGACAGGGTGAAGAGGGCATCGTCTGCCAAAGAAGTGAACAAAGGCATGAGGGAAGGAGTGCTCTGGCCATGGCAAAGAAAGGGTCTGCCAGATGTTCCTCAGGCTTATTAATTTTAGAAATGTGTCTGCAAGGCTGGTTCAGTTGTATGGACACGGACATACTTCACGAAACAATCAGCTGTAAAAGGTGCTTAGCTACTTACTAGCACAGATTGCAGCTTGGAAGAAAAATAACAAAAGAAGAGAAAGAATAACGTTTCTATTATACTCATATAAATGCCAATGATGTTGGACCATCTTGAAGAATTCCAGTCACACCTGCTTAATGCTTCACAGAAGAATAACCAAAAGTGGATCAATCTAGCCCTGGCCAGGTAATTCAGTTGATTAGAGCATCCTCCTGATACGACAAGGTTGTGGGTTCAATCCCCAGTCAGGGCACATACAAGAATCAACCAATGAATGTATAAACAAGTGGAACAACAAAATTAATGTCTCTCTCCCCACTTCCTCTCTCTCTCTTTTTCTCTCTCTCTCTGTTTCTCTCTCTCTCTCTCTCTTTCTCAACAAAATTAATGTTTCTCTCCCCACTTCCTCTCTCTCTCTCTTTCTCTCTCTCTCTGTCTCTCTCTTTCTCAACTCAATTTTTTTTTAAAAAAGTAGATCAATCAAGAGACCTCAGTTTTCACATTAATTACCAGCCAAGCATTTTTTCTTTTTAAAATATATTTTCCTTTATTTCAAAGAGGAAGGGAAAGAAAGAGAGAGAGAGAGAGAGAGAGAGAGAGAGAGAGAGAGAGAGAGAGGGAGAGAAATACTAATGATGAAAGAAAAGCATTCATCCGCTGCCTCCTGCACACTCCCTACCGGGGATCGAGACTGCAACCCAGGCATGTGCCCTTGACCAGAATCGAACCTGGGATCATTCAGTCCTCAGGCTGGTGCTCTATCCACTGAGCCAAAGCAGCGAGGGCCAGCCAAGCATTATTTCAATGCAAATGAACTTGGGCAAATCCAGCTTCCAGGTTTAACAATGGTTATTTTGCTTTCCTATCAGTCCAGTCTATGGGTAATACTCACTTGATAATAAAATGTCAGTTCTCGGAGCCCACTCCACACCTACTGAATAGCACCTCCGCAGAAGGACACAAAGTCTATGTTTCTACAGGTTTCCAGGTGATGTCTGTGGATGACAGATGGAGAGCCACCATGTAGAATGTGCACAGCATGGTTTCATGGCATCTACTATTAATGATTCCACTATGGACAAGTCGGAACAATTGGAGACACTTTTTCTAACTTGACCTTTCCAATCAGTCACTTCAAATTGAAGAATTTAAGGTCACATTCTTTTTAGCTCATCTGTGCCCCATTAGGGACTACATGGGCTTAAACACGCTATTTCTATCCTTTCTGAAACCTTCCTCCTACAGTGTCTGAGAGAGTGAGGTGGAATAACTCATATAAAGCCGGATATGTCTATAAATGCTGGTTGCCTCCCTCCCCTTGATTCATCTCTTAAATCTCTTAGGTAGATTATCTGAAGAATTCCCAAGAGAAAGGTGAGACATAACTGCAGGTCCTTCAAGTGGTGCTGCAGTGAGTGCCTGAAGGAAATGTACTCTGAGTGTTGATTTGAGTGGCTCCTTGCCCATTTCCAGGCAGCTGGCCTTGAGCCTCTCTCCGGAGCAGGAGGGCGCCACCTTTGCTCCGATGTGGAACCCTCCATGCCAACGGAGTCTGAAGCTGAGGGCAGCACCCAAGCAATGCCAAGTCCCTGTGGTTGAAGCAGTGGTGTGAGGGCCTGGAACCTGTCCACCTCATCCCTTCTCTCATCCTCCCAGACCAGATCCCCTACTGGGGGCCCACTTCGAAAACTATCCTCTAGAGTCTCTTGGAGTCTGAGAGATGAAAGACATGTGATGTGAATGTTACACAAGTGGCAAGAAAGGATTCTTTGTCACTGGAAAGAGCAAAACGCTGCAATGAAGGTAAAAGCGACCTCAAAACAGTGCCTTCATTTAAAAATGAATGTTTAAAATAATACGAACCTACACAGCATTGAGAAAAGTTCCCACTAATCCTACTGCCCCAGTACAACTGCCATTACCTACTTGGGACACATAGAAAGGTAGTAAATGGAAAGAGAAATGGTGTAAAATCCTATCAAGTTGAATAACGGTCCCAAGCACAATAATACATCAGAGTGACATGATAGGAAGAAGGAGGACTGTCTCAGAGATGCTTCCCTGTGCAATGGGAAGAACCTGGGCTTTCTCTGAAACCACAGGACCTGAAGGTCTGATGCTATTCCTCCGGGTGAGGAGCAGGAGAGGAGTGGGAAAAGCTGAAGGATGGAGAGAAGGAGAAGAGGGAGGGAACCAGCCCAGAGAAAGGTAAGAACTCCGGGGGCCCATTAGAGGGGGACTCTACATAGGTCACCAGCCTGAACTCCATGCCCATTTGTCATCAGTTAATTGCAAGGGTTGCTTTCTAGTGAAGAACTGCATTTATATACCCTCCCTCACTTACAACACATGACTAAGAAGCTACAAAATCACCTTCACTATCATTCAGCAGCTCCCTTATCCTTTAGGATAACGCCCAAAATGTTGAAGGCCCCTGACCAAATCAGTTCCTCCTCATGTGCTCCCACAGCACACAATCCCCTCTCCCGGCCTCTATCACCCTCCGTGTCATTGCTGAACCATCTGCCTGCCTTCTCCACTGGAACAGCATCAGTGGGGCAACAGCAGCTGTCCGTGGTACAGCCTTTGTCAGGACTGCTGCCTAGGGGAATTGTGCCCTACAGGAAATGGGTGACTATTTTCTCAGTCCTCCCATGGATGCCATGGGCATTCAAGTCCAGTACTCTGACAGAACCCCTTGGGAAGAGCTGGCTACCCATCCACGTACAGTGTTGGCACACAGGGTCTCTCAATAAATGTTCACTCAAGTCAACTAAAAGATTACGGTTTCCAGGCTTGAGGCAAGGGGAAGAAGTCGCTGCATCCTCAGAACCATTTAAATAGATCGGTATAACAGCTTGCCCCGCTTATAGGACTACAACTTGCAAGGAAAATCAGGGCCAACTTTAAGATGCTGCAGAGCCACATGGTCTGTGATCCTCCCAGCACCAAAGCTGCACTGTGCCTGTAGGTTCCAGGATGAGGAGTGACTTCTCACCTTGCCGTCTTTCACTGCCAGCACGCCCTCCTGGGTGCTTTCATTACTTTCCCTGCAGATGCCTCTGTTTCTAATTAGAGCCAGGGGCCTGACCCCCAAGAGCTGATAACAATTTTGCCCCTAGATATACCTTATTGGCTAACTGGAAAAGGCAGGTTAATGGTGTCTACATGGAAGGTGTATTATTAGAAGTGAGTCTGTGAGGCAAACTCCCCGTGACTCTAATCTTCGGAATGCTGACTCCTGAGGTCAGTAATTGGGCAGCGCAGAATTCACCAGAGCAGCAGGCCTAAGCCTGTCTTCAGACCTCTTTGAAATGCAGTTTCTGAGGTCAAGGAAATAATTGCTTCATTTGAAGGGGGTAGAAAGAGATGAGGGGAGAAGGAACAACCTTCATTATTTCTCCGGTTTATCAATGCACCATGTTCTCAATATCCCATCTAATTAAAATAACACAGGCTGCTTGAGAAACTCAGTCATTTCCACGGTGATTCTTGTCAGCTTGCTCCTGCTGCCAGCTCAGAGATGCCTAATAGCAGATAAGCCAGGAGTCTGGACCTCCTTCGCTTAGTCATTAATTCAGCAACCAGGATGCCATGGTGCTCATTAACGTTCTTTGCCCCCGATATATTTAAATCCTTAATTAACCGGGAGGATATTTTAATGTCAGTGCTTTGCAACTTTCCAAAGAAAAATGCCAATGTAATCAACTTGAACTCCTGACCACCACTCCTAATGCAAGTCTGCCTTCTTCTCCAGCAGCCGGGCTATCTCTGGGCTCAGTTCACATTCCAGACACACTGGCCATGATAAGCTGGCCATGTGGTATCCGTCCTCTGGAAAGTGACTGAACGTGGCATCATTCAGAGGACCCCTCTGAAGTCCAGCTATACTAAGTCCTGGTCACCTGAGAAAAGCTCCTGAGATCCATTTTTATGTTCATGAGGAAGGCAAGAAGGCATGAGGAGGAAAGGGGGGGGGGGGGTGTTGTTGATGATTTTGTTTTTGGCTAATTCTGCATAATCTCCATGGGCCAGACTTAATTCTGCCTCACAAATACAAAGAAGATGAAAAAACTAGAACAAAAGAAATATGAAACGAATAAACCAAAATGCACACACTAGGCAAGAAAGAAGTAGGGGGAAAATTATTTTTTAAAAAGATTCAACTCCACCCTGGCAGCATCACTACCAAGATCTATGGCCACATGAGGCACACACTGCAGGAGCCTCTGGTGTGTATTCAGTCCGGGCGGACATCCATCACAAGGGACCCCCTGTAACCATGAAGGGGCACCACCAGCCTTCGCACCTTAGGGACCTGGGGTGGGGATTTTTAATTCTCATGGGACTTTGAGGTCCCTATACCCACGAAAGCCCCCACAGCTGACTTGGCACTTGGTTCATGACACTTTCCGTTCTCGGAGGCAGAGCTGAGTGCTGCCTGGGACTCGGGGTCCTTCCAGGATCTGGTCCAGAATCTTCCAGACCAGCCCCTGAAAGGGCCCCTTTGACCACCTTGTTGGTGAACCACTGGCCCTGGTTAAGGCATACAATCTCCATTGATTTAGAAGCAGTCAGTAAGTGGTGGGAGCTAATGTAAAGATAACATGAAAGGCAGGAGGAAAAGGGATGCAAACAAATCCACTTAAAATAAGAAAACATTTTAGAAAAAATCAGCATTTTCTCCCTGTACCCTAAGATGTCAACTTTATACAGGTTATTAAAGTAATTTTAAAGATTGTTTAAGTGCTCTTCTGTTAATCTTAATTGCAAGGTAGATGGAAGTATTCCTTTTGCTTCTCCAGCTACAGTAGAAAAGTATTAGAAAGGAATATATCAAAGCTCAGAGGCTGGAATTTTAAAAATGAAATTCAGATGTGTCTAATAAATCTGGCCAAGAGATGCAAAGAGACCCTTCAAGCCGAGTGGGCAAAACATGCCTGGAATTTGGGCTGTGACCTCACCTGGCCACTTGCTTCATTAAATCTGCTGCTTTGGGGCACAAGGGTCTGGGTCAGCCGGGATGTTTTCATCCCACTTACACTGCAATATTGTTTGCTCGCCTGAGGGGCTGCCCAGTGTCTGCCTCCTGCTCAAGTGTCATGACTCAGCCAAACTCAAGAGGCAGGAAACTGAGCTGGATGGATCACTGGTTTGATCTCAAGTGACAAATCCCTTGTTGTGACTTCGTTTAGAGGCAGGAGATTGTTGGAAGTGGGGGAGGAGGCAGAATCAGAAAAAGAGCAGGAGATGTGTTCACCCTCATGGTC
This sequence comes from Corynorhinus townsendii, assembly GCA_026230045.1. Taxonomy (NCBI): domain Eukaryota; kingdom Metazoa; phylum Chordata; class Mammalia; order Chiroptera; family Vespertilionidae; genus Corynorhinus; species Corynorhinus townsendii. The sequence continues at coordinate 145,836,354 of JAPDVU010000005.1, read as the reverse complement.
GCTGCTCCCACATGCCACCTGCATGTCTGCACACCTGTCCTCCTCCTGATGGCACCCACACAGCTGCCTATCTATCCAGAGAAGACACAAAGTGCCATGTGAAGCACAGGGAAGTGCCATGAAGGAAACAGCAGAGATTCTGAGCCACATAATTCTAGGTTCTATGTGTGGGTCAACCCCTCAAGGATTCCTTAGGTTAGGCAAGTGACTAGCCTTTCTGTGCCTTGGCTTTCACATCTGTAAATTGGGGATAATTATACTCACATGTCACAATTGCCAAGAGGAATAAATACAATGACTTATGTAAAACACCCAGCACAGACAATCCAACCTTCATATATCAAACTCTATTGCTTTCCTTTTCTGTAGCTTCTACTACAGAATTGTGGATTTAGTGGGGCATGTAAGGGAAGACCTGGGAAGCATAATTCTGTTCTCTTAACAAGGGAGCAACAGACAAGACAAAAGATGACAAAAGCAAGTCATTTTACTCTGAAAATTCCTGGCAGCAAGAAGAGACATTTATGGTGAGAATGGAGAGTCATGTGGCACTCGGCCTTTTACTTCAAAAAAATTAAATGCTTTCTCGCAACCCAATTGCCCAGCGGACTGACTAAAATTATCACAGTCTGCTGGATTCATTTTCCAAGAAGCCTAACTAATAACAGAAAGTACCTTATGGATGATCTTGTTTGATAGGTGAATTTGCTTAATAGTCCAACACAACCCCTTACTACGAGGACCCCAGGAGTCCCACTTCCTGTGTCCTAGCTTGCCACCATGTTCACCAAGTCCAGCTGAGGAAGGGAGGGAGGGAGGGAGGGAAAGAGGGAGAGAGAGAAGGAGAGAGACAGAGGTCACCCTCCTCCTATGGCCCAGCTCTCCATTCCATGACAAAGAGCACTGTCTCTGCAGGAGGATTGAGTGAGGGTCTCCAGTCCCTTACTGCTCCCTTGAGGCCCAAGGACACCTACTGACCATTAGTAATACCAGTCCAACCGCAGTGTGTCAAGGGATGGCCATTTTTATATTGGCCATGTGTAGGCCAGTTTGTTGTTATAGATCCTCCTCCTGTACAAAGTAAAGGATACACTCCACAATCCCAATCAGAATGAACTCTGGGACAAGATCTTGGAGGCTTCCTCCTGGGCCAGGAATTGCTAACTCCTAGGGGTAGTAGTCCTGGGGGTACTGGAGACAGGACTGGAGGGGCCTGGGCCACAGGGAGGGGACACTCAAGGGGCTCAAGACAGCAGCTATACTAGTGTTTCAATTATCTACTGTTGTGTCACAAACCTCCCCAAAACTCAATAGCATAAAACAACAATTTATTCTTTCTCATAATTTTTGCAATGTGGGCTGGTTTCGTTCGTGTGGGTTTTCTGACTCAGGCGTTGCCTCCTGGTGTGAGAAGGTCTGAAATGGCTTCTCCAATCACATATCTGTTGCCTTACCTGGGATCGCTGACCAGCAGGGACCTGGCTGAGCATCGCTCTCTCCATGCAGCCTCTTCCCATGGCTAGCATGGTTTCCTCAGTGCTGTGACCTCAGGATATTGGTTTTTTTCTATGATGAATGGCTTCTAAAAGGGTAGAAGCAGAAGCCATCAGTTCTCTTAAGGCCTTGGCTCAGAAGTCTCATAGCATCCTTTCAGAGTATTCTCCGGATCAAAGCAAGTCCCAAGGCCAGCCTGCTTTGAGGACAGGGAAAACCTGCACCTCTCCATGGGTGAAACAACATTTGTGTAACAGAGGAAAGAAAGGATGGTGGCCATCTGAGGAAAACATCTACCACAATCAGTGTGGACACATTTAAAAATCTTAACACTGATACAGCCCTGTATGTGCACAGTGGCTGAACATCAGCCGAGTATGTGCCTCTTCATTAGGTGGCTTGCAATTTTACATTTGTGCTTTATTTGAACAGCGTCTTCAAGGTGGAAGGAATTGTGGCTATGTTAGCGCTAGTGTCAGGCGTAGTGTCTGTCACATCCCAGCATTTGATTCGTATTTGTTAAATTAATGAGTGATTATCCCCTTTTTAAAAAAGCAACAACAACCAAAATCATGACTGAACTGCTTTAGTGACTGAATGCTTCAACTCTTGTGTGGCGAAAACTTGGTAAAGGGCTTTAAAGTGGGATCAGAGTGCTTAGTGTCAGTTGTCCCTGGCAGAAGAAACAGTTTTGCTTAAAGGCACTAGAACACATACTTTGGCACCGATACCAGGTGTCTGTGGGAGGCAGGGGGGAGAAAACCGAACCGAGAAAGAAAGCTTTAATACAATAGGTTTCTCCTTCCCTCCCCTGTTTTATGAATGTTCTTAGCACCCAGCACAGATTCCCTACAACTGATAAAATCATCAATAAGAGGAGCCACCCACCAGGAGGAACTGACCTCCCAGGAAGGCTCTCCTTAGGCAAGAAGCAATGCCTCCTTCCAGCTTGGAATGCTTAGCGTGAGGTAAAGGTTTTACTTGGGAGGCAGCCTGAGGTAAAGGAAAGAACAGGAGTCAGAAAAACTGGGTTCCCTTCCAGCTTTGCCACACTCCAGAGGAATAGCCCGCAGTAAGGCATGTCTTGCACTCAGCCACCCTCCAGTTGATATCTCAGCTAGCTTCAGATATCAGCCCCTCCTGCCCGGCTTACCTATGTCACGTTGTTCCTTGTTACCAGATGGGACAATCCCACCCTTCCAACCTCTCTGTCCCCACCAGCCCATCTCCCATTAATTCAGCTTTGATCACCTCAAACGCATCACTGTTAAGTGTATATCGGATATTTTCAATAAGCTGGTTCTGACCACTGTCATTTTCCACCTGTTTCCCGCCTGCTTCCCTCCCTAGCAGGTCCCCTCATGTTGAATGGCAGCAGGATGCCTGTGGGTAGTTTATGGTGCACTGATAAGGGGAAGTCAAGTTGGGGATACATTTAGTTTGAGGTTAGTAGAATAGGTTTATGTGGTTCACTTCCAGGTAAACCTACACTGGTTAAAAGCAAATAGTGAGGTTTAAGAACCATTTGGATTACTCTAAAAATATTTTTTAAAGCAGTAGTATATTTAGAAGAAAAGATAAATTGTGAAAAAAGCAATGAATAGACTCGAACTATTTGATAACTTGATTCGTAATCGAAATCATGTGGACACACTGGAAACAATTTCTTAATGATTTGACACAAAATACTGAAGCCAACAAATTTAGCATAAAACTCATGATACACATTACAAAGAAGACATTGACAGCTAAACTTATTGGAATCAATTAAAACATAAAATTACTAAAGTATGTATAATAAGTATGAGACAATTAGAATTCCAGCATGGCATAACTGACGGTATCAGGATTAACTTTTTCAGAAATTTATTTCAGGTATGATAATGGTGTTGTGGTTATAGTAGTGTAAAAAAAAGTCCTTATCTTTTAGGAATGCATAGTGAAATATTTACAGAAGAAATAATGTGTGGGCTTCGCCTTGAAAGAATTAAGAAGGGAGGATGGATGGGTATGTAGATTGAATAAGATTGGCCATGGGTTGATGATTATTAATTCTGATTGACATAGGAATTAACTGTATTACTCTGACTACTTTTGCTTTTGTTAAAAATGAAAAGTTAAAAAAAAAAAAGAGTAAGGCATGACCGTGGTGAAGAAGGCTACAGATAGCCTCTGAATTCTCTCTGCAGATACTGCGCTTGGCTTTGGCCTCTTCAGTCATTGAGGAGGATCTGCTTCACACACAGCCTTGAATCAAGGGACCAGGAAGCCAGAGCTCAGCAAGGAACAGGAAATGAGGCCAGATAGTGTGGATAAACCGAGACCACCCCAAGCTTGTGGATATGAATGTCCAAAACCCAGGAGCTTGAGCCTGGCCAGTGTAGCTCAGTGGTTGAGCATCGACCTATGAACCAGGAGGTCATGGTTCGATTCCCAGTCAGGCACATGCCTGGGTTGCAGGCTCCAACCCCAGTAGGGGGCATGCAGGAGGTAGCCAATCAATGATTCTCTCTCATCATTGATATCTCTCTCTCTCTCTCCCCCCCCTCCCGCCATATTCTCTCTGAAATAAGTAAATAAATAAAATAAAATAATAATAATAATAATAATAATAATAATAATAACCCAGGAGCTTGAAAAGTAGAGAGAGAGGAGGTAAAATGCACCAAAAAAAAGTAGAGTTGGGAAAGTCACCTGGATGCCTGCATATGGACACCTATGAAATGGAGAAGGAACTTCACATGCCACACCAGGGTGTGGGCCTTGGGAGAACAGATAAATTGGAGTTATCAGCTGTTTGCGTCCCTGTGTGCCCCAAAATATTATATGTTGAAGCTCTACTCCCCAATGTGATGGTCCTTGGAGAAGGGGACTTTGGGAGGGATTAGGGTTGCTTAAGTCACACAGCCTATGGATTTATGCTATGGCAGCCTGAGCTGGCTCAGACCGTGGGTCAGGGAAGAGGCAACTTCACCACGGTCAGCCTGACTGTCCCACTGGGGTTTTCTCCACAGATAATCTGTGAGTCCTCTGAAGGAGGAAAGAATGTGAAAAAGAAAAAAGCTAATATTTGTTAAGTGCCTACTGAGATTGCTGATTTATGAATGTGGCTGGGTATTTTGTAAGATATGACAATATATGTTTTTCCTCTTGTGTTTTTCCTTTGTGTGCTTGTTGGGGAAGGGGAAATAGAGGCCATCTAAAAATCTTTCTGATCATCATCTTCCAGGAATGAAGCCAGGAGAAGACCCTGGGAGACTTAAGAACACAGACAGGATCCTGGCCCAAAGCATGGCTGCAGCAGAGTTCCTCGTCCAGGTGCCAGAGCTCAGAGGAAAGAGAGGAAGACCCGTGGGCCTCTGCTGATGATGCCACAAGGAAGGTGGCAGGACCTGGAGAGGAATGGCTACATGTCCATCAAGGCAGAGCAGACTCCAAGGGTGCCTTACCTAAATACGACCCCGAAGCATTAAAGACACCCGGTGGGGCTATTTAAACATGACTCTCTGCTCTTGGTCGGAACCTAAATGTCCCCACCCCACCCAATTTTGGCACTACACAGATCCCCTGGGTGGGATCCAAAAGAGGAAGACCAAGGTCTGTTCATCCAGGTGAAGGAATCTCAGACTTAAAATCTATTTTAAAAAGTGATATACAGAAAGGAAGAGAGTTATTGTTCTCCAATACCAGAGTTGGAGGCTGATTCATGATGTAAATTAACAGATAAGCTATCTTGTGCACTTTAATCTTCCAACAGTCTTGTGAAGTCAAGTCTCTCTGTTGTGCTACTACTTATCCTTTCAATCAGTCATTCTACCCACAGGTGCTGACTCCTTGGGCTCCAGGCATTCTGCCAGGTGCTGACAGAGTAGGGAACAAAACTGAGAAAGTATCTACACTCTTAGAGCTTACAGGCCAGTGGGGATGACAAAACATAAAACAAACAAACTAATAAAGATACAAGATCAGTACAAACTGTGATAAGCATTGCTCAAAAAATAAACCAGAGAATGTGATAAAGAATCCCTGTGCCATGAACAGGATGAAGTGGACAGGAAAGGCCTCTCCAAGGAGATATTAAGACCTAAACTATGGGAAAACCTAGCCATGCAGAGTTGGGAGGTAAAATAGAAGGGAGAGGGACACCCTGGAATTGAGAATACGTTCAAGGACGGGAAGGAAGGGAGTGTGGTTGGCCTAAAAAGAGTGAAGAGAAACAGGGAGCAGGCTGGAGGAAGAAGTCAGTTGACTCAGAATCTTACAGAGCAAGATAAGGAGTTTGAATTTTATTCTTAAAACAATGGGAAACCATGGATTAATTTTAAGTAGTGGATTTGCCTACAACTAGTGTATGGATTAAATGAGTTAATATGTAATGCACTTAGAAAAGTGCCTGGCGTAGACAGCACTATAAAAGGATTCTTATTCTTATCCTTATTCTTATTATTAATGTTGGGCTGGAGAAGGGCCAAGAATGGAAGCAAATAAACCAGTTTGGAGGCTATTTCTGTAGTCATTGGGGCCTGAATCGGGGTGGGTGCTGTGAAGTTGGAGAGAAGTGGCATGTATACAACAAAATGTAAGTCAGGGTACAGTCAACAGGACTTCCTGATGGCAGAGAAAGAAAGGCACGAAGGACTCCCTCTAGGTTTCTGTCATAAACAGTCAGATGACACATTACTCAAGCTGACTGCAAAAGAAAGCAAGCGGGGAGGAAAAGTCAAGAGTTCCATTACATTCTACTGAGTTTGAGCTGCCTATCAGATACCTATGTGGAGGTGTCAAATGTGCTGTCATCCTCATTGCGCAAAGAGGAAACTGAGGCTCCTTCACAAGGAGGAAGCAGAGATTTAGAGAGATGATCATCTGCTCAAACAGTTGCTAAGAGGAAAAGTCGAGCCTGGAACTCAGGCTAAGACCTCTTCAGAGATCTCACTCCCTCCTAGTTAAATACTCTGAGAAGGGGTGTCAGGCTCCTTGTTGGTATAACAGAGTCAACTCTAGCATCTATCAGATGCCTACAGGGGCTAGAATCCCAGAAAGTCTAGGGCAGTGCTTGAGACAGCAACAGAAGCCATGAAACACGGCCGAGTTCTCTGAGACTTGGTGGTCAGATAATGTGTCTGGGCAAGAAAGACTAGCCGGGCAAGAATGTCACACATTTAAGGGAAGTAGCATTAACTTGCTCGTCCTTAGTTGCTGATATACAAAATAGGAAGAGAAATCTTAACACATAGTTTCAGGTCTGTTATAAAGGATCACTTTTAAAAAGAGAAACAGAGAATGGGAGTACATACTTTATAAACCAAAGGGCTGCTGGGAGAGAGAAATGGGGAGTTATGGTTTCATGGACATGGAGTTTCAGTTTGGGATGATGAAAAAATTCTGGTGATGGCTGTCCAACAAGGAGAATAAACTTAATGCCACTGAATTATACACTTAAAAATGGTTAGCACGGTAAATTTTATGTTATGTATATTTTACCACAATAAAAAATTAAACTGGACATTTGCTTATGTTATGGAATAGAAGTTAGCTTAACACACTTTTATTCTGTTTATCTCCTAAGGAACTAGGCAGTCCTCTATGTTACTTGTTATCAACTTATGCTTTGGATGGAGGGAGGACTAGTTGTAACTTGGACGGGAAAGGTGCTGGAACCAAGACATAAGCTATAAATAAAGCCAAGACAGTCATCTTTTTTAAAACTTGAGTTAATGGCTACATTTCAAATTGCATCTTATTTTATCTGAACAGGATCACGTTCTGTAAGCAAGCATCTGTCTGCATTCGTTTATGATCCCCTCAGGGCCACAATATGCCTTTGCCTGTCTTTTCAGTGTTCTCTCGGTGCCTCACATATGAAAATATGATTCCATTATTGGGACAGTTGACTAGAGAAATCCAATGTAACTAGAGAGAGAAATAACTAGAGTGCCCACCACCCAAAGCCTTGATGGAACCACTAGAAATTCAAATGCTAAGGGCTATACGTAAAATAGAGGTCAGATTACATGAAATGTAGCTGTCCAGACTTTCAAAGCCAGTCAGCTTTCTTCTGATTCAGAAAACTTTCTTTTTCTCTTTCCTTAATTTTTTTTAAATTTAATTTTATTTTTATTGTTTTAAGTATTACAAATAGTAGTACATATGTCTCCTTTTTTTTCCCCCTTGATCTCCCCCCGACCTCCCCTACCCCCCAGGACATGCCTTCACCTGCCCACCCTCCCCTCTCCCCCCCCCCCGCCCCCCGCCGCCCCAGTGTCTTATATCCATTGGTTGTGCTTATATGCATGCATACAAGTCCTTCGGTTGGTCTCTTACAGCCCTCCTCGCCCAACCTCCCCTGTCTTCCCAATGTAGTTTGACAGTCTGTTCAATGCTTCTTTGCCTCTATATCTTTTCCCCACCATTTCTTTCCTTTAAAAAGTTTTGCCTTTGCAGACTAGAAATAAACATATAATAAAAAAACAAGACAAAACAAAAAAATGTTTGAGTCCCAATTTCAATGTCTAACAGTTCCTTATGTGTACATGTCAGCAGTGATATCTGGATGGTGGGCACATGGTGGCAATGCAGGTCCGACCCTCACTGGTTTGGTCCTAGGTAACCTGCAGCGGTGCACAGCTGCTGACTGCTCCCATGGCAAGGCGTTGTCAGCGTCTTCCATCTCTGGACTGTTTTTTCCTCTTGTCTTCGTGGTTGGAGCACTCCTATCAGTTCCTCTCTGTTGCAGGAATCCATCTGGTCTTGGGATTGTTTTCTGAAAATATACAAATATATTCTCGACCACAAGTTAATAAAGGAATCTTTTCTATATAATTGATTTGGGATCCTTTTTATTTTCTTTCCTTAATTTTTAAAACAAAATTTTAATTCTGATAAAGTGCATATAAGAAAATTTACCATCTAATCATTTTAAGTGTACAGTTCAACAGTGTTAAATAGATGCACATTGTTGTGCATGCAATCTCCAGAACTTTTTCATCTTGCAAAACTGGAATCCTATAGCCTTCAAATAACTCCCCATTCCCCACATCACCTGGGAACCATCATTCTACTTTCTGAATTCAATAACTCTGGGTACCTCCCATAGGTAAAATCCTACAGTATTTGGCTTATTTTACTTAGTATAATGTCCTCAAGGTTCATCCATGTTGTAGTATGTGTCATAATCTCCTTCCTTTTTACAGCTGAATACTATCCCATTGCATGGACAGACCACATTTTGTTTATCTACTCATCTGTTGAGGGACACTTGGGTTGTTTCCACCTGTGAGCTATTGTGAATAATGCTACTGTGAACATGGGTTTACAAATATCTCTTTGAGAGCTTGTTTTCAATTCTTTTGGTATATACCCAGAAGTGGAATTGCTGGATCAATATGATAATTCTACATGGCTTTTTTTGGATGAGGTGCTTGTTGGTATTTACAGTCCCCCTCAAAGTGTTGATATTCAGTGGAGACTGAGTGGAAGCCATGTTATCCGCTCAATACATTTGACTGCATATTATAGCAATGCCTGTATCCTCAAGCCCCACTCCAGAATCTCTGGGGTGGGGCCCAGGGGCAAGCCTGCTCACCAGCTCTTTAGGAGATTCTCACGATCTCTAGACTTTGAGAACCAGGTTCTAGAGGGAGCACAGACTCACTTACCTTAAGGATATTCTCTCAATCTCACCCCACAGTAAATATTCTATTTGTCAGAAGAGAATTCTGGCAAACTTGGAACTCAAGCCCAAGTCCATTAGCCTCCAAATCATGCATTCTTTCTTCTGCCCACATGTCTTTGCTTGCCATGAACACAAACACATAGCAAAGAGGGGATGTTTCATTTCCCCGGGGGCCTCCTGCACACTGTGAATTGTGTTTCAAGTCTCCAAAGGGTCACCACCCTCTAGCATATCCTTGGCAACCACAGACACTTTCAGTCTCTCCTTGGAGATTCTGAGATGCACAATTAAAAACAGGAATGACAGCAGCTCATTTACCTAAAGGTCAACTTTTTGCTTATGATAATTTTTGTTTTCTTAAACCAAAGAGAATACAACTTGCAAACAAATCAGCCCTTTATCTGAGCCTTTGCAGGTCTGTCTGTTCCCTGCAGGCTCTGGCAGATGCCCGTCTGTTAGTGACATTGGATGATGGCCCATGTGCTGCCCAGTCCCCCCGCACCCAAGGCAGCCCTCGGTCCTGCAGGCCTATTCACTTTGTGCAGTGGAGGGGACATGGTTCCCGGGGTTAAGAGCTGGCAGTGGGGCACGCAGAAGCCCAGCCACCCCCGCCAGGGACAGTCATTCAGAGCTCATGTGGGTCTCTTTTGTGCGGTGGGTGAGGCTTCCCACTATGGGTTCCGGTGACTTGGAATGCCAAGGGCCTAAACTTAATTAACTTCTCCAGGGCCGGGATGCTTCCATCTTAGCCCTCATCCTGCTTCGTGGGGCGGCGGGACGAAAGTGCTCCCTGCACAAACAGAAGGCCAAGGAACCTTAGTGGGAGCGTTGGCAAATACAACAGGGCCAGTGGCATCCTCATTAAACTCTGATTAGCAAGTAGACTTGATCCAGGCCAAATCAGAGCTGAATGAGATTTCTTTCTTCTTCTTTTTCTGCTGCCAGTTGATCAGATGTAGGCAATTAAGAACCCCCACACCTCCAGCCCTTGCATTTTTTTTTTTTTTTTTTTTGAAGCAGGGAGCTCATACCAGTCAAGCCATAAAGACACCATTGTCCTTAGAACAATATTCCCCACTAATCTCACTTCTGGCAATTTACTTTTTCTTCCCAAGCAGATTTAGAAACTAAAAAAAAAAAAATCCTTGAAAGAGTACGGGGCGGGGGGGGGGGGGGGGGGGATGGGGGGTGTTAAGGGGTAAGGGGAGGAATACTCCATGGTATCTAATCCCATTGCAAAGTGGGAGTTTTCTTGTTCCATTCAGCTTTTCTTTGAATGAGCCCTGGATAAATAAACTTCTAGTGCATCGGCCACATTGATGCGGAGACCGTGAGGGTCCAATTATGCATATGGGGGGCGGGGGTTCTGGTTTGCAAATCAAACACAAAGAGGGCAGCACAGGCTTTCCCTTGTAATCAGCTCTCACTACAAATTTACAAACCTGCGAGGTGAGATTGCCTTTTGTTAAGTGTTTAAAGCAATTATTACCTTTCTTTAATTTTCTGGTGGTAATTAGGCTCCTGAATCCAGTCCAACCTGGTCTGTGCCCGGAAGGCCTGCTTGCTGCTCCCTGTGTCTGTGTGGAGAGGTGAGGGATCTTTGGAGCCAGCCTCGCAGGGACTCCTGAGAACTCCAAAACTTTTCCAGCCAGAGGGCCAAGAAGTCTGACAGGCAAACACTGAGAAGCTGTGTCCTTTCTTCCTGTAAAGAGAGGAGATAAAAGACAACAGAGAAGATGAGAGGAGTACAGGGAAGGTGAAACACGGAAAGCCAGAAACTGAGGTTGGAGGAGGGGAAGGGGGAAAAGGCAACAGACATTTGAGACAGGAAAAAAAAAAAAGACAGTGAGGATCATCTAAAATGAAGTAAAAAAAAGGGAGTCAGCTCACTGTTGTTATTGTGTGTGAACTTTTATATTCACAAGATTCCTATTAATGAGCTCAGAGCCTCTAGGCGCATATGCCTCAATGCATTGCGACTCTTGCAATGAATGAAGAAGCTAAGAGTCTCTGAAAAGGAAAACCAAAGGGGAAAGAAAGCAAGAGAATCCAAATGCCCTGGAAAATAGCTTACCTCAAAACCCCTTTCACCAAGCCCCGAAGGTCAACCAACTTGGCAGGCAAGAGAGACCCAGGAAAGACTTGCCAACAGCTCTAGCCGCTCAGACCCTGCATGGAGGCTGGACCAGAAATTCCACGGCTCATCTCATGTTCTGACAAGTGCAGAGCACAGCACTGTTCCTGGGGCCGGAATCCATCTCTGGGAAGGCCAAAGGTGACATCTTCTGCACCTCTTACAAGGACCAACATTCTTCCATCATTGAGCTATTGAGAATTAGAATGATTGTGCCAATCTGGGGTGAGGGTGAGGTCCACTGTACTGGGCAGGCCAGAAAACTGGAAGGCTGGAAGTCAGGGGCAATCGGTGCGACTGTGGACGCAGCCAGAGTAGAGAGGAAGCAAGGTGCACACCTCACCAGTGTCCAGGGAAATCCAGGGCCGAGGGGCAGTCCCAAGGCTCTGAGCAAACAAGAGGTGGGAGTTACCATCTGCTCTGTGGCTGCAAACTGTGTCTTTTCTCATCAGGTGCATCAGCCTCTCCCAAGCTGGAGGTAAAACCTCTCCCTTTCACAGTGCAGATTTCTGAATCACTGAGGCCTGGGTTCAGATCCTGCCTAGGTACCTACCGGCTATGTGATGCTGGTAAAATTCCTTACTCTCTATGAGCCCTAGTTTTTCTCACCTGGAGAGTGAAGGGAATCCCTCCTGGAGAGGACTAAATTAAATAAAGTATATAAATCACTTAACACATGCCTGTGACAGACACTCAACAAATAATGGAAAATTAGTCTAAGAAATTATTAATTGTTGTTGATTGGCTTTAGGAAACTGGGTTAAAAAGAAAAGCAAGTGCTATTTCCAAGAAAAATAGCAATCTCTTTGAGAAAATAGATTGAATATATTGAAAGCATTGCTGTAATACGCAGTCAAATGTATGGAGTGGCAATAACATGGCTCCCACTCAGTCTGCACTGAGTATCAACGATATGACAGGGGCTGTAAATACCAACAAGCAGCTCTTCCCAAAACCTTGCTGTCTGGGGTGACTTAAGCTATGTAGCTAGGAGCCTGCATGTGATAAGAGGCAAAGGAGTTGAACAAAGAAATGCAGGAGCAGTGAGGAAGGAGAGATTAGTTCCAGATAGGAGGATTAGGAGAGGCTTTTGGTTGGAGCTGGCATTAAACCAAGCCTTGAAGATAGGTAGAAATAAGAAGAAAGGGCATTCTGGGAGGAGGGACCTGGCTGAATGCAGGAAAGGCAGGATGTGCCTGGGAAACGGTGAGCGGTGCCGCTTGCTGGGAGCGAGGCTGTGTGGATGAGTTAGTGACAGAGGAGATCATTTGCCATGACGGGTTGGACCTTTATTTTGTAGGCGGTGGATAGGATGGAATTGTTGGACTAGTGTCGCTCCAGGAGCCCATGTGTGGATGGAAAGTGGGGAGAGACCAACGGACAGACCAGCAGGGGCTTTAGCAGCAAGAGAACAGACAATGGCCTAAGCAGGGCAGTGGGGATGCACAGGAGGGTGTGGCTGTGGACACATGGGGACTGTCAGCGAGAGGACTTGCCACATGTTGAATGTGAGGGGCAAGGAGAGGTAAGAGTTGTAAAGATGTTGGAATCTGAGGCTGAATCATCAGAAGAGCTGGGAGACCATAAACACTGAGAGAGGAAGGGTCTTGGGAAGGTCGATAGTGATATTGGGACCTCCTAACGCAGTGGTTCTCAACCTTTCTAATGCCGCGACCCTTTAATACAGTTCCTCGAGTTGTGGTGACCTCCAACCATAAAATTATTTTCGTTGTTACTTCCTAACTGTAATTTTTCTACTGTTATGAATCGTAATGTAAATATCTCTGTTTTCCAATGGTCTTAGGCTCTACAGTAGTGGTTGAGACCCACAGGTTGAGAACCGCTAGCAGGGTCGCCTAAGACCATCGGAAAACACAGATATTTACATTACGATTCATAACAGTAGCAAAATTACAGTTAGGAAGTAGCAATAAAAATAATTTTCTGGTTGGGGGTCACCACAACACGAGAAACTGTATTAAAGGATCACGGCATTAGAAAGGTTGAGAACCACTGTCCTAACGAATGAGATGACAGCATTTCAGCCAGTCACTTGTAAGATGCTGCTGTTACATATATGGCTTGAATCTCACATCAGAAAGTAAGCCAGAAACCTATCTTGAGAACTGGATTATTCGAGGTCAATTAAGGAAAACAGAAACGTGCCCAGGTCTCCGACATGGGGAATTAAATACAGGGAGTTAACAAAGAGATGATGGAAGTGCTGAGAAGACCATCAGGAGATGCTAAGGAAACCCAGAAATGAGAACAGCAGGAAGCTGAGACCTCTCCTGAGGCTGAAAGGACAGGAGTGGAGGAGGAGCCACCAGAGTCCAAAAGCTTAAACCATCTCACAGGAGCTTTTGGGGAGCTGGACACAGAGCAAGAGGCCATTTAGCAGGAAATGGAGTCACAGAGGAGAACGAGGCGTTACAGGGACCCTGTGCACAGAAAAGGGGCCCCTCCCATTCTTCTTCCAAGTGCAAGGAGCGGACTGCTGAGCAAGAATAGGTGTCTTGGGGTGAGGTGTCTTGGGGTGACAGAAAAAAAAACAGGTGTGATGGTACCTTGGAGAAAAGATGGAGAAGAGAGTACCACAGTCAGGACCTAGAGGAACCACCAGTAGCATCCCAGAACTGGAGGAAACCTAGGAAGAGGTAGAGAGCAAATGCCTGCATGTTCTTGACCTCCCTGCCCCACAGGACCAATGGCAGGTCAGGGAGAGAAAAGGTGCCTGCAGACCTGCCCTCCACTGTGCACCTTGGCAATACAGGCCCAGCACAGTTATTTTCAGCACGGAAGTCACGCTTTCGCTCTGAGATCCTGACTACAACACAGGAGCACCGATTTGCTGTGCTTTCCACCTGTGCCATGTTAGGGGAAGGACTTCTTTTGTAAAACCCTATGAATGGTTCTTTTACCGGTATTTCCCCGAGCATGGAAGTGCTAGCGAAGGGATTCACAGAGTTCATTAACTCCCGTCACCCCCGCCCTCCTGTTTGCCCAGCTCATTCAAAAACATAAATGCCACTACAAACAACCACTAAATCTACAGAGGCTTGTCTGGCTGTCACACAGCCATAAAAACAATGTGCCCTCAGGCAGGGGAGGGGAAGTGAGGATGGCAAAGCACACACTAATTTTCAACAATCCCTCCTTAGAGACATAATCTTCAAATAAATATTTAACTTGCTCTGTCTTTGGTCGTAGATTATTTACAAATCAGGCTTTAAAATGATCCTTCCCTGAGCTATTTGCACACCTAGAGTTGCCAGGGAGCAGGAATGAGCCTTCCTGGATGCTGGAGGCTGCCTCCCATGCGACCATACACACTGGCTGCAGGCAGCTTGTGCCCCGTCAGGTCCCAGCGCCCTTCTGTCACTGTCAAGTAGGGGTACTGGCAAGCCTGCCACCGCCAGAAGGTTACCATTCAGAGAAATGGGAGACAGAATTCCAAGTCCAAGGTCATTCAAAACCCCAAGATTTAGGGGAGAGTGGGGCAACATGTAGATCCCCTGGGACTGCAGAGATGGCAAAGAAACTTGCTGTGAAAGAAGTTGGTATTATGGAGCTTTCAAACTCTAGGATACACATTTTCTAAGAATACTTGAAAGTCCCAAGAGATTAATAGGTGGTCCAAGGAAAAAAGGGATTTGTGGTAACATAATTGTGTATTCCTCCTGTTGGAGACACATGAACAAGGGTTGGCAAACTTTTTCTCAAAGGCCAGGCAGCAAATATTTTCTGCTTCATGGGCCATCTGGTCTCTGTCAGAGCTTGTCACCTCCACTATTTTGGGGCAAAGCAGCCACAGAGAACTTGCAAAGGAATAGGCATGACTCTGTTCCAATAAAACTTGATTGACAAAATGGGTGGTGGGTCAGATTTGGCCTATGGGCCACCGTTTCCCAACTCTTTCACTAGAAGGTTTAAAAGCTCTGAGAAGTCCTGCACTTGAGGAATAGTGAATTTCATCTAATCCATTTTTCCCTCACACATCTTTGACTACAAATCCCTTCTGTATCCCCACATGTCTGTTGATATCAGTGATAATCCAGTGTTCCACAGAACAATTTTGGAAGTAATGTCCTGGGAAATGTGCTAGGAAAGAAAACATGACCCGCAAAAAGTCGTAACACCTTGGCAATCTAAATATACAATGTGAAAGCAAAAGCTCTGGTCACTTCAGGGAAAAATCATTCTCCACTTCTAGATGGGCAAAAAAAAAAAAAAAAAGCAGCAGCAGGAATCAAGCAATAGTCAGAGACCAAGGGAAACTTCAATGCAGACCAGAAATCTGTCCCAAGGAGGCCATGGCACCAGCTAAGGCATCAGGAAAGATGAGCTCAAAGGGCCCTAGAATCTCAGATCACCAGATGGAGGCTTAGAGCAAACATGATTCTGATTGTCTCTCAAGCTCTTGATGATCCTCAAGGCTGCTCAAAGAAAAATGTATTCATTAATTGTTTACGGCACTGGGGCACAGGACTCCAGGACGCGGTCTGGGACACAGAGCCGGCTTACTAGCAGCCATTGCTGTTTGCCACGCCCTAACCTAGTGATGCCCTGAGACCCCGCCCCACACAACTTACAAACCCACCCAAGCTCCAAGCAGCTCAATTAGCATAAGAAAGCCTGCCCTATCGCAGCTTAACCTAGAAAACTTGCAGCCCGGGTCAGACAGCTCCAAAACCTCCAAACCCCAAGCAAAGAGGAGAAAACTGTAGCTCTCACTGTAGTTCCTGCTGAGTGGCCTCAGACAGTAGCTGACCTGCACCCCATTGGAGATCCAGAAGCCAGTGTACCTAGTCGTCAGTGTGAGACACCAGATTTTAACTCCTCACATCCATAAGTGACACATTCAAGAGGCAGACTCAGTGAGCACCAAAGCCCCACTGAAACAAGTCCTGCCCCATAAGCGTGTCTTCAGTGCAGCACTTCTTCCATTATAGACACAGGGAGTGCTCACAGCTAATTGGCCTGGAGGTCAATTCCCCCCAGCGTACCAACAGCAATTCAGGCTTAACTACACCAAGACTTTGCACTCAGCCCACAAAGGGGTGTACCAAGAGCATCCACATCAGGTGATTGGGGAGGCTGAGCTACTGCCCCCTATAGGTCACCTACCACACAAAGCCACTCCATCAACACAGGGAAGCAGCCAAAATGCAAAAACAAAGAAACATGTCACGAATGAAAGAAACAGAGGAAAGCAAACTACTGGATGACATAGAGTTCAGAATCACATTTATAAGGTTACTCAAGAATCTTCTAAAAACCGCCGAGAAACTTGATGACACTTCTGAGGAGCTTAGTGAGACCTTCAAGGACCTTAATGAGAATGCCAAAAAAATGGAAAAGGATCAGTCAGAAATGAAGCATACACTGTCTGAAATAAAGAATATACAGAAACTCAACTGTAGATCAACATACCCCAAGAATCAAACCAAAGATCTGCTTTGAAATATGTGGAAACAAAAAACATCCAACCAGAAAAACAAAAAGAAAAAAGAATCCAAAAATATGAAGATAATGTAAGGAGCCTCTGGGACAACTTTAAGCGAAACAACATCCGAATTTTTGGGGTGCCAGAAGAAGGGAGAGAGCAAAATATTGAAAACCTATTAGAAGAAATAATGACAGAAAACTTTCCCTACCTGGTGAAAGAAATAGACTTACAAGTTCAGGAAGCACACAGAACCCCATACAAGAGGAACCCAAAGAGGACCACACCAAGACACATCATAATTAAAATGCCAAGGGCAAAAGACAAAGAGAGAATATTAAAAGCAGCAAGAGAAAAACAGTTAATTACCTACAAGGGAGTACCCATACGACTGTCAGCTGATTTCTCAGCAGAAACTATGCAGGCCAGAAGGGAGTGGCAAGAAATATTCAAAGTGATGAACAGCAAGAACCTACAACCAAGATTACTCTACCCAGCAAAGCTATCATTCAGAGTTGAAGGTCAGATAAAGAGCTTCACAGACAAGAAAAAGCTAAAGGAGTTCATCGCCACCAAACCAGGATTACATGAAATGCTGAAGGGTATTCTTTAAGAAGAAGAAGAAGAAGAAAAGGGTAAAGATAAAAATTATGAACAACAAAATGACATCAAATACATACCTACCAACAAGTGAATCTAAAAATCAAGTGAATAAAAAATCTGAAGAACAGAATGGACTGGTGAATAAAATAGAATCAGGGACATAGAAAGGGAGTGGACTGACGATTCTCAGGGGAAGCAACGGTGAGGGGTGCGGGAAGAGATTGGACAAAAATCTTACTCCTATGGATGAAGACAGGGGCGGGGGGTAAGGGCATGGGGTGGGGTGGGGAATCAGGTGGAGGGGAGCTATAGGGGGAAAAAAAGTGGAACACCTGTAATAATCTAAACAATAAAGATTTAATTAAGAAAAAAAAAAAAAAGAAAAATGTATTCATCTGCTAGGCTAACTACTCACCAAACAATTCCAAACACAACAGAAGTTTATTTCTAATTTGCACAAAGTTCCAACTGGCATTCCTTTTTCCCCTGTTTTATTTATTTATTTTTAAAATAATCCTTTATTGTTGAAAGTATTACATATGTCTCCTTTTTTTCCCCGTTGACCCTCTCCAGCTCCCCCTACAACCGGCATTCCTGGTCAGTGGGCAGCTCTCTTCCACACAGTAATTCAGGGATCCAGGACCTTTCTCTTTTGTGGCCCTGCCATTCCCTTGTGTTTCATTGTCTTCTACCAGAACCTTTGCATCTGACCAGCAGTCATGGAAGAGAGAGAGGGCATGGAGGATGGAGCAGAGACCTTTATGGGCCAAACAGCTCGTGAATACCTTTGGGCCCTGCACAGGACACCAGACAGGGGGAAGCCAAGGGGAAGCCAAGGTGTCTCCCTGGAGAACCAAAGATAACTCCAAGCCAAATGTATGGGCTCTGCAAGTCTGCATATCGAGCCTTCACTTGACCTTCACTCTACTCCCCATTCACCATGGATTCTTTATTTATTTACTTTATTCTCTTTTAGTGTCTCAGTAAACTTCCAATTCTTTTTTTTGGGGGGGGGGGGGGTAGGGGAAGAGGCATAGGAGGAAATCACTAAATAAAATGTAATATGAAGTCATGTTTCAAGTGGGGAAAAGAAAAGAAAGAAATGCCCACTGGGGTGGATTGAATTTTTAAAAAACATTAAACAAAACAACAATGAAGTAGAGTAGAGTATCCAGAAACTCCTGTGAGCTTTTCCCTTTTTGGAGAACACTAAAGCTTGCCTGGCTCTCTACATGTTGGACTACCCATGCCTCACCCCCGCAGGAAGTCTAGCATCAGCTCTGCATCTGCTCCAGAGACCAGCCCAGAGAGAATCCAGAACTGACCTGTCCACAGTCTTGCTGCAGGCACTGACCTCGTTCACATATAGCTATGTCCTCCTTCCTTGAACCACAGCCAAGCCCAGATGGCAACCATCTTAAGGTAATCTAGACCCTCCACCCCTGCATAGGCACCCCCTTATGGTCCCTGACCCCCAACTGCTCACATTCCACCCAAGCACCAGCAGACAAACGCAAACTGCATATCCCAGCCACTAACAGTTAAATTCTAACTAGGAAAAATGGTGGGGAGGGAGAGAGGAGTAGATTTAATTTAGGAAAAGGGGTGAACACTTGTTTGGATAGTTCTGGAATAGTAACTGCTATCTTTCTGAGAGGTGAGAAGGAGGACGGACCTTGTGAAGCTCATTGGAGGACACATGCTTAAATGCTTCTGTTGTTATTTCTAACCGACTATTAAGAAAAACTTTTCATCAGGAAAACATTTCATCTTTTAAAAGCTAGATGTCAAGGAATGTGATTTTGCAAAACAAACTACAACAATTCGTGGGCCACACATGCTTAACTCCATGAGGCCTCTGACCACAATGAAGTCATATACTCATTGCGCCCTCCTTCCCCTAATGTGGATCATTTGGGAATTTGAATCATAAACTCAAATTTTTCTCCCCTATCTTAGTCCCTTATTAATGTCACATTTCACATAAAATAACAACTGGCAGATGACAAGAATAATTCATACATATACATATACCTTAACTGCTTACACATATAAGTAGACATACATATGTAGATGTGCATATAAACACATATATTACACAGTTCCTGAACTGAAAACGAATTCTCATTTAATCTTCACATCAACCTCATGAGATAGGCATGATAGAAATTCCTCCCATTTCACAGATGAGGAAGCTAAAGTCAGAGGGTGAATGAGGTCATAGTGAGCCAGGGAGACACAGAGCAGGACCCAGACACAGGCCAGCAGAATTGGCTCCCTGTGCCAACCACCTCTGATCACAAGAGTAGTGAGTGACGGCCTGTGAGGCACCTCCTCTATACCCTCTGTACAATGTGTCTACCCACACACATGCCCGCATCCACACTTTGAGTGCAAGTTATTATTATCTCCTCCTAGTCATCGCTTTACGAGAGTAGGAACAAAGTGACCAGAACCCAGTGATGGTGAACCATAACCTTCCCTGCAGCTGAGAGAGGTTGGCAGGGCCCTCAAGTCCATAAGTTAAAAGTTGCAGGAGGCAACCAGAGCAGATTAGATCCACCCAGCTGCCGTCCTGTGGTTCTCCAGCTGTGTCTAACATCCCCTCCTGACATCGGCTCTAACCACCCACAAGTGTGAAGTCAAGGAGCTGAGACCGTATCTTTAAATTTAAAAAATTAAACACATGCACACTAACATACATATGTTTTGAAACTATATGAAAACTGAGGCAATGATTACCTTACTCAGGCCAATCATTTTTGTCTTCAGGAGGATCTAGATAACCTTAAAGGATACAACATTTTACCCTGAACCCATGAAGACAGCCAGATGCTCATTCCTTTTCTTCTGCATGTTTGGCAGGAGGAGGGTCCCAGTGGCCAGAGCAGGAGACCACTGGTGCGAGGAGCACCGTGCCAGGACATCCCTGCTGCAGCCACCACAGTTGCCCAGGGCCGAGGCTTGGATCCGTTCATGACAAAGCAGCTGGATTCTCATGCTTCTGTCACATTAATGCCATGTGGGTCAGTACATCCTGGTAGGAAAATGTACTTGTAAGCCTCGCAAAGTGAAAAGATCAGTGTTCTCAACAGAAATCTGGAGGCATCTGCACCACTGGGGGCATCTGGCACATCCAAATCATATTGTTTCTCAAAAGTGACTGCTGCTTCAACCTTTCTCCTACAAGCACTGTTCCACTCCAGCTACAATCCTCGGTTGCCCTTGTGTTCAGAGCCTTGCTGGCATTTGTAACTGCTGTTTTTCTTAGGAGGTGTATGTATTATATCATAAACATAGAGCGAGATTATAGTGCTTATGATAGGAAAGGACATTATGAAAAATGGTCCATGGCTCCATGCAAATTAGTATGAAGTACATTCCTGAGGGAAAGAAGTATAGGGTGTACAAAACGCAAAGAAATTAGGATTGGAAGTTACGATTTCTCTCTGGGACATCCCAGATAATTTTAAAGATCACTATGTCTTATAGATTCTCATGCTACATCCTTCTCTCCTCCTCCCCAGAGGTATTTCTGCAGAGCAGTAGCCAACACGGAGAGCCAACAACATCATTCCCCTTGTGGGATTTAGGTAGCCTTCCCATAATCTATCACTGAGGCAGGGGCAGGGAGATCATCTCCAAGACAAAAGAAAGACAATGAACTGTGGCTGGAGATACAGAGTGACCATTTATACGTTGAGTCAGCGACTGCACAGATTATAGGCCAGAATCTCCCTTCCATGCTCTTGATGGCCCTTGTCACATTCTGTTATGGAATGAATTGTGTGCCCCCGCCAAATCTTTATGTGGAAGTCCTAACCCTCAGATTCTCAGAATGTGACTGTATTTGGAGACAAGGCCCTTGGCATTGGTCTTAATCCAATTTGACTGGTATCCTTATAGGAAGAGGAATTTAAACACATAGACACTAGGGATGCATGCACACAGAGGAAAAGGCCCTATGAGGGCACAGCAAAAAGGCAGCCATCTGCAAGCCAAGGAGAGAGGCCTCAGGAGAAACCAACCCTGCTGACATCTCAGAATGGGGAGAAATACATGTCTGTTGTTTAAGCCACTCTCTGTATTTTGCTATGGCAGCTGGAACAGACTCATATGTTCTCCATGAAGCCGTAGAGCCTGACAAGGGAAAGCATTTGACCTTGGAGGAGAAGGCCTGGGATTCAAGTCAGGCTTTGTCACTAAAAACATGTAATTTTCCCAGAAAAGTCAGGGTTTCTGAGCATCACTTCCACCCTGCAAAACATGAGGATTGATTGACACAGACTGAGAGGTTCCTTCTACCACACAGTCTATGACTGTCCCACCTTTTTACTACAAGGATGCCTCACCCAGCTCTCAACTCCACAGCCTCCCATAGCAGCAAGGCTCACTCAGTGGCCCCTACAAGCTACAAGCACTGCCTGGGACTTGAGATAGCGGGGGAGGGAGGGGGAGGGGAAGCGGGAGGGGACTCTACATTCTCTGATGACAAGAATTAATGAGTTGGGAAACAGTTATGTGGGTTTTGTCATTCTCCTTAATAGGTTTTTGTCAAGAGTAGGGACAGCTTTGCCCAGAGACCTTTGCATTCAGCTCAGGTATTCAGTCTGCCCCCTCTCCCTGAGGGCTTGCTCTGCTTGGATTGTAGCCCAACTCCCACCCAATTCCCAATTAAATATATCAGCCAGGTCTGTGCCTGATGCAGGAAGCCCTCACTTGCTAAGGGGCTTAAATCACTTAACATGTGCCTGCCAATTTTCCCCTCCATATCACTTTTACTGATTAGCCTTTTCTTTTCCCTTGTTAAGAAAATGATGCAACTCATTATTTTTAAAGAAGCCTTGATGGGCCTTGGCTCAGATACAAAACAATATTTCAACCAACAGAAAATCTGTCAAAGTAGCAAAAATTGTAAAGATGAAGTTTACTCAGTCATAGTGCTGGTGTAAAGAAACAGGCATCCTTGTATTGGTGGAAGTGTAGATCAGTATGACCTCCCTGAAGGATAATCTGTCAGTGTTGATCAAATTTTAAGTGTGCACGTGTGCACTTTAGGAACATATACCACAGAAATATGACTATCATGGATATACATAAAGATGTACATAAAAATATATTCTCTGACATGCTTTAGCAAAATTTTAGTAAAGAACTAAATATTATTAGATTATATTTGCTAATAAAATTATAGCAGATTAACTAAATATTAATCAATAGTCAATGGTAAGTCAATCTTACAACATTCCAAATTATGGTTCTATTAAATGTAATGAGTTCATCCTAGACGTGTTAATATGTCTATGTCATATAGTAGAAAAAAGTAGGTAGCTGAACAATATAATAGTTGGTTTAATTTTTTAATGCATATTTGTTTGTGGCGAGTTGCATGAGCACTCCAAAACTTTCTAGAATGATACACCCCAAAGTTGTGAACAGTACTTATTTCTGGGATAGGAAATGTAGTGAGCAAGAAAAAACTTTTCGTTTTAACTCTATGTACCTCTGTATTAAATGTGTTGCAATCAGTTTATATTGTTTGTGTAACATGAAAAAAAGCAGGGAAGTTTGCTTTTACTTTTAATTCTGTCATCTTTTCTTAGCTACTTTGCAATTCTTTGTAGAGGTGTACGTGTGAGAGAGAGAGAGAGAATGATGACTCCCCAAAATCTCCATCACCAGTACCCTCTTCTCCCCATTATGCCTAACACAGGGAGAGGGCTCTTCGATAATTGCTTGACCAACTATTTTATTTAAAGCATCGGGGTTCAGCTTACAAAATTCAGTGGCATGGTCTCTTCCCTTGAGGAGCTGACTAAGTCCAGGGAGGAGACCAACAATTAACATAATCAAGTTACATAGCCCATAATGAGGAGTAAGCAGGCCATTGTGATATTGTGATGGCGGCCTGGGAAGAAGAGCAAATGAGTCACCAAGAAAAGTCAGGAAACTCCACCAAAAGGAAGTTCATGAATTGAGACTTGGACATGGGGCAGAATTTCTGTTCAGGTAATTAAAAATAAATAAAATTTATTTTGCATCGAACCATGAAAGAATTTAAGACAATAGTAAATATACTAATTAAACACAAAGTGAAAAAGACATCAATGATGTCTAAGATCCAGCTTGAAACATCTATTCTGATCGCTTCCCGTGGTCGGCAAACTGCGGCTCGCGAGCCACATGCGGCTCTTTGGCCCCTTGAGTGTGGCTCTTCCACAAAATGCCATGGCCTGGGTGAATCTATTTTGAAGAAGTGGCGTTAGAAGAAGTTTAAGTTTAAAAAATTTGGCTCTCAAAAGAAATTTCAATCATTGTACTATTGATATTTGGCTCTGTTGACTAATGAGTTTGCCGACCACTGGCTTAGATGTGTTAATATGCCTATGTCATATAGTAGAATAAAGTAGATAGCTGAACAATGTAATAGTGTGAGAGAGAGAATAATTCATCATTCTCTCTCTCACACACACACGTACACATTCTGCCTACCTCTACAGAGTCTGCCTGCCATGGATTGAGCACCTACAACGTGCTCAGCTCTGAACTGGGTATGAGGGGGAGAAGGGATGACAAAACTATGTGCCCTGGTCTCAATCCTTAAGAAGTTTTCAACCTTGGTAAGGAAACCAAACTAATGCACAAAAATGTGTATATAGCAGGAGGCTAATCAAAATATTAACAAACTTACATCACTCGGCACTTAATTGTATGTTATGGACTCCAAAGACAATGACTATAAATGATACAACCAAAAATCAAGGCACACTCTTCAGAGTTGTACTAAATGTGCAGCATGCAAATATTCAGCCACATTTAGTAACACTTTCAATGAATCTATTTTTTAAAATAGTAAATTTAAATGAAATCTAAATTCTGGCAAAAAAAATATGCATATACTAACAAAACAGGTGAGTGTTTAATTATTATAGGCACCACAATTGCTGGTCATAAAACAAAGCTCTTGGTGTCAACTGGAGAAGTCAGAAAAAGTATGACAAGGTGGGACCTGAATTGGGCCTCATAGGACCGGTAGGAAGTAAGGGAAGCGATTGGCAAGAAACTTAGAGGTAGAAAGAACACTAATTATGGGATTCTCTTCCATTCTGAATGACTTAATGATCCTATGCTGTTCTTGTTACCCTGGTAGACTATCCATAAGACAGCCCAGGAATAAATACAGTTTGCTTTTGAAAATCACTGTCAGCGATTTTCCATCTTTTTCATCCCATGGCACACATAAAACAATCACTAAAATTCTGCAGCACACCAAAAAACATATTTTTTGCCAGTCTGACAAAAAAATAGGTATGCTTTTGATTCATTCACACTGGATGGCTATTTTAGTATTAGCTGTTGTCATTTCTTTTTATTTGACAATCTAAGGGAACAGAGGTCAGTGCTCCTGACTAAATAGTCAGGTAGTGCATGTTTTAAAATTCTTGTGGCACACCAGCTGAAAACCACTGCTCTAGAAGGAAATGGATATTTGACGACTTACAAAGGCAGAAGTATCTGGAAGCTTATAAGGGAAACCAAGGATTTCCACAGACTGTGCATTCAAAGGTTCAAAACTTTTGCTCTCTTGCCTCATTAGTCTGAGTAGTACACTATTTGTTTCTAAAAAGAAAAAGATGTTAGGAGAAAATAACATTTCCAAAAGAGAGATCAGAGGTGAGTTTATAAAGCAAATGGGAAGTGTCATATTTAGAAGCTACAACATTGGAATAGGCAATGAGGGAGAGAGCTGGAGGAGGTAAGAGGGTAGGGAGGAAAGCCAGCTCTTGCTAAGTTTACGGCCAATTAACATTTGCCATACTTCAGACTCCAATGTTTAGCGAGGGCTTCTCAATATTAAAGGCAGCTCTTTGAACAATAGAGTCCTTTTTTTCCTGCCGTTCACAGCTGTCAGAGATCATTTAACTCCCTATATATTTCCAAAAAGTGATGCCTTTAATGGGCAGCGTAAACACTAGGGTTAGAGCACACTGAAGCTTGACTCAGACGCATGGTGTTAGGGCATCGCTCGCATCTGTCAGGATCTGGAAGGGAGGCCTAAGTAAATATCGCCATAAACTGCATTTAAAGAAAGAAAAAGAGAGAGAGAGGGTAGCGTGGAAGGAGGGGAGATGAGGGAGTCAGCCAGAGAGAAGGAAAGAAGAGAAATAATACAAGGACCAGAGAGAGATTAAACTTCTGCCACAGAAGTTGAAACTGCATTAATTAAAATTTGTTTCCTTCTTAAAATGATTCCTTCCATTCAAATGTAAGTGTAGTCATAAAGTATCATGTTAAGTCTCATATGTCAGGCCCAAACAAATGTCCTGGTTATTGAGAATTCAACCAGAGCTCTTATTATCTCAGCACAGTTTATATTTAATTTCCCATTTGTTTTTCTTCTTTTACACCAGATCCAGGTATCACATATAACATGCTCTGATTTTTCTGTTTCTCTGAGTACACTCAATGGCCTTACTGTTCTCCAAGACCAATAAAACCAGTGGTGCGATGGTCCTCCCTTTGGGCTGGGACTCTGTATTGAAAATATAAATCCAATAGTTATTAAAGAGAGACTATGAAACTTAAGAAGAAGGCTCACACTTCTATTAAGCAAATGTAACCTGCAAGATTAAATGTTTTGTGAGCTCAGCAGTGTTTGCAAGCATATAGCAATCTTGAAAAATCTTCCTTTCAAATGAATACTGGGAAGTAGTAAAAGGGTATATGCTAATCTATAATAATAAAAGGGTAATATGCTAATTAGACCAGACGTCTTCCGGACATCATCCCTGACAAAGCCAGGGCCGGAGGGAAGCCCAGGTCCCAGGTGCCAGAGGGAAGCCAGTGCTGGCAGCCGGGGAAAGAAGGCCTTTTCTTGCACAAATTTTCATGCATCAGGCCTTTAGTGTTATATAAAATCCCAAATGCACTCAGGAATTTTAAATGTAATCTTAAAAATAGCTAACCTTTAAGATCTGAATTCATCGAAGAGTGTCATCTAACTTTATCTTCTTAAGCAATATTTAGATTTATAATAAAAGCGTAAAAAGCTTAGCAATACAACTCACCCCAAATTTTACCAGCTAGAAGTATGCAATGTTAAGAGTCTACAAATATTATTATTATAAAATCTCTTCAAAAAACATACAGATAAAAAATGAGTGTTATCTATATATCTATAGATATAAAAGGCTAAGTGACCGACAGTATATCCAGCCAGTACATATGATGCGCACTGGCAATTTAAAAATAAATGTTGACTGGCACATGCGTCATACATATAAGCTTCTGCTGGTGCCAAATGCACACGTGTTTTAATTTTATAATACTACTAGAGGCTCGATGCACGAAATTTGTGCAAGAGTAGGCCTTCCTGAGTTCTTACCATTTGCAACAGCATGGTTGGAACTGGAGAGCATTATGCTAAGTGAAATAAGCCAGTCAGAGAAAGATACATAACACATTATCTCACTCATTTATGGAATACAATGAACAACATAAACTGATGAACAAAAACAGATCTAGAGACAGAGAAACATTGATCAGACCATCAAACCTCAGAGGGAAGGTAGGGGAGAGTGGGGGTAAGGGAGAGAGATCAACCAAAGGACTTGTATGCATGCATATAAGCCTAACCAATGGACACAGACAATAGGGGGGTGAGGGCATGAGTGGGGGTGGGGGGTAATGTGGGGATAAGGACACATATGTAATACCTTAATCAATAAAGAAATTAAAAAAAAAAAAAAAGGAGTAGGCCTTCCTTCCCCTGGCTGCCGGCACCAGCTTCTCTCTGGTACCTGGGACCCCGGCTTCCCTCACACCCTGGCTTCATCCAGTCAGTTGTTCGGTCTAATTAGTATATTGTGCTTTTATTATTATAGATATTATATATACTATTTTCACATGTAATTTTTTGCAGTAATGTAATTACCATACAAATCTTTCTTCTAATTAATTTCCTTTCAATGTGCATGAATTTGTGCACCGGGCCACTAGTATGTCAATATTATCTCAATAAAACTGGGAGTGGGGGATAAGAAATGAAAAAAATTATGATAGAGAAATTACAAAGACTTAATGATTTCATTGGAATAAAATCATGTAATATGTACCATCTTAAAACATTTCATCTTATTTTATATGCATTTAATAAAGAAAAAAGAAATAAAGTAAAACTGAGAAAATGGCAGAATTTTTGACAAATGTTTCTTTGTCGCCTAAGATTAAGGAAGAAATTGTTAAGTCATCAGCAGCCCAGAGTCAACATTGTTGCTGATAGTTTAAAATACACATTTTCTTTTTAAACAGTTTGGATTAGTTTCCCCCTAAAAAAGATGATGAGCCCGACCAGAGTGGTACAGTGGTTGAGCGTCGACCTATGGACCAGAAGGTCACGATTTGATTCCAGGTTAGGGCACATGCCTGGGTTGCAGGCTCGATCCCCAGTGGGGACTTGCAGGAGGCAGCCAATCAATGATTCTGTCTCATCATTGATGTTTATATCTCTTTCCCTCTCCCTTCTCTGAAATCAAAAATATTTTAACAAAAGAAAGAAAGGGTAAGGACCTCTTTCACTTCCTCCTACCTCCCCTATCCCTCCTCAATTTTGTTGCTTTATATTATTTTTACATGTAGTTAGTGCTTCAGGATTTGAAATACTTGCATAAACCATAGTTCTCCTGTTTGTTTCCTCTTAGATCTATATTTGAATGGATTCCATGCTCACAACTAATCTAGCTACCACCACTTATCCATTCTTGAGCTCTTTATTTTGCTTCATCTTTTGCCCTACATTATTTTTTTAATGCAGCAAAACATTATTTTGGTAAAATATATTAGAATTTTTCAGTTTAATGCAAATCATGGAAGTTGGGTACATGTAATTGTGCATTTAGTGAGAGTTAGGGAAAATATAATCTGCTGAGGCATCTCAGACTTTAAAACACAGCAGGTCACTGAAGATGCAATTTGTGGGCGGGCTTGATATGCCTCCAAAGGCAAATCATGCAGAAAACTAGGGGCTGGCAGAAGAGGCCTAGGAAGATGGGATTGAGGTTCCAGATCAGGGGAGGGGAAAGTCAGCTACATCCAACCTCTTCAGAAGTGCCCAATTAGGCAGCAAATGCCCCTCAAAGTACGGGGGAATCTACCTTGGTACATTATTATTTAGAGGCACAAAGGACTGATTTTTAGGGGTGACTTGTCTCCTTTTTATGCCATGACTATTTAGACATTTTAAAATTAACCTCAAACTCAGCCACACCATTGAACACACCATCTTCCCCTGTATATCTGGACTTCCTTGTGCCTCCTGGGAGGCATCCTGGGGCCCAGCTGCACAGGAACTTTCTCTCCCTTACTTCTGCTTCCCATACCCGACCCATTTCCGTTTCCTCCATTGTCACCATCCTCATCAGCATTATTTCATAGGGTGGTAAGTTATGGTTCTTCCTCATTCCACTCTCCAAAATATCAAAATGTACCCAAGAAACAGCACTTGTATGACTAAATGACCTAATGAAATTTTTAAATTATCATGAATATTTGACTCCAAAAAGGCAGATTTCTCAGTTTTTCATAAAAGTGATAGCCTATAAGTAGGAAACCAGATTTAGAGTCTACACTGGAGTCAGAAAAATTTATATATATAAAAACCTAATATGCCAATAGACTGAACGGCAGAACCACCAAACAACCAGTTGCTATGACATGCACTGACCACCAGGGGGCGCGTGCGGAACATGGCAGGCATTGGCCACGGCGGGATGGTGGAGCAGGTGAGTGGGGGCGTCAGACCATGGCAGAGTGCCAGTCACTGTCATCGGGGCTAGCCTCTGGTGGTTACTGAAAATTCTTTGCTCCCATGTGCCACAGTCCCACCCGCCACTTGCACTTGCTGCTGGCGCCAGCCCCAATTGCTCCGTGATTGGGTGGAGGAGGAGTGGAGAGTAACTGCTTACAATAAGGGGATTCCTTTTGGGGGTAATAAAAATATTTTGAAAACAGATAAAGATGGTGTTTGCAGAACATTTTGAATGCATTAAATGCCACTGGATTGTTTGCTTTGAAATGGTTAATTTTGTTATGTGAATTTTATCTCAATAAAAATAAATAAATAAAACAGGGGGAGGTCAAATTTGGTCCACATACCATGTTTACATTACAACAAAAGAAAGTGTAAATTTCAAGAAATACATAAGCCTTTCTGGAAAGAGACACAGATGTATTTCAGAGCATCTCTCAGCTGGGAATAGTGGTAGTTTGTCTTACATCAGCCCACAAGGATTCTCAAATGGCCATGGCATTCTGTACACAGGTAGGACAGGGTTTGTATCAGGGGTCTTCAGGGGCCTTGGAGGCAGAGAACAACCTTGGTTTGTAGTGTCCTTTCCTTAACTTCCTACTAAACAGCACTCACACATACCATGTGCCCAAGCCAGGTGTTCCGTCTGCTCTCTCCTTCATTCCCCTCACCCACTCCATCACCATGTTCTCACACCTCCTCAGTCTCTCCTAAAGGTCTCCATTTCTGGCATTCCCCTTGCTACTGTCAGAGGTCAATGCCATTCCCTCTCAGCTAGACTGTTGCAACAGCCACCTCGCTGTCCTCCTCACTCCAGCTCTGTCTCCTCTCATGGTTGTTCCTTATGTCAGCCTCAAATTAATACACACTCTAAAGCCATAGTTTTTTGCACTGACAAAATGAAAACATGGTTACTGTGATTGCATATTTAGTGTCAATATCAAATTTTTCGCAGCCGAGGAAAAATGGAAACATATCGGTGAAAGACAGTGTATCAGCCCAAATTGCCTGATACAAGTGTTTGGAGGGACTCTATGGCTCCACTCCCAGGATAGCTTAGTCAGCGTCGATTTGGGGGAAATCACTGAAAGTAGCTTAAACTCCTAAAAGCTGGTATGTGCTGCTGAGGTGACAAGAGAAAGGCTGGCGAGTGTTCTCTAGGCTGCAGCATGAGGGGCACGGAGGGCACACCTGAGGGGGACACACCTCATCAGGAACACACAGATGGGCTTCCAAACGATAGGCATGTGTTACTCTCAGGCACATTCTTGGCATTTCAGTTGAGAAAAATGCCTCATGGGCAAAATGTCAGGAACGTGCATATAAATAACCAATTCCTTCAAGTTACTGGACACATCTCATCCCTTTTGTCAAAAAAGCTTGCAGTCAATACAGATATATTGTTTGCAACCAGGGCTTCTCCTGTCATATATAACACATCCCCCCCCCCCTCCCTTGCAATGATGTTGAAACATGAAGTTATCCACTGGAAGCTTAGTCTTGAATCCTGGCACCTGGGCAGGCTATCGCCAGCCACACTCTGTCAAGCTATTCTTGAGCGTGCTGTGGGAGAGAGCAGGCAAGCCTCCAAGCCACCAAGAACACAATCATTCATTCATTCACTCACTCAGTCGGTCATTCAGTCAACCGGTATTTAAAGAGTTGGTCCATGGTCAGGATCTGTGCGTGGGATCCTATAATGAGTCATATATGGTCCCTCAAGGAATATAGAGTCTATTGGGAAAGTCTGATAGGGCATGAACAATTGTTACACAGGGTGATAGGTGGTATGACAAAATTAAAGATGGAGTGCTGTGGAGGCAAATGTGGTGGAACCTATCTCAGCAGAGGGAAGAAGTGGCAGAGAAAGATTGCTCAAGGAAATTATATCTGTGCTGAACAGTTGCTCTGAAGATGAGAGTAAGTGAAACACCAAATTTTACTCTAATATGCAGTGTAGTGATAGAAGGCATAGGTCTGGGCTCTGAAGCTGGACTTCTGGGTATAGATCCTGGCCCTGCCCCTCACCAGCTCTGTGACTTTGGGGTAGTTAATTAACCACTCTGTGTCTCAGTTTCCTCATCTGTAAAATGAGAACAGCTAAATAAGTTATTAAATATATATAAATAGAATGTAGACACATATAAATACAGATATATATAAAATGAACTATGTATGAAAGTAAATATGTAAAGAACATTTATTGGCACAAAGTAATGGCTACATCAGAACTTGTGATATATGGTTGTTAATATGAGTTGCTTCAATACCTTTGGGAAGTAGTTTGAGTATGAATTGTAAATGTATGATAATATTAATAAAATATAGTTGCTCTAGCAATGAATAGTCTATATTTTTTTTCTTTTTGATAAAGCACTGGTTTGGGCAAATCTGATCTAGGACCTCATGGTGCATGTGCACACATACATGCGTGTGCGCACACACACACACACACACACACACACACACACACACAAGCTGTATTTATCTTGGAAGCAAAACTGTAGTAATAGTCTAATCTTAAGCATAAATTTCTTCTATTCTAAATTCTGTGATTTGCATTGCTACAAAATCTTTGTTTACCAGACAGCTGCCAATCCTCGAATTTCACTATGTTTAAATAATTTGGGTCTCAATGGGGAATTGTGGTTTAACAAGCCAAATAAAGAGAATAATGTATCTCAATCTTAACATTGTTGGAGGAATAGCAACTTATGCTAAACAAGGGTGCAGGCGTCAGATGGTGTTGGCAAAAAGCCATGGATCTTGACATCTGTTTCAAAAACTACTTCCCACAACTATCTGCCTGGCAGCAAAAATATCAAAACAGTTAATGGGTAAATGAAAACTCTTTTTGGTGGGTCAGGCTGTCTTTGTCTTGGAGGTTTGATTCATGATTCAGAATTCATTTCTGGGGAAACGTACTGCATCTGACTCTGGGTCTTGTCTAGGTGGTGGATGTGATGTGCCCAGGCTCTGCTCACAGAACACAGCAACTCAGCAGGTAAGTAGGCAATTGCCATGCTGCCTGGAGTCTCACATGCCAGGGCTGGGAGAAGTCATAAAGGATGTGTGAGCTCAGGTATGACACTTAACCTCAAGCCACAACATGCATTTCTAGAATTAGCCATGGTTTGCAGAACACTCACATTCATGCTGTACCTGCCAGTCACAGAAACCTAGGTGAGAAGCAAAACAAACCTATTAGCCACTTTTGCATGGCTAAGTTCATATTTTCAGTGAAAACATTGGGGTTCTCAATGACCACTAAATCATCGCCTGCTCCCCTCTCCACTTCAAAGTATTTTTAGACTCTTGGAGCTTTTGCCTTTGTTTACATTGTTTTTATTATGACTACTAATCAAATAAAGAGTATTTTTTGAACTCCAACTCTTTGTGAGAAAGTATAGCACATTCAGGAGTAAAGCCACATTAAACGTAGCCTTTACAACCCTTAAAATACTAAATATTGTGCTTTAAAAAAAACATAGGATTATACAAGATGAAATACTTAATTCCACAATGCAGACTTACCCAGCATGTACCTAGGAGGGAAGAGATGGTCAGTGGTGGAAGGGTAAGGCTGGAAATGAGCCTTGTAGTACTGATAATATATGCATTGTAAGAGATGGAAGGTCTTGTGATTTAGGGAGGACGAAGAGGGCTGATAGAAATAGAAGAGCAAGTAGCAAAAATCTGAAGTTGGAAATTAGTTCGGCATATTTGTAGAAAATAGAGAAATCGGGTGAGAGACAAGGACTTATATGAAGAGCAGCGGGCAGATAAAACAGAACCTGCCAATGTCTTTGACGTTTCTGTGCCTGTGCTCACACTAAAATGTCTCCCCCACAACACAGCTTGCAACTCAACTGAAGTCCTCAAATAATGGGAATCCATTTTCTACACTCAACAGTTGGAAAGTGATTTTCTTCATTATAACCCTGTATATCTTATTCTGTGTCAAGAAATAGAAATTAATGTTTGTGCATTTATATACCCTGCTGTTTTCCAAAGTATAATTAAGATAGTTTGCAAAGATAATATATAATGAAAGAGCTTGAAACAGAATTGGATAAGAGAAATAATAAAGAGAAAACAAAGGTATGTATTAGATGGAGCCAGAAATAAGCTTAGTGCTAATTATATGTCACATGGGGCCATAAATTTGTCTTCCAGCAGCATGAAGAGGGAAATCTGATGGTTATGGGAAAGTGGTCATTTCATCTGTCATAGTCACACATATCGTTAAAGCCATTAGAAGCATTAAGAATCATCCACGTCCAATCCTGTCATTTCAAGATGACAGGCAGGTGGGGCTCTGAGCTTCTGAGTCCGAGCAGAGAACTAGTTAGGGCAGAAGTCAGCTTTCAGTAGAGCGGAAATTGCTCCCAGAGAGGAGATTAAGAATCAGAAGGGAACCTATGAATAGAGGTCGCCTTCCCATGGCTTTGGAACCTCCTTTCAGAGCAGTCAGATTTCTTCTGCTTCGGCCACCACT
Source organism: Corynorhinus townsendii (assembly GCA_026230045.1). Taxonomy (NCBI): domain Eukaryota; kingdom Metazoa; phylum Chordata; class Mammalia; order Chiroptera; family Vespertilionidae; genus Corynorhinus; species Corynorhinus townsendii. Next base: position 145,802,698 of record JAPDVU010000005.1, on the reverse strand, counting down.
AAGACGCAAATTAAGGAGTATTGCAAATTCCTAATTAGATCACCTTAATTGTTGCTATGCTCAACTACAAAACCTGATAGAATGTTTGAAAGTTCACATCGTCTTTATGAGATGGCATTTTTGTTGTATGCCAGTCAACATCAGCAGTAAACTGTACCTGCTGACTTCACCACCTCCAGTGAGCTCACAGGCAGGTCCGTTTTCTGGTCCTTTAGTGCAGGCATTTTCTGTTTGGGTTTTTATTCATTCTAATGAGTGTTGTGACCACATAGCCTCACCCCAGTGGAGAAATGTGTTTTTGCTAAAACTATAATTTACTACTTCAGGTCTCCCCGACTCATAGCAAAATGGTTACGCCATAAGAAAGACCTCATTATGCAACTTTGCTATAATAAGGGAGTCAAGGAATAATATTTAATACTTGCGGGATACAAAGATAATGCTTAACAGAAAGAATAACAAGAAAGAAATGAGACATCGCTCAATGTGATGAAGATAAAGACTAAACAATCAACAAGGTGGGCTGCAAAGGCACGGGCGATTTGGAAGGTGGAAGCGAAGCAGCAGCCCTGGTATGTCAGGGCCGGGGAATTCAGCTCCATGGCAGGCTCTATTCATTGACACAGGGCAGCAGTCAGGCCTAACCTGCTCCACTGTTTCCAGATTCTCCCTCACCTTCTCCAGCTGCTGGGCCAGGTGCATGCTCTTCTCAAGATCACCCACATCATTGAAGATGGAAGTGATGAGAGACTGATAAGGGATCTACTCCATCCTCGTGGTTTCTAGCACCTATCTGTGGTCCCTGCTTGTCCTTGTTCTCCCGTTTTCATCCACTTTCCTGTCTGGCTTCTCCAACATCAGACACAAAGACCAGTTAGCCAACTCCCACACTGCGCAGGGTCAAATCCCTCTAAAAATTCCCAGTGGTATTTGCCTTTGTTCGTATGAGATAACACTGTTCTCAATGGGATCAACAGTCCTCATTCTTCTAACACTTGGGATTTTTTTTTTGTTTTGTTCTTTTATATATATTTTTTATTTTAAATTCTTTTTTTTAATTTTAAAAAAGAAGCATTATAATATCACTAAGAAATATTTTGAAAAATTGAAAAAATCTTTAACCCACAATTTCTTCTCTCTTACAGGCCAAATGTTTTGTGTATTACCTTATAATCTACAATAACACATGAGACAGTTGAGGGCTTGTTTTAGTTAGTTCAGGTTGCTATAACAAAATACCATAGACTTGTAAACAACAGAAATTTATTTCTCACAGTTCTAGAGGTTGAAGTCCAAGATCAGGATGCCAGCATCGTTGGGTTTTGGCAAAAGCCCCCTTTCAGGTTGCAGAATGCCAACTTCTCACTGTGTCCTCAAATGGTGAAAGGGGTAGGTAAGCTACCTCTCTGGGGTCTCTTTTATAAGGGCACAAATCCCATTCATTAGGGCTCCCCCTCTCCCGTGACCTAATCACCTCCCAAAGGCCTCACCTCCTTGTACCATCCCCCTTTTTTTTTTTCTTAATTAAATCTTTATTGTTCAGATTATTACAGGTGTTCCACTTTTTTTCCCCCCATAGCTCCCCTCCACCTGATTCCCCACCCCACCCCATGCCCTTACCCCCCACCACTGTCTTCATCCATAGGAGTAAGATTTTTGTCCAATCTCTTCCCGCACCACTCACACTTGCTTCCCCTGAGAATCGTCAGTCCACTCCCTTTCTATGTCCCTGATTCTATTATATTCACCAGTCCATTCTGTTCTTCAGATTTTTTATTCACTTGATTTTTAGATTCACTTGTTGGTAGGTATGTATTTGATGTCATTTTGTTGTTCATAATTTTTATCTTTACCTTTTTCTTCTTCTTCTTCTTCTTAAAGAATACCCTTCAGCATTTCATGTAATCCTGGTTTGGTGGTGATGAACTCCTTTAGCTTTTTCTTGTCTGTGAAGCTCTTTATCTGACCTTCAACTCTGAATGCTAGCTTTGCTGGGTAGAGTAATCTTGGTTGTAGGTTCTTGCTGTTCATCACTTTGAATATTTCTTGCCACTCCTTTCTGGCCTGCATAGTTTCTGCTGAGAAATCAGCTGACAGTCGTATGGGTACTCCCTTGTAGGTAATTAACTGTTTTTCTCTTGCTGCTTTTAATATTCTCTCTTTGTCTTTTGCCCTTGGCATTTTAATTATGATGTGTCTTGGTGTGGTCCTCTTTGGGTTCCTCTTGTATGGGGTTCTGTGTGCTTCCTGAACTTGTAAGTCTATTTCTTTCACCAGGTAGGGAAAGTTTTCTGTCATTATTTCTTCTAATAGGTTTTCAATATTTTGCTCTCTCCCTTCTTCTGGCACCCCAAAAATTCGGATGTTTTTTCGCTTAAAGTTGTCCCAGAGGCTCCTTACATTATCTTCATATTTTTGGATTCTTTTTTCTTTTTGTTTTTCTGGTTGGATGTTTTTTGTTTCCACATATTTCAGATCTTTGGTTTGATTCTTGGGGTATGTTGATCTACAGTTGAGTTTCTGTATATTCTTTATTTCAGACAGTGTATGCTTCATTTCTGACTGATCCTTTTCCATTTTTTTGGCATTCTCATTAAGGTCCTTGAAGGTCTCACTAAGCTCCTCAGAAGTGTCATCAAGTTTCTCGGCGGTTTTTAGCAGATTCTTGAGTAACCTTATAAATGTGATTCTGAACTCTATGTCATCCAGTAGTTTGCTTTCCTCCATTTCTTTCATTCGTGACATGTTTCTTTGTTTCTGCATTTTGGCTGCTTCCCTGTGTTGATGGAGTGGCTTTGTGTGGTAGGTGACCTATAGGGGGCAGTAGCTCAGCCTCCCCAATCACCTGATGTGGATGCTCTTGGTACACCCCTTTGTGGGCTGAGTGCAAAGTCTTGGTGTAGTTAAGCCTGAATTGCTGTTGGTACGCTGGGAGGAATTGACCTCAGGCCAATTAGCTGTGAGCACTCGCTGTGTCTATAATGGAAAAAGTGCTGCGCTGAAGACACGCTTATGGGGCTGGACTTGTTTCAGTGAGGCTTTGGTGCTCACTGAGTCTGCCTCTTGAATGTGTCGCTTATGGATGTGAGGAGTTGAAATCTGGTGTCTCACACTGACCACTAGGTACACTGGCTTCTGGATCTCCAATGGGGTGCAGGTCAGCTACTGTCTGAGGCCACTCAGCAGGAGCTACAGTGAGAGCTGCAGTTTTCTCCTCTTTGCTTGGGGTTTGGAGGTTTTGGAGCTGTCTGACCCAGGCTGCACGTTTTCTAGGTTAAGCTGTGATAGGGCAGGCTTTCTTATGCTAATTGAGCTGCTTGGAGCTTGGGTGGGTTTGTAGGTTGTGTGGGGCGGGGTCTCAGGGCGTCACGAGGTTAGGGCGTGGCAAACAGCAATGGCTGCTAGTAAGCCGGCTCTGTGTCCCAGACCGCGTCCTGGAGTCCTGTGCCCCAGTGCAGTAAACAATTATTCCTGCGCGCAGCTCTGCAAGCAAGCCACTCTCACTGGCAGACAGTCCAGCTTCTCCCCATAGGAGTTTGGGTCCCCCGTGTCTCCCCAGAGACTGGATTTCAGAGTAATCGGGGGCTTGTCTCCATTCAGGTTGAAAAAAGCAACGCACCCAGTCGCCCGCCGCCAGCCCGGATCACGCGCCTCCGTACCTCAGCTTTTCAGCGCTCGTGCACGTCTCAATGCTCTTTTCTCTTTCCTTCTAGTTGTAGAACTTCCACTCAGCCAGCTTTCCCGTGGTTCTGGGTGATAGACGTTTTGTCTTTTAGTTGCAGTTTAGATTGTTGTGGGAGGCAGCAGTTTAGGTGTTTACCTATGCCGCCATCTTGGATTCTCTCCTACCATCCCCTTGAGCATTAAGTTCCCAACTTATATATTTGGGGATTGGAGGGGGGACAAAACCATTCAGACCATGGCAGGGTTCATACAGATTTTTCTTGTAGAAAGTTGTTCATCACTGCTACCCATGAGAAGAGGTTCACAACATTCCTATTGGGACCAGCATGTACAGGGTAGTCATAAATAAATAAGATATCTTTATGTGTACCACACATCAACCTTTACAGTCATATTTCATTAGCTGTACTAGAGAGTCTATAGAGGAAGTTCAATGTGCCAAATCACTGCTGGGTTTATAAGTTTGTGTATACAGGATATATATATATATATATATATATATATATATATATATATATACACACACACAACTTTGAAGTTGTTAGCGGTTTTTTGCTTGTTTGATTTGCATGCCCTAATTTGACCAAGTTGTCTAAATGACAAACCCAAGCTCTAGTGTAAGTTCCTGTTGTGCACAAATGAAGGTCTCTAAATACCATTTCCCATTAAAAGGAACCAGTGTTCATTGGAGAAATGACTTATTGTGAGTCTGACACAAGAAATGTACAAGAGGAGCTTGGAACCTCTGTCATATCAGAAATCCAGGAAGCTACTGAGACAAAGGTAACTGCAACCAACTTCAAGTGGCTCCTCCATGCCAAAGATGAAATTTGAGCATTAAAAAGAATAATTAGGCCCGGCCTGCAGAGCTCAGTGGTTGAGCATCGACCTATGAACCAGGAGGTCACAATCTGATTCCCGGGGTCAGGGGACATGCCCTGGTTGCCGGTTTGATCCCCAGTGGGGGGCATGCAGGAGACAGCTGATCAATGATTCTCTCTCATTGTTGATGTTTCTATTTCTCTCTCCCTCTCCCTCTCCCTTCCTCTCTGAAATCAATAAAAATGTAATTTTTAAAGAATGATTAACATGAAAGGATTAGTATATGCCACCCCCAAAACATGCCACTTTAGCATAAGGATTATCTTGATCTGAAAGCAATTGAGAAGCTGCAGATGTATAAGAAGCTCCCTTCCCTCCACCTATCTGCCTAAAGACAGGATAAAGTTTCCCTTTGTGAAGGTGTCCCTCTCTCTTATACCAGAAAGGGAAGAATAATCCTTATCACTGGAGTTAGAAATAATATAAATATGGGCCTACTAAACATTCCTTAATAAAATAAGCCTTATCATTCATTAATTTCCCTCATATATTTACCTTTCCACACTTACCACCCCTAGAAGCCCCTTTTCCTTTGTCTTGTCACTTCCCCACAAATTTATTGACCTTTATTAAAATGATATATAAGCCCATAGGTCTAAATGCCTCTTTGCTGTTTATTTATTCATTTATTTTTTAGTTTAATAAATCTTTATTGTTCAGATTATTACAATTGTTCCTCTTTTTTCCTCCCATAGCTCCCCTCCACCAGGTTCCTACCCGACCCTCTGCCCTTACCTCCCCTGCACTGTCCTCATCCATAGGTGTACGCTTTCTGTCCAGTCTCTTCCCACAACCCCCTCCCCTTTTCCCCCAAGAATTGTCAGTCCACTCCCTTTCTATGCCCCTGATTCTATTATATTCACCAGTTAATACTGTTCATCAAATTTTTTATTCCCTTGGTTTTTAAATTCACTTATTGATAGACACGTATTTGTTGTTCATAATTTTTATCTTTACCTTTTTCTTCTTCCTCCTCTTCTTAAAGAATACCATTCAGCATTTCATATAATACTGGTTTGGTGGTGATGAACTCCTTTAGCTTTTTCTTATCTGTGAAGCTCTTTATCTGACCTTCAATTCTGAATGATAGCTTTGCTGGGAAGAGTAATCTTGGTTGTAGGTTCTTGTTATTCATCACTTTGAATATTTCTTGCCATTCCTGTCTGGCCTGCATAGTTTCTGTTGAGAAATCAGCTGACAGTCATATGGGTGTTCCCTTGTAGGTAACTAACTGTTTTTGTCTTGCTGCTTTTAACATTCTCTGTTTGTCTTTTGCTCTTGGCATTTTAATTATGATGTGTCTTGGTGTGGTCCTCTTTGGATTCCTTTTTTGGGGGGTTCTGTGTACTTCCTGGACTTGTAAGTCTATTTCTTTCATCAGGTGGGGGAAGTTTTCGGTCACTATTTCTTCAAGTAGGTTTTCAGTATCTTGCTCTCTCTCTTCTTCTGGGACCCCCATAATTCTGATGTTGGTACACTTGAAGTTATCCCAGAGGCTTCTTACACTATCTTCAACTTTTTGGATTCTTTTTCTTTTTGCTTTTCCAGTTGAGTGTTTTTTGCTTCTTTGTATTCCAAATCTTTGACTTGGTTCTTGCAATCCTCTAGTCTGCTTTTAGGTCTCTGTATAATATTTTTTATTTCAGTCAGTGTATGCTTAATTTCTAGTTGACCCTTTTTCATAGCCTCGAGGGTCTTGTTAAATTTATCGGCCTTTTCTAGGAAATTCTTGAAAAACCTTATAACCGTGGTTTTGAACTCTATATCCAGATGTTTACTTTCCTCCATTTCCTTCATTTGTGACCTGCCTCTTTGTCTCCGCATTTCAGCTGCTTCCCTAAGTTGATGGAGTGGCTTTGTGTGCTCGGTGTCCAGCAGGGCCTAGTGGCTCAACCTCCCCAGTTACCTGAGGTGGACACTCTTGGTGTGCCCCTTTGTGGGCTATGTGTGCAGCTGTGAGGATCAGCTGTGTCTCTGCTGGGAGAGCTTCTGCGCTCAGCTTGGATGGGACAGAGTCTCAGGGTGGAGCAGACAGCCTTGGTTTCCCATCAGCCCCGCCCTACGAGCCCCTGTCTCAGTGCCCCGCGGCAATGGCTGCACGCACCTCTGCAAGTTTTGCCCGCTGCCAGACAGTCCAGTTTCTCCCCAAATGAGTCTGGGTACCCAAAAGTCTTACCCGGAACTGGATTTCAGTGCAGTCAGGAGGTTTTTTTCCCCTCCCGAACAAGACAGCTAGCCACATGCTTGCTACCTGCCCTCACCGCACGCAGCAAGCAAGCCAGACACGTATTCAGCCACCCGCCCTTTCCACGCACGGGTCTCCGCACCTCGGTCCTCCACAGCTCCTCTGGGTCTCAGTGTCCTTTTATCTTTCCTTCTAGTTGTAGAATTTCCACTCAGCCAGCTTTCTGGTGGTTCTGGACGATGTCTGCTCTGTCTTCCAGTTGCAGTTTTGAAATTGTTGTGCGAGGTAGCAGTATAGGTGTTTACCTATGCCACCATCTTGGTTTCTCTCCTAACTGCCTCTTTCAATCTTCACTCCCTTTTCCTTGAGGCCCCCATGTGCATACATAATAAACCTTTCTTCTCTTAATCTATCTTGTATCAGTTTGATGCATGGGCCCATTCACTGAGCCTAAACAGGTACAGGAAAAAATTTTCCTCCCCTACAATTGCGATGAATTACAATATTTCAATCATGTTAAAAACTCATAAATTCATCATGATACTAAAAACAGTAAACAACAAGTATTACTCACTTCTGAAGGGTGCCAGGGAACCAACTCATTATTCTGAAAACTGGTAGATAAAGGAAAATGATCAAGTATTTATTCTACCCTTCTTGATCAATCTGTTTTTCAGGACAACCAAATAGTTGATGAGGGAAATGTAGCCAATAAATACAGAAGGAATCGCCAAATTAGAAAAATCACCATTTGACAGGCCTTCATGATCATCAATGGTTGCTAAAACTATTAGGTAAAAGACCAATAAGGAATTACATAAGGGATGAGTCAGGCTGATAACAGCTGAAACCATTGGCCAACATTAAGATCTCATAAAAGAAAGGCTAGGTCCCGATCTGAGCTGGGTGTGGGAAGCGCAAAGCAACCATGGGAGCAGGAGACCTCCTTCAGAAGTGGCGAGGGTTCAAACCCCTGCAGTGTTGGGGGGGTGAGGGTCTGTGCCCCACTTCTGTTGCCCCCCCAACTTCTCTCCTGATGGCCCCTCTGTGACTGTGCCTGTCTTAGGTTGTTCCTTCCTTGAGGAATCTTACCCGTCTCTGGCTAACCAGCCATCCTCCGGGGCCAAGCAGGGTGATGTGAGGTTCAGTTCTGTCTCTTTGGTAGCCTATGCCCCCATGGCCTCCACACCCAGCACCTGCCTTGGGAACCCCTGGCCTGCTGGCGGGGTCCCGGTGCTGATCTCATATCTCAGGGAACTTGGGTTTCTTTTTCAGTGAGGGCCCAGCTCACACAATTGGGTGTGAGACAGATCCATGGTACCAGCCCCCATGAGGCTTCAAGCTCAGCATGAACAGAAAGCTCAGGCAACAGCTGAGGGCAATTGGATTGTGAGAAGAGGGTCCCTCTTGGCACAAAAGGCAAGAGGGGCCAATATAGGATGCTCAAGTGCCTTCCCAGTGCCTTAATTCTTTCTGAAAGGGATTAAATCCTTTCATGTCCCCCTTCTTTTTTTAATTGCTGCCAACCATTCAAAGAATTAGTTTGTAAGTTTGTTTGGGATAATTGTACAATATGCTGTTGTAAAATATCTAAAATTATAATGACATTGTAGAATAATATCATGTAAGGATATTCTTTGCCCTAGGCCCTGGCAATTCCATTTCATACTGGCTGTCAATTTCTTTTTGTAGCTTTATATAAACTTTGTCAGGGAGGCAAAAACACAAATTACTTACTTTAGTTCAAGAGGCCAAATATATTGACTTTCAATTACAATCCTTATGACTTTTGAAGGAAACTTCTCTTTGTTTCCTTCCAAAATAATTTTCAGGCTACAGAGAGTTTCATTTAAAAATTTTTGTCACATGAAACAATTTCTCTTAAGGTTATGGTGACCACTAGTATTGATTAGATTTAGTATTTTATTTTTATTTTATAATTTTTTAATTAAATTTTTTTATTTTTATTTTTTACATATGTGTTCTTATTTCCCCATAACCCCCCCCTCCCCATTTATGCCCCGCCCCCTTGTTGTCTGTGTCCATTGATTAGGTTCATATGCATGCATACAAGTCCCCAGGCAACAGAAAGAGACTTGGCCCAGCTCACATCAAGATACAGGTGACAGACAGAGACTTGGCCCTGCTCAGATCAGGACCCACGTAACAGACAAGAGACTTGGCCGACAGCAGCTGCCCTATATCTAAATTCAGCCTAGCATCAGGAATGCTCAGGGCCCACTCAAGAATGCAAATAATCCTTCCCACTAATATTTACAGGGTAAACTAAGATTGTTGGTAGAGTATTAAATTTGACAGTAAAATAGTAATCAGATTTTCAGATTAATTTAAACAGGCTAATTGAAATAAGTGAATATTCAAGTAAATTTAATTGTACTGGACAAAAAGCTGTTCTTAAAGTAATAACTAAAATTTATATTGGTAGTTCATCTCATGGTAAAATTCCTGAATATGCAATGAACCTAAAGCAGTCATATTTGGGGGGGGGGGGGGGAATTTAAATTTAAAGTTATCAAGACTGCATTAAAAAAATTACAAAAACCTCCATTAATAAAAAAAAGGAGGGGGAGGTAGTAGGGTAATATCATGTAAGGAAAAATATCCTATAAGTAAATTACATCTAGAAAATTTTTACTTTACAAAATTAATTTTCATTTGTAATGCTAACAGCAAGATGGCCATGAAAAACACACATGGTGTCTAAATAAGACAAAGGAAAATTGTTTGAACAAAAATAAAAAGGATTCCCAATCAATTATATAGAAAAGATTCCTTTATTAACTTGTGGTCAAGAATATGTTTGTATATTTTCAGAAAACAACTCCAAGACCATGTGGATTCCTGCAACAAAGAGGAATTGACAGGTGTGCTCCAACCACAAAGACAAGAGGAAACACAGTCCAGAGATGGAAGACGCTGACAACGCCTTGCCACACTAGCAGTCAGCCGTTGTGCATTGCTGCAGGTTGCCTAGGATGAAACCAGAGAGGGTCGGACGTGCATTGCCACCATGTGCCCACCATCCAGATATCATTGCTGACATGTACACATAAGGAGCTGTTAGACATTGAAACGGGGACTCAGAACTGTTGGACATTGAAATTGGGACTCAGACATTTTTTTGCTTTGTTTTGTTTTGTTATTATATGTTTATTTCTAGTCTGCAAAGGCAAAACTTTTTAAAGGAAAGAAATGGTGGGAAAAAGATACAGAGGCAAAGAAGTATTGAACAGACTGTCAAACTACATTGGGAAGACAGGGGAGTTTGGGCGAGGGGAGCTGTAAGAGACCAACCGAAGGACTTGTACGCATGCATATAAGCACAACCAATGGATACAAGACACTGGGGGGGGGAGGGGGAAGGGCGGGCAGGTGAAGGCATGTACTGGGGGGTAGGGGAGGTCAATGGGGAAAAAAAGGAGACATATGTACTACTATTTGTAATACTTAAAACAATTAAAAAAAAGCAAAAAATAAATAAATAATAAAAAATAAAAATTAAAAAAAAAAAGAAAGGCTATCATCTGAGGTGAGAAGGAAAGGACAAAGTCCCATCAGTGATATAATCCTATATAATAAGAGGCTAATATGCAAATCGACCAAACAGCAGAATGACCAGTCACTATGATGTGCACCGAACACCAGGGGGCAGACACTCAATGCAGGAGCTGTCCCCTGGTGGTCAGTGCACTTCCACAGGGGGAGCGCCGCTCAGCCAGAAGCCGGGCTCATGGTTGGCGAGCCTCTACAGGAGAGGCTAAGGACCCATTTGGGAATGTCCGACTGCTGACTTAGGCCCGAGCCAGCAGTTGGACATCCCCCAAGGGGTCCCAGACTATGAGAAGGCACAAGCCGGGCTGAGGGCCCCCTCCCCCAGTGCACAAATGTCATGCACTGAGCCTCTAGACTAACCATAAAATTGAACCTGAACCTAATGAAGCCTCCATATTAAATTGATGGTTTATAGGAAATACAGAGAACATAACAAATGACACCAGAGGATACAACCAGCAAAACCCAGAATGTGTGGAGTTTGACAGAACATTTTCCTCCAGGTTAGATACCTTGGCGCATCTCTGACTCTTCCAATACATCAACCTTCCTACTTAACTGGTTCCAAACCATGTTATTATTTCTTTGCTATCTCTGTTAAATGAACTGTTTCTCTTTCTTCCCATGAATTGTCACAAATTTATCCTTGTCCTTATGATCAATCTTTTCCTTTTTAGAGTGTTTGTTACACTTTTTAACTATCAACATCTGTGTTTGTGCCTCCCTCGCTCAATTTTGTTCTTACCTGATGTATATTAATCATATGTTCAGTGACTGAAAGCTTGGTTAACTAAGTGAATAAATGAACAAATGTACCAGCCTTCCAGGCCACAACAATAATTCCAGACTCTTTGCCCTTTCCAATTCCTCCTATATACCCCTACCATGAATGTTCCTTTTAAGAAGGTATAATTGCCCTAAGCTGGTTTGGCCCAGTGGATAGAGCGCCAGCCTGCGGAAGGGTCCCAAGGTGCGATTCTGGTCAAGGGCACATGCCCAGCTTGTGGGCTCATGCAGGAGGCAGCTGATCAATGATTCTCTCTCATCATTGATGTTTCTATCTCTCCCTTCCTCTCTGAAATCAATAAAAATATATTTTAATAAATAAATAAAAATTAAAAGGTACAATTATCTTATTACTCAAGAAATTTACTTTAAGCTATAGTATCCAGCTGAACTTCTCTGCTTCCCTTTGAAGGCTCCAAAACGTGGCCCAAAGACATTTCCCACCAACCCCCAACTTTTCTGCTTCACGATTTCCCATTCTTGCCACTCTTGCCCCTGAGTCAGCCCTTTGCTGGAGCTGCCTCTACTTCAGTGGGGCATCACCTCATTCCTTCTATCTGATTCTGTAATCCCACCCATTTCCAACCGTTCCCCTGCAATACCTTCTCCAGCTTCCCCAGATCATAGTCATTTTTCCCAAGGACCAGAACTTCAACATGAAATAATTAATTTCAGTCCTTTTTGTGTTCAGTTGATAAAAACGAATACAAGGAAGTGAAGTGGCAGCCCAAGCTCCTTAGCAAGACAGCAAAGCCCTTGTGTACCCTCGACCAGTTCAATGCCCCTTCCCCTCCACACACAGGGTCCCGTCTAGAATGCAGGGTATTCAAGGGTGGTATATTTCACTGTGTTCCCCAAAGAAATGATACCCCCCCTCCAGGAGTGCCCAGTGGCATATAGTAAGAAAATATTGAAATTTCTATTTACTTCACCCTTTAAAATTTTCTGTTTCTACGTGCATTTAATATACATCATCTATTGGTATAGTAGGACATAAATATAACTGATAAATACATGCCATGCATATATAGAGGTGCATGCCTTCATCTATATAAAATGTTTTTAACTAACAGGGTTGTAACCACACACACACACACACACACAAATTAGTAGCATTTGCAGTAGACTGCCCAGCCAACCCCTGAGCATTAGTAGCATATATATATATATATATATATATATATATATATATATATATATTCTAATGTTAACCAATAAACTGTGAAGTCATTTTGAAGGCAGTCTCCTTCTCTACTCCCTCCCCTGCTCTTTGAAATGTCTATTTTTAAAAGCCATTCAGTAAACCCCATGGCTTCAGGCAGTTTCAATCTGTTCAAATTCCTAAGGACACTTAAAGGCAATCACTTCATTTAGAGAAGTCTTTCTTGAGAATGAAGAGAGGATAAGTAGGAGAAAAGGCTAAAGGTCATGACCCCTGCTTGCTGGAGCACCTGGGCAATATTTCCCTATGAGCTCACTGATCGTGGGTTTATTTTGGTAACTTTCTGGAGACAAATCAAGTTGTAATTGGAAAGCAAGCATTTGTATATTGGTTGAGGGGAAAGAAAACAACTGCCAGCATCAGCCACACAGCAGCGTTATGACTGGCAGGTGCTCAGCTGAAACCAAAACTCACATCCTTGTATGACTCTCGATATATAATTCAAATCAAACATTTCTAATTCCTTACTTGGTCAAGAAACGGCTACTGAAACTTTTGAAATAAAGGGATCAAACCAAGTGGCTTCTCTGGAAACAGGCATTGAAAGAAACTGACTGACTGCTGGGCTGAACATGATTTTTATTTCTGTTCCTTACAGAGGCACATTTTACATAAAACAACTTAGCAGTTAGCTCTTTCTAGAAAGAAAAGGGAAAAGTTAAAGCAAAACACAGTTCATTGACTTGCTGGGTTATTCCTACGTTCAAGTTTAGGTCCCTGGTGGTATTGATTGTAAATTATGTCCTACCTTTCATGGACAGTCTGCTTAGGACAAATATTGTGTTGTCCTCCATGGTTCTGATCACCTAGAGAATAAAAAGAATAAACTTTGTCTCCTTAAACTTAAGCAAGAATTTTCAAAATTACATCTAATTTTTTAATAATACTTTAACTAACCAAAAAAATGACACTTTGTAAATTGTTCATTCTCTAAGTGCTTCCCAAGAGATAAGACTTTTTTTATTGCAGAATTAACAATTAGTTGCATTTGGAGGTTTATTCTTCAGATCCAATTCTATTCTGTCAATACAGACAAATCCATTGGAAGTGGAATTAATTATGTTTATGAAGTTCTATTCAGGAAAGCACTGCTAGATAGCTACAGATGTTCCCACACCTTTTGACTGTATACCAAATCCAGCACTATCCCCTGTACAGGAAATTATTATTAGTTCTCTCTGGTTTTCTTCTGTAATCACAAATATGTCAAATGATGACATAATGAAGGATTCAGCAGTATTTGCTCATCTAGAATTAGGACACTTAGGGAGTGCATCCCCTGGGCTCAGCCCCATCTATGATCTCACAGACATCTGCGAGGTGAGGGACCAGGAGAGCCAAAATAACTTCCCCGAGGGGAGGTGAGTCATACCCCTCTCCGTGAGACACTTGGATTTCAAGGATGAAAAGGAAGAACGGAATACAATTTAATATCCAATAATAATCCTCAGTCACAGGTTGTGGAAAGTTACTGGAATGACTTGAATATGCTGAATGTTTCCCCTCAAAATTAAAATTAAACAATCTTCAAGTCTAGAAATGCATCTGAGATGAAAACCAGTCCTATATTTTATTGTGGGTAGAGTCTCTAAGATTCCAAAATCCTAGATAAAATCTTTCAAAATCCATGGAGAGTATTATGCTAAGTGAAATAAGCCAGTCAGAGAAAGTAAGTATCACATGATCTCACTCTTATGTGGAATCTAACGAACAAAACAGATCCAGAGACATATAAGCTGGTCCAACCTCAGAGGGAAGGCAGGGAAGGGTGGGTCGGGGTAAGAGATCAATAAAAGAACTTGTATGCATATATGCATAACCCATGGACTCAGACAATAGGGTGGTGAAGGCCTAGGTGGGGGCAGGGGCAGGCTAGGATAGGTCAATGGGGCGAAAAGGGGGACATATGTAATACTTTCAACAATAAAGATTTTTTTAAGTTACAGAGTGCTACTTGCACTATTTTATATTTGCAATAAATAAATAAATAAATATCCATTGATTATTCAGACATTTGTTTCTATCGGAGAAGCATGCACCAAGGACAGATGCAAAGAAACCAGCATGGGTAGCACCTTAGAAGTCAACAGAGCAAAACTGCACAGTTAAAAAGAGTCTCTACCCAGAATGATTGAGGTGGGGTAGGGAGGACGACTATGCTAATCAGGAAAAAATGTTATTTGAGTTCTTGAGCCACGAAATGAGCAATAGGATTTGTCTGATGAAACCTATTCTAGTTGCGAGTAAAGATAGTTTGTTTTCCTTTTTGCAAATATGTAACCTTTCCCTGGCCAGTTAGTTCAGCTGTTTGGAGCTTAGCATTTGACAAGGCCCATGGATTCAAAACCCACAGGGCCTGGCTAGCAATAAACATCACAATCAGAAAGCTTTCTTTGAGGACCAACCATTGATCTGCTATCCCTAAATAGTCTCCTCCTGGAAGTATGATCCTTTTTGCCACACAAAAAACTATGATTAACTTAGGGCAACCTGCTAAGCATCGTTGAAAACTTGAAGCATTTCATGTGACCTTGGGCAAGTTGCTTAACTACTGAGTCTTAGCATCCCCATATTTAAATTGCAGTTTATAATGCTACAGACAGAAACAGTGCAGGGTTGTTGCCTAGATTAGAGTTACTACATGGAAAACTCTTAGAAGACTGTGTGGCATGGTGTACGTGCTCAATAAATGTAAGCTACAATTAAATGATTATTTTCTTATAAAGTATTAATGATGAGTCAGAGGAGTGTCTTCTTTTGTGAAAGTATGCGACTTGACAAAAAGTAAGGAACTTGATATTGGAGATTCAGAGAGAAGTGGTTAAGAACGAGAACTAAACCAGCAGTTAATAAGATCCAATGAGTCTTAACCTGATCAAAGTGAAAAAATGTCCTGGAAAAAGCCTAAGGAAGGACACACTGAAAAGTAAAGAAATCCAGAAGAAGGAACCTCATTGAAGACTATCTTTTTCTTTATCTTTATTGTTGAAAGTATTACAGATGTCCCCTTAGGTTTTGTTTGTTTGTTCCCATTGACTCCCTCCTCCCTGCACACACTCCTCTCAAGCCTCTAGATCAATATTAAGAACCCAGGTGTGATTTAGAATCTGTGTGTTAAGTGTCTTGACTTTTCTTGAGGCAGAGAGGTGGTGGTAAGAATGCAAAGGTGGCTATAACCCTACCTGAAAACAGTTCCCATTTGAGCGATACTGAGGCTGCAGGTGGGAAGGACAAAAACCCATAAGCCTGAAGAGAAAAATATCTGTCTGAAACTGCGAACGTGCACCACTGTGCTTGCCCTCACCTTGCACCCCCTCTCAGAAGTCGGCTCTATCCATGCAGAGGTGTTGGGTTGGGTTGGGTGGGAGTGTTGGCGTAGTTGCTGAATCAGTCCAGTGGGATCAGACGCTAAGTAAACTTCCTCTGCAACAATAAAGACCTGCTAAACAAAGGATTATCCCCAAGTGGGGAAAAAGGACGTCTTTGCTGTCACTCATCGCTCCCTTCAGGGAACAACATCATGAAAGCCAGCCTCAGATGCTTACAAATGGAGCAGCTTTCCCAAATCTGATTATGAGCCCTTTGGGCTTTGAAAATTATGGCAGCTTATGAAAAGTAACCACAGAGTACTCTGTGGGCGTGGAGTAGGGCCCTAGGGGAGCATCCTGGGAAGGGAATAAATTCTAGCTGGGCCCTCCAGGTCTAGTTGCCAAAGAAAACCACAGAGCTTTCCATCAACACAGCCATTTGCAGTTTTGGCTTAAAAACAAACAAACAAACAAATAGTTCTCTGGGTTGTTTTGCTTTGTTTTTCATCATGTAGATATTGGTGGTTAATACAAAATAAAATCTCTCCTAAAACTACAAAGGTTGCAAACACAACATAAAATAATACAAACCAAGGACAGTTTAAGTGTCCTTCCTAACATCATCAAAAAGAAAATGTGAAGTGTGTGTGTGTGTGTGTGTGTGTGTGTGTGTGTGTGTGATCCAAATGACCCCAGAGAGCTATAGGCTAAGGCAGGGCTGATGCTGATGGCAGCACTGTCCCTCTCCTGCTGTGACAGACCTTGCTAATCAATCATGGTATTATTTCTCCTATCAAAACATCCAGGCATTCACCCATCCATCAGATATGGCATGAAAGTGGAGAACAAGTTGTGAAGATACCTAGGAATCTCTTATGAGTCCTGAACAGAACTATGTATAAGAGGATACTTTAGACCGGGTGCCACAGTGCTGAGAAAAGAGCACTAGATTAGGACAATGATCATCAAACTGCAATGAGCATCAGAATTCCCTGGAGGGCTTGTGCAAACACAGATTGCTGGACCCCGACTCCTAGAATTTCTGGTTGAGTATATCTGGGGCTTCCAAGAATTGGCATTTTTCATGAACTCCCAGACAATGCTGAGATATTGCTGGTCCAGTGGAGAACAACTGGACTAGGGCTAAAGACACTGTAGTGACCTGATAATGACTTCCAAAGATACATCCATGTCTTAATCCAGGACCCTTGAATGGTACCTTATATGGTAAAGTTTTTTTAAAAATACGATTCAGTTAAAGATCTAGATATGAAGGGATTATCCTGGACTATCTAGTTGGCCCTGAATGTTTGTGTCCCCCAAATTCATATGTGATGGTATTACAAGATGGGGTCTTTAAGAGGTTATTTAGTTTACGTGAGGTCATGAGAACTGGGCTTCTTAATGGGATTACTGTTCTTAAAAGAAGAGGAATAGATCAGAGCTCATTCTCTCTCAAAGGAGGATATAACAAGAAGGCAGCCATGTGCAAGCCAGAAGCAGTGCTCTCACCAAGCACCTGACATGTTGCTCCCTGATCTTGGGCTTCCAGCCTCCAGAACTGTGAGAAATGTGTGTCATTTAGGTCCTCAGTCTATGGTATTTTGTTATAGCAGCTTGAGCTGACAGACATGCCCTAAATGACATCATAAGTAGCTTTATAAGAGGGAGGCAGAGGGAAATCAGACACGGAAGAGGTGGAGGCAGTGTGACCATGGAAGCAGAGATTAGAGTAATGCTGGGAAAGGGTGCTTCAGCATAGTCGGACCTACCTCAGTAGGTTTATTCTCACACAGAGCAAATCAGAGAAGGTAGGACATCATTATCATGTGGTTATACACTGAGTGGCCAGATTGTTATGATCTCTGAACGCATAACAATCTGGCCACTCAGTTTGTGTGTGTGTGTGTGTGTGTGTGTGTGTGTGTGTGTGTGTGTGTGTGTAATATATATATATGTATATTAGAGGCCCAGGGTGGGGTCTGGCCAGCCTGGCCAGGGGGAGGGGACATGGGCGGTTGGCCTGCCTGCCTGCTGGTCAAACTCCTGGTTGAGGGGACAATTTGCATATTAGCCTTTTATTATATAGGCTATACACTGAGTGGCCAGATTATTATGCGTTCAGAGATCATAATAATCTGACCACTCAGTGTAATGTTCTCAGCAAATTTCACCCCTAGAGTGGAACTCTGAGCTGCAATAACCAACTCAATCATTTCCCAGCCCCCAACCCCCCGCCCCCAACCTTGTCAGTGATTACCAATGTGACGTTGGGCAGGTTATTTGTTCTCTCTGGGCCTCCTTTTCCAAAAGGCGGTTGAACTAAATGACCTGTAAGGAGCTTGCCTGCTTTGAGGGTTCCTGACATTTGACACTATCATTTGCTCACCTTGCCCTTAGGCCTGTAAAGGGCCTGGAGGATGCCAGTGGTGGGTGTGGCTGAGGTTCATGTCTCGGGCATGGGACCAGCTCCAAGGAGTAAGACTGAACTAAGCCCTGGGATTTGAGTTATGGATAGATTGTTATGGACAATTCAGATATACATTTTTAAAACCACTGGAGTCCATTTTATAATCCTTGGAAGATATATGCCTCAAGAGTACTAGTATGCTTGAAATGCCTAGTAGGACTACAGAGAGGTTCTCTCCAACACGGCAGAGTGAACAGAGCTTAGAGGTGCAAAGATCAGAAAGAAAGGAGTCAACTTACATTTAAGTTAGCATAAAACTATAGATCAGAGAAGAGCAAAGACCTTTAAAACAAGGGCCTTCAGACTGTGGGAGGCCTGGAGCTCTGTGGCCTCCACCGTCAGGATGCTCAGGGGCCAGTTCCATCAGTCTTCCAGGTTGTTGCCTTATCAGTTCTTCCTTCACTGCATCAGAAAAGCCTTCCTTGAATGAACCACTCCCTTCTCGAGATAGATAAAATGGTCATGTACTCATTCATTCATTCATTCATTCATTCATCTGATATTTATTGAATGTTTACAATGTGCCAGCTTGAGGTTGAGTATAACAATAATCAAAACAGACCCAGCCCCTCTTTTCCTGGAGCTCATGAAGCTTATAAACTAGTGAGAGAGCAAGACACTAATCAATACAGAAGTAAATGTATAAAGGTATTTGTTAATGTGCAGTGCTGGGAAGGTACAGGCTGCTGGAAGAGTGTTTACAGGGTTACTTGATTTAGTGTGTTGTGGGGTCTTAGAAGGCTAGTTGTATTTGCCGCCAATTATTTTACAAGCAAGGTCCTACAGACCCCATCATATTTATCTTTGCCTGCCATACAGACTAGCCAGTGGCAATAGTAGCAGCTCAGTAAAGGTCTGCTGCAACAAAGGAGTTACCAGGCCAATTCAGTCCAAGGTCTTACTCCACCAGAGTTAATAAAAAGCTCTGGTGACATGCTTCTAAAGACACAACCTGGGTTGTTTGCTTTCCCTCATTTCCAAGGAAGAAGTTCTAGAGTTCCAAACATTTAAGAGAAGGCTAATGGGAGAAAGTTGGTGTAGCTAATGATCCAGCTTGGGGTGGTTTATCTCAAAGCCCAGGGAGTTTTTGCTACCTTCGCCCTGTCAGCAGGGAACTGGCTCTGAAGATGTGGGAGATTACAGGAGCTTTCAAGACAAAGGGACATAAATCAAAAAGAATGAAAAGAAAACAAGATCCTTGATCCTCCTCCTGTTAATGTTCTTTTAAAAGTATTTTGCAAAAGAGCAGGGAGGGGGAGGGTAAACAATGTTTTCACAAAAGGGAAGTAAGCCAAAAGTTAAATGGCTAAAGACATACAGTATAAAGCCCCCAAGCAACCCCTTCTATCTCTTTCATGTTTTTCTGTCTTGCCATTAACAACCCAAAATGATTAACTAACAATTGGAAAATGATGTAAAAGAGATAAACCATTTCCTCCCTCTCTTGTTTCAATTCCTGTTTGATTCAGAAACTCTGAGCTAGTTTTGAATGATGAAATGGTTTGGGCTCCACTTAATATATCAAGATCAGAGTGCAAGGTGGTAATAAGCAGGTGAGACAGAATCGCTCTATTCTGGAATGATAAACATAGATTTGATTTGGATTTAAATAGTAACTCTTCAACAAAGCTAAGAGCTTTGGGAGTCCCATGCCCTTTGTATATCAGGGAATGAGCTGAACGCCCCCCCCACCCCCCCCCACCCCACCCCCGCCTTATCAGAGCCCATCCCACTCCAGGGCCTCCTGGGGCTTCTGATCTTTTCTAAGATGATGCAACACCAGAACTTCAGACAGGAATGCTCACTCCTGCCCCTGAAACTTCCATGGTAGTCTGCTCTCTATACACAGTGAATCGCTTCCTCAAGGATTAGGGTGGCCATACAAAATCCAGGATGTCCAGTAAAATGTGAATCAGATAAACAACAAATATTTTTCAGTATGAGTATGACCAAAATATTGTATATTTGGGTGTCCTGTCCTTTTATTTCCTAAATCTGGCAACCCTTCCAATTATCAAAACTCAATAGATCCTAAATATGTAGGGTTAGTTATCAGACAAAATACAGGACACCCAGTCAAGTTTGAATTTCAGATAAACAATTAATCATTTTTTAGTATTAGTATGTCTCACATTTTAATATTTGAGACATACATATAACTGAATAAATTATTTGCTATCTACCTGAAATTCAAATTTAACTGAGCACCCTGTATTATTTGCTACATTCGACAACCCTATTCATATCTCTTATTCCCTCAAGCAATTGCATGGAAGTAAAGCTAAGCTTAGATGAAAATGGGGGTGTTCTGAGCTGGGAGGAAACATTCAGAAACAGCAAGTGGTTCAAGTGTATTTGGAGGAGGTAGAGTGGGTTAGTCTATCCGCCTTTTCTTTAATATCTAAGTTCTCAAAATCATGGGCTTCGAGGTGCTCCTATTATGCCTGTGTTTTTTTAAATCTCTGTTATAGCTGAATTATTGCACCTTTTCTATTCCTAATGTTTAGTTTTTCTCTGTGAAAGTAGACTGGGGTGACACTACTAGTAGGACTGCCGGAAGCCAGTTCCAGCATGTCATAATTGCAAGAGTTTTATTGAAAGGTTGATGGAACTTGGGGACTCAACAAGGGCTGAGTCACCTGTGTTATCACCTGCTGGAATGGCTAAAGGCATTTCCCCAAACCTGAAAAGGATGATTGTTTACTGCCAGACAGCTCAGGGCATCTCAATCTACATGTTATTACCTCCTGTTGGCCAAACACCAACAGGCAATTCCCCAATCTGACAATGCTTCTGTATGAAACCCTGCCCTTTGAAGTGTATATCTCCACCTTGCCTTGGGATAAATTGTGTTAATAAAAAGCAAGGGGTCCTGAGACAAGGAGAACTTGGTTTCTTCAGCCAAGCTCCTCTCTCCACCCCACCCCCCATATGCCTTTCAAAATTATGTTTTGTCTCTGGACTCTTAATCTACACACAGCCCTTTCTCCAGGTTTCCTGAACCCTTCTAGATGCCGGATCAAGACCACCGGCGTTAAATCACACCCAATGTCCAGCATTATAGGACAATAATGACAACTATGACAACACCTGAGCTATTGTTGCTGTTTTTAGACAGAAGGGAGAAGTCTTAAGAACACATATAAATAAAAATCATAATAAGAAGGGGCATATTTCCTGAGAAAACAGAAGAGCAGATGGGGTGGTTAAAGGCCCCAAATGAGTCTTGAGGGTAAATGAAGAAACATGTCAAATGGCCTCAGTCTCTCAGAATGGAAGACAAGCTTTCTTCTGTATGAATCAACTGGAAGATGCATTTAATTCGAATAATATTTGATAGCACAGAAGAAAGGTATAGATAAAAATTTCCAGCCTCCAGTTTTCAGCCCTTAAGTAGTATAATCCATTTCTAGTTTTAGTGTCACATTTCTTGTTCTTTCAATATCCCGAGTGCCACACAACCTACTCCAACTACAGTAAAGTGATCCTAGCCTTTTGGGAGATAAAGACTGAAAAGAAGAAAAGGTTGGTAACCAGCTTATTCCAACAAACAAAGCAAATCCATCACCTCACCTGAGCACTACTAACATTTTCTTGACGATTACCTTCAGCTCTGGAAGTACCTCAGGAATGTCGTCTGCACATAATTGGGATATTTTTGCACCTAATTTTTCATTATTTCCTATTAGTGGGTGCAGAGCATTGCATATGGAAGATATTCAACAAAAGTATGTTGGATAACCAAATGACCTTTGAGTACTATTTTCCAGTTGTTTTCATGGAAAACCTGAAAGAGATCATTTAAAGAAAATCTCTCTGTCTTATTTTTTGGCAATGTCTTTGACCAAGAGCTTTTCATCCAGTGTTACCAGGATAACAAGGGAGGAGAAGGATCCTGAGAGGGAGTAAGCTCAGAAGAATGAACAGAACTGTAACTCCTACCCCATCCCACCCATCATTTGGTGGTGGCACAGGATGGGCACAGCTAGGACATGGACCAAAGGGCTGTTATCAGGCTTACGGTTTTGAGGGGATGAAATAGAGCAGAGTATCCATCCCAGCAGAGATATCTCAGTGACAAAAGGGCCAGCGTACACCAGGGCACTTCCAGAAAGTTGGAAAGCACTTTAAATAAACACATTGGGAGGAAAATGTGAATTGTGCAAACTCAAATGATCTCAACAAGGAAGAGGTGGAGTAAACTCCTTTTTAAAAAATGCAAATCACTTAGGAATTGGACAAAGAACTCTGAGATTAAGCCCTCCTTGAGAAGGTCATGTGCAGAGACAGAAAAGAAGATCCATGAGCGGTGCCCACCTCTCGGAGTAATGTCAGCAGAACAAAGCCCAAATCAAGGTTAGGATTAAGGGGGGAAATGTTAAAAAATCATACAAAGGATACTGCGTTAGTTTCATATTGGCAGTATATTAAATGAAACAAACTTTGTGGCTTAAAATAACCAGAATTTATTAGCTTACGGGTCTGGAGGTCCGACCCGTTCGCCCAAAATCAGTTTCTTTGGGCGAACATCAAGGTGTCAGTGGGTCTGCATTCCTCCTGGAGGCTCCAGGGCAGGGGTCCTCAAACTTTTTAAACAGGGGGCCAGTTCACTGTCCCTCAGACGTTGGAGGGCCGGACTCTATAGTTTTAAAAAAAAAAAAAAACTATGAACAAATTCCTATGCGCACTGCAGGCCCGGGACGAGTCGGCTGCTAAGCAGGACAGGCAGCGGCACCTGGCGGGCCGGATAAATGTCCTTGGCGGGCCGAATGTGGCCCACGGGCCATAGTTTGAGGACCCCTGCTCCAGGGGATAATCCATCTCCTTGTCTTTTGCAACTTCTAGAAGCTTCTTGCATTCCTTGGCTTGTATGGCTACATCCTCTGCTTCCACAGTCACATGTCCCTCTCTCCTTCTGATCCTCCTGTCTTCGTCTTATAAGAACACTTGTGATTACTTTGGGCCTAGATAAGCCACATCTTAAAATCCTGAACTTAATTACATCTGGAATCAGTACATGAACATCTTTGGGGACCATTATTCAGCCTACCACAAATAAACTTCACTATTTTCAGGAAACAATAAATAAATATTTCTCAGAGGCAATGGTGTAATGCTAATAGATGACAAAGAGGAAGTGATCTACTTAATTTCCTTGTGGCTTCCAATTTCTCTGACAGGGAGATTGATCCCTGGGCTGATAACTGCGTACTCACACTGCCCTACCCAGCCCATGCAGATTAATGCATCACTATTTCCCCCAGGTCCCCATGGCTCATTGCATGTTCCTTTGTTATAGCATTTAATTGCTTAACAAGTATCTACTGAGCACCTATGTGAAAGCTACATCCTAGTCATCAGAATACATCAGTGAACAAAATAATAGAAAGTTTTTAACCCCAAAGGATTACCATACTAGTAGGGGAAGGCACATAGTAAACAAAATAAAGTAGGAAATTATACGACATATTTGAAGGAAAGAAAAGCAGGGGAGAGGGAGTGCCATATCAGGAGTTAGTTGTGGTGCTAAATCAGGTACTGGGAAAGGCTTGGCTGAGAAGATGGCACATGAGCAAAGACTTGAAGGATGTGAGGGAGGGAGCCTCACCTTTTCTTAGATTTCCTAAGAAAGGAAATAGCAAATAATGCAAAGGCTCCCAGGAGCACAAGGAGCAGCCTGGGGGTTTGGAGCAGATAGAGGGCAGCCAGGCTAAGATCAGCAAGGGGGCAGATGCAGAAGCCGGGGACTTATCCTAATGGAAGGGCCGGCTTGAGGAAGATCTTGTCACATCGGGTCATTCAGGCTGTGGGCTTCGGAAAGCAGGACGCTGCCTCCTTCTCTTTGGTGTCCCTGGCTCCTCGAACAGTGTGAGCATGCATCCTAGTTATCACCTGAGAAACATGACTGAAGGGGGAACCTCCCTTTGGTTTTCCACCAGGTGAGGAAAGAAGGCATAGTTTTTTCTCTACAACTTCATGGAGTCCTCACTTTCCCTTGGCATCTAGGACAGAGGCCTGGCATGTCTGTCACCAGACTGTGGAAACCACCTCTGAGGTACCAGGTATACTGGTTAATAATGCAGATTTTGTAATCAAAGAAAACATGATAATTTCAAGAGAAACATCTAAAGTGCTTTATTCAAAGTAATGTCCATCGCTAGCTACACATATCTCATCTTTCGGGTAATTTGTGGATACCGTCCCAACAGAACTTTTCTTGTTTTGAGCCAAACCATTCAGAGACCCAATTTTCCACTTCTTCGTATGTTTTGAAGTGCTGCTCAGAAAGTGAGTGTG
The DNA here is from genome assembly GCA_026230045.1 of Corynorhinus townsendii. Lineage (NCBI taxonomy): Eukaryota > Metazoa > Chordata > Mammalia > Chiroptera > Vespertilionidae > Corynorhinus > Corynorhinus townsendii. The sequence continues at coordinate 145,778,291 of JAPDVU010000005.1, read as the reverse complement.
CCATGGATCGGAACAAGTGGTAATCTGAAGGAGCAAGGTCTGGTGAATATGGCAGGTGGGTTAATACTTCCCAGGCAAGATCTTTTAATGTGTCTTTAACTGGTTTTGAAGTGTGTGATGGTGCGTCATCATGAAGCAAAATTACTTTGCTGTATCTTCTGGTACATTCTGGTTGTTTTACGATCAAAGCGTGGTTCAAATTGATTATTTGTTGTCGGTAGCAATCAGTATTAATGGTTTCATCTGGTTTTAGAAGCTCATAATACACCACACCTTCCTGATCCCACCAAACGCAGAGCATTGTCTTCTTTCTGAATCGATTTGGCCTTGTAGTCAATTTTGATGATTGACCTGGATCAACCCATGATTTTGTGCATTTGGGATTCTCAAAATAAATCCACTTTTCATTGCCAGTCACAATTCGATACAAAAAAGACTTTTTTTCGTGCCGTGGAAGCAACATTTTACTGATGACTTTTCGGTTTTCCATTTGTCTTTCGTTCAGTTGATGTAGCACCCATTTTCCTTCCTTTAAAATCTTTCCCATTGCTTGTAAAGGATCAGAAATTGTTTGCTGAGCAACATTTAATCTTTCTACAAGTTGTTTTTGAGTTTGACACGCATCTTCTTCCAATAATGCTTGTAATTATTGGTCTTCAAACTTTTTCGGTTGACCTGGACGTTCTTTCTCTTTCACATCGAAATCATCACTTTTAAAGTGTTTAAACCAGCGTTCACAAGTATCTTGAGATGGAGCATGTTCACCATAAGCTTCCCGAAGTATACGATAACTTTCAGCAGCACTTTTCTTCAAAATAAAGTAATGAATTAAAACTTCCCACAAATGCTCTTTTTTTGGAACGAAATTTAACATTTTTAAGCATAAAAATATTTATGATGTTAACACCTTCAGCAAATTTGACATATGAAGTTTTAAAGCTTGCTGTCAATACAAAAAAAATAGCATACATGTCAAATCACATATATATCAACATATGTATATCTCCATCCAGTGAAAAAAATCCGCATTTTTAACTGGTACACCTGGTAGGAGTTACGGTTGCATTGATCAGTAACCTGTGTGCTCAGCTTGCACTCTGTTTACCTTCCCTGCCCTGCCACTGACTGACTGCCCTTCCCTCCCTCTCATCTTCGCCAGCCAATGCCATCCCACCTCAGCCAAAGGCCCTGGCAAGCCTGGGTCCTTTCCTCACCTGCTGGGTGCACAGGCTCAGCGAAACTGGGGGAGAGTTGGGTGGGGAAGGGAGGTGTAAGAAGCCAGGAGGGGAGGAGAGCTGAGAAATAGGAGATGCTGGACAGGGGAATGGGAGTGGGAGAGGACATTGGGAGCCTATTTGTTCCAGCGTGCTGGGAGTAACAAAGGGTTAAGTGATTTGCATTACTGTATTTGTGTGCAGGCCTCCGAGGGCCTCCGGGAGCTGCACTTGGGTGGTCTGGTACAGTCTCAGGCAGCAACCTATTAGCGGTATCTCTGTGTGATTTATGCAGCTGTCAAGCTGCCTTCACTGGGACAAGTGAACTGTGGGTACCGGCCGGTGGCCCTGCTCCTTCGAGAGGATCAGTAAATGAGGACCAGAGAGAAAGGAAAACAGCTCAAGGTGCCACCCCTCATCCTCTGGGTCCTCTAATGACAAGTCCCCTCTATAGAAAAACATCCAGCTGCCCACAGGAGAGCCCCTCACAGAGCCCCACTGTCTGGGACCGCCAGGCTGGGCTGGGAGGGTAGGAGGCTTGGCAGGGAGCCACCCACCATTAATGGATTACAAGAGGCCAGGCTGACAGACAGACAGACCTGAACCTGATAGCTAGCATGGCTTCAACACGGGACCACTGTTTCAGGCCCGAGGGTGATGGGTACAATGCCAGGGAAGCATTGTCACACGAGGATGCCACCCATGAGGCCTCCGGCAGCAGCACACCTCACCGACCACGCAGCACAGGCCACGGAGCACACGGACCTGAAGGGCTGGAGGCAGTGCTGGGAGCATAGGGAGACGGTTCATTTCAACGAGGAGCAGAGCCCGTCTAAGCTCTGGCACTCTTGCTTCCCTCCATCCTCTGACCAGACTGGTGATCCTCCCGGGGCTGGTCCCTTCATCACCACCAGGCACTCCCACACACACTACATACATGCACACGTACCCATGCATCACTACATACTAGTATACACACATATACATCCCTACCTACACACACCTACATATACACACACCTGTTATGCATAGAGCTTGTGGCCTGCAAGGAGAGGGCTATGTGTCTTATTCAGTGTTTGACTGGCAGTGAACTAGCCAGGGACATTTTCGAAGTTTTGGCTTGGGATGTGTGTGTGTGTGTGTGTGTGTGTGTGTGTGTGTGTGTGTGAGAGAGAGAGAGAGAGAGAGAGAGAGAGAGAGAGAGAGAGGACACACAAAGGCAGGGCTACACTTCATGTCAGGAACATTAATGGCCCTCTTTTCTCTCTGCTGCCAACTGGCATGTGGTGTATTGTGTTTGTGGTGCAGCAGTGGAAGGCAGGTGTTTCATATTGGATTTGATTCCCAGCCAGAACATTTCAGGCGGCGGAAGGGGGTGGGGGGTGTAGAGACATCCCCAATCGCTGCTGAAACACAGGAGGAAGCAGAAAGAGCTGCACGTGGTCAGCCACTGACAACTAGGAACTGCTCTTCCGTCCCTCCCTTCTTCTTCAGTGCCTCTGCCTGCCCTTGACTCCGGCCGGCCCAGTGCTCCACAGTGGGGGTGCCCTGAAGAGAAAGTCTCTTGGCTGGACTCAGACAGACACAGGTGGCACCGACAGCTGCACGTTCCCTGGGTCTCTTGTTTTGGCAGAGCTCTGTGGACTTGGTCATTTAACAGTCCTGTCAGCTCAGGCAGGAAGAGACAATGGCATTTTTCATAGGCTTCCTGTTTGTTCACATAGGAAGCTGTTAATGCCTCACTTCCAATTGGTGTCTAGAGGTAAATGTGCCAACTCGCCCTCCAAGTATCTGATCTTCATCCTCTTTGCCCATTCAGACAGGAGTTTAAATGGTTGGCAGTTTAGTTCAGGGAATAGCAGCACTGTATTTCCCATTGCCAGGGGCCTCTGAAGGACCCGTGTGCCCTTCTGTTTTCCAGGGCACCATTCTTCTGCCCTGGTCTGGGTACAAAGGGAACAGCTGCCCTGGAAGTTGGAACTGTAGTGGGCTTGGCCAACATTCCTTGTATAGCTCCCCTCTTGGCTCTCTCCCCCGCGCCCCCGTGTCCGGTCATTACAGACAGCTCGCGGTTCCTTGAGCTTGCTTCCAATCTCTAACCTGAACTTCTGTGCTGTCCCCACAAGACCTGAGATCGCCTCCCCCATGGGAATCCCTCACACCACACCACACTCTTAGGGTTCACACAACACAAGGAGGCTTTGGGGGATTTGTTTCTGGACAGTTCCCCAGAGACCCTGGGCTGAGAAAGTCACAAAAAGGTGGAAAGGATGCTCTCCCTTTTCAGTTGCTCTGGAGAATGGAGAAGGCTGGTGATGGAGAATGACTGCTAATTATTGGTGCTTTCCTGACATATTCTGTGGGGAGGCCACACCTGGAAATCACAGTGGATGGGGCCCAGAGTGGCTTTTGAAGTGCTAACACTTCACATGTAGAGTCTTCCCTAAAAAACTTGCATAATGGTTGCTTTCTTTTCCATAAATTTGATAAAAGGTAAACTTACACACCAGAGTCACACACTTTCTTCAGTGGGAGCTGGGAAGTCAGTTCACCATCTCCACTGTTCCTACATGACTTCGGTCCCCCCATATCCCATCCAGGTCATCGCAATGACTTCCTAAAACCCACCCTCCTTGTTTTCACCATAATCGCCTTCCTAAAACATGAACCTGATCTCATTTCTCCCTCCTCTAAAATCTTTGCCACCACTACCTCTGCCTCAGTAGCATTAAAGGCCCTTGACAAGATGGATCTATCCAGTATTTCTATATCCTCCTTGTAGAAGATACAGATGGTATGTGTCAGTCTGGATCCACCAAGAAGCAGACATCACAAAGTCTAAAAGTGCACAAACTTGACTAGGGCTAACACCTGTATTTAAAAGGAGATGGGGAGGGAGCTGAAGAAGGCTGGCAGAACTTTTAGACTGTAACCAAGGTTTGACCCCATGTGCAGGAGAGAGGAGGGGAGTGTTGGGTAGAAGCATCTAGACTGTGTAAAGTCAGCCAGCAAAGGAGTTTCATGTCTCCCAGAATTGGGCTAGTCTTAGTGTCTTTGCCTCACTCAGCCACTGGCTGAGAGCAGCCTACGGGGGAAATGGGTGTGGTCTTAGTGAAACCCAGTGTGGATTTCAGAGAGCAGCAGCCAGGGCCCTTGGTGAATTATGCTCCCTGGAGCTGGAGGTCTACAAAGGCCATTCCCATAGTGGAATACAAGTCAACCATAGAGGAGAACCACAATTTCTGAAACATGACGTTTAATTCCATACAACCATGCATTTGCCAGTGCCTTCCTCCTTACTAGCCATCATCTCCCATTCCACCACCAAATGAAATTCTACTCATCCTTCAAGCATTCATTCAAGTGTTACCTT